>CM060458.1:14585000-15933333 GCA_030544415.1 Thalia dealbata
GCCGGGGGGGTGTTTCTTTGGCCGTCAGGTTGTGCGCCGTTTCGGCTCCAGGGTGCCCCCCGGATGGTACATGGGTGAACTAGGCCTCCGGGTAGTAGAGGGGGGGGGTTTCTTTCATTCCGAGTTGGTGCGCCGTTTCGGCTCCAAGGGCCCCCCCGGACGGCACGTGGGTGAACTTGGCCTGCAGGTTTTGTGGGGCGGGGGGCCTGTTTCTTCGGCCGTCAGGCTCGGACCGGCCAGCTGGCCGGTTCAGTTGAACCGGATCGAAATTTAATTTTTTTTTCCTAAAAATATAATTTATTAAGGTGGGGGTTTACACAGATGCCCCCGCAGCCGTCGGCGTTGCTCTCCCCTGCTGCTCCGACCGATCACCGTTCTCAGCCACGCCCGTGCCTTCTCCGGCACAGCTGCTACTTCAATTCGACTCTACTAAAATCGAATCGCACCCCGGAGCTTCACTGCAGCAGAAGGAGACACTTGCTGTGCTCCTCGCCGACAAAACCAACGGAAATAAGGAACCCCTTGTTTACTGCTTGTTCACTACCTCCTGTAAACCCCCACTTAGGTGGTTTAATTAATAAAATAAAAATGATTAAAAATAAAAAAATTTCTTAAGTTTAAATTGAGAAAAATAAGGTAGAATTTTTTTTTGAGTGGAATTAGGACAAATAATGAAATCGGAATAAATTTGGATTAAAATGGATATAATTATGATTTATAAATTTTGTATGGATCAAGTTAAAATTTTATTTAATTTAGAGTGGTTTGGAATAGGGTTAGAACCAAGATGATGATATTAAGTCGATTTTTTTATCAATAAGGGCCTATTTGCATTTTATTAAAAGTTTGTAGGGACCTAGTTAGAAATTTTATTAAGGTACAAAGGACTTGGTTGTATTATTATGGAAGTTGTGGACCAACCTGAAAATATGTGGAAGGTGAGTGTTAACCCCTCATATGACCGGGCCAACTCAGACCGAATAGTTCTAGTTAAACCGGTCGACGAGAAAGGCACGTAGAAGAGCCGACCGCGTGCCCTAAGCCGGAGGAAACGCGCCCCCAAATCCCATCCTCTTCCTTCGTCTGCGCCCCCAAATCCCATCCTCTTCCTTCGTCTCCTTCGAGCACTGCTGCTCCGAAGCCATCGCCGCAAACTCGAAGGCGCGCACCCCGCCGATCCAACACTGGATCCATCGCCGCAAGCTGAGGCAGAGCTGCGCCCTTTTCCCTCTTTGCCGACGCCGCTCTGGAGCCCTCGCCGCGAGACCGATCCTTTGGTCGTCGACGACTCATGCCAACGCCACGATCTTTTCACTTCATCATCGTCGCAAGCTCGACAACGAATCCATCCTTCTCCTTCGATCTCTTCGCACGCGGCCACACTGCCGCCGCTCGGGATTCGTCGCCACGATGGATTTGGATTGTTAGATGGGAACTATATACTCATTTTATGTGAGGATTGATGGTGGATTCTATTATTATGCATGTACTATAATAATTATGATTATGATGGTATGGGGAATCGAATGCATGTCAACACTAAGGCATAATGTGTGACTTCCACTTAGCTAATGATGATATTTTGTAAGTTAATTGAAGTAGAAAATGATTAGTTTAGATTATGGATTATGTGAAATTTTAATTGGACTTTTAAAGGATCTGAGACTTGATTGATTGGAGATTTGGATTAAGGTTAATAAATTAAATAAGGTTAATCAATTAGGATTAGTTTGGGGTAGGTAAAGCTAATTGAATAATGATTCAACCAAGGATGAAAACTATGTGAGGATTGATGGTGGATTCTATTATGTGAGGATTGATGTTTTGATTTGATTTGATTTGATTGTTAGATGGGAACAATATACTCATTTTATGTGAGGATTATAAATGGCTGAAAATAATCTATCTCCCCACCTCCTACTCATTTTCCTATCTCTCCGTGTTATCTCTTCCTTTATCCCTTACTTAGAGCTTATGCATAAAATGTTATAATAGAGAATCTTATTTATAAGATGGTGTTAATGAGTTTGATGATTATGGTGCTTTATAAGGTGGTTTGAAGATGGTGTTAATGAGTTTGATGAGTATGGTACTTTGATGGATGGATTTAATAGTGATGAGTACTTCTATTATTATGCATGTACTATAATAATTATGATTATGATGGTATGGGGAATCGAATGCATGTCAACACTAAGGCATAATGTGTGACTTCCACTTAGCTAATGATGATATGTTGTAAGTTAATTGAAGTAGAAAATCATTAGTTTAGATTATGGATTATGTGAAATTTTAATTGGACTTTTAAAGGATCTGAGACTTGATTGATTGGAGATTTGGATTAAGGTTAATAAATTAAATAAGGTTAATCAATTAGGATTAGTTTGGGGTAGGTAAAGCTAATTGAATAATGATTCAACCAAGGATGAGTTAGGTGAGCAAAATAGTAAATATGGTGGTTTTGGTATGTTGGAGATAATATTAATGATAGATAATATTAAATGGTTAAATCTGAAGAAAATATTACTTGTAATAGGTTGACCACCTCGAAACAATTAACGACTTGAAGCTATTGTACGGTTGGTTCCGAAAAACGAACTACAACATCCAGGTGCGTTGGTTCATCGAATGTAGGAGTTATTCAAGCTAGGGAATTCCTGCCGAGGTGTTCTTAGGAAATAACTCGGATGCCTTAAATTTAATAAAAATGAGATGCATGCTATGATTGATTATATATGCATGTTAGTATGATTTACTTTATTTACCTGCATGATATGCCATGTCTACCACGCTACTTATTTAACATGTCTATGAATCTTGTCCTGCATGCTCTGTTATTTATCTATGCTATGTTAGCACTACCACCATGCAGTATCGATAAGAATAATGATATGTTAGAAACTCTTAGGAGACATCACTAGAAAACAGACAGGAAGGGGTACTGCTTGCAGACCCCGTTTGACCACCGCGTACCGCGGATGGTCAGAATGGTGATGCTCCGCCACACACCACTCCCGAGGTTATGCATAGCTTAGATACTAGGAGTACCACTCCCGAGGTTATATATAGCTTAGATATTGGGAGCTGGTAGGGAAAGGACTGTACAAACTCCAAGGTCACATTAGACCGGATATACGGAGTGAGTCCCTACCCAGAAAGTCATACCCGCACGTGTGCCGTCTAGGCGACACCGTGATAGTCCTGAGATGGCTAGCCGGGACGAACCAAAACAAGAACCTAGCAAACATGTCGCCAAGGTAGTAGTATTCCGGCGACAGTTAGTCTGCACACCTCTTGGCAGGCATCGCTGCTCGGGGATTGGGACGGTGACATCCCTCCGCATAGCCTTGGACAGTGGATCCGTAGACCACACGGCTACCATCCTTGACGTTCTGCAGACGATCGGATGGGTAGTCCGGATCCTAGAGTTGTATTATATCGACTAGCCGTGGTCGATGGTCTTGTTGATGGTGATCCCATCTTCGGATGGTATTGTAGTACTACACGAGTCGTCGTTGCCCCTACGGAGTTCGGGGAGGATGTAAGGGCACGACAGTTTCGCTAGGGGAGGCATCGTAGGCGACTAGCGAGACAGAGGAGAATGATCAAGGGTCACCCGTCACCTCCGCCAACATCAGTGCAGCGAGCATAGGAAGAAACAGAGACAAAAGGCACTGATGGGCTTATGGGAATTCTCGGCAGGGGAACATCTCTAAGCATAGGCTGGCAGCCCGAGTCTTGAGACTGATAGACATATTACACCGTAGATGATATACCGGTGACATTGATGACATAGTTACTAGAGACAGCTTAGGTGACATCTAGGGCTACACCGGTTGTATATACTTATAAAGTTGTTTTGCATTTATGATATGCTTCACATGTATTATATGAAAATGACTTTTAATAAACCCAAGGCATCCAAGATTAATCCTCCTAGTCTTTGGATTCCTTATTCGGTTTCGAGCCGTAATTTCGCACTAGGCCGCAAGGCTGAGCACACCACTTTTCCCCGTGTGTGCAGGTGAGTTAGATGATCGATCATGACGGTGGGTGAAGATGAGTTTTTTGATGAGTTGATCTTTATTCATTGATATCGTTATCATAGAATTGTAGTAGGTTTATCGGGACTGTGTTAGAAATAATGAGATAGATATTTTTATTGTATATTCCGCTGTGTAAACGATGTGTTTGGATTGTATGTATCACTTGATGCTTTGTATGGGTCCGTTGGGCTCATACGGCGGTTGCCGCGTGCCCGACAGTAGGGTCGGGGTGTGACACCTCCCACACGACGACAGCTCATTGGTGCTGCCTTCAACTCTCGTCGACCTTGCAGACGATCACCCAACTCGCCCCTCTGTCGAAAATGCCTGCCACCGGAGAAGCTGGAGCTCCGCCGCCGCCATTGCCCTCGGAATAGGGCAATCCCCTGTTTCCGAGGGTTTAAACCCTCGCCCTTTCTTTCACCCCAATCCACCGCTCGCTACACGTGTAGTAGCAGATTTAATTTAGTTTTTAAAAAAATTTACTTCATTTAGTAATTATCAAATTATTTTTTTTGACAAATAAATTAA
Organism: Thalia dealbata; assembly: GCA_030544415.1. Taxonomy (NCBI): domain Eukaryota; kingdom Viridiplantae; phylum Streptophyta; class Magnoliopsida; order Zingiberales; family Marantaceae; genus Thalia; species Thalia dealbata. The sequence continues at coordinate 14,589,578 of CM060458.1, forward strand.
ATTATTATTTACCAATAGGATATTACATTATTTCAGTATAGTTACATCATCTGACATAAATTTTGCTCTTTATAACTTGTTTGATAGCATCAATAGTAATATCAACTCACCTTCTAGTAGGGTATTTGAGCATCACTACAATATCATGTGCTACAAGTCATAAAGAAGCAAATATAATAAAAATGAATATCTCAAAGAGCATTAGTATTCTAAGCTAAGTATAAGACAACAAACTCTTTTTTTTTTCTTTATCCATTCTAGTAAAAATTATTGTCTTAATATGCCGAAGATAGACCACTTCATCTCTTACTTGTTGCTTAAATAATCTCCAGTTTCTCTCTTCCCAAATGTGATATACAAACTCTGTTATCACCACCTGCATAAGCTGTCCTTTCAATGTTCTCCTTTTAGCTATTCTAGCAGCTATATTAGTTGTGGTTTCCCATGTAGTTTGTCTTAAAACTTCTTCATTCCATTTCAACAAATCACTCCATATAGTTTTGCTATATTTACATTCATTCAACAAATGTTCTAAGGTTTCTATTGCAGTTAGACATAACTGACATCCTCCTTCTATTTGTATGTCCCGCTTGAGTAGTTTATCTGCAGTCATTAATTTCTTATGCAAAGCAAGCCATAGAATGAAGGTAGCTCTAGGTCTAGCTGTAGAATCACATATCAAACTTGTCCAATTTTTCTTTGGCAATGTACCCACCAATATATTATAAATTGCACTGATTGTGGTTTTTCTAGTTAGTATTATTGCCAGTGGGGGATGGTATTGTAATACCTCTCTACTCATCATTACTTTCTTCAACATCCAGCTTGTTTATTTGGGTAAAGTCAAAGTATAAATATTTTTATTTTTTATATAATAAGTGTGTACCAATTTGATCCATAATTTATTTTTCTTCATCTGCATATCCCAAAAGAGCTTGAAGATGGTTATCTTATTCCATAAGTCTAGTCTTAGTAAGTTAAATCTTCTAGCTGACTTTGGTGTGCAAACTTTATTCCAAGCTACCAAGGCCTTCCTACTAGTCTCAACTGATCCTGTCCATAAGAATGTCCTGCAAACTGCATCCATCATTTTGATTATTTTTTTGGGCAATATGAATAGTTGTGACCAATAGCTTTGCACTCCAAATAATACTGACTTTATAAGTTGAACTCTTCCTACATATGTTGGCAACTTGGCAGTCTAACTTTTAAGTCTAACCATCATTTTGTCAAGCAGTACTTTAGATTCTGTAATTTTTAGTTTCTTAGGAGCCAAATGTACTCTTAGATACTTGAATGGTAAAGAGCCCTCTCTATAATTAAGTATATGTAATATTCTGTCTTTTATTTCAGCGAGTACTCCTCCAAAGTAAATACTACTCTTAAGTACATTAGCTTTCAAACTTGATGCCTTTGAAAATTTAAGAAATGCCTCACATAGGAGCTTGATAGATTTTTCATCTGCTCTAGAAAATGTAAGTAAATCATCTGCAAAACAAAGGTGAGTAATAGATAATTTTGCACATTTGGGATGATATTTAAAGTTTTTCTTATTTCCTAGCTCCCTCATATATCTACTCAAGTATTCCATCACAAGGACAAAGATATAAGGTGATAGAGGGTAACCTTGTCTTAATCTTGAAAAGGTACCATTTTTTACTATTTATTAGAATGGTATAATGTACCGATTTGATGCAAGCCATCACCCATTGAATGAATCTAGGAGAAAATCTCAATTCTAGGTGCATTTGTTCCACACATATCCATTCTACTGAATCATAAGTCTTTTGTAGATCCACCTTGATCATGCATCTAGGGGATATTATTTTCCTGGTATATCTTTTAATGAATTAATGACTTAATATGATATTATCTGCAATCACTCTTCCTGGCACAAAGGCTGACTGAGCTTCACTAACTAGTTCATAAATCACTCCTTTAAGTTTATTCACCAAGATCTTGGCAATAATCTTGTATAAAATTGTATAACAAGCAATTGGTCTTAGGTCATTAACAGTTTCCGGATTTGGTACCTTGGGTATGAGTGTAACTAGAGTAGAGTTTATAGCTTTCAATATTTTTCCTGTTATGAAGAACTCTTGTATTGTTACACATATATCATGCTTTAGCACAGACCATACTTTTTTAAAAAATAATGCATCAAATCCATCAATTTTCGGAGCCTTATCATCATTTATGTCAAATAAAACCCGATTGATCTCTGCTTCTGAGACAGCTGCACATAGACCTGAGAAATGATGGTGCTGAACTAGCCTACCAAGTCTAACTGTCATTTTATCCATCATGAGAAGTTCATATTCTGCATTTCCCATTAAACCTTTATAAAAGTCAACTATTTCAGCACTGATCTTATCATGAGTAGTGAATCTCTCCCCATCTCTACTATATAGGATATTAAGAGTTTTGTATCATTCCTTGCTTTTGCATAGACAAAAAAGAATTTAGAGCTTGAATCACCTAAAGTAATCCAATAAGCTCTACACTTTTGCCTCAATATACTTTCCTTTACTCTATCAAATTTCTCTAATTCCATTAAGATATATTTCTCTTGCACATGTAGATTAGCTAGTAAAGGAGTGTCTTGCAATTGTCTTTAGATACTTTCAAATTACTTCTAGCTTTGTATGCCTTAAGTTTTGCTTGACTGAAATTTTTCTTGAATAGTTCTTGCATTGCACCTTTCATGAGTTTAAGTTTTTGCCATACTTTTTATATCTCAAAGCCCTCAATTTCTGTACTCCAAATAGCTGCAACAATAGAGAGAAATTCAATATGATTAGCTATTATATTCAAAAATCTAAAACTTGATATGCCTCTATTAGTAGTAGTACCAGCATCAAGTTTTAATGGAGAATGATCTGAGATCATTGCTTTTCCTATCTTTACCACCACTACTCCATTATTTTCCATCCAATCTTTATTACCAAATACTCTGTCTATCTTACTCCATATCCTATCGCTCCCTTCTTGTTTGTTGCTCAATGTGTAATATCCTCCAATAGTTGTTAGCTCAGTAAGCTGGAGGTTCTCTATAGTAGTATTAAAGTCTCTTGTTTTATATTCAGTGATAGGATTATCTTACAATCTGTCATCTATAGATAACACTGCATTGAAGTCTCCCATAATAAGCCATAATCCATGAATTTGAGTAGCTATATTCCTTAGGCCCTGCCATAGATCTTTTCTCAGCTCAATAATATTAAATCCATACACAAGTGTAAGATTGTACCATAGATCTTTTCTCAGCTCAATAGTATTAAATCCATACACAAGTGTAAGATTGTACCATATATCTTTTCTCAGCTCAATAGTATATGTAAGATTGTAGTGTATATTAGAGCATCTATCAATTACTAGACAATGAATAAATTGAGCATCGACAATAAGTACAATTACATCTAATAAATTTGTATCCTATAATAACCAAATTATGTCATTTACAGCTGCTGTATAATTAGCTGCATATTTAAAATTTACTGCTATTAATTTTATCACTTTATCAGCTTTATTCTCTTTAACTCTTGTTTCTATCAAACCGGCCAACTTTATTTTATTTTTTTTGAGATATAGACAAACATTTTTTTGTTTATAAGGTTTATTTATACCTTGCATATTCCAACTAAGCCATATCATGTTGATGTCTTTCCCTTATCAGGGGGCTTAGTTATTTCCTGCTCCAATTCCATGATAGGCTCAAGCATTGAAGTTTCATCAAAGTTAAGTTTTTGAGCATTATACATTTTTTCTTCCACGGGTGTTGAACTTCATTCAATAGTTAGCACATATTGTGGGGGTTGAAAATTGTGATGTTCTGCTTCATTTTGGACAACCTTTTGCTTTTCATTAGTTGTATCCTCTATTTTTTCAGTAATCTCCATATGCTGATTATTTTCTTTTTCCTCTCCCTTTGTAGGTAGCCATTCCTGCCTTATAATCATTTTAGTTCTTTTTTTCCTTCTCATTTCCTGTTGTAGGTCGGTTGGAGACTTTGTCTGGTTAGCTTGGCATATGTGGCCCACTTTATTACAAATACTACAATATTCTGGAATCCAATCATATTTCACTGTTTGCTCAATAATTCTATCTTGTTTGTCCCCAATAAGAATGCTATGAGGTAATGGTTGTGTCACATTCATTTCAACCAGAACTCTTGCATAAGATATTCTCATTTGTTTTGTTGTGCACTCATCTGCAACTATAGGACCACCAAGAGAACTTGTTATTCTACTTAATGAGTTTTCCCCCCAATAGCATAAAGGTAACTTAGGTAGCCTAACCTAGATAGGAATGTCCCTTAAAAATTCTTCATTGAATTCAAAATCCATAGTCCAAGGTTTAAGCATGATAGGATTATTTTTGATACTATATGGTCCTGGAGATAGAATTTTGTCTCTCTCCTGTATTGAGCTAAATTTGACTCTAAAATATCCATCATCATATAGAAATAATTTAGGATTTTCTTTAGTACTCCAATATTTTTTCATGTATCCCTCTATGTACTTAAATCCAGGATTGGTACCAATGATATAAGCGATTAAAGCACATTTCCATTCATCATTCATTTTATCTACTTACTCCTTTTCTAATTCAACAAATGGTTTGCCATCTTTATTTCTAATTCAACAATGGAATTTTCAAGGGTTACCTTGCGTGGCCTCGTACGAGGTCGTCCTTGTCCTTATCCCTTGCTCCTTTGTCCTTGTTGTTTGCTCTTTCCTCCAGCCATTTGTGAGATCTTCACTGGAATAATATTACTTGATTCAATTTCCTAAGCGAAGAAAAACCCTAGATTGGAGGAGGAAGAAAGGAGTCGCCATTTCTTATTATTATTTATTTATTTATTTTAACTATATTAATTTTTTTTTTAACAGATAAAAATTATCTATATATTTATTTTTGTTATTATTTATTATTATTATTATTATTATTTTCTATTATTTTATTATTTATATATTTTATTTTATCTATTATTTTAATATTTAAAATAATAATAATATTTTTATTTTTATTTATTATTATTATTATTATAAAGAAAATAAGGTTTACAATGGAGCTCTACTTTATCAGAGGAGATTATGTGTGCGATGATGCACTTAAGCAGCAGATTCTGGAGGAAGCTCATAGTTCAGCTTATGCTATGCATCTGAGAGGTACGAAGATGTAGCAGACCATTCGACAAACTTACTGGTGGTCGGGTATGAAAAGGGACATAACAGATTTTGTGTCGAAGTGCCTTACTTATCAGCGAGTGAAGGCAGAGCTTCAGTGACCGACAGGTTTGTTACATCCCTTGCCTATTCCTAAATGGAAGTGGGAACATATTACCATGGACTTAATGCTGGATTACCTCGTACTCGGAGGCGTCATGATGCGGTCTGAGTAATGGTTGATCGGCTTATCAAGTCAGCTCATTTCTTACCTATGACGGTGAATGATCCAGTGGAGAAAATGGCTCGATCTTATGTGGATGAGATAGTGAGACTATATGGTGTACCGGTGTCGTTTATGTCGGACCGGGATCTCCGATTTACTTCTCGGTTTTGGTTAAAGGTGCATGAGAAGTTTGGTACTAAATTGAGATTTAGTATGACATTTCATCCTCAGACAGATGAACAATTAGAGAGGACCATACAGACTTTGGAGGACATGCTTAGGGTTTGTGTGCTGGATTTTGCTGGGAGTTGGGATGTACATTTCCTATTGATTCAGTTCGCTTATAATAATAGCTATCAGGCAAGCATCGACATGACTCCTTATGAGGCTTTGTATGGTAGACCTTGTAGAACTCCTGTCTATTAAAATGAGGTTGGTGAAAGGAAGATTGCTGGTACTGAATTAGTGGATCAGACCGTGGAGAAGGTTAAGGTGATCCGAGCGAGACTAAATGCAGCTCAGGATAGACAAAAAAGTTATGCAGACAATCAGTGGAGGCCATTAGAATTTATGGTGGGAGATAGTGTATTCCTAAAGGTGTCTCCTTGGAAAGAACTTCTTCGGTTTCACCTGAAAGGAAAATTACATTCAAGATATATTGGACCGTTTGAGATTCTAAAGAAAGTTGGGCCGATGGCTTATAGATTACAGTTACCGGTAGACTTAGATAGAATCCATAACGTGTTCCATGTATTGATGCTTAAGTAGTATATGTCGGACCCATCGCATGTTCTGACTATACCTCTGATTGCTCTGAGAGACGATTTGAGCTATGAACTTCGGGCAGTAGCTATAGTTGATCGGCGTGAGAAAGTGTTAAGGGACAAGACCGTACCTCTAGTTCGGGTGCTCCGGAGGGATGGTAATATAAAGGAAGAGACATGGGAGACCGAAGCCCAGATTAGAGCCCAATATCCACAATTGTTTGCTTAGAATTTTACTTTGATTGTATTTTACTTGTTGAATTGTTTGAAGATGTTTGAAAGTGATTTGAATTAATTGAATGGTTTCTTTATGATCTTTTGTATCTCAGTAGGCGATAGGAAGTCTAGAAAATTTATGGAGGTAGGTTGTTATTTTTAGAGGACAAAAAATATTAAGGAGGAGAGGAATTTTAAACCCTATTTTCTTTTAAAGAATATATATATATATATAATTATTATTATTATTATTATAAAAATAATAAAACGAATAAAATATCAATAGTGTTAATAAAAATAAAATAAATAGATAAAAGAAAAGAGAAAAAAAAAATAAAAATAAAAATTCGGAAAAAAAAGAGAAAAAAAATTGTAAAAAAACACGCGTAGTTCACGTGCACACGCTCGCACGACGGTGCCCTGTTCCAGGTTTACAGAGGGCGACGGTGCTTCATCAGCTCCGGCGAAGGGTGTTTTCGATGGGGTAAGGTTCGGTCGGAGGCGAGGTGTCGGTTGATGGCTGGCGGCACATGGAGACAGCTCCAGCAAGCTGCAATCGAGAAGGGGAGCGGCGAATAGGGGATCTCCTTGTTTTCATCGATTTTGCCAGCGAGAGGGAGCGGCGATCTTCTCCTTCCATGGTGAGGTGCTCGTCGTCAATTCGACTCCAGAGGAGTCAATTGGAGGTGGTATTGGTGGCAATGAGAGCTCGGTGGTGGTTGGGAATGAAGCTGGAGAGGCGCGGCAGGGAAGTAGCAAGCACCATCGGCCGTGGGAGCTCCTGAGCTCTACCAGTGGTGAGAAGAGATGGCCGGTGGGTAGAGGGAGGTGTGGAGAGGCTGTGCGCGGAGTTCCGGCAGGTCTGCCGCAGTAAAGCGAGCGGAAATCGGCGGCGAACGGCGGTGGAGCGGCTGAGAAATCGAACGGAGAAGAAGCGAGCGTGCGTGCATAGCTTGTGAGCGGTTTGGTCCTGTCCGGTTCAAGAACGGCCAGTTCAGCGGTAGTTCGACTTGGTTTTTACTGATTTTTGCAATTTTACAACGGGTTTGGTTAGGTTCAACGTTGTTAGGAGTTTATTGGTAAGTTTTGGATTTTAGAGAATTTATTTAAAATTTTTTTCAAGTTTTAAGTACTGTTTTTGAATTATTTTTTGTTGGGTTCACGTTTTGAGTGTGTTAATATTGTCAGAAAAATATAAAATAAATTGTGATGCTTTGTTATGCTTGAATATAATTTGTATAAGGTGATTCAAGTTAAATAAAGGTTTAAATAAATTGTTTGTATGGTATATACATGGATGAATATTTTGATGGATGTTATTATAAATTACGGTCAAGCTGTGATTTGTGTTAAAATAAGATATTCTTGCTAAAGATTGCTTTGAGAATCAGGTGAAGGCCTCATGATCCTCCTGTATAAAGAGCCCAATTACTCTAACCAAAATGATGTACACTTTATACATATTGATAAGTCGTATATTTATTTTATAACATATTCAATTAGCATGTGATTTTAATATAAGATAGAAAGTTATGCTATGCGAGGGTATGTGAACTATCACATGCATGTTAATTATGATTATACTCATGTTATGATATTGATTTATATGTTCATGATATATTATACATGTAGATACATTTAGCAAGAACATAGAACATGATGACATGAGACAAAAACTAGGGACACTGTAGATTCATGTTTATGTTAACACCTAGAGTGAGATCTAACCCGAATTTATTCAAATTCACTAGATAGAAAAATCCAAATAACCTGATTACTTAAATTTATAACAACATAAATTTATTAAATTATGTAAAAATTCTAATTAAATTATTTTAATCTATTTAATATAAATTAAACACAATAACATCCACAAAAATATTCCTCCATGTATATATCATACAAATAATTCATTTAAACCCTAAATTAACTAGAATCACCTTAATTAAATTAACAACTCTACATTGACAGTCCGAAAAAATTTCTAATTAAATCATAAAAATTATATTTAAGCATATAACAAAGCATTACAATTTATTTTAGATTTTTCTGACAACATTAATGCACTCAAAATACTGAACCCAACCAAAAATAATTCGAAAATAACACTTATAACTTGATAAAAATTCTAAATAAATTCCTCAAAATCCAAAACTCACCAACAAACTCCTAGCAACGTTCAACCAAACCAAACCGGTTGTAAAATTATGAAAACCAGTGAAAACCATGTCGAAATGCTGCTGAAGTGGCCGTTCCTGAATCGGACGGGACCGAACCGCTCACGCGCTATGCACGCGCGCCCGCTTCTTCTCCATTCGATATCTCAGCCGCTCTGCCACCGTCACCACCGATTTACGCCCGCTCCCCGCGGCAAGACTCGGCGGAATTCTGCGCACAACCTCTCAGCACCTCCCTTTACCCACCGGCCTCCTCTTCTCGCCACTAGTAGAGCTCAGGAGCTCCCACGGCCGCTAGTGCTTGCTGCTCCCCTATCGCGCCTCTCCTGTAAACCCCCACTTCTATATAGTTTTAAAAAAATTAAAATAAAATTAAAATAAAAAAAATATAAATAATACTTTAAAATTTTATTTGAGTTTAGACTCGTATAAAAAAAAAAGGTTTGAAATTGAGTTAAGACTTAGATGGTGACATTAGGTTGATTTTTGGATTAAAAAGGATGTAGTTGTAATTTATTTAAAATTTATAGGGACCTAGTTTATAATTTTAATTTAGGTGTGAGGAATCTACTTGTGATATCATGAAAATAGTGGACGAGGTTGTAAAACGTTGCATGCATGTACTTCCCACGTGATAGAACCGGCCGAACCAAACCGGTCTAAACCAACCCGGTCCACCTGAACCGGCGCCCGCAACAAAACCCATCTAATCCCTAATTTATCTCCTTTCCCTCTTCGCACGCGCTCGACGCCGACCCCTCTCCTTCTCCTCATTTGATATGCCGGCGACGAGCTGCCGACCCCTCCATCGTGCGTCCTCCTCCCTCGTTCCGCCGATGGTTGCACCTGCCCTCGTCGCGTCTACTTCCTCGATCCACCGACGCTGCAGCTGCAGACGACGTCTCCTTCCTCCCTCGGCGGCCGACGACCTCACATCACAGCGAACCATCGCCACTGCGTCTCTCTCGCGACACGGTGAACTCCTCGACTTCTACCTCACCTTTCCTACGTCCGCAGACGACCCGCGCCCGCTCCTCTTCGCACGCGATGCGGGATTCCTTGCCGTGAGCTCAGCGGCGATTCCCTTCGTCTGCTTCGACCTCTTCGCACGCGACCGCACCATCGCTACTCCGGATCGAGACCGACCTCGTCCTCCTCTTCTCTTTGCCATCTGCCGCAAGCTCGATGGTGAATCCCACTCCGCTCGACCACTTCTTCTAATTCGGCTGACAGATTCTCCTCTTTCTTTCCCCTGTTGCCGCCAATGGATCGCGTTGACGACCATAGCGTCGATTGGAGCATGACTGATGTTCTTGTTGACCTGCTGAGAACCTTTTAATTGGATCCTACTAAATTCACCTCACTTTTAATTGGATCCTACTACCTTCATTTAATCATGTTCCTTTAGTTTGATGCTAGTGGGTTTGTTGCAATTTATTTATATGATGTGTAGGGGACTGTATATTGTTAGATGGTGATGCTACTATTAATTCTCCCCCACCTCCTTCTCCTTGCTGCATCATACCCTCATTTTCTCCATTATTTGATTTTCTCTCTCCTTTACTTTAAGGTATGTATATAGGACAATAATTGGGGATGTAGAGGGATTCAAATTGAGGTCTGCACTAAGAAAATATTGTTAAGTTCTAATTTGCTAGATATCATATGATGATATTGTTTTATAGTACTTTGCTTTTGAATGTGGATTTGGTGGTGTTATTTTGGTGGGCTTATGATGAGTGTTTCATGGTGCTTTGATTGATGAGTTGATGATGTGGTTTGCCGAGTTTTTCATAGCGCTTTGATGACTTGAAATTTGGTTGTTGAGTTTTCATGATAATGATGAGTTGTTGATGTTTATGGTGAGTTTCTCATGGTTAGTTGATGATGGTATTATTTTGCTGAATTTTCTTGATGGGTGATTAATTGGATAGATAAAGCACTTGTTAATTTGATTATGGATTTAATGGTTGTGATGCTGAGTTGACAATTGTTAACTGATCTTATTTGGTTGATGGTTTTGAATGTGAGATTTATATATGGTTTGATGGTTAGTTGACGGATGGATGGTGTTTGATGAAGTGATTGAATTAATGGATTGTGGGTAATGTTGTTAATAGTTTTTGAATTGTGGATTTAATGGTATTAGTGGTTTAATGGTGTTATGTGATAGTGTTTCTAATGGTTTTGATTGTGATGATTCCGATGGGGTTGTGTATGTGGTAATGTTGCTAGTGACTTTGGTGATATTAGATTTATTGCTAGTGGTGATTGTGGGTTGTTTATATGAAGGTGATGTCGCTGATGGTTTTTATGTGGTATTGTTGATTTTGATGATAGTGGTGATATTGGATTTAATGTTCTTGGTGGTGGTAGTGTTGCTGATGATTTTTTATGCTTTTTATTATTGTTGATGGTTTGATATATCATGGTAATGCTGATGATGGCTTTGATATCGTTGTTGATGGATGGTTTTGAATTATTGAATTAATGGGAATGATGACTTTGATGGTTTTGAATTATTGTTTGGTGGTTGACGTTGTTTCATGCGGTGTTTTTGGATGTGACTTATGGTGAGTTTTTAATATGATGGATTATGGTGAATACAAGAATTTGGTTGATTTATGCTATAGCACCCATCATCTTCTTTCTTCTCACCTATTGTGACATCCTTCTCATTTTCCCATCTATTTTCTCTCTTCTCCTCTCGATGCATAAAATGTGTTAAAATAGAGGATTGAACAAGGGTTTGCACTAGAGAAAGTAGTTGTTAGTCCGACTCAGTTGATGATGATATTGGACATGGAGTTGAAAAATAAAATAATGGAGTTGGATTTATTGTTGACTCGGGCTATTGAGTTGACCTATAAAAGTGAGAGATTTGGAGTATTGGACTTGAGTATGAAGTTTGGCCTAATAGTTGAAGTGTATCATCTATTTTGGATTAGGCCAAATGATTCACAAGTTACTAGTGATTAAATAATTTCTATCATATCAGATTATGAAGATTTTATTTTAAATAAAATCTTTATTATTTTAGGGATCGTATTCCATCTTGAGAGCTGTGTATTGATATATCTGGATTAGTTCCGAAGTTCAGATCCCCATACAGGTGCGTTGGTTCACTGAATGTATGATTTATTCAAGCTAGGGAATTCCTGCCGAGGTATTCTTAGGAAATATCTCGGATGCTTTAAATATAATAAAAATGAAATGCATGCTATGTTTATATGTAAATGCATGTTAGTATGATTTACCTTGTCTATATGCATGACATGCCATGTTTACCATGCTATTTATTTAACATGTCTATGAATCCTATCTTGCATGCTATGTGATTTATCCTTGCTATAATAGCACGATTACCATGCAGTTATAAGAATGATGACATGTTAGAAACTCTTAGGAGACATCACTAGGAATCAGATAGGAAGGGGTACTGCTTGCATACCCCGTTTGACCACGGCGTACCGCCGATGGTCAGAATGGTGATGCTCCACCACACACCACTCCCGAGGCTACATAGCTTGGATACTGGGAGTTGGTGGGGAAATGGACTGTACACACTCCAAGGTCATATTAGACCGGATATATGGAGCAAGTCCCTACCCGATGATTTCTACCCGCATGAGTGTCGTTTAAGGGGCACTCGTGATAGTCCTGAGATGGTGAGCCGGGACGAATCAGAACAAGAACCTAACAAACATATCGCCGAGGTTGTAGCATTCCGGCGACAACTAGTCTGCACACCTCTTGGCAGGCATCGCTGCTCGGGGATTGGTACGGGGACATCCCTCCGCATAGCCTTGGACAGTGGATCCGTAGACCACACGGCTACCATCCTTGACGTTCTGCAGACGAACGGATGGTGAGTCCGGATCCTAGGATTGTATTATATCGACCGAGACCGTAATCGATGATTTTATTGACGGTGACCCCATCTTCGGACGGTGTTGTAGTACTACACGATTGTCGTTGTCCTTACGGCATCCGGGGAGGATGTAAGGGCACGACGGGTTCGCTAGGGGAGGCATGGCAGGCGACTAGCGACACCAAGGAGAGTGATCAAGGGTCACCCGTCACCTCCGCCAACATCAGTGCAGCGGGCATAGGAAGAAACAGAGACAAAAGGCACTGATGGGCTTATGGAAATCCTCGGCAGGGGAACTTCTCTAAGCATAGGCTGGCAGCCCGAGTCTTGAGACTGATAGACATATTACACCGTAGATGATATACCAGTGTTATTGATGACATAGTTACTAGAGACAGCTTAGGTGACATCTAGGGCTACACCGGTTGTATATGCTTATACAGTTGTTTTGCATTTATGATATACTTCACATGTATTATATGAAAAGGACTATTAATAAACCCAAGGCATCCTAAATTAATCCTCCTAGCCTTTGGATTCCTTATTCGGTTTTGAGCCGTAATTTCGCACTAGGCCGCAAGGCTGAGCACACCACTTTTCCCCGTGTGTGCAGGTATTAGATGATCGATCATGACAGTGGGTGAAGATGAGTTCTTCGATGAGTTGATCTTGATTTATTGATATCGTTATCATAGAATTGTAGTAGGTTTATCGGGACTGTGTTAGAAACGTTGAGTTAGATATTTTGATTGTATATTCCGCTGTGTAAATAATGTGTTTGTATTGTATGTATCACTTGATGCCTTGTATGGGTCCGTTGGGCTCATACGACGGTTGCCACGTGCCCGACAGTAGGGTCGGGGCGTGACATCTCCATCTTCGTTCCCAACCTCCACCAAGCTCTCGTTGTCGTTGGTACCACCTCCAATCGACTCCTCTAGAGTCGAATCGACGCCGAGCACCTCACTGCGGAAGGAGAACGATCGCCGCTCCCCCTCGTTGGTGAAATTGACGAAAATAGGGAGATCCCCTGTTCGCTGCTCCTCTTCTCGATTGCAGCCGCCAGAGCCATCTCCACGCGCCGTCGGCCACGAACTGATGCCTCGCCTCCGACCGGACCTTACCCCGTCAAAAACACCCTTCGTCGGAGCTGATGAAGCCCCCCGCCCTCTACAAAACTGGAACAGGGTGCCACCCTGTTTTAGGGTTAAAACCCTTCAATGCCTCCTGCTCGCAGCTTGCGCACGTGCACTGTGCGTGCGAGCGGGTTTTTTTTCGAATTTTTTTCTCTTTTTTTTTCTTTTCTTTTATCTATTTTTTTATTAACACTATTGATATTTTATTATTTTTATTATTATATTTTTTTTTTCTTTAAAAGAAAATAGGGTTTATAAGAAGAGTGTTAAACCTTTTTACCATAGGGTTTAAATGGTAGGATACAAGTACGAGTTGAGAATTTTCAATGCACATTGGAATATTCAGTAACTTATATGCATTTCTGAATTTGTTAGCACAACTAATTGATTTTTTTTTAAAAACAACATGAATTGCCAAGGACAAAACTAAGAAAACTTTTCAATTTTTGATTGAATGATTTAGGTACTAAAACTTTAGTTTATGATATCAAAAATTCCTCATAAGTTTGATAATGATACTCATGATAAGGTGCTGCATAATGGCTCATGGTATCACTTACTGCTTCACTGAAAAATATCAATTTGGCACACTACTACAGTATTACAATTTACAAATTTCATTTGAATCTAAATTTCAGAAACTTACAGCATGTAGTAGGTAACCTTTTGCATTGTGAAGTCTGAAGCCTATGATAGGAAAGGTGGTAAAGACATGGAATTTGATTAAATATTTTTAGAATTGCTAAGATTTTATACGGAGTTCTAATTTTTACAATTCTAGAGAGGTTCAACCATGTAATTTTTTTGTCAAAAGCAAAAAAGTATCATAAGTACGTAGAATTCTCAAATGTGAAGTAGGAAGTTTCACTCATTAGGATTTGATCTTTCAACCTTTGGGACAAAATTGAATAACTCAGAATCCAAAATGGTCTTAAAATCACTAAGCATGTTTGTTTGCTAAAAGGTCAGAAATGAATTCTTTTGTTCAAATTTAAAACATGCAATTTGGTTGTAATAGGCTCAGTTGGGATGGCATTGTCTTCATCTATTCCATGCCATTCAAATCTATCCACTTGCTAAGGATTTAGGTATGGGTGAATCCTAGTTGTCAAAGCCATCTAATCATGATTTCATGGTATCACAAAGGCAAGCAATAAGGCTTCTACGACTAAAGTTCAAATATTTATGCATCTAATTTAAGAAGGCAAGAGACTAGACCATCATATATATATAAAGTTTAGTGCAGGCATGATATTATATTTATTGAAATAATAGATAGATATGATCCATAGAGCAATTTGTAACTGGAGCATGAATTTATCGAGCATGCTGTAAGCAAGCTAAGTATAAGATCACATTCACATCAATAATATTGGGTAATACTTCAATTAATCAATTTTCATCGGACATCTTAAATTTTAGCCTAAAGTACACTGTAATTTCACTTTGTCTTAGTAATGGTAGGTGTGAGGAGGCTTTTCACAGTGCTGATCAGTACAATAATAGAAGAGATGTCTGAATACATTTGCCAAGCATATCAAACAATAAAATAAGCACATCAGCAAACTCACACGAACCAAATAAGGTAATTCTTTGAATTGATTAATTATGCTTTATTTATATTAACATCCCTCATGATTTACATAGCATTTATACTTCAATTTGATGAAAGCAAGGATAGAACAAAATATATTATTAACATGAGCAGAGGGATGTCAGCCGCTAAGGTTGACAAAAATGGTGGTCTCTAATTCCCTAATTTCATGGTTCGATCTCATTTCTAAGTGCAAGGGGGTTAAGAGGCCTATCTTAAGATGATATCTTGACTTTGGCCAGAGTTTTTGTTGGTGATCCTATCTTGTCGTACACTCCTTTCTTCAGCCGTTACTTCGCCACCTCTTCACGAATCCCTAATTCACTTGTCCGTGGGTCAAGGTCACCGGAGAGTTCCTGAGGAGCAATTCGTCGACGGTGATGATGGGTAGAAAGGTTGAATATGGGGGATTTAAGTTCTGATTTTTCGGCCAACCCTTTTTCCCTTTTTGAATTCACTTGCGACGATGTTGTCCCACAGTTGAGGAGAGGAAAGTCGACTGGGAGAACTTTTTGTCCTCTAATTTTCTTCAATTCTCTCAATTGACCTTAGGATCTAATAATTTTCATTGGTCCTCTATAGTAATTTAATAAATGAATTTTAGAAATTACTTTTTCTCCTATCTTTTTTTTCTCCATGATCAACCTAGATCCAAATTTTTTCTCTACTTCTCTCTTAATTTTATCTTCCAAGCTATTTCAATTCATCATATTCCACACAAATTTATTATATATATATATCTATTTTTATTTATACTTATTTGCAGTCAACTTCTCACCAACTCTATAAATACATAGATATAAATATATGTAACTATATATATACCTAAGCATATATATATATATATATATATATATATATATATATACACACACATGTATATATATATTATTTATTTATGCATTTCTATATATATATATGTATATATAAATATCTATATCTATATATACTTTTAAAGTAAATTTTTACCTGTGACATGTTAGTTGTCCTTCAGTGGAGTTGCTAACGTAGGGATCACAACAACTCAGCTTGAATACTTAATCATGAACTTGATTTGGTCTGGATATTTTGTACTCTAATACTAACTGTTGCACCCTTAATTCAATTGTCAGGAATTAGGACTGAAGTGAGTGTGCTGCATGGCTCCATGGTGTAAGCACTCTTCAATCTTGGACTGGGAATCACTGCATAATTAGCTCTCTTCAAGAATATGAATTTGATAGAAAATAGAACTTTATTCACATGAAAAACTCTTAAGACCACATGCCACAAGCCAACGTAATAGTTATGATTCGTGGTCCTAAACCTACTACACGGAACTAACATACTACAATAGTTGGATGACTTCAAGATCTCCAAGATACCTAAGCCTTCCCCAAAAATCATATTTATACTCATGAGGGGCGAATAGTTTTCATGAGCTTACATGAATAATTCTCTTAAAATTTAAGAGAAATAGGGGATAATCCTCTCCTTGATTAAGTCGGCTACTCCTCTAAGGCTGGTTGTCTTTTCCCATGATGGAGATGAGTTTGTGCAAATGATCAAAGCTCCTTAGCAGATTGGCATGGTCTTCAACCTATCTTGATGCTTTTCTCAGAATCTAGGAGAAGTCAACTAACATATTTCCTTCCTCCTTGAAGTAGTCAACTAGGGTTTTCATCCATCCTTTGGATCTTCATGGTGAAAAATCCTTCTTGGCCAGATAATCAAGGCAATTCTTCATTCTTATCTTGAATAGATCAAAGCTTAATTGAGGATGGAAGGGTTAATTTGGATCATTGGTGCATATTTGATCCAGATGGGAAAACATTCTAGGCATTGCTGAGGCGCCCTCTAAAGTTGTGGACAAAATACGAGCAGGTTGAGGACACACGCAACTTTGGGTGAGTCTTAAGTAAGTCTTTGATAAATCTTCACCTCATTGCCCATGCGGCTTTGATATAAGTTCACTTGGTTTGACTTAGTTAAATGGTCTTCTATGGGTCAACATAACTTCAACTTAGCTTGTGTTTGACTCGAGTATTGGGATAGTTAGAACCTTCCTTTGCAGATAACTTGGGCTTGGTTGATCACACCTCAAGCCACTTTGGTTGGACTCACATGGCCCAACTTCATGGGTGTAACGTGTCATTTGCCAATCGGGTTGGTTCGATTCAAGTTAATCCAAAACCTTCCCCACACATTAACTCAAGTTGATAACTCAAGTCGATCCCCGAGCTAACTTAATTAAATTATAGTCCTCGTTCTCAATGATTAGCTAATCTGAGACTAGTTCACCTCAAATTTAATTGATTTAAAAAATTGATCAATCTAATTAAGTCTAAATTAAACTTTATTTTTATTATTAGATTCAAAATTTAAGATTCTACAAAGACATATGTTTCATAGTAAAATTTAACATATCAAAACTTTATATTTAATTTGAAAAATAAGTCCTGAAAATATCTTAATATTGCACAAATAACTTTAGTCAAAATTTCAAATATTATAGCACTAGTTTAAATTCTATCTTAGGCTGGAGTGTCATATTTAGCCTCTTCAAATGGGCTTGGGTTGAAGGATACACCACCTTTGCTGGGGTATCTTTTATAAAAATTTGAGTTGGGTAATAATGAGTAGATAGCTATACGAAGGATGATCAAATAACTCCTAACTAGACCATCACTAGATAGTTAGGTGAGGCAAGCAATAGGTCTTTGCTAGGCCATACATTGGGATTTGACCCTAACCATGCGTGACTTTAAGGCATAATTTTTGTAGTAGAGTTATCTCGACATGATTAGTTGTGATGAGACAACAATGGTAAGTGCTCCAATAGATGAACTATATTTCTTTCTTTCCTTGCTTTGATGTCTCCTGAGCGGAGGAGTAGTGGTATCTTTAGAGAATAGCCATGATAAATTTTACAACACTAGAGTGATATTAAATTATGGCATTTGGCCTTTGCTTGCTTGTGTAAAAAACCAAGATATATACTAACTAGGATGTCATGGTGAACCTACATATACTAGAAAAAAATCGTAATGTTATTGGTGAACATACATACACTATTGTCATTGCTGACCTCGGTTGCTTTGTGTTGTATGTGATCGTTAGTGTACCCACAATATCAAAAAAAAAAACAACTAGCCACAACATTCAAAGTAAAAAAGGTAAAAGTAATTTGACGCGAGTGAAACAATAAATAAATAAAATAATTAGTATAGCATAATAATACTATATGTATATATATAATTATCTATCTAAAATTAAATGACATCCCAGTTAGGGATATACATACATGTGCATAGATAAATAAATAAATAAATAAATAAATGATTTAAATATTAGTAGTGTACATCGGACCAATTTCCTTTCTGACTAGTATATATATTTCATCTGTTTCTTGGGGCTACACTTTTTTTTTTTTTTTTGATCTCCCACTCGATCGAGGTAAGTATACATGAAAGCTGAATTTGACTCTAATTAATTAGGAAGAAAGGAAAAAAAGAAATTAGGAGGAATAGAAATAAGGTGATGCCTTAATTCCTTTGGAAGGTCACCATAGAGAAGAAGGCAATGGCACGGAAAGCTACGCCATACAGTACTAAGATAAGTATACACAAGTTTGACTCTGCAATATCGTAATCATTTTTGAGGAGGGAACCGCATCTGGTGACCAACCATACTCCCGAGTACCTGCACAAGAGTTGAGTCGATGGATGTAACCTTTCACTAATTACATCCTTGCAATAGCTCTATCCATGCTATAATAAATAAATGTTGCTTAGAATACCTCACCCATCATTTTGAGGAGGTGGTAGAAAGTATGCAGAATAGGAGAGCAAGAGAAGTAGTACCTTTCCGCATTTGCAATAACGAATGCTTCGAGGGCCCACTTGGTGTAGCATAAATTTGATAAATTTTTCATGATCTTAGAAGAATGGTCCTGAGTCGACAGCAGAGTTAGGACGACGGGTAGCAGCACCGACCACTGCAATGGATGCAACAAGAGGTAGGTTTGAAAGATATATGGAAAAGAAAGTGAAGGAATTCAACATCCGATCGTACATGTGCGTACCAGTTGTGCCGAACCTGGTTGGAAGAAGATTGCAAATGCATATCCGATTCCTGTCACGCAGTAGACCAGTGCGACTAGGATGATGTAGTTGTCGAAGATCGAGGACCTTGGATTGTTGAAGAAGTAGAACATTGAGAGATAGACGATGGGCTTAATGATCGTGTTGAAATGATCGATCGTATCTCTCGACAAAAAGTAAGCAAGTGAACTCATGCCCGATGCTCTCTCTCGCCAGTAGTGAAGCCTTTCGAGCTGAAATGATCTCAGCGCACCGATCTTGCAAAGAAGAGCTGCAATTTAAGGGTACATAATCAGTGGTTAGCTCAAGGTGATGAGGATATAAATAAAAAGGATGAAGAAATAATAACTCACAGACGGCAATGACGGTGTAGGTGTAACCTAATGCACCGAACGTCTCGTCGCTCACTTTGGCAAGTGTTCCTAAGCAAACACCGGCGAGGCATAATATAAGAAAGTCGACTCCTTGTATTCGAGCTTCCCGAAGACGCTGCCTGCCAACTCTGAACAAAAAGAAAAGGAAAAGGAAAAAAAAAAACCAAGTGTTAAAGGTAAAAAGGAGCAAAATTAATAAAAACGCACACATATTTACCTTCCTAAGAAATGCTTATACTGTTCGAGGATTCCAGGAGTCGTTCGATTAGATAAGTCGGATTTAGAGAAACGGTGCTCGTACTCCTCTTGTTTCTGCTCCACTTTATCCTTGACGTTGTCCCAAAGTTCTCCCGCCGTCGACCGTCTGCTTCCGGATTCAGACGGAGCTGCTGCGCTCGACACTTCGGAGCCCCTGCTGGAGACGTCCGAATCACCAGCATCTTGCAGCATATCCCGAGGGACGTCGTATCCATTGTGCAGCATCCATCGCAGCGGCAGCTCCTTATAATTTACTCCCGTGCTCGTGTTGGGCTTTATTATACCCTCTAGAATATCGATGAAGTAATCCGGTGGGTTTACACGCTCCGGCACATTAATCCCCAGCCCTGAAAAGTATTCTTCCACTTTCTTAACCGGTCCGTGATACGCCGTCAGCCCTCCTTTTGCGAGAAGTATCAGATCGTCGAACATCTTGAACAGTGTGTAGCTGTTGATACGGAGCATAAAAAAAAGGTCCAAAATTATACCCCGCAGTAGGTGTAACATTCTATAAATAACTATCTATCTATATATGGAAGTGGAAATGGAAGGAAGAACGTCGTCATGTTGTAGAGAAAGCTAGCTAACCACTGTCCTGTCCTAATCTGAACCTGGGCAATTCTCTTCTTCAAAAAGTTCATGTGATTGTTCTACGTGTGTGCATTAATTATGCAGTTAACTAATCCTTGGTGTTTGCGAGAAACATATAGCTGCCGTGAGTGTAAAAAACAACCTGGGTTGGTGAAGAACCATGCATATGTTTACCCCTTCAAGAGCCTCACGACGAAGCGCTTGAAGTAGCAATGCAGATGAAGAACTATCCAAGCCGGATGTCGGTTCATCCAGAATCAGAAGAGAGGGCTCCATGACCATTTCCAAACCAACGTTGACTCTTTTCTTTTGTCCGCCGGAGATGCCACGTTGCTCCACGGTTCCAACGAGAGATTCCCTTATTGCTTGTAAGCCTAGTGACTCGATAACTCTTTCGACGACTAGAACTTTGTCTGCCTTGGACATGTCCGCCGGAAGTCTGCAGCACAAGGGACAAAAAGAATCGTTTGAGATCATGCAAGATGAATATGTAAAAAAGCATATTATATCCGCAGCACACACCTGCACCTAGCGCTGAACCAAAGATTCTCCTCCACTGTTAGATTTCCGTGGACGATATCATCTTGTGGCACAAAACCGATGATCTTCTTATACGAGCGAATGGGATCAGCTTTTCCGTTTATAAGCACTTGTCCCGTCGTCAAGCATCCTGTCGCTTTTCCTGTCAAAGCGCTCAGAAAGGTAGTCTTTCCAGCCCCAGATGGGCCCATCACTGCAGCCACATGGCCTGGATGAAGTTTTCCTGTCACGGATCTTAGGAGTTTCCTTTTACTCCCCTTCAGAGACAAGGTGAGGTCCTTGAAGTCGACCTCGATCGTGAGTCTAGTCCTGATATCGGTGTCCGTCGCCATGGAGATCACTCCAGAGAAGGTCAGGTTCTTGTTCTGCTGCATGGCTTTTTCCTTCTCTATCTGACCATACGCGTACTTGAATATTTGGCTGCGAGTGTGCATCTCCTTCGCTTTAGGCATGTTCTTCTTCAGATTCTTATCTCCTATGTCGACATTGAAGCCGTCGTAGCTGTCAGGATTCTCCTCCAGCGACTGCACCATCTTGGTAAGGTTGCCTTCTTCCTTCTGATCTGGAGGTTGTTCCCCATCTTCCGAAGGGTCTTGATTTCTTCTGCGAGAGAAGGTTCGAGAGAGCTGCGACTGCAGGGCACCTGCTTGCTTCGTAACAGCATCTTTAGCTGTCTTCCACCTTTCACGGGCTTGAACCGTTTCTCGGACATGTTTAGCGGCAGCTTCCCTAGACTTTGCTTGTTTTTTTCCTTTATTGGTGAGAACTTGGCCAGAGAAGTTATATATAATCAGCAGCACCAAAATCAATGCAACCTGTAAGAATCGACATACATCAGCATCATATTGAAGATATACTAAGGTATCTAGCTACATTACATCTTTTGTCTAGATTATTATTAAGTACATGTTCTTGAGAGAGTTTTGGCCTAAAAGAGTTGCTTGCTAGGGTGGACAACAACATGAGAGAATAAAGAACAAACTAAACCATAAGGCTCACCATCAGCAAGGCACCAAATATAGTAATATCTTGGGTTTCAGAATTTGGCGGACAAGAGTTTTTCCTGAAGCAACCTGCGAAAAAACATAGAACAAGAATGTGACGACAGATGTGAGAAGACATCCGAGATAGCTAGATTTCTCTCATAAAACAAAAGGAAGCACACAAATTCTACTGTATGTTAAGCCTAGAAGAAGGGACAAGTTTGGAACTTCTCTTAAGGTCAACGAAACAATATGACATTAGCCAAAGTAAAGAGAGAAAAAAGAATCATTCAAAAAGTAGATTTCTACTGTATATGAATCACACTGGGCTTCAAAGAACTTACTTGTCTCAGAAACGGAGCCCCTCCGGCAGTAGTGCCTGGAGTATTTATTGGATGTTAGTCATATGTGAAGTTATGAGGTTAAAGTAGAATTCCTTCACAAACATAAACAGAAAGACTATATATATATAATGTGTCTGTATATGAAACCAGCCAGATAAGTAGGATTGAGAAACAATACCCACTACTACAAGTGATTTTGCTTATAGTGCTGGGACAGTAGTACCCTGGGGGACAAAACATTTCACTACTAGTTAAGACATCGGCCCACATATCTGCAGTCCCACATGTGTGGTTTGGTTGCCCTGGGGGTAGTTGATAATTATACCTGATACATAGCACAGACATGCAGCATGTGAATCATCGAGCATTTAAGAAAAAATAAGTGATACGCATGTATTTCACAAGACATTGGGCAAATATTAGGACGAACTTACGGATCACAGAGACCAGTACCAGCATTCAGTCTTCCAACAGGGCAATATGCGCCTAACGGGCAGGCTTCAGATCATTAAAGAAACAAATTAATCAGCAATTGAAATCTTAACTATCCTAATTAAATATATAGGGTACGTATGGATAAGAAGAAAAAGATAGACAGCAAGCTACAAATAGAAAACCTATGTGGATGTGTGTATCTCTGCATGTGCACGAACACATTTGGAACAATATATTAGAAACCACTGAATGATCATAACAAACAAACCGGACATTAATATTAAGCAACAAGTTTATAGAATATATAAAATATCCACGGCAAGCTGCAGGCTTTGCTGGAAACCAAGAATTTCTGAGTTCCTAGCAGATTAACTCAAGCTGGAGGCTTTGCTGGACACCAAGAATTCCTGGGTTCCTCGAGTGGTGAAACTGTAAATGATCAAAATCTCATACTCGACTTTTGTGAAAAAGATTAGGGTGATACACGCCAACTGAAACAGGGCTTAAAAGGATACAACCATCTTTCATATATTATATTAAACCAGTTGATTAAATAATACATGGAAGGATCTGATTGATGGTTATAGGAATTCAGCTTGAAGGTTGCCCAGCAGGCATATTGAAAACCAAAACCATAAATTTGCTGCAAGGCAAAAGAAAGAAAAGACACAAACTTGTAAGCAAGAGAGAAAGTATACTCACGTATCATGCATGTGAGGCCATGAGGACAGAAGAAGCCCTCACAACAAGGGCGGCAATTGATATCTCTAACAGGAACAACCTTGGATTCATTAAGTTGGACATTATCGCCGTCATGGACAGTGCAAGACCATCCTGGCTCACACCCGGATGGCCAGGACGTGAGATTGCAATTCTTATTAGGTTTTAGATAATTTTTTTCTCCTCCATTACTGTAGAAGCTGGTGAAGTAGAACTTGATCTCCACAAGTGTGCATATGCGTCGAACGAGGTCTCCTGTCAATTTAATTATGCACATGTGTTTCTGAGCAACTTTGTGATGATCGACTACATATTATCATATACTAATTGCGTACTACCTGAAAATGAACATGAACTGACACCACACAGCTGGAACAATATCATGTATGCATTCTTCTTCTGTCAATGTATTTGACGTAGAAACTACAGAAAACAATGCAATTGAAAATGCCGAATGCCACAAATCAAACTTCGTTTGATATTATGTCAGCAGAATTCAATGTAAATAGAGATAGTAGATTAAGTTGATTCTGCCAACCATATAGCGAGTACTGTATATATGCTCTCCACCATATATAGCAAGTACTGTATATAAGTAGAATGGCCAGCACCAGATTAACCCAAAGTTCATTCACCGTTAGTTTATAACTACAAGTACCTGCATTTTGAATTCTTTCACATCCAAGAAAGGTACTGATTTTTTAGGATTCTGTATCATATGGGGCTGGTAAATGGTGTCTAGTCATCTTAGATCAAACTGATCGTGCTTAAAAAGAAAAACGTGAATCCTAATCAATCGCCAAATAATAGTTCCACTCTCTTTTGATTCAAATTCATCCGTTAATTAATCATGAATTCAGCTCTTGGTAATCAGCCTTTTTCTTCTTTTCTCTCTTTCTCTTGATGAAGATGATCATCCATCGATGTGCGTAATTTTATTGGTACAGACAATAGTATATCTTTCCTAAGCTAAGATGAAACATAATTCTACCAGCAAACTAATTAGGAGCCGATACGTACCACTAGTTTCTTTGACGCAATTATCGACGAAGGTCGTATCCGATGAGAAGTTGAATGCCTCATTCCACTCCTTATGCCTAAAACCATCGTACATATACACATTTACAAACATATCAAAGATCAACCGATAGATTCCACACCTGCAACTGATAAATAATACGCAGCAACGAAGGATGCGGAGTTGAGCAAGAGGATATACGTACGTGTCCCTGACGCAGAAATCGACATACTCGCCGGAGTCCTCGGCGATGCTGCTGGTGAGGTTCATCAGCCGCTCGTAGACCTTGCTGGTGACCGCCTTGGACGCCCCCTGTCGGAGTCTCTCGAATTGGTCACTGTTGAGCTGTTGAGCTCCGAGGTTGTCGACATCGAGGTTGGCGGGGGCGGGGGGAGGGGCGTCGACGGCGGCGGCTGCGGCGGCGGCAGCGGGGTCATCCTGGCAGCGCACGAGGGGGAGGTGGACGAGGAGAAGCGCGGCTGCAGCGACGATGACGAAGACAGCAGGGGAGCCCCATCGAGGCCGCCTCCGGCGTGACCATGAGGCCACCAGCATCCTGGGATCAGGGCAGTGCGGGAAAGGGGGGACGAGGAAGGGGGAGAGGAGGGGAGGAGAGGGGAGGGGAGGAGGAAGAGGAAAGAAAACGGGGGGAGACAGAAGCGGCGATAATGGAGGTATTAATTTTTAGGAGGGAAAGGAGCATCGTGGCTGTGGGAAGGACGACAACGGCCTCAAGATTATTATTAGGGGGAGGGAGGGGCCCTTCAGATATATGTTAGCCATCCAACACCTTCAGTCCGCCACATCCATCCATTCATTCATTCCCTATAATTTTTCATTTAACCTTGAAAGATTAATACATTATTAATTAATTTAATTACCTTATAAAATTAGGAGAAACAGCCAAATTAGGAGAAGTTTAACCACCTGTAACTCAATCTATTTTTACGTATACAACGTATGTTTATACATATATCTATTTATATAAAGTTCATAAGATAAATAATTTACATATAATAATAAAAATTATTCATCGATGCACGTGTGAAACTAAAAATTATATTATCAATATTATTTTTGTTTTGTACACAAAACTTAATTATAATTTCAATACTCATCGTGTATTATTTTTATTTTTATTTACTATATTCTTCTCTCTCTTTTCTTTCTTTATCTTTCTTCTCCGGTTTCTCTACCCTCCTTTTTTCATAGTTTCTTATATTCCTCTTCTTTCTTTATATCTCACTTGAGCATCAAATATATTAGTGGAATTATCCAAATATATTGATGACACCGGTGAAACGAGCCTAGCCCACCTTACCCCGATTGGTACAGGCATATCCTGTTGAATTGAACGTAGACAACAATATTATGATTCAGTGGCCCAACATCACATGGCTTGAGACATGTTATATATATATATATATATATTATGTAAATAAATTATTAACTTGTTATAAAGTAGTAGTAAGCATTGTGCACAAAATGTACATCTCTTTGGTTAGAGTAATTGGGTTCTATACGGAAGGATCATGAGATCCTAGATTCAAGACTCAATAAGTTCTAAAAAAAATTATGCATTTTGAGATAGTATATTATACATGCCCACAGATGAGGGATAACTTGTTAACTTTAGTAAGCAAATGAAGAAGAACAATCAAGGAAAAAAAAACTAGGTAGGAGTTGTCTTTCTAAATCATATTTCTCTCCATTTTACAGCTTTATTTACAAATTTTTATCAACTTAGTTCAAACAAAAGTAGGGTTGAAAACTAAATATCCATAAAATCTCCAATTAGAGTCAATGGACAAAGCTAGCTTGAGTTGAAATATCCATAAAATCTCCAATTAGAGTCAATGGACAAAGCTAGCTTGAGTTGGCTTATTCCAATATATAGACATTACGAGTACAAGACAAGTTAAGCGTACCAAAAATTGTATGAAATGATTAGTAGCTATGAAGTAAAGAGCAGGATCGCTATTGGAAGGAAAAGAAATGAAAAGAAAAATAAATTAAGGAAAGAACAAAGGAATTAACTCCAACTCTCGGCAGATCTACTCCATTAATTCAAAACACGATAAGCAAATAATTTAATCTCAAACTTAAACTTAATAAAATCTATTTTTATTACGACCTTCACTACTGCATTAATCTCTGTCTGAACTTGTGATATTTGTATTTTTGTATTATAGATAAATTTGTAAAAAAATTGAATAAGAAGGACTTATTTGTAAAATTTTGTGATTTTTGTAGTATGAAATTTTGACATGAAAATTATACCATCAGATAGTATTTTTGATAAGGAATCCAACGGCGCCGACGGATCGTGATTTGGACGTCGTTTGATGAGTCAAATCATGGAATCAAAGATGGATGACTAGGATTAAATGTGAATTAACGAATTTAATTATTTATAAAATTCGGATTTTTCTCCCTTCACCCGCGCGCGACCCTTTTCTTCCTCTCTCTTCCCCTGCTTCGGCGACACCTTCGGAGCTCACCTTGTGGACGACGCTCCAGCCACCACAGTTGGAGTTTTTCCGCGAGATTTGAACCACAACCTCAGGTGAGCTAGGAGAACACATTAGAACCTTAAATTTCAAATTTTGGTGGAGATTAGAGGGAGAAAAGAGGAGAGAGGCGTCGGCGGCGAAAGTTTCGTCGTCGGAGCTTGCTCCGGCGATTGCCGGCCATTCCAGCCGCGGAACTTTGCAAACTTGGTACCTATGGCTTCTCCTCGACGAGAGCTTTCCATTGGTACCAGAGTTGAAAGCTGTTGGCCGCCGGTCGGCCGCCGGCGAGCCAAAAACCCTAACTTAGGGTTTCCGCCCAAATTAGATAAATCAGTGAAATTGATCGCGTATGAGCAAAAATAATTGGGGAAAATATGATTTTTGGAATCCTTGTGATGAGAGCTTTCGAATGGTACCAATATTGGTACTGTTCGGAGAACTTCGCCGGTGAGGGTTCCGACGAACTTTCTGGCGAGTTTCCGACGAGCTTCGGCGAACTTTCCGGCGAACTTGAGATAAAAATTAGGGTGATTTTAGAGACTATTTTAAGAATGTTGGTGAAGACGGATTTGTAAAATTGTTACCAGATTGAGAGATTTAAATAGTTGAAATATTCACAGGAAATACGATAAGCAGGCACGAGGATACGAACGTTCGCGATACGAACTAGAACGTGCTTGTAATGCTAGAATCAGGTGAGTGTTTATTCTCCAAGTAGAATAGACAGGATAGTTCTCAATGTTTAGTCCAGGAGAACTATATCCCTTTGATTAGATATGCTTGATATTTCTTTGGCTCTCCTGCTAGTTAATTATCTTGAGTATGATTGCATTTGAGTTGTGAATCACCTTTGATATCCATGCTGCTTGATATATTGTTCTTTGATTCATTATAAGCATGATATTATGCTTTTATTGACTCTAGATCTAGCATATGCATTTGCCTGACTCTTTGTGATACTTCTTTCACTTGTTAATGCATATGGCTAGTATGATCTGATACTGGATAGTGTTATAGGCACTTTCACTGCAGTGATAGGATATTACATTATTAGCACACCCATGGGCCCCCTCGTGAGAGGAGCATGGGATGTTAGTGCTCGAGGTCAGGATAGGAGGTTGGGATACTCTTGACTGGGTTTTTACTATGGATTAGCTATGGATACCAGATAGCAAAATCCATTAGGCAACTCAGGGGGAAATGGGGCTTTGTTTATCTGTTCTTGCACATCTACTATGATTTGGGTACCTTATGATTCATGATTCCTCCCCCTGAGGTAACATTTATTGGCCACAACTGTATTTTGATTATGCCAGCCCCAGATATAGTCTCGTGTGATTCTTGATTACTCATTTTGATTGGCTATTGCACATGAATAGTCATATGATTCTATTCTTGAGACTTTATTATTTTATGTTCTCGGTTTTACATTATTTTCTATCCAACTCACTGAGTACGGCGTTACTCACCCTGTAGGGGAACTCATTTTTATTTTTCAGGATCACAGCAGGAGAGAGACTGATAGATATCGCAGTGTATAGTCAGGCACCTGATTTCTTTTGAAAGGTAGGACAGTTCTACCTTTATTTTGTGTGTACAGAGATCCACTGGCTAGGTACTTTGTATAACCTTGGGCATGTATCCATTTTGATTGTAAATTACTTGTATATAAGCGTGTGCCACTGTAGTAAAGATTTGGTTTTAATAATATATGTTTTTAGAGTTATATTGATCTGTCATTCAGGTTCTCTCCTTCCATAAATAGAGGGGATATACATCAAGTACGCTTAGTGGGTTCCCATATAGTTTCGGGAGTAAACGGGGCTATGTGTGGAGTTCACTGCGGTTTGCCACGTGCCCTAGAGGAAGGTACGGGGCGTGACAGAACTAACCTTATTGCAGCTTTAATAATCCACTTCTACTCCATCGAAATCACCTTTCATTGCATTCTGATGTTTACTGAGTTAAACAAACATTAATCCCTTACTTTTAATTCAACTAATCCCATTAAGTTTTTAGGCTGAATTTATTTCACTGATTCATCAACTTCCTTAACTAATTCATTTGCACACCTATTTCACCAATGCCTGTTTATTTTTCCTTGGAAATTTCAAAAGTTCGCAGCCTATTTCACCAATGCCACATGTCTAGTAAATACCTTAACTATATTAATTCTACTATTTTATTTTCTCTTGGCACGTCTATGATTCAAGTGTAATGATATTAAATTGGTTACTTTATCTACTCTTAAACCCTCATATTAAAGTATTCCAGCCAAAATAATCCTTCATCTGTCACAAACAAAATAGTAATTATTGTAGCGTCCACATTACTAATTACAACCTTAGCTTTGATGGACAACTTGCTCAACATATTTAGGCTTTTACTCAACTTCATCAGGACTTATTAGCTGGGTATCTCATGTTCAACAATTTTAGCTCTACATCAAACAAGTTATACTTTCTTAATCAGACTGAAACCTCTCCAATATCCCAAAATCCTGAATTTATATTCTAGATGCCTTAAAATACATAGTCTACGGTGGATGTACTTTTCACGATATTTATAACTACTGCTGAAATGAAATTACTCTCATGTTCAACCTTTGTAAAGTTTACAGCACATACATGTAAGGTATAATAACCAAGTGATACTATTTATTTCTCCCAGCACTACTATCCTGGCAATACTAATTATTTCTTATCACTCATTTACAAGAACCAACTTTGTCTACATTTTGATCATCCTACAACAGCAGGGCACTTGTGAAGACAATCATTTTCCATGTATCAACAACGATAAAATTTGTTGGATGAAATCAGTTTCTAATAGGGAGAGAAACTGTGTTTAGCATTCTATTCAATATGTCATAGTCAAGAACAAAACAAGTCTCCACAAACATACATATGGTTTCTTAATTTACAATGATTTCTACTGATCAGCAACCAACCAAGTATAACAAATTAGATCTAAACAAACACCGAGTTATCCAACCATTGTCTGACAATTTTTCAACATCATAAGGCTTAGAGAATTTGTGTAGCTTCTGCTGACAACATGCTCGCAAGATTGTGCATTTACCTAAGTTTTAACCCCTCTTATCCATTTTAGTATTTCTACTAAATTGTTTCCTTCTACCGTTGCTATTCACACAACCAGTCAGGTTTCCGCTTAGTTATGACAACTTGTAACTGAATCTAATCATGCATCTATACCATAACTTAATAGCTTACTAAAAGGGACAACTTTATACAAAACAACATGCAACTTCCTCCATAAATCAGTGACACCAAAACACATATGTTGCAATCATTGCTCAAACGAGGGGATCATGCACCAACGAAAATTTGTCATGCTTCGTCATTTATGGGTATGAAAGCATCATAAGAACAACATTAGAGGGCCTTATCTCTTCTCCCATTCGCACATCTTTGTAGCATAGCAACCAACTGCAAATGTAAACCCCTGCTTTGGAAAAAAAAAGGAAAAGAGAAAGAAAATAAAAACAAAAGAAAAGAGGGGCATGGTTGTGAAAAGGGGAAAAAGAGAGGGGGAAAGAGTGAATGGGGAGGGCACTGTACGCGTGCCCTCTTCCTCGCGCAACCCGTGCGCGTCACCCTTGCTCTCCCGCCGACTACCCTCGCTCGATGCCTTCTTCTCACCGCCGACGACCCCTCCCTCATTATCATCTTTTCCTTCTATCTTCCTCACCCACTGGCCACCGGAGGAACGTCGCCGACGCCCTCCCACTCGCCGACGCCTCCGCCTTCGCCCATCCTTCTTCCCACGGACGCCGCGAAGCTTGCTCGCCGGCGTCTCCGTCCCATTGCACGCCCATCCTCCGAGCAACGAAAGAGCGCGGGAGACTCGCCGGCACACCGTTCGCCGCCTCCCCGCTGTCCCCTTGCCTCGCCGCTGCCGGATTTTGCAGCGGGATTGCCTCCTCTGGTCGCGGGCAGAAACAGAGCCGCGAGCAGAGAGCTTCAATCGCGCGCTCGTGAGCGGCGATCTCTCGCCGCCAGCGCCTCTTCCTCGCCCATCGCCGCTGTCCATCTGCCGGCGACCATCCTCTATCCCCGATCCACTACTCGCGAGCCCCACAAGAGCTCGCCGGAGCATCACCTGCGCTGCCCGCTTCCCACACGGCAAGGAGCTCCGCTTCACTGCGCCCATCGCCGCTGCTGTCGTCGCCGCTTCAGAGGACTCCGACGGACCATCGCGGAAGCCGAAGGACTGCCGTCGGAGCCGAGGCGACCTCGTCGGAGCACCCATCGCCGGCATCGGAGGAGAAGAAGCGGACGAACAGAGGTAACGCCCGCCTCTGCTCTCGCCCTCTTCTTCGAAGCATTTTTCCTTAATTATGATTAAGGAATATTTAATTAAGTTAAGT
This sequence comes from Thalia dealbata, assembly GCA_030544415.1. Lineage (NCBI taxonomy): Eukaryota > Viridiplantae > Streptophyta > Magnoliopsida > Zingiberales > Marantaceae > Thalia > Thalia dealbata. Next base: position 14,620,978 of record CM060458.1, read on the forward strand.
AAGATTAGTGATTAAATTAAGATGGATTAATTATTTAATTAAGTGAAGTTAAGTAATGGGTTGGGTTGAACCAAATTGAAGTGGATTGGGTTGAATCTGAGTTGGGTTTAGATTCGGGTTGAGTTAGTTGGGTGAGTTGAATCAATTAATTGAAATTGGTTCGAGCCCAAGTCAGATCAGATTAGATTGGGCTAACTGAACTAGATCCAAATAAACTAGGTTGAACCCCAGTTGAGCCAGATTAAATTGATCCGAACCAGAGTTGAGCTAAATAAACTGATTCAAGCCCAATTAGATTGAATCAAGTCAGAATTGAACCAAATTGATTTTAATTGAATCCAAATTGAACCTATTACACTATTTGAACCCGAATTGTGTCAAATTAAACTAGATTATGTCAAAATAGATCAATTTAATCAATTAAAGCTAGTTTTGATTTATTTTGACTAGATTGACTTAGATTATGAATTGAAATGGGCTGGGCTTTGTGAATAGTGTTGGATTAAACACATTGGATTAATTAAATGGATAGATCGGATTAATATTAAATAATCTATTTCTATCCTAATTAATTCCAGAAAATTCTAAATAAATTTTCTTACCTCAGAAATATTATCTGTCAGCGATCTACACCGTTATTGAAGGTTTTGGGCTTCTTTTGGATTGGTTTTGGAGCCCAGACATACGATACAGGTGCGTAGGCTCACTATAACATGATCTAATCAAACTAGGGTAAATCTTACTTAGATTTTTATTTGGAGATTCTTTGATGTCTGCCAATTAAATAAATATTATGCATATTAAAATACCAAAATACACATGCATGCTAGCAATATATGTTTTATTATTTATTCCACCTGCTTATCTGCTTATCGTTTATTATTTATCTAGCATGCTATGTTTCTCCTACCGCATGTTATTATTTATTGCTGTTATACGGCAGACCACACACATAGCTATCATGCGGAGTAGGGGACCCCGATAAACCATAAAACATAGTATCGCAACATACACCAGACACTCTAGTATAGAGACAGGTGACATGATACTATCATATTTTAGGAACATCACTGAAATACCCACAGGATACTATTATGCAGCCTAGATAACATCGTGAACCACCAGTGTTCGGTTAGTGATGTTCACCCCTTCCGAGGCTTCTGTTAGCTTAGATACTGGGAGCGGGGCTGAGGGATTGGACCAGTTAACTCTTGGGTCCGATTAGACCAGCACATGAAGTGGTTCCAACCCAGGTTCTTATACCCGCACGTGTGCCGCCTCGGCGACACCGTGATAGTCCTGAGATGGCTACCGGGGATAATCCTACTCGACGAGCTAACAGATATGAGGTCGAGACACCACAACCCATCGTGCGGATGTGCGTCGACTCGGCTAGCATGGATTGCTTTCGAGTTAGAGGGGAGATTCCCTTATGCCTTGGACAGTGGACCCGCAGACCGCACGGCTAGCATCCTCGACGTCCTGCAGACGATCGGATGGGTAGTCCGGATCCTAGGGTTATTTTATTTCGGCTAGCCGTGGCCGATGGTTCTTGTGATGGTGACCCTGTCTACGGACAGAGTGTAGTACTACACTAGGGTCGTGCCCCTACGGAGTCCGGGGAGGCTGTAAGGGCACGACGGTTTTGCTAGGGGAGACATAGTCGGGGACTAGCGAGACGAGAGAGAGGGTTATTGGGTTACCCGTCTTCTCCGCCAACATCAGTGCAGCGGGCGTAAGTAGAGACAGTTGATAAAGGCACTGATGGGCTTATGGACGTCCCTGGCCCGGATTCGTCCCTGAGCATACGTTGGCAGCCCGAGACCTGTGACACAAGTTAGAGATATGTTTGATGACTTATTTTAGTGACACCGACATATGAGATATAACCTAGGTGACGTCTAGGGATGTACCCATTTTTATAACCTAGGTTGACATGTAATTTGACTAGATAAAATTGATATTACGAGGAAAATGGTTGTTTGATAACTAATATCATTAAGGCATCCTTGAATGAGCCCTCTAGCTTTTGATTTCGTGCTATAGTTTTGAGCGGTAGTTACGCACTCGGCCGCAAGGCGGAGCACACCTAGTTTAATGTGTGTGCAGGTGCAGCGGTGTCGGTCAGATTTGCAGACGAGGGTTGCATCATCCGAGGTGCGCTATCGTCCCTGTTTCGATTCTTTCTTGATTTTAGGACGTAGCCTGTAGTAGATCATTATCGGGACTGTACTAGGAGACTGTGTTATTTATTTTATTGATATTACTAGTTGTTTATATTGCAAAGATAGATCCTATTATGCCTTGCATGGGTTGGTGAGCTCATGCGGCGATTGCCACGTGCCCAGCAGGTGGTTCGGGGCGTGACAATTTAGGTGGTATCAGAGCTTAGGTTTTAAGAACCTAAGGATTTGAGTGATATTAGAGCTTCGGCTCAGAGTCTCCTAAGTATAGAAGTCAGTCCCGATATAATTATTAGAGTAAGCGAGTCGGGAGTTAGTACGGTCGCATAGCTATGATCGGATGACTAATTTACCCTTTACAGATGCTTTTTCCGATTTAGAATATCGTTGCGGAGCGATTCATTTGGGAATTTACTTACGTTTGATTTTGGTGTAGATGTCGGATGTACCGTCGCAGCGGAGACAGATAAGGACCCGGAGGGTTGTGGAGATAGAGGATCACATGAGCGCCACTTCTCATCCACCTACGGACCCACCAGAGGCTGTTCCACAGGCATCAGTGGAGAGTACTGCTAGGGGTTCCTCGGGGCCACTGCCAGCGGTGATTCTGGAGCGGTCTGCCTCGAGGGCCTCACGAAGTTCAGTAGCTCGCACCGTTTCAGTTGCACCACCTGTGGGAGCACCTTTAGCTCAGGGGCATCTGAATATGATAGCGACAACCATGGCCAGCATTTTTACTCCAGCTCCACAGGTTGAGGTACCTCCTCCGCCACCTGCGGTGCATACGGTGCCACCTGTTGTTCCGCCAGCTCTTGCTCCATTAACGATGCCTGCTCCAGTCGATAGCACCCCCGAGACTGTACCAGTGGCTGGTTTGGCGGACGTGGTTACACCTCCAGAGGTCCGACCGAGGGCTCTCGTTCAGCCAGTAGCTCCGACCCCGTTGCCGGGAGGTGTCGCTTCGATGCCGGATTCCACGGCGGACACTTGTGCGATGCGACCTTTGGCCGCCAGGGTTCGGGATGCTAGGCAGTTGGGTTGCATTATTTTCTCTGGATCCTCAGATCCCCAGGTCGCCCGAGCTTGGATCACTAATGTTCGTCGAGTCACTACTGAGTTAGAGTTATCCGATCGAGACTGTCTCGGAGTAGCGCTCCACCTATTGGAGGGAGATGCGGAGATATGGCGAGAGCAGCTCGAGGGCCATATTACTGGGCCGCTGACTTGGGCTAGTTTCCAGGAGGAGTTTCTTGAGCGATTCTATACTGAGATGCAGTACGAGTTGAAGATTCAGGAGTTTCTACAGTGTGCATAGAGAGGTAGACCAGTTGCGGAGTATGCTGCAGACTTTAACCGGTTAGCCTCATTTGTGCCCGAGGTGATTCCATCGGAGAAGTTTCGTCGCCTTCGCTTCATTCAGGGTTTGGATGATCACATTCAGTCGAGGGTAGGTCTTCTGGACTATTCTGGGTTCCAGAAGGTTATTAATAAGGCCCTGATGGCGGAGCAGATGATTTTAGCTACGCGCGGACGCAGAGAGGGGCACAAGAGAAAGCATTCCGGTTCACAGCAAGGCCGGGGTGATTACAGAGACCGACAGGGTAGTGTGGCATCGTCATCAGGCTCTGTTGCCGAGGGTTCTCCAGCTGGAGAGTTTGACACTCGGAGGACGATACCTCAGACGTGGCAGAGTCAGACTCGTCCACCGCTACTACCCAGGCCTACTAAGGTATATCGCCCTCTACCTTTCACTTCAGGGATTAGCGGGGACAGAGCTCAGGCAGGACCGAGTCGGATAGCCTCCTGTTATCATTGTGGCCAGCGAGGGCACATCCGCCCCAACTGCCCACATAGGAGACAGCTGGGAGGTTTTCAGCCGCCCGCAGTGCGTCCTACAGTTGTCGGACGTGGTCGCCCTTTTGGTCCGATTCCACCCACTGCTTCTGCTCCAGCGGTAGTGAGAGGACCTGCTCCCCCACCTGGCCAGCCTTCTCAGAGGCCGCCGCAGCGCACACAGACTCGCATCTTCGCACTGGACAGCGTGGATGCGCAGGTCAACCCAGACGTGGTTACTGGTAATCCCTCGTCTAGCAACGCTCCTTGAGATACTTTATTTTGGTCTAGTTTTTGTGTAGATAGATATGATATTTTGGTGGGATGGTGGTATTTTTGTCGTTTAAAGAAATTATCCCCAATGTAACATATGTATTTTGTTGGTAATAAATATTAACCAGGACGTATGCGGTTGTTCGACTCATGGGCTCGGATACTTATAGATACTGGATCACATCGGTCATTCATCAGCTCCGAGTATGCCGGACGAGCCGATCGACCTTTGGAGGCATTAGAGTCCGAGCTTGTCGTCTCTACTCCTTTGGGCAAGCAGATTGTTCGAGATCAAGTGTATCGGGCTTGCCCTGTTATCATACAGGGTGTCACGTTGGAAGCAGATTTGATTCCATTGGAGATGACCGACTTTGATGTGATTCTCGGTATGGATTGGCTGACGCCACACGGAGCACTCGTGAATTGCTTCACGAAGTCGGTGTCCTTCGCGGGATCGGGCCACCGGAGATTATTTTTGAGGGGGATCGACGGGTGTTGCCGACTGCCATTATATCAGTTCTTTCGACGCTAAAGTATATTCAGAAAGGATGTCAGTGTTTTCCAGCGCACGTGAGGGACAGTAGACAGATGGATGGCGATATGGCAGACATCCCGGTAGTTCGAGAGTTTCCCGACGTATTTCCTCAGGATTTGCCCGGATTACCCCCGGATCGGATGTTGGAGTTTTGTATTGATCTTGCTCCAGGGACGATGCCGATCTCTAGACCCCCGTATCGTATGGCACCGGCTGAGTTGAAAGAACTAAAGGTGCAGCTTCAGGACTTGGTGGACAAGGGATTCATCCGACCTAGCGTCTCTCCCTGGGGTGCACTTATCCTGTTTGTGAAAAAGAAAGATGGGACCATGAGGATGTGTATTGACTACAGACAGCTTAACAAGGTCACCATCAAGAATAAGTATCCCCTTCTTCGTATTGATGATTTATTTGATCAGTTGCAGGGTGCTCAGGTATTTTCTAAGATTGATTTGAGATCGGAATACCATCAGCTGCGGATCCGAGATGCTGATATTCCAAAGACAGCGTTTCGGACACGGTATGGACATTATGAGTTCTTGGTTATGTCTTTCGGGCTAACTAATGCTCCTGCAGCTTTTATGGACCTGATGAATCGGGTCTTTCATGAGTATCTGGATAATTGTGTCATTGTCTTCATAGATGACATATTGATATACTCGAGGAGTCAGGCGGAGCATACCAGACATCTTCGGTTGGTATTGCAGGTCTTGCGGGAGAATCAATTATATGCCAAGTTCTCTAAGTGCGAGTTTTGGTTGACTCAGGTGGGATTTCTGGGGCACATAGTTTCAGCAGAGGGTATTCAGGTTGACCCAGTAAAGATTGAAGCGATAACTAAATGGGAGCAGCCGAAGAATCCCACCGAGGTTCGCAGTTTTCTGGGATTAGCTGGGTATTATCGACGCTTTGTTCAGGATTTCTCTCGTATTGCAGCACCGATGACCAGGCTGACCCGGAAGGACAGTAAGTTCCAGTGGAGCTCAGGATGCGAGCAGAGTTTTCAGGAGCTCAAGACTCGCTTGACGACTGCACCGGTACTCACTCTTCCGGTCAGTGGTGCGGAGTATGTGGTATTCAGCGATGCATCTAGACAAGGATTGAGATGTGTGTTGATGCAGTGTGGTCGGGTAATTGCATACACTTCTCGACAGTTGAAAAAGCACGAGGAGAATTATCCGACCCATGATCTAGAGTTGGCAGCGATTGTTTTGGCGCTGAAGATCTGGAGGCACTATTTATTTGACGAGAAATGTCATATCTTTACAGATCATAAGAGTTTACAGTATTTGCTGACTCAGAGGGAGTTGAATCTCAGACAGCGTCGTTGGTTAGAGTTGATTAAAGATTACGATCTTGTTATTGATTACCATCCAGGGAAGGCTAATGTAGTGGCAGATGCACTGAGCAGGAAATCATCCGCCACCTTAGCCTACATTCGTACTGCGTACGTGCCGTTATTACATGATTTGAGAGCCCTTGGCATTGAGCTGTAGTGTAGCTCACAGGGTGAGTTACTGGCACAATTCGCTGTGCGTCCTACTCTATCTGATCGTGTAGTGGAGTTACAGAAGACAGACCCAGAATTGAGCAGAATGATTCAAAAGGTACAGTCTGGTGAAGGACAAGATTTTAGACTTCGAGATGATGGTATATTGGTATTACGGGATAGGGTATGTGTACCTCAGTATGAGGACTTACGACGACAAATCTTGGAGGAGGCACATAGTTCCGCTTATGCTATGCACCCGGGTAATACAAAGATGTATCGTACTATCCGACAGACTTACTGGTGGTCAGGCATGAAGCGGGATATCGCTGAGTTCGTAGCTCGATGTTTAGTGTGCCAGCAGGTGAAAGCCGAGCATCAGAAGCCGGCAGGCACGCTACAGCCTCTTCCGATACCAGAGTGGAAGTGGGAGCATATTACGATGGACTTCGTAGTGGGGTTGCCACGTACCCAGCGACACCACGATGCTATTTGGGTGATTATTGATCGATTGACGAAGTCGGCCCACTTCCTACCGGTTGACATTACTTACTCCATGGAGCGGTTGGCCAGATTGTACATTAGTGAGATTGTCCGACTCCACGGGGTGCCAGTGTCTATTGTTTCGGATAGAGATCCGAGATTCACTTCGCGGTTTTGGCCGAAGTTTCAGAGGGAGTTTGGTACATCTTTGAGATTTAGTACGGCATTCCATCCGCAGACAGATGGGCAGTCAGAGCGTATTATTCAGACTCTAGAGGATATGCTCAGAGCGGTGGTGTTAGAGTTTACTGGCGGATGGGATTCTTATCTTCCTTTGGTAGAGTTTGCGTATAATAACAGCTACCAGGCAAGCATTGGTATAGCTTCCTATGAGGCTTTATATGGCAGACAGTGTAGAACCCCACTGTGTTGGGGTGAGGTGGGTGAGAGACGCTTGACCGACACGAAGTTGATTGATGAAACCGTGAGCACAGTCAAGGTCATTCGGGATAGACTGAAGACGGCACAGGATCGACAGAAGAGTTACGCAGATAATCGTCGCAGGCCCCTAGAGTTTACTGTGGGAGATATGGTTTTCCTGAAAGTCTCTCCATGGAAGGGTATTCTTCGGTTTCAGAAGAAAGGGAAGTTACATCCCAGATATATTGGACCCTTCCAGATCCTGGAGAGAGTAGGGCCAGTGGCGTATCGTCTAGAGCTACCTACTGATCTGGAGCGTATTTATAACGTATTCCATGTTTCGATGCTCCGGAAATATATGTCAGATCCATCCCATGTTCTCACGGCTCCACCTGTTCAGTTGAGAGAAAACTTAAGCTACGGAGTGCAGCCTGTTGAGATTATTGATCGGCAAGAGAAGATACTCCGAGGAAAGTCCATCTCCTTAGTAAAAGTCATATGGAGGAATGCAGAGGTCGAGGAGGTTACTTGGGAGACTGAGGCCCATATGCGAGCCCAGTATCCCCACTTGTTTGAGTGATGTTAGTTGAGAGCAATGTAGAAAGAATTGTAAATTTTTCTTTCTTTCTGTACTTTATTTTAATTTTTGGAGACCAAAAATTTTAAGGGGGGGAGAACTTGTAAACCCCTTCTTTGGAAAAAAAAAAGGAAAAGAGAAAGAAAATAAAAACAAAAGAAAAGAGGGGCATGGTTGTGAAAAGGGGAAAAAGAGAGGGGGAAAGAGTGAATGGGGAGGGCACTGTACGCGTGCCCTCTTCCTCGCGCAACCCGTGTGCGTCACCCTTGCTCTCCCGCCGACTACCCTCGCTCGACGCCTTCTTCTCACCGCCGACGACCCCTCTCTCATTATCATCTTTTCCTTCTATCTTCCTCACCCACTGGCCACCGGAGGAACGTCGCCGACGCCCTCCCACTCGCCGACGCCTCCGCCTTCGCCCATCCTTCTTCCCACGGACGCCGCGAAGCTTGCTCGCCGGCGTCTCCGTCCCACTGCACGCCCACCTCCTCCGAGCAACGAAAGAGCGCGGGAGACTCGCCGGCACACCGTTCGCCGCCTCCCCACTATCCCCTTGCCTCGCCGCTGTCGGATTTTGCAGCGCGATTGCCTCCTCTGGTCGCGGGCAGAAACAGAGCCGCGAGCAGAGAGCTTCAATCGCGCGCCCGTGAGCGGCGATCTCTCGCCGCCAGCGCCTCTTCCTCGCCCATCGCCGCTGTCCATCTGCCGGCGACCATCCTCTATCCCCGATCCACTACTCGCGAGCCCCACAAGAGCTCCCCGGAGCATCACCTGCGCTGCCCGCTTCCCACGCGGCAAGGAGCTCCGCTTCACTGCGCCCATCCCCGCTGCTGTCGTCGCCGCTTCAGAGGACTCCGGCGGACCATCGCGGAAGCCGGAGGACTGCCGTCGGAGCCGAGGCGACCTCGCCGGAGCACCCATCGCCGGCGTCGGAGGAGAAGAAGCGGACGAACAGAGGTAATGCCCGCCTCTGCTCTCGCCCGCTTCTTCGAAGCATTTTTCCTTAATCATGATTAAGGAATATTTAATTAAGTTAAGTAAGATTAGTGATTAAATTAAGATGGATTAATTATTTAATTAAGTGAAGTTAAGTAATGGGTTGGGTTGAACCAAATTGAAGTGGATTGGGTTGAATCTGAGTTGGGTTTAGATTCGGGTTGAGTTAGTTGGGTGAGTTGAATCAATTAATTGAAATTGGTTCGAGCCCAAGTCAGATCAGATTAGATTGGGCTAACTGAACCAGATCCAAATAAACTGGGTTGAACCCGAGTTGAGCCAGATTGAATTGATCCGAACCAGAGTTGAGCTAAATAAACTGATTAAAGCCCAAATTGAGCCCAATTAGATTGAATCAAGTCAGAATTGAACCAAATTGATTTTAATTGAATCCAAATTGAACCTATTACACTATTTGAACCCGAATTGAGTCAAATTAAACCAGATTGTGTCAAAATAGATCAATTTAATCAATTAAAGCTAGTTTTGATTTATTTTGAATTGAAATGGGCTGGGCTTTGTGAATAGTGTTGGATTAAACACATTGGATTAATTAAACGGATAGATCGGATTAACATTAAATAATCTATTTCTATCCTAATAAATCCAGAAAATTCTAAATAAATTTTCTTACCTCAGAAATATTATCTGTCAGCGATCTACACCGTTATTGAAGGTTTTGGGCTTCTTTTGGATTGGTTTTGGAGCCCAGACATACGATACGGGTGCGTAGGCTCACTATAACATGATCTAATCAAACTAGGGTAAATCTTACTTAGATTTTTATTTGGAGATTCTTTGATGTCTGCCAATTAAATAAATATTATGCCTATTAAAATACCAAAATACACATGCATGCTAGCAATATATGTTTTATTAATTATTCCACCTGCTTATCTGCTTATCATTTATTATTTATCTAGCATGCTATGTTTCTCCTACCGCATGTTATTATTTATTGCTGTTATACGGCAGACCACACACATAACTATCATGCGGAGTAGGGGACCCCGATAAACCATAAAACATAGTATCGCGACATACACCAGACACTCTAGTATAGAGACAGGTGACATGATACTATCATATTTTAGGAACATCACTGAAATACCCACAGGATGCTATTATGCAGCCTAGATAACATCGCGAACCACCAGTGTTCGGTTAGTGATGTTCACCCCTCCCGAGGCTTCTGTTAGCTTAGATACTGGGAGCGGGGCTGAGGGATTGGACCAGTTAACTCCTGGGTCAGATTAGACCAGCACATGGAGTGGTTCCAACCCAGGTTCTTATACCCGCACGTGTGCCGCCTCGGCGACACCGTGATAGTCTTGAGATGGCTACCGGGGATAATCCTACTCGACGAGCTAGCAGATATGAGGTCGAGACACCACAACCCATCGTGCGGATGTGCGTCGACTCGGCTAGCATGGATTGCTTTCGAGTTAAAGGGGAGATTCCCTTATGCCTTGGACAGTGGATCCGCAGACCGCACGGCTAGCATCCTCGACGTCCTGCAGACGATCGGATGGGTAGTCCCGGATCCTAGGATTATTTTATTTCGGCTAGCCGTGGCCGATGGTTCTTGTGATGGTGACCCTGTCTACGGACAGAGTGTAGTACTACATTGGGGTCGTGCCCCTACGGAGTCCGGGGAGGCTGTAAGGGCACGACGGTTTTGCTAGGGGAGGCATAGTCGGCGACTAGCGAGACGAGGGAAAGGGTTATTGGGTCACCCGTCCTCTCCGCCAACATCAGTGCAGCGGGCGTAAGTAGAGACAGTTGATAAAGGCACTGATGGGCTTATAGACGTCCCTGGCCCGGATTCGTCCCTGAGCATACGTTGGCAGCCCGAGACCTATGACACAAGTTAGAGATATGTTTGAATTAATAGGTATATTTAAAGCAAACATATCATATAAATATATCATGAGAACAATTTATTCAAGAGCATCTACTATCACACAAGTCTCAATGATCATATTTAAAATACTAGCAACGCAATTAAATAAAAAATAAACACAAGTAAATACACAGAAAGTTCTAGGACTTTACTAAATTTTAATATGCCTAACTCAAGTATTCAATGTAGTATACCTGTATTGCAGACCAAATCTTCAGAACCAACCAAGGGAGGATTAACAATGCCAATCAAGTCACCTTTTAACTTGGAACAATGCTCTACAATATATGCATAATATTATTTTAAAAATAATCATTTTGTCAAATGATCCTTTTACTTCAACCTTATGCCTACGACAATTCAAAAATAAATGACTAATAAAATCAAAGAATACCCTTATTTGTCACACTACTAATGATTCCTACTTATTCCCAAAACCTCATTACTTTTCATGGTGGATAGAACAATCATTAAAACAAAGAGATAATAAATTGCAGGGCCAAAATAATCAACAACAAACCAAATGTGAAATTACAAAATAATGCTTTACTAACCATTCTTACGTTTTCTTTCATACCCTTCTTTATATATATATATTACTTTTATTTTTTTATTTTTTTTGGCGAGAGCTCACCACTTCAATTTTCTAGTACCCATAATAACTAGTACCACTCTTTTCAACCTGCAGTTGACCACCTTTTCAACCCATATTTCCAACCAATATATACTATGTGGAAAACTTTTTTTTTTCTTTCTCCTCTTCAAATATGAAGCAAGATCTTTATGCCATCCTTTGCATATTGTTAGTATAGTTACAACCAATGTTTCAACCAAATATGAACTCAGATGCCACTTATAAAACAACACAGTAGCTTGGATCAATAAAGAATTTCAATTTACACCAATTTGAGACCTCGATCCTTAATCGTCCACTCCCCACTTCCACGCCTTCTCCATTGCTAGAAATTTGGTCGGTGATCCCTCAGCATACGCCAACAGCAATCGACTGACAAGTTGAAGAGAGGGGATTGTTGGAAACTAGCGACGGTGTAGGGAAAAATTAGGAGCATACAAGAAGATTAGGAGAAGCCAACCAAGCTCCAATGAAGTTGGAATTTTGCCTATAGGTTAGTCTTGAAATCTTTTATGCATCAAAATTCATTCTTCTAGTGGGTTAAAGGGGAAATTAGAGACCACCAAATAAAGAGGACTTTTCTCTATTGCAATTGTTCTACTTGGATTTAATTATGTGAGTATCCTCATGCATTTTCTCCCTGCACCTCATAGAGTTAATTCATGGAGATGCCAGATGTATAGGATACACACATTGGCATTAGTAACCAACCAAATGCAAAAAGTTCTATTTGATTATTGATACTTCTCTGTTTTATGTTTGTTTTTGAATATAGTGATAGAAATCAATGAAATTAGCATAGTGTATGTATAGATTTTAATACCATAAATATAATTATATTTGGGAAGGTGAATGTTCTGATTAATTAGTATAAATTGCCACGTGGATAGAAGCATTTAGTTGAAATTTACATTGAGTTACCCATAATCGGTTGCCTCTTGCTTGGTGCATAAATTAGTATTTACAATGAAGATAGAAAGGATTAATTCTATTCATAGTTGAGGTTATCATTCTGCAGTTTGAATCAACATTGAATTCCTTATCAACTACCTACTTGCTTGATTGTTTTGAATTAGACGTTTAAGTGGATGATAGAAGATGCACAATCGATGCTTGAAATTGGTTCCAACTACCCGTTTGAAACATACCTTATTTTCAGAAACAACACCTTAACTAAAGGAAGTTGAACTATAAGGGAATTATATGCTTTGTATGTTTAACTGCTGTTGTCTCTGGTTGATAAAAACATATATTATTTCCAACCAATATATACTATGTGGATAACTATTTGATTTTCTTTTTTCTCCTCTTCAAATATGAAGCAAGATCTAGATGCCATCCTTTGGATCTTGTAAGTATAGTTACAGCCAAAGCTTCTACCAAATATGAACTTAGATCCCACTTATAAAACAACACAATAGTAACAATCAATTAGGTAACCCAATAATGAATTACAATTTACACCAAAGTTTGGGGACTTGGAAATCACCATTACCAAACCACAACCACTATTTCTAAACTACCAACATGACTAATACCAAGGAAAAACCAACCTTGACTCAAAGAGACATTGAAGTTCCCAGCGAAGAAGGAAAAAATAAACTAAATAAATCAATCAAATCTTTCCAATATGTGCAGACAAATGGAACTCAAGAAATCTTGCAACTAAGAGGGCAGCATTGAGGAGGAATTTAGATGCCTACCTTTGCTAGGTGACAACAAGATGTAGCAAAGAAACCCGAGAGGAAACAACTCTAACAATCCCAAGTGATATTGGTACTGCTCCAAAGGCCAAGAGCTCCAACATCACCTCCAAGCAGAGGGTAGAAATGGTGGGTAGTAGTGTGTCGATGCTTACGACAGGGGAAACAAGCCCTCAACCATAACACAGCAAGGAAATAAATGGCCAAAATATGGGAGGCAAAATTTCAACTTTGTCCCATCACTTAATCTTATCTACAGTCTTACCATTGCCCCATTTACAAGTACATATTGTTATCATGTACATACCAATATATATCTCTAGAAATATATATCTTTTACACACATATATATATATGTATATTATTTTAAATTTATTTTCCTAAAAATTGTGGTTTACATAAACACCCTCATCTTGCCAACCTTAAACTACCCATTAATGCTGTAGTCATTAGCTTACAAAATCCTTCATTTATATACGACTGGACTTCATCAACCCCAAGCCTATAAATATATATCTATGTGTATTTCTCTCTCTATGTATATATATATATTCGTGTATCATAGATATATAACTGTAGTGCTGAGCTTGTGTCATGCCCTAACCCGTAGACCGACACGTGGCAACCGCTGTATTGATTCGAAGACCCATACAATTTGATAAAATATCACGATGACAAAATCTCTCAACACTCATAAACATCACCTACTACCACGCTAGGAAAATGATCTAGGTAAAAATATTTTCCATGATTTAATTAGAATTTTTTATGATTATTGGAATGCAGTTTTCGACTTAATTAAGATAATTTGGGTTAATTTAGGGTTTAAGTAAATTACTTGTATGTTATATGCATGAGAAATATTTTGAGGTGATTTGATTAGTTAGATTTTTCTAATTAATGAAATTGGATAATTTGGAATTTTATAAATTTATAAGATGATAAAATTTAGGAAATTGATTTATTTAGATTTTTGAATTAATAAAATTAGATAAATTAGGATTTTGTGAATTTAATTAATGTGATTGTATATTTACAAAATTACTAAAATTATTTTAGAATTAATTAAGGTGGTATATATTGATTAATATTTTTGAGTATAATTAAATTGTTAAACTAAATATCATTTTTGATTGTGTTGGATTGTGATTGTTAATGTGATGGATGATTGATTGATTATAAGAAATTAAAATAAAATAAATAAAAAGATGTGAGGATGTGAGAAGAAGGGTAGATAGGAAATCATTGTTTGAATTGTATGATTTATGGTTGTTAGATGTATTTATTTTATTTTAGGAAAATTAATTGCTGTGCTATTGCTTGACAAATAATGACCAAGCTGTGATTTGTGTTGGAGTAAGAAGGAGTTGCTATGCTGATTGTTTGCTTGCTTGCTTTTAAGAATCACAGCTAAGCTGTGAATTCTTATTTAATACTGATTTGAGACTCAGATGAGGGCTTATGGTTTTAAATTTTTTTTAGCCTACTACAGATGCTGAGTCCTAAGGGTCATTATTACATATTGTACATGCTGATAAGTTGAATATCTGCTTGTTGCATATTTAAATGACATGTGTGATTTGATAATTATTGATAGATTTTGTTATGAAAAGATAGATGATGTTATTATATGCATGCTATATATGATTATTCTCATGTTATGTTGGATATTGATATGTTCATATTATGCTATAGATGTAGAGATATTTAGCAGGAACATAGAACATGGAGACATGAGACAAAAACTAGATACACTTTAGGTTCATGCTATGATTAAAACCTAGAGTGATCTAAATTGATGTATAATTAAGAACTTTGGACATCTTAGGGTTATGATAACCTAGGAGAGGATGTTTGGTTCTTAGAATGGGGTGTGCCAATACGTGGTGAGGAGTCATGTGCTAGCAATGGTAGAGGTGCAAGTTCGGTTGACTTAGTCACTACTAGTTTGGTGTAGCCGGGATTACAGTCCGGTGCACGACTCAATTTGTTTGTGTTACACCAAGGTAAAGGGTGTGCTAGGAACAGTACCGTTCAAATGCGCTACCTAGGCTAGGAAACCTGATGACTCTGGCATGCTCAACGATGTGGGTCCCTGAGCAATCTAGGTTTATTGGTAGCATACCTAGCAGATCTCAGTTTGTCAGGCTGGAGATGGATATGATTGATTATTTGTGTGGTGATCCTGCCATGGGGCAGAATTATAGCGCTGTATGGTACTTGTATTTGTGTAAAAGGGGTGCCGTGATCACTAGGTCCTTCTGCCAATGTAGTGTACAGGCACATAGGGCAGAGACCTAGAGTTGACACTGACGAGTTTAGGGTAATCTCTGACGAGGATTTTACCTTAAATATAGTCTGGCCGCCTTAGGATTAGCTTAGAAAAAATATGATATGGTAGTTAAAGGAATATGATATTTGTAGATTTAAGTTATTGTTATAAATAAAACTCCATGTGTTTTATTCATATGTCATGTCCATATCATGATTCTACTGCATCGATCTATTTGTATGCTATTAAACTGTTGAGCATCTTATTTGATATGTGACATAGTGTGTCACGCCTCGACCCTCCTGTCGGTCACGTGGCAACCGTCGTATGAACCCTGAGATCCATACAAGGCATAAATAGTACAGATCAATCTAAAATCAATAAAACACTAATATAATCCATTTAGTACAGTCCCGATATATCCCTACTACAATTCTAAAATCGAAACGACAACATCTAAATAATTGCGGAAGTATACATCTGATAGCGTAGTCCTCGTCAACAACTACTACCGCACGTAAAACCTGCACACACGGAAAAGTGGTGTGCTCAGCCTTGCGGCCTAGTGCGAAATTACGGCTTGAAACCGAATAAGGAATTCAAAGGCTAGGAGGATTAATCTAGGATGCATTGACAATCATTTTTATATAATACAAGTGAAACATATCATAGATGCAAAATAACTATATAAGCAAGTACAACAAGGATAACACTAGATGTCGCCTAAGATGTATCTGGTAACTACGTCATCAGTGTAATCGTATGTCATCTATAGTGAAAAGTGGCTATAATATTAAGACTCGGGCTGCCGGCCTATACTTAGTGAATGCCCCGACCAAAGAGCATCACCAAGCCCATCAGTGCCTTTTGTCTCTGTCTCTTCCTATACCCGCTGCATTGATGTTGGCGGAGAGGACGGGTGACCCTTGATCGCTCTCCTCTGTCTCGCTAGTCGTCTACGATGCCTCCCCTAGCGAAACTGCCGTGCCCTTATATCCTCCCCGGACTCCATAAGGGAAACGGCGACTCGTGTAGTACTACAACACTGTCCGAAGATAGGGTCACCATCAATAATAATCCATCAACCACGGCTAGTCGATATAATATAACCCTAGGATCCAGACTACTCATCCGACCGTCTGCAGAACGTCAGGGATGATAGCCGTGTGGTCTACGGATCCACTGTCTAAGACTATGCGGGGGGAAGTCACTGTCCCAGTCCCCAAGCAGCGGTGCCTACCAGGAGGTGTGCATACTAGCGGTCGCCGGAATGCTACAGCCTCGGCGACATGTTTGCTAGGTTCGTGTTTTGGTTCGTCCCAGCTAGTCATCTCAGGACTATCACGGTGTCGCCTAGACGGCACACGTGCGGGTATAAGTTCCTGGGTCGTGACTTACTCCGTATTTCCGGTCTAATATGACCTCGGAGGTTGTACAGTCACTTTCCCGACCAGTCTCCCAGTAACTAAGCTAAGTATAGCCTAGGGAGTGGTATGTGGCGAAGCATCACCATTCTGACCATCGGCGGTACGTGGTGGTCAAATGGGGTATATAAGGAATACCCCTTTTTGTCTGGTTTCCAGTGATGTCTCCTAAGGAGTTCTAACATGTCATCATTCTTAACTATATCTGCTTGGTGGTCGCGCTATCATAGCATAAATAAATAACATGGTAAACATGGCATATCATGCATGTAGATCAAGTAAATCACACTATCATACATTTACATATAAACATAGCAAGCATTTCATTTTTATCATATTTTAGGCATCCAAGAATTTTCCTAAGAAAACCTCGGCAGGAATTCCCTAGCTTGAATAAATCCTACATTCGATAAACCAACGCACCTGAATCGCGATCGGAGCTTCAGAACCAATCCAGATGAAGCTCAGATGTATCAACTGTAGTACAGATCACGATTCAAAATAATAGTCCTAAATAATAAAATTTATTTAGAACATGTCTAATCATTCTTATGAATTATCTGGATAGAAATCTAATTAATTAAAAATTTAAGTTACCTAATTAATTTAGTTGTATCCCAATTTAATTATCTAACCCAACATGTAACTCCTAACCAATAGTTCTCCAATTCATATTTAAACCCAATCCACATTGATTAGTTCATGTCCATATATCTAGCCCAAGTCCTATTAATCACCCATGATCAACTACACAAGCCCATATCCAATTATGGAGCCCATATCCACTTTTAAGATTTAATGAGATTAAATATTTATATCCTATTTAATCTAATCTGATTTAACATGTAACCAAATAACTAATTTTACCTAATTACTCAAATGCAAATTAACATATTTTACTCACTCCAATTATAATTAAGGAGTATATGTTATCAATTTATACTATTACTAAACTCAACTAATATTAAGATCCAAATTATCCAAAGCCCAACTGTGGTGGGCCCAATTCCAATTAAATAGATCCAGGTCAAAATTTGGTCAACATTGACCTAGTCAACAATTTTGACCATGTTGACCAGTAATATAATTTTTTATTTATCCTAATACAATCCACCCAATTTATTAGCCCAATCTGTTCGGCCCACTATGGGCTCATGACAAACCCAACTTAAATTCTGGTTCAACATTGACCTAGCCAACATTGACCCGGGTTGACCAGATTTCAAATATACCTTATTTTAGACTCAAATTTTATCTGGCCCACTTGGTTCGGCCCAAATTGAACCCATTGGTCCAAATTGGTCAACATTGACCATAGACCAACTATGTTAACTATGTTGATTATTTTGACTCCTTAATTGGTCACATAGACTCAATCCTAAACTCAATCCTAACCCAGTCCGATTTAATCCATTTTGGGTTTAACATGAGTCTAGTTAATTCGGCTCAATCAAATCATGTCCATCCTATTACTTTCGGACCCAAGTTAAGTTAGACCCAAACCCAATTAACCAACTCGGTTCAACCCGACTTATTTAACATGCATCCTAAATTAACAACTTACCCATCCACTAACTATAATTAATTAGCATTAAACACATTTAAATTACCCTACGCATATAACAAAACTATCTTACGCTAACCACAAAATTAATTAAATATAAGCATGCTTATTAACTTCTTAAGCATGATTAGGAGAAGGGCGGACGATATCTTCTTCCGCCGCACCCTTCGCCAATGCCTTCGCCGGAGCTTCCGCCACCCACACCGGCCGATAACCACGGCTTCCCGACGCACGCAACGGGAGGGATTCCGCTGCAAACAATCGGTTCGTAAGGGACCAAAACGATGAGATTCCGGAGGTCGTCGGACCATCCGCGGATGGCAAACACAACGCCGTGGAATCAATGAATGGGGGAGGACGATAGGGTCGGTTTACTCACCTATGCACTCGCGCACAGCTAGTGGAAAGGGGTCGAGCAACAATGGGGGCGGAAATGGCGGATTCGCTCGTCACCACCGATCGCACGTCCCGCCCCGAACGAATAGCTCGTCGCCGTCTTCGCGAGCTGGTCCTGGTGGAACGCCGACGTCTACACAGTCGGGCAGGTGGGGCGAGGCGGCATCGATGGATTGCAGCAGCCGATTGAGGCCGGAGTAATGGCGACGACCTAGCTGTGCTTCGCAGCGGGGCTTGGAAGCAGGGCAGCGAACGAGCGAAATGTGGGTCGCTGCTACGCTTCCTCCGGCGGTCCACCTCTCGACGATGGCAACGGGTATGGTTCGCGGCGACGGCAGCTCACTGGCGCTCCTTCCGTTGCTCGTCGCTGCGGTGTAGGTTGCGAAGGAATGAAGACGAAGAAGGGGGGACGCTCGACCGGAGCTACTGCTAAGCTCTCCGACGCGTCGACTTGCGGCGAATGGGGATGAGGGCGAACGGGCGGCGCGCCGGCGAGCTCGTCGCCGATCGTCCGCACCGAGTGCAGGGGAGCCAAAGGAAAGGGGAACGGGGGCACTCGAGCAATAGGGCTTCCGCCCTTCTCGCCCGCGTCCCTGTTTAAGGGTTGACCGGTCCACCCGAACCGGTGGACCGGCTGGTTCGGTTGGGTCGGACCGGACCGGAACCAAAATTAATATTTTATATTTATTTTTTATTTTTTTCTGCAGATGGGGGTTTACATAGTACAATACCTTATGCCCATTTTTAGGATGCTCTCTCTATAGCCTCACTGAGTTTCGCTGTCAGACCCATATAAGACATTTAATGGTAATCATAATCTATATACATTATGAACACAGCGGAATATACAGTTAAATCATCTAACTCAACATTACTACACAGTCCCGATAAACCTACTACAATTATATGATAAATATCGATCAATAAAAATAAATCTATCTATAAACTTATCTTCATCAATCGTCATGATCGATCAGCTAATCACACCTACACACACATTGAACGCGGTGTGCTCAACCTTGCGGCCTAGTACGAAATTACGGCTCGAAATCGTAGATAGGAAACACTAGGGGGAAGTACTAGGATGTCTTTGGGTTTATTAATTATCAATTATTAACTTTTTAGTGTAAATAACGTCATTAACATAGTTGAGTTCTAATTGTTTGTGTATAGTTGTATGTATTCCTAGTTGTCATCTATGTCGAACAACATGTCTGTTACTAGTATAAATCATCTATGTTGCATAAAATATCTGTATCTCTAGGATATGTCAACTAGGAGTATTTCCATCTTTATGTCAAGTGCCTCGGGCCGCCAGCCTATGCTCAGAGGATATCTTGATCAGGGATTCCCATAAGCCCATCCGTGCCGTAAATGTCTAGGTTTCTACCTATGCCCGCTGCACGAATGTTGGCAGAGAGATCGGGTAACCGTGTGTCTCTCTCTACTGTCCCGTTGGTCTTTCCCCTTGGAAACCCAGTACGGTTACAACCCACTGTGTAGCGCTACACAACTATCCGTCGACAGGGTCACCTCAATTAATATGTCCTCGGCCACGGCTAGCCGAATTAATTAATAACCCTAGGATTTGGACTGCAGAACGTCTGGAATAGTAATTGTGTTGTCTACGGATCCACTGTCTAAGGTTAAGGAAAATGCCCTTTCAATTGAATAGTAGTTGATGTTGGCCGAGTTGAACTCGCATCTGCCCAATGGGCTATGGTTACCTCGACTACATGCCTGCTACATTATTGTAAGGAGTCATCCCTATTAACCATCTAAGGACTATCATGGTGACGCTCAAACGTCACACGTGTGGATAGTTGTATCCGGGTATGGACCTACTCCGCTTTCTGGTCTATATTGACCTTAGAGTGAATTTAGTCCATAACCCAAACAGCTGTAAAGGTTGATGCATTGTATTGGTAGTTATATGTCATTTAAGACCACTCTATGTGTTATCATAACATGAACCTAAAGTGTATCATGTTTTTATCTCATGTCATCATGTTCTGTTGTGGAGATAAATTTTTATCTCCTTAATTGGTCTATATTGTGGGACAATTCTATTTAAAATAATAAAATAATAAGTAAGATAAAAATAAAAATAAAATTAGAAAAAAATATAAATTAGGTAAAGGGGGAAAGGGATTTTAAAATTCTTTTTAGAAAAGAAGAGAAAAACTTGAAAGGTTGGAGATGAGTTTTTTTAGTCCCACATCAGGGAGGAGGTCTTCGAAAAGAGTTGCATCATTTTTCTATTTAAGAGAGAAGAGTTTTTTTAATCCCACACGAGGGAAGTCTTGGTAAAGAGTTGCATTCTTTTTCTATTTAAGAGTTAGTGCCCTCCTTCACACCTTCAATATTCAATCTGCCCATACAATGCATTGTGGGTTGTGGTCTTGTCGTGCCTAGCACAGCCCGTCAACGTGCATCATGGTGTGTTGGTCCGGTTCGGTCCGATTCGGTGAACTGCGGGTTCAACTGTGGTTCGACGTGGTTTGCACCAGGTTTCATGATTTTACATTCAGTTCGGTCTAATTGGCAAATAAATTAAATTATCATTTACCAATAGGATATTACATTATTTTAGTATAGTTACATCATCTTACATAAATTTTGCTCCTTATAACTTGTTTGATAGCATCAATAGTAATGTCAACTCACCTTCTAGGAAGAGTATTTGAGCATCACTACAATATCATGTGCTACAAGTTATAAAGAAGCAAATATAATAAAAATGAATATCTCGAAGAGCACTAGTATTCTAAGCTAAGCATAAGATAACAAACTCTCTTATTTTTTCATTATCTAACCTAGTAAAAATTATTATCTTGATATGTCGAAGAAGGACCACTTCATCTCTTACTTGTTGCTTAAATAATCTCCAGTTTCTTTCTTCTCAAATGTGATATACAAACTCTGCTATCACCACCTGCATAAGCTGTCCTTTCAATGTTCTCCTTTTAGCTATTATAGCAGCTATATTAATTGTGATTTCCCATATAGTTTGTCTTAAAACTTCTTCATTCTATTTCAATAAATCACTCCATATAGTCTTGCTATATTTACATTCATTTACTAAATATTCTAAGGTTTCAATTGCAGTTAGACATAGCTGACATCCTCCTTCTATTTGCATGCTCCGCTTGAGTAGTTTATCTGCAGTCATTAATTTCTGATGCAAAGCAAGCCATAGAATGAAGGTAGCTCTAGGTCTAGCTATAAAATCACATATCAAACTTGTCCAATTTTTCTTTGGCAATCTACCCACCAATATATTGTAAATTGCACTGATTGTGGTTTTTCTAGTTAGTATTATTGCCAGTCAGGGATGATATTGTAATACCTCTCTACTCATCATCACTTTCTTCAACATCCAGCTTGTTTGTTTGGGTAGAGTCATAGTATGAATATTTTTATTTTTTATATAATAAGTGTATACCCATTTGATCCATAATTTATCTTTCTTCATCTGCATATCCCAAAAGAGCTTAAAGATGACTGCCTTATTCCATAAGTCTAGTCTTAATAAGTTAAGTCCTCCGGCTGACTTTGGTGTGCAAACTTTATTCCAAGCTACCAAGGCCTTCCTACTAGTCTCAACTGATCCTGTCCATAAGAATGTCCTGCAAACTGCATCCATCATTTTGATTATTTTTTTGGGCAATATGAATAGTTGTGGCTAATAGCTTTGCACTCCAAATAACACTAACTTTATAAGTTGAACTCTTCCTGCATATATTGGCAATTTGGCAGTCCAACTTTTAAGTCTAACCATCATTTTGTCAAGTAGTACTTTACATTATGTAATTTTTAGTTTCTTAGGAGCCAAAGGTACTCCTAGATACTTGAATGGTAAAGAGCCCTCTCTATAGCCAAGTATAAGTAATATTCTGTCTTTTGTTTCAGCAAGTACTCCTCCAAAGTAAATACTACTCTTAAGTGCATTAGCTTTCATACCTGATGCCTTTGAGAATTTAAGAAATGCTTAATGTAGGAGCTTTATAGATTTCTCATCTCCTCTAGAAAATATAAGTAAATCATCTGCAAAACAAAGGTGAGTAATAGATAATTTTGCACATTTGGGATGATATTTAAAGTTTTTCTTATTTCCTAGCTCCCTCATACATCTACTCAAGTATTCCTTCACAAGAACAAAGATATAAGGTGATAGAGGGTCACCTTATCTTAATCCTCTTTTTGCTTGAAAAGGTACCATTTTCTTACCATTTATTAGAATGGTATAATATACTGCTTTGATGCAAATCATCACCCATTGAATGAATCTAGGAGGAAATCTCAATTCTATGAGCATTTATTCTACACATATCCATTCTACTGAATCATAAGCCTTTTGTAGATCTACCTTGATCATGCATCTAGGGGATATTATTTTCCTGGTATATCCTTTAATGAGTTTATGACTTAATATGATATTATCTGCAATCACTCTTCCTGGCACAAAGGCTGACTCAGCTTCACTAACTAGTTCACCAATCACTCCTTTAAGTCTATTCACCAAGATCTTAGCAATAATCTTGTATAAAATTGTACAACAAGCAATTGGTCTTAGGTTCTTAATAGTTTATGGATTTGGTACCTTGGGTATGAGTGTAACTAGAGTAGAGTTTATAGCTTTCAACATTTTTCCTGTCACGAAGAACTCTTGTATTGCTACACGTATATCATGCTTTAGCACAGGCCATGTTTTTTTAAAAAATAATGCACTAAATCCATCAATTCCCAGAGCCTTATCATCATTTATGTCAAATAAAGCCTGATTGATCTCTGCTTCTTAGACAGCTGCACATAGACCTGAGAAATGATGGTGCTGAACTAGTCTACCAAGTCTAATTGTCATTTTATCCACCATTGGAAGTTCATGTTCTGCATTTCCCATTAAACCTTTATAAAAGTCAACTATTTCTGCACTGATCTTATCATGAGTAGTTAATCTCTTCCCATCTCTACTATATAGGATATTAAGAGTTTTGGCATCATTCCTTGCTTTTGCATAGGCACATTGAAAGGACAGTTTATGCAGGTGGTGATAGCAGAGTTTGTATATCACATTTGGGAAGAAAGAAACTGGATTTTATTTAAGCAACAAGTAAGAGATAAAGTGGTCCTTCTTCGACATATAAAGACAGTAATTTTTACTAAGCTGGATAAACAAAAAAATAAGAGAATTTGTTGTCTTATTCTTAGCTTAGAATACTAGTGCTCTTTGAGATATTCATTTTTATTATATTTGCTTCTTTATAACTTGCAGCACATAATATTGTAGTGATGCTCAAATACCTTTCCTAGAAGGTGTTTCCTAGAAGGTGAGTTGACATTACTATTGATGCTATCAAACAAGTTATAAGGAGCAAAATTTATTTAAGATGATGTAACTATACTAAAATAATATAATATCCTATTGGTAAATGATAATTTAATTTATTTGCCAATTAGACCGAACTGAATGTAAAATCATGAAACCTGGTGCAAACCACGTCGAACCGCAGTTGAACCCGCAGTTCACCGAACTGGACCGAACTGGACCAACACACGCATGACGCATGTTGACGGGCTGTGCTAGGCACGGCAAGACCACAACCCACAATGTATTGTATGGGCAGATTGAATATTGAAGGTGTGAAGGAGGGCACTAACTCTTAAATAAAAAAAGAATGCAACTCTTTACCAAGACTTCCCTCGTGTGGGACTAAAAAAACTCTTATCTCTTAAATAGGAAAATGATGCAACTCTTTTCCAAGACCTCCTCCCTGATGTGGGACTAAAAAAACTCATCTCCAACCTTTCAAGTTTTTCTCTTCTTTTCTAAAAAGAATTTTAAAATCCCTTTTCCCCCTTTACCTAATTTATATTTTTTTCTAATTTTATTTTTATTTTTATCTTACTTATTATTTTATTATTTTAAATAGAATTGTCCCACAGTTGGTCAACCTTTAATCATAAACAAGTCAATTAGTAAAATTTACTTAGGTTATACTTCATGGACCTCTCCCAACACATAATTTTTTTTTTCATTAGCTAAAAATTAATGTCAATTAATGACATTTGCTAAAAATTAAGGATCATCACCTATTATGATGATCGTTTGAAAATGTTTAGCAGTAAAAGTTACTCTGCTAACCACTCATGGTGCAGATTAACACATTTCAAGAGGTTTGCATGGGATGTAGAGGAATCCTCCCATCTCTTTAATGTCTCCTCCCCAAAAATATCTCATTCTAAATATCATGCATAAATATTACAATTGATATTACATACATAACTTTCACCATAAGGCCTTTAGACTGGTCCTTATTTAAGATCCACCGGACTCTTTAGACTATATTTTGTAAAATACTTTAAAAAAATTATTTTTTAAAAATGATGGACTAATATAACCTTGCTCTGATATATCCAAGTTTTAATATAATCTTAATTATAAAATACACATAGTTTGATATAACCTTACTTTGCAACCACCTAGATTCGGCTCTTATTCCAATGATGCTTTAGCTAACCCGATCAAATCTTTTGATGAAACCTTAACCGCAATATCAGAGTGGTGCAGTGGAAGCGTGGTGGGCCCATAACCCACAGAGCTCTGATACCATACAAGTTTGTCATTCCAATTCACTGAAAACTCATTCCACTTCTACTTGCTGAGAGTTGAGCACCTATTCATAAATTTTGGCAATAGACATAGATGCACTGGACAAATCCTGATGGGACCACTATAACTTACTTTTTGCTGCGACTTTTGATATCATTGTTGGGTTGTTAAACTTTAAATCAACTATGAACCTTGTCACCAAATTATTTATAACCTTGTTGGTTTCAAGACTTCAGATATGCTATCATGCTCAATTTGTTTACTTTTTGATGCAAGTTAGAATTTTTGCAACTATAGGAAATATGGGTACTTGTATCAGTGGATTCCTACTTATATTCCTTTTCACCAGTATTAAGTCAATTCTGAAAAATTCTATTGTACCTTGTATTGATCCTGGTGATCATTCTTGGGATAATCGATAAGTCTTCTAAAAGATATCTCATAGTTTTCTTCTTCCAAGTATGTTAGGTTACTCAATAGCTCATGTTCTCTTTGAATTATCTAATTTTTGATGGTACAAGTAACTTTTTTGCATCCTATAGCTAATAATTCTAGTTCTTTTGGTATTCTCTTTCCCGTGGATATCTAGGCTACCTACAGCCAAAAACTTCTAGGTGTTGATTCTTCCACTGCTTCATGGGAATAGTCAGCTTTTACTTTGCTTTGATTTAACATCTTCCTTACTTGCATTTCATTTAGTTTCATATATGTTTTACTTAACAACCCTTGTAACTTCCAACTTTTAGGGATGTAAATTATTTCTTTTTTTCAAATGTCTTTATGGGGTGAATAAAATAAATCTTTTTTGCTTTTATCTCACTGCTTGTGTCACTCGCATATGTTTCCAACCTTCCTAAAGTCTTCAAGTAAATAGTTTCATGTCTCACCTCATTAAGCATGATCTCATACATTCCTTTGATGTTTTCTCACTTGATCTGAAAGTCTAAAATTTTTAAGAAATACTCTTCTTACTCCTTTATAAACCTTCTAGGAGTATGCTCGATTTTTTTTTTTTCTTAGTATGTTTTAGATTTTATAATTTGAGCAGGTTTATTATAGATAATAGCAGGTTTATTATAGATAAATTGTGATATTTAGAATTTTTATTCTTACCCCTAGCTCAGTAATCCTAAATAATGTCGTATTATTTATTATATACTCATTTTGGTCTTGTTGACTTTCGACTAGATTAATAGTTCTCTAGATTGAGAATCTTATAAATGTAATATTATTCATTGTGTAATCTTCATAATTGAAAACTAAATTTTTATTTATTTTTGGTAGAGTAAAATTTTGTAGAAACTATTTAGTTATTAAAAAATTTATACTCTTATTTGATTGGAAGAATAAATATTTTTCTTTGGCAAATAGATTAAATTATCATTTATCAATAGGATATTACATTGTTTCACTATAGTTACATTATCATACATAAATTTTGCTCATTATAACTTATTTGATAGCATTAATACTATTCTCAACGCACCTTCTAGGAAGGGTATTTGAGCATCACTACAATATCATATGCTACAAGTCATAAAGGAGTACATACATTAAAAATGAATATCTCAAAGAGCAGTAGTATTCTAAGTTATGCATAAGACAACAAACTCTCATATTTTATCTTTATCCAACCTAGTAAAAATTATTATCTTGATATACCGAAGAAGGACCACTTTATCTTTTACTTGTTGCTTAAATAGTCTCTAGTTTCTCTCTTCCCAAATGTGATATACAAACTTTGCTATCACTACCTACATAAGCTGTCCTTTCAGCATTCTCCTTTTAGCTATTCTAGCAGCTGTATTAATTATGATTTCCCGTGTAGTTTGTCTTAAAACTTCTTCATTTCATTTTAACAAATCACTCCATATAGTCTTCCTTATTTAAATTCATTCAGCAAATGCAAAGCAAGCAATAGAATGAAGGTAGCTCTAGGCCTAACTGTAAAATTACAAATCAAATTTGTCCAATATTTCTTTAGCAATATACCCACCAATATATTGTAAATTGAACCGATTGTGGTTTTCCTAATTAGTATTATTGCCAATTGTGAGTGGTATTATAATACCTCTCTACTCATCATCACTTTTGTAAACCCTAATTTTTTTTTAAAAAAATTAAATAAAAATAATATATATTTAGATTAAGCTAAATATAGAAATTTTTTTATTTATTTAAATTAGATTTAAATTCGTAATTAAAAAAATATTATTATAATATTAAAATAATAAAATAATAAGTAAGATAAAAAAAAATTAGGTAAAAAGTGGAAAGGGGATTTTAGAATTCTTTTTTTTAAAAAGAGAAAAAGTTAAAAGATTGGAGATGAGTTTTAGTCCCACATTAGGGAAGTGTTGGAAAAGGGTTGCATCATTTTCTTATTTAAGAGAGAGGAGTTTTTAGTCCCACATCGGTGAAGTCTTGGAAGAGAATTACATCTTTTTCCTATTTAAGAGTTAGAGTCCTCCTTCATATTGCAATATCCAATCTACCCATATAATAGGTTGTGGGCTGCGGTTCGAACCGTTCCGGTTGGGTGCGGTTCAGCTGCGGTTTGACGTGGTTCATGCCTAGTTCGCAATTTTACATTCGGTTCAGTCCAGTTTAAAATTGCCTATAATTAGTTGGTGAGTTTTGGACTTTGAAAATTTTATTTAAAATTTTTATTGAATTTTAGGTACTATTTCTAAATTATTTTTAATTGGGTTCAGGGTTTTGAGTGCATTAAATTTGTCAGAAAAATTTAAATTTTTTTATCATGCTTTATTATATTTAGATATAATTATTATAATTTAATTAGAATTTTGTTGAACTGTCGTGGAGTTTTGAGTTTTGATTTAATTAGAGTGATTTAGCTTAATTTAGGGTTTAAATGAATTATTTGTGCGTTATGTGCGTGAAATAATATTTTGGTAGGTGCCATTATGTTTAATTTATGTTAAACAGAATTACAATGATTTAATTAGGATTTTTATAAATGAGTCAGGTGTACTTAATTAGTAATACTTCATACTGAGAAAAACTGCATATTATGAACCTTTGATGATTCTTATTAGTTTCCGACTGTTTTCATTTCATTGGATTTGGTCGCAAAATGATTCCTTTTTATATGTATGCAAGTTCTTTTATTGAAGTATCAACAAACCACAACAAAATAATATGCACTTTGGTCATATGATACCACTGTAATAGCATGCCAAAATGTATATTTCAATGAATAAGTGATACCAGGATTTGTTTATGCAGTGACTTATCATGAGTATCACTATCAAATATGTGAGTTTTTTATTTCAGAAATAAGAATTTTAGTGTTTCAAATCCTCCTTGCTAATTCTGAAAGTTCTGTTGCTTTCCCTCTTTAGAATTTCATATTATTTTAAAACAACTAAGTTGCTTCTGCAGATTTAGAAGTGCATATCAATTACTAAAAAAATTTTAATGTGCATTGCTCTCCTCCTAAAATTTTGAGAATTCTTAGCTCCGCAGCTTTGTATTTTACCATTGAACCTGATCACAAAAAGGTTAACATCCTTTTTTCCTCCTATCCTCAACACTGCAGTTTTGAGCTAGGAATTTGTTTATAGGCAGAATTGGATTCTTTTGCAACTTGGTTTTAATTGTTGTTTTAAATATGCTAATACCCACATACTGAACAACCTATAGAATGTGAAACTCCAAACCTTTCAATCAAATTGTGGCTTCCTCACTCTTTAGTAGTTTTTCCTAAAAACCCTCAATGCTTCCTTGATGCTACATCAACATAGAATGTTAAGTTTCAGAATGTCTACAGTATACAAAGGTACTGATTTCTCCTGGGTATCCGACTCTGAGAAATCTTGCTACCATTATTCTGTATGTTGGCTGCTCTCCTGCAATAGAAGGAAATCAATAATCCTTCTGCCAAGTGTGCAGATAGGAAGTTGCTACCTCTCCCCTTCTTTTCCTTCTTCCTTCCTTTTATTTCTTTCTTCTCGGCTCAAGTTTCACCACATATGTCGATACACCACTATGTTACTGCTAAATTATTTTGACTCTACAATAAATTATTTCTCCTTTCCATTTTATGCAAACTGATGACTACTTTAGCTTGCTCTCTATCCCTTTCTTTTTCTTCCTTTTGCTTTTACATATTCACTACATTTGACAAAGTAAAGATATCTCAGAACTCCCTTAAATTGTCAAACTGTAGGAATCAAATTAAGCATAAAACAATTGCTAAATGAAAACTCTCTGTATTCTTTATAAAAAAATATTATTATAATATTTAAAATAATAAAATGATAGGAAAATAAAATAAAATAGAAAAGAAAAATATTAAAAAAAAGAATAAAGTAAATAATAATAAAAATTCGGTTAAATATAAAAAAATAACAATAATATTAAATAAATAAGAAAAAAATAAAATAAATAATAAAAGGGTTTTAGAAAAAGAAAAGAAAAGGGAAATTAAAAACCGCTGCTATGCACTGCACGTTGGAGTGAGGGTTTTAAACGTTGGAGTGAGCAGCAAATCTCTCTCTGGCGGTCGTCGTTTTCGACAGAGGAGCCTATGGGTGAGTTGGGGCATCGTCTGCGAGGTCGGCGAGGCGTGGAAGCAGCTCCGAAGAGCTGCAGTTGCGTGGGAGGCGACGAACAGGGGAGACCCCTATTTCCGCCGATTTTGCTAGCGAGGGGCGTGGTGAGCATTCCCTCCCACCACAGCGAGCTCTCTAGAGTTGACTCGACTCTCGTCGAGTCAATTTCGAGCATTGGTCGCGGCGTTGAAGGCGCGGGCACGGCTGGGAACAAGGTCGACCGGTGCAGTAGGGGAGGGCAACACTGGTGGCATTGTGTGGGTGTTCGAGCTCTACCGGCGGCACGATTAGGGGGCCGGAGGGCCGAGGAGGAGATTCAAGTTTTGTTGATTCAACATTTCTAGAGTTTTGTTGGGGAGTTTTGAGTCTTGAAAAATTTATTTAGAATTTTTAAAAAATTTTAGGTACAATTTTTGAATTATTTTAGGTTGGGTTCAGGGATTTTTGAATTATTTTAGATTGGGTTCAGGATTTTGAGTGCATTAATGATGTCAGAAAAATCTAAAATAAATTGTGATGCTTGTTCATGCTTAAATATAATTTTTATGATTTAATTAGGATTTTTCAACATTATTAGAGTGTGGTTCTTAATTTAATTAAGATAATTCGGATTAATTTAGGGTTAAATAGATTATTTGTATGTTATATGCGTAAATAAATATTTTGGTAGATGTTATGGTATTTAAATTGCATTAATTAAAATTAAAATAATTTATTTAGAATTTTTACAGAATTAATAAATTTAGGTTATTGTAAATTGAGGTAATTAGGTAATTTAGATTTTTCTATTTAATGAAATTGAATACTTTGAAAGTTTATAAATTTAATCGGTGTAATTAAATATTTATAGAATTATTAAAATTATTTTTAGAATTAATTAAGTTAATATATAATGATTAAAATTTTGGTATAACTAAATTGTTGAATTGAATATATTTGTATAGGCTTGAGTCGTGATTAAAAGAAAATGGTGTGAGGATGTGAGTAGGAGAGTAGATAGGAAATATTGTTGAGTTTATGATTTATGGTTGTTGATTGTATTTATTTTATTTTTAGGAGAATTGAATTGTTGTGCTATTGCTTGTGTCATGCCCCAACCCACCTTTGGGTACGTGACAACTGCCGTATAAGCTGCACTTCTCCACCACAACTTATAAAAGGCTAGATGTATCACCAAGCACAACAAATTCTGTTTATTAAACACAGCGAAAACATAACAATGTACATTTTACAGTAATACTATAAAAATGAAATCTTTATCTAGATTCCTAAAATAAAATTTCATTTTGCCATAACTAGGTTCTCCCTCGCTCCCCATATCAATGTTCAACCTGTAACCTGCGCAACAAGGGAAAAATATGCACATCTGAGTCGCGAAACCCAATAAGGCTACAGAGAGAGCACCCTAAAAATAGACATAAGGTATTGTACAAAACCAATAAGAAGAATTATCTACTAAGTCACATATCAAACAACATGCTCAACAGTATATCATTATACAATTAGATCAAAGCAGCAGAGTCATGATATGGACATGGCATATGAACAAAATATAAGGATTTAATTATCACAATGACTCAAATCCATAAATGTCATATTTATTTAACCATCATATCAATCTTTTACAAACTACACCTAAGGCAGCCAGCCTATGTTCAAGGTAAGTCCCTCGTCAGAGATTACCCCAAACCAGTTAATGTCAACTCTAGGTCTCTGGCCTGTATGCATGTACACTGACGTTGGCGGAAGGAGCTGGTGATCATGGCATGTCATGCCCCGACCCACCTGTCGGACACGTGACAACCGCCGTATGAGCCCAAAGGACCCATACAAGGCATTTGGTAATACATATTATCCATACACATAATCAATACAGCGGAATATACAATTAAATCACTTATGTAACTCTACTAACACAGTCCCGATATACCTACTACAATTCTATACTAACGATATCACTAAATAAAACTAAATCCGTCGATAGTCTCATCTTCATTGATTAACCCCATCGATCATCTAATAACCTGCATACACAGGGAATAGCGGTGTGCTCAGTCTTGCGGCCTAGTGCGAAATTACGGCTCGAAATTGTAGCAAGGAAATCAAACATAGGGGGAAGCTCTAGGATGCCTTTGGTTTATTAACAATCATATTTTTTATTTAGGTGTATATATAATAAAGCAGCAGTATAACAATGTGAGTATATAAATATCCCTAACTGTCATCTAAATAATATCACGTGTCTGTGTCACTAGTGTATGTCGTCTGTAGTGTATTCTAACTTTATATATCAAGACTCGGGCTGCCGGCCTATGCTTAGGGAATACCCTGGCCAAGGGCATCCATAAGCCTATCAGTGCCTTTTTGTCTCTATCTCTGTCTATGCACGTTGCACTGATGTTGGCGGAGAGGACGGGTGACCCTTGATCACTCTCTACTGTCTCGCTAGTTGCCTACGATGCCTCCCCTAGTGAAACTGACGTGCCCTTACATCCTCTCCGGACTCCGTAGGGGCATCGGCGACTCGTGTAGTACTATAACACTGTCCCAAGACAGGGTCACCATCAACAAAGACCCATCGACCATGGCTAGTCGATATAATATAACCCAAGGATCCGGACTACTCATCCGACTGTCTACAGAACGTCAAGGATGATAGTCGTGTGGTTTACGGATCTACTGTCCAAGGCTATGCGGAAGGAGTCACCGTCCCAGTTCACAAGCAGCGATGCCTACCAGGAGGTGTGCATACTAGCTGTTGCTAGAATGCTACAACCTTGGCGACATGTTTGTTAGGTCCTTGGTCTAGTTTCATCCCTGCTAACCATCTCAGGACTATCACGGTGTCGCCTAAGGGGCACACGTGCGGGTATCGATTTCTAGATATGGACCTACTCCACTTCCGGTTTAGTATGACCTTGGTGTTTGTCTGGTCCATTTTACAACCAACTCCCAGTATCTAAGCTATATGTTAGCCTCAGGAGTGGTGTGTTAAGGAGCATCACTTTTTAAGCATCAGTAGATGCAGTAGTCTTTAAGGGGGTATGAAGGAAGTCCAACACTTCATTTATAGTCAAGTGATGCCCCCTAGGAGTATCTAGTATCATGTCGCTTATGTATGTCTTTATAGTGTAAGGTAAGACTTTCTGATACTACCTCCTATGCATAATTGTTTGTTAAACCATTTAGGTTATAAGTTTTATCTTTGTCCACATGATAAAATTATAACATATGCAACATAGTAAGATAAAACAATCATGGTGGAGCAAATACTAAAGTATGCTAATTATCCTTCTAGCATGATAGAGCATGTATCCTAGTATACCAGATAAAATGTTCTAGCATACATAACATATAAGCCTTTAGCATAAATGTCATTTTATTATGTTCAAGACATCCAAAAACTTTCCTAATAAACCTCAGCAGGTAATTCCCTAGTTTGAATAAATCCTAACTTCGATGAACCAACGCATCTGATTTGTAGATCGACCTTCAGAACCAACCGTACAATAGCTTGCACGTCGCTTAATTATTTTGAAGTGTGTACCTATTACAAATAACATTACTTTTAGAGATTGTTTCAAATATTATGTATCACCCAATTTATTTATAATACGCTAAGTTAATCATCTGTCCTTATTTTTATTCCAACTCACCTCAACCTAAGTAAAATATGTTATTCTACTCAAATTAGTTAATTTGACATAATTTACCCTAATTAATCAACCCGTATTAAATTTACAACCATAACTTAGTTTTAACATATATGCTAATTCAAGTACCATGTCATCTAAAATTTCAACCATTTACTTCCTAACTTTATTTAGTTACAATATCTAATTACTAGCAAGATGGAACTTAGTAATTATGTCCTAGTGTTGACATACATTCAACTCCCCAATCCATCATAATTATTATATTACAATCATGCTCACAAACAAGGGAAAGAAAAGAAGTATCTAATAGGGAACGTAGTGGCAGATCTGGCACCGCGGGCGTGAGAAGGGAAGGAGGAAGAAGAGATCGAAGATGCAGTAGGGCTCCAATCGATGCTGTAGTCGTCGGCGTGGCCAATCAAAGGGGAAACAGATTACGGCGTCAGCGTGGATCGTCGACAGCTAAAGGAGGAGGCGAAGTGGAGTTCGCCTTCGCGGCAAGGGATTCAGAGCATCAGAGCGACGGCGTGCGAAGAGGTCGATGGAGAAGGAGTTCGCCGCCGAGCTCACTGTGAGGGATCCCGCGAGCGTGCGAAGGGGTCGAACGGAGGGTTTGCCGCTGAGCTTGCGGCGGTAGATCCGGAGAAGCAGTGTGCAAAGAGGAATTTGGGGCGCCGTCGCGTGCTCGCCCGACCTAGGGCTTAGAGCACACATGCGCTGTCCACAATTACCAATTTACCCCTGCTAGCTCTTGTTAATTTCAAGTAAAACCCACTTCCTACAAATTCCAAATTTGTCCCTACTTCTTTCAATTATTTACTATGTTATTTTTCATATTAACCCTTCTATTCCTGCATATTATCATTTTTTTTTTCAACTAAATTTTGGGATTTACATGGCACCCCTTTTAATACAAACATAAGTATCATTACAGCGCTGTAATTCTGCCTCATGGCAGGATCACCATACCCAATCAAACATCACATCTGCACTCATCTTGACAAACTGAGGCTAAAATCTGCATATGTTACCATTGAACATGGACTGCTCAGGGACCCACATTCGTTGAGCATGTCAGTGTCCTCAAGTTCCCTAGCTTCGTAGTGCATTGAACGATACTATTCCTAGCACACCATCTACTTTAGAGTAACACAACAACATGAGCTCTGCACCGAAGTGAGATCTCGTTTACCCTAAAATATCTAGTTTTTGTCTCATGTCTCCATGTTCTATGTTTCTGCTAAATGTCTCTACATCTATAGCATAACATGAACATATCAATATTCAACATAACATGAGAACAATCATACATAGCATGCATATAATAGCATCATGTACCTTTTCATAGCAACATCTATCAACAATTATCAAAACACACATGCCATTAGAATATGCAACAAACAGATATTCAACTCATCAACATGTACAATATGTAACAACAACCCTTAGGACTCAGCATCTGTAGTAGGCCAAAATAGATTTGAAACTATAAGTCCTCACTTGGGTCTCCAAGCAAGAATTCACAGCTTGGTTGTGATTCTTAAAAGCAAGCAATCAATAATCAAGCACATCAATTCCTTCTTACTCCAACACAAATCACAGCTTAGCCATGATTTGTCAAGGAACAACACAACAATCAATTTTCCTAAGATAAATAAATACATCTAACAATCATAAATCATATCATTCAAACAAGAATCTCCTATCTACCCTTCTACTCACATCATCACATCATTTTCTCTATTTTATTTTAGTTACTTATAACCAACAAATCATCAATCGCATTAACACTCACAATTAAATAAAAATAAATGATATTTAGTTTGACAATTTGATTATACTCAAAATCTAAACTAATGTATACCACCTTAATTAATTCTAAAATAATATTTATCATTATATTAGAAAATCTAACTATATCAATTAAATTTATAAAATCTCAAATTCTTCAATTTCACAAATTAGATGATTTAAATAAACAAATCCTCCAACTCTTATCACTTAATCTAATTACCTCAATTTACAATATACTAAATTCATCAATTCTGTAAAAATTCTAAATAAATCATTTTAATTCTAATTCATGCAATTTATATATCATATCATCTACCAAAATATTTCTTGATGCATATAACATACAAATAATTCATTTAAACCCTAAACAATCCTGAAACACACTAATTAAATAAAAATTCTATGTTATAAAAAATTCTAATTAAATCACAAAAATTATATCTAAGCATACTCTAGCATCACTAATTATCTTAGATTTTTCTGATATCATTAGTGCGCTCAAAACCCTGAACTTAATCTAAAATAATTTAAAAACTGAGCCTAAAACTAGATAAAAATTCTAAATAAATTCTTAAAAGCTCAAAACTTACTAATTAAGTTCTAGCAATGTTGAACCGAGACAAACCGGTCAAGGAACCACAGAAACCGGCTAAACCAAAGTTGAACGGTAAGTGAACCGGTCCTGACTGAACCGGACCGGCTAAACCGGGTTGAACCGGACTGCCGCACGTGCGTCACACGCGCGGTCCAGATTCTTCCCTCCGCTCGTCCCCTCTTCGCACGCAGCGAGCGCCGCCGCCGATCGATCGTCGATCCGCCGCCGCTCCGCTGTCATTAACACACCGGACACACGCGCCCGGCCTCTCCTCTCCTTCCTCCACCCTCCATCCGCATCTTCTCGCCATTGGTGGAGCTCAGGAACTCCCCTGCCACTGGTGCAGTCGCTAACACCGGCGCACCGACTGTTTCCCGCCGGCCACCATCACCGAGGCTTCAGCAATGTCTCCAGCGCCTCAATTTGACTCCTATAGATTCGAATTGCTTCCAGTGATCTCGCCACAGGGAGAGAAGCGATCGCTGCGCCTTATGCCGGTGAATTCGACCAGAACAGGGACGTCCCCTATTCCACCACCCTCTCCAGGCTCTCCGCCGATTGCTGGCCTTCTCGTCACAGCCACCACACCAAATCGACTCCCTATGGAGTCGTCTCACTGCTCAGCACCTCATCGTGAAGGGGAAGAACGATTTCTGCGCCCCTCGCCGGCGAGATCAACCGAACACAGCGCCTCCACCTACCGCCTACGTTTCGGCCACTTCCCAGCAACCTCTCTGCCCGTCGGAGCCTCTCCCATGGCTCGCAGGCCTTGCAGACGACGCTCCTTCCTCCGGCTGATCTTCCCTTCATCGAAGGAGTCGCTCGCCAGAGAAATCAGAGCTCTCCCCGTCGTCGTCGCCCTCGAAATAGGGGTGCCCTGTTTCGAGGGTTTTGAACCCTCGACTTCGTGCTGCGGTTTTTTTCCTTTTTTATTTATTTATTATTTATTTTTTTAGAAATCCAAATAATAATAATAAACTCATAATAAATAATAAAAATCCTTTTTTAAATTTAATCTAAATCTCTATTTTATTTACTTTATTTATTTATCTTTGCTATTTCATTATTTATTTTATTTTATTTTATTTATTTATTATTTTATATAAAAAATATTTTTTTTTCAAAATATTTTTTATACAAAATTGGGACGACCAAGCTGTGATTTGTGTTGGAGTCAGAAGGAATTGCTTTGCTTGATTGTTTGCTTGCTTGCTTTTAAGAATCACAGCCAAGATGTGAATTCTTGCCTGATAATTACTTTGAGACTCAGGTGAGGGTTTATGGTTTTAAATTTATGACCTATTACAGTGTTGAGTCCTAAGGGTCGTTGTTACTTATTTTACATGCCGATAAGTTGAATGTCTGCTTGTTGCATATTTTAAATAGCATGTGTGTTTTGATGCATGTTAATAAATTTTGTTATGTTAGGATATGTGATGTTGTTATATGCATGTTATTTATGATTGTACTCATTTTATGCTATTGATTGATATATTCATGTTATGTTATAGATGTAGACACATTTAGCAAGAATATAAACATGATGACATGAGACTGAAATTAAAGACACTTTAGATTCATGATATATTACATATAGAGTAGTCTTAATTGACATATGACTAAGAACTCTTGGACATCTTAGGGTCATAATAACCTAGAAGATGACATTAGGTTTTTAGCTGCTATGTGTCAACATATGGTGAGGAGCCATGTGCGAGCAATTGTAGAGGTGCAAGTTCGATTGACTTAGCCTCAGATGCTTTAGGATAACCGAGATCTCACTTCGGTGCAAATCTCACCTTATCTGTGTTACTCTAAGGTAGATGGTGTGCTAGGAACAGTATCGTTCAATGCACTACAAAGCTAGGGAACCTAAGGACACTGACATGCTCAAGATGTGGGTCCCTGAGCAGTCCAGGTTCATTGGTCGCATATGCAGGATATCTCAGTTTGTCAGGCTAGGATGGTGTGGTATATAATTTTATATAGTGATCCTCTCATGAGGTAGAATTACAGCGAAAAAATAATAATAAAAAATAAATGAAATAAAATAATTACAGCCCTCATCCCACCTCACTTTTCTCTCGTGCCTGCGATGCCGGATCCATCGGTGCTAAGTGAGGTTGTTTGGTTAAAATCATGCTATCTCCCCCACCTTCCTCCTTCTACCCTATTAGGACCTTTTATTCATTTAGTTATTTTATTTTCTTTTCTTCCTTTACTTGTGAGCATGCATGTAATATAATAATTATGACATAATGGGTAATCAAATGCATGTCAACACTAAGCCATAATTGCAAAGTTCTACCTTGTTAGTTATTAGATATGATTGTAAAATAAAATTAGTGAGTCATTAGCTGAAACTATAGATGACTTAGAATTTTAATTAGCTACAAGAGAATTGAAACTTGGGTGGTTGCTTAAGGTTGTAAAGTAATAGGGGTTAAGTAGTTAGGGTAGATTATGTTGAATAAACAAAATTGAGTTGAATGACATCTAACTAAATTGGGTTGAGGTGAGTTTAAATAAAATAAGGAAATGTGATTAATTTAGCTTATTATAAGTAAAGGGGGATACCTAATATTAGAAACAATTTCTAAAGGTAGTGATATTTGAAATAGGTAGTCCACCTCAAAATAATTAAATGACGTGTAAGCTATTATACGGTTGGTTCCGAAGAATGAACTACAATATCCAAGTGCATCGGTTCACTACAGTAGACTATTCTCAAGCTAGTGAAACTTTAGGAGATAAATGTTTTAGTGCTATGTTTTTTTTTTTTTTTAGAACTTTGTGAGTCTTGAACCCAAGACTTCACATATCTCCCGTATAGAGCCTAATTGCTCTAACCCGAGGATGTACACTTTGTCTACTCACTATCTGCTATGTGGATGCAATGAAAAATAATAAAATATTTCGGTTACCTCTAAAAACTATCATGTTACACTATAGTTTGACATATACACTGATGATGCGTCATCAACAAGCAGCACTTATAAACATATGACATTGACATACTTATGTATGAAAACACTGATGATGCGTCATATATGATCTCCTAAGTTACGGATACGAGCTTTAATGCTGATGAACCTATACCACCCAAAGAGGTTGAAATCATCTCGAACATAAAGGGTGGAGATAAGATATGAATTGACTTATTGTCAGAGAACGTTGTGATGTATTCACTATACCCGCACGATGTCGCTAAGTCGCCACTGTGATAGTCCTAAGATGGCTAGCATGGATGAAACCAAACTAATGACCTAGCAAACATGTCACTGAGGTTGTAGCATTCCGGCAACGGCTAAGATGCACACCTCTTGGCAGGCATCATGTCAGACCCGATTCCTGAAGGTCGAGCGCAAGGAGCAGACCGCACGCAGCGCACGGGGTCGCTTCAAGGTCGCAGCCAAAGGAGCGGACGACGCACGTGTAACGGACGAGCTATCAATGCTCGGACAGCAGCCATCAAGAGAGCCATCAATGCTCGGACATTGATGGAGCAATCAAGCAGCCATCAAGAGAGCCATCAATGCTTGGACATTGATGGAGCAATCAAGCGGCAATCAAGAGAGCCATCAATGCATGGACATTGATGCTAGCAATTAAGCCGCAATCAAGAGGACCATCAAGGGTGCAATTAAGGCGACAGCTGAAGGGTCACCCTTCGGCCTATATAAGGAGCCAAAACCCTTGAGGGCAAAGGATTCAGATTCGGAGAAGAGATCGTCCACATGCTAGCAAGCTTTCCTTTCCTCTAAGGCTTCGGCCAATTCCTTTGAGAGTAGTGAGAGTTCCACTTGTAATAATCCTTCCCTAAGAATAGCTTAGGGAACGAGAGGTTTTTACTGGAGCTAATAAAGCATCCTTTTTGTCCTCTCGATCCTTGAGGTTAAGGCGTCCACTTTCACATCAACAACTTAGGCTTGTGAGCACCGGAGCCATCACGGTGTTGTTCATGCCGGCACGACTCGAGTCGACCCGAAAGCCGACGCAAAAAGTGAGCCATGACAATTTGGTATCAGAGCAGGTTCGGAGTTTAGCGCTCTGACAATTTGGGAGAAGAGCCTAGTTTCGACGCTGCGTTTCACCGCTGAAGGACGCAAACTGCAACACAAGTGCAACTTCGACGACGCACAAGTAAGATCTTCCACAGTCGATCTCTCTACTATCTCTCACAGTGATGGTAGGAAAGCAAACCAAGGAGGCCATGGAGAAAAGACTGGCCATGTTGGAAGGATCCGTAGGATCACCTCCACCCCCGGAGGAAACGGATCCTGGTTCCAGACCACAATGGAGGCGTATGGGCGACCTCTATGCAGAGATGCGAGCGAAGCTAGATGAGCTTCTAGCACAAGGGGCCGGCCGGACATCTAACATGGAAACACCCAGCACTTCCTCCACAGTTGACTTGAGTTTGGTCGAGCGCAGACTGCGTGAAGAACTCGATGGCCTACGCACGGAGCTCAGTTCTTCGATCGCTCCGAGAGCGATTCTGCACCCGACAGCGTGCATTCCCGAGCTGAAGACATACTCTGGCGCGCGCAATGCTACGTTGCTGGAGAACTTCATCTGGGATGTTACCCAGTATTTCAATGCCGCAAAGATAGCGGAGGAGGACCAAGTGTCAACCGCAGCGGCTTATCTGGATGCAGACGCGAAGCAATGGTGGCGCACCCGATGTGAGGCACCAAGGTACCGAGAGCGGACCGAGCTGGACACATGGACAACCATAGTCAAGGAGATGAGGCGTCGATTCCTCTCGATCAATACCGCGTATCAAGCAAGGAAGAAGCTTCGAGAGCTTCGACAGACGGGAAGTATCCGTGAGTATATCCAGGACTTTAACAATATCACGTTAGATGTGAAGGATATGGGAGAACAGAATCTCTACTTCACTTTCCTTGAGGGACTTCAACAAGGAGCCAGAGAAGAGCTCCATCATCGCGGAGTCATGACACTACAAAAATCCATCGAGACCGCAGAGAGTCTGATGGATCTGCGTCTATGGGGTTCGCATGAAGTGTCACGCCCCGACCCAACTGTCGGCCACATGGCAACCGCCGTATGAGCCC
Organism: Thalia dealbata; assembly: GCA_030544415.1. NCBI lineage: Eukaryota > Viridiplantae > Streptophyta > Magnoliopsida > Zingiberales > Marantaceae > Thalia > Thalia dealbata. The sequence continues at coordinate 14,661,976 of CM060458.1, forward strand.
GACAGACCCATATAAGGCATCAAGTGATACATACCATTCATATACATCGTTTATACAGCGGAATTTACAATTTAATTATCTAACTCAACCTTTCCTAACACAGTCCCGATAAACCTACTACAATTCTACGAAAAAGACAGCGATAAATAAAAAATGACTCGTCGACGGACTCATCTTCATCAAATCTCTCGGACAGTCATCTAATACACCTGCACACACGGGGAAAAGTGGTGTGCTCAGCCTTGCGGCCTAGTGCGAAATTACGGCTCTACCGAATAAAGAAATCAAAGGCTAGGAGGAGTATTCTAGGATGCCCTTGGTGATTAATAATCATCTTTCATGCCATATAATTTAAACAATTCATATTGAGATAGACAACATAAATAAATAAATAAATAAAGGTGTACATGCCACTAGATGTCACCTAAGTTAAGTCTAGTGTCAACGTCAACAGTCTGTCCCCATTTGATTTGTGTAAATCAATTTATGGGGAGCAACAAATATCATAAATACAATACCGATGTATAGTTCACTAGATGTCACCTACGTTATATCTAGTGTCCACGTCAACAGTCTGTCACCTACATCGTGATGAGACTTTAAGGTTTCATAAACTCGGGCTGCCAGACTACGCTTAGTGACTACCCGGGCCGGGGGTATCAGTAAGCCCATCATTGCCTTTCTGTCTCTGTCTCTACCTATGCCCGCTGCACTGATGTTGGCAGAGAGGACGGATGACCCAGAGTCCCTCTCCAGTTGTTTCACTAGTCGCCAACCATGCCTCCCCTAGCGAAACCGTCGTGCCCTTACATCCTCCTCGGATTCCGTAGGGGTCACGACAACCCGTGTAGTACTACACACTGCCCGTAGACAGGGTCACCTCTCTTAAAATCTCATCGGCCACGGCTAGCCGGAATAACCACCCTAGGATCCGGACTACTCATCCGATCGTCTGCAGACGTCAAGGGTGATAGCCGTGCGGTCTACGGATCCACTGTCCAAGGCGTCGCATGTGGAATCACCTTCCCAGTCCAATAGCCGTCGACGTCTGTCAAGATTTGGCGCACATCCGCACGATGGGCTGTGGCAACCTTGACTCCATCGGTGCCAAGTCCATGGTAGGGTTCATCCTAGCTAACCATCTCAGGACTATCACGAGGTCGCCTACAACGACACTCGTGCGGGTGAAGATTTCGGGTAAGGACTCGCTCCATATTTCCAGTCTAATATGACCATGGAGTGTGTACAGTCCCTTACCCTACCAGCTCCCCGTATATAAGCTATGCATAACCTCGAGAGTGGCGCTCCCAGTATCTAAGCTATGCATCAACCTCGGGAGTGGCGCCTAACGGGACGTCACCGTTCGACCATCGTCGGTACACGACGGTCAACCGGGGCATATAGAAAAAGGCCCCTTTTTCTCTAAGTAGCGGTGACGTCGCCAAAGGTTCTAACATGTCTCATGAATTATCTATGTCCGCATGGTAGTTATTTAACACAAGCATAGAAAACAATACAACATACCGGAAATGAATGTAGAACATGTTAGATACCTAGTAGATTAACATGTTAGATGAGATAACTATGCTAGCATGCATACAATTCAAATCTTATCAAGCATTATGGTTTATCATATTTAAGACATCCAAGAATTGTTCCTAAGAAAACCCCAGCGGGAATTCCCTAGCGTGAATAAATCCTACCATCGGAGAACCAACGCACCTGGGTTAGCGATCCGATCTTCAGAATCAATCCGCGTAACAACGAATCACTCCGTCGAACTACTCGGATCACGTACCCGCGATAAATCCTAATTATCACAATTATATAAAATCAAATTTAATTCCTTTTTCCTTAAAGTAAATCAAATATTAATTTATCAATCTAACCTAATCATTCAGATACTAATTAACCAAATTTCCATTTTACAAATTAAATTAACTTAGTTAAGCTTAGATAAATTCTATCAAATTATCCATTTAAACCCATCATCTAGCCCAAGTCACCTAAGGGCCCAAATAACACTCATTAATACTTAATTAGATCAATTAAATATTAATTAGCTATTTAAATCACCTAATCATACTCATGAAAAGTTAAATTATTTTTATTGTTATTTTTATTATTTTATTAATATTTGACTAGTCAACGGTCAACAGTTGACCCGGTCAATGCGGTGGACCCGGTGAACGCTGTTGACCGGCCATCGCGGTGGACTCAATCCATATTCGTTCGGCTTAACTTGAGTCTGACCCAAGCCTAGCCAGCTCGGTTCGATCGAGTCAGCTCCAACTCATCTAAATCCAAGTCCGACTCGAGTCTGGTTCAAGTTAATTTGGTTCGACTCAGGTTCAATTTAATTGATTCAGCTTACCTCAACTAACTCAACTCGAACCCAAACTTAACTCGAATTCAACCCAACTAACTCCAATCTGGTTCAACTCAACCCATTCACTAACTCTACTCAATTTAAATCATAAATTTTTACTTAACTAAATTTATCATGCTTAATTAATCCACTAAGCTTGATTAATTAACACTAAGCATCTTTAAATTAATCTAAGCATTTTAACAACACTAATTTATCCTAAACGTGTTTAATTACAACTAAATATGCTTAAATAAATCACTAATCGCGATTAGGGAAAAATAAAGCTACCTTAGTCGGAATCACTATTCATCGTCGGAAATACTATTCACTCGCCGGAATAGTAACGCCGTCGCCGGAACCCTAGCTGCCACCTCGCCGGAGCTCGCGAAATCAGCGGCAAACTTGACGGCGAGCTCCGTAAGCCTACGCACGCGTGGGAACCGACAACGACCTGCGCAAAATCCGGCCATCAACGCCTAAACGATCCAAATCTTTGGCGTCGCCGGCGAACTTTAGGGCAAGTTCGCCGGAGGGTGAATTCGCCCAATAACAGAGGGGAAACGGAGGTCCTACCCTTGCGATCGCGTGGGGAAGGAGAGGAGGGGGATCCGGCCGGCGAGATGAGTGGATCCGCAGCTCTACTCCTCACCGGTCGTGTTGCGGGTTGGAGCAGCGGCGACGAAATCGTCGCTTGCTGCAGTTGCATCGGGGTCGAACGCAAGCTCCCTAACTTGCGGTGGGGGCGAGCAGCTCGAGCCCCAGCTACCACGAATGGCACGTCGGCGACCTGCGCGTGGAATGGCAGACGAACGGCGGGCGAACAGCAGACGGCGAGCTCGGTGGGTGGCAGCCCTGTTGCGGGTCGAACGAGCAGCGGCGACGGAAATCGCCGCCTGCTGCGGGGGTATCAAGGGTCGACGGCAGCTCGGGGGGCGCGGCGGGGGCGAGCGTCTCCAACCGCAGCTGGGGAGACGACGCGCCGACGACCTGGGCACGGGATGGTGGCGGACGATCGCTGCAATCGCAGTGAACGAACAGGGGTGGATGCAGGGGAGAGGTCGCGCGGCAGCAACCGAGCTCCGTCGAGCTCTCCTTCACGGTGGAGAGGACGGGCTGCGACGGCGGCTGCGAATGGCAGCAGCGATCGGCCGTCGGTGGGCGCGGAGGATGGGCGACGGACGGCTGCAACTGACGCGAAGAAGAAATGGCAGCAGGCGGAAACAGGGGAAGAAGAGGGGCGTGGCCGCAGGACCTCTGCCCGCGCTCTCCTTGCCCCGGTGGGGATCTAAGGAGGTCGAACGACGACGGACGCTGGCGACGCGCGACGGACGGCGGGCGCTGGCGACGGGCGACGGGCGGCGAGCGCCTGCATTCGCCCTGCTGCGGTCGAAGAGGAGGTGGGCGTCGCGAAAGCGAAGAAGGCAGGCGACGGAGTCGGGCGGCCGCCGATGAACGACGGCAGCCGACGGCGTCGAATGGGAGGGGCCGCCGGCGTGCCCTGCTGCAGGTGAGGGAGACGGGGAACAAGGCGAAGAAGAAGAAGGAGAAGAAGAAGAAGAAGAAGAAGAAGAAGAAGAAGAAGAGGGGAGGGGCTCCTCGCGAGAAGAAGAGGGGAGGGGCTCCTCGCGAGAGGGAAGAGCCCGCGGCTCTTCTCGCTCGCGTCGACCCCTTCGGACCGGGTCGGACCGGTTCACTCGGACCGGCCAGCTGGCCGGTTTAGTTGAACTGGACCGGAAAAATTTAATTTTTTTTTTCCTAAAAATATAATTTAGATGATGGGGGTTTACACGAAGAGTCATTCCGCCCAAACCGAATATCCCCGCACGGTACTCACCGACCGCGCGTAGGAGCAGCAACATCCCGGGACGCAGCCAATACCCCGAAGGCGCGGATACATGATGCGCGGAGGACCGCATCCCGCGCGGACTTGCTCGAGGTGCGAGCGAAACACCGCGGCAATATAGGAGGAGCACGACTGATTGGTGCCGGTCGACCAGCCAAGCACTCCAGCCGCAATCGCCCGAGCTACACCAGTGCAGAGACTCGGCACGATGCAGGCCGAGGGACGTGCACAAGACCGGCATGAGATGGTCGAACGATGAAGGGCACGCACGGAGCGGATGCCCGAACAACCGAGGAGCTCCGAAGAGCGGACACGCGCGGAGGTATGCCTCGAACCACAAGGGGCGCGCGCAGAGCAAGCGCCCAAGTAGCCGAAGATCCTCGCAGGACCAATGCCTGAGTCATCAGGAGCAGCAAGCACGCTCAGCCCGTCATCTGCCAGAAGTCCATCCAACTTCATGTCGGTCATCCAGCTAAACAAAGGGGTCCGAAAGAACGAGGCGACTTACATCGCGGTGCCAGTAGAAGACCCCGTACCGCAGGAGACAATCCCAGTGGAGCTAGAAGCCATATTGAAGGATTTCAACGACCTAATACCTGATGAGCTTCCGGAGAAGCTACCCCCTCGACGGCCGACAGACCACCAGATAGAATTGGTCCCCGGTTCCCAACCACCTGTGCAGGCGCCCTACCGTATGCCGCCTGTAGAGCTCGCAGAGCTCATGAAACAACTAGGCGAGTTACTGGATGCCGGACTCATCCGACCGTCAAAAGCACCCTACGGCGCACCAGTACTGTTCCAGAAGAAGAAGGACGGTAAACTGCGGATGTGCATAGACTACAGGGCGCTCAACATGGTTACAGTGAAGAACAGATACCCGATTCCCCTCATTGCCGACCTCTTCGACCGGCTGGGACGTGCGAGGATCTTCACCAAGCTAGACCTTCGATCAGGCTATTGGCAGGTCAGGATTGCCGAAGGCGACGAGGCCAAAACGATGTGCGTATCAAGATACGGCTCATACGAGTTCCTAGTCTTGCCTTTTGGACTAACCAACGCCCCGGCCACCTTCTGCAATCTCATGAACGAAGTCTTTCATGAGTATCTGGATAAATTTATCGTCGTATACCTAGACGACATCGTGATCTACTCCGAGGACATGGAGATACACCAGCACCACCTCCGGCTAGCGTTCCAGAAACTGAGGGAGCACAACCTATTCATCGGACGGTACAAGTGCGAGTTTGGACTAGAAGAGATCTTGTTCCTAGGGTATCGCATCGGAGGAGGCGTGACGTGCATGGACGAACGCAAGGTACATGCCATTCGAGACTGGCCGCCGCCAAGTAACCCCATGGAATTGCAATCATTCCTTGGGCTGGCGAACTACTACCGGAGATTCATCAAAGGGTACTCTAAGATCACTACACCCCTGATCGACCTCTTGAAGAAGGATCAAGAGTGGACCTGATCCGAAGCCTGCAAGCAAGCCACTCAACAGCTCAAAGTATGCATGACATCGGAGCCCGTGTTAGCATTTCCAGATTTCAGTAAATCTTTCGAGGTAATCACCGACGCATCTGACCGAGCTCTTGGAGGCATTCTGATGCAAGAAGGACACCCGGTGGCCTACGAGAGTTGGAAGCTGAATGGAGTCGAGCAGCGGTACAGCACGCACGAGACGGAGATGCTAGCCGTAGTTCACTGTCTGAGGACGTGGCGCGTGTACCTACTCGGCAGTCCATTCATTGTCAAGACCGACAACATCGCCAACACCTTCTTCCTCACTCAATGCAAGTTGTCGGCAAAGCAAGCCCATTGGCAAGCGTAGCTCGCCGAGTACGACTTCACTTGGGAGCATAAGGCAGGACAACACAACCTGGCGGCGACGTGCTGAACAGAAGATTGCACGCCGTTACCCGAGCACACGGGACCTTGGCCGAACGACTCCAAGAAGGCGCCAAGGCGGATAAAGCATACCAACGCACCTTACAACAGGTCAGGGATGGTAAATCCCGACGCTACTGGGAGAGCCCATCTGGCTTATTATAGGTATAGGGCGGACGCACGTATGTACCGCACTCTGTCGACCTACGCCGGGAGCTCGTGGGCGAATGTCACGACACGCAGTGGGTCGAACACCCCGGAGTGGAGTGAACCATGGCGCTCCTAATGCGACTTACTACTGGCCGCACATGGTAGATGACGTGGAGGCCTACGTCCGAACGTGCACAGTGTGCCAAAAGGACAAGATAAAATGAGCAAAGGCGACAGGCATACTGCAACCACTACCAATTCCAAGTCGACCTTGGACATCCGTCTCTATAGACTACATCAAGTCCTTCCCCAAGGTAAAAAGGTTTTCCGCCGTGCTGGTAGTGGTAGACAGGTTCAGCAAGTACGCCGTATTCATCCCTACTACGGAGCAAACGACAGCCGAACAATCAGCCGAGCTATTTTTCCGGCATGTGGTGAAGTACTTCGGCCTGCCCGAAGATATCGTCAGTGACCGAGACGCCCGATTCACAGGGAAGTTTTGGACGGCGCTCTTCAAACTATTAGGGACGAAGCTCAAGTTCTCAACAGCCTACCACCCACAAACAGACGGACAGACGGAGAGGACAAATGGATTGCTAGAGGAATACCTCCGTCACTTCGTCACCGCCAACCAAAGCAACTGGGTCGACTGGATCGAGACAGCACAGCTCTGCTATAACCTGCAGAGGGGATCAGCGACCAAGCGATCCCCGGCCGAGATAGTTCTCGGGTATCAGCCGCTTACTCCACTGGAGGTGAAGAGAGGCACGCTGGACGAGAGGTGTCCCGTAGCGATATGCTTCGTCCGCAACCGTCAGAAACAACTCACGGAGGCACACGAGAGTCTGGAGAAAGCCGCACAGAAGATGAAGAAGTACGCCGACCGACACCGACAGCCACGAGAATTCCAAGTCGGAGACGAGGTGCTACTCAAACTCACTCCGTAAATGTGGAAGAAGGCGCGAGGCACCCGCCTACACAAAGGCCTAATCCCGAAGTACGATGGGCCGTTCCGAGTGATCAAGCGAGTAGGCACGCTAGCCTATCAACTCGAACTACCGCCAAGACTCAAGATTCACCCGACCTTCCACGTGAGTTTTCTCAAGCCCTATCTCCGAGACAGGGACCCGCACAGGGAGCAAGCGGAGTGAGCACCTCCGATCGTCACTAAGGAATTTACCCGGCGAGCAGAAAAGATCATTGGGTGAAGGATCGTCCGACCCGCCGGACACGTCGTGTACATAGTACAATGGAAGGACTCCCCACCAAAAGAAGCGAGTTGGGAGCGAGACACTACGCTCTGGCAATTCGAGAAGCTGGTAAATGACTATCTAGACTCAGAGTTGACAGGGACGTCAACCGGTTTAGGTGGGGGAGGATTGTCAGACCCGATTCCTGAGGGTCGAGCCCAAGGCGCATCACGAACCGCAGAAGGTCGAGCGCAAGGGGCAGATCGAACATAGCGCACGAGGTCGCTTCAAGGTCACAGCCAAAGGAGCGGACGGCGCACATGTAACGGATAAGCCATCAATGCTCGGACATTGATGGAGCAATCAAGCAGCCATCAAGAGAGCAATCAATGCTCGGATATTAATGGAGCAATCAAGCAGCCATCAAGAGAGCCATCAATGATCGGACATTGATGGAGCAATCAAGCGGCAATCAAGAGAGCCATCAATGCATGGACATTGATGCTAGCAATTATGCCGCAATCAAGAGGGCCATCAAGGGTGCAATTAAGGCGGCAGCTGAAGGGTCACCCTTGAGGGCAAAGGATTCAGATTCGGTGAAGAGATCGTCCACAAGCTAGCAAGCTTTCCTTTCCTCTGAGGCTTCAGCCAATTCCTTTGAGAGTAGTGAGAGTTCCACTTGTAATAATCCTTCCCTAAGAATAGTTTAGGGAAAGAGAGGTTTTTACTGGAGCTAATAAAACATCCTTTTTATCCTCTCAATCCTTGAGGTTAAGGCGTCCACTTTTGCATCAGTGACTTAGGCTTGTGAGCATTAGAGCCATCACGGTGTCGTTCACGCCGGCACGACTCAAGTCGACCCGAAGACCGATGCAAAAAATGAGCCGTGACACATCACTACTTGTAAATTTGTACGGTGACTCCTTCCGCATAGCCTTGGACAGTGGATCCATGGACCACACAGCTATTATTCCAGATGTTCTGCAGAAGCTCTGATGAGTAGTCCAGATCCTGGGGTTTATTACCGGCTAGCCGTGGCCGATGTGTATACTTAGGTGCAGTGACCCTGTCTGGGGACAGTGTGAAGTACTACACGAGTTGCTCCTTGGATTGTCTGGGGAAGACGCATGGAGTGACAGATCGCTAGGACGCGGAGATGGAGAGATTCACCTAGTTGACCATTAGAGAGGGATTCACGGTTACCCGACCTCTCTGTCAACATCAGTGTGACGGGCATAGGTAGAAACATAGACAGAGTGGACACTGATGGGCTTATGGGAACTCCCTGATCAGGTGATCCCCTAAGCATAGGCTGGCTGCCCAGATCATGATATTTAAATGAGATGATATTTTTAATGACAATAATCTTGAGATATAAACACACTTCATATTTATAGCTGAGCTACACACTTATACTACATGTTCTTCTCATGATGCTTCATATTTTATTTGCTAATTTTACATGTTTTGTTTGATATTATTAAATGAGTTATGGACATGTTAGAATCTCCCTTTTCTCTACTCAAGTTATTCTACTGCGGTTAGAGCCATAAGCACAAATTCGCATGGCTGAGCACACTGCGTTTAATATGTGTGCAGGTTTATTAAACAACCGATCAAAATAGCTAACGGAGATGAGATTATCGACGAACATAGTTATCTACTATTTTTGTGATCATAGTATTGTAGTAGGTATATCGGGACTGTGTTAGTAGACTTGAGTTAATTAATTTAATTGTATTATTCGCTGCAATGATAATGTATGTGAACTTTATATATCATTAAATACCTTGTATGGGTCCTTTGGGCTCATGTGGCGGTTGCCACATACTCGGCAGATGGGTCGGGGCATGACAGAAGGGGTGTCGTAGTCACCAGCTCCTTCTGCCAATGTCAGTATACAAGCACATAAGACAGAGACATAGAGTTGACACTGACGGGTTTGGGGTGATCCCTGACGAGGGATTTACCTTTAACATAGGTTGGCTACCCTAGGTTTAGTATGGATAAGATATGATATAGTAGTAAAAGTAATATGATATTTTTTATTAAAGTTACTGTTACAACTACAGTCCTTATGTCTTGTTCATATATCTTGTTAATATCGTGATTCTGCTACATTGATCTGTTAATCTTGTTATATATTGTTGAGTATGTTATTTTGATATGTGATTTAGTGGATATTTTTTCTTGTTGGTTTGTACAATACCTTATGCTCATTTTTAGAGTGCTCTCTCTGTAGCCTCACTGAGTTTCGCGACTCAAATGTGCACATTTTCCCCTGTTGCACAAGTTACAGGTCGGCCATTGGTACGGGGAACGAGGGAGAACCTGATTATGATGAATAAAGATTTACTCTGAAAATCTAGATAAAGATTTTACTTATAGTGTTGATATTAATTGTTTGTATTTCCACTTTGTTTAAAATTAATTAATGGTATTGGTTTTGATACTTCTGGTCTTGTATAATTTGTGATGGTGAAGTGCAGTTTATACGGCGGTTGCCACATACCTAAAAGTGGATTTGGGGCATGACACTAAATCTGCATAAAGAGTGATGTGTGAACAACTAAGAATGCCATATTACTTTTACTACATGACAAAACTCTTATAAGTTACCTTGACTTCCTACACCCCTGCTTGACAAGGAAGAATTATGATTGTAAATTTTCTGTATAAGTGTAAAACCAAAAAAAGGGTAGAATTATAATTAGTGATAACTAGAGGGGGCTACTTAGAAAGTGCCCCCTCCCTCTCGTCCCCTCCACATGAGGGTCGACAAAAGAGGCAAAATCCCCTTCTGCTGAAGCGATCATGGAGGGCTCCTCCCATTTCCACCCCCTCTGCTGAAGCCGTTTCTCCCCCATTTCCCAAGCTTCTCTCCCTTCTCCCCACCTCCCCACGCTATCGGCGGACCAACAGGGGGCCGAACCTGCAGCACATCGTCGACGATTGAAGTAGGGGGTAGTGCGGGGTTGATTCGAGATTACACGATGTCTTGGGGCGAACGTGAAGATCCAACATTTGGGGGTTTGGGTATCTAAATCCCTAAGGGAACATTCTGTCAATATAATTGCATGCTAAATTAATTGCCTTGGTCATGGCTAAGGGTGAATGATTCTGTTAAATCGCACTACAAAGATTTTCTGAATTTTATCCTGAGACTAATATTCGATTATAATCAAAATATTAGAAACTTGGCTTTAGATCAATTCTGATGTGGTACTGTTATATGGCTGTGTTCTTAAATTCTAAAGGTGTATGACACTAGGAAGAACATAGAACACAAATGATATTTTTTTTTAGAACTTAATGAGTCTTCAACCCAAGACCTCATGATCCTCTCGTTTAGAGCCCAATTACTCTAACCAAAAGGATGTACACTTTGTGTACAACACATAGATGACATATGAACATGCTAGGTGATAAAAAAAACTAGTTAGGTGACATATTTACATGATAACCTAAACTAGTTAGAACACTTAAAGACACAGACTTGAACTTCCTAGGGACATGAACTTCTATGAATCATATAAGCCTATATAACATAGTATTTCTCTCACAAATGGTAGGTACCAGTTTTGTTAGTCTAATGATGGGTAGTGGAGGAATCACCTGACCCATCCTTTAGCATTTGGTGAGTACCAACAAGGGGGTTCTTGCCAATGGCCCAGATATCCCCATGGCATACATCCGAAACTAAAGTGCTAAGAGCAGAGCTCACTTCAGCTGCTATGCCTGAGGACTAAGGTGTCTGTTGATGCTAGCATACCTCAACTGAGTCCTACAGGCTTAGGAGATAGTCCAGACAACCAAAGTTATACATGTGTTGGATCCGACAGGTCAGGCTGTGAGTATATGTTAGCAGGTGACCCTATCGTGAAGCAGAAGTATAGCGCTACATGATGTCTCATATCATAAGGTCTATGGGAGACGTATGATACAATAGTCTCAGAGCGTAGTCCGTGTATACGGCTCGCGAGACTGAAAGGAGAAGGAACCGCGGCCACCCGCTTTCTCCCCCGACGTCAATGCAAGGGGCCTAGGCAGAGACTTAAATTGGCACTGAGGGGCTTAGGATAGTCCTCGGTTAGGGCTTACCTTAAGCATAGATAAACAGCTACGAGTTAGTATTTGAAATAAAAAACTTAGAAAAAATCTAGATACATGTGTAGACTTTCAGAATTTAATGGTTTAATTATGCATATGCTTTCTTTCATTGTTATTTCTATGATTTGATATTGATATAACTGCTGCTCATCTGAACATGTATTGTTAGTGCCTTTTTTTGCTTGGAGAAGTTTTTATCTGTAAGCACTAAGTCACAAGACTTAGCGCATGCAAATTTCCCCCGTATGCAGGTATCGAGACACCGCTTAGGACACGGCGAGAGATGACGGATAGTAGGGTTGAATGCTATAGAAGAACATTAATAGAATGGATTAGTCGATATGATGTAAACAACACATAATATAGACGTACTGTATCAACTTTTTATGTAACATATGAGTAAATTATAAATCTAGTTAGTAGGCTTGATTATAAATAATTTTATTTATATTTAAGTTATATAGTATTGTTAGCCTAGTATGAGTGGGACACTGCTCATATGACGGTTGTCAAGTGCCCAACAGAGGTCGGGGCATGACAATAAGAAACAAACTTAAGATTTTTATCTTAACTGAACAATGATCATAATTCCCTTACTCGTTGAATTCAATCTGTTTTCATTTTAGAAACTTCCCCTCTGATTAATTTACTGCACATTTAAGAGAGACACTAAATTGCTCCCACCTGAACTATACTTCCCCTATGCTGAAAATGCAATGACAGATGGTGGGTTAAAAGACACGTACCTTTTCATCAAATCACCTACTACCTTGACTACTTTCCATGTAGTTTCTTGTAGATTTTCTTGGACTATTAGTGACTAATGGAAATAACTACTCAAAAATAAATGAAGATAAATGTACCTCATGCCAGTATTGTGCAGATTTAAAGCAGCAGCATGGACTCACATATGAACCATTTCTTCCCGCTTTCCTCTTATTTTTGATCAATTTTAATAGCTTGGACAAATTATTAAAAACACAGTCGACTGTTCTTTTGGTTTCTTTCCATGTTTTCCTTAAATTATGCTACTGCCCTTGCACCTTGCCTCAATAAGTTGTCATAAGTAATAAGACTGACTCTTAATAGTTTCTGCTCAAAGACAAACACAAGTTTCCTTATCCCTATTCGGCCAAAGGAAACAATAGGAAAAGTGAATATAAGATAGCTATTTTAATGATCCCTTCTTTCCTCGTTGGAAATTCTAAAATGAAATGAGAAAGAACCTCTCTGCTTTTATTACAGCTGCCAACTTGCTAAATTGCTTTAGTTCAAAGTGCTTGGTGAAAACCCATGGATATATAGAAAGACAATAGAGTTAATTCTTCAATATGTGCAGTTTTAGGATGAGGATAGGACAAGGAAGAGTAAAGAGGTTGGCAAGTCAGAAATTGTTAAATTTTTTAGGAGGGTTCTCGATTCCTAAGATTCTAGAAAGGATATGCAAGAGAGGTTAGATCTTTGTAAAATTTTTTATGTTAAGAGTAAGGAGTTATCACAAGTGTGCGATTCATTAATAGTTAGAAGGAAAGTTTGGTCATCATGATTTGATCCCTAAACATTTAGGACAAGGCTAAATAAATTCAGAATTTAGGATGATCTTAAAATTATTGAGTATGAGTACTTGTTTAAGTATCAGCTGCGGAATTTCTGCTCAAACCTCAACATTCCAATTGGTTGGAGTAGGCAACGGTTAGGATGACATTATCCACGTCCATTTTGTGCCTTTCAAATTTGCCTATTTGCCATGGACTCAAGGTAAGTGTGAAATCTTAGCTATCAGTCCCGTTAAAATGTGATCTCATCATACCCTTCTAAAACTTCATTTCATGATATTTTTATTCTAAGGGATCTGTCCTTTTGTTTTGAAATTCGTATTTAGAAAACTAATCACTTATCACAGAAGCAATGATAGAAATAATACATGAAGCAGTTACTAGTAAAAAGCATGAATTTTTAGGCATATCATATAGTAATGCAATGACATGATCAATTTACACAAGTAAAGCAATTTGTTAGGCATATCATATAGTAATGCAATGACATGATCAATTTACACAAGTAAAGCGGGCAAATGTTTCAAATGACCAATGGTGTTATTAGTCTTAAATTCCAAGATAATTCATGCTGCAAGTTCACCTTAATTTAATAAAAGTAGGTGTAGAAGGGCATTTCATAGTAATGAGCAGAGCAATAACAGGAGCAAATGATCGAAGACATTTGGTTTCATGGTGGTCTCTATTTCCCAATTCTTGGTTTAATTTCATTCCTACACGCAGAGGGAAATAAGGAGCCAACCTTAAGACGATATTTCCGACTTTAGCTGAAGTGTTCATCGATGTGCCAAGTCTTGACGTCCACTCCTATCTTCCGATCCTTTTTGCCCGTTGCTGCTCTGCCGTCGCTGCATCGACCTCCAATTCATCCGTTCACCGGTCGAGGTTCATCAGGTAGTCTTTAGGGGCCAAATTGCCAGCAGTGAGGAGAGATAAAGGAGTCAAATTTGAGGGATTAGGGGTTAGGTTTTCCGGCCGGCCCTTTTCCCTCCTTTGAACTTGCTTGCGACGAAGCCATTGTGAGCGTGAGAAGAGGACGGGTTAGCCAAATGACTCTTCTGCCCTTTTTCTTTCTCCATTTTTTTTCAATTAACCTTAATGCCGATTAATCCTAAATGCCTCTTGATGTCTTTTGATTTTTATGATTTGTGAAATCACATTTTTGCCCTTGTCTGGACCTCCTTTTTGTTGAATCCGTTTGATGTATCTCTTAAGCTATATTTATCATCCTTACTGTTTCCATTTACTATTTTCCACTTATAAAATATTTATTATACACATTCTTTGTTTGCATATTTGGTAATCGGACCCTTTTTTCAAAGTTGTTACCTTGAGATTATCTTACTGTTATTCTACTTAAAGTATTCACACACAAAAAAGCCATGATTTTTGACTTAGGATAATTAAGAAATATTGAATTATTTGAAGGATCCATTTATAAAAGAAATTTTATAAAGCACTTATGCATAAAATTTTGTATAATTGTTTAAGGTATCAGATTTTTGATATAAAATTATAGCATCAGATAGGTTTTTAGAATCCAATAATTCAAATGGATCATGATTTGGATGTAATTAAGTTGGTCAAATAGTTGTGCTAAAATTAAACCAAGGTGAATCGGTTCGATTGAACCAAAATGGTTTCACTAGATTTAAATGGACGGCTTAGAGTACATGACCTAAATGATGGCAGCCGAAATTAAGCACCTAGAGTTAGGGTTTATGGTAAAAAGTTAGTGCATTAGTGTCACATTCCGACCCATCTGTCTGGCACATGACAACCACCATATGAGCATATTTGACCCATACAAGATATTTATCAATACAATAGTCCACACTCATGATAAAATCTAACATTATCAACTTAAACACTATAATCAAAGCAACCCATTCAGTTTATCTAACACAATCTCAATATACCTACTATAATACTAAGGTATAGTATAAGTAAATAAGATAAATTCATAGACAACCTCATCTTCGTCAACATTGAACATTGTGTAATTAGCCTTATAGCTTGGTGCAAAATTACGGCTCAAAGCATAGTTAGAAATCAAACACTGGGGGGAAGGTTCGAGGATGCTTTTGGTTTGTTAATTGTCATACATTAACTTTTTAATATAAATGATGTCATTAATAATATTATCTACTAGCTAACAATGTGTGTATATATATATGTGTAAACTATATTGTATAACATGTTTGTGTCACTAGTGTATGCAATCTAAGAATATTTATATTTGTACATCAAGTATAACGAGCTGCCAGCCTATACTTAGAGGACCTCTTGATCAAGGAGTTCCCGTAAGCTAATTAGTGTCAACCATATCTATGTCTCTACTTATGCCCGTTATACTGATGTTGGTGGAGAGGTCGGACGACCATGAATCCTCTAAGGGTATGCTAGACTTATCCTCAGCATCTTGACTTAGCGCACTGTCACTTCACGTATCTTCCTCAAACAATCCATGAAGTAACTCACATATCTTCCCCAAAACTATCCTTAGTCATGGTCACCTAATTATACGCATTGATCATGGCTATAAGATCCAGACTGCTCATCAGTATGCCTGCAAAAAATCTGGAATTATGTCGTGTGGTTATCAGATCACTGTCTAACGCTTCACAGAAGAAACCCTGTCCCAATTCAAAAACAGTGATGTCTGCTAGGAGGTGTGCTTCCTAGTCATTGCCGAAATGCAGTGAATACATCACAATGACCTTTAATGGTTCCATCGGTCCATACCTACACCCATCCTTTATATCCAAGATTTATTCAACCTTTTTAGGGTGGTGTAGGTGTCTGAGCACTTGAGCTTGAATCCACAATTTGGAATGTTCGCCATAGTACCTAACATAATCATTCCATATAAATGAGCTAATGTTCCCCATTCCTGAGTATGACATGTTGATATTTAAGCACAAGTCTATCTGGGATGTAACATTATTTAAAATTCTAAAAAAATTATTTAAAATTCTAAATAAATTTTCTTATGTTAGGAAAATTATTTGGACTCGATCTACCCTACTATTAATACTCCGGAGCTTTAATTTGATTGATTCTGAAGTCCTAACCTCGATACAGGTGCGTAGGCTCATCATAGTATGATTTATTTCAGCTAGGAAAAATCTTAATTAGATTTTGATGGAAAATTCTTGGATGTCTGCCAACTAAATAAATATCATACTTCTAAAACTACCAAAAAAAATGCATGCTATGTTATTATATTTTATTTAGCATGCTAATATGCCATATATGCTTATTTCATCTTTTACTCGGCATGATATATTATTTTTACTACATGTTAGTTAATTATACTAAAATGTTGAATGCAAATAATATCATGCGTAAAATGATAAAAGATGAAGCAAATATAGAATATAGTATCATGATTTATACCGGACACTTTAGTATAGAGACATAGGTGACATGATACTAGTACCACGTAAGAACATTACTAAATTTTAAACTGAGGGTGTTATTAATGCACCCTAGATGATATCGCAAACCATTAGCGTTCGGTTAGTGATGTTCACCCACCAGCACCTTCAGAGGCTACAGATCATAGATAGCTTAGATACTGGGAGGGATTTGTAGACCACACGACTATCATCCTTGACATTCTGCAGACAGTCGGATGAGTAGTTCGGATCCTAGGATTATTATTTCAGTTAATCGTGGCCGATGAGACTGTTGTGATGGTAACCCTGTCTGCGGACAGTGTGTAGTACTACACAGATGTCGTTGCCCCTACAGATCCGGAGAGGATGTACGGGCACGACGGTTTCGTTAGGGGAGGCATGGTCAGCGACTAGCGAAATGATGGAGAGTGATTATGGGTCATCCGTCCTCTCCGCCGGCATCAGTGCAGCGGGCATAGGCAGAGATATAGACTGTAATGGCACTGATGGGCTCAAGGAAGTCCCAGGCCAGGTCTTTCCTTAAGCATAAGCCAGCAACCTAAGTAATGTGATATAAAAATAAAGATATTACATATGATTTACACTAGTGACACCGACATGGTATATAACCTAGGTGATATTTAGAGATATACATCTACTTACAACCTAGGTTGACATAAAACATAGTTGGATGATACATGTAAAATACTAAAAAATTTGTTATGTGATAACTAGTCCCACTAAGGCATCCTTGGACGATCCCCCTAGCCTTGGATTTCGTGCTATGGTTTTGAGCTGTAATTTTGCACTAGGCCGCAAGGTTGAGCACACCACGTTCAATGTGTGTGCAAGTGTAGTAGTGACGATCAAGATCGTGGATGAGGATCTTATCGTCGAAGGTCAGTGATCATCCACATCTAGACTTTCTTTCTATATTACGGATCGTAGAGTGTAGTAGACTTATATTGGGACTATATAAGGAGTTGTATTATGTTGTTATTGACTGGGCTAGCTCCTTATGTAGCGTATATTGGATCCTGTTATGCCTTACATGGGTCTGCGGGCTCATGCAGCGGTTGCCATGTGCCCGACAGGTGGGTCGGGGCGTGACAACCTACCTCGAGAGGAGGAGTATTGTCACAAAAATAATCTAGGACATGCCCAAAGAGCACCCAACTCATTTGGGGCATGCTCGATGCTAGGGAAATCTAAATCAATTGGATGTTAAACAAAGGATTGGGCAGACTCATTGGTAACTTAGTAAGATGATGAAGGCTAGAGGTCATGCAGATACCGAGCCATGTCGTAGCCGAGTGCAATGTTTAGTTTCAGTAGGCTTGCTTGTAGTTCGCACTGATGCAACAACATTTAGCAGAGATATTATAATAGCATAAACTTCAATGAATGCCTAAGGTGTTTCCCAAGTTTGAGAGAGTGATATGGTGAACAATAAACTCGATGCTATAGTGTAGTTCGATAAGCAATTGGTTGTGGCATTGAGATTAGTTGCATTTTAGCTACTTCTATAGTTATAAGAAGTCAATAACACCGATCCATGATAGAAGAAAGCAAGAAGCGGCGGTGGAGTTGTGCATTTGGCAAACTGAGCATGTAATTTCAGCATGTTAAGTAATGAATTCATGACTAAACATATGTGTGTGTAGGTTCATCACTAGGCAACTTTAGTCTCCATAGATGTCTATGCTGGTTCAAGTGCAGGAAGCGGCTATAGTTGATGCCATCCCAGTGAATTCGAGTGCAGCTGAACCAGATTGGACGTAGACTTGAAGGCATCAAGCTGAACCGAGACTTCCTAACATTTGGATGAGGTTGATCAACCACTTGGCCAAGCAGTAGGCAATCTAATCCACGTGGTAGCTGAGTTGACAGCTCATGGAATATTGATGTGGCAAGTGGTTGCCTTGTTCAAAGGACATTGGAGCTCCATCAATGTAGCATTGCCACCACCTACCTACAAGCTGCTACCTGGGCTGCAACTGCAACTAGTGTAGCATTAACAATTACTAAGGGAGTTGGAGAGAAACCAGTGAGGATTTAGGTGGAGTTTTAAAGGTTCTCCGGGGGTTGTGAGGTGAGACACAAGTGAGTTGTCGTCGGTCTCGAGAGCGTTCCAAGGTCAATACTGAGCCTGTTTGTCGGTGACCTCTTATCTCTAAAAACTATGATCACTACATAGTGATTCTTTGCGAGGGGTTTACCAGTGCAGGGCTATTCCCTTTATACCTTTCCCTCACCAGAAAAGCTTGTGTTCTTGTGGGTGGCTATTTAGCATGTTCATTGTCCGAGACAAGTTCATAGAGTTTGATCGCTTCCGTAGCTCAATCTACTACCATCCCATGTGCAAAGTTATGCAAAGCTTGCAATGGTTCTGCTCTCCCGTCATGTTGCACTGTCATTATTCACGAAAAATTTCCTATAAGGAGATTTGCGAGTGTCACGTCGGCTATGATCGCATCTCATGAAGTCACAAATCAGGATCTTGACATCGATGTGGTGACATGGATGAGCAAACGATGAGCTAGAGGCTCTAAATCTAGAGTCGGGGTGGGTGAGCACAAGCAGCAAACGAGTTATCACTTTGTTGCTAATGATTGACTTAACTCATCGTGGTCCAACTCCTCTTTTGGCTCCTTGCCCTTTGCTTCATCCTCTTCGTCTTAGTCGATAGGTGGCTCTGACATGTCCTCTTCCTCCTAGTCGATAGGTGGCTCTGACACATCCTCTTCCTCCTAGTTGATATGTAGCTTTGATACATCCTCTTCCTCCCAGACTAGAAGCGACTCCGCCTCATTCTATTCCTCAAATCCTCTACTTTGTTGCTGATAGCGGACTCAACTCCATGTGGTCCAGCTACTCCTTTGGTGACTAGCTCGTCCTCTTCATCTTGGAGGTAGATGCGTCCATTGGCGTCAAGTCATCGGCCATCTCGTTTTTGATGTTTGAGAGTGATCTCACCAAATCGAGGACTCATGGTCATATCTCATGATGTCATGAATCATGATCATTGGTGTTGCCAGCTGTCTTTGCTCTCACAAGCATCATTGGCAGCTCCTGAGTCCCAAAGGCAAAGCTCCATCTTTGTCATTGCCCCTCATCATCTTTGCCTTCCCCTTTTGCCACATGAAGTCACCATTTGTCTTTGCCTACAGCCCTCTCCCAGCCCTGCTCGACTTAAGACGAGCCTAGCTTGCGCAAGCCTTCATCTGTGTTAGCCTCAAGCAAAAATGATTACATACGGGCTTCTACTAGGTTAGCACGATATGCCAATAGTGATGTGCCTTAGCCATACTAGGCTGAGCAAATTGTAAAATACTCTATGCCCAGCATGACCCAACCTGATATGAAAGACTTGAATATCATGCATATAGGTCTCTCATGCATATCATGCATAGGTCTCTCCACTGCTCCAACAATCATCCATCACATTTGGATGATATTTATTTTTAGAACTTGGTGAGTATAATTGATCTGATGTACACTTTGTGCACAACAATAATCTTTTTATATATAATTAATTACTCGGCAAAATATTTAAAAAAATAAATGAACCCTGTGTATCAAATTAAACTGAGCATATGTATGTTTTACTACCAAATCGACACGTATATCTTTCATCCCAAAAATCAATGAAGCAGCGTACAAAGTAATGATGATATATACATCGTACAAATGCACGTGAGGCGGCAAGTCGGTACGAGCGTGGCTTATTATTAATTGCCGTCGGTGTTGATTCCTCCGATAGGAGCAGAGGGTGGCACCGGAACGCGGGGGAGCCTGGAGAATAGTAATGCCGGTGCTTCCTGCGTGCTCTTCTTCAACTCCACCTTCTTCGACGAAGCAGCGGCGAGCGATCCAATCGTCATCATCTCTTTCTTCACCGCAACGATGTTGAGGCCCCGGTTTGCAATGCTGCACTGGACGAAGAAGCAGCTGAACACGAGAAGATGGAGGAGAGGAGAGGCAGACGTGAAGGCGGATTTCGTCTTCATCATCGGCGCCACAACTAGATACAACTTGTTGCTCGTGAGCAAGTATATGAATAAAAAAAACTGGGGAAACGGGAGGAAGAAGACGAGATGAGAATAGAGAGAGGTGGGCTATATATGGAGGTCAGATGGAAAAAAAGGGGGACGTATATGAAGTAGAATTGTAGATGGAGAAGGCAGGGATTGTTTCTGGCTTTTTAATTGCATACTGGAGGAGATCGAAAGGTATTATTATGCGTACACAAAACGATTAATTAACGCTTCGGCATGAAGTCCTCGTGGAATGCAACACCCCTATTACATAGTTATATATATATATATATATATATAGGCAGACACTTGTAGAATAAAAAGAGGTAGGCCATTTGCATGAGTTAGTCGTATGCATCATGCTGCTGGATTTTAGTTTCAGGAACTACCAACACGCTAATGCCTTACTAATTAATTAAATTACTTGCATGCATCTCTATGCTCTATCTTCTTCTAATTCAGTCAGAAAGAGATAAAGATCAACCGTTACATTACCTTTAATATATATATATATATAATGCATCTTTCGTGGAGGCCTCTTATATTTTGAGCTCATCCCACACGTTAGGCTGCACGCTCGAAGGAAAAAAAAAAAGGAAGAAAAGAAACTGCAATTACCCTTTGAGGAAGCATGCTCTCGTGTCTTCTTTATCTTCCTCCAGCGTATGAATTGCATCATATATCTATTTGACTAAAGAACTACTTGCTCCCGTCCCTGTAGGCTAACTCCATATGAATGAATCCACTCTAATTTATTAATTCTCCCTGCACAATTATTATCACACAGTACTCCCCCTCCACATGTATTTAATATACGCAGAGTTCCTCACCTTTTGCCCCTTCTGCTGTGCCCAGCTGGTTTGAATATAGATAGATATTGATGAGGTCGAGGTCTCACTGGCCACCCCGTAGACAAGGAAACCCCAAATGGCCTTTGTCTAATTTAAACGCTGCCGTTCTCGTAGGATCCACAACCTTAATAATAATAGTAGTTTCTTAAATCTACTATATAAAAAAATTATAATACCAAGAATATATGATTCATATTTTCTATAATAAAATATATAGCTTATAACTCTAAGTAACACATATAACCCTAGGTCCATCTTACCATGTGTCTCAAAGTAGCATGCCTGATATGACTATCATATTTCGCTACATTCTTTTTCACAATAGAGTCACATCTGTAATAATATTCTCAGCATGACAAGCTGGAACTGGCACGTGTATTTACCCGAAAGATTTGGGCTATCCTTTTGGTCTATAGAATCTAAGTAGGATACCTGAGCGCCAATGAATCTACTAGTCCTAGGTATAGCAGCATAAGCTCCCCAGCTCCCAATTTCCTAACTTTGAATGCATGCCCCACGGGAGTATCTCATCCATAGTCGAGAAGACTCTTCCTTGACTTCATCTAAGATAGTAGTTGAGTTGGGTGACACCCTGCTAAAGCTCGGGGAACTTGTACAGTTGTACCCACCACACTACATTAGATTTAAGATCTTTGTGTGATCCTAGGTGTATATATCCCTAGGATGTCTCGGTCTCTAGTTTGGGTGATATAGGACTAAGTTAATGTGATATGTCACTACCAATATCTAGTCACCTATCTTTATTCATATGTTCTTTGTTTTTGTTCAAGTCCTCTAAGTACAAGTTATAAGCAACATATTGAACAAGTAACAAGAAACATGTTATATTTAGCATCATCAAAAAAAATTTAAATACATACATAAAGCTGTAAGTAATCATGCATTTAAACAATGTATCAAAAAAAATTGAAGACTTCATATATCTTTCATATAGAGCCCAATTGTTCTAACCGAAGGATTTACATTTTCTTAATTGTTCTTTATAAACAATATTAATAATATCCTACTTCCCAATTGCATCTTAATTCGATCAATATCGCATTCAAACAAACAAATGCAAATATTTACTTGATGAAGTCACTTCAAGAAGGAAAAGAGATTAAAGGGAAAAATTACAAAGAAAGTATAATTTATCTTACTTGCAACCTGCTTCTTCATGACCGCTAAACAATTATTCAGCCACAAATAGAGATACAACAGTGATATCACAACCTGCTATTAGTCTGTAATTCACCCACGTCAATCATTTTTAAGATGCAACCATTTGAGGAATCTAAAGAAAACAATTTAACCATCCTTAAACCAACTCAAGACCATTTATTTGGCTCCAATAGATTTAAATTATTTTATCATAGAATTGAACTTTTCAAACACAAATCAAGAACTCAGTTAAAATCAATAAACATTCTCTGCCCATTTATAACATTATGTTCACAAATCTTGAGTTAGTTTCAAATTGCAAGAAGTTTAGGAACGAAAGTATCCATCAATCTACTTCTTCTAGCATTCAATTCCTTGAGTTTGGCCAAGGAAGTTTTGCATGGAACACTCATGAGCAGCAGGGACACTTAAAATAAATACCCAATTACTGAGCAAAATAAAATCCCTAAGTCTATCACCAAACTATGGTAGATTTCATGTGCCAACAGTCTAGGTACCGAGATAGTTTATGTAAACCATGTTTTTTTATAGAAATTTTTTTTATAAAAAAATATAATATTATAATATTATAATAATAAAATAATAGGAAAAAAATAAATATATATATATATAATAAGGATTTAATTTAAGTTAAATATAGAAAATTTTATTTATTTAAATTTATTGTTTTTATAAAAAGAAAATATATATTAAAAATTGTTATTTTAATATTAAAATAATAAATAATAGATAAATATATTATTAAAATAATAGACAAGTAAAATAGATAAGAAAGTAAAATAAAGAAATTTTTATTATTATTATTATATGTTAAAAAAAAGGAAAAAAAATAGTAATAGATAAAAAAAATAGAAATAATAATAATAATAAATATATATGAATAGAGAGAATTAGCCGCAGCATGCGCGGCGCGCACGCGCGTGCTGCAGCTGTGGTTACGAGGGTTTAAAACCCTTGAAGCCCTGTTTCGGGGAGAGGAACGGTAGCGGCGGCGAAGCTCTCCACCTCTCTGGCGACCGACGATTCCAAGAGAGGGGTGTGCGCGGGAGAGTTGAGGCGTCATTGGCGAAGTCGGCGTGGAGAGGAAACCACTCCGATGAGCTGTGGTTGTGTGCGAAGGAGCGGACGGTGCGGAGGATTTTAAACCCTCAGGAAAATAGGGCAACCCCTGTTTTCCCGAACGAACGACGGCGGTAGGTGCAGCTGGGACTCCGGCAACCGTAGGCCAGTGGTTCTTGGAGTGGGACTCGCGGACGAGGGTGAGGCACTGTTTCCGGGTGCAGAGAGATGCGGAGGAGACGCCGACGTACCACGGACAAGTGGAAAGCGGCGGAACAGGGGGTTTACCCTGTTCCCGTCGTCTTCACTGGCGAGAGGGGCAGCCACCGGTTTCCCCCTCCCCAATGAAGGAGCTGAGGAGGATATGACTCTTGAGTTAGTTGGAAACTGCGGCTGTGGCATTTGGGGCTAGAATTCGTCGGCCGGTGGGGAATTCGTGCGGTGCGACGGGAAACACATTGCACCAGTGCTTGAGGTGATTGGGAGCCCTATCGTTGGTGATTAAGGGTGCACGAGGATAGTGGAAGGTGTGGTGGAGCCGTAGGCGGAGTTCCGGCAAGTTGCAGCGGCGGGCGGCGGCAACCTCTACAGTAGTGTTGGCGAGCAGAGGAGGAGGGGCGAGCCGACAACACATGCGTCGGGCGTGCTGGTCATGTTCGACCCGGCTCAGTCCGATCCGAACTAGTTCGGTCCGGTTCAGCAACAGTTCAGGCCGGTTTTCGTTGGTTTTCAAGGTTTTAAGATCAGTTCGAGTTGGTTCAGCATACCTATGGTTTTATTGGTAAGTTTTGAGCCTTGAGAAATTTATTTAGAATTAACACATTTTAGGTGTGGTTTTAAAATTTATTTAGGATGGGTTAAGGTTTTGAGTGCATTAATGATGTTAAAAAAAATCTAAAATAAATTATTATGCTATTATATACTTAAACATATTTTTCATGATTTAATTAGAATTTTTCAAGATTATTAGAATTCAGTTTTTGATTTAATTAAGATAATTTAGGTTGATTTAGGGTTTAAATGAATTAATTATATGCTAGATGGATGAAGAAATATTTTGGTACATGTTATGACATTTAAATTGTATTAAATAAAAATTAAAATGATTTATTTAGAATATTTTCAGAATTGATGAATTTAGAATATTGTAAATTGAGGTAACTAAATTAATTAGATTTTTCTAATGAATGAAATTAAATAATTTGGAATTTTGATAAAATTTAGGAAATTAATTTATTTAGATTTTTTAATTAAGAAAATTAGATAATTTGGGATTTAGTGAATTGAATTAAGGTAATTAGATATTTCACAAAATTATTAAAATTATTTTAGAATTAATTAAAGTGGTATATATTGATTAAGATTTTTGGGTATAATTAAATTATTAAACTAAATATTATTTTATGAGATTGTTTATGTTTGATTGTATATATTGTGATTGTTAAGGTGATGGATGATTGGTTGATTATAAGAAATTAAATAAAATAAAGAAAATGGTGTGAGAATGTGAGTAGAAGGTTAGATAGAAAATTCTTATTTAAATTGTATGATTTATGGTTGTTGGATGTATTTATTTTATCTTAGGAAAATTGATTGCTGTGTTGTTGTTTGACAAATCACAGCCAATCTGTGACTTTTGTTAGAGTAGGAAGGAATTATGGTACTTGATTGATTGTTTGCTTGCTTTTAAGTGTGAATTCTTGTTTGATATTACTTTAAGACTCAGGTGAGGATTTATGGTTTTTAATTATTTAGCCTACTACAGATGCTAAGTCCTAAGAGTCGTTGTTAATTATTGTACATACTGATAAGTAATATATCTACTTGGTTGCATATTTAATTAGCATGTGAATTATTGAAAGTATGTCATGCTAGTTTACATATGATGTTATTATATGCATGCTCTTGATATGAGTTTGAAAGTTATACCATGCTGGTATATGTATGATCTTGATATTTATACTTATGTTATATTATTATTGATATGTTCATATTGCTAGAGATATAGATACACTTAGCAAGAACATAAAACATGAGGACATGAGACATAAGTAGAGACACTTTAGGTACATATTATGACAACACCTAGATTGATCTTATTTGACATTTAACCGAGAACTTTTGGACATTTTAGGGTCATGGTAACCTAGGACCATTAGGTTCTTGGTTGTATATGCTGCTAACAAATGGTGAGGAGCCAAGGTAGAAATGCACGCTCGGTTGACTTAGCCTCAGATACTTTGGTATAGCTGAGATCTCACTTCGGTGCAGAGCTCAACTTATTTGGGTTACTCTAAGGTAGATGAGTGCTAGGAATAGTACCGTACAATGTGCTATTAGTACTAGGGAACTTGATTAACACTGGCATGCTTAACGATGTGGGTCCCTGAGCAGTCCAGGTTCATTGGTAGTATATGTGATGATCTCAGCTTGCCAGACTGTAGATGGATGGTTTTGGTGGTTTTGTATGGTGATCCTGTCATAGGGCAGAATTACAGCGCTGTATGGTACTTGTGTTGCATAAAAGGAGTGTCGTGGTCACTAGTTCCTTTTGCCAATGTCAGTATACAGGAATCTAGGACAAAGATGTAGAGTTGATACTGACAGGGTTTGGAGAGATCCCTGACGAGGGGTTTACCTTGAACATAGGATGGCTGCCTTAGGAATAGTATTGGATAACTCATGATATGTTGGTTAAGGTGATATGTTACTTTTAAATTTAAGTTATTATTATGAATACAGTTCATGATCACATGCCTTATTTTAAATAATGTGACTGCTATTTTGATATGTTAAGTCTTGTATATATTGTATGACATGTTAATTTAAAATATGTGACTTGGTAGATATGTTTTCTTGTTGGCTTGTATAATACATTATGTCCATTTTTAGGGTGCTCTCTCTGTAGCCTCACTGAGTTTTACGACTCAAATATGCATATTTTTCTCCTGTTGCGGGTTACAGGTTGGTCATTGATGCGGGGAGCGAGGGAGAATCTAGTTATGACGAGATAGAATTTACTTTGGAAATCCAGATAGAGATTTCATTAATGTAAAATGTACATTATTTATGTTTCCGCTGTGTTTAGTAAAAAGAAATTGTTGTGCTTGCGATACATCTAGCCTTGTATAAGTTGTGGTGGAGAAGTACAGCTTATACGGTGACGTGCCCAAAAGTATATTTGGGGCATGATAGTTTAGCATGGCAAGTAACATGTATACTAAATTACGAAACTGAACAAAATATTTAATTTACACTTAAGTAGGATTGCACTTTGAACGCAAATAATTTAGGTTACTAACAGCAACCATTAGAGCATTATTGATCACAAACCCAACAGATTAAGGAATTTAAAGCAACCAAGTAAAGTTTACAATTTTTTTACTAAAACTAGGCAGAGTATTCCATTTGGACTCTTACTTACTAATCATGCAATTAAATTAGGGGATTAACAGCAACAAGCAACACATATGTAACCAATCTCTTGTACCAAACTTATCACAATTTTATGTTTTTTCTTAGCATGTTATTATCAACCAGAACTCATAGTAATTTAATTGAACAGCAGAGTATCTAGCTACCATTTCTTACTTTAAATATGCGATAATTTATTATCAGTCCTAGTCATTAAACAAAACTTAGCAAACAAAATGAAAACTGCATTGTTTCTCTTAAAATAAAGTATAAAAATTTAACAAAACAAGTGTATCATAGTGTCACATCCTCGAGCAGACACCCACGATCTATGTCATGAGGCAGGGGTGGAAAAAATGTGGAAGATCACGCAGCTACAGAAGATGGGATCTGGAAGCAGAGTCGGCTTCAATGGACTCAACTCCTGAGTTCTTTATAAATGCCCCATTTCACCCAGCAATTCATGGGAGTTTGATAGCTTTAGAGAAATCTAGATCGAGAGAGCAAGATTTGTGATAAAGGAGGTTTTTACTAGAGTTCTTTCAAAGTATCAATTTCTCTTCTCGTCATTCTGCTATTCTTCCCATCCTTTCCACTACACCCTCGCAAACAAAGGTTAGTAGGCGACCTGGTGATGTTCATCTATGCTGCACGGGCTGCCGACTTGAATGGAAGCAAAGGGAGAAGATTGGTCCCATGACAGTTGGTATCAGAGCAAAGGTCCCAACATCGCTAAGCATCATGAAGAACAAGAAACACTCTCTATCGATGAGATGGTGACCAAATAATAATTCAAGCAACCGGAGGAGCGGATAACGCTGTTAGAGATAGCAATCAGCAAGCCTCCCATTCAAGAAGAAGCAAGCTCGATCTCCGATTCAATCAATAAACATGTGGATGAGGTTTACATGGCTGTCGCACTTTTGTGAGTGACCTCAAAAAGCTCCATGATGCAAACATTCAACCCCTCAATATACTTCCTCCTTCCGAGATCATCTCCTTGGATAGCTTCCAGAAAGAACTCAAGAACCTCCAACTAGACTTCCGACTCAACAATGATGGAGGTTGTACTTGGTTCGTGAAAGTGCACAAGCCAAAAATGTTTTAGGAGAAAGAAATATAAAAACCTTGGAGAACTTTATCTAGGATATTAATCAGTATTTTAAGGCGATGAAGACTATACAGGAAGATAAAGTGTCACACCCTGACCCGCAGGTCAACACGTGGCAACCGTCGTATGGACCCTGAGATCCATACCAGGCATACAAACATGCAACATCACATCAATAATCATGATTCTAATACAATCCTTTAGTACAGTCCCGATATATTTCTAATACAATTCTAAACCCGAAGGAAGCGATATTGAAACTAAGTAACGGCGACCGTATACCTTTCGCGATAAATCTCCCAACAACAGCCTCAACTAATACGTCTACACCTGCACACACATTGAACGTGGTGTGCTCAGCCTTGCGGCCTAGTGCGAAATTACGGCTCGAAATCATAATAAAAAAATCAAAAACTAAGAGTACTCTAGGATGCCTTTGGTTTGTTAATCATTTTTCTTTTGATATGTGTAATTCATGATATAAAAAGAAGTATAGCAGTGTAACAATTACAAATATACATATCACTAAATGTCACCTAAGTTGTATCCGGTGTCTATGTTATCAATGTATATCATCTATATTGTAATATGACTTTAAGTCTTAAGACTCGGGCTGTCAGCTTATGCTTAGTGAATACCTGGGCCAAGGGCATCCATAAGCCCATCAGTGTCTTTTTGTCTCTGTCTCTACCTATGTCCGTTGCACTGATGTTGGCGGAGAGGACGGGTGACCCTTGATCACTCTCCACTGTCTCGCTAGTCGCCCTCGATGCCTCCCCTAGCGAAACTGTTGTGCCCTTACATCCTCCCCGGACTCCGTAGGGGCAAAGACGACTCCTGTAGTACTACACACTGCCCGAAGACAGGGTCACCATCAACGAAGACTAATCAGCCACGGCTAACCGATAAAAATAACCTTAGGATCTGGACTACTCATCCGACTATCTGCAGAACGTCATGAATAATAGCCGCGTGGTTTACGGATCCATTGTCCAAGGCTTCGCGTAGGGAATCACCTTCCCAGTCTAATAGCAGTCAACGTCGACCGAGATAGACGCACATCCGCACAATGGGTTGTGGCAACCTCGACTCCATCGGTGTCAAGTCCATGGTAGGGCTCATCCTTGCTAGCCATCTTAGGACTATCACGGGGTCGCCTAAACGACACCCGTGCGGGTATAAATTTTCGAGTAGGGACCTGCTCCATATTTTCAGTCTAGGATGTCCTTGGAGTTTGTACGGTCCATTTCCCTACCAGCTCCCAGTGTCTAAGCTATGTATAGCCTCGGAAGTGGTGCGTGGAGAAATATCACCGTTTTGACCATCGACGATATGCGGTGGTCAATCGAGGTATGTGAGGAACACCCCTTTCTGTTTAACTTCCAGTAATGTCTCCTAGGATATCCTAACATGTCATCATTTATATCTATGTGTGCATAGTAGTTGTGTAGCACATAACATAGAAAATAATATAACATGCAAGACAAGATTTTAGAACATGTTAAATATATAGCAAGGTGAACATAGCATATCATTCATGTTAAACAAAATAAATTATACTAACATGCATACATACATAGTCTTAACAAACATTACATTTTATCATATTTAAGACATCCAAGAATTTCCTAAGAAAACCTCAGCAGGAATTCCCTAACTTGAATAAATTCAAACTTCGATAAACCAACACCCTAATTTAGCAGTTTACTTTTCAGAACCAACCCACGTAAAATAATAAGTATCCTAACGAACTACTCGGGTCGCGTATCAATTTAGGGGCCATGTTTAATTAATGAGCCCATGCTTATCCATTGGGCCCATGTCCACATACTAGGCCCAATTGCTAATCAATAAAATCAATTAAAGTAAATTATATGTAATTAACCAAATCTAAGCATACAATTTGATAACTAATTCTACCTAATCATTTAAATATTAATTAACCTAATTTTAATTATGCTAATTAAAACTCAATTAAAATTCTAGATTAATTCAATTACGCTTAGATAAATTTTATCAAATCTATACCCATTATAAACCCAATACATGATCTGGCCCAAGTCACCCAAGGGCCTAATTAAAAACCAATCAGCAATTATTTAATCCTAATTAACTAGGTTAATCATCTAAATTAAGTTTACTCAATTTAATCATCCCCTAATCCAATTAAGCTGAATTTATTAGCCCAATTCAGTCCAAGTCAAAATTCAATCAAAATTGGTCCAGTCAACTAAAATTGACTATGTTGACCAATAGAGGATATTTTAATTAATCATGACCTAACCCAAATCAAGTTGTCAGCCCAATCCGGTCGACCCAAAGTTTTTGGGGCTCATGAGACCCAAATAAAATTCTGGGTCAATGTTGACCTGGTCAACATTGACCTGGTCGACCGCCTAATAAATTATTCAGTTTAACACTAATTTAGACTCATTTAAATCCATGGGTCAAAATTGGTCAATTTTAACTGTAGTCAACTTAGATTGACCATGTTGACCTACTAATTGATTGGATTAACCCATATTTGACCCCAATTTGAAATGGGTCAGCTTGGCTTCGACCCAAGCCCAAGCTGGATCAGTTCGATCTAGTCCAATCCTAACAAATTTCAATTTGAGTCAGATTCGAGTTCGGATTTAATCTATTGAGTCCAATCTGAAGTGATTCGACTTGAGCTCGACCCAAGCCCGAGCTAGGTCAGCTCGATCCAATCCCATCAAACCACCCCTTTTTAATTAACCATATTATTTAATTAATCACTAAATAATACTAACAAATCCTTCGTACACTAATTAAATATGATTAAATTAACTTAATCACAATATATAGTTAATTAACACTAATCATGCTTAACTAACACTAAACATGCTTAATTATCATTAAACGTGATTAAAGAAAAAAGGGATCGAGAGCTGCTACCTTCGTCGTCGGAACCATCGTCTAATCCCTCGCCCGCACACCTCATCGGAGACTCACAGCTGGAGGGACACCAGTGCTCTACCCGGCGACTAGTCTTTGCTCGTGGGGGAGGCGTGGAGATTCTACACCAACAAGCGCGTGTCAAGGGAGAGCGAGGAACTCCGGTGATCATCACGCCCCCCAACAGACATCATCGGCGAAACGGTGTGAAATCGTCGGATAAAAGGGGAGATAGCAGCGAGTCTACGCACCTACGAGCTCGCGCACACCCAGTGGAAGCGGATCGAGCGGCGACCGGCGATTAGGGCGTGAGACGACGGATGCGGCGGCTGCCCTTGCGAAGAGGATAAATGGGGAGAAAGGAGTGTCACGCCGAAGGAATACTTCCGCCGAGTTCCCCTTTCCACGACGGGGAACAGTGCACGGTGGACGACGAACGGCGGGCGGCGGGCGCTGTGGAATCGCAGCTCCACTCCTCGCCGGTGGTGCTGCACATCAAACGAGCGGCGGTGATGAAATCGACACCTATTGCGTCGGCATTGGGGTAGACGCGGGCTCACGAGCTTGCAAAGAGTGCGAACAACCCGAGCCCTTGCGAAGGAGGCGGCACGTCGGCTATCTGGGCATGGGACGGCGGATGGCGGACGACTGCTCTTGCGAAGAGGAGAGAGCAGGGGAAAGGGAGGCGCGCGGCGGCATACCTCCTATCACGTCCCGACCCACCTGTCGGGCACGTGGCAACCGCCGCATGAGCTCGCAGACTCATGCAAGGCATAATAGGATCCAATATATGCTACATAAGGAGCTAGCCAAGTCAATAACAACATAATACAATTCCTTAGTATAGTCTCGATATAAGTCTACTACACTCTACGATCTGTAATATAGAAAGAAAGCCTAGACACGGATGTTTCTCAACCTTTGATGATAAGATCCTCGTCCATGATCTTGACCGTCACTGCTACACCTGCACACACATTGAACGCGGTGTGCTCAACCTTGCGAACCAGTGCGAAATTACAGCTCGAAACCACGACACGAAATCCAAGGCTAGGAGGATCGTTCAAGGATACCTTAATGGATTAATTATCACATACGAAGCTTTTAACTATTTTACATGTATCATCCGACTATGTTTTATGTGAACCTAGGTTGTAGGTAGATGTATGTCTCTAAATGTCACCTAAGTTATATACCATGTCGGTGTCACTAGTGTAAATCATATATAACATCTTTACTTTTATATCACATGACTCGGGCTGCCGACCTATGCTTAAGAAAAACCCTGGCCTGGGACTTCCCTAAGCCCATCAGTGCCATTACAGTCTATGTCTCTGCCTATGCCCGCTGCACTTATATTGGCGGAGAGGACGGGTGACCCATAATCACTCTCCATCGTTTCGCTAGTCGTTGACCATGCCTCCCCTAGCAAAACCATTATGCCTGTACATCCTCCCCGGATCCATAGGGGCAACGAAATCCACAGACAGGGTCACCATCACAACAGTCTCATCGGCCACGGCTAGCCGAAATAATAACCTTAGGATCCGGACGACTCATCTGACTGTCTGCAGAACGTGAAGGATGATAGTCGTGTGGTCCACGGATCCACTATCCAAGGCCTCATGTAGTGAATCACCTTCCCAGTCCAATAGCAATCAACGTTGACCGGAATAAACGCACATCTGCACAATGGGCTGTGGCTATCCTGACTACATCTTGGCTAAGTCCATGGTAGGGTTCATCCTTGCTAGCTATCTAAGGACTATCACGGTATCGCCTAAGCAGCACACGTGTGGGTATCGGTATCTGGCTATGGACCCACTCCCTTTTTGGTCTATCTTGACCTAGGAGTTAATCTAGTCCAACCCTCAGCTCACTCCCAGTATCTAAGCTATTTATGATCTATAGCCTCGGGAGGTGTTGGTGTGTGAACGCTACTAACCGAATGCTAATGGTTCGCGATGTCATCTAGGGTGCATTAATAACACCCTTAGTTTAAAATTTAGTGATGTTCTTACGTTGTACTAGTATCATGTCACCTATGTCTCTATACTAAAGTGTCCGATGTAAATCATGATACTATATTCTATGTTTGCTTATTTTTATCATGTTCTGCATGATATTATTTTGTATTCAGCATTACAACATAATTAACTAGCATGCGGTAAAAATAATATATCATGCCAAGTAAAGAGGAAAAATAAGTATGCATATCATATTAAATGCTAAATAAAATATAATAACATAGCATGTATTTTTTTTGATAGTTTTAGAAGCATTTTATTTATTTAGTTGACAGGCATCCGAAATTTAATTAAGATTTTCCCTAGCGGGAATAAATCATACTATGATGAGCCTACACACCTGTATCGAGGTTAGAGCTTCAGAATTAATCCAATTGAAGCTCTGGAGTATTAACAGTAGGGTAGATCGAGTCCAAATAATTTTCCTAATATAAAAAAATTTATTTAGAATTTTAAATTAATTTTCTAGAATTAACTTGGATATAAATATATTAATTTATATTAATCTCATTTATCCCCTTAATTTGGACCTAACCATGCAATTGGCCCAATCTGTTTGGTCCAAGTCTATTCACGAAGCCCAAGCTCAATCCATTTATTATTCAAGTTAATCTGATCAAAATTAACTTTAATTTGGGTTCAAACCCAATACATACAATAAAAGTCAAAATTGGTCAAATTTAATCTTAATTAACCAAATTGATCAATTTTGACCCAATCCCAATCAATTTGACTCAATTCGGGTTCAAACAGTCAAATTGGTTTAATTTGGATTCAATCTGATTCAATTTGGTTCGAATCTGACTTGATTCAATTTGATTGGGTTTAATTCGGGCTTAAATCAATGTAATTGGTTCAACTCAGGTTCGGATCAATTCAATTTGGTTCGACCCAGGTTCAATTTAATTTAATCTGGTTCGGCTCGGATCCGGTCCAGTTTAATTGGATCTGGTCCAACCAACCCAATCTGATTTGATCTAATCGAGCTCGAACCACTTTCAATTAATTGATTCAGCTCACCCCAACTAAACTCAACCCGAACCCAAGTCCGGCCCAAACTCGACTCAACTCAACTAATTAGTTCAACTCAACCACTTACTTAACCAATTAATTAACCCACTTAATTAACTCAATAATTAATCTTAACTTAATTAATTTATCCTTAAGCATGATTAAAGGAATTATTCGAAGGCAGAAAGGGGCGAGGGGCTAGGGCAGAGGTGTTACCTCTGCTCGTTCGCTCCTTCTTCTCCGACGCCGGCGATGGAACTCCGGGAAGGTCAGCTCGGCTCCGGTTTCGGCGAAAGTCTGCCGGGGTCCTCGCGAGCAGCAGCGACGGCGACGGCGATGGGTGCAGTGAAACGGAGCGCGCTGCTGCGTGGGAAGAGGGCAGCGCGGGCGACGCTCCGGCGAGCTCTCATTGAGCTCGCGAACAGCGAGTTAGGGATGGAGGAAGGTCGCCGACGAGAGGACGACGACAACGGGCGAGGAGGAGGCGCTAGCAGCGAGGGATCGCAGCTCGTGGGCGTGCGATCGAAGGACCCTGCTCGCGGCTCTGTTTCCGCCCGCGAGCAGAGGAGGGCGGCCTGCTGCAATCTCCGGCAGCGGCAAGGTAAGGGCGACGGTTTGCGGCGAAGGGCGTGCCGGCGAGTTTCCCTCTCTCCTTCATCACTTGGAAGAGGTGGTCATGCGAGGAGGAGGAGGAGAAGCCGACGAGCAAGCTGCAGCGTCCGTGGGAAGAGGGCGGAGGTGTCAGGCCTTCAGGAACGGAAGGGAAGGTGCTGCCTTACCTTCTCCAATGGGTCGACGATGAGGGAAAACCGACGAGGCATGCGGAGAGGGCGCAGCGGCAACAACATTTGCTCGGCGAGGGAGAAATCGTCGGTTGAGGCACTCAACTTGGGGTGCTCTGCTTGTGCCCCTGTTTTTGTTCGTGAGCAGGGGAAGGAGAAGGCAGAGGCGCCGGAGCTTCCTTCCGTGAGCTCCAGCAATGATTGGATGAAGGAGGACGGTGGCAAGGTGCCGGCAAAGTCGTCAGCCCTCCTCCGCAGCCCGGGCGCGTGGATTGCAGGAGGGAGTGGACGTTCAGGTGAGCTGCAATGGCAGCCGCGTTCATGGCCATTGGAAGAGGGAAAAGTTGTTGGCCCTTCACGAATGGAAGGGAAGGTGTCGCCTTCCCTTCTCCGGCGGGTCGGCGAGGACGAGGTTGTGCATGCGGCGATGAAGGTAGCGAGGAAGATGAAGTCGATGGAAAGGAGGAAAGAGGGCGTGAGCTGTTAGTACGATGGGGATGGCGGAAAGCATAGGCAGCACGCACGATGGATGGGGTGTGCGTTTCTCCTCTCCTTTTTTTTTTCCTCGAGTGAGGGGTTTACACCTCCCC
Organism: Thalia dealbata; assembly: GCA_030544415.1. Taxonomy (NCBI): domain Eukaryota; kingdom Viridiplantae; phylum Streptophyta; class Magnoliopsida; order Zingiberales; family Marantaceae; genus Thalia; species Thalia dealbata. The sequence goes on from CM060458.1 coordinate 14,697,467, forward strand.
CGAGCTCTCCTCGCCACGGTGGAGAGCGATGGGCGGCGAACGGCGGGCAGCGCATGGCAGACGCAGTGGAAGAAATGGGAGTGGCACCGGCACTGCTCTGCTGCGGGTGAGGGGAGGGTCGGCATTGTCGCGATGCAAAGAAGGAGAGCTTCGCGCGGGGAAAAGCCCTCGGCTCTTCTCGCTCGCGTCGGCTCTTCAAATCGGGTTAAGCTGGTTCATCTAGACCGGCCGGCTGGTCAGTTCATTTGAAACGGGCAAATTTTTTTTTTATATATTAGAGGGTAGGGGTTTACAAGCACTCCCCACCTTAAAAATGTTTGGTCCTCCAAAAATAATTTCACCAATATAAGTAAGAATGATTTACAGCATGACAAGTTCCACAACTCTTTTACATCACGCTCAAACGCCCTCTCTCTCAAATAAATGAGGGTGCTGGTCCCCCATGTGGGCCTCAGTCTCCCACATAGCTTCCTTGACATGTGTATTCCTCCAAAGGAGTTTTACCAAGGGAATAGATTTTTCCTCGAAGTACCTTTACGCGTCGATTAACGATCTCAACGGCCTGCACTCCGTAGCTCAAGTCCTCTCTGGCACATACTTTGATAATCTTTGAAGTACTATTTTATTAAGTCCCGCTGCATCGGCAAACAAAATGTTTAAGTCACAAAAGTTCAGCTCAACTCTTAAATTAATTTTTTTTTTCAGAGGTGCTACATTTAACGGAAAGATCCATGATTGGAATAAAATGGATACTCAAGATAGGTATCTATATGATAGGTCATCAATGAATGTTTCTGGGTCATCAGTCGCCATGTCCAAGTCAACAAAAATCATGTCGGTATCATTAATAACCATGACCTAGACATCTTGAGCATTCATACTATCCCACACAATGATATATGCCCTAGTACTTGGAAGAAAGTAGTTGCTTAGTAGGGTGATAAACAATTGCTTAGTATAGTAGTAGTCTACTAGAAGTACCACATGAGCATTAGATGAGTAGACAAAACTTCACAATAATAGATTATTAAGATCAATCAAGATAACTATTCGTTGGTGAAGCAACTAACCACAATGAGAGAAATACAAGTGGGCAGAAGTTGAAGATATTATTTTACCTTTCTAAGGTAGATATACTAGGGAGTCCCTTTTACACTAATATACGAACCTTTCATGGTTCAAGTTGGACCAGAATCAAACACCTTTGAACTATAATATGATCATAATGAAGTCACCTCACGATTAAGGATAATATATAAAAAGATAGCAATGGTCACTCGTTAAATGCCCACTAACTTGCTCCGTACTAGTTTCAAATTCCTACAACCACTACCCTATAATGTAAGGACAGGTTCCACAACCTAAAGAGAGCACACGATATTTTATAGATAGTTAAATCATAGTCGTAAAGAGAACATCATTTCTCAATGTGAAAATACTAAATAAGTAGTAGTGGTTAGGGCTTTGGTATTTAGATCTAAAGATTTGCATTCGAACCTCAATAAAGTCTCTTTTAATCAAAATACTCAAACTAAGATAGTTTGTTCTATGTCGGATAGTAAGAACTTGATTGCATGGCTACAAAAATGTAGGCCAAATGGAATCTGAAACTAAATTTTGTAGTACTAAATCAAAACTGCACTAAGATTGACACTGCAGTGTTAAATCACGTACGATGCAGAGATATTGTGTAATCAGAAGATTTTTTTTTTGTTGTTCAGAAATATTAGTTGAAATTGATATTATTATGATAAAGTGCACTGGATTGATTGCTAGCATGAAGTAAACTTTACTCAAAGCATTGATTGTTGATATGAAGTAAGCTTTACTCAAAACTCTGTAAAGAAATAAATAATAGAGTGGAATCTTGAAGTAAAAGGACTACATCCAAGTTTGTAGATGCAGAAATACTATAGTTGTACCTAGGTTGCTATGTGCACCGAAAATAAACTGCAAAAGCAGTGATTGAAATAAGAGATGTCAACAATACATGCACCTACTAAGGATATCAACATGCATATCAATACATACTAAAGGTGCCAAGAAACTGCAGCATCAAGAAATTAGAGGAGAAATAAATAAATAAAAAAGGAATAAAGAAGCAAAGTTACTAATCTGCAGGCAGTTGAAATGTGAGCTGCAGATGTAGAAATGCTGCCAACTGCATTGACTGAATAAGACCGCAGAAAAAGATCGGATATATATAATGATACTGATGAAAATATAGGAATCTGAGCTGCAAAAATACTAAGTAAAGAACTAAGCTAATTTGAGGGAGCTATAGAAATAAAAAGGAGTAAAGAAATCTACCAATGATGGATATAATTTGACTAAGGATATTTGACAAAGGAAGTAGCTTCGTAAAAAAAGGAACTGCAAACTGCAGAAAATGACTAAGGAAATAACAGAAAGGTCACTAAGAAGAATTAAAGAAATCAGATAAAAGAAAACTGCTTGGTTAATAAGTTGGCCATATATAGGAAATATGAAATAAGTGAAAGCTGCTCAAAGCTTAGAAAAGAGACTGATAGATAAAAGAAAACATCATAAAACAGCTATATTAAATGTTTTGGATGCTGCTACAAAGGAAGATGCTCCAAGCTCAGCAAAAATTTAATATGACTGAGTGAACTGCTTGAAGGAGTATAGAAAGCTTTCTGCATATAATAATGCAAGAGTGCACTGATGACAGCTATACCAACTGTATTGATGCATCGAAATATGAAATGAAGGGAGAAACTATATAAGAATTTACATTTAGGAAGCCAATCAACATGACTGCTCTGATACCACTTTAATTGTCATGCCCCGACCCACAGGTCGACACGTGGCAACCGTCATATGAGTCCCAAAGGTCCCATACAAGGCATTTGGTGATAAATATTGTTCGTACACATTATCAACACATCGAAATATACAATCAAAGCATCTATGAATCTCTACTGACACAGTCCTGATATACCTACTACAATTTTATAATGACGACGTCAATAAATAGAACTAAATCAATCGATAGCCCTCATCTTCCACAAATATCCCGGACAGTCATCTAACAACCTTAAAACCTCAAACTTAAGCTAATCTCGTAGGTTCTTCAAACCTAGGCTCTGATACCACTTTAGTTGTCACACCCCGACCCGTAGGTCGACACGTGGCAACCGTCGTATGGACCCTGAGATCCATACCAAGCATACAAACACGCAGCATCACATCAATAATCATGATTATTCTAAAATAATCCTTTAGTATAGTCCCGATATATTCCTAATACAATTTTAAACCCAAAGGAAGCGACATTGAAATTAAGTAACGATGACTGTATACTTTCCGCGATAAATCTCTCGTCAATAGCCTCAACTAATACGTCTACACCTGCACACACATTGAACGTGGTGTGCTCAGCCTTGCGGCCTAGTGCGAAATTACGGCTCGAAATCGTAGTAAAAAAATCAAAAACTAGGAGAACTAATCTAGGATGCCTTTGGTTTGTTAATCATCATTTTTCTTTTGATATGTGTAATTCATGACATAAAAAGAAGTACAACAGTGTAACAATTATAAATATACATGTCACTAGATCTTACCTAAGTTATATTCAGTGTCTATGTTATCAATGTATGTCATCTATATTGTAATATGACTTTAAGTCTCAAAACTCGGGTTGCCAGTCTATGCTTAGTGAATACCCGGACCAAGGGCATCCATAAGCCCATCAGTGCCTTTTTGTCTCTGTCTCTATCTATGCCCGCTACACTGATGTTGGCGGAGAGGACGGGTGACCCTTGATCACTCTCCACTGTCTCGCTAGTCGCCCTCGATGCCTCCCCTTACGAAACTGCCGTGCCCTTACATCCTCCCCGGACTCTGTAGGGGGAACGACGACTCGTATAGTACTACACACTGCCCGAAGACAAGGTCACCATCAACGAAGACTAATCAGCCATGGCTAACCGATAAAAATAATCTTAGGATTCAGACTACTCATCCAACTGTCTGCAGAACGTCATGGATGATAGTTGCATGGTCTACGGATCTACTGTCCAAGGCTTCGCGTAGAGAATCACCTTCCCAGTCCTATAGCAGTCAATGTCGACCGAGATAGACGCACATCCACACAATGGGCTGTGGCAACCTCGACTCCATTGTTGTCAAGTCCATGGTAGGGCTCATCCTCGCTAGCCATCTTAGGACTATCACGGGGTCGCCTAAACGACACCCATGCGGGTATAAATTTTTGGGTAGGGACTTACTCCATATTTTCGGTCTAGTATGACCTTGGAGTTTGTACGGTCTCTTTCCCTACCAGCTCTCAGTGTCTAAGCTATGTATAGCCTCAGAAGTGGTGCATAGAGAAACATCACCGTTTTGACTATCGACGGTACGCAGTGGTCAACCGGGGTATGTGAGGAACACCCCTTTCTGTCTAACTTCCAGTGATGTCTCCTAGGAGATCCTAACATGTCATCATTTATATCTATGTGCGCATGGTAGTTGTGTAGCACATAACATAGAAAATAATATAACATGCAGGACAAAATTTTATTACATGTTAAATACATAGTATGGTGAACATAGCATATCATTCATGTTAGACAAAATAAATTATACTAACATGCATACATACATAGTCTTAACAAACATTACATTTTATCATATTTAAGACATCCAAGAATTTCCTAAGAAAACCTTAGCAGGAATTCCCTAACTTGAATAAATCTAAACTTCGATGAACCAACGCACCTGATTTGGCGGTTTACTCTTCAGAACCAATCCACGTAAAATAATAAGTATCCCGATGAACTACTCGGATCGCGTATCAATAATAGTCCTAAATAACACAATTATTTAAAATAAAATTTATTTTATTTTTTCCTAAAATTAATAAAAGTAAAAATTTATAGAACGCTCTAAATCATACAATTATCCTAGTTAAATACCGCTTAATAAGCCTACATTTAAATTTACGAGCTCATGTTCAATTTAGGGGCCCATGTTTAATTAATGAGCCAATGCTTATCCATTGGGCCCATGTCTACATGCTAGGCCCAATTGCTCATCAATAAAATTAATTAAAGTAAATTACATGTAATTAACCAAATCTAAACATACAATTTGATAACTAATTTTATCTAATTATTCAAATATTAATTAACCTAATTTTAATTATGTTAATTAAAACTCAATTAAAATTCTAGATTAATTCAATTAGGCTTAGATAAATTTTATCAAATCTATACCCATTATAAACCCAACACATGATCTTGCCCAAGTCATCCAAGGGCCCAATTAAAAACTAATCAGCAATTATTTAATTTATTTAATCCTAATTAACTAGGTTAATCATCTAAATTAGGTTTACTCAATTTAATCATCCCCTAATCCAATTAACCCTAATTCGGTCCAAGTCAAAATTCAGTAAAAATTGGTCCAATCAACTAAAATTGACTATGTTGACCAATAGAGGAGATTTTAATTAATTATGACCCAACGCATATCAAGTTGTCAGCCCAATTAGGTCGGCCCAAAATTTTGAGGCTCATGAGACCCAAATAAAATTCTGGGTCAATGTTGTCCTGGTCAACATTGACTGGTAAACATTAACCTGGTCGACCACCTAATAAATTATTCAGTTTAACACTAATTTAGACTCATTTAAATCCATGGGTCAAAATTGATCAATTTTAATCGTAGTCAACTTAGATTGACCATGTTGACCTACTAATTGATTGGATTAACCCATATTTGAGCTCAATTTAAAATGGGTCGGCTTGGGTTCGACCCAAGCCCAAGCTGGATCGGTTCCATCTAGTATAATCCTAACAAATTCCAATTTAAGTCAGATTCGAGTTCGTATTTAGTCTATTGAGTCCAATCTGAAGTAATTCGACTTGAGCTCGACCCAAGCCCGAGTTGGGTTAGCTCGATCCAATCCCATCAAACCACCCCTTTTTAATTAACTATATTATTTAATTAATCACTAAATAATTACTAGCAAATCCTTCATACACTAATTAAATATAATTAAATTAACTTAATCACAATATATAGTTAATTAGCACTAATCATTCTTAACTAACACTAAACATGCTTAATTATCATTAAACGTGATTAAGGAAAAAGAGGATCGAGAGCTGCTACCTTCGTCGTCGGAACCCTCGCCGGATCCCTCGCCCGCACACCTCGTCGGAGACTCACAGCTGGAGGTAGACCAACGCTCTACCCAGGGACTGGTCCTTGCTCGTGGGGGAGGCGTGGAGATTCTACACCAACAAGCGCGTGTCAAGGGAGAGCGAGGAACTCCGGCGGTAGTCGTGCCCCGCAGCGGACATCATCGGCAAAACGGTGCGAAATTGTCGGACAAAAGGAGAGATAGCAGCGGGTCTACGCACCTACAAGCTCGCGCACACCCAGTGGAAGAGGATCGAGCGGCGGCCAGCGATTAGGGTGTGAGACGGCGGATGCGGCGGCTGCCCTTACGAAGAGGAGAAATGGGGAGAAAGGAGTGGCACGCCGTGGGGAGAAAGGGTTGCGCTGTGGAATCGCAGCTCCACTCCTCGTCGGTGGTGCCGTGGATCAAACGAGTGGCGGCGACGAAATCGCCTCCTATTGCATCGGCATTGGGGCAGACGGGGGCTCACGAGCTTGCGGAGAGTGCGAGCAACACGAGCCCTAGCGAAGGAGGCGGCACGTTGGCTATCTGGGCGTGGGAAAGCGGACGGCGGACGGCTGCTCTTGTGAAGAGGAGAGAGCAGGGGAAAGGGAGTCGCGTGGCGGCAGACCTCTACCAAGCTCTCCTCGCCGCGGCGGAGAGCCATGGGTGGCGAACGGCGGGCAGCGGACGGTGGACGCAATGGAAGAAATGGGAGTGGCGCCGGCGCTGCTCTACTGCAGGTGAGGGGAGGGTCGGCACTGTCGTGAGGCGAAGAAGGTTAGCTTCACGAGGGGGAAGAGCCCTCGGCTCTTCTCACTCATGTCGGCTCTTCAAACCGGGTTAAGCCGGTTCATCTGGACCGGCTGACTGGCCGGTTCATTAGAACCGAGTAAAAAAATTTTTTTAATATTAAAGGGTAGGGGTTTACACAAAGTCCCTACTATTGTTGCATATTTGAACGATGATGCCAAATAGTGGTGGAGGACTCGACACGATGTGCAGGATAATAGTGAAATGAGGGAGCCCGGCAACTGGTAATAGATGGTGAGAGAACTACGCCATCAATTTATTCCCCTCAATGCCACCTACATAGCCCAGAAATGCCTCCGAGACTTGTATCAAAAAATCCACAAATATAAGAATTTAACAGCGTTCGGATGGATATTAAAGACATGTCTGAGCAAGACATGCCCTTCGCCTTCCTTCAAGGTTTACAACTAGGAACCCAAAATGAGTTGCTCCGTAGAGGCATCATGTCCTTACGAGAGGTCATCTCCATCACTAAAGGACTTATGGACCTATGCTTAGGGTTGCCACCATAATGCCTGGAGGACTCCAAGGGGCTCCAACCTAGAGTACCCACGACGGCACCCTGCGTGCGATTGCCCAGGGAGGCAGAGAAAGGCATCCGCCAAAGCAATGCCTGCACATAACAACAATGATAACGCTGGCAAAAATTTGGACTAGTAGGGTCGGTGCTTCCTTTGCAAAGGGCCACACCCAGCATGTCATTGCCCAAAGAGGGAGCGGGCGGCAACCATCAACGCCTGTGAAGAAGAAGAAGAAATTGGGGAAACTAATGCCACAATTGCACTTGCACGAGTGGTGCCAATGCAGTGCCTTAGTGTTGTCCGCACGGAGCTAGACCCCAAGCTCTAATATATCTCGTTCCATGTTAATAGACATCCGTGTACAATGATAGTGGACATCGGAGCCACACACAACTTCATGCATAAAGACTTGGCACATGAGTTAAGGTTGAAGATCGAGAAGGGCAATCTCAGGATCAAGATGATGAACATTGTACCCTCCATGGCATGGTCCGCCAAACCCTTGTTACCATTGGTGGATGGAAGGGATAGGTGGATTTGACCATTGTCTCCATGGATGACTTCGAATTTATCACGCCCCGACCCTACCTTGGACACATGGCAAACACCGCACATCCCTACCACTACCCTAACCCTTAGAGTAATGAAGGGACACGCTAGGCATTTTTTAAAATTAACCCTAAAATATCTTTATGCATGTATATGTACGAACTTTTAACTTTTCAACAATAAGTGGAAACAAAGTAAATATAAGAAATACACGTAGAGAAAATGAGATTATATCATTATACATTAAAAATAACATTAATTCAAAACATGTCCAATGGGGGTACTAGATAATAGTGGTAGCCTCTACTCGTATAGGACCGTATCACCTATCACCTCGCACCTTCCTAGTCCATCCAAGAAATTGGTCCCAACCTATACCCAATATGCAATAAATCACCTACCATTTGTGAATGTTCACAAATGATAGCCCCAAAGGGTGAGTAACTTCATACCGAGTAAAGTAGATAGAGAACAATATAAAGTAAAGAAGACATGTAATAGATTTCTAATAAAATAATATTACAAAATATGATTTTTTTCTTGTGAGCATGCAAGTATCCAATTCCAATAATTGTAATACTAATCTCAACCAAGAAATTGATTTATTCACAAATCAATTCACTGTAGTACTACGATCAAAGCGATTCAATCTATTTATCAACAGCTAATACCGAATATACCTCAAACTTCATTTTCATAAATTTCCTTCCTCTTTATCTATGTTGTAATTACTCTAGATGTTCATATGCTAATCATATCAGATGAATGTATGTGTGTCTAACACTAATATGTCTCTAATCTTACTGATTTTTAGATACTATCAGGGCTGGACATCTAGCTCAATTGTGATCAGTAGTCGAGCCCTTAGGGAAAATTTATAGGTATCCTTGATAATTTAATAAACACATAACCATAAGATATGTCTAGCAGACCTTAGTGTATCTCAATATGTCAATAGTCAACATGATAACCCTAAGGTCATACCACCCTATTTCTCCTGAGTTATTCATCACGGATTTATTTTATAATATCATTGAAAAATAAATTGCAATGATCAGGGAATCTATAACAACAAAACCTATTAAAACAAACCATAATGAAGTAGTCAAATAAGGGCATACAAAATAATTTATTAAACTGGGATACAATAATGAGAAACCACAACAAGAGAATAAATTCCTATCCTATCAAATGCATTTAAAGCTCACAGTGAAGCATCATATAAAACAGGAAGAAATCAAACATTTAATAGCTCTAATTGTGACATATTATCAGTTCAGAAGCAACCATTCAAGATGCTAAGTAAAATGTCCTTTCAAACTCAGGAACAGAGCAACACCCAATAATAACCCACAAGGAATAAAACAGCAGCAATATTCTCAAACCCTAATTCTCACAAGGAGTCGCATATCTCATAGTTATCACAACAATCAATATTCCAATTTGACAGTAGTAAGCACTTCTTATAAATGGAAATTTTCACCTCGTTATCACTATAGAATCAAGAGGAACAACATAATAAATCTAAGCAATTTACTTTAGAAGGAAAACATAATATCTCCCTTGAAATCAATTTCTTCTACATTATGATTCCAATTTAGGCAATAATTGTAACCATCACATTACTGCCCTGAAGCATGTTTCTTATCAAGTTCTGTCTATATAGTCCAAAACCCCCACTTTCACCTACTTACCTGTAAACCATGGTTTTTTTTAATATATATATATATTATTCGCTTATTAGCTTAGTTGGTTAAAGTGTCATGCTAATGACACAAAGGTCACGAGTTAATTGAGGCAGTACAGATAGTGGTGGTATTTGATTGAATTGTTAAATGGTTAATTGATCAAAAAGAAAGCAACAAAAAAGGAAATTGGTGTGAGGTTGTGGATAGTGGGGTTAGTTAAGAGGATTGTTTGAGATATGTTATTTATGCATGCTTGGTTGTTTGCATTAGATTTATTTTAGGAAATTGTTGGTTGCTGTGCTATTGCTTGATAAATCACAGCCAAGCTGTGATTCTTATTTAAAGATCAGCTTGAGACTTAGGTGAGGGTTTATGGATTCAAATTTAATTTGGCCTACTACAGATGCTGAGTCCTAAGGGTTATTTTATTTATTATTGTTATATGCATGTTATTGATGTTTATGCTCATGTTTTTAGAATTTAATGAGTCTTGAACCCAATACCTCATGATCCTCCCGTATAGAGCTCAATTACTCTAACCAGAGTGGTGTACACTTTGTGTACATGTTTATGCTCATATTAGATTGATTATTTAATATGTTCATGTTGTTAGAGATGTAGAGACACTTAGCAAGAACATAGAACATGTTTGACATGAGAAAAAATTTGAGATATTTAGATTCATGAGATGATAACACCTGGAGTGATCTAAATTGTTATATGAATAAGAACCTTGGGCATCTTAAAGTTATGTAACCTAGGAGAAGATGTGTGGTACTTAGACTGGTATGTGCCAACATATGGTGAGGAGCCATGTGCTAGTACGGTAGAGGTGCAAGCTCGGTTGACTTAGCCACTAATACTTTGGTGTAGTCGGGATCTCACTTCGGTGCAGAACTCAACTTATTTGTGTTACACCATGGTAGAGGGTATGCTAGGAATAGTACCGTGCAATGCGCTACCAATACTAGGGAACCTGAAAGACTCTGGCATGCTTAACAGTGGTGGGATCCCTGAGCAGTCCAAGTTCATTAGTATCGTATACAGTGGGTCGCAGTTTGCCAGGCTGGAGACGGATGTGATTGTCATCTTCTATGGTGATCCTACCATGGTGCAGAATTACAGCGCTGTATGGTACCTGTGTTGTATTAGAAGGGGTACTGCGATCACCAACTCCTTCTGCCAACGTTAGTGTATAGGCACATAGGATAGTGACATAGAGTTGACACTGACGGGTTTGGGGTAATCTCTGACGAGGGATTTACCTTGAACATAGACTGGCTACCTTAGGTGTGGAATGATAATGAAAAAGATATACACATTAAAGTGATATGAAATCTTTAAATTTTGGGTATTCTGTTATGCTCAGATTTTAGATATCTTGTGATATCTCTTATTATAATTGTGATCATGTTGTTCTATATTTATTGCCTTGTTATATATTTTTGAGATGTTGATTTAAGTATGTGATTCTAGTGAATATATCTCTTGTGGGTTGTACAATACTTTTTACCCATCATTAGGGTGCTCTCTCTGTAGCCTCACTGAGTCTCGCGACTCAGATATGTACATTTTTTCCTGTTGCGCAGGTTACAGATGGATCTTTAGCTGGGAGTGAGGGAGAACCTAGCTTGGCGAATAATACCAATTTGGCGACCTAGATAAAGATGTAAAATGGTAGTGATAGTTTAATTGTCAAATGTATTTGACAATTATACGGTGATGTAAAATGCTTCCGCTATATTTAATTAATAAAATTGTAGTACTTTTTGATACTTTTTAGCCTTGTATGGTGCTGAGGTACATCTTATACGGCGATTGTCACGTACCCAAAGGTGGAATTGGGGCATGACATTACCAATCATGTGAATATGTATGAAGAGTGAAGTCACTTAAGTTTTAATTTAAATCTAATTTCTCGAGGTTTAATCAATCTAATTCTGAGATTTTAATCATCTCCAAAAGCATCACAAGCATAACATGCACGATAAAATTTATCAACCAATTACACCATTCAGGGCAACCAATACTAGGGAATTAAAACTTCAATAAATTCAAAGGTAATGAGTAGAATTCAAAATTTGTGAAGGTTTCTACCCTTTGATCCTGATAAGATTAGATTTTTGCTCAGCTAGGGTTCGAAGACCAACCTAATCTCAATCTTGTTAGGTTATTCGGTAAATAATCTAATAATTATATATGACTTATATTTTCTATCATAAACATATGGTTTATATTTATTTATAATTAATGATCCACAACTCTCTATGGTTATAATTAGAGTTATGGATCCACTATAAGTAGCATATCGTAGAGATCATAAAAGGTGGAGTTATAGAGTTAGTTAAAGCTTTTAAGTGAATAAATTCTTTTTTATTCATTCCTCTTTAATTTCTTATATCATCTGTGAGTTCAATACTCACCAAGTTCTAAAAAATATTATTATATCATCTGCATGATTTGTGATTAATTCTCTTTTAACTGTGATTTTTCGATCTTAGTAAGTGGTATCAGAGCTCTTAGTTTTTTGTCATAGTTTTTGATCAATAGTGTTTATAAGATTTGAGATTTAAAAACTCAAGCAAAGTGTAAATTTTGCACTTTGGCAAGTTAAGATGGAATCTGTTTTAGCAAGAGAGACGATTTTAGAAGGTGAAATGATAAATTCAATAACTGGTGTAGTGCACTTGCTGCCACTCATCGCTCTTTGTCGAATGAGATTCTTTAAGAGGTATTGCATGAAGATATAGCGGCAAAACTTTGGAAGAGATTTGGAGTATTTGTATAAAATAAAAATGCTCATAGGTAAATTAGCTTTAAAACAAAAGCTAATTCTCTTTAAAATGTCAAAAGAAACTCCAATTGATGATCATATCAATGTCTTCCAATCAATCTCATGGATTTGGAGAAAATAGGCCTCAAGATTGAAGATGAAGATAAAGCTATGAGCATGTTATATTCACTATTGTCTTGTAAACTTTGTTTTCTTAGGGAAAAAAAATAAATATTATTATAAGAATAAAATAATAAATAAAATAAATAATGAAATAGAAAAAGGGGAAGTAAAATAAATTGTTAATTTAAAAAAATAAAATATATTTAAATTAAAATTTGATTTAAGTAGGAGAGAAGAAAAAAAATAGAAAATTTGGGAAAAATTTAACGTAGAACGCGTGGTGCACGCGTGCATGCTGCAACGAGGGTTCGAGGGTTTTTAAACCCCTGAAAACAGGGCAATGCCCTATTCCGAGGATTACAGTGGTGGCGGAGCTCGTGTGTCTCCGGCGGCCGGTGTGTTCGACGAAGGGAGACTGCGGTGGAGGTTGGGTCATCGCTTGCAAGGCCGGTGGAGCGTTGTAGCGACTCCGATGGGCGAAGAAAGTGAGAGAGGCGACGGAATAGGGGACATCCTTGTTCCCGGCGAGAGGGTCAATGATCGGTTTCCCTCTCTGTAGCGAAGTAGCTGGGGACAACATGACTCCTGTGCAGTTGATTCGGTGCGACAACCATGGTGGGAAGGCTCGGAAGTCAGCTGGGAACGGAGATTTGAGGCGGAGGCAGTGCAGACCCTGTTTCCGATTGATCTCGCTGTCGATCAGCACGAGATTTGCCTCTTCCTCTGCAGTTTGGTATGCAGCTTCAATTCGTGTCATGCCCTGACCCTCTGTCGGGCACATGACAACCATCATATGAGCGATGTCCTACTCACACAAGGCTAATAAGGCTATATAACTCAAGCATAAATAGAAAGTACTACAGTTAAGTTCACTAGATAAGCCTACAACTAATTTATAGGTTCTTACAAAATTGATATAATCTGTCTATGTTGTGTTTGTAGACATCATATCAATATAAATCATTCTAAAAATATTCTTTTATAGCTCTCAACTCCGCTACCCATCGCTCCTCGCCTTCTTCAAAGCAATGTCCGGATACCTGCGCGGGGAAAAATTGCATGCGTTAAGTCTTGCGACTTAGTGCCTACAGATAGAAACTTCTCCAAGCAAAAAAAATGGGCTAACAATACATGTCCGGATGAACAACAATTATATCAATATTAAATCATGAAATAGCAATGAACGGAAGTATGCACATAAACCACCAATTAAATGTTAAAAGTCTAAATATGTGTCTATGTCTAGAGATTTCTAAGTTTCTAGTTTCAAAGATAATAATGAAAATAATAATAGAAAATTTTAGAAATAATAATAAAAATACTAAAACAATAATATATTATTTTTATAGTAAGTAAAAAAAATAAAATTTAAATAAAATAGTAATAAATGTTAATGAAAATAGTAGAGAAAAATAATAGATGAAAATATTAATCAGATAATTATTAAAAGATAAAATAATATATATATTTTTAAGAATAAGATAATTTTAAGATTTAAAAAATAATTTAAACCGCCGCTTCACGTGCGGTGGGGTTTGAGGGGTTTAAAACCCCGGAGAATAGGGCAGCCCCTGTTCCTTGAGGGTTACAATGCGGCGGGCTTCCATGTGCCACTAGCGGCCGTCGTCTTCGACGGAAGAGGGAGCGGGCAAGGTAGGCCATCGTCCGCGAAGCTGGCGAGTTATTGTGATACCTCCGGCGAGCTGCAGTTGAGTGGGAGGTAACGAACAAACGATGAAAAGGGGAGTCCCCCTACCACTGAGCAAGCCAGCGAGGGGTGCGGCGAGCTTTCCATAGTGAGCTCTCCGGAGTCGACTCACTTCTTGTAGCGTTGATTTCGAGGGGAGGTTGCAGAGAGAAGGCCGGCATTCGGTGAAGATCGGGAAGGGGGCGGCGAAGCAGGGGACGTCACTGTCCCGTTTGAGTTCACCAGTGTAAAGGCATGGGGAACGCTCTTCTTGCCACGGTGAAGCTCCTGAAGGTGAATCGACTTCCATAGAATCGATTTGGAGCTAGGGACGCATCGACGTGGGCTCGAGGACGGCGGAAATTGCCGATCAAGCGGCGCGGCGGAAGAGCGAGGTGCGCAGTGGCCGCGGGAGCGACTGGGCTCTACCGACGGCGCGAATAAGCGGCCGGAGGGTCAAGGAGGACGCGGCGTCGGCTACGTGTTGCGCCGGCGAGGCCGTTGTGATAGAGAGGGCCGCAATCGGCCGCGATCAGCGGCAGAGCCACGGCGGCGTCGAGCGGGGAAGAAGAGTTGTTCGAACGAGCGGCGCGTGCGTAGGGCGTGCGGCGGTTCGGCTCAAACCGGTCAGGGTATGTTTAGCGGCGGTTCACCTCGGTTTTTGCAGTTTTACAATCAGTTCAGTGCGGTTCAACATTGCTAGGGCTTTATTGGTGAGTTTTGAGCATTCAAGAATTTATTTAAATTTTTTAACACATTTTAGTGGTTTTCGAAATTATTTAGGTTATGTTCAGGGTTTTGAGTGCATAAATTGGTGTGAGAATAATCTGAAATAAATTAAGAAATATTTTGATAGACGTTATGATATTTAAATTACATTAATTGAAATTAAAATAATTTATTTAAAATTTTACAGAATTAATAAATTTAGGATATTATAAATTGAGGTAATTAGATTAATTAGATTTTTATAATTAATGAAATTAAATAATTTAAAATTTTATAAATTTATAATGTGATAAAATTTAGAAAATTGATTTATTTAGAAATTCTATAATTGGTGAAATTGGATAATTTTAAATTTTGTAAATTTAATTTATGTAATTAGATTTTTCACAGAATTATTAAAATTATTTTTAGAATTAATTTAGAAGGTATATATTGATTAAGATTTTTGGGTTTAATTAAGTTGTTAAACTAAATATTCATTTATAAGCTTGTTTATGTTGATTGTGTTTGATTGTGATTATTAATGTGATAGATGATTAGTTAATTATAAGAAATTAAATAAAATAAAAAATGATGTGAGGATATGAGTAGAAGGGTAGATAGAAAATTACTGTTTGAATTGTATAATTTATGGTTGTTGGATGTATTTATTTTATCTTAGGAAAATTGATTGTTGTGCTGTTGCTTGACAATTCACGGTCAAGCCGTGATTTGTGTTGGAGTAAGAATGAATTGCTATGCTTGATTGATTGATTGCTTGCTTTTAAGAATCACAACCAAGCTGTGAATTCTTACTTGATATTATTTTAAGACTCAGGTAATGGTTTATGGTTTCAAATTATTTAGCCTACTACAGATGCTGAGTTCTAAGGGTCGTTGTTAATTATTGTACATGCTGATAAGTTATATATATGCTTGGTTGCGTATTTAATTAACATGTGAATTATTGGATGTGTGTCATGATAGTTTACATAAGATGTTACTATATGCATGCTCTGGATATGAGTTTGAAAGTTATACCATGTTGGTATATGTATGATGTTATTATATGCATGCTCTTGATGTTTACACTCATGTTATGTTATTATTGATACGTTCAGGTTGCTAGAGATATAGAAACACTTAGCAAAAACATGTAACATGTTGATATAAGACAAAAACTAGAGACATTTTAGGTTCATGATATGTTACAACCCGAATTGATATATAACTAAGAACTTTGGACATCTTAGGGTTATGATAACATAGCAGAGTATGTTGGGGTTCTTAGACTGGTATGTGCCAACATGTGGTGAGGAGCCATGTGCTAGCAATAGTAGAGGTGCAAGTTCGGTCGACTTAGCCACAGATACTTTTTTATAGTTGGGATCTCACTTCAGTGCAGAACTCAACTTATTTGTGTTACACGAGGGTAGATGGCGTGCTAGGAACAGTACCGTTCAATGTGCTACCAAGGCTAGAGAACCTGATGACTCTGGCATGCTCAACGATATGGGTCCCTGAGCAGTCCAAGTTCATTAGTAGCATATACAGTGGATCTCAGCTTGCTAGGCTGAAGATGAATGTGATTGGTTATTTTGTATGGTGATCTTGCCATGGGGCAGAATTACAGCATTATATGGTATTTGTGTTGCATAGAAGGAGTGTCGTGGTCACCAGCTCCTTCTGTCAACGCCAGTGTACGGGTATCTAGGATAGAGATATAGAGTTGACACTGATGGATTCAGGAAAAACCTCTAACGAGGGGTTTGCCTTGAACATAGGATGACTGCCTTAGGAATAGTATTGATAACTTATGATATATTGGATAATATGATATGTTATTTTTAAATTTAAGTTACTGTTATGAATACAGCTTTTGTACTATGTTTACATGCCTTGTTTTAAATAATGTGACTGCTACTTTGATATATTAAGTCTTATTATATATTGTGTGACATGTTAATTTAAATTATGTGACTTAGTAGATATGTTTTCTTATTGGCTTGTACAATACATTATTCTCATTTTTAGGGTACTTTCTCTATAGCCTCACTGAGTTTCGCGACTCAGATATGCACATTTTTTCTCTGTTGAGCAGGTTACATGTTTGCCATTGATGCGGGGAGCGAGGGAATATTTAGTTATGACGAAATAGAATTCACTTTGCAAATCTTGATAGAGATTTCATTGTTATAGTACTTGTGTAAAATATAAATTATTTATGTTTCTGCTGTGTTTAATAATAATAAAAAATTTGTGCTTCGTGATATATCTAGCCTTATATAAGTTGTGATGGAGAAGAGCAGCTCATACAGCGGTTGCCACATACCCAAAGATAGATTTGTGACGTGACAATTATTGTTTATATAATCGTCGATAGGGGGCAGACCCATCACCTCAATATGTTTGGTTCCGTTCCTATTGGTGGGGTTGCCCACTCATAGGGTAACAGGTCATGCCATGCCTGGTCATCTCCAACAACTGCCTATGAGATCAGCTTAGAGGTTACGACCTCGAACCCCATACTTTGTGTCAATTTTATCATAAGATGCGCTTGTGTAGGAGGATTGCTTGATGCGATTGTGGCTGGTGAGGTCATATCTAACCCTATTATCCAAAGCGGAGGTCAGCCGAGGTAGCCCATCCATCAATAAATCATTTCACTCCTACTTGTTCAGGCTTTCCAATATTATCAGGTTCTTCTATAATTACTACATTCGCTCAGATTCAAGCACTTGCTCCTGAGTTTGGCTCTTAGACATAGAAGCACTAGATACACTCTCACGTCCATACTCTCATGCCAGATAGCTGAGGTGTTAGGTAGTTTTTCAGGATTGTTACATTGTGGATGAATTATTAATCTTATCATTGGTTCATGTATCACAATCTAACCAAACAATGAGTATATTATCATATCATTTTGTTGACTCTCATACGTGAGTTAGCACGTATGCTACTATATGACACTTGAGTATATGGTTAATTAGATATCTCATTTAACTTTTGCTTATGTTACGGGTTATATTTATCTTATCAGATTATGAAACCTCGTGATATAAACATATTGATTATCACTAGTATACATGATTTCTAGAGAAGTTTGAAATCTTGATCTTAGGTTCAATCCATAACCTATTTGGACGTATAGAAAACTAAGTAAATTATCTCAGGTCATACACAAATGTCATATCTTTATTTTTATCATAAAAAATTTTCATGCAAATATTTGTCTTAATTATTTCTTAGATCTTAAGGAACTACCGATAAGGAAGATCCATATGAGGTCTGGATTATAGCATTTATATTAGATTAATCTACGTAAGGCCTATCGATATTTTGAGTTGGCTTACGTACAAGCTAATTTTGTTTGAACTTGATTCTTACTCGGATCTCTTAAATAGACTTCATTTTAGATTCATAAAGTTGTCTATAGATACATCTGTATCAAATGTCTCTTAAATGACCATGTTCTGACTTGATTTAATTATAAAAAAATTCCCTGAGAATAAGTTGATCACTTGGGTTGTCATTGTAATTTTTGGGTTGTAAACTATCATTTTGACCATCATTAATTATAATATTTATATCAATTCCCAATACTTGCAACTCTATGTGCAATATTTGTAGTTTTCTGCGTATACTTTATCTGCAGCTCTATTTTACATATTCAGCTTGCGTATATTACATGATATTTTTAATGGCTCATACTACAACCTTCTTCATTTTCCCTGTTATATTTCTACAGCTTAAAATTTCACTTGTTATAATTCTATAGCTTCATTTTTGTAGCTCAACTTTATAGCTTGCTTCATCTTATATTTCTCAGCTTCTACACCTTTCGATATATCATATTCATTTCAGATTTATCTTTTAACCCTTTTATTTTTTCAAAAAAAAAGAAAAAATTATTACTTGGCCTATTAGCAAAGTTGGTTAGAATGTTGTGCAAATAACACAAAGATCACGAGTTCGATACTTGCATGGGTTAATGGTCTCATGTATCCTTTTCTATTTAAGAAATATTTAGTCCTCCTTCACACCTGCAATATCAAAATATGCATGAAGAAATATTTTGATAGATGTTATGATATTTAAAGTCAAGCTGTGATATATGCATCAGGTGAGGGTTACGGTTTTAAATTTATTTTGGCCTACTACGGATGCTGAGTCCTAAGGATTATTTTTTTTATTATTGTACCTCCTGATAAGTGATATATCTAATTCGTTATATATTAATGTATATTATTGATATGAGTTGAAACTTGAATCATACTAGTAGATGTATGATGTTATTATATACATGCTCTCGATATGAGATTGAAGGTTATATCATGGTAGTTCATGTATGATGTTATTATATGCATGCTCTTGATATGAGATTGGAAGTTATATCATGTTAGTTCATGTATGATGCAATAATATACTTGCTCCTGATGTGAGTTGTAGGTTATATCATGCTGGTATATATATGATGCTGTTATATGCATGCTATTGATGTTTATGCTCATGTTAGATTGATTATTTAATATGTTCGTTTGATTATTGAATATGTTCATGTTGCTAGAGATGTAGAGATACTTAGCAAGAACATGAAACATGTTTGATATGAGATAAAAATTTGAGACATTTAGATTCATAAGGTGATGACACCTAGAGTGATCAAAATTGTTATATAAATAAGAACCTTGTTTATCTTAAGGTTATGTAACCTAGGAGAAGATGTGTGGTTCTTAGACTGGTATATGCCAACATATGGTGAGGAGCCATGTGCTAGTAAGGTAGAGATGCACGTTCGGTTGACCTAAGTCACTAATACCTTGGTGTGGCCGAGATCTCACTTCGGTGCATAACTCAGCTTCATTGTGTTACACAAGGTAGAGGGCGTACTAGGAACAGTACAGTCTCACGCACTAACGAGGCTAGGGAACCTGATTGACACTAGCATGCTCAACAGTGGTGGGATCCCTGAGCAGTCCTGGTTCATTGGTATCGTATACAGTGAGTCTCAGCTTGCCAGGCTGGAGACAGATGTGTTTGTTGTTTTTGTATGGTGATCCTACCATGGTGCTGAATTACAGTGCTGTATGGTACCTGTGTCTGTATTAGAAGGGGTACTGTGATCACCAGCTCCTTCTGCCAACGTCGGTGTACAGGCACATAGGACAGTGACATAGAGTTGACACTGACGTTTTTGAGGTAATCTCTGACGAGAGATTTACCTTGAACATAGGCTGGCTGCCTTAAGTGTGGAATGGAATGATAATGATATACACATTAAAGAGATACGACATCTTTAATTTTGTGTACCTTATTATGAACAGGTTTCTGATGTCTTGTGATATATCTTATTATAATTATGATTATGTTATTCTATATTTATTTCCTTGTTATATATTTTTGACTTGTTGATTTAAGTATGTGATCATAGTGAATATATTTCTTGTGGGTTGTACAATACTTTTTACCCATCATTAGGGTGCTCTCTCTGTAGCCTCACTGAATCTCGCGACTCAGATGTGCACACTTTTTCCTGTTGCGTCGCCTCAACCCGCATGTCGGACACGTGGCAACCGCCGTATGAGCCCCAAAGGACCCATACAAGGCATTTAATGATACACACAACTATTATACATAACAGTTCAATGGAATATACATTTAAAATCATCTAACTCAACACTATTAAATACAGTCACGATAAACCTACTATAATTCTATGATAAACATTGATCAATAAAATAAATCCATCGACAAACTCATCTTGATCAACTGTCACGATCGATCATCTAACAACACCTGCACACACATTGAACGCGGTGTGCTCAGCCTTACGGCCTAGTGCGAAATTACGAATCGAAATCGTAGATAGGAAATCAAACACTAGGGGAAAGTACTAGGATGCCTTTAGGTTTATTAGTTATTAGTTATTAACTTTTGGCGTAAATAATATCATTCACAATGTTAAGTTCTAACTATTTGTGTGTGTCTGTATATGTTCCTAATTGTCATCTATGTCGAACGACATGTCCATCACTAGTATAAGTCATCTATATTGTATAAATGTATGTATCTCTAGTATATGTCAACTAGAAGCATTTCTGTCTTTATATCAAGTGCCTCGGGCCGCCACCCTATGCTCAGGGGATATCCTGATCAGGGATTCCCATAAGCCCATCCGTGCCGTGAATGTCCAGGTCTCTACCTATGCCTGCTGCACGGATGTTGGCAGAGAGATCGGGTGACCGTGTATCTCTCTCTACTGTCCCGCTGCTCGATCCCTAAACCCCGTCCCAGCAAAACCGGTTGTTCTCGTACCTTTCTCCTTGGAAACTCAGTACGGTCACAACGCACGGTGTAGCACTACACAACTGTCCGTCGACAGGGTCACCTCAATTAACATGTCCTCGGCCACGGCTAGCTGAATTAATTAATAACCCTAGGATCCGGACTGCTCATCAGATCGTCTGCAGAACGTTTAGAATAGTAGTCATGTTGTCTACGGATCCACTGTCCAATGCTTTAAGGGAATTCACCTCTTTAATTCAATAGCAGTTGATGTTGGCCGAGTTGAGCTCGCATCCGCACAATGGGTTGTGGCTAACTCGATTACATGCCTGCTAAATCCTTGGAAGGGTTCATCCCCGTTGGCCATTCCGGGACTATCACGGTGACGCTCAACGTCACGCGTGCGGGTAATTGTATCCGGATATGAACTTTCTCCGCTTTCTGGTCTATCTTGACCTTGGAGTTAGTCTAGCCCAATTCCCAACCAACTCCCAGTATCTGAGCTATTTGTAGCCCCAGGAGGGGTAATAGTGAGTGAACATCACTATTCGAACACTAAGGATTCGATTCATCATCTAGGGTGTGTTGCTAATACACCCTTACAATTTGTGATCTAGTGATGTCCCTAGGAGGTGCTAGTATCATATGTTACCTATGTCTCTATTTAAACTTGTGTGTTAGGTAATTATTCTTGATACTACCTCCTATGTAGTGATTCAACTTTAGAATCCGTATTTTATCTTCTTTAGTAGGGTATTAGCATGTCATATAACAACAAGGAAAAATAAAGCAGTATGTAAAAGAATTTAGTAAAGTACGTTAAATATTAGACAACATACTCATGGCATATAATTCATGCTACATAAATAATATTTTTCTAGCATGCATGTTATCACATATTTAGCAAACATAACATTTTATTATTTTCAAGGCATCCAAGACTTTCCCAATAAAATCTTTCTAAGATTTTTCCTAGGTTGAATTAAATCCTATTACGATGAACCAACGCACCTTTATCGGAATTCGAGCTTTAGAACCAACCGAATCAAAACTCCGAGACAATAGTAATAGGTAGATCCCAAATCAAAATAATATCCCTAAAACAATAAAGATCTCATTTTAAATATAACATATTCTTAATTTAATATGATAAAAATTATTTACTCACTAATGTCTCAACTTATATGATTAATTTAGCTTCATCAAAAATAATTAACTCACTTCAAACTATTAGGCCCATCTTCATGCTCAAGCCTAATACTTTAAATCCTTAGTTACCATAGATCAACTTAAGTTTTATTAGACTGGTCCAAGTCAACCACCAAGCCAACTCAATTATTCTATTTTTCAACTCCATATCAAATATCATCATCAATTATATGGAATTAGCAATAACTTTTCCTAGTGCAAACCTCAATTCGATTCTTCCTACACTCATCATTCTTATCCTATATACATAAATTCAAGTAACGAAAAAGAGAATCATAACAATTAAGAAGGATAGGGTACAATAGGGAAACGAGAAAGAGGTGGGGGAGATAGCATGAATTCAATCATCCTACTTCACACTTCACAACATTCCAATTAAATCAAATTAATTGGAATAAGCAGCAGTGGGCGGATCCAATGGTAGCCGCCGCGCTTTGTGGAAGAGGACGCTCCAGTGGTCGCTGCCAACAAAGGGAAGGAGCGGTTGCGGACGATGCGTGCGCGTGGGATTTGGGGTAAATAGTTAGGGTTTTGTGGGGATTTTTGTTCGCAGAAACTGGTTCGGTCGGGCCGGTTCAGTTGGACCAGTCTGGGTTCAATCATGTGAGAAGCATGTGACAGTAACTTATGCAGTTCGCCCCCTCGACTCTATTTAATCGCAACTAAGTCCCTTTGTCTTTAACAAAATTCTAATTAGGTCCCTATAAATTACAACTATATCCTTTTTAGGTTCAAAAACTTGTCTAATATCACCATTTAGTCCTAATTCAACTTAAAAGTTCTTTAACCTCTTTTACACTAATCTAAACTTATGAAAAAATTTAATCTCTCATTTTTCACAAATTAAATCACATAAAAGTGGGGGGTTTACAAGTTCTCACCCCCTTAAAAATTTTTGGTCCTCCAAAAATTAATCACAACACTAATACAATGAGTTTACTAATCTTTGAAACTCTATTCTTATAATACCTCTCATACTCAAATTTATTTATATATTATTATTATTCTTGTAATCAGGAAAATATGTTTGTTATATAATTTTTTAAATTAAACTTGGTTGTCATAAACCTAAAACTCAAGCAATAACATATAGTTTCAAGCAAAATAACCACTCAATGAGATAAGATTTTTTAAGTTTATCATAGGTCCAATATTCAACTAAAAGTTTAGCAACTAAAACAACCAAAATAACTCATGGTATGTCACTAGGCGAGGGGTCATTAGTAAACGTGCCCTAGTCATCAATAGCTTGGTCTAGATCATCGGCAACCATGGTAGGCTCATCAGCATCTATGTCTGGATCATTATGGGCATCCATGCTATCCAATGCAAAGAGGCGTGCATGTGTTCGTGGGGTCGGCCTTTGAGTGTGTTGGTCTGATCTAGTGGTAGGTCCCTTAATCGGAGCTGGGGTGGAGGCAGCAGGTGCGGTCAGCACGGAGGGTCGGCTACGATCAGCTACGGTAGAATGCATAGCTGATGGTTGAGAGACTCCAGGTTGTCTCCGATGCGGACAGTGTGGCCTGATATGCCTTTGTTGACCGCACTGATTGCAGGTAATCGCACGACAAGGCCCTGCATGAAGCTTGTTACAAATAGAGCAAGGAGTCATCTTTGGAGTGCGATGTACCTGAGTGACCCTAGGCGGGGGTGGCAACGAACAAGTACTATCCTGTGGACCCAGTGGGGTAGGTCCCTGTGTGACTGGACCCTCAGGTGCAGGCCCCTCAATCGTTGATGCTACTGAGGGTGTTACAATGATAGATTTATCCCTTTGGCCAACTCGGTCTATTTGATGCCCAAACCGTTTCTGCTGTGTTGATATGTCCTTCTATGAGTCTCGTGAACTTGCCTCTCAACTATTATAGCCTTCTCTACAGTTCTTTGAAAGTTCACGATGTCATGCATTTCTACCTTTTCATGAATGGAGTAATACAACCCTCGAATAAACAGAATGCATCAGTAATTCTCTGATACAACCAACTCTGGTACAAAAGAAGCCAGTCAGTTAAAATTCGCCGCATACTCGGCCACACATCTGTTGTTCTGCTTATAATCCAAGAACTCCAACCTTTTTGCCTTATGTTGCATAGGCATATAGAAGCGCATGGTAAAGTCCTCCTGAAATTGAACCCAAGTAAGATTTGAAGTACTTCGACCTACAAGTTCTCGCCACCATGCCTTAGCCTCTCCACTTAGCAAGTGATGGGCTATGCCGAGCTTATCTTTATTTGACAGTTCCAACTCAGTAGTGATGTCACAGACGTCATCAAGCCAATCTCGAGCCTCCTGTGAGTCAGATTAGCCAGAAAATGTGACAAATCCAAGTCGTTGGGCATCTCGAAGCAACGTCGCCAACTGCCTGACTGGACGTGCAGCTCCCGAAGATCTCGGAGATAAAATGGCGCTACTAGTATGTGGTCTCTACCGAGCTGCTCTAGTCGTTAGCCTCTGAAAAGTCGCCAAAGGAGTAAACACGAGTGCTCGAGCCACCATTGGCACTGACTCTGAAGGACTCTCCTCTGGGGTAGGGATGGCAGTCGGAGCGGTATTTGCTGGGATATCCGGGGACATAGTAGATGTAACATGTGCAGCAGTAGGTGGGGGAGGTATGACTTGTGGCCCCCTCGTCGAGTTCTATAACACAGGAAGAAAGGCACTAGTGATCGCAGCTGCTATAAGGTTCATGTGACTCTGTGCCAGCGGTGTCGAACCCAATGGTGCATCTGGGATCGTCTGCTACACTGCAGTATGAGTAGCACTCGAGCTTCGTCGTGTCACTGATACGGACTGCTCCTGGGTCGGCTCTCGTGATGCTCTCTCAGAGCTTCTGGCAACACTGATCGCAGGTGGAGGTGGAGGTATAGAAGGGTCTAGCAAATCCGCAACTGGAAGAGGCAAAGGGACTGCCTCCTCTTGAGGCTTCACTTTCTTACGAGGTATTTCCGGTTTCCTTTTTAGTAGTACGTCAGCCATCTACACACAAAATACATCTCGATAAGCTCGTATCTATATTAACTCAACTATAAGGTAAACACGCTCTTTTTTTTTTTATATCCTCCACTAAGACACAATGTCATAGTCTTATTATGGTTATATGATTATACCACTTACGATCTATCTTACAATCCTAATTATATCAGAACTGTATTCCTAAACACTTAAGATTCTGAGCCAAGCTCTAAGTATAATACTTAAGTCCTTAGGTCTTTAAACCTATGCTCTGAGACCACTTTAATTAGCACGCCCCGACCCGCCTGTCGGGCACGTGGCAACCACCATATGAGTCCCAAAGGACCCATACAAGGCATTTAATTATACACACAACTATTATACATAACAGTTCAGCGGAATATACATTTAAAATCATCTAACTCAACATTATTAACACAGTCCCGATAAACCTACTACAATTCTATGATAAACATTGATCAATAAAATAAATCCATCGACAAACTCATCTTCATCAACCGTCACGATCGATCATCTAACACACCTGCACACACATTGAATGCAATGTGCTCAGCCTTGCGGCCTAGTACGAAATTATGGCTCGAAATCGTAGATAGAAAATCAAACACTAGGGGGAAGTACTAGGATACCTTTGGGTTTATTAGTTATCAGTTATTAACTTTTGGCGTAAATAATATCATTCACAATGTTAAGTTCTAACTATTTTTGTGTGTTTGTATATGTTCCTAATTGTCATCTATATCGAACGACATGTCGATCACTAGTATAAGTCATCTATGTTGTATAAATGTATGTATCTCTAGTATATGTCAACTAGAAGCATTTCTGTCTTTATGTCAAGTGCCTCGGGCCGCCAGCCTATGCTCAGGGGATATCCTGATCAAGGATTCCCATAAGCCCATCCGTGCCAAGAATGTCCAGGTCTTTACCTATGCCCGCTGCACGGATGTTGGCAGAGAGATCGGGTGACCGTGTATCTCTCTCTACTGTCCCGCTGGTCGATCCCTACACCCCATCCCAGCAAAACCGGTTGCTCCCGTACCTTTCCCCTTGGAAACTCAGTACGGTCACAACCCACCGTGTAGCACTACACAACTGTACGTCGACAGGGTCACCTCAATTAACATGTCCTCGGCCATGGCTAGTCAAATTAATTAATAATCCTAGGATTCGGACTGCTCATCAGATCGTCTGCAGAATATCTGGAATAGTAGCCGTGTTGTCTACGGATCTACTGTCCTATGCTTTAAGGGAATTCACCTCTTCAATTCAATAGCAGTTGATGTTGGTCGAGTTGAGCTCGCATCCGCACAATGGGTTGTGGCTAACTCGATCACATGTCTGCTAAATCCTTGGAAGGGTTCATCCCCGCTGACCATTCCGGGACTATCACGGTGACGCTCAACATCACGCTTGCGGGTAATTGTATCCGGGTATGGACTTTCTCCGCTTTCTGGTCTATCTTAACCTTGGAGTTAGTCTAGCCCAATTCCCAACCAGCTCCCAGTATCTGAGCTGTTTGTAGTCCCAGGAGTGTTAATAGTGAGTGAACATCACTATTCGAACACTAAGCGTTCGATTCATCATCTAGGGTGTGTTACTAATACACCCTCACAATTTGTGATCTAGTGATGTCCCTAGGAGGTGCTAGTATCATATGTTACCTATGTCACTATTTAAACTAGAGTGTCAGGTAATTATTCTTGATACTACATCCTATGTCGTGATACAACTTTAGAATCTATATTTTATCTTCTTTAGCAGGGTATTAGCATGTCATATAACAACAAGGAAAAATAAAGCAGTATGTAAAAGAATTTAGTAAAGTACGTTAAATATTAGACAATATACCCACGACATGTAATTCATGCTACATAAATAATATTATCTAGCATGCATGTTATCACATATTTAGCAGACATAGCATTTTATTATTTTCAATGCATCCAAGACTTTTCTAATAAAATCTTTCTAAGATTTTCCTTAGGCTGAATTAAATCCTATTACGATAAACCAACGCACCTTTATCAGAATTCGAGCTTTAGAACCAACCGAATCAAAGCTCTGAGACAAAAGATCCCTGCGTCGATGATCGACGTCTCCTTGCCACAAAATTGAGGACGGCGGGGCAGTTGAAGACCAGAGAAGACCGAAAGGGGAAAAAGATCCCTAGGTCCGACCACTGACGGAGAAACGATGGAGATGGCACCCGGATCACCCCCAAGATCGGCAAGGAATCGAAGAATTGACAGTAACTTATACAGTTCACCCCCTCGACTCTATTGAATCACAACTAAGTCCATTTGTCTTTAACAAAATTCTAACTAGGTCCCTATAAATTACAACTACATCCTTTTTAGGTTCAAAAACTTATTTAATATCACCATTTAGTCCTAATTCAACTTAAAAGTTCTTTAACCTCTTTTACACTAATCTAAACTTAAGAAAAAATTTAATCTCTCATTTTTCGCAAATTAAACCACAAAAAAGTGGGGAGTTTACATAGGTTACACATGGATCTTAGCCGTGAGTGAGGGAGAACCTAGCTTGACGAACAACATCAATTTGGTGACGTAGATAGAGATTTAAATTTGTAGTGATGGTTAAATTGTCAATTGTATTTGCTTCCGCTATGTTTAATTAATAAAATTATAGTACTTTGTGATACTTTTTAGCCTTGTATAAGTTGTGGTGTTGAAGTACATCTTATACGGCGGTTGCCACGGGCCCAAAGGTGGAATTGGAGCGTGACAATTAAAGTGGTATCAAAGCCAAATTTAAAAATATGACATTACAAGTAAGGATAGGACTTAGGATACATCATAGGCCTAGGTACACATATGAGACAACTTTGACAGGGTAAAGAGAGATTCTAGGGATACATGGGGTATCATTTTGTGCCTATGTTACCCTTTACTTGGTTGCGTTATGTTTATGTCCTTGCTTGATGATGTTTTATACTTGTGTTTGGTTGAAGTTAGTATATAAATTATTTGTTGGTTGTTGTGTGCTTTGGGTTATATTGATTGTACTTAAATTGTATTGTGATTGCTGAAAACTTGACCTAGGAAGACCTAGACATTAAGAGTATTCCATATGAGACTATAGAGAACATATTGTTGGGATTTTATGCCTGCTACTGGTTGATGTTGATGTTGAATTCCTTGTCTGAATTAGCAACTGAGATTTCCTCAATTCTAGTTGACCTTACTCATCTATTGATCATATAACCCCATCTGATCACACGGTGTAGAGTAATTATCTATTCTAGCAAAATTCATAAATTTCCTATTGATTTAGTCCCTAAATTTCCATGACTGAAACTTCTGCCCAAACTAAGCATTTAAGGGTCTTTGGATGCAACAACTATTTTTCCTTCCCTATTGTCGAATGTGAGAGTCATTTAACTATTGGTATCAATAAGACATGACATAGGATCCCCCATGCATAAATATTGAACTTTGAATATGATACATTATGCAGCCTTGGGTGTTTAAATTTGATCTTTGCTGCAGCTCTGGAAATTGCTTCTTTCTAGTAGAGGCTGAGAAGAAGTTTAGAGATTCTCTCCAATTATTTTCCTATCATACCTAAATATCAACCCAATGTGTAAGAATGAGCTTTCTTCCTTTCTCTATATATCCAGAACTTGGTTAAAGAACATAGCCCATTGTAGAGTTTTATTCCTCTAGCTTTTATTGATATTATCATCCCTTACTTTTGAATCATAATCAGAGATCAATATCATCTCATATCCCATATTTTGGTGATCTTAGGGTATTGATCTTAGGAGTCAAATAAACCCTAAAGTTTTAGGTATCATATAAACTAGTTGGTACTGTTGGAGTATATCTACTATCTTACTTCAATCTCACTCTTTTATCCCTATCTGACCATCTTATATGAGTAACCATCAAGAACTTGCATATCACAAGAACTATACTATGCAATGTAGTTCTTTTTCTTTAAGCTAGGAAAACCAAAATCTTGATACCCATGAACTATATGGATAGAGGATCTAATCCATCACTGTCATCCACTGATCTATTTCAATCCTATTCCTACAAACCTTTAGCAGTAATCATTCATTAGAGGTTGATTATTCTTAAAATTTTAACCATCCTTCTGTTAAATACTCTTTAGTGCATTTACGATGGTACCTTCCCTGGCACTAAATGGGCCCAAAATCCTTCCATTAATTATTAACAATTCTTTTCCGTCCTTAGCATAATTCTCCCCCAAATCCTTATCAATCTTTTAAAACCCTTTTTGGTGATACTCTTGATCCTCTCAAGAAGGGGTCCAAATGAAATCTAGAACCTCAAGGTGTTGAACAATCTAGTAAGGGTTGCAAGTAAACTTAATGAACTGCTAGTGCTGAAAGTTGACATTCTCAGCATGTTAGATTTAGAGAATTGACCTCTTGTCCATATACTTCCATATCCTCAAGGTCAAATTTTTGAAGACCTTCTACCAAATCCTGGACGAGTATACCTATTGTACTGAACTAGTACATCCAAAATAAACCAACTTTGATTCTCAATTCTGAAATTTCCAAGTGGTACTAAAGGAGAATCCATTTTGTAGCCTTATCCTTTATTAAGAACTCTTACTGTATTCTCACTTTGGGATACCATTCCTACCTCAAATTCTCAACCATAATTTCCATACTCAACTAAAAGGTAAACTAAAATCGAAGATAGTGAGATGTATCAATTATTATAGCCAAGTATCATAAATATGAAATTTAATCACCATCAGGTTTACCTTGTTCTAGAGATTTAATCACCTTGAACGCTCTGAGTGTCCAATCCCTGTGAAATTTGGTTGACACCTTCTTCACTGATGCTAAAACCTACCTTCAAAATTTTAGTTTAATCTGATCCCTGTGTAGGAAGTTATATCCTTCCAAAGTTTACTAAATCCTGAAAATTTAGTGTGCCGAAAATTGATACCATTGAGTTGAAAATCCAATTATCTTTCCACTTAAATCTGTCATGTCTATGCTACCAGTAGAATATATATACATTCTCTTCTCTTACCTTTGGACTATAATCTTCTAGTTGTGAAACTAAGTCTCATTCTTTAACATAATAAGTACTATGGACTTATGTGAAAGAAAAAAAATGCTGAAATTTTACCTTGACTACATTAAAACCTTGTCAATTTCAGTTTTCTTTAATCCTTTCGCCTAAGCTCTTACACCTTTTGCTGAACAATCTCTCCTAACAATTTAGATTTTCCATTACCTTAGGGGTACAAATAGGCAGAAGTACACTCCCGTGAAAAGTAAAATCCCATGACTAAGGGTAGTGACATGTTTATTTATACCATACTTTCTTGTTGCTAACACTAAATCCATTTCCGATGTGAGTATCACTACTATACATTCTTGTTCGGATTTGTCCTACAAACTTGTACTTCAACCCCTTAAGTTATCATAGTACATCACATTTTGAGATCACTTAAGAGAGGTTCAACCAATTCTCAAATCTTGAAGGAATCATTTCCCTTTTCTTTGCTGTCTAATCCATTCGGTAATAGCAGCCACCATCCAGTTCATCTTAGTGAGATCTTTACTACTTAGTTAAATATCTACCTCTGCTTGGCTAAATGAAGTAATTAGATTTCAATCTCGGGTACCAACTGAAGGGATCGAATTAAGCCTATATCCATGGACCTCACTTTGATCTTATGGAGTTGTCAATTGAATAATCAAAATCCGATGGGAACTTAATATAGAGGGAAACTGCTGGATTGTTGGAAACTCAAGATACGTTGTCTACTATCCCTTGAGGCGGGTGTTAAAATTTGTGGTCAGTTATGTTAAAGTATAGACTTACGATTTATCGTATGATGGCTTGATTTGCTAAAGTGTTGATTGAAACTTAACACATCCTTCGTTGCTTCTTTGGTCCTTTGGTTCTTTGACCTTTGATGCAAAGCCAACCCTTAGGATGGGAAAAGGGTATAAGTAGAACCTTCATGAGTTAGTGAGACTATATGATGTGCCGGTGCCGAACGTATCGGACTGGGATTTCTGATTTACTTATTTATTTTGATCATATTTCTTGGTGAATTTTTTTTTTTGTGATTCATTCTTTTGCATGGCTCATATGGCCATATCTTACTTGGAAATGTGAAATCTCAAATTGGCTATCTTTGGAAAAAGACCTGATTTCCTCCAAATATTTTATATTTGAAAAGAGTAATTGCATGACTTCTTGGGATGATATACTTCATAATAATTAACCTTTTGTGATTGTCTCATTTTTTTCTGAGTCAACTAATTTATTTGGGATGCTTAATTTAAATTGCTCCATCTTGGACTTCTTAATTATTTTTGTTGTTCCTCTTGGTTACTTGTTTGAATGATACCGTTGGAATTATTTAAAGACCTTTAGTTGACCATTTGGTATTCTTTATTCCATTGAGTGCTAAACCTAATGTCGATGATCTTAATAGGTCCACCTACTCGTGTTCTGACCGATGTCGGAACATAGAGCTCTTATGTGAATACAACATTTCTAAGGGGGCTGATCGACCCTTAGAGATGTTAGGATGTGAGCTAAAGAGCTGATTTGATGCTTTTAGGTATGTAAAGGCTTTGATGTAATTTTAAGTATCAATTAGATAACCAGGTATCGAGCCATAGTGATCAGTTAATTAGATTAGATTGTCTGGCAAAGACAGTGATTGTTTCTTTCCTAGAATAGCCTGATCTATCTTTATTTTAAATTAGTCCAAGTGAGACTAGGGGCAGCTCAAGAAAGACAAAAGAAAGAATGATGCAGACAATCGGCGGAGGCCGTTGGAAATTTCGGTTGGGGGCATAGTATTCCTAAAGGTGTCTCTTTGGAAAGGACTTTTCTGGTGTCACGTGAAAGGAAAGTTGCGTTCGAGGAGTATTGGGCCGTTTGAGATTCTGGAGAGAGTTGGGCCGGTGGCTTATAGATTACAGCTGCTGGTAGACGCTGATAGAATCCATAACGTATTCCTTGTGTTGATACTTAAGAAGCATGTGCCAAGACCCACCGCATATTCTGATTACACCTCCGATTGCTCTGAGGGATGATCTGAGCTATGAACCTAAGGCAGTGGCGATAGTTGATTTATAGGCAAAGGGTGTTAAGGGGCAAAACTGTGCGGAAGATCGGAGCCAAATTAGGGCCACACAATCGTTTACTTAGTAATTTGCCTTGATTGAATTCTTGTTTGATAAATTGTTTGAACATGTTTAAAATTGTTTGACTTGATTAAGTGATTTCTTTAGGGTTTTGGTATCTTACAAAATATAGCAAGTCTAGAAAATATTTAGGGGTTAGGTTGTCATTTTTGGAGGACCAAAAATCTTAAGAGGGAGAGGAATTGTAACCCTGTTTTCCTTTTAAAAAAAAGAAAAGAAGAAGAAATTATTATTTGGTCTATTAGTAAAGTTGGTTAGAGTATTGTGCAAATAACACAAAGGTCACGAGTTGTATCATTTTCTATTTAAGAAATATTTAAGAAATGAGTTGCATCCTGGTTCTATTTAAGAGATGGTGCCCTCCTTCACACCTGCAATATGAAATCTACCCA
Organism: Thalia dealbata; assembly: GCA_030544415.1. Classification (NCBI taxonomy): domain Eukaryota; kingdom Viridiplantae; phylum Streptophyta; class Magnoliopsida; order Zingiberales; family Marantaceae; genus Thalia; species Thalia dealbata. The sequence goes on from CM060458.1 coordinate 14,730,522, forward strand.
TACAATGGGTTGTGGGCTACCCATACAATGGGTTGTAGGCTGTGGTCTTTCCATGCCGATCATAGCCCGTGTAAACCCCCACTCTCATCATCAAAAAAAAAAAAAAAATCAGCTCGGTTCAAATGAACCGGCCAGCCGGTCGGTCCAAGTGAACCGGCCTGACTCAGTCTGAAGGGCCGACGCGAGCGAGAAGAGCCGAGGGCTCTTCCCGCTCGTGAAGCGCCCCCTTCTTCTTCTTCGCGACCACCCGCAACAGAGCAGCGCCAGCACTGCTCCACCTCGTCCGCGCCCGCCGCTCGCCGACCATCCCCCTCCCCCGCGACGAGAAGAGCTCGGCGGAGGTCGACTTTCCCTCCTTCCCCCTGCATTTCCCTCTTCGCGAGAGCAGCCCCCGTCCGCACCCCTTCCACCTCGTCGGTGTCAACCGTCCGCCGCCCGCCTTCTGCCTTCAGCTGTTCGCCGTCCGTGGAGCTCCGCCACAACGAGGAGAACTCGGTGGAGATGAGGAGCGCTCTGCTGCTGCCGCGCGACCCATTCCCCTGCATCTTTCCCTCCGTCGACAGCAGCCATCCGCCGTCCACCATTCGTCGTCCCATGCCCAGCTCGCCGACGTGCCATTACTTCCTTCGCTGGGGCTCGGTTGCTCGCCTTCTCCGCGAGCTCGAGAGCCCTCATCTACCCCAATGCCGAGTAGTAGGCAGCGATTTCGTCGTCGTCGCTCGTTTGATCTGCAGCACCATAGGCGAGGAGTGGAGCTGCGATTCCACTCGCCTCGCCGCCCGAATCTTCCTCTCCTCCCTCCCCACGCAAACGTGAGGTGAGAAGCTTCTCTTCCCCTGTCAATCGATCGATTTCGCCCTCCGATGGACTCGCCCGAGCGCTTATCGGCGACGTCCACCGAGAGCCGCCGTCGGGAGTTGACGTCGGGTTTTGTGCAGGCCGCCGTTGGTCTCCTCGCGAAAAGAAAAATATTTATTATAATATTAAATAAATAAAATTAAAATAAATAATTAAATAGAAATAGAAAAGAAAATTTTAAATAAATAGTAAAGATTTAAATTAAATTAAATATATATAAAAAATTAATATCCTCTACGCAGAAGAAGAGGGAGGCGAACCCTCGAAGGGTTTAAAACCCTCGAACCCTGTTTCGAGGGCGATGGATTGGGTTAACATTAATTAAGCATGTTTAGTGTAAGTTAAGCAAGGTTAGTGATTTAATTAAGTGAGATTTGTAAATGGATTGGGTTGAAACAAATTGAAGTTTATTTGGGTTGGATTTGAATTGAATCTGGGTTCAGGTTGGGTTAAGTTGGGTGAGCTGAATCAATTAATTAGATTGGGTTCGAGTCAAATCAGTTAATTGAAATCAGTTCGAGCTCGAGTCAAACCAAATTAGATTGGGCTGGCTAGACCGGATCCAATTAAACTGGACCGGATCCGAGTCGAACCAAATTAAATTGAACCGAACCTGAGTCGAACCAAATTGAATTGAACCGAACCTGAGTCGAACCAAATTAAATTGAATCGAACTAGCTGGGGTTTGGGTCAGACTTGAGTTAAGTCGGGGTCAACAGTTGACCGTTGACCAGCCAAAAAATATAAAAATAATAAATAATATTAAAATAATACAATAATAAAAATAATAAAAATAAAATAAAATTTACTTTTTCATAGGGATGATTAGGTGATTAAAATATATTTATTTAAGATTTAATTAATCTAATAAGTGTTGATGGATGTTATTCGGGCCCTTAGATGTCTTGAGCTAGATGATGGGTTTAAATGGATATAAATTTGATAGAATTTATTTAAGCTTAATTAAATTAATTTAATATAATAATTAGTTTAAATAGTAAAATTTAAAATTTGATTAATTAAGATTTGATTAGGTAGAATTAATTATCAACTTGTATGCTTAGTTTAAGTTAATTAAATGTAGTAATTACCTTAATTAAATTATTAATAGATTATTTGGACTAAAATGTAGGTATGGGCCTAATGGGTAAATATGGGCTTATTAATTAAGTATGCGCCCCTAAATTAAATATGAGATCGTAAATTTAAATGTAGGTTTATTAAGCGATAATTAATTAGGATAATTGTATAAGTTAGATTGATAAATTTATATTTGCTTTACTTTAGGGATAAATAAATTAAATTTTATTTTAAATAATTATGTTAATTAGGACTATCGCGGGTACGCGATTCGCGTAATTCGTCGCAGTGATTCATTGCTACGCGGGTTGGTTCCAAAAAGCGGATCGCTAACCCAGATGCGTTGGTTCACCGACGTAGGACTTATTTAAGCTAGGGAATTCCTGTTGAGGTTTTCTCAGGAAATTCTTGGATGTCTTAAATATAATAAAATATAATGCTTGATAAGATTTGATATGTCTGCATCTTAGTTTAATTTATTTCTGTCTAACATGTATGATATACCATGATCACTATACTAAGTTTTTTTTAATATAATATATCGTAATATCTTATCCCGCATGTTATATATTATTTTTCTATGCTATGATAGCACAACCATCATATAGACATAGATAATAAATAATGACATGTTAGAACCCCTTGGCGACGTCACCGCAACTTAACTAGAAAGGGGCATTTCTTATATTCCTCGGTTGACCGCTGCGTACCGACAGTGGTCAAACGATTACGTCTCGTTTCGCACCACTCCTGAGGCTATACATAGCTTAGATACTGTGAGCACCACTCCCGAGGCTATACATAACTTAGATACTGGGAGCTGGTAGGGAAAGAGACCGTACGAACTCCAAGGTCGTACTAGACCGAAAATATGGAGTAGGTTCTTACCCGAAAACTTATACCCGCACGGATGTCGTTTAGGCGACCCCATGATAGTCCTGAGATGGCTAGCGAGGATGAGCCCTATCATGGACTTGGCACCGATGGAGTCGAGGTTGCCACAGCCCATCGTGCGGATGTGCGTCAATCTCGGTCGACATCGTCTGCTATTGGACTGGAAAGGTGATTCCCTATGCGACGCCTTGGACAGTGGATCCATAGACCATGCGGCTATCATCCATGACATTCTGCAGACAGTCAGATGAGTAGTCCATATCCTAGGATGGTTATTTTATCGGTTAGCCGTGGCCGATTTATCTTGTTGATGGTGACCTTATCTTCGGGCAGTGTGTAGTACTACACGAGTCGCCGTTGTCCCTACGGAGTCCGGGGAGGATGTAAGGGCACGGTAGTTTCGCTAGGGGAGGCATTGAGGGCAACTAGCGAGACAGTGAAGAGTGATCAAGGGTTACCCGTCCTTTCCGCCAACATCAGTGCAGCGGGCATAGGTAGAGATAGAGACATAAAGGCACTGATGGGCTTACTGATGCCCTTAGCTCGGGTATTCATTAAGCATAGGCTGGCAGCCCGAGTCTTGAAACTTCAAAGTCTTATTATAACGTAGGTGACATATGTGGATGATATTGACACTAGATACAAAAGATACAACTTAGGTGATATCTAGTGAATTACATGTCTATATTTATTTATGCTGCTTTACTCCTTTCTATAAATTAATTTATATAAATTAAATGAAAAATGATGATTAATAACCCAAGGCATCCTAGAATACTCCTCCTAGCCTTTGATTTCCTTATTCAGTTTAGAGTTGTAATTTCGCACTAGGCCGCAAGGCTGAGCACACCGTGTTCAATGTGTGTGCAGGTTGTTAGATGACTGTCCGAGATATTGGATGAAGATGAAGGATATCGATGGAGTTAGTTTTATTTATTGACGTCGTTATTGTAAAACTGTAGTAGGTATATCAGGACTGTGTTAGTAGAGTTGTATAAGTGATTTAGTTGTATATTCTGTCGTGTAGATTGTGTGTATGGACGATATTTATTACCAAATGCCTTGTATGGGTCCTTTGGGCTCATACGGCAGTTGCCACGTGCCCGACAGTAGGGTCGGGGAGTGACAGCCCGACAACGTGCATTACGCGTGTGTTGGTCCGGTTCAGTGAATAGCTGGTTTAATTGTGTTTCGGCTGCGAGTTGGCTGGCTTCGCGACTTGTTGATCGGTTTAATTTGGTTCAAGTGGTTAAGGCTTGATTGGTGAGTTTTGAACCTTAAGAAATTTATTTAAAATTTTTAACACACTTTAGACCTGCCTTTAATTATTTTAGGTTGGGTTCAGGGTTTTGAGGGCATTAATGATGTCTGAAAAATCTAAAATAATTTGTGATGCTTTATCATGCTTAAATATAATTTATGTGATTTATTTAGAATTTTTCAGAATTACTGTATGTGGGTTACTGTGAACTTGAAAGTAAAGTTTGTAAAGCTGTTTGAGCAAGGGATTGAATCGAGGACCTGTAGTGTGTTAAACTAGCATGATAACCAACTACACCAGCCAAACTGTTACATTTGCAATTGAAGCAGGCACCAGATTGCAAAGAAACTTCAGAAATAATGGAAGAAAAATAACTAGATGAATGTATTTTACTTATCATCCTTACAATGCAAAAGAAAAACAAGCTCTATAGAGCTGTTTAAGCTCGGGATTGAACTGAGGACCTCAAGTGTGTGAGACTAACGTGATAACCAACTATACCACCCAAACTATTATTTTAGAATTGTAGGGATTATCTCATTCCACAGTGATGTGAGAAACAATGGGAGAAAAGTGATAAGATGAATGTATTTTACTTATCATCCTTACAATGCAAAAAAGGCAAATATTTGTAGAGTTGTTTGAGCTCGGGATTGAACCGAGGACCTCTAGTGTGTGAGACTAGCATGATAACCAACTACACCACCCAAACTATTACATTTGCAATTGAAGCAATCATTAGATCGCAGAGATACTTCAGAAAGAATGGAAGGAAAATAACTAGATGAATGTATTTTACTTATCATCCTTAGAATGCAAAAAAAATGCAAAGTTTGTAAAGCTACACAAATTGAGGACCTCTAGTGTGTGAGACTAGCGTGATAACCAACTACACCACCCAAACTGTTGTTTTAGAATTGTAGTGATCATCTCATCCCATAGTGATGTGAGAAACAATGGGAGAAAAGTGATAAGATGAATCTATTTACTTATCATTCTAACAATGCAAAAAAGACAGATTTGTAGACCTGTTTGAGCTCGGGATTGAATCGAGGACCTCTAGTGTGTGAGACTAGCGTGATAACCAACTACACCACCCAAACTATTATATTTGCAATTGAAGCAGTCATCCAATCGCAGAGAAACTTCAGAAATAATGGAAGAAAAATAACTAGATGAATGCATTTTACTTATCATCCTTACCAAAAAAGACCAAGCTCTATAGAGCTGTTTGAACTCAAGATTGAACCGAGGACCTCTAGTGTGTTAGACTAGCGTGATAACCAACTACACCACCCAAACTATTATATTTGCAATTGAAGCGATCATCAGATCGCAGAGAAACTTCCAAAATAATGGAAGAAAAATAACTAGATGAATGAATTTTACTTATCATTCTTACAATGCAAAAAAGATCAAGCTCTGTAGAGTTGTTTGAGCTTGAGATTGAACCAAGGACCTTTAATTTGTTAGACTAACGTGATAACCATCTACACCACCTAAACTGTTACATTTGCAATTGAAGCAATCATCAGATCGTAGAGAAACTTCAGAAATAATGGAAGAAAAATAACTAGATGAATGTATTTTACTTATCATCCTTACAATGCAAAAACGACCAAGCTCTATAGAGTTGTTAGAGCTCAGGATTGAATCGAGGACCTCTGGTGTGTTAGACTAGCATGATAACCAACTAAACCACCCAAACTATTACATTTGTAATTGTAGTGACCATCACATCCCACACTGATGTGAAAAACAATGGGAGAAAAATAACAAGATGAATCTATTATACTTATCATCCTAACAATGCAAAAAAGACAAAGATTTGTAGAACTGTTTGAGCTCAAGATTAAACTGAGGACCTCTAGTGTGTAAGACTAGCGTGATAACCAATTACACCAGTTATTATTATATGCATGTTTTCGATATGAGATTGAAAGTTATATCATGCTAGTTCATATATGATGCAATAATATACTTGCTCCTGATGTGAGTTGTTGGTTATACCATGCTGGTATATATATGATGTTGTTATATGCATGCTGTTATATGCATGCTGTTGATGTTTATGCTCATGTTAGATTGATTATTTAATATGTTCATGTTGCTAGAGATGTAGAGACACTTAGCAAGAACATGAAACATGTTTGACATGAGATAAAAATTTGAGACATTTAGATTCATGAGGTGATGACACCTGGAGTGATCAAAATTGTTATATGAATAAGAACCCCGGACATCTTAAGGTTATGTAACCTAGGAGAAGATGTGTGGTTCTTAGACTGGTATGTGCAAACATATGGTGAGGAGTCATGTGCCAGTAAGGTAGAGATGCACGTTCGGTTGACCTAAGTTACTAATATCTTGGTGTGGCCGAGATCTCACTTCGATGCAGAACTAAACTTCATTGTGTTACACAAGGTAGAAGGGTACTAGGAACAGTACCGTCCCATGCGCTACTAGAGCTAGGGAACCTGATTGACACTGGCATGCTCAACAGTGGTTGGATCCCTGAGCAGTCTTAGTTCATTGGTATCGTATATAGTGGGTCTCAGCTTGCTAGGCTGGAGACGGATGTGTTTGTTGTTTTTGTATGGTGTTCCTGCAATGGTGCAGAATTACAGCGCTGTATGGTACTTGTGTTTGTATTAGAATGGGTACCGTGATCACCAGCTCCTTCTGCCAACATCGGTGTACAAGCACAAAGGACAGTGACATAGAGTTGACACTGACGGGTTTGGGGTAATCTTTGACGAGGGATTTACCTTAAACATAGGCTGGCTGCCTTAGGTGTGGAATGAAATGATAATGATATACAAATTAAAGAGATATGACATCTTTAATTTTGTGTACATTGTTATGAACAGGTTTCTGATATCTTGTAATATATCTTGTTATAATTATGATTATGTTTCTTGTGGGTTGTACAATACTTTTTACCCGTCATTAGGGTGCTCTCTCTGTAGCCTCACTGAATCTCGCGACTCAGATGTGCACACTTTTCCCTGTTGCGCAGGTTACAGATAGATCTTAGCCATGAGCGAAGGAGAACCTAGCTTAACGAACAACATTAATTTGGTGACCTAAATAGAGATTTAAATTTGTAGTGATTGTTAAATTATCAATTTTATTTGCCTCCGCTATGTTTAATTAATAAAATTGTAGTGTTTTGTGATACTTTTTAGCATTGTATAAGTTGTGGTGTTGAAGTACATCTTATACGGCCACGGGCCCAAAGGTGGAATTGGGGCGTGACATATCTACAGTCATGTTTTTTTAAAACTTAATGAGTCTTGAACCCAAGACCTCATGATCCTCCCGTATAAAGCTCAATTACTCTAACCAAAGGGGTGTACACTTTATGTACATATTTATAATCATGTTGACTGGCTTTCTAAGTGAAAATTCTTCTATAATTTCCCTTCATTTCATATTTCGGTTCATCAATTTAATTGGTGTAGCTATCATCAGCGGTCCACTTACACTCTTGCATCATTATATATATAATGCTTTCTACATTCTTTCAAGCAGTTCACTCGGTTATATTACATCTTTGCTGAGCTTGGAGTAGCTTCCTTTGTACCTGTATTCAATGCTACTATTTCTTGTTGTTTGATCTATCTATCAGGCTCTTTTCTGAGTTTTGAGCCGCTTTTGCTTGTTTCATATTTTCTATAGATATGTTCAACTTATTAGTCAATCAATTTTCTTTTATCTGTTTTCTACAATTCTTCTTAGTGACTTTTCTGAATGCAGATTCTACAATACTTCCGTAGTTAAATATAGTCCATTGATGGCAGTTTTCTACACTCCTTTTTATTTCTGTGGCTCCCTCAACTTAGCTCAATTCTTTACTTAGTATTTCTGCAGCTTGGATTCCTGTATTTTCATCAGTCATTATATATATTCGGTCTATTTCTACGGTCTTATTCGGTCAATGCAGCTGGCAACATTTCTGCATTTGCAACTCACATTTTAACTGCCAGCAGATTCTGTAATAACTTTGTTTCTTTACTCCTTTTTATTTCTCTTTTAATTTCAAGATACTATAGTTTCTTGGCACCTCTAGCACGTATTGATGTGTATGTTGATATTTTTGCATGTTGATACCTCTAACACATATTGATGTGCATATTGATATCCTTAATAGCTACATGTATTATTGACATCTCTTATTTTAGTCACTGCTTCTGCAGCTCATATCTAGTGCACATAGCAGCTTAGGTAGAATTGTAATATTTCTGCATCTACAAACTTAGATACAGTCCTTTCCACTTTGTTATTTTATTCTTTTCTGAGCTTTAAGTAAAACTTACTTCATATCAGCAATCAATCCATTTGTATTTTATCATCATATTCACATAATGCTTGCATCAACCTGCAACTTGATGTTTTCTGCAGTTTCAGTCAACTTTTATTCTGCATCATAATTCAGTTTCTTAGATCTAGTCAAATATCAACATTGTTTCAATCAATTTTTTCTTAGTACCCTGTTCGGAGTCATAAGACAACTGAAGTACCATGTTCAGGCTCTGTGGGCCTACGAGAAGGTAGTCTAGACATTGGAGGTTAAATAATTTGTGCCAAGTCACATTATTCAGACCTTTGAGACTAAACAAAGAGGTGACCCCATCGAGGGGGCAGAATATAGTACTACATGGCAGTCACATAGGGTGGGTCTAGGGAGACACACATGCGAAGATCTTGAAGATTGAGCTAGGGGTACTTAGGAGATCGAAAGGAGATAATTCCATGATCATCAGTTATCTCTGCCAACGTTAGTGTGATGGGCAGTAGGCAAAGACCTAGAAAGACACTGATGAGCTTATGAATAGTCCATGGCCCGAGCTTATCTTAGCATAGGATGATAGCCCTAGAAAAAGAGAATATAGGAAAATAAAATGGAGAATAACACCTTACACATAAAGATGACATGCTGGAATTCTTTACATAATCATCTTTTAAATTCCTACAATATAAATATATCATGCATGCTACGTTTTATTAAATCCACATATGTTAATATTTGTGCCCTTACAATTGCTAGAGATAACTCTTTCTGTAAGCCACTGGGCCGTGAGACTCAGCGCATATTATTTTTCTCGCGCACAGGTATTCGGACTTCAAGTAAATACTCGGGGAGTGACGTGGACATACAAAGATTATCATTATATGGTTGATATTTTATACAATATAGTCGGACTGTATCAGCTTCAAAAAAATATTTATTGTAGCAAGATATAATTGTAAAAAAATTTCATAGATTTCTGTCAATTGTAGAGTTTTTGTAAATTATATTTTAGCTTTGTATGAGTTTTCTAAACTCATACGGTGATTGTCATGTTGTTGACATAGGATCGAAGCATGACATAACCTCCCTTCATGCCATCTGGTGATCCTTCCTGAACTGCTCTACTATTCAGACTATCTTCTCGAGTCTTCTAGTTGCCATCGGTCTATGGACGCTGAGTTCCTCAAGGACGTGTCTTTAACATTGCTGCCCTTTTTTAATGATCACATTTAGGCAATATTGATGCTCTGATTGATACCATTTTTCATCAATGTTGACTTGAGACTAACCATAGGTGAATGGATGCAATCAATGATTTGTAGATGCTGAAATCAGAAATGGTGAACCAATGATATGTTCATCGTCCTCCACCTTCGCTCTCATCGAGCACTCCTCCACTAAAATCTAACAACAATAGTGAAACATAATTACTATTACCTTGAAAGTTTTTAGAGCAAGGGTCATCAAAATTCATGAGCAGAAGGTGGACACCGTTTGCTTGAAATCAGCACAAAAAGGAGAAAAATTTGGTTGCAGTGGCTTCCAAACCGAGGATAGGGGTTGTCTTCAGACTTCATTAAAGCTCCTTATCGTGATGAGCTCTGATTTCATTAGTAATTGTTAGAAGAGAAAAGGGCTTAATGTCATTCGGTGCATGGGGAGGGAGTCTTTTCTGCATACAAGTTTTTTTTTTAAAAGCTTATGGGATCCTGGTGTATGACCCCATTCCCAAAAAAAATATCCATTATTTTGAGTTCTTGTTAGGTCTCTATCTAGATCCAGGTAACATTGTGTTCTTCATTATCATTGCTCTCTTCTTTCATTTGTGACCTACCTATTATCTTGGACTCACTACTCCATCATCTTCGAGTAAGATAATGCAATGATCATCACAACCGATGAGCTTATGGTAGGAGGCCTTGAGATCGTCCGAGCTCATGTACAGGATAATATTAGTTTACTCTTTGACTTTGCTCACTCTTAGTTGTGGGCCTACCCTTTCGATGAATCATAACCTTATGATGAACTCACATATAAGCAATCATGAATGATGAACTTATCGTTAGGTTGGTTGAAAGCTTGATGCTACGGTGATCATCAGTTCACACCATTGGGGCAATCATAAGAAATCTGACTTGCTGTGTTGTGTTGTTAAGAATGCCAGAGGAGAAGATATTATTATTAAGTGAGATTATCTATGAAATTAAAAATTAAATTATTATAAGATTATCTTAGAATATTAAACTTATAATCTACTAATTATTCTAATCAACTATGATATTTAGAGTACATAAATTGTACATTCTTCGCATGAGGTCTTGAGTTCAAGATTTATTAAGATTTAAAAAAATATGATATTTAGAAGGTTGATAGGTTAGTCTGGAAAATTTTATTTTTAAAATTAAAAATTATTTTTTTAATATAAATTAATAGGGTGTAAAACTGGATTTTCACTTGGGACAGGGCGGCTGAAGAAGCCTCGATAATATAAGGGTGAATATTACGTATTCCCATGTAGTGCAAAACATGCCCCTAGCACAGAATGATATGCCATTGCATATATATATGGAAATTAATGTCGGTCTCAGGTGGTATATGCACCTACGTGTTGCATCCAGAGCTCTCGTGCCCTCTTCTTCCTCCAAGTTTACCCGTACGTGTCGCCGCCGACGCCCACCGCTTTCTGCTCGTGTCTCCCACACTGTACTCCTTATTCGTATATATATTGGGGAGCTGGTTAACCTTGTGGATGCGCAGTAAGTGGAAGAACTCCAGCTACTTGCTGGCGCATTCTTACCGCAGCGGCTGTGTGATCCTACTTTCCGTAAAGTTATATCTATAAAAAAAGGGGGGCAAGGATGTCGTCGGAGCAGGAGAGACGTGAGCTCGACGAGAGAGCGAAGAAAGGAGAAACCGTCGTCCCCGGCGGGACCGGCGGGAAAAGCCTTGGCGCCCAGGAGCGCCTCGCCGAAGGTCTTCCTCTATAATTACTACTGCTCTGTCCGTGTATATGAAGTAAAGAGGAAAACAAAATACATCCATACTATGTGTATAGGGGTTTCATTCGACGTATTAGCCGTACGTGTATTGTGGATGCAGGACGGAGCCGGGGAGGGCAGACGAGAAGGGAGCAGCTTGGGACGGAGGGGTATCAGGAGATGGGGCGCAAAGGAGGGCTGAGTACCACCGAGGAGTCGGGCGAGGAACGCATGCAGAGGGAGGGGATCCCCACGGATGAGACCAAGTTCCGGAAGAACGAAGAATAAACAAAATATGCTTGGTTTGTAACTCTTCGATGAGGCAGCGTGCCGTAGTTTAGTAGGCTTAGGCTGTGTGTTATATATGATCGGCTGTATGCAGCTTAGCTATGTTCGGTGGTTCTACCTGGCTGTGGCCGTAGACGTACCTACTTATTGTATCGTCTGCTGTGATAATATATAGCTTAGAGTTACCTGACGGTGATCGTGAAGCCCCCCCGGTGATGCGTTTTGTTTGTTCTGCTTGATTTAACTTTAAATCTGTCTTCTTCCCTTCGCCCTCCGCCGATAAATCGACGGTCCAACTGGGGCCGGAAGCTTATCTGATTTATAAAAATATTGAAATCTCCATAGGATATTTTAAAATCATGAAAAATAAATAAATCTTAAAAATAATATTTTTTTTAACCTGCGATAGTATATAAAAAACTTCAAAAACGGAGACGTAAATCTTTTGGTTAGAGCGACGGGGACGTGAATAAATAAATATGTACGGCATATAGGAGGATAAGGTGCCGCGTGGAAACCTATTTTTTAAAAATAAAATAACAAGTAAAGAGAGTCCCGATTGATTTGCTTTCTCTTCCGCTCCTCTTCAAGCAGTTGGTCTGGTCGATTTTTTCATCGATTACCTTGCCATCTACCGTCCTTCGCATTGGTCCAAAAATGAAAGAAATCTCCCTAGGATAAAAAAAATTGTGATTGAATTAATTTCCACGTAATAGAACAGTGGATAGACTTGCTGGTATATATTTAAATTAAAATATTTAAAAAATGCATCTCTCCTACTATTTAGAAATCGATCGGATCTGCTCGCCCCTCCTTTTTCACGCCATAAATAACCTCTGCAGCTCCTACCCCGTCGCCGGTGTTTTCATTTTTTTCTTCCTTCTTTTCGATCGGTCTCACCGTAGTAAACGATTGGAAGATGCAGCGACTGCTTCCTACCAGACGCGCTTCGATTTTTGGCTGCGATCGTTGGGGCAAACTGAGGGCTTTTTTCTCCACCTCCCTCCTCTTCGATGACACCCAGAAGCAGGTAAATTTTTTAATACGTCCGAGCCGGTCGAAGGGATTAGGGCTTTTGATCCAGCCATCGCCGATTTTGTGCTTAGCGAAATATAGGAAACGGTCTGGGTTCTTGGTTGAGAGGATGGATCCGACCGAGTAAAATATTATATTCTCTGCTTCTCATTCTGAAACCATTTTTTGCGTTCGTGGTGTTCGTAGTTCAAGTCGAGTGTTCATCAGTTCGCCCAAGAGAACATTGCTCCGCATGCAGCGAGTATTGATGCTACGAACCACTTTCCCAAGGTTCTCCTCCTATAAATTATTCCACCGGGTTGAATATCTTGCCGTCACATCTGATCTCTGCCCGATATCTTTTAGGATGTTGATCTGTGGAAACTCATGGGAGATTTCAATCTCCACGGCATTACAGCACCAGGTACTTTCTATTTTTTCTTTTGTATATAATTTCCTCATATGCTGTCCAATTTTGCTATTTTTCATTACCAGAAAGAAAAAGGGATAACCTTGGAGTTTCTAATGTTTTGTTGTTGAACACCAACGCCTGTGAGAGCAACCGGCCCAATGATATGTTAAATAGGAATGTATTTATATGGAGCGGTGATTTGATGCGGAGCATAACTTAGGTACTAGGATTTTTACGTGTATCCTTCTGATTGCAAATTTTGTTCCATCCCAGAGGAATATGGGGGACTTGGTCTTGGTTATCTGTATCACTGTATTGCAATGGAGGAAATTAGCCGTGCTTCTGGGTCTGTTGGCCTCTCTTATGGTGCACATTCCAACTTATGCATAAATCAACTGGTACGCGACTTTCTGTGGCTATTTTTAAATCACGATCATCTAACAAAATATGTAGTTAATCGCAAGAGTTAGTTGCTTATTGTAGGTGAGGCATGGGACCTCCGCACAAAAGCACAAGTATTTGCCGAAGGTTTTTCACATCACCTCTTATTACTACTACTATGTTTTTTTTTTATTGACCTGGAAAGCTTTTAGATAATTCTTTATTGATTAAGAATCATTGAAGTGATATCTATGCCCCATTATTGTGTATTATTATTCTGGATGGTAAAATATGTTTGGAGAAAATTTATGGTTTTTGATTCATTCTTCTATTATAATTTCTACTCTATTTTTCAATATTGTTGGTGAAACATTATGCAAGTTTGTCTTTGTCTATGCATGCTTATTGGATCCTTCCTAGGTTATACTCATCGTAGGAACTGTTTTGTTTTTTAGAAAATGTGTTTCGAGTAAAACCGAGTAATTAAATATTTCAAACTGAATCTTTTAGTTTTCCTTTACTAAGCTAGTTAATATCCTTTTTTTAATGTGAAGCTCATTAGTGGGGAGCATGTTGGAGCTCTGGCAATGAGTGAGCCAAATGGTAATTAGCTAATCTGATGCTTTCCTTTTCATTCTTTTGATTTTCGTCATTTAGTATGTATATGTATATATATTTTGCAAATTCATATGAATTTGTTCAACATTTCAGCTGGTTCAGACGTTGTCAGTATGAAGTGCAAAGCTGATCGAGTCGATGGTGGTTATGTCATAAATGGTAACAAGATGTGGTGTACTAATGGACCTGTTGCACAGACATTGGTAATCATTTGTTAGTTCCACGATTCACCGTTGAGGTGTTTGCTACGTAATCAATTTGTTTCCTATCTAAACTTCATCCTTTGATCCTGCCCATATAAAAGTGTCAAACTTGTTTAACTCAAAACAAACTTTTTATCATTTCAGCCGTATGATTCGATCATTCCTTTACTTGCTAAAACTTAAGACCTACATGCAATTTTTTTCTGATCACGAAAATTATAGGTGTTATTAATACATGTTGAGGGTATCATGTAAAACAAGAAAAACATCTCTCACTAAAAGAGCAAATTCCTCAACCTACTTCCCAGGTCATTTTAATGTAATTGATGGTGAATTTTTTTTTCAGGTTGTTTATGCAAAAACAGATATTGGTGCTGGGTCAAAAGGAATTACTGCTTTTATAATTGAGAAGGGAATGCCTGGGTATGAATATAATGCTCCATTTAGCCTTCATCTAAAAAAAGTCAATCTGGGTTGTCCAAAGATGCTCAGAATTTTTTTTGTTCAAGATGCTCTATGCACTGTGTTTATGAAAGGAAGACTTTTGTTAACTTCTTCATCTTTATCTTGATTCCTCATCACGTTTAACTTTTGTTGTATGTGCAAAGTAATCTCCTCTTACTGCAATCATTTAGCCTGAGTAAACACATCATGGGAGAGATTTATTAGCAAATATCCCACCATCTTTATATTCAGTTGCAACTCTTTTCGGAAGTCCTTATGGTTATTTTGACCCTTGTATCTCCTTATGGTTGTTCTTGCTGTTGCATTTTTAATTGCAGATTCAGTACTGCACAGAAGTTAGATAAACTTGGTATGCGAGGAAGTGATACGTATGTTTTACTTGTTCGTTTATGTTTGAAGTTCATCTGTCCTAATAAAGGCCTATAATTGTATGACTTAAGCCATCATGTCTTGCAGATGTGAGCTTGTATTTGAAAAGTGCTTTGTTCCGGACGAGAATGTGCTTGGCCAGGAAGGAAAAGGTACATAGATTGAGTTCTCGAAGTTTTTTCTCATGACATTTTTTCTCTATTATAATGTAGACAAAGATGTGGTATAACAAGTACGCAAGTTATCTAGACAAAATAAATATCATGTCCAAGTGCAATGCAGGCCTTTATTAGTAAATATCCTGAGGACTGAACTGATGAGGCAATAAATTGATGAAGCGATAACATTTTATAAGGGGCTGTTTTGGTTGGAAATAAATGTGGAATGCCCACCTCAAATCTTAGTTATAGTACCATATTTTGCCGGAATACCATATTAGAATAGTGTTTTAACACTAAGAAAAAAGAATGAGCTTTTGTTGAAGTGGAAGCAGCATATGCAGTCTTAGGTAAACCTTTTTATCTTGGTGTAGCTTCGACCTGAAAAAATGAAAGTGGTTATAGGTTTAAAGGTCCACTAATGTTCATGGAATTGGTAGTTTGTTTTAGAGAATAAGTATGCAGCTAATGTTAGTTAATCTCCTGTTTTTTTGGTTGTTTGTTATTGGGTTTATGCTGGACTTCAAAGAATTGGAGATAGATCTGTTAATGTTCATGGAAAATGTAGTTTGGTTTATGAATGATTATGCAGCTACATGCTGCTGTCCTATTGATAAAACTTGAAAAAATTGATGTATCTATAGTTTAGAGGTCTGGTGATGTTTATGGGAAAACTATTACTAGGAAATTATTATGCAGCTAAATATTAGTTTCTGTGTTTATCTTACACTTGAAAAAACATGGAAGCAGTTGTAGGTTTAAACCTCCTGCTTATCTTCATGGAGAGTTTAGGAAATGTTTATGCTGCTAAAAGTTAGTGGATCCCTTGATATAGTTTATTTCTGCATTTCCCCTACAGAATTCTTGCTGCATACATAGTGCTGCATTGTGGATAATGCATGTTTCTATTTTTTGGGCTGTTACACCATGTCCTTAGGGATCTTGTGGTGACACTACAACTGTTCTTCACAGGAGTTTATGTCATGATGTCGGGGCTTGATCTGGAAAGGCTTGTCCTAGCTGGTGGCCCTCTTGGACTTATGCAGGCATGTATGGATGCAGTTATTCCGTATGTACGGCAGCGAGAGCAGTTTGGTCATCCTATCGGAGAATTTCAGTTTATACAGGTTTGTGATGCTAACTGATTTCTGCACAATCATCAAACAGTGGTCTGGGACTTGAAGCAAGTTTATCTTCATGAAAATGTAGGGAAAGTTGGCCGACATGTATACCTCGTTACAGTCCTCGAGGTATTATAACTACGTTAAATCTGCACAGTTACTTTAGTTCACATTTTTGAGAAGCTACTCTTTATTCCCAGGGCATTTGTATATTCTGTTGCACGAGACTGTGACAATGGAAAAGTCGACAGGAAGGTACTCTTGAACATAATTTCTTTACTCTCTTAGGGAATAGGCCAAAACTTTTATTCATGGTCATCGTATTATCTTTTCTTGCTCTACAAGTGCATAGTATCTTGTAAGTTGTATATCCCTGTCAAAATGCTGGCACAGACCGACATTCTAGTCCACTCGTACTATTAAGAGGTTGACATTCTCAGCTCACACGATTGTTTATGGTGATCTTTTTCCGCATAAATGTACTTGTCTGCTGTGATTATCCTCAATTAAGCTCCTGTACCGAAGTCAGGAATTTGAAAGCTGGATCCTTACGATTATTCTGCTGCGTGTAGCTGTTTGTTAAAAATACGATCATTCTGCTGCGTGTGGCTATTTATTAAAAATGCATGATCTACTGACAACCACTTCCTACTCCCCTGCAAATTGTTCCAGGACTGTGCTGGGGTTATTCTTTCGTCCGCTGAAAAAGCTACGCAAGTCGCACTTCAGGTAGTAGTCAAGTCCTTGAACTCCTTGTTATAAACTGTAAATATACATCTTTTCCACCATGTGGCTTGTGCCAGCCACGCATGGAAAATGGATTCTGCTATCCGAGCAAAGATTAACCTGCTTCATTTTGTAACTGTAACCGGAAGAGAAGCTGCAGCTATTTCTAGGGGTTTCATGAAACTCATTCGTTTCAACTAATAATTAAGACTTGAGAATTATGCTCTCATGTAGAACTATTGCTTTTTCCTTATTCGCTGCTTCGAGTTATGGGAGTACTGACATGAGCATCTCATAAAACTTCCTGCTTGCATATTATTCTGACAGCTCGTGTCTGTAATATGCCCGTCAAATATCTGAATAAGTTCTTATGTGTTATTTCTGTGACATGCAGGCTATCCAATGTCTGGGTGGCAACGGATACGTAAACGAATACCCAACAGGTCGTCTCCTGAGAGATGCGAAACTGTTTGAGATTGGTGCTGGGACTAGTGAGATCCGAAGAATGATCATCGGCCGCGAACTATTCAAGCAAGAGTAGCTGCAAAAAAATTCGACCTCCTTCAGATGATCTACTGGAATTGTCTGCACAGGAAGCATTCTATCTAAAACACAATTCCTGAGTCTTCCGCAGAATCAAGAGAGGAATCATAGATTATGCCGAGGTCAACATACAGCGTCCCTGGCGGACCGTCATAAACTATTACTTGAAATAATAGACCAGCGGTTTGCATGACTATCGCATAAAGGGTTTTCGACAAGCTTTCACACTCGGAATCGTAATGCATGTGAAACACCATAAAGAATTATAATCAAACACCATCACTCTGCTCAAAATATTGCTCCTCCCAGTGTAATATTCCCAACAGCATCAACCCTTTTTGCATTGTATGCACAATTTAAGATTCAATTAATTTGCACACTTAGTATGAGGAGCATTAGACGCAATTAATTTAAAATCATGTCTCCTAGCTATGCATACTATATTCTAAGTTGCTCTATACGTTTGTTAAACAAATAGCAAAGACCTAATGCATTGCCCTTTATTATTAATTAATTAAAAAAATGCAAAACCATGAATTCCAATAATAAATAACGTAACATTAAACTACAAATTCGTAAATATCGAGTTCCATATGAATATATAATTAAATGATCTTATAATTCTAATACTTTATAGTTGAACATTGTTTCACAAAAAAAAATAAAAACAATATCTACAAAGAAAAGATATTTATTACTATTTTAAAAGTCAAATTTAATTGGGAAGGTGAGCGGCGAGCATCATGCAAAGCTATTAATCATTTCAGGGATAAACACGGGCAGCAGCTGAGTGACGGCCAATATGCCAAACTTCATATAAACTATTAATCTTTGTAGCGATAAAAATAGAATAAACTTTTAAAGCTCAATATGCAGCATACAAATATGGGATTACTAGTAAAATTCCCGCATATATCAAAAAAGTTTAGCTTCATATAAACTAATGACCGGATGTTTAATTGGACATTCCATTTCAACCCCTACGATTCCATACCAAATATGTGAAAAATTCATTTTGTGCTTAAAAATCAAGCAGAAAAGTACAGTGGCTAACGCGACCGCTGATGTAAAAAGGCAACTCGAACAAAAAAAAAAGCACCCCCACTTGGCTTGGAAACAAGAGCAATTTCTTGAACCGTAATCCATCAATGAAGCTCTCCTAAAGATCTCCATCTAAGAAAACCACCGCATCATGGGCGAGGACCTTGACCAGGCCTCCCCATATCATCCTGCATCACAGGTAACATCAAAATCAGTGAACCTAATGACGAACGAACGAACGAGCAAACACACACACAGCCGTCGGTAGTAACAAAGTACAGATAAACTACCACCGACAGAGCAAGACTGGGAACGACCAACCGCCAGAAACTATACATCAAGTGTTCAACGAAGAGAAATTTGAAGGCCCTCCTTGCATAATAGTCGTGGTACGGATGCAGCAGAGCATAAATTATCTGAGAGAAGGGGAATACGAGTAGCAGTAGATAATGAAAGGCCAAAGGCAAAAGGCAATAGGCAATGCGTGCTGCAAACCCGGCTGCACACGACCCTTTTAACCGTATACTGGCCATCATAGTTGTAAACCAAGCGATAGAACTCGTCGTACTCGACCGAGGCATAACCATTTGTTCCAAAGCTAAATGACATACACAGTGTGCTCCAGTAAAGAACACAAAGCTAAGAACCTGAAAAAAATGGTACGGCCACATAAAGATGAATCAAAACACCCGGCGTCTGAAAAGTTGCGTTCCTCCTGTCAGCGCCAGACCTAACCCTGACGACCTTCGAGTGGATTGCGCAAGAAACACAATACTGCATCTTGACATATAATTTGGGAAGAGTATGGCCTAAAGATCTTAAGCACTATCAAGTTCAGACGAAGTGTAACTTCAAATCGTCATAATAAAAAAAAAGGGTGAGCAATTACCAACATAAGCGCCATGTTTCCTGCACGTCCCCGATTGCACCTTGCTCCACTATGTTCCTCACAAGAAACCTCTCGATCGCCTTGTCCTTAAAGATGAAAAACAGTCGGAGAATCAGGGAAAAAAACGATATTTCACGACAAGAACAAAGTGATCTGAAGAACCGAACATAACTAAAACCCATAGAATGAAAACCAAGTTGAATGCGTAGATAAGCAAATTCGAAATGGAGTAGGAAAAAACAACAAGAAATAATAAGGGATGGAACCTTGGGGCAAGACTTGCCGCAGTTAGAGCAGCGGATGAGATCGACGCCCCCCATTCCTGCGCTTAAAAGTCTGCTGAAGGAGACAGGTTTTGTTCGATCGCTCGCCATCGTCGCCGCCGCCCCCTATCGGGCACAGGATCGAGTTATTCTCAGCGTTCGAGTGAGTGGGAAGGAAAGGAAACTAAATATACATTTGCTCTCACAGGTAAATCAGCCGTCCATCAAGAAGAGATCGCCTAGAAAAAACGACCATCACAAAACGCTTCCTTTCTGCGAAAGCCCCACGATCAATTATGTGACGAAGGGCAGCCCAAGGTGAATGAAATCATGCGAGGACCAATCTACCGACGATGTGGATGATCCAGGAATTGACTGGAAAACATGATGTGGGGGGGGAATCTTGATATGCTCGTGATTGATGGATGATTCTTGACGTAGGGGGTTGGTTGCTATGGGCAGGTAGACGTGAAGTTAGGGAGAAGGGGGTTAGCTCTGAAGCTGTGGCCTCCTTGGGAAATTGTAATTAGCATTCGAGTTGGGTAAATGGGTAGCCAGCCAGCTATATGATAATTATTACTATTAAAATTTAATAAGGAGAAATGGGAATTCTCACTCGCTCGGTCGTCGTCGATACGTGATACGTATTCAGATCATTGCAAGCTTTAATGCTGAATTCAGCAAGGACCTGAGGTTTTAAAGAAACGTTACAACAAGTAGACACCATGATGATGACATATTATTATGAACCCTGCACCACGCTCTAAATGAATCTTTTATGATTGAAATCAATATTCACAATAATTACCGACCTATCCATCCCTCTCTCTCTCTCTCTAATGGATTAATTAATTACGATATGAAATTAAATGCAAAGGAATATATATATATCCATAATAATAATTAGGTTAGAAGGAATTGAATTGATTGGATATTCTTGCAGTCCACGGTCACCGACGTAAGAGAAACTGGAACGGTCAAAGAAAGAGGTAGTAGCCAGAAGAGCTACCTCTAACCATTTCTATCACTCATCAGTGAGCTGTGAGACTGTTCTTGAGACGTGGTAATTTAAAGCAAAACTATCTTGGCTGCAGCCGGTGCTCAAGATAATTACAAATAAAATAGGTGAAGAAGAAGAAGAAAAGAAGAAAAGGGGATGAGGGTTCAAAGCTTGCATTTATTTGCCATAAAAGTGGGACAGAGATGGGAATCTAAGGTAGGCAGGGAAGAAATTTATAGGTAGGGAGGGGTGGTGAGCGTGGACTTTGATTGTTAGAATATATATATATATATATATATATATATATACGGTGAGTACGTTAATTAAATTCATAGTCCATTCATCGATGAAGGAGAAACAGAAAAGCCATGCATAAATATATATATATATATATAATGCATACAGAGAGAGAGAGAGAGAGGCAGCGTGTCATTCCCTTTCTCTTCAATGGTCGGCCGGCCACCTCTCTCTGGCTCGGTAGCCTGAAAAGAGTTAAAGAGGTCATAAAGAGTAAAAACAAAGGGAAAGAAAGAGAAGGTAGCAAAGCAATTCAAGTCGCCATTCAATATCACTTATCAGAAGCAAACATCAGCATGATAGCATTTAATCACCCCTCCATCCCCCCCTCCTTCACATTCCTCAACTCATTTTCTTAAGATTGAAAAAAGTATATATATCTTTTTTATAATCTATATATCTGAAACTTGTTGCTGCTTTTTCTTTTCACATCATCCCTTTTGTCTCTCCGTGTCTCCCCTTCCATCCAGTATTTGTCCTCTCCAAACTCTATATATACTTGCCAACTCTAAAGCTGGAGCTTTAGCTCATAAAACAAAACCAAAATAAAAATCACAGGTCGAAAGAGGAGGTAGCAGTACCGGGTTTGTTAGATCGAGATGCCTCAAGCTCCATCCACAAGGTGGTGCCCTACTCCGGAGCAGCTGATGATACTGGAAGAGCTGTACAGAAGTGGGGTTCGGACGCCGGATGCATCTCAGATACAGCACATAACAGCCCATCTCTCCTGCTACGGCAGGATAGAGGGCAAGAATGTGTTCTACTGGTTCCAAAACCATAAGGCCAGAGAGAGGCAGAAGCTGCGCAGGAGGCTCAGCATGCACCACCAATTTCTTTGCTCCGGCTATCCGCTTCCGCTGCTCCCATCTCATCGCCCCATGCAGTCGTTCCACCAGGACGCTCCACTCTTTCACCCTCCCTCTCACCCCCTCCTTCATCAGGTTAATTTTTTTTTTCCAATTCTCTGCACGTACCCCTTCTCTCTCTCTCTCTCTCTCTATATATATATATATATATATCGTCTTTTTAGTTTTACCAGCGGACAAGTACGTCTGTAGCACGTACGTCAAGAGGGAATAATATATGTGCACGCGTCATTAACAAGCTGTAGAAAATACTGACATGCATGCTGAAAACCTTAATCATATATATGCACATTCCATTCCATTGCAGGACGCAGCACAGCAGGGACTGAATTTGCTCTGCAAGTTGGAGACCAAAGGAGAAGAAGAATTCAGCGCACCGTCGGATAGTGATCCATGGATGGCAGCGGTAGAGGTTCAACCTGCATCATCCTCCGGCAGCGACAAACAACCTCTCAAGACTCTCGATCTGTTCCCAACAAAAAGCTTTGGTCGCCTCAGAGATGAAGCCAACACATCCAACCCCACTTAAATTACCTACTAATACAAACATACATACATACACATATATATAACGTGTATTTGGATGGATGATCCATCTATCTCTATAGCTATAGCATGCTGTGTACTCTACTACTTAATTACTGTATGCAAACCCTTTCCGATGGCCTAGCATCAGAGAATCTAGTCGTATGACTGGCATTCGTCAGTAGGCAGTACGTCGATCGATCTGTGTCCACTATTGTTTTAGTTTTTTAACTTAATACTTATAGATGGATCGGTCAGTCGGTCTGTCTTGTGGTTTCAGACATTTTGTTCTCTCAATCCGTTTGTCATCGTGGTCGTCTCTTTCGATTTTGTGCATGCCAAACTTGCAATATCAAACTAGATTCTAATATATTCTATTATTATAACATGTATGTTGTGTTACACAGAAAGAAGATTCAATTCGTTCCCACTAGATATGAAACCTAGATAGGAAACTTGAGAAATTATGCCAAAAAGGGTACTAGACTTGTGTTACACACTTAACTCCATGACGCACCTAAGTCCAACTTAAGTAGCTCAGGGCACACCCAAAAGGTGACCGAGAGGAGCGTAACTCAAAGTTCACTAAGGAGGATCTAAGGGGCATACATCTCAGCCTCAGTTCCATGCACAAAAGGGAGGATTTAGCCATCCTCCCTTTAGGGGATTGTAGGAGTTGTTTAAGCTGCTAAGGGCAATTTAGGGGATTTCTGCCAAACCACCTCAGTGTCCGCACAACTTGCGCCCCATGAACTCTATTCAAAAAAGGGGCTGCCGGTAGAAATCAAATCCCTAAATCCAAACCATCCTAATCTACAACTTCTCTCTCCCCACCGGTCACTGTTGATCAATTTGAGAGTTGGCTAGCAGACATCATCTTGTCGTTTCGACAATTAGGGAGAAGGGTGGTGGTAGGAGCAACCTTGGTGGCTATTGCCATCCGGCGGCAGTTCAGTTGCTTGGAGCTTATGGGAAGACTGGGAGAAGCCGACGAAGCTCCAACCAAGTTGGAACTTCATTTCTAGGTTGGTCTTACAATCTTTTCTTCATCAATAAGTCCTTTTGATGGGATTAGAAGGGAATTAGAAGCCACTGGACCAAAGAAATTTGACTTGATCTTCTTTGATTGTAATGCTCTATTTTATTTGATGCTTTGTATGTTAGAATTTTATCAAAACCTCTTTATGATCCCTTCGCATTACTGAAACATCTGTTGATCGAATCTACATGATATTTGAACTAAATTAAAGCGTTATGGTGGATATGTTGCTTCTCCTATTTTGATCTCCATCACTAGAAATGGATAGCTGTGATTTTGATGCGGTTGAAGTACTTAAATTGAGATTTTAGAGGCTTAAAGGTAGAATTAGTCTTGAGAAATAGGGATGTTGATTTGTTTGCTTGCTTGCCTTTTTATTTGTTGATACGTTGTAGTAGTTTGATTCGTTAGTCAACTACTCTTCATTTGAGTAAAATGTTGATATCATGTAAAGAGTTATATGTGTATTCCTAGTTATATAGTTATATTCATAATAACGGTATAATGAGGCAAAATTATTGAAATAGGATACTAAAAATGGACTATCAAATTGGCATGGCTTGGAACAAATGAACACTGCCTGTGAAGAGTATCAAATGGATATTGATTAAAATTGGATAAACAGTTGGACGTGAATGTATAACTATCTAAATAGATGCTACACCATAAGTTGAACCGATGATTGTTACTAGATGATATTAGTAAGTCAACAACATGCTAGTTTTTCAAGAGTTAATAGCTATTGATAATGTTAGCACTATGTCCCAATTTTGAGATATTGATTTTGAAAAGAAACCGATAACTTGACATTTATATGAATATGCATGAATAGTAGTAGTACAAAATACAATTGGTTGAATAGTTGTTTGAAGTAAAGAGGAAGAATAAACTAGTGGTTGCAGGGTGTCTGCACATTTCTGTTATTCCATTGCTTTTAAATTTCATGAATACTTGGAAAATTAGGATACTCTCATTTAATTAAATTACTATGTCCAAGTTGAAGGAGTGTCACTGCTATCCCTAAATCTAGGTGGTAAGGACAATGCTAAATTTAAATAAGAGTTTCAAATTCCATTTTAATTTCCAAGTGTTGTTGATTGCTTAACTAACTCATTGTTAAGGTTGTTATGGACGGACCCATGTTAACTAATGGCACTAATCTAAAAGATTCTGCATAATCATGATATCTTAATCATTAGCGAATATGGGAAAACTGACTTAAGATTTAAATGAACTACACAAACCGAACTCAACTCACAAGTTGATTAGATTAGTAGTTGATGTTGCTGTGAATTCTCATCGGAACGAAATAGTGGTAGGGATAACTTAATGATCAGTAAGTTATAATTTAGACTAGTGAATAATTGTTGGTAAAGGTGATAGTATCACAATGTTACACACCTGTGAGAAAATTAGGGACAAGTCATGGCATGTTGTGTTAGATACTCCATTACCACTGTTAGAAGTCATAAACTGAAATGGAGTTGAGGCACGATAATATAAGTCATAAGTCTTGTTCCTCCTGGTATGTTCAATGAAGTTGCTGAGATTGTTGTTGTTGTCTTCTTTCTTTTCCCTTCCTGCCAAAATGTGATCAATGGGTTAAAAGAAAACAAAATAGAAGTAATATAAATGTTATTTCAGATTATCTTACTAATAAATGAAATCAATGATATGTAAATGTAGAAAAATAACGGTAGCAAGTTGACATGGTGATGAAGTAATAATGGAGGAGCATGGATCTTTTGGTAACTGGGCTATAAGATGGAGAAGTTGATGCTCAAGAAACCTTTAGCTGAAGGATTTTAGATAATTGGTAGAATTATTTATAAATTGATGATTTGAATTAGGTATTGAATGTTTATGCATGAGTCTAAGAAGAAGTTGGAAACATTAAATGATGATTTAGTGTTCTGGTTGATCATTGACAAAACATACATAAAACAAACTAAGGAAGATAGAAAGGAAAACTTTTGCCACTGTTTTAGAATTCAAATTACTATCTTCTTATTTTCCATTTTCCTTGCTGAATTGTCATAAATTGATGTTAACTTGAATGAGAATTGTTAATGGTTGAACGAAGAAGAAGTAGAAATTGGTGAATTAGCTAAGTGGTTGGAAACACACATTTACTCTCCTCTCTTTATTTGAATTGTTTTCGATTACCAGGGAAAAGACTATATATAGATGACATGTTATGATGGCAAGAAACAATGCATGTATATAAGGTATTAACATTGACATATAAGTTAGGTTGGAAACTAGTATATTGAATGTATTTTGTTATGGTTGGAATTGTCGTTCTGCTTTAGAACTGTTCTTATTCAGTAAGAAGAGGAACCAAACATGCTGATAAAATGAATTAACATTTAACCATGAAAGAAACAAATGATACAGTGTAGTTGGTGTATGTATCACTGGCTTATTTGGTGCGTGCTGAGAACTTAGAAAACTATTTTGCTTATTTATGTGAAATATCATAAAGATAAGAACACTAAGACATTGGACACTCAATCTAGGTAACATCAAAACTTAGTTAAATAGTTGACATATCAACTAAGGTGGATGACCTAGTCTTGAAAAACTTAAGATTAGGATCATTTAGATCCTAGTGACATCATAATCTAGGAAAGATATATAGCTCTTAATTGCACTATAGTTTCCCTCACGGCGGTGGGTATCACTGTGATAGTCTTACAGTTGGTAGCGGGAGGTATTCCCCACCCAACTTGTATCCGAGATGGAGCCGGGAAAGGAGCAATCTTCGTCGTATACCGAGACTCTCCACCCGGGGCATCGTCAAAGATTAGGAAGTTGGAAAAAAGGGAACCGGTACTATTAGGCTTAGGACAGAAAGTCCGTCGACACACGACATGCTTCATTTGGGTCTATAGTCTACAACCCTATGAGTAGTCTGGACTTTAGGGAAATATAAGTGTGGGTTCCATTGGTTATATCGTGAACAGAATTTACTTGTGGTGACCTTCTCATGGGATAAAAATAAAGTGCTACATGGTATTCGTATCATAGGGTCTATGGGAGACGTATGATACGAAAGTCTCAAAGTGTGATTTGGGGATACAGTTGGCAAGACTAGAAGGAGGAGGGAATGCGGTCACCAGTCTCCTCCACCAATGTCGGCATGATAGGCTCGAGAGCAATCCCTGATTAGGAACTATCCTAAGTGTAGGTGGCAGATTGTAGCAAGAGTTTAAATGAGTTTTGGATTAGATATGAGAATAATGAGTCGTTGATGATGTGCAAGATATGATAATTGTTTATTACATATGCAACTCATACATGCATATTTATTGAATTATGAAATGTACTTTACTTGTTTATATTGCTCCACATCGAGACAACTGTTGTACATCCTTTGCCTAGTATGTCTTCTTTCGTAGCCACTAGGTCAAAGACTCAGTGCATGCAAATTTTTCCCCATGTAGAGTAAACAAGCCTCAGATTTGGTAGATCTAGAAGCGGTGAAATTAATAGAAGTTTTCATTGAAGTAATCAGATGGTGATGGGAGTGTTCTAGAGTTGGACAATGTTAGTTAAAGCTGTGTACATGATAGTAAACACTTATGTCTTAACCTGTATAATAGAATATCGTAGCACAATAAATCTTATAACAACAGACGCAAAAAACTTAGATTGATTTTCGTAAGCCTTGTAAGAGCTGTTGATACTTTTATGGTAGTTGCCACGTCCGATAGAGGGTCAGGTCGTGACAGTTCTAAAACTCATAGAGATATTGATCACAAGAAGGAACTTCACCTGGAAAAAATACCAATATCCACCTACATTTGCAAAGTTTGACAAGGTAATATTAAATGTAGCTACAAAGGAACAACTATACTTTGGCACATACTTAGAGAATATGTGGTTATCAAATCATTCATCATTGAGTTTAGCTCCAACTTAGCTCATAGACCATCCTCTCACTTCAAATTTGAAAGCTATTAGTGGAAGCAACAAATATTTAGGGAAACATTTCAGAAGGACCGTGCTAAAAATACAGAATTCTCTCGTATTGAAGATCCACTAAAGCTTTGGATTATTAAAACTAAGAAATTGAGAAAGGTTCTCAAGAGATAGAGTGTAAACTTAAAGGTCATGAAAAGAAAATTCAGAAATAATTTAGAGGAGAAGGTCAACATACTCTCAATTAAAGCCAAAGAGGAGCTTGATAAATGGAGAGACAAACTAAAAATAGGATGAGTGTTATGTAGCCGAGGAACTGTTTTAGAAACAGTGAGCTAAAATTTGATAGTGTAAAGATGGGGATAGTGTTAAGCTTAGGAGGAACCATATTGGTTTGTTGAATTTAAATGGATATGAAATTAAGACCTAATGATCCTTCCCTACAGAGCCTAATTACTCTAACCAGAAGGACGTATACTTTATGTGCTCATTTAATCATAATTAACTAAAGTGGATGGTTAATTGAATGGATTTGGGTGGATTTGGATTGGGTCGAGTAGAATTGGGTCGAGTTGGATCGGTTTGAATTGGATTTGGGCTGAGTAGACGGGGCCAAGTGAATTGGGTTAAATCATGAATTTAGTTGACTTATGTTTGACTTGCATGTTAAATTTAGATTGGAGATTAATGGATTTATTTGAGCTTATTAAGAAGTGTGGGCCTCAACAGATTGGGTTAAATTAATGGGTTGGATTAAATTCATTAGGGTTGATTAATTAAATTGGTGGATGATAATTAATTTAAATCAGATTGATTAAATTGACTTATAAATTTATTTGCATTTGATTAATTAAATAGAGTTTAGTAATTTAATTGGGGTTTAGTAATTGATTTGAGTTGGATGATTGAATTATGTTTAATATTGAATCTAGTTGGGAGATTGGATTTGGGCTTCATAAATGGACATGGACTGAGTGGTTGGGTAAACCCTAAATAGATTGGGTTAGTTACATGAGTTGGATTAGATAAATTAAGATATATAGGGCCAAATTAATTAGATTAGTTTGGGTTATCAAGATTAATCAATTTCTATCAAAATTATTTTAGGAGATTGTATTACATCTATTCTAAATAAATATGATTATTATAGGAATATTATTTGAACACGAGCTTGCTCTATTACTGGTACGTACTCCGAGCTTCAATTGGATTGATTCTGAACTTTAGACCTCGATTCAGGTGCGTTGTTTCATCAAAGTAGGATTTATTCAAGTTAGTGAAAATCTTAATAAGATTTTATTAGGAAAGTCTTGGATATCTTAAACATAATAAAATACTATGCTTACTAAATGCTATGATAATATGCATGCTAGAATGATTTAATTTATTTGACAAGATTGATATGCCATGTATGCTCTACTTAGTATTTAATATGCTTTATCATCTTATTCTGCATGTTGCTTTATTTTACTTTGCTGTTGTATGATATACCACCACCATGTAGACGAAGATAAAAATATAAATTTAAATTGTTATATTATTACATAGGAGGTAGTATCAAAAATCATTATCTGATACTTTAATTAAAGACATAGGTAGAACTTATGATGCTAGAACCTCTTAGGTACATCACTGGATTATAATTTGAGAGGTTATAGATGACATCGTGAATCATTAGCGTTCAAGCAGTGATGTTCTCTCACTTATACCTCTTTTGAGGCTGGACATAACTTAGATACTGGGAGCTGATTGAGGAATAGATCAAACTAACATTAGGGTCACGATAGATTAGAAAGTAGAGTGGGTCCATACTCAGATACTATTATCCACATGCATGATACTATGGTGCTACCGTGATAGTCATGAGATGACTAGCAGGAATGAACCCTCCCCAGACTTTAGCAAGTATGTAGTTGAGGTAACCATAACCCATTGTGCGGATGCGTTCAACTCGGTCAACATCGATTACTTTTTAGTTGGGAAGGTGATTCCCTTTGCAAGGTCTTAGATAATAGATCCGTAGACTACATGGCTATTATCTTTGATGTTTTGTAGATGATTAGATGAGTAGTCTGGATCCTAGGGTTGTTATTATTTCGGCTAGATGTGGCCGATCAGTCTTTTCTTTATTGGTGACCTTGTCTACGGATGGTGTGTAGTATTACACAAGTGTCGTTTCCCATACGGAGTCCAGGGCAGATGTAAGGGCACGATAATTTCACTAGGGGAGGCATGGTCGGTGACTAGCGAGACAGTATAAAGTGATCTAGGGTCACCCGTTCTTCTCCAGTAACATCAATACAGTGGACATAGGTAGAGACATAGACTGTAATGGCATCGATGGACTTGTTGTCACGCCCCCACCCTATTGTCGGGCACGTGGCAACCGTCGTATGAGCCCAACGGATCCATACAAGGCATCAAGTGATACATACAATCCAAACACATCGTTTACACAGCGGAATATACAATCAAATTATCTAACTCATCGTTGCTAACACAGTCCTGATAAACCTACTACAATTCTATGATAACGATATCAATGAATAAAGATCAACTCATCGAAGAACTCATCTTCACCCACCGTCATGATCGATCATACACATCTAACATACCTGCACACACGGGGAAAAGTGGTGTGCTCAGCCTTGCGGCCTAGTGCGAAATTACGGCTCGAAACCGAATAAGGAATCCAAAGGCTAGGAGGATTAATCGGGGATGCCTTGGGTTTATTATTAGTCATTTTCATATAATACATGTGAAGCATATCATAAATGCAAAATAACTGTGTAGGTATATACAACAGGTGTAGCACTAGATGTCGCCTAAACAATGTCTAATAGCTATGTCATCGATGTCACCAGAGTGTTATCTACAGTGTACTATGACTATCAATGTCAAGACTCGGGCTGCCAGTCTATGCTTAGTGAATACCCCAGCCAAAGGGCATCACCAAGCCCATCAGTGCCTTTGTCTCTGTCTCTCCCTATGCCCGCTGCACTGATGTTGGCGGAGGTGACGGGTGACCCTTGATCACACTCCTCTATCTCGCTAGTCGCCTACAATGCCTCCCCTAGCGAAACTGTCGTGCCCTTACATCCTCCCTGGACTCCGTAGGGGCAACGACAACTCGTGTAGTACTACAACACCATCCGAAGACGAGGTCACCATCAATAAGATCCATCGACCACGGCTAGTCGATATAGTACAACCTTAGGATCCGGACTACCCATCCAACTGTCTGCAGAACGTCAAGGATGGTAGCCGTGTGGTCAACGGATCTACTGTCCAAGGCTATGCGGAGGGATGTCACCGTCCCAATCCCCGAGCAGCGATGCCTGCCAAGAGGTGTGCAAACTAGCTGTCGCCGGAATGCTACAACCTCGGCGATATGTTTGCTAGGTTCTTGTTTTGGTTTGTCCCGGCTAGCCATCTCAGGACTATCACGGTGTCGCCTAGACGACACATGTGTAACTTTCTGGGTAGGGACTTACTCCGTATATCTAGTCTAATGTGACCTTGGAGTTTGTACAGTCCCTTTCCCTACCAACTCCCAGTATCTAAGCTATGCATAACCTCGGGAGTGGTACTCCCAATATCTAAGTTATGTGTAGCCTCGGGAGTGGTATGTGGTGGAGCATCACCATACTGACCATCGGCGGTATGCAGTGGCCAAACGGGGTATGCAAGCAGTACCCATTCCCATCTGATTTCTAGTGATGTCTCCTAAGAGTTTCAAACATGTCATCATTCTTATCTATAACCGCCTGGTAGTCGTGCTATCATAGCATATATGAATAATATAACATGCAGGATAAGAGTTATAGACATGTTAAATATGTAGCATGACACACATGGCATATCTTGCACGTAGACAAAGTAAATCATACTAACATGCATTTATATAGAAACATAGCATGCATATTAGTTTTATTCTATTTAAGGCATCCGAGATATTTCTTAAGAACACCTCGGCAGGAATTCCCTAGCTTGAATAACTCCTACATTCGATGAACCAACGCACCTGTATGAGGATCTGAACTTCAGAACCAATCCAGATATATCAATAATACACGACTCTCAAGTTGGAGTAAGATCCCTAAAACAATAAAGATTTTATTTAAAATATAGATCTTTATAATCTAATATGATAGAAATTATTTAATCACTAATAACTGGACCTATGCAATTTATTTGGCCCAACTCTCAAGTTGGAGTAAGATCCCTAAAACAATAAAGATTTTATTTAAAATATAGATCTTTATAATCTAATATGATAGAAATTATTTAATCACTAATAACTGGACCTATGCAATTTATTTGGCCCAATCCAAAATAAATGATGCACTTCAACTATTAGGCCCAACTTTGTACTCAAACCCATACTTCAAATCTCGTAATTATCATAGGTCAACTCAATAGCCCAAGTCAACAGCAAATCCAACTCCATCATATTATTTTTCAACTCCATGTCAAATATCATCATCAATTAAGTCGGACTAATAATTACTTTCTCTAGTGCAAACCCTTGTTCAATCCTCTATCTTAACACATTATATGCATCAAGAGGAAAAGAGAGAAAGTAGATGGGAAAATGAGAAGAAGATCATAATAGGTGAGAAGAAGGAAGATGATGGGGCAATAGCATAAGTCAACCAAATTCTTATATACACCATAACCCATCACATTAAAAACATCACCATAATTCAACATCGAAACCACACTATCACTAAGATTCAACAGCAACAAGTCACCACCATTAATAACATTACCACAATCCATTAATTCAATCACTCCATCAAACCAAACCCAAATAGCAACATCACACCATTAAATCCATAATCAAATCAGTATCACCGTCATCACCACCATTAAATCCAAAAATCAAAACCACATAATCATTAGAATCAACAATACACAACATAACCCAAAATTCTCCATAATCAAAACCATTAATAACAATTAAAAACACCACCATCAATCACCAATAACAACATCAAGAATTCACATCCATCAAACCATCAATAAATCAATAACACGAAATAATCACCCAAATAAATACCACACTATCATCAACATTCGACAACATAAATCACTTAAAATCACATCACCATTTCCAATCCAAATAGCATCAAATTAATCAACTATCAAAGCACCCAAAATGCATCAACAACCATCATTATCATAAAAACTCAACAACCAAATTCCAAATCATCAAAGTGCTATGAAAAACTCAGCAAACCACATCATCAACTCATCAATCAAAGCACCATCAACACTCATCATAAGCCCACCAAAATAACACCATCAAATCCACATTTAAAAGCAAAGTACCATAAAACAACATCATCATATAATAGCTAGCAAATTGGAATTTAACAATATTTTCTTAGTGCAGACCTCTCTACATCCCTAATTATTGTACCATATGCAAAATTTTAAGTAGGGAATAATAACAAAGAAGAATGAGAGGGTTCAATAGAAAAATGAGAGAAAGTAGGGGAATGAGAAGGCCGGCGATGCGGCGAGATCTCTCCCCTCGATGGATCGAGGGAGGAGGGCGATGCGATGAGGGAAGGAGCGAAGGATCGCAGGAGCTGGTTCAGATGGACCAGGTTGGATCAATCGGACCGGTTCGGGTAAAGCCGATCTAGTTCGGCCGGTTCGATCACATGGGAGTCACATGCATCCAACATTTTACACTCTCATCCACTACTTCTCTAGTATCATAATTAAGTCCACCATCTTGATCCTAACCAAATCTCAAAAAGACTCTACCATCAGTAAAACTTTAGTTTGGTCCATAAAAAATTATAAATCATAATTTGTATCCATTTTAATCAAAATTTATTCCAATTTTATTATTTGTCTTAATTCCACTCAAAAATTCTTCTACCTTATTTTTCTCAATTTAAGTTTAAGAAATTTTTTATTTTTTACTCATTTTTATTTTATTAATTAACCCACCTAAAGGTGGGGGTTTACACTTATAGAAATCCCTAGCTAGGGCATTCCTTAAGTATAGACTAGCGGGCCGAGTTATTTGGTATAAAGATAGAAAACTTATTAGATAACATACACTAGTGACATAGACATCTGAAACAATATAGATGACAGTTATAGATATCTACATCCCTACATTATTATGTTGATATACTATTTTACCGATATTATATTTTACACTTAAAAGTTAAAAGGTGATGATTAATAAATTAAAAGTATCCTAGAATCTTTCTCCTAGTTTTTGATTTCCTTACTATGATTTTGAGTTTAATTTTACACTAGGCAGCAAGGTTGAACACATCGCGTTCTTAATGTGTGTAGGTTTAATGATAGTTGTTGAGGCTGTGGACGAGGATTACTCGTCAGAGGTATACACCATATATCGCTTACTGCTAGACGTAGCATTGTATTAGGGTTATATCGGGAATATACTAAAAGACTATATTTGATTATTGTTATCTTGGTGACTTGGGATGTAGAGTTTACTCCATATTATGCCTTGTATGGGTCCTCGGGTTCATATGGTGGTTGTGACGTGCCCGACAGATGGGTTGGCGCATGATATATATCATTTGGTAACTTGCAGGATGATTTTATTGAGAAGAAAGTGAAGGGTGCAATCAATAACATGGGGAACACGAAAACTTCAGGCTTAAATGATTTTATTCCTAAGTTCTACACTGTAGTAAAATGTGATATTATAAAAAAATTTCAAAAGTTCAAGGAACAAGATGTGAATACAAGAAGAATATCCATAAGTCATATTGTTATAATCCCAAAGAAGTAATGTGCAAATTCAACGAGAGACTTTAGACCAATTAGCCTTGAACATAACATGAGAAAGCTCATATCTAAAGTTTTAGTGGATAAACTCAAAATTTATGTCCGACCTTATCTAAGAATCATAGAGTACCTTTATTTAGGGTAGGTTAGCATCCAATATTTTTATGGTAGTGGCCAAATAATTAATCCATGTATAAGGACAAATGAAGATAACTTATTTTTTAATTTAGATACTAAGAAGACTTTTGACATATATCTTAGTTAATAGTGTTTTAAAGGCAAATCAAGTTTCACCAAACCTATCACGCCCCATACCTTCCCCTAGGGCACGTGGCAGACCGCAGTCAACTCCACATATAACCCCGCTTATCTCCGAAATTATATGAGAACCCACTAAGCGTACCTGATGCATATCCTCTCTATTTATAGAAGGAGAGAACCTGAATAACAGATCAATATAACTCTAAAAGAATATATTCTTAAAATTATATCTTTACTACAGTGATACACACTTATTTACAAATAATTTACAATCAAAATAGGGTACATACCCAAGGTTATACAAAATACCTAGCTAGTGGATCTCCATATACACACAAAACAAAGGTAGAATTGTCCTACCTTTCAGAAATCAGGTGCCTTGCTATACGTTGTGATATCTATCAGTCTCTCTCCTGCTGTGATCCTAAAAAATAAAAATGAGTTCCCCTACGGGGTGAATAATGCTGTACCCAGTGAGTTGGATAGAAAATAATGTAAAACCGAGAACATAAAATAATAAAGTCTCAAGAATAGGATAATCTGGCTATTCGTGTGCAATAGCCAATAAAAAAGAACAAGCAACAAGAATCACACAAGACTGTATTCGGGGCTGGCTAAATCAAATATAGTTGCTGCAGACAACTGTCATCTAAGGGGAGGAATCATGTATCATAATGTACCCAGATCAAAATAGAAGTACAATAATAGAGAAATAAAGCCCCCTTTCCACCTAGGTTGTCCACTGGACCTCGCTACCTGGTATCCATAGCTAGTCCAGAGTAAAATCCAGTCAGGAGTATCACAGTCTTCTATCCTGACCTTGAGCACTATTCCCCATGCCCCTCTCAATAAGTGGCCCATGAGAGTGCTAATAATGTAATATCTTATCACTGCAGTGAAAGTGCCTATAGCACTATCCAGTAATATATCATCCTAGCCATATGCATTTCATAAGTGAAATAGTATCACGAATAATTAAACAGATGCATACGCTAGATTGGAAGTCAACAAAAGCATAGTATCATGCTTATAATGAATCAAGTAACAAGAGCATGAATAGCTTATGTCATCAAGTATGGATATCAAGAATTATTCGCAACTTATTTATAATCATAATGAGGATTATATTAACTAGCAAGAGAGCCAATGAATATCAAGTATAAATAATCAAAGGGATTATAGTTCTTCTGAACTAAACATTGAGAACTATTTCGTCTATTCTGCCCAGAGAATAAACACTCACCTGATCTTATCGTCGTAATCGCATTCTAACTCGTATCGCGATCGTTCGTATCCTCGTGCTTGCTTATTGAATTTTCCTGTGAATATTTCAATGAGTTTTAATTCACAATCCGGTAATAATTTTGCAAATCCGTCTTCACCAACATTCTTAGAATGATCTCTAGATTCACTCTAAATTTTATCTTAAGTTTGTCGGAAAGTTCGTCGGAAACTTGCCGGAGACTTGTCGGAACCCTCGTAATCGAAGTTATTCGATCAATACCAATATTGGTACCAATCGCAAGCTCTCTTCATCAGAAATCCAAAAATCATATTTGCTCCAATTTTTATAGCTCATACACGATCAATTTCACCGATTAAATTCATTTGGGCGAAATCCCTAAGTTAGGATTTTTAGCTCGCCGACGGCCAACTGGCAGCCAATAGCCCTCAACTACGGTACCAATAGATAGCTCTCGTCGAGGAGAAGCCATAGGTACTAATTTTGCAAGGTTCTGTGACCGGAATGACCGGAAATCGCCGGAAGAAACTCCGGCGATAAACTTTCGCCACCGCCACTTCTCTCCTCTTTTCCTCCTCAAATCTCAACCAAAACTTAAAATTTATGGTTCTAATTTGTTCTCTTAGCTCACCTAATATCGTACCTGAAATATCACGGAAAAACTCTACTAGAGTTGGCCGGAGCATCGTCAACAATGTGTGGAGACAAAGCTACTATGGAAATAGGGGAGGAGAGAGGGAAGAGGAGCGCGTGCGATCGGTGGGAGGAAAATACTTATTTTTATAAATTAATTAATTAAAATCTTAAATCTCAGATCAAATCTTGACCGTCCGTTTAGATCAATTCTTGATTCAATAATTTGACCAATCAAAAGACGTCCAAATTACGATCCATCTGCGCTGTTGGATTCCTTATCAAAAATCCTATCCGATGGTATAATTTTTACCTTAAAATCTCATACTTTAAAAATCCATATAATTTTACAAATAAGTCCTCCCTATTATTTCTTCCATAAAACTCATTAAAATCATCATCTATTACATCATTACCCTTAATGCAAAATTACAAATCTCATAAAACTTTAATAGATAATGAAGTTGATCACTAAAGTTGATTCTACAGTGATTATTAATGATATTCTGAGTAAGCTATTCACTTGTCGGAGAGGATTAAGGCAAAGAAATCGATTATCTTCATGGAATGCTTCTCTAAGATGATTAAAGGGCAAATCAGATGAGACTTATTAAGGGAATACTCAATTAGGTTCAAGGTGGAGGAGTCACATATGCAGATGATATTGTTCTCCTTTTATAGAGCTGAGAGGAGTACATAAAAAACTTGAGGCTACTCATTGATTGCTTTCATGCAACATTTGATCTAAAGATCAATCTAGATAAATCCACACTAATTTATTTATAAGAAAGAGAAGTAATATAAAAAAATCAGTTGAGATTTTGGGATCCCAGTAGACACTTTCCCATTAAGTACTTAGGATTGCCTTTGATAGATGATAATTTAAAGAAAGATGATTGGAGAACCATTATAACCATATTAGCTAATAAAATTCTCTAAACAAGCTAGCAATAATTGTACCAACCTCATCGTTATTATCATACATTTTTGACCAAAATCTACTCGTACAAATCAAAGCAACCTAATGAAATCAATTCAAATTCATTTGGCAAAATCTCCTACAAACAAGGAAACAATATCACAACACTTACACTTCAGGTTCATGCACTTTTAGCACAGCAATTCAATCTATCTATACTTATTGCAACAAAACAAAATCAAAAACTTCTCAACATGTGAACACCCAAACCAAATCATCAATGACATGTTAAATTTCACAATCATCTTGCTGGCCACACATGCATAACAAGCAACCTGTAATATATAAATTCGACCATAGCTACACATGCAAGCGATCTCTCAGTAATAAATTTTACTTAAATAAAATGATATAGCAGGAGCTTGCGATCTACCTCTATAACGCACTAAAACATGCATCCTAAAACAAAAATTTTCACAACCAACTTAAGGATCCGCTACTCCTACGTATCAGTAAAAACTCAGATTTTGATCATAAGAAGTTCTCCTAAAATAACTAATTATTTCAGCAGGCTGTTTATCAAAGATCTTAAATATTAATTTATACATACTCAATTTTATGAGTTCTGCAAAAATGAAAGAGAAAAATAAATCAAAGAAAATTTCCAAAGTAAAACATTTGAAACAACATTTCCAAAGTAAAACATTTGAAACAACCTAACTTTGCATGAATATTTTAGACTACTCAATGAAATTTCAGCTTTCCTAAACAACATCACAATTTGGCATTCAATCTACGAAATAGAAAACTTTAGGTACAGCATGCTTCCAAATTAATACCACTGCAAAGGACCGCATTGAGGGGGAATTTAGACCCTACCTAATTTAAGGCCAACCACGAAAACACCCGAAGTTCCGGTGCTGTAATTTGCCACCTCCTCCAACGATCCTCAGGTGCTCCCAACTTGTAGAAAATAGTGCATTCACTACACGCTGCCTCCTCACTAATCTGTCATCCAAGAGCATGCAGGCAAACAGGAAGAAGACAGTGAGAATGAATTGGGTTATCAAAAACTCTAAATCGCCAAATTTCAAGTTGCCCTTCCCCCAAATTGCCCACTGTCCCGAGAAGGTAGGGTTTAATAATTCTCTTGGGAGGATAATTACAAGCCAAAAAGACAAAAATACCCCTCTCTATTCTAGCTAACTACATTCCTACCTCTTCTCTTTTCACACCATTATTGTTGCCAATATTTATAATAATACCATTTTTTATTATGCCCATCTCATTCACGATGTTTACCACCTTTTTTTTTAAAACTTAATGAGTATTGAACTCACAACCTTCGGTGTAGAACCCAATTACAAATATGGTTGGAGGTGCAAACATGGGTAGAAAACTGATCTCAAGATGGTAAAAGTGTTCTACATTGGTATAAGATAGAAATGAGTCGAGTTGATATGCCACAATAAATGCAACCACCATGTTCTGTAATGTTTAGTATCTTTTCCTGTGCAGGAATGAGCAAGCTCTGGAATGGTGTTCAGCTATCACTTCATGGGGCATTTGTTATTAACTCCACTTCAACTCAATCCCTTGCTACGAGGCTCGACTCAATCCAGATCAGTAGACATGTGACTTCATTAAAGTTCAACCGAAGACTCCCCAATGGTTGATGCCGATGCACTGACTTCAGTGAATCAACAGGTGACACTTCCCATCTGACAGATGATGTGGCACCACCTAGTTGCTGACTTGGCTCACATCGAGTCAAGGAGGAAATAACTTATGTCAATGTAGTTGAAGCTTGTTCAATTCGTGTCCTCCACCTCATCCTGGATACTGCAACACTATGATTGTGGGAATTGAACCAACACCAACATCGAGGAGATGTTCCCTTGACCTTGGTGGTGCACTGTCCATGTATAGGTGCCCCAAAACCTTAATCCTCAACTTTCCATTATCTTGTAATAAAGTGGTATTAGGGTTAAGGCTTCAGAGTTGAAGAGTTATCCTTTGTTCGAGCAAGAGTGACAAGATGATGGTGTGTTGTAGCCGGTCTCAATAGTGAGTGAACGGACACAAGCATTTGGCCAAGTCCTGTAAACCCCCTCAATAAGTTATTTACTTTTAGTCAATGAAAATAATTATTATAATGAATTTGGAGGGATTCATGAAGGTTAGTCCAAGTAGAATTGGTAAATGGGCTTCAACCAGATGAGGAGATGGGGTAGGATTGGTAATTAGTCAATGGTAATAGGGCAAAAAAGGGAAAGAGTGTAATGTTGTAAATTCTAAGAGAAAAAGGGGCAAATAAGGGACTTTGATGCACGTGATGGGTCTTTGTTTACTTATTCAAGCAATAGACACGAGCCCCAATCCAAGCTCCTTGTCACTTGCTCATGCAAAGCCACTGCACTCATCGTCCCCATTTTGTTGGTGGGAGTTGATTCTCTATATCTCGACGTCGTCGCGATTACTTACCGACACTCCCCCACCTTTGTTTTTCCCCAATTCTTCTTTACTGGTCGTCATCACGGCTTGAGAATATGGAGCCACCATTGCGAGCTTAGAAAGCAATCGCTCTAATTTAGAAATCGGTGGGCATGCCAATTCTACTTACAATTCACCCCAATCCATCCTTCCTCGGGTAATGCACCTCCTGGTCTAGTGGGTCCGCCCTTGCTCAAAGAGCTCATGTAATGTCTCTCCTTTCGCCTTGCAGCCATCAATCTCCCTGTAAACCTTGTATTTCTTTTAGAAAAATAATAATAATAATAATAATAACTTGGCCTATTAGTTTAGTTGGTTAAAGCATCGTGCTAACGACATAGGATACTGGTCTTATGTATCATTGCATCCTTTTTTATTTAAGAAATATTTAGTCCCACATCAGGAAATTCTTGAAAAAGAGTTGTATCATTTTCTATTTAAGAAATATTTAGTCCCACATCGATAATTCTTGGAAAGGAGTTGCAGCCTAATCCAATTTAAGGGATGGTGCCCTCTTTCACATCTTGAATATCAAATCTACCCATACAATGAGTTGTGGGTTATGGTCTTTCCATGCCTAATATAGCCCGACAACGTGCGTCACGCGTGTGTTGGTCCGGTTCGGCGAACGGCCGGTTTAAATGTGTTTTGGTTGTGGGTTGGCTGGTTTTGCGGCTTGTTAATCGGTTTAATTTGGTTCAAGTGGCTAAGGCTTGACTGAAAATTATTGGTTACGGTGCTATTGCTTGATAAATCATAGCCAAGCTGTGATTTGTATTGAAATAGAGAGGAACTACTTTGCTTGATTGAATTGCTTGTTCGCTTAAAGAATCACGGCCAAGCTGTGATTCTTGTTAAAGATCTGCTTAAGACTCAGGTGAGGATTTATGGTTTCAAATTTATTTGGCCTACTACAGATATTGAGTCCTAAGGGTCATTGTTAATTATTGTACATGCTGATAATTTATATATCTGCTTGATTGCATATTTAATTAATATGAGAATTATTGGAAAGCTATACCATGCTAGTTGGAGTATGATGTTCTTATATGCCTGCTATTGACATGTGTTTGAAAGTTTTATCATGATAGTTCATGTATGATATTATTATATGCACGCTCTTGATATAATATTGAAAGTGATATCATGCTAGTTCATGTTTGATGTTAATTACATGCTTGTTCTTGACATGAGCTGAAAGATATACCATGCTGGTATGTGAAATGTTGCTATATGCATACTCCTGATGTGAGTTGAAAGATATACCATGGGGTATATGTATGATGCTATTATATACATGTTGTTGATATTATGCTCATGTTGTGTTATTATTTGATATGTTCATATCGCTAAAGATGTAGAAACACTTAGCGAGAATATGGAACATGTGGACATGAGATAATACTTGAGACACTTTAGGATGATGTTATGATAACACCTAGAGTGATCTGGATTGATATATGATTAAGAACTCTAGATATCTTAAGGTTATGATAACCTAGGAGAAAATGTGAGTTCATGGGTGTGGTATGTGCCAACATGTGGTGAGGAGCCATGTGCTAGCAATGGTAGAGGAGCAAGCCTAGTTGACTTAGTCACTAATACTTTAGTGTAGCCGGGATCTCAGTTTGGTGCAGAACTCAACTTATTTGTGTTACACCAGGGTAGAGGGTGTGTTAGGAACAGTACCGCGCAATACGCTACTCAGGCTAGGGAACCTGATAACGTTGGTATGCTCAACAGATGTGGATCCCTAAGCAGTCCATGTTCATTGGTATCATATGTGGTGGATCCCAGCTTGCCAGGCTGGTGTTGGATGTGATTTGTGATTTGTATGGTGATCCCGCTATGATGCAGAATTACAGCGCTGTATGGTACTTATGATTGGAAAGAAGGGGTGTTGTGATCACCAGCTCCTTCCGCCAACGTCAGTGTACAGGCCTATAGGACAAAGACATAGAGTTGATACTGACGTGTTTAGGAAAATCTCTGATGAGGGATTCACCTTGAACATAAGTGGCTGCCTTAGGTGTAGAATGGTTAGATGATGGAATATTAATTGAAGTGATATGATATCTTTAATTTAGTGGCATTGTTATGATCATATTTCTTATATGCGGTTATATGTCATGTTATGATCATATTCATGATGTTTCTTATTTATTGCCTTGTTGTATTACAGATATGTTGATTTAAGTATATGATTTTTAGTGAATATATTTTCTTGTTGGTTTGTACAATACCTTATGCCCATTTTTAGGGTGCTCTCTCTGTAGCCTCACTGAGTTTCGCGACTCAGATGTGCACATTTTTTCCCTGTTACACAGGTTACAGGTTGGCCATTGGCGGGGAGTGAGGGAGAACCTAGTTGGTGGACTAAAATTATTTTTGTAATCTAGATAGAGATGTGAATGAGTAGTGTTGGCTTGAATGTACAATGTTATTGCTTCCGCTTTGTAAATTTATGAAATGGTAGTGCTTTGTGATATTTTTTTAGTCTTGTATAAGTTGTGACGTTGAAGTGCGGCTTATACGGTGGTTTGGGGTGTGACACTCCTCCCGTTTCCCTTTCTCATTTGCATCATTCGCGGTCATACTCGGCCCTTCCGATACCATCCAAGGTGTTGGTGCTGTTTCGTGTTGGAAGAAAAGTGGACCCCCAACACGATGAGCCATCACCGACGAACGGATGCAATCAATTGGATTTTTGGTAGAGAGGTGAATTTATTGAGTTGCCGTGTTTTGAAGTGGGAAGAAGATTGCATTGTTTTGGGCAGTTGATAGATTGCTCTATTTTGGGCAACAGATTTGGGGTTCGGCCAGAGACACTTGCTTTGTTTTGGGGCTCTGT
The DNA here is from genome assembly GCA_030544415.1 of Thalia dealbata. Lineage (NCBI taxonomy): Eukaryota > Viridiplantae > Streptophyta > Magnoliopsida > Zingiberales > Marantaceae > Thalia > Thalia dealbata. The sequence goes on from CM060458.1 coordinate 14,773,215, forward strand.
CTTCAAAGAAATGGGAAGTGGATTGGGATGCCTATGATCAAATTTTGTAAGTTAATATAATTGCACTCTATCTCCCCTATCTCACCTTCCTTTCCATTTTAACATGGAATGGGAAAATAGTATGGACAAAGGGATTCAAATGGAGACTTATTATGAGAAAATTAGTGATAATTCTCAAATAATCAATCATCTAACATGATGAAATGAACTCGTTTATGTAGGGAAGTATTTCGATACAGAAGTACCATAGGGGTTCCAGTAGCTCTGAAGAGCCAATCTACAAGTCAGTTGCATGTGATTCACTACAGTAGTTACTTATACAGGTTAGGAAAAATCTTTAATTAAACTTTTGTTGAAAATTCTGTGATGCCTAAAATGAAATACATGTATGAAATATATTGAAAGCATGCATCATTAAATACCATGATTATTATATTATTATTTTTGCTATGCTTGCTAGTTTACATGTTTATTTTGCAGATTAGTTGTCATGAATGTTCTTATTCTATGAATGCCTTATTTTCTTATTATTTCATACATACAGAATTGATCTTTCATATAAAAATAATAAAATATTTATATTTTATTAGATCTACATAAAACAACACAAGGACTTTTTTAAAGGCACAATAGCTCTACTTAAGAGGTAATAATGAATATGCCCCTAATAATCTAGATTTTACACTTAGGACTTAGGGGATACAAGAAGCTCCTAGACTCCCTCTACATATCTAATGTAGAGGGTGTACAGTGGTGCACCCAAAAGACATCATGAACAATATAGTTCCTGATATGATGTCCGCCCACTAGTACCACATTGGAGGTTAGGCGTGGCCCATATGCAAGGAATGAGCTGGTATAGGATGGACCGACTAGAGGATCCATACTTGGATAATCTACCCATATGTGTGATGGTTAGTCGTCACCGTGCTGGTCCTTGATGGTAAGCGGGGACACTATTGATCCTGGCCATTGCTTGCATGTAGTTCATATTGAGCTCTCTAGTTCCAGAAATTTTTGAAGCTTGCCATCAATGTACATGATTAGCTCCTGGATGGGAGAGGTGTGATTCCTGTCATCCTTGGATGAGTTTATACCTGGATACTTTACCCATACGTCTGATGGTTGGGCATCAACATGCTAGTCCTTGATGGTAAGTAGGGACACAACCGATCATTAACAATTGCTTGCATGGAGTCAACCTAGCTCTCCAACTCTGGAAATTTCAAAGGCTCACCACCGATGTGCACAGCTAGCTCCTAGACAAGAGAGGTGTGATTACTATGATCCTTAGACAATGGATCCATGGATTGCACGACTATGATTCCCGATGTTTTACAAACATATGGATGATATAGTCTGGATCCTAGGATTATTATTTGTACCAGCTAGCCGTAACCGACAATATATTTTCTTCAAGTACTAACCCTGCCATCGGGTAATATTGTAGTACTACATGACAAGCCATGTTATTTTTGTACAGTATCCTGGAGGCGATACAGCTAACCAATATGACATCGGCGCAGTTAGATTTTGCTAGGACATAACATCGGGATAGTCAACTAGCAAGACAGATGGACACAATCATGGTCAACCATTCCCTCGCCAATATCCATGTGAGCTTTAGGGAGAGACGTAGAGACTCTTGGTATGGATGGGCTCTTGGGCCATCCCTGATCAGGATAACTCTTAATCATATGGATGTAAAGCTCAATACACTTAACAACGAGTTTAAAACATACTAGATGATACACATTAGGTTCATGACATGACATGATATACAACCTAGATTATGTTAGACATTTACATTATTACACCGTAGATACTTGATTGATAATATTTATGTAATTAAATAACTATGTTAAAATATAAATCATCAAAATGCATCCTAGATATTTTCCCTAGTCTTGTTCGTACTATTGTGGTTTGAATCATAATTTTGTATTAGATCACAAGATTGAGCACACCGTGTTCAATGTGTGTACAGGTCTACTAGGAAACAGTGACGTAGACAAGGACCCTTACTAATAGAAGATTCATCAGAACCATTTTAGGAGTCTTCCTTAGCTAAGTTATACATTCTTTGGCATTTTATAATTATTCGTGATATTTTGATTACTACTGTACTTACCATATGCCTCGTATATGATCACAGGTCCATACAACGGTTGCTACATACTCGACCTGTAGGTTGAGGCATGACAAGTCCAATGCATGAGTGAGAATTATTGTCACAGGTCACTAGTGAGACTTACTGTTGGTAAGTCGACCATGTATGTCAGCTATTGTTTATAGTGCTTCAGTTCGGAGTGGGATTTTACTAGTATGGGGTTCTTGTATACCATTCCTCCTCAAGGAAATCCAAGCGTTATGTGTGCAGTGTGTTTTATTCGAATTCACTGGAGGGCACACCAATAGAGTGTCCTATCACTTCTACAACCTTCCAGCTCGTCGACGGTTCATGGGTGATGTTAAAGTAGGTTTGTGATGCTTGGCAAAGCATCATCATCACGCCTCAACCCTCTGTCGGGCACATGATAACTATAGTATGAGTAGTGTTTTACTCATACAAGGTTAATAAGATTAAATAATTCATGCATAAATAAAAAGATCTATATTTAAAGTTCACTAATTATCTTGCAACTAATCCATTGGTTACATTACAAGTCTGATACAATTTGTCTACATTATGTGATGTAAATACTATAACTTATGTAAATATAGTTTCCCTCATATCACGTTGAATTCATTGCCTCTCTGCTCCTCGTAGTCTCATAGGCAGTATCTCAATATTTGTGGATGTGGAAAATTTGTATGTGCTAAATCTTATGACTTATTGCCTACAGATAAAAACTTCTCAAAGCAATGAATGTGCTAAGTATACATTCTGCACGATACAATTATATCAACATCATATCACAAAATAATTAAAAGGAAAATATGCGAGTAAATAAATAAAATAACTACTAAGAGTTTAAATATATGTCTAGATTTTTTAAGTTTCAGTCTCAGATACTATATCCTAGGGATGCATGCCTATGCTTAAGGTAAGCCCTGGCGAGGGACAACCACAAGCCCATCAATGTCAGACCAAGTCTCTGATTAGGTCTGTCGCACTAATATTAACTGAGAAGGCGGGTGACCATGATTCCTTCTCACTCTAGTTTCCCTAGTCGTTTACCTAGAACACACTTTGAGACCATTATATCGTACGTCTCTCATATCTACGAGGGGAGACTGCGGCGGAGGTTAGGCCGTGTTCGAGGCTAGCGGAGCTTGGTAGCGACTCCGGCGGACGGAGAACATGAAGGGGGCGGCAGAACAGGGGGCGTCCCTGTTCTCGTCGATTTCCCTGTTCTCGTCGATTTCGCCGGCGAGAGGGCCGGAGATCGATTTCCCCCTCCGCGACGAAGTAGCTGGGGATGACACGACTCCTGTGGAGTCGATTGGGTGCGGCAGCAGTGGCGGGAGGCTCAGAAGTCGGTTGGAATTGAAGACTGGAGGCAGAGACAGGGCAGACCCTGTTTCTGGTCGATCTCGCCAACGATCGGCGCAAGATCATCTTCTTTCCTCTGCGGTGTGGTATGCAGCTTCAATTCGAGTCTAGAGGAGTCGAATTGAGGTGCGATAGCAACGCCGGAAGTTGGGAAGCGGCTGCCGGCGGAGATCGTCTGCTACGACAGGGAGCAGCGTGCAACGGCGATGGTGGATGCGCTGAGCTCTATTGTCAGTGAGAGGAGACGGTCGGAGGGTCACAATAAGTCCAAAGAGCTTGTACGGGCTGTTCCCACGAGCCCACAGTAGCGGAGTGAGCGAAAATCGACAGCGGACGGTGGCAGTGCCGCGATAGCGTCGAGCGGGGAAGAAGACTGGGGCGGCGCGTGCGACGCATGTGTGTCGGTCCCGTTCGGGCCGGTTCACCCGGTTTGGTCTCGTTTAGGGTCGGTTCAGCTTGGTTTTCATCGATTTTCATAATTTTACAACTGGTTCGAGTGTGTTCAACATTGCTAGAGCTTTATTAGTGAGTTTTAAGTCTTAAGAAATTTATTTAGAATTTTTAACAAATTTTAGGTGTGATTTTTGAATTATTTTAGGATGGGTTCAGGGTTTTGAGTGTGTAAATCGTGTCAGAAATAATATGAAATAATTTAGGATTTAAATGGATTATTACGTGCATGGAGAAATATTTTGATAAATGTTATGGTGTTCAAATTGCATTAATTGGAATTACAAACTTAATGAGTCTTGAACTCAAGATCTCATGATCCTCCCGTATATAACCCAATTACTCTAACTAGATTGTTATTTTATAGGCTTGTTTATGTTTGATTGTGTTGGATTGTGATTGTTTAATGTGATGGATGATTGGTTGATTATAAGGAATTAAACATAAAAAGAAAATGGTATGTGAATGTGAGTAGAAGGATAGATAGGAGATCTTTGCTTGAGTTGTATGATTTATGTTTGTTGGTTGTCTTTATTTTGTTTTTAGGAGAATTGATTATCGTGCTATTGCTTTACAAATCACGGCCAAGCAGTGATTTGTGTTGGAGTCGGAAAGAATTACTTTGCTTGATTAATTGTTTGCTTACTTTTAAGAATCACGACCAAGTTGTGAATTCTTACTTGATATTGTTTTGAGACTCAGATGAGGGTTTATGATTTTAAATTTATGGCCTACTATAATGCTGAGTCCCAAGGGTCGTTGTTATTTATTGTACATGCTGATAAGTTATATATCTGCTTTGTTACATATTTAATTAAGCATATGATTTGATGTGATTTTGAAAGTATATCATGCCAATATATAGATATGATTCTATCATGTGCATGTTATTGATGTTTTGCTCATGTTATATAATAGTAAATATGTTCATGTGATGCTAGAAATATAGAGACACTTAGCATGACACATAATATGATGACATGAGACAGAACTAGAGACACTTTAGGTTCATGTTATAATAATACCTAGCATGGTCTTAAATGACTAATGACTTTAGACATCATAGGGTTACGATAACCTAGAAGATAATTGTAAACCCCCACTTTTATGTGATTTAATTAATGAAAAATGAGATATAATTTTTTTTCTTAGGTTTAGTTTAGTGTAAAAGAAGTTAAAGAACTTTTAGCTTGGGTTATGACTAAGATTGTGACATTAGGTTGATTTTTGGTATTTAAAAGGATCTAGTTATAATTTATTAAAATTTATAGGGACCTAGTTAGAATTTTAATTAAATTTAGAGGGACTTAGTTGCATTATTTTGGAAGTAATGGACGGAATTGTAAAATGTTGTGTGCACATGCTTCCCACGTGATCGGGCTGAACCGAACCGGACTTTTCGAGTTGGTCCGCCTGAACCAACTCCGGTCCAAATGAACCGGTTCCCTCGCACCCGATCTCGCCTGACAACTCGATGAGTCTGGGTCCCTAGACACCACTATCGACAGAGACTCTCGTGCTCGACGACAATCAACCCGTGAAGTGTTCGCAGCCCCTCACCGGAGACCTAGGGGATGCTCTGCTACACCATCACTATCCGCTTAAACGCCAGCGGTAGTGGCGACACCGAACCAATTCTCCTCAACCAAATTCCCAAATTGGAAGAGTCTGTAATGCTGCCCTCTTTCCGATTCTGACCGACCTACTTGCGATGGACTGCTTGATATTCCCATTGATCAGCTGCACCTTCGATTTGATCTTTTGAAAATTTTTATCTCCCCCACCTCCTTCTCATTTTCCTATTTCTCTTCATTATATTTTTATTGTTCCTTTACTTAGAGTTTATACATATGATATAATAATTAGGTATATGGAGAGAATCAAATGAAGGTTGACACCGAGAAAGGATTGTGGAATACCAGTTTGCTAGTGATGATGTTATGACGTTAGATTAAATTATGGAATAATAGCTTGGATTTCATATTGACTTGGACCTTATTTTGATTTGGACTATTAGTTTAGGTGATATCGTGCTTAGTGGAGAAACAACATAGGGAGATGACTTATCATATTATGTACAATGTTACTTATAAATCGCATACAAAGTAAATACCTAAATATAACTTTGTTTATATTAGGAAGGTCTTCTCGAAACGATTAAAGGAAGTGTAAAATTTTACATGGTTGGTTCTGAAGAAGACTAGACTACATCATTAGGTGCGTTGGTTCATCGCAGTAGGATTTAATTCAACCCAGGGAAAATCTTAGAAAGATTTTATTAGGAAAGTCTTGGATGCCTTAAAACTAATAAAATACTATGTTTGCCAGATATGTGATAACATGCATGCTAGAATAATATAATTTATGTAGCATGAATTATATGCCATGTGTATTTTGCTTAGTACTTAACATGCTTTATTAATCTCTTTTTACATACTGCTTTAATATTCCTTGTGATTATATGATATGCAAATACCATGCCAAAGATGATAAGGTGTGAATTTAAAGTTAAAATACTATAAAGGAGGTAGTATCCAGAATGATTACCTGACACTCTAGTTTAGATAGAGTCATAGGTAAGATATGATACTAGCACCTCCTAGGGACATCACTAGATTATAATTTGTAATGGTGTATTGGTAACACACCCTAGATGACAAATCGAACCCTTAATGTTCGAATAGTGATACTCACTCACTAATACCACTCCTGGGGCTACAAACAGCTCAGATACTGGGAGATGGTTGGGAAATGGACTAGATTAACTCCATGGTCAAGATATACCAGAAAGGGGAGTAAGTCCATACCCGGATACAATTACCCGCACGCGTGACCTTTGAGCGTCACCGTGATAGTCCCGGAGTGGCCAGCAGGGATTATCCCCTCCAAGGATTTAGCAGGCATGTAGTCGAGTTAGCCACAGCCCATTGTGCGGATGCGAGCTCAACTCGGCCAACATCAACTGTTATTGATTTGAAGAGGTGAATTCCCTTAAAGCCTTGGATAGTGGATCCGTAGACCACATGGCTATGATTCCAGACATTCTGCAGACGATCTGTTGAGTAGTCCGGATCCTAGGGTTATTAATTAATTCGATTAGCCGTGGTCGAGGATATGTTAATTGAGGTGACCCTGTCGACGGACAGTTGTGTAGCGCTACACAATAGGTTGTGACCGTACTGTGATTCGAAGGGGAAAGGTACGGGAGCAACCGATTTTGCTGGGACGAGGTGTAGGGATCGACCACCGGGATAGTAGAGAGAGATACACGGTCACCCGATCTCTCTGCCAACATTCGTGCAGCGGGCATAGGTAGAGACCTGGACATTCACGGCACAGATGGGCTTATGGGAATCCCTGATCAGGATATCCTCTGAGCATAGGCTGGCGGCCCGAGGCACTTGACATAAAAACAGAAATACTTCTAGTTGACATATACTAGAGATACAAATATGTTATGCAACATAGATGACATATACTAACGACAGACATGTTGTTCAACATAGATGACATATACTAGCGACAGTTAAGTTGTTCAACATAGATGACTTTTACTAGTGACAGACATGTTGTTCAACATAGATGACAACTAGGAACATATACAACTATACACAAACAGTTAGAACCCAACTTTGTTAATGACATTATTTACACCAAAAAGTTAATAATTGATAATTAATAAACCCAAAGGCATCCTAGTACTTCCCCCTAGTGTTTGATTTCCTATCTACGATTTCGAGCCGTAATTTCACACTATGCCGCAAGGCTGAGCACACCGCATTCAATGTGTGTGTAGGTGTGTTAGATGATCGGTCATGATAATTGATGAAGATGAGTCTGTCGACGGATTTATTTATAGTGATCGATACTTATCATAGAATTGTAGTAGATTTATCAGGACTGTGTTAGCAGTGTTGAGTTAGATGTTTTAAATGTATATTCCGCTGAACTGTTATGTATATTAGTTGTGTGTATCATTAAATGTCCTGTATGGGTCCTTTGGGGCTCATACGGCGGTTGCCACGTGCCCGACAGTAGGGTCGGGGCGTGACAATAATGTTAAGTTTTTATTTTGATCTGTACCAACATATGGTGATGAGTCATGTGCTAGTTAAGGTAAAGATGCATGTTCGGTTGACTTAGCCACAGATGCTTTGATGTAGCCGGAATCTCACTTCAGTGCAGAGCTCAACTTAATTGTGTTACTCCAAAGTAGATGGTGTGCAAGGAACAGTACCGTTCCATGCGCTACTAATGCTAGGGAACCTGATAACACTGGCATGCTCAACGATGTGGGTCCCTGAGCAGTCCGGATTCATTGGTAGTATATGCAGTAGATCTCAGCTTGCCAGGCTGCAGATGGATGTGATTTATTATGTTGTATGGTGATCCTGCCATGGGACAGAATTACAGTATTGTATGATACTTGTGTTGCATAGATGGGCACTGACGGGTTCAAGAAAAATCCCTGACAAAGGGTTTACTTTAAACATAGGATGACTGCCTTAGGAGTAGTATGGAGGAATTATGATATAGTAGTTAAGGCAATATAACACTTTCGATCTGAAATTATTGTTATGGATGCAATTCATATATTATGTTCATAGGCCTTGTTATTATAATGTGGCTGCTACTTTAATATGTTAAGTCTTATTATATATTGTACGACATGTTATTTTAAATATGTGATTCGATGGATATATTATCTTGTTGGTTTTTATAATACCTTATGCCCATTTTTAGGGTGCTCTCTCTGTAGCCTCACTGAGTTTTGCGACTATATTTTTCCTTATTACACATGTTATAGGTTGCTATTGGTAAGGGGAATGAGGGAGAACATAGTTATGATGAAATAGAATGTACTTTGGAAATTTAGATAGAAATTTTACTTTGTAGTGTTAGTATTAAATGTAATTTATTTATATTTCCACTATGTTTAATTTAAAATAATTGGGGTTGCTTTGAGATACATTTAGCCTTGTATAAATTATGGTATAAAAGTGCAATTTATACAGCAGTTGCCACGTGCCCAAAGGTGAATTTGGGGCATGACATTAGTCCTTAGACATAGAGGTTGAAATAAGCTCCGTACTCCCAGCTTTTTAGCTTTAAATGCATACTATAAGGATATCTCAGCTTTTGCGAAAGGATGGATCATGTGACGCCCCTTTTGATACTCACCGAGACTAAAGGATGAGTCATGTGATGCCTTCACTACCTATTATTAGACTAATACTTATGTTACCCGCAATTCATAAGAGAAGTACTGTTATATAGACCTACGTGATTCCTAGTAGTTCATATTCCTAGGAAGTTCAGGTTTATGCTCTAGGTGTTTTAAACTAGTGCATATACAATGTCACCTAACTAATTTATCTGTCACCTAGTATGCTCATCATGTTCTTTATGTGTTCTATGCTCCCTAAGTATCATGCACATTCAGAGTCTTAGAACATGACAATTCAATATAACAATAGACAAATAAATTAAACTTCATAAAGCAGATGCATCATAGACAGTATAAAATTTATTAACAACAGACCACAGAGGAGCTCTACTACAGTGGATATACTGTAAACTAGCTGAAAATAATGCGCCTAAGCCTTTTAAATTAGCAAATTCACAACCCTACAATGTTTAATCAATATCACTGATATAAGGATACCTGTTTCCTTATATCCTATTTAGTACTGTGGAAAAAAAATAAATTTTAAATGAGGGAAGCTTCAACATTTCTAATGCAATTACAAGTCGAGAAAGATGAATATGTTCCCAATTATCTTTTACAACATGATGGCAACCAAACCATGTCAACAAAACATAGAAATCTCTCACAGCATTTCCAAAGATCCATTAAAGAGAGCAAACAAACATTATCAACATATTCATGCCTCCACCTCTCGGTAGAAATAATTGACTAAAAGAACATAACAAGGTAAGGACAATATTTGTATCTTCTTTTGGCAAAAAACTATTGACAAAGAATCTTAATAAAGTAGGGACCGTCATTGGAGCAACATCTTCAAAAAAAAGTAACAACAAAAAGAAGATGATATAAGTTTGCTTATGACGGTTATTGTCCTATTTCAATTTGCCATCCTATTTATTTTTTACCGCAATAACTCGATGTATAGCATTTCGGACGACATAGAAAAAGTAAGAAATCGTGGAGAATACAAGTAGCTATTTAACCTCTATACTTTTTTAATATTAGCGATGGAAATAATTCTAACATAACTAAATTCAAGGCATTATTAATAATCCAAATTCTTGATACACTTATCAAAAATATTAAAACTTGCATTTCTTGGCCATACCGACTGAAATACAATGAAACTACAATTCGGAGAAATAAGATAAGCTATGATATCTACACACTGATGTAGAAAAAAAACTATAATAGTGAATCGTAATCAACAAAATTCATTTATCTCATATAGTACTGCAAAGTCAAGAACCAACTCTAGAATTAACCAATTATAAGAAAACACAACTATAGAATTAGTTAATAGGCAAGTGATGCTGGCTGCGATTAGAGGAAGGCTCCATGGATGTTCCATTTAAGATGACTATGTTCACAAGCAGGGCGAATACACAGCACCAAATTCACTTAAAAATGCAGCATAATAATGTCAATTCGTATTGATCTTTACCCCAAGAATAACTATAGGATAAAATAAAAATTAAACAAGGACTTTGCACTGCACATGCACGGTTTAGTTGATATGATAATCAGAAAACTATCATGGAGCAGATTTAGTTGATATGATGCATGCTTGACAAACACAGTGCATCAACATGCAATAAATGCAAGCAGTAACAATGATGGATCAAAATTCCACAAACACCCCACTTCAAGTGGGCAACAGTCATGGGTGGGTCAATGTGAACATAAGGGAGCAACAATAGCGAAACATTATCCATCATGTGAGCAAGAAATTATTTGGTAGTAAGGTTCCTTAACAAATTAATATACCCAAGCCCTAGGAATTAACCTCACGGAAATGCCGACTTGGTCGGGATTTCCTTGGTGTTCCTTCTCTTCTCATTCACTCTCAAACTTCCTGTGAGCTTCGTCAGATCACCACAGTCGCCCTCTACCGTAGCTTTCATCTGCGCTGTTCGCCACTTCGACCATTGAGGGACGATGCAGTTTCCAACCAGCCACTACTCCAATTGGTCGCCGACGCTGAGAGGGAGGACGAGGAGGAGGAAAGATTTGGACGATTGCAATGTTGAGGATTAGGGTTTCAGTTTTTGGCAGCAGGGGTTCACCCTATTTTGATGCCTCATCACATAGACAAGGCCGAGCAAAGAAAGTGGTTTAAGTTGGTATTTTTCCAACTAGTCCCTCTAAGTATGGTTAGTTAGATCTTCATTTTTCTCATTTAACCCCTCAAATTTTAGGGTTTACAATCTTACCATCACCTTTCATCGTGAAAAATTTTCCACTGAAAATTAGATGGTAACACATAATCTATAGAAGGATAGCAGCAATCCACAGGGATACACTTACATCAACATCTTTATACCGATTGATTGCAGGTATTCCAATTCTTGCTGCTGGTCAATTTGGACAAATTGGTGGGGCAAAGGGGAGAATGAGCGAGGGGGGTTTATGTTCCAACTTTGCACACACGTCTCTCTTTTTTTTTTAATCCTCTTAAGGACCTTCGCTTGGATATATACATTATTATTATATATATTCAAGGGTAAAGGCAGAAAGTAATAAAAATCTTAGGGTTTACACATTTAGGATTTAGGTAAGGTCAAACGCATAGCATGAATTTAATTAGTTTAAGTTGGGATAGATTAGCCACATTGGTTAGTCATTTGGGTTGTTTTTGATTAGTCACATTAGATAAATTTAGCTAAGTGTTTACTTATGGGAATAGTCATAATAAAAATGGTTTAATAATCAGAAAGGATGACATATTAACATTAAAGTTAATAATATAACAAGAAGAAAGAATATTACCATGTATAGATACATATAGAGAAAGAAATGTCGGTAGAGTTTATAGAAGTTAGATGGTTAAATTTTTATAATCCTAAATTTAGACTTCTAAAGTTCTCACATATAGTGTGAATGTTCTTATAATTAGCATAATTAAACAATTTAATTTAGTAGCCCTTTTAAGATTTCATATAAAAATAAATTCTCAATAGCAATCTAAAATCTAAAACGATATAAATTTGAATTAAAAAAATAATCGCTAAATATAGAAACAAATAGAATGAGTATAATATGAGCTCCACCACATATAAAGATGCTAATAATAGTAAAAAACTGACAAAGTTAGGAAGAAAGGTGATTTGCATTGAGTATATATAGATGTTCTTTCTCCTTGTTTCTCCAGGCAAACTCAAGCTTGTGATATCATAAATAAAAATAATGGGGTGTGAATCCAAATATATTATCCTTGGATTATTGCTATTATTTATCTCAAAAGCAATAACAGCAGAAGATGATGCAGCAGCTTCAGAAGCAGAAGATGGTGGTGCAGCAGAAGGTGGAGGTAAAGGTATAACAGCACCTGCTGATGGTGTTTTTGATGTAAAAGCTTTCGGAGTAAAAGGAGATGGCAAAACTGATGATGCTGAGGTGAGAAATCTTAAAGAGTACAATTACGCACGATAGATATGTTTTCTAAAACTAAATATATTTTGTAAAAATAGGCTTTGGTAGCTATATGGGATTCAGCATGTGCCGTAACAGGGCAGCCCAAGATAGTGATACCTGAAGGAGAGTACTTGGTTGGTCCTGTAAGCTTCCAGGGTACTTGCAAGTCACCAATAACGATGGAAATACAAGGGACAATTATTGCGACCGAAGATCTTAAATCTTATGGAAATAGTTGGTTTTTGTTCAATCATGTCGATGATTTAACCCTCACAGGTGGTGGCACCTTAAATGGAAAAGGAGCTACAGCTTGGCCTCATAATGAATGCACCAAGAAATGGGAGTGCCAAGTTCTTCCCAACGTAACCTCCCAATCTATCATGTCATTGATTATTTATTTGCTTATATATACGGCCATCATACTTTTATTTCATTACAGGGTTTGGTGTTTGCTTTCTGCAACAATGTGCATGCCAGCAATCTCAATTCGATTGATCCTAAAATGTTTCATATACTAGTTTTTGAATCGAAGAACGTAACCGTGGACAACTTTAAGATCACAGCTCCTGAAGATAGCCCCAACACTGATGGCATTCACCTTGGACAATGCTCCGATGTTAAGATCTTGAACACAGTAATTGGTTCCGGTGACGATTGTATTTCGGTTGGCCCAACTGTCACCAACTTAGAGATAAGTGGTGTCACATGTGGCCCTGGCCATGGCATCAGTATTGGAAGCCTCGGAAAGCGTGAGGGTGAGAAAGATATTATCGGCGTAAAGTTGACCAATTGCACTCTCCAAGGCACGGACAATGGGCTGAGGATTAAGACGTGGCAATCTTCGGGATCTGCCTTCAAGTGCGCAGACATTTCTTACGAGAACATCATCTTGAAGGATGTTAAGAATCCAATCATCATAGACCAAGAGTATTGCCCATATCCATCGTGTGAGGGAAAGGTAAATATACTTAAATAGTTAATAATAAGCATTGCTCCTCCAACTTTATTATCATGATCTGATCTAATCTTAACTTTACTCTTTCCATGTTTAGGATCCTTCTCTTGTAGAAATCTCAAATGTCAAGTACAAGAACGTGAAGGGCACTTCTCTTTCAAATGAAGCCATCAAATTAATGTGCAGCGCAACACATCCGTGCCAGGGTATAGAACTCAATGACATTAGCTTTGATTACGTCGGAGAGAAGGATAACAAAACAATGTGGTTCAATTGTACAAATGTTAAGGGCACTGCCACCAACGTTGTCAACGTCGAATCCACATGCTTTTGAGACTCCTCTTGATTCTAATCCATGTTATTCCATTTGGCTCATCCCCTTCCCAAGTTCTTTTTTTTTTTGAAAATTTTTGAAATTGTATTAATTAAGTTGTAAGAGAGATGGGTACCAAAAATTATAAATTATTATTGAGAAATGAGGAACAATTTTTATAATATTTCAACGTCCATTTTTCTTCTACGACATGTAGATCTGTTAATCAATTTGGTTATTGAAAGTTAAATTATATTTTGACAATTTAAATATAAAGGTAAGATAATTTTAAAATATTTTGAAAATTATTTGTCTATAATAAATATTTAATAATTAATTATTATTTGTAAATATTTTTTATTACATTCTATAAAGTCTTAGGTATAAATTTATTAAATAATCCTTTATGAACTTTTTATGTTGGTAAACCTAAGCTAATTTTTGATTTGATAAACAGTATCTTAATAAATACAATAAATATAATCAAGTTGATCTTTTGAACCCTTCAAGATACGATCACTAATGAAAAAATCTCCATCTTGGATAAATAGTTTTCACTATTTAGGTTTATATCAACTTTACTCTTTTATATATGAATACATCCCTCTAGTTAAAATGATTTGGCTTTATTTTATGCATAAGTGCACGCTAGAAATTATAACTGAAGTTATCATTTTAGAAATTATAGCTAAAGTTATGATTTTAATTATTAATTCAAAGTTTGAATTAAATCTTTCTCCTTATTTCCTTTTTTTTCCAAAAAGTGTAAAAAAGAAGTTTGATGTATAGTGTATGGTAAAGACTTAAAACTCATAAAAAATGCAATGCAAGAACTATTTAGGAAATATTTTAGTCAAACAAAACTTAAGGAAGATAAAACTAGAAGCAATTTGAAAAGTATATAAAGACAATTGCAAAGACACCCCTTTACTAGCTAATTTGCATATGCAAGAGAAATATGTCTTAATGGAATTAGAGAAATGTGATAAGGTATAGGAGAATATATTGAGGCAAAAGTCTAGAACTTATTAAATTATTTTAAATGATTCAAACTCTAAATTCTCTTTCGCCTATGCAAAAGCAAGAAATGATGTTAAATCTCTCAATATCCTATATTGTAGAGATTGGGAGAGATTAACTACTTATGATATGATCAATGCTAAAATAGTTGACTTTTATGAAGGTTTATTGGGAAATGCAGAATATGAACTTCCTGCGGTGAATAAAATGACAGCTAGAATTGGTTGGTTAGTTCGGCACCATCATTTCTCAAATCTATGTACAACTATCTCAGAAATAGAGATTAATAAGGCTTTGTTTGATATAAATGATGATGAGGCTCCAGGAATTTATAGGTTTAGTGCATTATTTTTAAGAAAAATATGGCCTGTGCTAAATCATAATATATGTGTAGCAATATAAGAGTTCTTCTTGACAGGAAAAATATTCAAAGCTATAAACTCTATTCTAATTGCGCTCATACCCAAGGTACCAAATACATAAACTTAAGAATCTGAGACCTATTACATGTTGTATAATTTTATATAAAATTATCACTAAGATCCTAGTGAATAGACTTAAAGCGATGATTGGTGAATCGGTTAGTAAAGCTCAGTCAGCCTTTATGCTAGGAAGAGTGATTGCAGATAATATCATATTGAGTCATGAACTTATTAAATGATATACCAAAAAAATAATATCTCCTCGATGCATGATCAAGATGGATTTATAAGAAGCTTATGACTCAATATAATAGATATGTGTGAAATAGATGCTCATAGAATTAGGATTTCTTCATAGATTTATTCAATGGGTGATGACTTGTATCAAATTAGAGTATTATACCATCATAATTAATGGTAAAAGAACGATACCCTTAAAAGTAAAAAGAGAATTAAGGCAGGGTGACCCTCTATCAGCTTATATTTTTATCCTTGTAATGAAATACTTAAGTAGATGTACGAGAGAGTAGGGAAATACGAAAAACATCAAATATCACTGCAAATGTGCAAAATTGCCTATTACTGACCTCTGTTTGCATATGATTTCCTTATATTTTTTAGAGGAGATGAATAATCTATTAAACTCTTACATTAGGCATATTATATACTTTGGAAGAATACTTATTGAAATAAAAGGTAGAATATTATATAGGCTTGGTTATAAAGAGGGCTCTTTACCATTCAAGTATCTTGGTGTACCTTTGGTTCCTAAGAAATTAAAAATTATAGAATGTAAGTATTGCTTCATAAAATGATAGTTAGACTTAATAGTTGGATTGCTAAGTTATTAACATATATAGGGAGAGTTCAACTTATAAAGTTAGTGTTATTTGGAGTGTAAAGTTATTGGTCACAACTATTAATATTGCTTAAGAAAATAATCAAAATGATTGATGCAATTTGCAGGATATTCTTATGGACAAGAACAGTTGAGACTAGCAGGAAGGCTTGGTAGCTTGGAATAATGTCTACACGCCAAAATAAGTTGGAGGATTTAAATTACTAAGACTAGACTTATGGAGCAATGCAATCATCTTCAAGCTTTTTTGGATATGCAGATAAAAATAAATAAATTATGGATCAAATAAAAATATGCATACAATGACTCTATCTAGACCTCAACTCGTGACACTAACTAGGAAAACCACAATCGGTGCAATTTACAATATATTTGTAGGTACAATACTAAAGAAGATTTGGACAAATTTAATTTAGATAATGAAATTTGGAATGTACACTTTTAATACTTTTTTTTTAACCTTTTCTATTAGTATAATTGTGGCAAACAGTTATCCAAGTAAGTTTATAAGTTTAAATATTAAAATGTTGATAGAGTTTTGCTATTTTAACCTTGTTCATATATCCAACAGGATTTAGTGTAAAGGGGTCATGTGTAAAATATGTTAAGGACAAGTATAATATAATAAAATAATATGCCTCTAATAATTTCTAAAATATTAAATATTTTATTTTTATGTTTATGTATTAGACATGCAAGTTTTGTGACCAACAAATATAAATATAAAGTTGTCGCGCCTTCTAAATAACCCCCCGTCCCCTCTAATGGATGTTGTTGCTAAATATGAGGATTTATTTTGAGTCGGGATTATGCCTAAGTAAATATTATAATAGGGATGGTGAAAATGAGATTTCGGCATAGACATATGTTATCTATGGGCCGGTTTATTCTTCAACCAACTAAATCGGTTTGATTCAACTCCCACCAACGATTAAAACCCAACTACTACAGGAGGTGGTCTAATACAAGACCTAATAATCGTCGTCCACCCACAAATCATACGACCTCCACGCGGTGGCTTGATTTCCTCCAGCTTCAAAGGCATCCTCTATCACGCCTCGATCCACTTATCGGCTCATGGCAACTGTCGTATGAGTCTATAAACCCATACAAGGCATTTAGAAGTAATACAAAGCAATAACATTGTCATGCCCCATACCTTCCCTTAGGGTACGTGGCAGACCGCAGTGAACTCCACATACAGCTCTACTAAGCCTCCAGAACTATATGAGAATCCACTTAGCGTACCGGATGTATATCCCCTATATTTATGGAAGGAAAGAACCTGGATAACAGAGTAATATAACTTTAAAACCATGCATATGCAAAATTAGATTTTTTATACCAGAAATCACTTATATACAAATATTTTACAACCAAAATAGGGTACATGCCTAGTGACATACAAAATACCTATCCAGTGTATCTTTTTGTACACAAGACAAAGGTAGAACTGTCCTACCTTTCAAAAAGGTCAGGAGTCTGGCTATTCACCTCTATCTCTATCCGTCCCTCTCTTGCTGTGATCGTGAAAAAAATGAGTTTCCCTTTGGGGTGAGTACGCTTGTACCTAGTGAGTTGGATAGAAAATAATGTAAAATCGAGAACATATATTAGCAAAGTCTCATAAACAGAATAACCTGGCTATTGGGGTATAATAGCCAATCAAACAGAGCAATCATGGATCATACAAGAATATATATGGGGCTAGCATAGTTAACGATAGTTGTAGCTATCAACTGTTACCCCTGGGGGAGATATCAAGAATCATAGGGTACCCGTATCAAAGTGAAATCATAAGAATACAGAAACAAAGCCCCCTTTCCCCCTGGGTTGCCCACTGGACCTCACTACCTGGTTTACCATAGCTAGTCTAGTGAATATCCACAGTCAGGAGTTATCTAACCTCCCATCCTGACTACCCGACACTTTAACCCCATGCCACTCTATCTAGGCGACTCATGAGAGTGCGAACTAAAAATCACTACAGTGATTGTGCTCTAAGCACACCAGTTTATGGTCATCCTAGTCATACGCACCCAAAAGATGAAGCATAATAATACGTAGATTAATAAATCTCCTAGGGTATGCTTTTCACTATACCTCTAGCTTTTCAGGAAAATAGGTGCATATGCTAGCTTTAGAATCAAACAAAAGCATCGTATCATGCTTATAATGAATCAATGAATAATAGTAATGAAAAGCTTATATCAAGAAACATGGATATCAAAGGTCATTCACAACTCATATATAATCATAATCAGGATAATTAACTAGCAGGAGAGTCAATGAATATCAAGTATAGCTAATCAAAGGAATATAGTTCTCCTGGACTAAACATTGAGAACTATCTCCTTTATTCTACCTCGAGAATAAACACTCACATGATCCTATCGCCGCAAGCACGTTCTAATTCATATCGCGATCGTTCGTATCCTCGTGCTTGCTTATCGAATTTCCTAAAGTTGTGTCCAAAATTTCACGGAAAAATTCGTTCAGGAAGTCCTCCAATCATCGTTGCCAAAATGCGTTAGCGAAGTTACCGTGTTGGTTCGGAGCAGGGAGGAGAGAGAAAGTCACGGGTGGGGAAGGAAGAAGAAGAGGCTAAGTTAAATGGGTTTGGTAATGGATCGGGTTTCCTCACTTAACCGCTTACCATTAACCCGCTAACCCGCTTCACCTATAGGTTTAATGAAATTAAATCTGGGCCGTCCGTTTTAATGATTTAATCTCATCCGTCCATTTGGATCAATTCTTGATTCAACGATTTGACCAATCAAATGATGTCCAAATTACGATCCGTCTGCGTTGTTGGATTCTTTATCAAAAAGATGGTATAATTTTTACATCAAAATTTTATACTGCAAAAATCCATATAATTTTATAAATAAGTCCTCCATATTATTTATTTCATAAAACCCCTTAAAATCATCATCTATTACATATTATATAATTTTCCTTAGTACAAAATTACAAACCTCACATCCTACCCCCCTCAAAAAAATTTTGTCCTCAAAATTTAGTTTAGGTCATCACTTGGAAAAATTGAGGATACTTCCTCTTCGTATACTCTTCTGATTCCCAAGTGATTTCTTCTACCTGCGTACTTCTCCATAATACCTTAATCATCCACACCTCTTTATTCCTTAAGATTTTCTTCTTTCGTTCTAAGATTTGTAGAGGTTGTACTTTAAAACTCAAATCTTCCTTAAGTTCAATCGGGGGTGTTTCTAAAATCTGTTCAGGGTCCGCCATATGTTTTCTCAACATAGATATATGAAATACATCATGTATTCTGGCCATTTCCTATGGTAACTCCAATCTGTACGCTACACGACCCACTCTGTTAATGATTCTGAAAGGTCCAATATATCTAGTACTTAATTTCCCTGTGCTTCCAAACATTATGATTCCCTTCCAAGGAGTTACTTTTAAGTATACCATGTCCCCAGGTTGAAATTCCAATTCTCTTTTTCGATTATCTGCATAACTCTTTTGCCTATCCTGAGCTATTTTCAATCTTTCCTTAATAATTCTAACTTTTTCTGCTGTAGTTTCAATCAATTCATTCCCTTCTATTCTTCTTTCTCCAACTTTATCCCAACATAATGGTATTCTACATTTTCTTCCATATAAAGCTTCATATGGTGGCATTCCGATGCTAGCCTAATAACTGTTATTGTAAGCAAACTCAATCAACGATAAATATTGATCCCAACTTTCCTGAAATTCAAGTACACAAGCCCTTAGCTTATCTTCTAGAGTTTGAATTGTTCTTTCAGATTGACCATTTGTCTGAGGATGAAAAGCTGTACTAAATTGCAATATCGTACCTAAAGCTTCATGCATCTTTGGCCAAAAATGAAAAGTAAATCTGGGATCTCTATCAGACACAATGGTAATTGGAACTCCATGGAGTTTCACAATCTCCTGAATATAGATTCTGGCTAATTTATCCAATGAATAAGTATTATGAATTGTCAGAAAATGAGCAGACTTGGTAAGTCTATCCACAATTACCCATATTGCATTATGATTACTTGACGTACGGGGTAATCCTATTATAAAATCCATTGTGATATGTTTCTATTTTCATTCAGGAATTGACAAAGGTTGTAGCTTTTCTGTAGGTTTTTGATGCTCAGCTTTAACTTGCTGACAAATGTGGCACTTAGCTACAAACTCAGCAATATCCTTCTTCGTTCCTGGCCACCAATAGCTTCCTTTTATTGTGTGATACATCTTTGTACTTTTCGGGTGCATTGCATATGCCGAGGAATGAGCTTCCTCCAAGATAGCTTCCTTGAGTTCAGCTTTATTAGGGACGCAAACTCTATCTCAGTATACCAATATCCCATCATCCCTTCTCCTGAATTCAGTATTTTCTTCTGTTTGTATTCTTTGGAGTACTTTCCTCAATTCCTCGTCTGAGCTCTGCAAGGCCCGAATTTCCTCGTGAAGTGTGGGTGGAATAATAAATGTAGCCAAAATCTCACTAGATTTATCGTAATCTAGCTGAACTCCTAAAGATTTCAATTCTATAAGCTGAGGTAATGTAGTGGCTGAGATACTAGATAACGTAATTGATTTCCTACTCAATGCATCTGCTACAACATTATCCTTTTCTGAATGATACTCAATTATGAGATCATAATCTTTTATTAACTCCAACCATCTTCTCTGTCTCAAATTTAGCTCTTTTTGAGTTATAATATATTTCAAACTCTGATGGTCGGTAAAAATATGGCATCAAACTTCGTATAAATAATGTCGCCATATCTTTAATGCAAAAACTACTACTGCCAGTTCCAAATCGTGAGTAGGATAATTCAATTCATGCTTCCTTAACTGACGAGATGCATATGCAATCACATTTTTTCCTTGCATCAGTACACAACCCAATCCTTATCTGGAAGCGTCACTATATACCGTGTAATCCTCATCAGGCTTTAGTAATGTCAGAACTGGAGCAGAAGTAAGACAATCCTTGAGTTTCTGGAAACTCCTTTCACATTCTTGATCCCATTGAAATTTTACTTCCTTTCTCGTTAACCGAGTCAGTGGTCCAGCTATCTTAGAAAATCCTTCAATTATGAGATCATAATCTTTTATTAACTCCAACCATCTTCTCTGTCTCAAATTTAGCTCTTTTTGAGTTATAATATATTTCAAACTCTGATGGTCAGTAAAAATATGGCATCAAACTCCGTATAAATAATGTCGCCATATCTTTAATGCAAAAACTACTACTGCCAGTTCCAAATCATGAGTAGGATAATTCAATTCATGCTTCCTTAACTGACGAGATGCATATGCAATCACATTTTTTCCTTGCATCAGTACACAACCCAATCCTTATCTGGAAGCGTCACTATATACCGTGTAATCCTCATCAGGCTTTAGTAATGTCAGAACTGGAGCAGAAATAAGACAATACTTGAGTTTCTGGAAACTCCTTTCACATTCTTGATCCCATTGAAATTTTACTTCATTTCTCGTTAACCGAGTCAGTGGTCCAGCTATCTTAGAAAATCCTTCAATAAATCTCCAATAATATCCAACTAGACCTAAGAAACTACGTATCTCTGTAACATTCTTGGGTCGTTCCCATTTCAAAACTACTTCCACTTTACTTGAATCAACCATGATACCTTTTTCTGATACTGTGTGCTCCAAGAATTTTACTTCTTTCAACCAAAACTCGTATTTGGAGAACTTTGCATACAATTTCTTTTCTCGTAGTGTTTGTAACACTATTTTTAAATATTCAGCATGTTCCTTC
Source organism: Thalia dealbata (assembly GCA_030544415.1). NCBI lineage: Eukaryota > Viridiplantae > Streptophyta > Magnoliopsida > Zingiberales > Marantaceae > Thalia > Thalia dealbata. Next base: position 14,795,135 of record CM060458.1, read on the forward strand.
TCTCCAGGTGAGTATATCAAAATATCATCAATAAATACAATCAGAAACTTATCCAGATATGGATGAAATACCCTATTCATTAAATCCATAAATGCACCTGGGGCATTTGTTAGTCCAAAAGGCATTACTATGAATTCATAATGCCCATATCGGGCTCTGAAGGCAGTCTTAGATATGTCCGACTTCCTGATCCTTAATTGATGATATCCTGATCTCAAATCAATCTTTGAGAATACTTTTGCTCCTTGTAGTTGATCAAAGAGATCATCGATTCTTGGCAAATGATATTTATTCTCGATAGTCACCTTATTTAATTATCTATAATCAATGCATAATCTTAAGGTACCATCCTTCTTCTTTACAAATAATACCGGTGCTCCCCAAGGTGAGGTACTTGGTCTAATAAATCCTTTATCCAATAATTCTTGTAGTTGTACCTTCAATTCACTGAGTCCTGCAGGTGTCATTCTATATGGTTGAATCGTGATAGGGTGAGTACTTGGTTGCAATTCAATAAAGAAATCAACTTCCCTATCAGGTGGTACACCTGGTAACTCTTCTGGAAATACGTTGGGGAATTCACGCACCACTGATATCTCTTCTAGCTTGGTTCCAGACGTGGATGTGTCTATTATGTGAGCTAAATAAGCTACACATCCTTTTTTTATTAATTTCCAAACACGTAGCGCCGAAATCACACAAGTCGGTAGGATTCGACGGTTCCCACTAAAATGTAACTCACGTATTCCTTCCATTGAGAATATCACTTCCTTAGTAAAACAGTTGATTGTGGCCTTATGTCGGGCTAACCAATCCATCCCCAATATTAAGTCAAGATCTACCATATCTAAGGGAATTAGATCTGCTAGTAACGTAGTATCTCCCAACATAATCTCACAATCCTTATAAACTGTATTTCTAAGAAGTTGTTGTCCTAAAGGGATGCATACAATAAGTTCAGGTTTCAAAGGAACCAAGGGTTTATTACTGAACTTTGCAAACTCAGGATTAACATATGATCTATATGAACCACTATCAATAAGTACTCTAACAGGACGCTGAAATAATTGCAAAGTACCTGTAATCAGATTTGGATTAGTCTTAGCCTCCTTATCTGAAACAGTGAAAATCCTAGTTTGCTGTCGAGGTGGAATGTTAGAGCCACTCTGAGGTCCTCTTGCAGTACTCCTTTACTCTACTCTTGAGCCTCTTACTGCCCCTGATGGTTGCCTTATCTGACTACTAGATCCTCTACTACCTGACAACTGTCTTTGCATCTCTATGCTTCCACTATCTCTCTTTTGCTGTAGAGCTGGACAGTTCCTTTTTAGATGGCCTGTCTGATGGCAATAGAAACATCTTAAGAGTTGTCTACATACTCCGAGATGAACCCTTCCACAATTTTCACGTCTTTCTAATCATGGATTTGACCAGCGATTTAGAATCTGGAATATATGAGCCTCGTGGGTAAGTTTGTGGTCTAGAGATGCTGTTAGATGATTCTCCTATATTAATACCCTTTCTTTGAAATGCAGGACTGAAGAATCCAGACTTTCTTTTTCCAATAGCAATTTCCTTACCCTTAGAATGTGCTCGGGATAACTGCTCAATTTATACTATCATCTGTACCAACTCATGATAACTGACAGTGGTAGAAGTAACCAACAACCTTCTGATCTCTACATTCAGTCCCTTTCTAAACCTGTTACGCATATACTCGGTATCTCAAGCATATTGTGGAACAAATAGTGATAAGGCCCGTAGCTCCATATCAAACTCCAGTACTGATCTATGATCCTGACTTAAAGTAAATAATTCTTCCCTTTTCTGATCCTTATAGAAACTAGTATAATATTCTCTATTAAAGATATCTATAAATCCTTCCCAAGTAGTCGGTAAAGCTCCACTATTACTGAGGGATTCCCACCAGACCTGTGCATCGCTCTCTAATAACTGAGTTGCTAATCCAATAGTATCTGCATCCGTCAATCTCATGTCTCTAACAGTCTTTACTACTTTCTGTAACCATTTATGGGCTATCTTTGGGTCTTTGGATCCCTCAAAATTGTAACAGCCTAACTGTCAGGCTGTCTTGATCTGCTTTAGTAAATCAGTCTGAGGAGCAACTACGACTACCTGCCCTGGTGGAATAGGAGCCTGTACCGGTGGAGTCTGAGTCTGAATCATTCTAATGAGTGTCTGAAACTGCTCATTAGTTAAAGTGACTCCTCCCATAACAGAGGGTGCAGCCTGTCCACCCTTTACTGGCATCGCATGGGAGGCAGAGGAACCTTCATGTCCTTGTGGTACTTCATCCCCTGAGTTACTATACTCTGGCTGCATTCTGAATATCCCGCACGAATATTACGATCAATTTAACGTATACCACGTATATCCTAGGGCCACTAGACTGGTCTTTATCTGAGATCCACTGGACTCTTTATATCCTAATATGAATCATTTCTGAAATATCCTTTATGTAATTGATACCCTAACATACCCAGGTTCTCAAATAATCATGTCAGGATATACATATGTGCTAATATGAACCTGCTCTGATACCACTAAAATCTGTCATGCCCCATACCTTCTCCTAGGGCACGTGGCAAACTGCAATGAACTCCAAATACAGCTCTGCTAAGCCTCCAGAACTATATGAGAATCCACTAAGAATACCGAATGTATATCCCCTATATTTATAGAAGGAGAGAACCTGGATAATAGAATAATATAACTCTAAAATCATGCATATGCAAAATCAGATTTCTTATACCAGAAATCACTTATATACAAATATTTTACAACCAAAATAGGGTAAATGCCCAGTGACATACAAAATACCTATCGAGTGGATCTTTCTGTACACAAGACAAAGGTAGAACTGTCCTACCTTTCAAAAAATTCAGGAGTCTGGCTATTTGCCTCTATCTCTATCTGTCCCTCTCCTACTGTGATCCTGAAAAAAATGAGTTCCCCTTTAGGGTGAGTACGCTTGTACCTAGTGAGTTGGATAGAAAATAATGTAAAATCGAAAACATATAATAGCAAAGTCTCATAAACAGAATAACCTAGCTATTGGGGTATAATAGCCAATCAAACAGAGCAATCATGGATCATACAAGAATATATCTGGGGTTAGCATAGTTAACAACAGTTGTAGCTATTAACTGTCACCTCAGGGAGAGGTATCAAGAATCATAGGGTACATGGATCAAAGTGAAATCATAAGAATACAGAAAATCACTGCCCGACACTTTAACCCCACGCCCCTCTATCTAGGCGGCTCATGGGAGTGCGAACCGAAAATCACTGCAGTGACTATGCTCTAAGCACACCAGTTTATGGTCATCTTAGTCATACGCACCCAAAAGATGAAGCATAATCATACGTAGATCAATAAATCTCCTACGGTAAGCTTTTCACCATACCTCTAGCTTTTTAGGAAAACAGGTGCATATGCTAGCTTTAGAATCAAACAAAAGCATCGTATCATGCTTATAATGAATCAATGAATAATAGCAATGAAAAGCTTATATCAAGAAGCATGGATATCAAAGGTCATTCACAACTCATATATAATCATAATTAGGATAATTAACTAGCAGGAGAGTCAATGAATATCAAGTATAGCTAATCAAAGGGATATAGTTCTCCTGGACTAAACATTGAGAACTATCCCGTTTATTCTACCTCGAGAATAAACACTCACCTGATCCTATCGCCGCAAACATGTTCTAATTCACATCGCGATCGTTCGTATCCTCATGCTTGCTTATCGAATTTTCTGAAGTTGTGTCCAAAATTTCACGGAAAAATTCGTCCGGGAAGTCCTCCAATCGTTGTTGCCAAAATGTGAAGGCGAAGTTATCGTCGCTGGTTCGGAGCAGGGAGGAGAGAGAAAGTCACGGGTTGGGAAGGAAGAAGAAGATGGTAAGTTAAATGGGTTTGGTAATGGGTCAGGTTTCCTCACTTAACCGCTTACCACTAACCCGCTTCACCTATTGATTTAATGAAATTAAATCTTGACCGTCCGTTTTAATGATTTAATCTCGTCCGTCCATTTGGATCAATTCTTGATTCAACGATTTGACCAATCAAATGACATTCAAATTATGATTCGTCTGCGCTGTTGGATTTCTTATACAAAATTCTATCCGATGGTATATTTTTTACATCAAAATTTCATACTGCAAAAATCTATATAATTTTACAAATAAGTCCTCCATATTATTTATTTCATAAAACCCCTTAAAATCATCATCTATTACACTTGACATAATTTTCCTTAGTACAAAATTACAAACCTGACAAATATAACTCATTCTATAAACTTTAAAATCTTTCACAACCTCCCAACCAATGTTCATGCGTCCTTGAATGTTATATTTCCAAGACCTAATAGTCATAAATGGTCGTTGTGCCTATCCCAAGTTGCCTGCATGTGTAAGATAAAATGCACTGAGCATTGCAGCTCAATGGCTACAAAAGAACGGTGTTGAGGAAAATAGGCCATCAAGTCCTAACAGTCCATGTATATTTACATGTGTTACAAAGATAAAGCCAAGCAATAACATGCAAATATAATAATAGCATAACTTGTAACTTGTTGAATGGTAGAAAGATAAAATAAAAAATAATATACCAATATAACTTGATACAAGTGAAATATCCAAATTTAATCTTTCTGTATCCTAAATTCATATCTTTTATCTCTAAGTTATTGTCCGTGTCACTACCACACTGTTTCTCTCTTAACATGAGCTGTCAGCCTATGCTTTAGAGTATGCCCTGGTGGGGGACTACCCATAGGCCCAGCAGTGCCTGTCTAAGTGTCTACCTATGCTCGTCACACAGATGTTGGTAGAGAGGGCAGGTAACCGCGGATCCCTTTCCTCCAGTCTCGATAGTCGTTTAACTTGATTCGTACTAGAAAGACTAATGTGTTCGTGTAACCTCCCTGTAGGCACACCGAACACACAACTTTGTAGTACTATACACTGCCCTTACAGGCATGGTTACCTTGCAAAAATAAAATCCTCCAGTTACGACTAATCGGAAATCCTACACTTGTATTTAACCCTAGGATCCGGACTACAATCGATATGCCTGCAGAGCATCTAGGACAATTGTCGTTGTCAACAGATCCATAGTCCATAACTTATGGAAATGAATTTATCACCCAACCCTTTTTTAACAGAGGCATGCCATGGTGAACTTACCAGTTACATCTTTGGCATTCAACTATTGAAAAAAGTGTTTGAGACAACTACATCCTCCATTTGCCATATCTGGACTATCACAGTGGTGACCATTCACTACATATGTGGGAATACAGTGTAAATAACTTCTAGTCTTATCTTGGACTACAGTATCACTAAAATAGACTAAGTGTCTCTGTATTTATGTGTTTACTTAGGATATGTGAGCATCTTAAACTATCTACTATTTAATAAGTAGATTTATATAAAGTGAGCATGTCATAGAATGCCTTTATGCACAATTTACTCAACTGCAACAATAATCACATAAGCATTAACAACAAAAATATTTAAAATGTTAACAACGCAGATAGATTATAATAATAAACACAAGTAAATGTACAGGAAAGTTCTAAAACTTTATAAATTCTGAATTACCTACTCAAGCATTCAATGTAGCAAATCTGAGTTGTGAACCAAATCTTCAGAAGCAACGAAGAGACAATCATCAATGCCACCTATGTCACCGTTCAACTTGGAATGATGCCCTATAATATATGTATAATACTACTTTAAACACAATCATTTGCATGACCTCATGTTTATGTTCATCCTATCTTAACCTCACGCTTATGGAAAAACCACACTTAAATCCTCTAGTAAAAATACAACAATAAATCCACAATTTAAAATATATCATACTAATGATTCCTCAAACCCGAGGACTATTCATGGTGTACAATAACCGTAAAAATCCCAAGCAAGAAATATTAAAACAAAGAGAATAACAATAAAATAAAATGGTCAACGGAGAAACCAAAGATGAAATTAAAAAAAAAATTTAAATCTCCTCATATTTACTTTCAAATCCTTTTGTGCATATTTTTTTTCTACTTTTATTATTATTATTATTATTATTATTATTATTTCTCTTTATTGTCGAGAGCTCCTCGGCAACCAAAAGAAAAAATTAATTAAATAAATAAAGTAAAAATAAAATACTCTAATGCATTCATGTGGCTAGGAAGAAAGAGAAAGGAAAAAAAGAAAAGAAAAGAAAAATAACTTCCGACATCAACCTCCTTATCATAATATAAAACATCATTTAAATAGATTTATCACGCACCGACCCTCCGTCGGGCACCTGATAACTGCCTTATGAGCAGTGTCTCACTCATACAAGGCTAACAATATCATATAACCCAAGCATGAATAAAATTTTTTATAATCAAGTCTACTAATTAGATTTACAATTTACTTATAGGTTACATAAAAAATTGATACAATCCGTCTACATTATGTATTGTATACATCGTACCGACTAATCGATTATATTAATGTTCTTCTATAGTATTCAATCCCGCTACCCATCATTCCTCGTCGTCTCCTAAGCGATGTTTTGATACTTGCACGTAGGGGAAAATTTGCATATGCTAAGTCTTGCGACTTAGTGCCTACAGATAGAAACTTCTCCAAGCAAAAGAATGGGCTAACAATATATGTCTGGACGAGCATCAATTATATCAATATCAAATCATAAAATAACAATGAAAGAAAGCATATATACAATTGAACGATTAAATATTGAAAGTCTAAATATGTATCCAGAGTTTTCTAAGTTTATAGTTTCAAATACTAACTCCTAGGGCTACCTGTCTATACTTAAGGTAAAACCCGGCCGGGGACTACCCTAAGCCCGTCAGTGCCAGTCTAAGTCTCTGCCTAGGCATGTTGCATTGACGTTGGCAGAGAATGCGGGTGACTGCGGTTCTTTCTCCTTCTAATCTCACGAGCCATTTACCCGGACCGTGCTCCGAGACTATCATATCGTACGCCTCCCATAGCCCTACGGTACGAGACACTATGTAGCGCTACACTTCTGCTTTACAGCAGGGTCACCTACTAACATGTATACTCACGGCTTGACTTGCCGGATCTAACACTTGTATAAATCTGACTGTTTGGACTACCTCCCAAGCCTGCAGGACTCAATTGATATATGTCAGCATCAACAAACACCTTAGTCCTTAGGTATAGCAGCTGAAATGAGCTCCCCAGCTCTCAACACTTTAGTTTTGGATACATACCATGGGGATATCTGAGCCAATGGTGAAAATCCCCTTGTTGGCACTCACCAAACGCTAAAGGATGGATCGGGTGACACCTCCGCTACCCGTTATTAGACTAACACAATTGGTGCCTACCATTTGTGAGAGAAATATTGTGCTATATAGACCTATATGATTCCTAAAAGTTCATGTCTCTAGGAAGTTTACATCTGTGTCTCTAGGTATTCTAACTAGTTTAGGTCATCTTAGGGTTATAATAACCTAGGAGATGACATGAGGTTCTTAGGCTGCTATGTGCCAACATGTGGTGAGGAGCCATGTGCTAGTTAATGTAGAGGTACAAGTTCGGTTTTTTTTAGCCACAGATGCTTTGGTTTAACCAGGATCTCACTTCGGTGTAGAACTCAACTTATTAGTGTTACTCCAAATAGATGGTGAGCTAAGAACAGTACCGTTCAATGCGCTACGAGGTTAGGAACCTGAGGACACTGACATGCTCAAGCTATGGGTCCCTAAGAAGTCCAAGTTCATTGGTACCATATGCAGGTTATCTCAGCAGGTCATGTTGTAGATGGTGTGGTCTATGACTTAGTGTGGTGACCCTGTCATGGGGCAGAATTATAGCATTGTATGGTACTTATGGTGGATGGAAGGGGTGCCATAGTCACCAGCTCCTTCTGCTAACGTCAGTGTACAGGTATATAGGACAGAGATGTAGAGTTGACATTGACGGATTTGGGAAAATATCCGATGAGGAATTTGCCTTAAACATAGGTTGGATGCCTTAGGTGTAGTGTGGATAAATCATTAAGGAATAGTTAAGAGAATATGACATTTTTGATTTAGTATTACTGTTGTGATCACATTTCTTATATCTGGTTTTTATATATTGTTATGATCATGGTTCTTCTACCTTATTCTATTAATCTTGTTATATACTGTTTGATATGTTAACTGGATGTGTGATTTAGCGGATATATTTTCTTGTCAGTTTGTACAATTCCCTGTGCCCATTTTTAGGCTGCTCTCTTTGTAGCCTCACTGAGTTTTGCTACTCAGATGTACACATTTTTCCATATTGCGCAAGTTACAAGATTGGTCATTAGTCCGGGGAATGAGGAAGAACCTAGTTATGACGAATATGATTACCTTGGAAATTTAAATAGATATTTGATTTTGTGGTATTGTTTTAAATGTAAAATGTTGATGTTTCCACTGTGTTTAAATAAAATAATTGTAGTGGTTTTCATACTTCTAGCCTTGTATAAGTTGTGGTGTAAGGGTGCAGCTTATACGGCAGTTGCCACGTGCCCAAAGTAGGATTGGGGCATGCCACCACTGGCTAAGTATTTTGTCTATCCTTGGGCATGTGCCCTATTTTAATTGTAAATTATTTATAAATAAGTGAGTCACCATATCAAAGTTCTAATTTTGGAAATATATAGTTTTAGAGTTGGCTAAGTATTTTGTCTATCCTTGGGCATGTGCCCTATTTTAATTGTAAATTATTTATAAATAAGTGAGTCACCATATCAAAGTTCTAATTTTGGAAATATATAGTTTTAGAGTTATATTGAATTATTATCTAGGTTCTCTCATTCCATAAATAGAGGGGATATACATTAGGTACGCTTAGTGGGTTCTCATATAAGTCCGAAAATGAAGCGGAGCTATATGTAGAGTTTATTATGGTCTACCATATGCCCTAAGGGAAGGTATGGGGCGTGACAGATTTTGGTGGTATTAGAGCAGGTTTATATTAGAATATATGTATATCCTATTATGATAATTTAACAACCTGGGTATATTAGGACATCATTTTCATAAATGATCTTTTAGAAGTAATTTATATTAGGATATATGGAGTCCAGTGGATCTTAGATAAAAACCAGTCTAGTGGCCTTAGGATATACCGCGTATACGTAATATTGATCGTAATATTCGCACAGGATATTTAGAATGCAGCCATAGCATAGTAAATTAGGGGATAAGGCACCATATCTGCCTCTTATGTAGTGTCTGTTAAGGGTGGTCAGGCTGCACTACCTGCAATTGGAGGAGTAACTCTTACTAATGAACAATTTCAAGCACTCCTCAGAGCGATTCAGAGTCAGGCTGCACATGCACAGGCTCCTGTTTCACTAGTGCAGGCACCCATAGTTGCTCCTTACACTGATTTACTGAAGAAGATAAAGATAGCCCGACAGTTAGGCTATTATAGTTTTGAGGATCCAAAAACCCAGAAATAACACATAAATGGTTATAGAAAGTATCAAAGACTGCTAGGGACATGAGATTAATAGAAGTAGACACTATCAGTGGTAGCGCAATTACTAGAGGGTGGTGCACAGGTTTGGTGGGAATCTCTAAATGCTAGTGGAGTTTTACTGACTACCTGAGAGGAATTTACAGATATATTTAATTAGGAATATTATACCAGCTTTTATAAAGATCAGAAGAGGGAAGAATTATTTTTATTATGACAGGATCATAGGTCGATACTAGAATTTGATACCGAGCTACGAGTCTTATAACTTTTTGCTCCAGAGTATGCTCGAGATACTGAATAGATGCGTAATAGGTTTAGAAAGAGATTGAATTTAAAGATCAGAAGACTATAAGTTACTTCTACCTTTGTCGTTATCATGATTTAGTGCAGATGGTAGTGGAGATTGAGCACCTATCCCGAGAATCCTCTTAGGGAAAAGAAGTTTCTACTGGAAAGAGAAAGTCAGGATTTTTAGTCCTATATTTCAAAGAAAGAGTCCTATAATTAGAGGATCACAAAGAGTGGGAGAATCATCTGGTAGTGCTTCTGGACTACGGGCCTACTCTCGAGCTTTGCCTATTTCAGATTCTGAGTCCCATGCCTGATCTATGACTGCAGATGCTTGCAGAAATTGTGGTAAAAACTATTCCAGAAATTGTAGAGCTCCTTTGAGATGCTTCTATTGTCATCAGACAGGGTATTATCATAATAAATGTCTAAGACTTCATTAAAGAGGTGACAATAGAAGATTTACGATACCTGGACAGTCACCCAGTGGTAGAGGATCAACCACTTAAGATAGGCCAGCATTAGGGGCAGTGAGAGGTCAAAAAGCTGAGCAAAGGAGCAGTGTTAGAGGATCACAGGGTGGTTCTAGGATTCCATCACGAGAGGTGATAGAAGAAGCTTTGGAATGCCTAGATAGTCACCCAGTGGTAAAAGATCAATCATTCAGGATAAGCCAGCATCAGGGGTAGCGAGAGGTCAAAAAGCTGAGGAACGGAGTAGTGTAAGAGGATCACAGGGTGGTTCTGGGATTCCACCATGTGAGCAGACTAGGATTTTTGCCAGTTCTGATACTGAAACTAACCCATATCTGATTATAGGTACTTTATAGTTATTTCAATATTTTACTAGAGGACTTATTGATAGTGGTTCACATAGATCTTACATTAATCCTAAGTTTGCAAAGCTTAGTGATAAACCATTAGTCCCCTCAAACCTAAACTTATCATATACACTCTTTTAGGACAACAACTTCTTAGAAACACGGTTTATAAGGACTGTGAGATTATATTAGGAGATATGACATTATTAGTTGATCTAATCCCATTAGATATGATAGATATTGATTAAATACTGTGGATTGATTGGTTAGTCTGACATAAAGCCACAGTTAATTATTTTACCAAGGAAGTGGTATTCTCAAGAGAAGGAATACCTGAGTTGTATTTTAATGGAAATCGCGAATCCCACCGACTTGTGTGATTTTGGCACTACAAGCCTGAAAACTAATAAGAAAATGATGTGTAGCCTATTTAGCTCATATAATAAACACATCCACATTTGGAACCAAACTCGAAGAGATACCGGTGGTGCGTGAATTTTCAAATGTATTTATAGAAGATTTACTAGTGTACCACCTGATAGGAAAGTAAATTTCTTTTTTGTATTACAACCAGGTACTTACCCCATCATTATTCAACTGTATAGAATGATACTTGTAGAACTCAGTGAATTGAATGTACAGTTACAAGAATTACTAGATAAATGATTTATCAGACCGAGTACCTCATTTTGGGGAGCATCAATATTATTTATAAAGAAGAAATATGGTACCTTAAGATTATGCATTGATTATAGACAATTAAATAAGGTGACCATCAAGAATAAATATCATTTGCCCAGAAATTGATGACTTCTTTGATCAACTACAAGGAGATAAAATATTCTTAAAAATTAATTTGAGATTAGGATATCATCAATTGGGGATCAGAGAGTTAAATATACCTAAGGCTATATTCAAGATCAGGTATGGACATTATGAGTTTGTGGTAATGCCTTTCGGTTTAATAAATGCACCTGCTGCATTTATGGATTTAATGAATAGGGTATTCCATCCATATCTGGATAAATTTATTATTGTATTTATTGATGATATTCTGATATATTCTCCTGGAGAAAAGGAACATGCCGAATATCTGAGAACAGTGTTATAGACATTACGAGAAAAGAAATTATATGCAAAATTTTTCAAATGTGAGTTTTGGTTGAAAAAAAGTGAAATTCTTGGGACATACAATATCATAAAAGGGTATTATGATTGATTCAAATAAAGTAGAAGCAGTTCTGAATTGTGAACGACCCAAGAATGTTACATAGATCCGTAGTTTCTTAGGTCTAGCTGGCCACACATGCATAACAAGCAACCCGTAATATATAAATTCGACCACAGCCACACATGCAAGTGATCTGTGAGTAATAAATTTCACTTAAATAAAATGATATAGCAGGAGCTTGCGATCTACCTCTATAAAGCATTAAAACATAAATTTCCACAACCAACTTAAGGATCCACTGCTCCTACTTATCAGTAAAAACTCAGATTTTGATCATAAGAAGTTCTCCTAAAATAGCTAATTATTTCAGCAGGCTGTTTATCAAAGATCTTAAATATTAATTTATACATACTCAATTTTATGTGTTCGACAACAATAAAAGAGAAAAATAAATCAAAGAAAATTTTCAAAGTAAAACATTTGAAACAACCTAACTTTGCATGAATATTTTAGACTACTCAATGAAATTTCAGCTTTCCTAAACAACATCACAATTTGGCATTCAATCAACGAAATAGAACACGTTAGGTACAATATGTTTCCATATTAATACCACTACAAAGGACCGCATTGAGGGGGAATTTAGACCCTACCTAATTTAAGGCCAACCGCGAAAACACCCAAAGTTTCGACGCTGTAATTTGCCGCCTCCTCCAACGATCCTTCGGTGCTCTCAATTTGTAGAAAATAGGGCACTCACTACACGCAGGCTCCTCACTAATCTATTATTTGAGAGCATGCAGGCGAACAGGAAGAAGACAGTGAGAATGAATCCGATTATCAAAAACTCCAAATCACCAAATTTCAAGTTGCCCTTCCCCCAAATTGCCCACTGTCTCGAGAAGGTAGCGTTTAATAACCCTCATTGGAGGATAATTGGGAGCCAAAAAGACAAAAATGCCCCTCTCTATTCTAGCTAACTACATTCCTACCTCTTCTCTTTTCACACCATTATTGTTGCCAATATTTACAATAATACCATTTCTTATTATGCCCATCTCATTCATAATGTTTAGTAATGTGTAGTATCTTTTGCTGTGTATGAATGAGCAGGCTCAGGAATGGTGTTCAGCTATCACTTCATGGGGTATTTGTTGCTAACTCCACTTCAACTCAATCCCTTGCTACGAGGCTCGACTCAATCGAGATCAGTAGACATGTGACTTCATTAAAGTTCAACTGAAGACTCCCCAATGGTGGATGCCGATGCAGTGACTTCAGTGAATCAGTAGGCGACACTTCCCATCTGACAGATGATATGGCACCACCTAGTTGCTGACTTGGCTCACATCGAGTCAAGGAGGAAACAACTTATGTCAATGTAGTTGAACCTTTTTTAATTCGTGTCCTCCACCTCATCATGGATATTGCAGCACTATGATCGTGGGAATTGAACCAACACCAACTTCAAGGAGATGTTCCCTTGACCTCGGTGGTGCCCTGTCCATGTATAGGTGCCCCAAAACCTTAATCCTCAACTTTCCATTATCTTGTAATAAAGTGGCATTAGGGATAGGGCTTCAGAGTTGAAGAGTTATCATTTGTTCAAGCAAGAGTGACAAGACAATGGTGTGTTGTAGCCGGTCTCAATAGTGAGTGAATGGACACATGCATTTGGCCAAGTCCTATAAACCCCCTCAATAAGTTATTTATTTTTAGTCAATGAAAATAATTATTATAATGAATTTGGAGGGATTCGTGAAGGTTAGTCAAGTAGAATTGGTAAATGGGCTTCAACCAGATGAGGATATGGGGTAGGATTGGTAATTAATCAATGGTAATAGGGCAAGAAAGGGAAAGAGTGTAATGTTGTAAATTTTGAGAGAAAAGGGGGCAAATAAGGGACTTTACAATGCCACCCACGATGCACGTGATGGGTCTTTGTTTACTTATTCAAGCAATAGACACGAGCCCCAATCCAAGTTCCTTGTCACTTGCTCATGCAAAGCCACTGCACTCATCGTCCCCATTTTGTTGGTGGGAGTTGATTCTCTACATCTCGACGTCGTCACGATTACTTACCAACACTCCCCCACCTTTATCTTTTCATTGATTCTTCTTTATTGGTCGTCATCATGGCTTGAGAATATGGAGCCACCATTGCGAGCCTAGAAAGCAATCGCTCCAATTTAGAAATCGGCGGGCATGCTAATTCTGCTTACAATTCACCCCAATTCATCCTTCCTCAAGTAATGCACCTCCTGGTCTAGTAGGTCCGCCCTTGCTCAAAGAGCTCATGTAATGTCTTTCCTTTCGCCTTGCAGCCATCAATCTCCCCCCATTTCCCTTTCTCATTTGCATCATTCTCGGTCATACTCGGCCCTTCCGATACCATCCAAGGTGTTGGTGCTGTTTCATGTGGGAAGAAAAGTGGACCCCCAACACGATGAGCCATCACCGGTGAACGGATGCAATCAATTGGATTTTTGGTAGAGAGGTGAATTAATTGAGTTGCCATGTTTTGGAGTGGGAAGAAGATTGCACTATTTTGGGCAGTGGATAGATTGCTCTATTTTGGGCAACAGATTTGGGGTTTGGCCGGAGACGCTTGCTTTGTTTTGGGGCTCTGTCTTCAAAGAAATGGGAAGTGGATTGGGATGCCTTTGATCAAATTTGCTAAGTTAATATAATTGCACTCTATCTCACCTTCCTTTCTATTTTAACATGGAATGGGAAAATAGTACGGACAAAGGGATTCAAATGGAGACTTATTATGAGAAAATTAGTGATAATTCTCAAATAATCAATCATCTAACATGATGAAATGAACTCGTTTATGTAGGGAAGTATTTCGATACAGAAGTACCATAGGGGTTCCGGTGGCTCTGAAGAGCCAATCTACAAGTCAGTGGCATGTGATTCACTATAGTAGTTACTTATACAGGTTAGGAAAAATCTTTAATTAAACTTTTGTTGGAAATTCTAGGATGCCTAAAATGAAATACATGTATGAAATATATTGAAAGCATGCATCATTAAATACCATGATTATTATATTATTATTTTTGCTACGCTTGCTAGTTTTACATGTTTATTTTGCAGATTGCTTGTCATGAATATTCTTATTCTATGAATGCCTTATTTTTTTATTATTTCATACATACAGAATTGATCTTTCATATAAAAATAATAAAATATTTATATTTTATTAGATCTACATAAAACAACATAAGGACTTTTTTAAAGGCATGATAGCTCTACTTAGGAGGTAATAATGAATATGCCCCTAATAATCTAGATTTTACACTTAGGACTTAGGGGATACAAGAAGCTCCTAGACTCCCTTTACATATCTAATGTAGAGGGTGTACAGTGGTACACCCAAAAGACATCATGGACAATATAGTTCATGATATGATGTCCGCCGACTAGTACCACATTGGAGGCCAGGCATGGCCCATATACAAGGAATAAGCTGGTATAGGACTAGAGGATCGATACTTGGATAATCTACCCACATGTGTGATGGTTGGCCGTCACCGTACTGGTCTTTGATGGTAAGTGGGGACACTATCGATCCTGGCCATTGCTTGCATGTAGTTCATACTGAGCTCTCTAGTTCCAGAAATTTTTGAAGCTTGCCATCGACGTACATGATTAGCTCTTGGATGGGAGAGGTGTGATTCCTGTGATCCTTGGATGAGTTTATACCTGGATACTTTACCCATACATGTGATGGTTGGGCATCAACATGCTAATCCTTGATGGTAAGTAGGGACACTACCGATCCTTAACAATTGCTTGCATGGAGTCAACCTAGCTCTCCAACTCTGAAAATTTTGAAGGCTCACCACCGATGTGCACAGCTAGCTCCTAGAGGAGAGAGGTGTGATTACTATGATCCTTAGATAATGGATCCGTGGATTGCACGGCTATGATTTCCGATGTTTTACAAACATATAGATGATATAGTCTGGATCCTAGGGATATTATTTGTACCGGCTAGCCGTAGCCGACAATATGTTTTCTTCAAGTACTAACCCTGTTTTTCTTTTTAAAAAAAGAAGGAATTATTATTTGGCTTATTAGCGGAGTTGGTTAGAGTGTTGTGCAAATAACACAAAGGTCACAAGTTCAATACTTGCACGGGTCACTGGTCTCGTGCATCCTTTTCTATTTCAAAAATATTTAGTCCCATATTTGGGAATTCTTGGAAAGGAGTTACATCCTAGTTCTATTTATTAGATGGTGCCCTCCTTCACACCTGCAATATGAAATCTACCCATATAATGGGTTGTGGGCTATGGTCTTGCCAAGCCTAACATAGCCCGACAACATGCGTAGCGTGTCAGTTGATCCGGTTCGATGAGTTGGTGTAACTGCATTTCGGCTGCGGGTTGACTGGCTGTAAACCGCCACTTCTATATAGTTTAATTAAAAAATAATAATAATAATAAATACTTTAAAATTTTATTTATGTTTAGATTTGTGTTGAAAAAGGGGTTAAGGAACTTTTAGTGTTAGAACTAAAAGTGTGAGATTAGGCTAAATTTTTGGATTAAAAAGGATGTAGTTGTAATTTATTAAAGTTTATAGGGATTTGGTTAAAATTTTCTTAAGGTTAAAGGGACTTAGTTATGTTATTACGGAAGTTGTGGACCAATATGTAAACATATAGAAGGTGGCAACCCCTCACATGCACAACATGTGTACCCTCCAGACCGGTCCAACTGGACCAACTCAAACCGGATGGGTTCAGTTGAACCGCCCGGCAAGTTGAGGAGTAGGGGCCGAATGCGTTGTCACGCCCCGACCCTACTGTCGGGCACGTGGCAACCGCCGTATGAGCCCAACGGACCCATACAAGGCATCAGGTGATACATACAATCCAAACACATCGTTTACATAGCGGAATATACAATCAAAGTATCTAACTCATCGTTACTAACACAGTCCCGATAAACCTATTACAATTATATGATAACGATATCAATGAATAAAGATCAACTCATCGAAGAACTCATCTTCAGTCACCGTCATGATCGATCATACACATCTAACACACTTACACACACGAGAAAAAGTGGTGTGCTCAGCCTTGGGGCCAAGTGCGAAATTATGGCTCGAAACCGAATAAGGAATCCAAAGGCTAGGAGGATTAATCGGGGATGCCTTGGGTTTATTATTAGTCATTTTTATATAATACATGCGAAGCATATCATAAATGCAAAATAATTGTGTAAGCATATACAACAGATGTAGCACTAGATGTCGCCTAAACTGTGTCTAGTAGCTAGGTCATCGATGTCACCAGAATATCATCTACTGTGTACTATGACTATCAATGTCAAGACTCGGTCTGCCAGCCTATGCTTAGTGAATACCCCGGCCAAAGGGCATCACCAAGCCCATCAGTGCCTTTGTCTCTGTCTCTCCCTATGCCCGCTGCACTGATGTTGGCGGAGGTGATGGGTGACCCTTAATCACACTCCTCTATCTCGCTAGTCGCCCTCGATGCCTCCCCTAGCGAAACTGTCGTGCCCTTACATCCTCCCTGGACTCCGTAGGGGCAACGACGACTCGTGTAATACTACAACACTATCCGAAGATAGGGTCATCATCAATAATAATCCATCGACCACGGCTAGTCGATATAATACAACCCTAGGATCTAGACTACCCATCCGACTGTCTGCAGAACGTCAAGGATGGTAGCAGTGTGGTCAACGGATCCACTGTCCAAGGCTATGCGGAGGGATGTCACCGTCCCAATCCCCGAGCAGCGATGCTTGCCAAGAGGTGTGCAAACTAGCTGTCGCCGGAATGCTACAACCTCGGCGACATGTTTGCTAGGTTCTTGTTTTAGTTTGTCTCGGCTAGCCATCTCAGGACTATCACGGTGTCGCCTAGACGGCACACGTGTGGGTATAACTTTCTGGGTAGGGACTTACTCCGTATATCCAGTCTAATGTGACCTTGGAGTTTGTACAGTCCCTTTCCTTACCAACTTTCAGTATCTAAGCTATGCATAACCTCGGGAGTCGTACTCCCAGTATCTAAGTTATGTGTAGCCTCGGGAGTGGTATGTGGTGGAGCATCACCATACTGACCATCGACGGTACGTAGTGGCCAAACGGGGTATGCAAGCAGTACCCCTTCCCGTCTGATTTCTAGTAATGTCTCCTAAGAGTTTCAAACATGTCATCATTCTTATCTATAACCGCATGGTAGTCGTGCTATCATAGCATAGATGAATAATATAACATGCAGGATAAGAGTTATAGACATGTTAAATATGTAGCATGGCACACATGGCATATCTTGCACGTAGACAAAGTAAATCATACTAACATGCATTTATATAGAAACATAGCATGCATATTAGTTTTATTCTATTTAAGGCATCCGAGATATTTCCTAAGAACACCTCGGTAGGAATTCCCTAGCTTGAATAACTCCTACATTCGATGAACCAACGCACCTGTATGGGGATCTGAACTTCAGAACCAATCAAGATATATCAATAATACACGGTTCTCAAGTTGGAGTAAGATCCCTAAAACAATAAAGATTTTATTTAAAATATAGATCTTTATAATCTAATATGATAGAAATTATTTAATCACTAATAACTGGACCTATGTGATTTATTTGGCCCAATCCAAAATAAATGATGCACTTCAACTATTATGCCCAACTTCGTACTCAAACTCATACTTCAAATCTCGTAATTATCATAGGTCAACTCAATAGCCCAAGTCAACAGCAAATCCAACTCCATCATCTTATTTTTCAACTCCATGTCAAATATCATCATCAACTATATGGAATTAGCAATAACTTTCCTTAATGCAAGCCTCAATTCGATTCTTCCTACATTCATCATTTTCTTCCTATATACTCTAGTAACCACAAGAGAAACATAACAACCAAGGAGGATGGAGTATAATAGGGAAATGAGAAGGAGATCATAATAGGTGAGAAGAAGGAAGATGATGGGGGTGATAGCATAAAATCATCCAAATTCTCACATCAATATACCAACACACGCAAAATCATCATATCGCCAATAACAACAATTTAAAACACCATCATTACAACAACTCACAAAAATTCACATCAAAACCACCACATGAAACAACATCAACAACCAACCACAAAACCATATCATCATCACATAAACACACACCAAAACCACAAAACCATATCATCATCATATAAACACACCAAACAATATCAGCAAAATAATCAATTGAAACCATTAACCATAATGCTACATGCACATCAAGCACCATTTAAACATCCACATTATCATGAAAACAAAGCACCATGAACAACTCGCAAACAACATATTAATCAAAACCATCACTAAACAATCAATGATTAATCATCATCAAACCATCACATAACACCATAAGAAACACTATCACATAACACCATTAAACCACCAACAATCCAACATCATCCTCATCGGAATCATCACAATCAAAATCATTAGAAATATTATCACATAACACCATTCATCCGAACATCATTAAAATCAATAACACAGAATAATCAACAAAATCAATAACACTCCATCATCAACTAACAAACATCAACAAATCTCATATTCAAAACTACACATAAACAACCTCATCAAAGCCATCATAAGATAAACCCATAAAATTCACATAACAAACACAACAAACGAACAGTAGCACCATGTATCCTTAACAGATAAAACCATAAGCACACCCCATCATAACATCATATAATAACTAGGTAATTGGAATTTAATAATATTTCCCTAGTGCAAACCTCAGTTCGAATCTCTCCACATCCATCATTATTATCCTATATATATAACTTCAAGTAAAGAAAAGAGAAAACTAAATAAGGAAAAATCTCTCCACATCCATCATTATTATCCTATATATATAACTTCAAGTAAAGAAAAGAGAAAACTAAATAAGGAAAAAGGGGAGAGTATGATAGGGAAAGGAGAAGGAGGTGGGGGAGATAGTATGAATTTAACAACAACAAGGATGGGGGTTTACATGCGTGTCCATCGCTCCATTCACCCGCTGATTGTGCCTTCTTCGACAACGACGGCGGAGCTGCGGAGGGACGAGCTCCGCCGAGGGACGATTCTGCATCATCGTTAGAGCTCACTGTCCCTCCTCTTTCCGCCTGCTATGGATGCTCTAAGGTGATTCCAGATCCATTGCCCTCACGGCGGACTCACTCGATTCTTACCACCGAATCATCACCGCCTCCGCAACCAGAATGGAGATTTCCTCCTTCGATGCTTCGTGGGTTCGTTCTTCCTTCCCTGCCATCGTCGTCAAGCTTGCTGGGATTGGGGAAAACAGAGGCAATCCCCTATCTTCGGGTATCCCCTTGCGAGCTGCCGTCAGCCGCCCCATTGGCTGGGCTCGTGTAGCTTCTTCTTTGTGCGAGCGTGGGAAGCAGCGTCCTTCCTAGATCTAGCTACTACATCGATCAATGGTGTGGATGCAGTCGAGAGATCCATCGGCGACTCAACGAAGAGCAGATCTTCTCATTTTTTCCCCTTTCCGCCGCTCGATCTGCTCCCACTGATCAAACTGCCTTCATCGCACATTTGCACGTCCTTTAGGTGGGTAAGTTTTGCCCCCTTCCCCTTGTGTTGGGTTCGCATCTTCTCGCCGGGTTCATCCGGCATCACGATTTCTCTCCACCGATGACCCAGTGATGCTCATCAAGCTATCGCCGCCCCTCTCTGATGGACGATCCTTGTGCAGATCATCCACTGCCCATAGCCGTACATAACTCGGGACTTTTCACCGTGGGATACGCCGGCGTCTCCTCCGATCGGGTGCTACAGTAAATCCAACAAGGGTTGTGGCGGAGGTAGTAATTTCCTATCCCTTTTCCCTTAATCATGTCTTAGCGATAATTAAGCATAGTTAGCGTAATTTGGTAATGTTTTATGTGTAGGCTAATTTAGGTATGCTTAGTGTGAGGGTTAATTTAAATATGATTAAAGTAATGTATACTGGTAAGGTCAAACGCATAGCATGAATTTAATTAGTTTAAGTTGGGATAGATTAGCCACATTGGTTAGTCATTTGGGTTGTTTTTGATTAGTCACATTAGATAAATTTAGCTAAGGGTTTACTTATGGGAATAGTCATAATAAAAATGGTTTAATAATCAGAAAGGATGACATATTAACATTAAAGTTAATAATATAACAAGAAGAAAGAATATTACCATGTATAGATACATATAGAGAAAGAAATGTCGGTAGAGTTTATAGAAGTTAGATGGTTAAATTTTTATAATCCTAAATTTAGACTTCTAAAGTTCTCACATATAGTGTGAATGTTCTTATAATTAGCATAATTAAATAATTTAATTTAGTAGCCCTTTTAAGATTTCATATAAAAATAAATTCTCAATAGCAATCTAAAATCTAAAACGATATAATTTTGAATTAAAAAAATAATCGCTAAATATAGAAACAAATAGAATGAGTATAATATGAGCTCCACCACATATAAAGATGCTAATAATAGTAAAAAACTGACAAAGTTAGGAAGAAAGGTGATTTGCGTTGAGTATATATAGATGTTCTTTCTCCTTGTTTCTCCAGGCAAACTCAAGCTTGTGATATCATAAATAAAAATAATGGGGTGTGAATCCAAATATATTATCCTTGGATTATTGCTATTATTTGTCTCAAAAGAAATAACAGCAGAAGATGATGCGGCAGCTTCAGAAGCAGAAGATGGTGGTGGTGGTGCAGCAGAAGGTGGAGGTAAAGGTATAACAGCACCCGCTGATGGTGTTTTTGATGTAAAAGCTTTAGGAGCAAAAGGAGATGGCAAAACTGATGATGCTGAGGTGAGAAATCTTAAAGTACAATTACGTACGATAGATGTGTTTTCTAAAACTAAATATATTTTGTAAAAATAGGCTTTGGTAGCTATATGGGATTCAGCATGTGCCGTAACAGGGCAGCCCAAGATAGTGATACCTGAAGGAGAGTACTTGGTTGGTCCCGTAAGCTTCCAGGGTACTTGCAAGTCACCAATAACAATGGAAATACAAGGGACAATTATTGCGACCGAAGATCTTAAATCTTATGGAAATAGTTGGTTTTTGTTCAATCATGTCGATGATTTAACCCTCACAGGTGGTGGCACCTTAAATGGAAAAGGAGCTACAGCTTGGCCTCATAATGAATGCACCAAGAAATGGGAGTGCCAAGTTCTTCCCAACGTAACCTCCCAATCTATCATGTCATTGATTATTTATTTGCTTATATATATGGCCATCATACTTTTATTTCATTACAGGGTTTGGTGTTTGCTTTCTGCAACAATGTGCATGCCAGCAATCTCAATTCGATTGATCCTAAAATGTTTCATATACTAGTTTTTGAATCGAAGAACGTAACCGTGGACAACTTTAAGATCACAGCTCCTGAAGATAGCCCCAACACTGATGGCATTCACCTTGGACAATGCTCCGATGTTAAGATCTTGAACACGATAATTGGCTCCGGTGACGATTGTATTTCGGTTGGCCCAACTGTCACCAACTTAGAGATAAGTGGTGTCACATGTGGCCCTGGCCATGGCATCAGTATTGGAAGCCTCGGAAAGCGTGAGGGTGAGAAAGATATTATCGGCGTAAAGTTGACCAATTGCACTCTCCAAGGCACGGACAATGGGCTGAGGATTAAGACGTGGCAATCTTCGGGATCTGCCTTCAAGTGCGCAGACATTTCTTACGAGAACATCATCTTGAAGGATGTTAAGAATCCAATCATCATAGACCAAGAGTATTGCCCATATCCATCGTGTGAGGGAAAGGTAAATATACTTAATAGTTAATAATAAGCATTGCTCCTCCAACTTTATTATCATGATCTGATCTAATCTTAACTTTACTCTTTCCATGTTTAGGATCCTTCTCTTGTAGAAATCTCAAATGTCAAGTACAAGAACGTGAAGGGCACTTCTCTTTCAAATGAAGCCATCAAATTAATGTGCAGCGCAACACATCCGTGCCAGGGTATAGAACTCAATGACATTAGCTTTGATTACGTCGGAGAGAAGGATAACAAAACAATGTGGTTCAATTGTACAAATGTTAAGGGCACTGCCATCAACGTTGTGAACGTCGAATCCACATGCTTTTGAGACTCCTCTTGATTCTAATCCATGTTATTCCATTTGGCTCAACCCCTTCCCAAGTTCTTTTTTTTTTGAAATTTTTTGAAATTGTATTAATTAAGTTGTAAGAGAGATGGGTACCAAAATTTATAAATTATTATTGAGAAATGAGGAACAATTTTTATAATATTTCAACATCCATTTTTCTTCTATGACATGTAGATCTGTTAATCAATTTGATTATTGAAAGTTAAATTATATTTTGACAATTTAAATATAAAGGTAAGATAATTTTAAAATATTTTGAAAATTATTTGTCTATAATAAATATTACATAATTAATTATTAGTAAATATTTTTTATTACATTATATAAAGTCTTAGGTATAAATTTATTAAATAATCCTTTATGAACTTTTTATGTTGGTAAACCTAAGCTAATTTTTGATTTGATAAACAATGAAAAAATCTAAGAACTTGGAACATAAATGTCTTTACTTGACAGTCCCTTTATATAATGGGTTCAGTACTTACTATGTGGACGCTTACAGTTGAGGGAATGAAATGAGCTTACTGTCTAATGGCAATTCCATTTGCCGCTAATGAGCTTTTCTACGCTTTCATCTTTTCCCCCCGATGCACGCCCCCCCATACACACTAGGACACACATACTGATTCGAGTTAGGGCTGAGTCTCACTTTGTTCACCACCGGGGATTCAGAAGGGGACAAAGATGACCGGGAGGCCTATATTTCCCAAGAAGAGTCCCTCATATTCTAATGGTTCTAGTAGGTCCTTGTCCCTACATGAGTTCTCTTGAAAGCAGGTACCTGCACGGGATTAGGAATTGGTCTTTTCAGGAGTAGAGTTGGGCGATCCGATTCCATGAGCTTACAATGTCTTTCTGCCTTTCCAATGTTGCAAGTATGTGACGCATCAATTCTTCGACCATCCGACTTATGCTATTGAATTATACCTCCCAAGGTCTGTCAAACCAATCCGAGGGGTTGTAAGCACTACTCCGTCTCCTTGTAAAATTCATCTTGGATAAATAGTTTTTACTATTTAGGTTTATATCAACTTTACTCTTTTACATCTGAATACATCCCTCTAGTTAAAATGATTTGACTTTATTTTATGCATAAGTGCACGCTAGAAATTATAACTAAAGTTGTGATTTTAGAATTATAGCTAAAGTTATGATTTTAATTATTAATTCAAAGTTTGAATTAAATCTTTCTCCTTATTTCCTTTTTTTTCAAAAAAGTGTAAAAGGAAAGTTTGAAGACTGAGATGTATAGAGTATGGTAAAGATTTAAAACTCATAAAAGGTACAATGCAAGAACTATTTAGGAAATATTTTAGTCAAACAAAACTTAAGGAAGATAAAACTAGAAGCAATTTGGAAAGTATCTAAAGACAATTGCATGACACCCCTTTACTAGCTAATTTGCATATGTAAGAGAAATATGTCTTAATAAAATTAGAGAAATGGGATAAGGTATAGGAGAATATATTGAGGCAAAAGTCTAGAACTTATTAAATTATTTTAAATGATTCAAACTCTAAATTCTCTTTCGCCTATGCAAAAGCAAGAAATGATGTTAAATCTCTCAATATCAAATATTGTAGAGATTGTGAGAGATTAACTACTTATGATATGATCAATGCTGAAATAGTTGACTTTTATGAAGGTTTATTGGAAAATGCAGAATATGAACTTCCTGCGGTGAATAAAATAACAGCTAGAATTGGTTGGTTAGTTCGGCACCATCATTTCTCAAATCTATGTACATCTATTTCAGAAGTAGAGATTAATAATGCTCTATTTGACATAAATGATGATGAAGCTCCAGGAATTTATAGGTTTAGTGCATTATTTTTTAAAAAAACAGGGCCTGTGCTAAATAATAATATATGTGTAGTAATATAAGAGTTCTTCTTGACAGGAAAAATATTGAAAGCTATAAACTCTATTCTACTTACGCTCATACCCAAGGTACCAAATACAGAAACTATTAAAAATCTGAGACCTATTACATGTTGTACAATTTTATATAAAATTATCGCTAAGATCCTGGTGAATAGACTTAAAGCGATGATTGGTGAATTGGTTAGTGAAGCTCAGTCAGCCTTTATGCTAGGAAGTGTGATTGCAGATAATATCATATTGAGTCATGAACTTATTAAATGATATACCAGAAAAATAATATCTCCTAGATGCATGATCAAGGTGGATTTATAAGAAGCTTATGACTCAATATAATGGATATGTGTGAAATAGATGCTCATAGAATTAGGATTTCCTCATAGATTTATTCAATGGGTGATGACTTGCATCAAATTAGAGCATTATACCATCATAATTAATGGTAAAAGAACGATACCCTTAAAAGTAAAAAGAGAATTAAGGCAGGGTGACCCTCTATCAACTTATATTTTTATCCCTGTAATGAAATACTTAAGTAGATATACGAGAGAGTAGGGAAATATGAAAAACTTCAAATATCACTGCAAGTGTGAAAAATTGCCTATTATTGACCTCTGTTTGCAGATGATTTACTTATATTTTTAGAGGAGATGAATAATCTATTAAGCTCTTATATGAGGCATTTCTTAAATTTTTAAAAGTATCAGGTTTGAAAACTAATGCACTTAAGAGTAGTATATACTTTGGAAGAGTACTTATTGAAATAAAAGGTAGAATATTATATAGACATGGTTATAAAGAGGGCTCTTTAACATTCAAGTATCTAGGTGTACCTTTGGCTCCTAAGAAATTAAAAATTATAGAATGTAGGTATTACTTGATAAAATGATGGTTAGACTTAATAGTTGGACTGCTAAGATGTTAACATATATAGGGAGAGTTTAACTTATAAAGTCAGTGTTATTTGGAGTGTAAAGTTATTAGTCACAACTATTCATATTGCTTAAGAAAATAATCAAAATGATTAATGCAATTTGCAGGATATTCTTTTGGACAAGATCAGTTGAGACTAGCAGGAAGGCTTGGTAACTTGGAATAATATCTGCACGCCAAAATCAGTTGGAGGACTTAAATTACTAAGACTAGACTTATGGAGCAAGGCAATCATCTTCAAGCTTTTTTGGATATGCAGATGAAGAAAAATAAATTATGGATCAAATAAAAATATTCATACTATGACTCTATCCAGACCTCAACTCGCGACACTAACTAGGAAAACCACAATCGGTGCAATTTACAATATATTTGTAGGTACAATACTAAAGAAGATTTGGATAAATTTGATTTAGACAATGAAATTTTGAATGTACACTTTTTATACAATTTTTTTACCTTTTTGATTAGTATAATTGTGGCAAGCAGTTATCCAAGTAAGTTTATAAGTTTAAATATTAAAGTGTTGATAGAGTTTTGCTGTTTTAACCTTGTTCATGTATCCAAACAGGATGAAGTGTAAATGGGTCATGTGTAAAATATGTTAATAGCAAGTATAATATAATAAAATAATATGCCTCTAATAATTTCTAAAATATTAAACATTTTATCTTTATGTTTATGTATTAGACATGCAAGTTTAGTAACCAACAAATATAAATATAAAATTGTCGCGCCCTCTAAATAACCTCCCGTCCCCTATAATGGTTGTTGTTGCTAAATATGAGGATTTATTTTGAGTTGGGATTATGCCTAAGTAAATATTATAATAGGGAGGGTGAAAATGAGATTTCGGCATAGACATATGTTATCTATGGGCCGATTTATTCTTCAACCAACTAAATCGGTATGATTCAACACTCACCAATGATTAAAACCCAACTAGTACAAGAGGTGGTCTAATGCAAGACCTAATAGTCGCCGTCCACCCACAAATCATACGACCTCCACGCGGTGGCTTGATTTCCTCCAGCTTCAACAGCATCCTCTATCATGCCCTGATCCACCTATCGGCTCGTGGCAACCGTCGTATGAGTCTGCAAACCCATACAAGGTATTTAGAAGTAATACAAAGCAATAATATAACTCATTCTATAAACTTTAAAATCTTACACAACCTCCCAACCAATGTTCATGCATCCTTGAATGTTATATTTCCAGAACCTAATAGCCATAAATGGTCGTTGTGCCTATCCCAAGCTACCTGCATATGTAAGATAAAATGCACTGAGCCTTGCAGCTCGATGGCTACAAAAGAACAGTCTTGAGGAAAATAGGCCATCAAGTTCGAACAGTCCATGTATATTTACATGTGTTACAAAGATAAAACCAAGCAATAACATGCAAACATAATAATAGCATAACTTGTAACTTGTTAAATAGTAGAAAGATAAAATAAAAAATGACATACCAATATAACTTGATACAAGTGAAATATCTAAATTTAATCATTCTTTATCCTAAATTCATGTCTTTTGTCTCTAAGTTATTGTCCGTGTCAATACCACACTGTTTCTCTCCTAACATAAGCTGTTAGCCTATGCTTTAGAGTATGCCCTAGCCGGAGACTACCCATAGGCCCATCAGTGCCTGTCTAGGTCTCTACCTATACTCGTCACACTAATGTTGGCAGAGAGGGCAGGTAACCACGGATCCCTTTTCTGCAATCTCGATAATCGTTTACCCTGATCCGCACTAGCAAGACTAATGTGTTCGTGTAACCTCCCTGTAGGCACACCAAACACACACCTATGTAGTACTACACACTGCCCTTATAAACATGGTTACCTTGCAAAATTAAAATCCTCCAGTTACGGCTAATCAGAAATCTTACACTTGTATTTAACCCTAGGATCCGGACTACCATCAATATGCCTGCAGAGCATCTAGGACAGTTGTCGTTGTCAATAGATCCACAGTCCATGACTTATAGAAAGGAATTTATCACCCAACCCTTTTTCAACAGAGGCATGTCATGGTGAACTTACCAGTTACATCATTGGCATTCAACTATTGAAAAAAGTGTTTGAGACAACTGCATCATCCACTTACCATATTTGGACTATCACGGTGGTGACCATCCACTATACATGTGGGAATACAGTGTAAATAATACCTAGTCTTATCTTGGACTACAGTGTCACTAAAATAGACTAAGTGTCTCTATATTTATGTGTTTACTTAGGATATGTGAGTATCTTAAACTATCTACTATTTAACAAGTAGATTTATGTAAAGTGAACATGTAATAGAATGCATTTATGCACAATTTACTCAATTGCATCAATAATAATATAAGAAATAACAATAAAAATATTTAAAATGTTAACAACGCAGATAGATCATAATAATAAACACAAGTAAATATATATGAAAGTTCTAAAACTTTATAAATTCTCAATTACCGACTCAAGCGTTTAATGTAGCAAATATGAGTTGTGAACCAAATCTTCAGAAGCAACTAAGAGACAATTATCACTACCACCCACGTCACCGTTTAACTTGGAATGATGCCCTATAATATGTGCATAATACTACTTTAAACACAATCATTTACATGAACTCATGTTTAAAATATATCATACTAATGATTCCTCAAACCCGAGTACTATTCATGGTGTATAATAACCGTAAAAATTCAAAGCAAGAAACATTAAAGGAAAGAGAATAATAATAAAATAAAATGGTCAACAGAGAAACCAAAGATGAAATAAAAAAAAAAATTTAAACCTCCTCACATTTTCTTTCAAATCCCTATGTGTATTTTTTTTCTACTATTATTATTATTATTTCTCTTTACTGCTAGAGCTCCTCGACAACTAAAAGAAAAAATTAAATAAAAAAAAAGGAAAGAAAGAAAATAACTTCCGACATCAACCTCTTTATCACAATATAAAACATCATTTAAATAGATTTGTCATGCACAGACCCTCCGTATGTTTCACTCATACAAGGCTAACAATAACATATAACCTAGACATGAATAAAAATTTCTATAATCAAGCCTACTAATTAGATTTACAATTTACTTATAGGTTACATAAAAAGTTGATACAGTCCGTCTAAATTATGTATTGTATACATCATACCGACTAATCGATACTATTAATATTCTTCTATAGTATTCAATCCCGCTACCCATCATTCCTCATCGTCTCCTAAGCGATGTCTTGATACTTGCACGCGGAAAAAAATTTACATACGCTAAGTCTTGCAACTTAGTGCCTACAGATAGAAACTTCTCCAAGACAATATATGTCTGGACAAGCAGCAGTTATATCAATATCAAATCATAAAATAACAATGAAAGAAAGCATATATGTCACACCCCAAATCCACTTTTGGGCACGTGGCAATCGTGGTATAAGCAGCACTTCTCCACCACAACTTATACAAGGCTATATGTATCATAAAGCACAATAATTTCTTTTTATTAAACACAGCAGAAACATAACAATGTACATTTTATATCAATACTATAAATAATGAAATCTCTATCTAGATTTCCAAAATAAATTCTATTTCGTCAAAACTAGGTTCTCCCTCGCTCTCCGTACAACGACCAACTTGTAACCTGCGCAACAGGGGAAAAATGTTGTAAACCTCAAAAAAAAAAAAAATTACAAATAACTAAAGGGGGCAACTTGGAAAGTTGCCACCCCTTCTGTGCCCGATCCCCCTCCACAAGAGGGTTAACAAAAGGGGCAAAAGCCCTTTTGCCGAGGGATCACAGAAGACCCCTCCTCCTTCTCTGCCGACGCCTCATCCACTTCCAAAGCCCTCTCCCTCAACCTTCTCCTCTCCCTTTCCTCCCCTTTGCCACCTCTTCACCGCCCTCGTCGCCAAGGATAGCAGAGGACACCTCCTCTCCTCCCACCATCGAAGGACCAGCAAGGAGCCAAACCTGCAGCCTCCTTGGGAAAATTTGGGGCAAAGGGGAAGAGCACCGTTGATCCGGGGCGACGCAAGGTCGGGGAGCGAACGCGAAGTATAGGAGCGAACGGGAAGATGGGAGGGCATCGACGAAGCTCCGACCAAGTTGGATTTTGTCTCTAGGTTGGTTCCCCCATTTCTTCCTTATGATTCTAACTAAGAAAAATCCAAAGCATTGGGGTTTGGGTAGCTTAACTCATAAAGGAACGTTTTGTCTATGCGATTGTTTGCTAAATTAAGTACCTTGGTATTGTTTGATGAAATTGCATGTGTAATTAGGTGTGAATGATAGTGTTAAAATCTACAATAAAAATTCCTGTAATGTTGTGTCCACGGTGCCTTGACGCTACTGTTAATACATTTAGAATTGGTAGTTTATTGTTCTGTTAATGATGGTTGGAAAATATGCTTCACTGTTTTACTAAAGGATTTTAGTTAAGGTTACTGTTGGAAACTTGTCTTGTGACGAAGTGATTCTCGTACATAACTGATGGATTCTGACTCTTGTGAATTTATTTCGGTGATTTAAATTATTGGTTGTAGTGGTGGATAGGTTGCTAGTGTGTTTGGCAGCAACCCATAGGATTGCGTCAGAATGATGTGACTACGAGTTTTTATTGCTTTCGCGATGATATTGTTGGTTTCGTTTTACTTTTACAAGTGACGTTGTCCTGGGCTTCATTGTGTGAACATTATGTTTCCATGCTGAGATACTTATCATGGTGGTTGTAATTATGTCTTCGTTAGTTGTTATGTATTTGTGTCGATTGGATAGTGTCGGAATTATTCATGATGCGGCCAAGTTGGAAATGAAGGTTTCCCCTATGTGTTACAATAATTATTCTCTGTAGTTATAGTACGTTCTCTTGTTGCATGGTTTTGATTAGACATGTGAAATTGATAGAAAACATATTGCAGAGATGAATGTGCATGTGCTTAAGTATTATTTGAAATCACTTGAGTTGTTATCTTTTCGGTTGTTTGAATGTTTCGTTCAAGGATATTGAGGTATTTCCTTTATTAAATCGAAACACCTACACATTAACTTAAGTCATAAGAAGGGAAAGGGTCGCATACAGTTGAACCAAGAAAAGGGTAGAAAGTAAACCTTGCTTATGATTGTAGGAGCACTCTTAAATCTGCATCAAAGGTGTTACACAAAACATGGCAAGCCCGTGAAAATTTTTTTAAGCTAATCTAAAGGATTCAGGTGCGTTGTTATTTCGGCTAGTTTACAGCCGCTGTAGTAGAGCTCCCAAGTGGGCAAGTTGTTATTAAAATTTTATTACTGTCCGTGATGTGCATTTATTTTGATGTATTGTATGAGGTGAACTAATTGCAAATGATATATTATGTGCTTGTGTTCTATAATTCTAGGAGTGTATGATACTAGGAAGAATCTAGAACACATAGCGACAAATGAAGATGCTAGGTGACAGACAAAACTAGTTAGGTGACATATCTTACATGATAACTTAAGCTAGTTTGGACACCTAGAGACATCGACCTGAACTTCCAAGGAACATAAAACCTTTAGGAATCTTATAGGTCTATATAACATTGTATTTCTCTCACAAATGGCAGACACTATTTGTGTTAGTCTAAAGAGGGGTGGCGGCAGCATCACCCGACCCATCCTTTAGCGTTCGGTGAGTACCAACAAGGGGGTTCTCGCCAACAGCCAGATATCCCCATGGCATGTATCCGAAACTAAGGTGCTGGGAGCCGGGGAGCTCACTTTAGCCGCTGCCCTAAGGACTAAGGTGTCTGCTGACTCTGACATACCCCAACTGAGTCCTGCAGGCTTGGGGGGTAGTCCGGACAACCAGAGTTATACATAAGTGTTGGGTCCGGCAGGTCAGGCCGTGAGTACATATGTTAGTCAGTGACCCTGCTGTAAAGCGGAAGTGTAGCGCTACACGGTGTCTCGTATCCTAGGGTCCATAGGGGATGTACGATACGATAGTTTCGGAGTGCGGTCTGGGCAAAACGGCTCGCGAGACTGGAAGGAGAAGGAACCGCGGTCACTCGCCTTCTCCGCCAACGTCGGTGCAACGGGCCTAGGCAGAGACTTAGTCGGCACCGACGGGCTCGTGGTAGTCCCCGGCCAGGGCTTACCTTAAGCATAGACAGGCAGTCCTAGAAGTTAATGTTGAAACTAGAAACTTAAAAATTCTTTAGACACACATATGTATTTAGACTTTTAGTATTAAATTGATTATTTATGTGTATGCTTCCTTTTGTTGTTAATTTGTGATTTAATATGGATGTACTTGCTGCTCATCCGGACATATATACTGTTAGCCCATTCTTTTGCTTGGAGAAGTTTCTATCTGTAGGCACTAAGTCGCAAGACTTAGCGCATGCAATTTTCCCCCGTGCGCAGGTATCCAGACATTGCGTAGGAGGCGGCAAGGAGTGATGGGTAGCGAGATTGAGAGCCATAGAAGAACATTTTTAGAATGATTTATATTGGTATGGTGTATACAAACATAACATAGACGGACTGTATCAGTTTTGTAAGAACCTATGAGTTGGTTGTATACTTATTTAGTGAACTTAACTATAGAACTTTCTATTTATGTTTGAGTTAAATCATATTATTAGCTTGGTATGAGTGGGACTTTCCTCATACGGCGGTTGTCATGTGATCAACAGTGGATCGGGGGGTGACAAATGTGCACATCTGAGTCGCGAAACTCAGTGAGGCTACAGAGAGAGCACCCTAAAAATGGGCATAAGGTATTGTATAAATTAACAAGTAACTATATCTACCAAATCACACATTTAAATTAGTAGGGCACAATATAAAATAAAATTTAACATATCAATGTAGCAGTCACAGTATTTAACCAAGACATGTGAACATGGTACAAAACTATATTCAAAACAGTAACTTAAATTCAAAAGTAACATATCACATTAACCAATATATCACAAGTTATCCAGTACTATTCCTAAGGCATCCAACCTATATTAAAGGTAAGCCCCTCGTCAGAGATTTTTCCTGAACTCGTCAATGTCAACTCTACATCTCTATCCTAGATGCCTATACACTGACGTTAACGGAAGGAGCTGGTGATCACGGCACTCCTTCTATGCAACACAAGTACCATACAACACTGTAATTCTGCCTCATGGCAGGATCACCATACAAAACCACCTAATCCATCCGTCCACAGCCTGGCAAGCTGAGACCATCACATATACTACCAATGAATCTGCACTGCTCAGGGACCCACATCGTTGAGCATTTCAGTGTCAATCAAGTTCTCTAGCACTAGTAGCACATGGCATGGTACTGTTCTTAGCACCCATTTACCTTAGAGTAACCCAAATAAGTTGAGCTCTGCACTGAAGTGAGATCCTGGCTACACCAAAGTATTTGAGGCTAAGTCAACCGAGCGTGCATTTCTACCTTAGCTAGCACATAGCTCCTCACCACATGTTGGTAGCATATCGAACTAAGAACCTAATGTCATCTCCTAGGTTACCATGACCTTAAGATGTCCAAAAGTTCTCGGTTAAATATCAAATAAAATCACTCTAGGTGTTGTCAAAACATGTACCTAAAGTGTCTCCAGTTATGTCTCATATCATCATATTCCATGTTCTTGCTAAGTATCTTTACATCTGTAAACCCCCACTTTTTGGGTAGTTTAATTAATAGCATAATAATAATTAAAAATAAAAATTTTCTTAAGCTCATATTTGAGGAAAATAAGGTCAAAGAATCTTTGAGTGAAATTAGGACTCAAATGATGAAATTAGACTAGATTTTGATTAAAATTGATATAATTGTGATTTATAAAATTTTTATAAGGACCAAAGTTAGAAATTTGTTTAAGGTTTGAAGATTAGATAACTATTAAATTAAGTTAAGACCAAGATGGTGACATTAGGTTGATTTTTGATATTAAAAAGGATCTAGTTGTAATTTATTAAAATTTATAGGGACTTAGTTGCATTATTTTGGAAGTAATGGACGAAACTATAAAATGTTGTGTGCACATGCTTCCCACGTGATCGGGCCGAACCAGACCAAACTTTTCAAGTCAGTCCGCCTGAACCAACCCCGGTCCAGATAA
The DNA here is from genome assembly GCA_030544415.1 of Thalia dealbata. Classification (NCBI taxonomy): domain Eukaryota; kingdom Viridiplantae; phylum Streptophyta; class Magnoliopsida; order Zingiberales; family Marantaceae; genus Thalia; species Thalia dealbata. Next base: position 14,829,040 of record CM060458.1, read on the forward strand.
ACCGGTTCCTGCGAATGTAAACCCTCCGAAGCCCTAACATTTTCCCCCAATCCCGTCGCCTTCACCTCCGCTCGCATCACTTTCATCCCTCGATTCGTCGGCAGCAGCAACTGCGATCCGAGTGCCGGATTTCCTCCACTCGGGGATGAAGCTGTGGAGGGACGATCTCTCGTCAATCATTCTCCACCTCCATCCTTCAAACGAAGATGGGAGAGACCTCACCGCACCGCCGCTAACGTCGGAGCCCAACGATCGCACCCGACGTCATTCTTCCCCATCTCCCTCCTCCTGATTTGAGCTCCACCATCGTCACCGCATCCTCCGTCAGCGGCCGGATATAGGGAGTTCCTTCCAATTCGACGCTGCCCACTGCATCCCTCACATTCACAATGACGAACTCCTCTTCGCCGCACCATCGCTGTCCTTCGGATCTCCAGTGGTTCGCCTCTCCGATCCTTGTGAATGTTGGATAAATGGTGAAGTAATTTGGAACCTATGTTAATTTAGTAGTGATGTGTTTTGGTGTGAATGTTGATGATGAATGTATGCTCTATCATTTCCCTATTATACTCTATCCTTCTTAGTTGTTATGTTTCTCCTTTTGTTACTTGAATTTATGTATATAGGATAAGAATAATGAATGTAGGAAGAATTGAATTGAGGTTTGCACTAGGGAAAGTTGTTAATTCCATATAGTTGATTATGATGTTTGATATGGAGTTAAAAAATAGAATAATTGAGTTGGTTTGGTGGTTGACTTGGACTAGTTTAATAAAACTTAAGTTAATCTATGGTAATTAAGGATTTAAAGTAGTGGGCTTGTGTATGAAGTTGGACCTAGTAGTTTAAAGTAGGTTAATTATTTTGAATGAAGCTAAATTAATTATATAAGTTGATTCATTAGTAAGTAAATAATTTTTATCATATTAAATTAAGAATATTTTATATTTAAAATAAAATCTTTATTGTTTTAGGGATATTATTCTGATGTGGGAGCTACCTATTACTATTGTATCGGAGCTTTAATTCGATTGGTTCTAAAGCTCGAATTCCGATAAAGGTGCGTTGGTTCATCAAAGTAGGATTTATTCAAACTAGGGAATTTACCTGCTGAGGTTTATTAGGAAAGTCTTGGATGCATTGAAATCAATAAAATGCTATGTTTGATAAATATGCGATAACATGCATGCTAGAATAACATTATTTATTTAGCATGAATTATATGTCATGTGTATATTGCTTAGTATTTAACGTGCTTTATTAATTTCTTGTACATACAACTTTGTTTTTCCTTATTGTGATATGATGTGCTACCACCTGGCTAAAGAAGATAAGATGCGAATTTAAAGTTAAAATACTACATAGGAGGTAGTATCCAAAATGATTACCTGACACTCTAGTTTAGATATAGACATAGGTAACATATGATACTAGTACCTCCTAGGGACATCAGTAGATCACAAATTGTGAGGGTGTATTAGGAATACACCCTAGATGATAAATCGAACCCTTAGTGATCGAATAGTGATGTTCACTCATTATTACCACTCTTGGGGCTACAAACAGCTCAGATACTGGGAGTTGGTTGGGAAATGGGCTAGACTAACTCCAAAGTCAAGATAGACCAGAAAGCGGAGTAAGTCCATACCTAGATACATTTACCCGCACGCGTGACGTTAAAGCGGGGATGAACCCTTCCAAGGATTTTGCAGGCATGTAGTCGAGTTGGCCATAGCCCATTGTGCGGATGCAAGCTCAACTCGGCCAACATCAACTGCTATTGAATTGAAGAGGTGAATTCCCTTAAAGCCTTGGACAGTGAATCCGTAGACCACACGGCTACTATTCCAGACGTTCTGCAGACGATCTGATGAGCAGTCCGGATCCTAGGGTTGTTACTTAATTCGGCTAACCATGGCCGAGGACATGTTAATTGAGGTGACCCTGTCGACGGACAGCTCTGTAGTGCTACACGGTGGGTTGTGATCGTACTGAGTTTTCAAGGGGAAAGGTACGGGAACAACTGGTTTTGCTGGGACGGAGTGTAGGGATCGACCAGCGGGATAGTAGAGAGAGATACACAGTCACCCGATCTCTCTGCCAACATTCGTGCAGCGGGCATAGGTAGAGACCTAGACATTTACGGCACGGATGAGCTTATGGGAATCCTTGATCAGGATATCCCCTGAGCATAAGCTAGCAGCCCGAAGCACTTGACATAAAGATGGAAATACTTCTAGTTGACATATACTATATATTCAAACATATGATCTAGCATAGATGACATATACTAGAGATTCAAACATATGATCCAGCATAGATGACATATACTAGCAACAGACATGTTGTTCAATATAGATGATAGTTAGGGACATATATGGACATACACTACCGGTTGGAACTTAACATTGTTGATAATATTATTCATCCTAAAAAGTAATAACTGATAATTAATAAACCCAAAGGCATCCTAGTACTTCCCCCTAGTATTTGATTTTCCTATCTATGATTTCGAGTCGAAATTTTGCACTAGGCCGCAGGGCCGAGCACACTGCGTTCAATGTGTGTGCAGGTGTGATTAGCTGATCGATCAAGATGGTTGATGAAGATGAGTCTATCGATGAATTTACTTTTATTTATTGATATTGTTATCATATAATTGTAGTATGTTTATCGGGACTGTGTAGTAGTGTGGAGTTAGATGATTTTAAATGTATATTCCGCTGTGTTAATGATGTATATGAATTGTGATTACCATTAAATGCCTTGTATGGGTCTTTTGGGCTCATACGGCGGTTGTCACGTGCCCGACAATAGGGTCGGGGCGTGACAACATCTCTAGCAACATAAACATAACAAAAATAACATAGCATGAGTATAAACATCAAGAGCATGCATTTAACAACATCATACATATACCAGCATGGTATAACTTTCAAACTCATATCAAGAGCATGCTAATAGCATACTTCTAATAATTTATATGCTAATTAAATATGCAACCAAGCAGATATATAATTTATCAGTATGTACAATAATTAACAACGACCCTTAGGACTCAGCGTCTGTAGTAGATCAAATAAATTAAAACAATAAACCCTCACCTGAGTCATAAAGCAAAATCAAGCTAGCTTGGCTATGATTTTTAAAAGCAAGTATGCAATCAATCAAACATAACAATTCCTTCTTACTTCAACACAAATCACAGTTTGGCCCTGATTTATCAAGTAACAGCACAACAATCAATTTTCCTAAGATAAAATAAATATATCCAACAACCATAAATTATACAACTCAAACAAGGATTTCCTATCTACCCTTCAACTCACATCCTCACACTAATTTTTTTATTTTATTTAAATTCTTTATAAACAACCAATCATCCATCACATTACTAATCACAACCTAACACATTCAAACATAACAAACTTATAAAATAATATTAAGTTTAATCATTTAATTATATCCAAAAATCTTCATCCATATATCACCTTAATTAATTATAAAATAATTTTAATAATTATGTGAAAAATCCATTTACATCAATTTAAATTCATAAAATCCTAATTTATTCAATTTCACTAATTAGAAAATTTAAATAAATGAATTTTCAAAATTGTATCATATTATAAATTTATAAAATTCTAATTTATTCAATTTCATTAATTAGAAATATCTAATATCTAATTACCCTAATTTACAATATCCTAAATTCATTAAGTTTAAAAAAATTTAAATTAAATGTTTTTAATTCCAATTAATATAATCTAAATGTCATAATATCTATCAAAATATTTCTTAATGCATATAACATAAAATAAATTCATTTAAACCTTAAATTAACCTATATTAAAATAAAAACCGCATTCTAATAATCTTAAAAAATTCTAATTAAATCATGCAAAATATGTTTAAGCATAATATAGCCTCTAAATTTATTTTATATTTTTCAGACATCGTTATCGCACCCAAAACCCTGAACCCAACCTAAAATAATTCGAAAAGTACACCTAAATTATGTTAAAAATTATAAATAAATTTCTTAAGGCTAAAAACTCACCAATCAAGCCCCAACTATGTTGAAATGCTCTGAACCGATTGTAAAACTGCGAAAACCAGTCATCCTGTAGTCGAACCAGCCCTGAACCGGACCAGACTGGATTGGACCGGTCTGAGCCAGACCGCCGCATGCATTACGCACGTGTGGTTCATCACCTTCTTCCCTGCTCGAGCTCGGCTTGAGTTTGCTGTGCCTCTCCGCCGTCCCACGCCAGTTTTCACCTTTACAGCCGCCGTGCGTTTACCGAAAACAACGAACACAAGTTTGCCGAAACTTCCTCTAGCTGCCGGCCGCCTCTTCTCATCTTCGGTAGCGCCCAGAAGGATTCCCACCGCCGGTGCAACCGCAAGCCTAGTTGCCCGTTCAATCACCGTCGGCCACCGTCTCTATAACTCCAACGATGCTTCCGTTGCTTCGGTTCGACTCCTCTGAAGTCGAATTGCTCCCAGTAACCTCGCCACTGAGGGAGAAGCATTGGCTATTCCTCTCGCCGGCGAATTCGACCGGCAACAAAGGCTCCCCCTGTCTCTGCCACTTCCCAGTCGACAGCCACCCACCGGAGCAGTTTCTACATGCCGCCGGCTTTCTCGTCGTATCATCCACATGAGTCGTATCGTCCTCAAATCCTTCTCTGGGAATGGGAAATTGGTGGCCGGCCTTCTCGTCGGTGAAAACAATGGGAACAGGGTAAACCCCCGGTTCTGCCACTTTTCGCTCGTCCACGGTTCGCCAGCGTCTCCTCTGCACCTCTCTACAACAGGAAGCTGTGCCTCACCTAAGTTCCACTTCCAGAACCTCCAGCCGTTGGAATTCCAGCGGCACTCGCTGACTTCGCTCGTCCGGGAAAACAGGGCAACCCCTATTTTCCCCGAGGGTTTAAAAACCCTTCGCCGTTTCACTCCCTTGCATGCAGCACGCCGATACCGCCGCTGCACACCACCGCCGTCCACGCAAGGACGGCCCCATCACCGGTGGAGCTTCCTCCGTCGAACCCGTTGGCCGTCAGAAGGCTTAGGAGCCCTATCGCGCCGTCGTCTACGGCTGCCATTGAACAGGGCAACCTTCTATTTCGAGGGGTTTTAAACCCCTCGAAGGTTTGCTCCGTGCCCCTCTTCCGCTCGCTGCGCTTGCACCGAACATATTTTTCCTATAATTAACTTTATTTAAATTCTTATTTGTTATTAAAAATTTTACCATTTTATAATTATCTGATTTATAACTTTATTTAAATTATTTCTTTAACTTATTTTGAAAATAATATATTATTATTATTATTATTAAAATTTCTATTTTTACCTAATAAAAACCAATTAAAATAATATTTTAATTTTATTTACTAACCATAACATATTATTACATCCATTAACAACATTCTTATTTATTTATTATTTACTTTATTTTATTCTATATTTATCTATTTTATAATATTAAAATAACATTATTCATTATCATTATTTCATTTTTTCTTTTTATTTACCGATTTTTACTATTTATTTTATTTTCTATTATTTTTATTATTTTAATATTATAATATAAAAAATTCTATAAAGAAAACAAGATTTATAATAAACATAAATAAATAATTAAATATTGAAAGTCTAAATATATATCTACAGTTCTCTATGTTTCTTGTTTCAAATACTAACTTTTTAGGGTATACCACTCTGGTTAGAGTAATTGGGCTCTATACAGGAGGATCATGAGGTCTTGGGTTCAAGACTCATTAAGTTCTAAAAAAAATACTAACTCCTAGGGCTACCTGCCTATGCTTAAGGTAAACCCTGGCCGGGGACTACCCTAAGCCTGTCAGTGCCAATCCAAGTTCAAGTTGGCACTCACCGAATGCTAAAGGATGGATCGGGTGACACCTCCCCTACAAGACTTAAAAGTTCAGGTTTGTGTCTCTAGGTGTTCTAACTAGTTTAAGTCATCATGTAAATATGACATCTAACTAGTTTTATCTGTCACCTAGCATGTTCAATAGGTTTGTGTCTTTTGTCACCAACGCACCTGAATTCTTTTAAATTTATCTTAGTAATAAACTCATGGCTTTGCCGCGTTCGTAATTCACCGTCGATGCAGAATTTTCACCTAAAAATGCAGGACATTTAACTCTCTATTTGTTCATTTAAATTGGTAAACCCTTCCCTTTTTATATAATCCTATTTAGTATCGTGAAAGGAAATAAGATTTTAAAAGAGTGAAGCTTCAACATTTTTAATAGAATTACAACACAAGGAAGATGAATATTTTATCAAGCATCGCATCATCACTTTTTAACATATGATGACAACCAAACTAAGTCAACAAGCATGGGATTTCTTCACAATATTCCCCAATATTACATTAAAGAGAGTAAACAACATCAATTTAGAGGGAAAGGAATACTAATGTCACAACTTCATCTTAGACTTAATAGTAGAAACTTTAGAATATTCTAACACCTCAGACAATTAACTCAGAAAGGTCAACTGTAATTTCTATTATCAAACTAGGCAATAGCTTAGATAATTCCATAAAAAAATCAATCTGGCATAATATCTAAAAACGAGGAGAAAATAACCAAAATAACAATTAAATCCTCATAAAAGCCTTACATCTTTCCTCCAGCAACACCGCATACATCAAACAAAAATAATGTTTAAGTTAATAATAATAGTATAACAACGAAAGCCCATGCCAACATCAATTGTAAAAGAAACATGAAAACAACATCACTGTTACTCAAAAGAAAATAAGAATAAAAATAAAACCAATAGCAACATCATATCCACGCAATCCTATTGGTTGCTGCCATAGATGCTAGCAACCTATCCACCACTAACAATGAAGAATTTAAATCCACCGAAATAAACTCACAGTAAGTCAGAATTCACTAAATATACTCATGGTTTTATCGCAGGAAAATTGACTTCATCGCAAAATAAATTCCCTACAATAAAAGTAGTGAACTTGTGAGATTTGTATTTTTGCATCAAGGGTAATGGTGTAATATATTATAATTTTGAAGGTTTTATAAAGAAATAATGTGGAGGAATTTTTTGTAAAATTATATGGATTTTTGAAGTAAAAAAATTATACCATCAGATAGAATTTTTGATAAGGAATCCAACGACACAGATAGATCGCAATTTGAATGTCATTTGATTGGTCAAATTATTGAATTAATGATTGATCCAAATGGACGGATGAGATTAAATCACTTAAGTGGTGGATGGGATTTAATCTTACAAAGTAAGCAGCAGACATTAATTAATTATTTTATTAAATACCTTTTTCCACCCACCGCACCCACGAGCTCATCTTTTCTTCACTCTTCCGCGGGCGACGACAAACAAGCCTCCTCACCTTATCATTGACACTCCGGCCACCACAGTTGGAATTTTTCGACGGGATTTGAACCACAACATCAAGTGTGCTGGGAGAACGCATTAGAACCATCATTTTCAAATTGTAGCGATGATTTGATGGAGAAAATTAAAGTTTGGCATCGACGGGCAAGAGCTTCATCGCGGGAGCTTGTTCCGACGATTGTCAGCCATTGGGCCACAAAACTTTACAAACTTAGTACTTATGGGTTCTCCTCAATGAGAGCTATGCATTGGGACCTGGGTTGAGGGCGATTGGTCGCCGGTTGTCCGCCGACGAATGGAAAACCCAAAAGTTAGGATTTCGTCGCCGTGAGCTTCTCTGGGGAAATTGGACACCGGTGAGCTCTAAAAATTAGGAAAAATTAGATTTTTGAAATCATCACGAAGAGAGCTTTGGTTTGGTACTAATATTGGGGCTGATCAAAGAACTTCGTCGGCAAGGGTTCCGGCGAACTTGAGATAAAAATTAGGGTGAATCTAGAGATCATCCTAGGAGTGTTGGTGAAGACGGATTTGAAAAATTATCACCGAATTCAGAATTAAATTTTATTAAAATATTCACCAGAAATTTAATAAGCAAGCATAATGATACTAAAGATTGCGATACGAATTAGAACGTGCTTAATTAATCTAATTTTAGTTAGTGAGTTAATTAAGTAGATTAATTAATGGGTTAAGTAAGTGGTTGAGTTGAACCAATTAGTTGAGTTGAGTTGAGTCTGGGCCGGACTTGAGTTCAGGTTGAGTTAAGTTGGGTGAGCTGAATCAATTAATTAGATTGGGTTCGAGCCAAATCAATTAAATTGAAATCGGTTCGAGCTCGAGTCAAACCAAATTAGATTGGGCTGGCTAGACCGGATCCAATTAAACTGGACTGGATCTGAGTCGAACTAAATTAAATTGAACCGAACCGAACCGGTCAGCGTTGACCAGGGCAACAGTTGACCGGACCGGTCAGCGTTGACCAGGTCAACTGTTGACCGTTGACCAGGTCAACTGTTGACCGTTGACCAGGTCAACTGTTGACCGTTGACCAGGTCAACTGTTGACCGTTGACCAGGTCAACTATTGAACGTTGACCATTCAAAAATAATAAAATAAAATAAAAAATAAAATAAAAAATAATATAATTTAATTTAATTTTTCATGGGTATGATTAGGTGATTTAAAATAGTTAATTAAGATTTAATTAATCTAATTAAGTGTTGATGAGTGTTATTTGGGCCCTTGGATGACTTGGGCTAGATGATGGGTTTAAATGGATATAAATGTGATAGAATTTATTTAAGCTTAATTAAATTAATTTAGCATGATAATTAGTTTAAATAGTAATTAAAATTTTTATTAATTAAGATTTGATTAGATAGAATTAATTATCAACTTGTATGCTTAGTTTGAGTTAATTAAATGTAGTAATTACTTTAATTAATTTATTGATAATTTAATTGGGCCAAAAATGTGGACATAGGCTAATGGGGTAAACATGGGCGTATTAATTAAGTATGCGCCCCCTAAATTGAACATGAGATCGTAAATTTAAATGTAGGCTTGTTGAGCGATAATTAATTAGGATAATTATATAAGTTAGATTGATAAATTTATATTTGCTTTACTTTAGGAAAAAAATAAATTAAAATTTATTTTAAATAATTATGTTAATTAGGACTATCGCGGGTACGTGATTCGCGTAGTTCGTCGCAGTGATTCATTGTTACGCGGGTTGATTCTAAAGAGCGGATCGCTAACCCAGGTGTGTTCTTCGATGTAGGATTTATTCAAGAGAGGGAATTCCCGCTGGGGTCTTCTTAGGAACAATTCCTGGATATCTTAAATATAATAAAATATAATGCTTGATAAGATTTGATATGTCTGCATGCTAGTTTAATTTATTCTATCAAACATGTAGGATATATCATGATTTCCCTACTAAGTTTTAATATGTCATGATAGCGTATCCTGCATGTTATATATTATTGTATTATTTTTCTATGCTATGTTAGCACAACTACCATGCAGACATAGATAGTAAATAACGACATGTTAGAACCTCTTGGCGACGTCACTGCAACTTAGACAGAAGGGGGCCTTTCTCATATGCCCCGGTTGACCGCTGCGTACCGACGGGGGTCAAACGGTGATGTCCCGCTACGCACCACTCCCGAGGTTCTGCATAGCTTAGATACTGGGAGCACCACTCCCGAGGTTATGCATAGCTTAGATACTGGGAGCACCACTCCCGAGGTTATGCATAGCTTAGATACTAGGAGCTGGTAGGGTAAGAGACTATATAAACTCCAAGGTCATATCAGACCGGAAATATGGAGCAAGTCCTTACCCAAAAATTTATACCCGCACGAGTGTCGTTTAGGCGGCCTCGTGATAGTCTTGAGATGGCTAGCGAGGATGAGCCCTACCATGGACTGGGCACCGATGGAGTCGAGGTTGCCACAGCCCATCGTGCACATATGCGTCAATCTCGGTCGACATCGACTGCTATTGGATTGCGAAGGTGATTCCCTATGCGACGCCTTGGACAGTGGATCCGTAGACCACACGGCTATCACCCTTGACATCTGTAGACGATCGGATGAGTAGTCCGGATCCTAGGGTTATTATTCCGGCTAGCCGTGACCAATGAGATTGATATGATGGTGACCCTATCTACGGATAGTGTGTAGTACTACACAGATGTCATTGTCCCTACGAATCCGAGGAGGATGTAAGGGCACGACGGTTTCGCTAGGGGAGGCATGGTCAGCGACTAGTGAAACGATGGAGAGTGATATTGGGTCACCCGTCCTCTCCGCCAACATCAGTACAACGGGCATAGGTAGAGACAGAGATAGAAAGGCACTGATGGGCTTACTGATACCCTTAGCTCGGGTATTCACTAAGTATAGGCTGACAGCCCGAATCTTGTAACTTTAAAGTCTTATTATAACGTAGGTGACATGCTGTTGACATTGACACTGGATACAACTTAGGTGACATCTAGTGAAATATACATCTGTATTTATTATATTGTTTTACTGCTTCCTATAAATTGATTTACACAAATCAAATGAAAAATGATGATTAACAACCAAATGCATCCTAAAATACTCCTCCTAGCCTTTGATTTCTTTATTCGGTAGAGCCGTAATTTCGCATTAGGTCGCAAGGCTGAGCACACCGCATTCAATGTGTGTCCAGGTTGCTAGATGATTGTCCGAGATATTTGATGAAGATGAGGGCTATCAAAGGATTTAGTTCTATTTATTGATAATGTTACTATAGAATTGTAGTAGGTTTATCGGGACTGTGTTAGGAATCTTGAGTTAGATGATTTATTTATAATTCCGCTGTGTAAATAATGTATATGGATGATATGTATCACTTTGATGCCTTCTATGGGTCTGTTGGGCAAATACAGCGGTTGCCACGTGCCCGACAGTAGGGTCGGGGCGTGACAAATCATAATAATATTTCACTTATGGAATGCATATGACTAGGATGACACCTTATTGGATAATGCTATAGGTAATTTCACTGCAGTGATAGGAGATTACTTTATTAACACTCCCATGGGTCATCTATGAAGAGGGGCGTAGGGTGATAATGCTCGAGGTTAGGATAGGAGACTGGGTACTCCTGATTGGTTTTACTCTGGACTAGTTAAGAATACCAGGTAGCGAGGTCCAGTGGGCAACCCAAGTAGCGCGTGAGCTCGGTCTGGTCCGATTCAGAGGGCGGATGGTTCGAATGCGGTTCAACCTATTTCTCACCTAGTTTCGCAATTTTACACCTAGTTCGGTCCGTTCAACGGTGCTAGGGGTTTGTTGGTGAGTTTTAGTGTTTGAAGAATTTATTTAGAATTTTTATTAAATTTTATGTACTATTTTAGAATTATTTTTGATTGAGTTAAGGTTTTAAGTGCATTAATTAGGTCAGAATAATCTAAAATAATTTGTGATACTTTGTTATGCTTGAACATAATTTTCATAATTTAACCAAAATTTTCCAGAATTATTAAGGAGATTCTGGTTAATTTAGGGTGGATTGTTTGTATGTTATATACGTGGAGGAATATTTTGGTAGATGTTATTGTGTTTAATTTAGTTAGTTGTAAATTTTGGTAATTAGGCTAAATAGATTTTTCTATTTAGTGAGTTTTTTTACTAATTCGGGATTTTAGAAACTTATTTAGTGTCACTATATTTTTTATAAAATTATAAAATTATTTTTAGATTAATTAAGGTAGTATAGGTGGATCGAAATTTTTAGTTTAATTTAATTATTAAAATGGATATTTAATTTATAGTCTTATGATATATTGGTAAAGAAATTATATTTAGGTAGTGACATTTTAGATTATTAGATTTATTTTAATTTAGGATAAATTGTTAGGGTTTTAATGCAATATATTTTATAGGTATGACTAGGGTTAGATTTGATGTTTAATTGTGATTGTTTTTATGGTTATTTAAATTTATTAATTAATTAGTTGATTAAAAAGAAATTAAATAAAAATTATGTGAGGATGTGAGTAGGAAGGGCAGATTGGGATTTTTTTTTGATGGTGTTATTTATGTTTTGTTTGACTGTATTTATTTTTATTTTAGGAGCGTTGAGTTATTGTGTTATTGCTTGACAAATCACAGCCAAACTATGATTTGTGTTAAAGTAGGAAGGAATTATTTTGCTTAATTACTTGCTTGCTTTTAAGAATCACGCTCAAACTGTGATTCTTGCTAAAAATTACTTTGAGAATCAAGTAAGGGTTTACAGTTTTAAATTTATAGCCTACTATAGTGTTGAGTCCTAAGGGTCGATTATTATTTATTGTACATGTTGATAAGTTGTTATATGCTATGTTACATATTTAATTAGCATGTGATTTTGATGTAAGGTAGGAAGTTATAGTATGCGAGGATATATGACTTCATCAGATGCATGTTATTTATGGTTATACTCATGTTATATTGTTATTTGGTATGTTAATGTTATATTAGAAATGTAGACACTTAGCAAAAACATAGAACATGATGATATGAGATAAAAACTAGAGACACTTTAGGTTCATATTATGTTAAAACCTAGAGTGGACTTAAGCGATATATGACTAAAGACATTGGAAATCATAGGGTTATAATAACCTAGGAGACGACATTAGGTTCTTAGGCTGTTATGTGCCAACATATGGTGAGGAGCCATGTGTTAGCTAATGTAGAGGTGCAAGTTCGGTTTTCTTAGCCACAGATACTTTGATTTAACCAGGATCTCACTTCGGTGTAGAACTCAACTTATTTGTGTTACTCCAAGTAGATGGTGAGCTAAGAACAGTACCGTTCAATGCGCTACGAGGCTAGGAACGTGAGGACACTGACATGCTCATGATATGGGTCCTTGAGAAGTCCAGGTTCATTGGTAGCATATGCAGGTTATCTCAGCAGGTCATATTGTAGATGGTGTAGTTTATGACTTAGTGTGGTGACCCTATCATGGGGCTGAATTATAGCATTATATGGTACTTATGGTGGATGGAAGGGGTGCCATGGTCACCAGCTCCTTCTGCTAACGTCAGTGTACAGGCACATAAGATAGAGATGTAGAGTTGACATTGACGAGTTTGGGGAGGGATTTGCCTTGAACATAGGTCGGCTGCCTTAGGTGTAGTGTGGATAAATCAGTGTATAGCCTTTGGTTGCTCGCGCGTCTATCCTGTGGAGTCCTTTGGTTGCTCGAGCGCTTGCTCCATGCGCACCCCTCGCTGCTCGGGTGTTGGCTCTGCGCGCCTTCGGTTGTTTGCTCGTCTGTCCTGCGGAGTCCCTTGGTTGCTCGGGCGATAGCTCCATGCGTGCCCTCGGTTGCTCGGTTGTCTTGTGCCGGCTCTGCACATGACCCTCAGTTACTCGCCTCTCGGTTGCTTAGCCCGCGTGTGCGCCTTGGTTGCTCGACCGTCTGGCCCTTCGGCTCGTCCCACGCATGCCCCTCGGCTGTGGCCTTGAAGCGGCTTCATGCGCTTGAACCTCCGTGGTTCGTGGTGCGCCTTGGGTCGGACCCATCGGAATTGGGTCTAATAATCCTCCCCCACCTAAACCCGTTGACGCCTCTGTCAACTCCACGTCTAGGTATAGCCGAAGTGTAGCGTCGTGCTCCTCGCGTGCTATCTTCTGAGGGGGATCCTCCTGTTGCGCTAGGTACACTTGGTACCTAGTCAATCTTGTGTTGCTGCGTCGTTGGTGTCCTACGGCGTGCTCTCTCATCACGTCGTGCATTGTCCTTCGAGTGCTCGTCGGATTCATTCCTGTTGAACACAATCGTTCGGGGGTCGGAGACACGTATCCTCGCATTTCTTCTCGGTTGCTGGGAAGATGACTCCATTGGAGGTCCCTCCAGTATTGTTCTGTCATCCGCCCTTGGCAACGTTGCTGCCTCGGTTGGAATCGTCCCTTGTGTTGCGGCTAGCTCCTCCAGCGGCACAGCGTCGTCTGCTGCCTCGCCGTTGTTGTCGCATTTGATGGCCAATAGGAAGTTGATCGGGCTCCAGGATGAAGACGTAGGGCTCAACATGCTTGTTGCCCTCAGTGACTCCATGTTGCTTCTGCTAGAGAATTACGGGCTGCTAGCTCGAGAGATGGTGTTGGCTGCCCGGGTGAACCCAGGTTGATCCGCATCCATGGTCATGAGTCCGCCTAAGTACGATGCCACCATGGTGCAGGATTGCACCAAGAACTCCGTGCGAAGGATGAAGTCGAAATCATCCATTGGTGCCATGGTCAAGTCCGTGTGACCACACCATTGTCCGACCTATATAGGAGCTTGTCGGACCATACCTGTGACAGCGGCTGTTGTGGCGTTCATCGTCTTGATCCGCAGTGTGCTTGGCTCGATGTGCAGTCCCAACTTGCAAGCTGTATTCTCTCGCATGAAGTTGTGGGATGCTCCGGTGTCCACTATTGCGGTACACTGTCATCCGTTGATGAATAGGGAAACGTACATCAGCTGGTTCTCTTGCTCGGCGTGCATCGTACTCAAACGTTGCACGGGTGTGGCTCGAGCGATCGTGGCTGGAACATTAGCCTGGTTGACTGGCACCGGTGCCAAACAGTCTGGTTCCTCCTAAATCGTCGCGGCATTGTGTTCGCACCTTGAACATCTTCGCACGGGGTGCGGTCCTCCGCACAGCATGCATCTGCACCTTCGTAACGGCCCTTGCGGCCCTGTGTCCTACGGTAATCCACGCACTGGCTGGGCCATGATCGTGCGTCTTCGCCCTGTTGCTCTTGCGGGCGGTCGGTGGGCACCGTGCGTCGGCACCCCGGCTGGGCAGTATTCATCGTTGCGCAGCCTCATTGGGTCTAGTCGCAGGTCCATCAGACTCTTCGTGGTCTTGATGGCCTCTTACAGTGTGGTCACTCCACGGCGATGGAGCTCGTCCGTGGCTCCTTGTCGTAGACCCTCCAAGAACGTAAAAAAGAGATCCTGTTCTCCCATATCCTTCACTTCCAAAGTTAGATTGTTGAAGTCTTGGATATACTCACGGATGCTCCGAATTTGACGAAGCTCTCGGAGTCGCTTCCGTGCTTGATACGCGGTATTGATCGGGAGGAATCGACGATCATGGTTGTCCATGTGTATATATACATCATAATTAAAATGAGGGGCAATGACAGACTAAAAATTAGCTCTAAGCGATGGGGGTAAAGTTGGACATTTACCTCCCATTTCTACCCTTTTTATGCTCTTGTACGTGAGGGTTGAGGGTTTAATTCCTCTAGCCGCAAGCTCCACACCTGCTGCCGTCGTTGATGATCTCGGGTTTGGAAGCGTAAAGTTCCGTCACGGTTGTTTTTCCTCTCAAGTCCTCTATAGGAATTGTTGGCTAGCAAAGTAAGAACAAATCACTCCTCTATGCTACCATTGTTGCAATGCTTGATTTAAATTCTTGATTTTTGTTACTGCTGAAATTGTTTGTGTGTCTACTGTTGACATGCTCTTCTTCCTTTTTCCTTTTCCTTCTCCTTTCTCTTTTCTTTTCTTTTGCTTCCCTCTATTGAATTGCCAACAAAGAAGAGATTGGAGGGTGCTAATATTTTATTTAATAGTGGATGTTGCTGCCAAAAATATGATGATAGTTTAAATCCCTATTTTGGAAATTTGTTGCAGAGAAAGGGACAACCCTTTCGCCTCCCTTGGTTCTCTTCTCCTTTGCTACTGCCGAGAGCCATCCTTCTTCTTTTCTCTCCTTTTAATTAATCCCATAAATAAAATTTATAAAGAATTAATTACACTTTGAGTAATTTTGTAGTTACAACAGAACGTGAGAAGAGAAGTGCGGTTATGAATTAAATACAGATGTTGTCCAAGGAGGATTAAATCCATTAATTTTTAAGTCTCTGCTTTTGAGTTCTTGCTGCCGAGAAAGTGGAAGCTCCTTTTCTTCTTCTTTTTCCCTCTTTTGTTTTTATTATTTCCTTCTTTCCTTTTCCCTCCTATTAAGTGCTGCCATAGATAAAACTTTGCAAGGGAGTAGCCATGCTTTGAATGTTTGTGTTGCTGCAACAAAATGAAGGGAAAAGTCCTTTTCATTCTTCCGCTTGTTTCCTCTGTTTTATCCTCTTGCATTCTTTCTCTCCCCACCTCAATGGGAATTTGTCTTCTTCTTTGTGATTTGAGATGGTTCTTTTCCAGCCACGTGGAGGACTTCATGGTTTTTTAAATGGAGCTTTGGTGGGTGAGGCCTAATGATATTTTTTTATTTGAAATCTACCGAGGCTCAGAAAGCTTTCTCCTCTTGCTTATTTTTTTTCTATTCCTTTTTCCTTATCAAGCCGCATGAAGACATAGTAGCTTTAGTAGATTTCATATATTGAGGTTAAGTGGAGTTTTGGCTAATAGAACAGTTGCTGTAGGTGTCAACAAATATATTAACATGGAGAGCATAGAACATATACATATATATATAAACATTTTTATATTAAGGCCAACTTGGCCGAACACTTGCTGATTTGCTTTAGCTTATTTGCAATTGAGATATTATTTTCGATGATAAAATGTTTTCAATGGGGTTTTGGCGGATTAAGAAAAGGGGAGAAAATTTATTTAGATGGGGCCATTTTGCACAGTGGAGATCAATTCAGAAGAAATAAAAATAAAAAAACCAAGTTGCGTGAAGGTCAAAGGGCCAAATGAATATTCTTCTTTTAATGTTACTTGCTTGACCTTATTCACTTGAAATAGGTCCTTGTTGATGGTAAATGGATGCTAAATAATTTTATTTGATTGTTTAGTTGATTTTTGACTTTCCTAAGATGGGTTGTCTTAGGAGTAACGTATGACTAGTTGTAGAAATTATTAACGGTAAAATATGTGATTGCTATAGGACATCGTTTCAAGCTGAACGGTGAAGTGATAAACTCTTATAAATCAGTTCCGCTTGATTCTAGAGATTTGGTACAAACCAGGTTCGTTACATTGAACACTTGAGTAGTCAAGTTGATAAAAATTTTAAAGTCCTATAACTGTCCGATATGTTGTTTGTGATTAGTGTTGTGCTCTATCTGCATGATTATTAAGTTCTTAAAGACTCAAAACTTACCAATAAAGCTATAGAAATGTTGAACTCAAGTAAACCGATCGAAAAACTGTGTAAACTAGCTAAACCAGATCTGAACCGCAGCTTGAACCGATCCAGACTGAACCGGACCGGCTGAACCAGCCGAGTCATCCCACGCACGTCGCACGTGCGCCTGGTTCGATCCGCCTCCCCACCTTCGTTCGAATCTTCGCTTTGCCGCCACCACATTCGCCGCTGTTCGACCACCCTCCACTTGCCGGAACGTGGCGTGCGGCCTCGCCTCTACTCCCTCGATCCACGAGCCACATTCCCGCGGTGGAAGGTCCACTTGCCGCTCCTTATTTGCTGGCGGAATAGCTACGGACAGAGGGTCCTTCTGTCCGCCGCCCAACTCCGACATCCACCGGATTTCGACCTCCCATGCCGCCTCCGTCGTTTCAATTCTACTCCTTTGGAGTTGAAATGCTTCCAGTAGCCTTGTCGCAGAAGGGAATACGTTCGTCGCGCTTTTTGCAGGTGAATTTGACGGGAACAGGGGAAAGGTTGTTCGCTCCCCTGTTCCGCCGCCCCTTCTGTCACGCCCCGAACCACCTGCCGGGCACGTGGCAATCGCCGCATGAGCTCACCAACCCATGCAAGGCAAAACAAGATCTTATTTATACATTATAAACAACTAGTAGTATTAATAAAATAAATAATACAGTCTCCTTGTATAGTCCCGATATCGATCTACTACATGCTACGTCCCAAAAACAAGAAAGAATCGGAACGGGGACGATAGCGCACCTCGGATGACGCAACCCTCGTCTGCAAATCTGACCGACACTGTTACACCTGCGCACATATTAAACTCGGTGTGCTCAGCCTTGCGGCCGAGTGCATATTTACCGCTCAAAACGATAGCATGAAATCAAAGGTTAGAGGGCTCATTCAAGGATGTCTTAGTGAGATTAGTTATCATACAATAGTATTTTATGTAATACTAATTTTATCTCGTTAAGCTATATGTCAACCTAGGTTATAAATACACATACGTCTTTAAATATCACCTAGGTTATAGCTTATGTCGGTGTCACTAAAATAAATCATCAAATATAGCTCTAACTCATATCACGTATCTCGGGCTGCCAACGTATGCTTAAGAACAAATCCGGGCCAGGGACGTCCTTAAGACCATCAGTGCCTTAATCGTCTAGGTCTCTACTTATGTCCGCTGCACTGATGTTGGCGGAGAGGACGGGTGACCCTATAACCCTCTCCCTTGTCTCGTTAGTCACCGTCTATGCCTCCCCTAGCGAAACCGTCGTGCCCTTACGGCCTCCCCGGACTCCGTAGGGGCACGACCCCAGTGTAGTACTACACTCTGTCCGTAGACAGGGTCACCATCACAAGAACCATCGGCCACGGCTAGCCGAAATAAAATAACCCTAGGATCTGGACTACCCATCCGATCGTCTGCAGGACGTCGAAGATGCTAGCCGTGCGGTCCACGGATCCACTGTCCAAGGCATAAGGGAATCTCCCCTCTAACTCGAAAGCAATCCATGCTAACCGAGTCGACGCACATCCGCACGATGGGTTGTGGTGTCTCGGCCGCATATCTACTAGCTCGTCGAGTAGGATTATTCCCGATAGATATCTCAAGACTATCACGGTGTCGCCGAAGCGGCACACGTGTGGGTATAAGAACCTGGGTTGGAACCACTCCATGTGCTGGTCTAATTTAACCCAGGAGTTAACTAGTCCAATCCCTCAGCCCCGCTCCCAGTATCTAAGCTGTCAGAAGCCTCGGGAGGGGTGAACATCACTAACCGAACACTGGTGGTTCGCGATGTTATCTAGGCTGCATAATAGCATCCTGTGGGTATTTCAGTGATGTTCCTAAAATATGATAGTATCATGTCACCTGTCTCTATACTAAAGTGTCTGGTGTATGTCGCGATACTATGTTTTATGGTTTATCGTGGTCCCCTATTCCGCATGATAGCTATGTATGTAGTCTGTCATATAACATCAATAAATAATAACATGCAGTAGGAGAAACGTAGCATGCTAGATAAATAATAAACGATAAGTAGATAAGCAGGTGGAACAATTAATAAAACATGTATTTCTAGCATGTATATGTATTTTGGTATTTCAATATGCATAATATTTATTTAATTGGTAGGTATCCAAGAATCTCCAAAAAAAATCTAATTAAGATTTACCCTAGCTTGATTAGATCATGTTATAGTGAGCCTACGCACCTGTATCGTGTGTCCGGGCCTCGAAACCAATCCAAAAGAAGCCTAAAAACTTTAATCGAGGTATAGATAGCTGACAGATAATATTTCTGAGGTAAGAAAATTTATTTAGAATTTTCTGGAATTAATTAAGATAGAAATAAATTATTTAATGTTAATCCGATCTATCCGTTTAATTAATCCAATGTGTTTAATCCAACACTATTCATAAAGCCCAAGCCCATATCCATTCTCAATCAATATCAATTTGGTCAAAATTGGTCAAAATTAGCCAAAGCTAACTTTAATTGAATAAATTGATCAATTTTGATCCAATCTAAATTCATTTGACTCAATTCGGGTTCAAATAGTGAAATTGGTTCAATTTGGATTCGATCAAAGTCAATTTAGTCTAAATCTGACTTGATTCAATCTAATTGGGCTCAATTTGGGCTTGAATCAGTTTATTTAGCTCAACTCAGGTTCGGATCAATTCAATCTGGCTCAACTCGGGTTCAGCCCAATTTAATTGGATCTGGTTCAGCTAGCCCAATCTAATCTGATCTGACTTGGGCTCGAACCAATTTCAATTAATTGATTCAACTCACCCAACTAACTTAACCCGAATCTAAACCCAACTCAGATTCAACCCAATCCACTTCAATTTGGTTCAACCCAACCCATTACTTAACTCCACTTAATTAAATAATTAACCCATCTTAATTTAATCACTAATATTACTTAACTTAATTAAATAAAAATTAATCGTGATTAGGGAAGAAAACCTTCGAACGGCGTGGGCAGAGGCGCTCGTCTGCTTCTTCCCTTCCGACGCCGGCAATGGAGCTCCGGTGAGGTCGCCTCGGCCCCGACGGCAGTCCTCCGGCTTCCGCGAAGGTCCGCCGGAGTCCTCTGAAGCGGTGACGACAGCAGCGGCGATGGGCGCGGTGAAGCAGAGCTCCTTGCCGCGTGGGAAGCGGGCAGCGCAGGTGATGCTCCGGCGAGCTCTTATGGGGCTCGCGAGTAGTGGATCGGGGACGGAGGATGGTCGCCGGCAGATAGACAGCGGCGATGGGCGAGGAAGAGGCACTGGCGGCGAGAAATCGCCGCTCACGGGTGCGCGATCGAAGCCCTCTGCTCGCGGCTCTGTTTATGCCCCCGAGCAGGGGAAGGCAGCCCCCTCTGCTGTGAACTTCGGCAGCGGCGAGGCGAAGAGACGGCGGGGGTGCGGCGAATGGCGTGCCGGCGAGTCTCCCGCGCTCTCTCGTCGCTCAGAGGAGGTGGGCATGCGGTGGGACGGAGACGCCGGCGAGTGCTGCGCGGGTATCCGTGAGAAGAGGGTGGAGGTGGAGGCGAAGGCACCGACGATGGGAAGAGACGACGGCGACGTGCTCCGGTGGCTGGTGGGTGAGGAAGATGGAGAGGAGAGGAGATGGGAACGATCGTCGACGGTGAGGAGAAGGCGTGGGCGAGGGTTGTCCGCGGGAGAGCGAAGGTGGGGAGCATGGGGTGGGCGAGGAAGAGGGCATGCGTACAGTGCCCTGCCCTTTTCCTCTTTCCCCCTCTCTTTTTTTCCTTTTTTACAAACACATCCTTCTTTCCTCTTTTTCCCAAAGCAGGGGTTTACACCTTCCCTACTATCCGTCGATCTCCGACCTCCTCGCCGCGACCACCGATGGAATCAACTCCCACTGGACTCGACTTAATGCCCTACTCCTTGCCGTGAAGGGGAAGGACGTCCTCCGAGCCCTTTGCCGGCGAAATCGATCGAGGACGGCGCCTCCGCCAGCCGCCTCAAGCCTCCGTTGTTCGCAGCCAAAACTCCACCCGCCGGAGCCACTCCCACGGCTCGCCGGCCTCGCAGACGATGCCTCTACCTCCGGCCGTCCTTTCCCTCGTCGAAGGAGCCGCTCGCCAGAGGGATCAGAGCTCCTCCGACGCCGACCAACTCGGAAAGAGGGCAAAACCCTGTTTCCGGATTTTATTCTACCTCGCCTGCCGCTGCGCGAGCGCCACACGCGCCATGGGTGAGAAAAAAAAAAAGAAAACCCTTTTTTTCTTTCATTTTCCCTTTTTTCTCTTCCTAAATCTATTTTTTTAAAAAAACTTTTCTTAAATATCTACTATCAAAATTTTATTTTCTTTTCCATTATTTATTCTAAATTTATTTTATTTTATTTATTTTTATTTATTTATTTTAGAAAATAGGGTTTACAATCGTTCTTTCGTAGCCACTGAGCCGCATGGCTCAGCGTATTTTATCTTACATGCGCAGGTAGCTTGGGACAGTCACAATGACTGTTTATGGGTGTTAGGTCCTTGGAAACATAACGTCCAAGCCTGTATGAACATCGGTTGAGAGATTGTGTGCTACCTTAATATTTATAAAATTAGTAGTATTGTTATTTTTGTATATCTTCTAAAATACCTTGTATGGGTTGTAGACTCGTACGGTTTTTGCCACGTGCCGATGGGTGTTTCGCGGCGTGACAGTTGTTAATTATTGTACATGCTGATAAGTTATATATTTGCTTGGTTGCATATTTAATTAGCATGTAAATTATCAGAAGTATGCTGTGCTAGTTTACATATGATGCTATTATATGCATGCTCTTGATATGAGTTTGAAAGTTATACCATGGTAGTATATGTATGATGCTATTATATGCATGCTCTTGATGTTTATACTCATGTTATGTTATTATTGATATGTTCATGTTGCTAGAGATGTAGAGGCACTTAGCAAGAACATGGAACATGATGACATGAGACATAACTAGAGACACTTTAGGTACATATTTTGACAATACCTAGAGTGATCTTATTTGACATTTAACCGAGAACTTTTGGACATCTTAGGGTCATGGTAACCTATGAGATGACATTAGGTTCTTGGTTGGATATACTACCAACATGTAGTGAGGAGCCATGTGCTAGCCAAAGTAGAAATGCACGCTCGGTTGACTTAACCTCAAATACTTTGGTGTAGTTGGGATCTCACTTCGGTGTAGAGCTCAACTTATTTCGGTTACTCCAAAGTAGATGGGTGCTAGGAACAGTACTGGGCTATGCGCTACTAGTGCTAGGGAACATGATTGACACTGGCATGCTCAACAATGTGGGTCCTTGAGCAGTCCAGGTTCATTGGTAGTATATGTGATAGTCTCAGCTTGCCAGGCTATGGACGGATGGATTAGGTGGTTTTGTATGGTGATCCTGTCATGGAGCAGAATTACAGCGCTGTATGGTACTTGTGTTGTATAGAAGGGGTGCCGTGGTCACCAGCCCCTTCCGCCAACATCAGTGTATAAGCTTCTAGGACAACGAGTAGAGTTTACACTGACGAGTTCGGGAGAAATCCCTGACGAGGGGTTTACCTTGAACATAAGATGGCTACCTTAGGAATAGTACCGGATAACTTATGAAATATTGGTTAATGTGATATGTTACATTTAAATTTAAGTTACTGTTATAAATACAGTTTTGTACCATGTTCACATACCTTGTTTTAAATAATGTGACTGCTACTTTGATATGTTAAGTCTTGTGGTATATTGTGTGACATGTTAATTTAAATTTTGTGACTTAGTAGATATATTTACTTGTTGGTTTGTACAATACCTTATGCCAATTTTTAGGGTGCTCTCTCTGTAACCTCACTAAGTTTTGTGACTCAGATGTGCACATTTTTCCCCTGTTGCATAGGTTACAGGTTGGCCATTGATGCAGGGAGTGAGGGAGATCCTAGTTGTGACGAGATAGAATTTGCTTTGGAAATCTAGATAGAGATTTCATTGTTATAGTATTAATGTAAAATGTATATTGTTTATATTTCCACTGTGTTTAATAAAAAGAAATTATTATGCTTTGTGATACATCTAGCCTAGTATAAGTTGCGGTGGAGAAGTGCAGCTTATACGACGGTTGCCACGTGCCAAAAGTGGTTTTGGGGCATGACAGTGATCCTTAGTATCATCATATTTTTTAATCAAATTTCCTGTAAATATTTTAACAAATTTTAATTCTCAATTTGGTAACGATTTTGCAAATCCGTTTTAACCAACACTCTTAGAATAATCTCTAGATTCACTCTAATTTTTATCTCAAGTTCGCCGGAGACCTGCCGGAGACTCACTGGAAAGTTTGTCGGAACCCTCACCGGCGAAGTTCTTCAATCAGCACCAATATGGGTACCAATCAAAAGCTCTCTTCATCAGGATTCGAAAAATTATATTTGCCCCAATTTTTATAGCTCTCATGCGATCAATTTCACTGATTACATCAATTTGGGCGAAATCCTTAAGTTAGGATTTTTAGCTCGCCGGCGGCCAACCAACAGCCAATAGCCCTCAATACCGGTACCAATGGAATCTTTCCTCTTTCCTCCGGCGATGGAACTTTCACCGCTGCTGCTTCTCTCCTCTTTTTCTCCTCAAATCTCTACCAAAACTCAAAATTAATGGTCTGAATGTGTTCTCCTAGCTCACCTGAAGTTGTCTTGAAATCTCGTCGAAAAATTCACTCGGAGCTGGCCGGGGCGTCGTCGACAAAGGTGCTTGCCATTGCTGCCGTGTGAAACAGGGGAGGAGGGAGAGAAGGGAAGGAGAAGCTCACACGCATGAGGTGAGATGGGAGGAAAAACATATTTATTTTTTTTATAAAATAAATAATTAAGAGCAAAGTTGTTCACCGCTTTACGTGACTTAATTTGAACCGTTCATTTGGATCAATCCTTGATTCA
This sequence comes from Thalia dealbata, assembly GCA_030544415.1. NCBI lineage: Eukaryota > Viridiplantae > Streptophyta > Magnoliopsida > Zingiberales > Marantaceae > Thalia > Thalia dealbata. Next base: position 14,852,996 of record CM060458.1, read on the forward strand.
ATGATTTGACTAATCAAACGACGTCCAAATTATGATCCGTCTGTGCTCAATTTGTAGGCCAAATACAAATGAAAATGACGTCTAAACGACGCCCAAATTGAATTATCAAAAATCCTATCTGATGGTATAATTTTTACATCAATATTCCATACTTCATAAATCTATGTAATTTTTAAAATAAGTCCTCCATTTTTTTTTTCTTTAAAACCCCTTAAAATATCTTTCTATTACGCAATTACCTTTAGCAAAAAATACAAATCTCATATCCTACCCCCCTTAAAGAAATTTTATACTCAAAATTTAGTTCAAATCATCCCTTCAAGTAGTCGAGGATTGTTCCTCTTCATATACTTCTCCTGTTCCCAATTGATTCCTTCTAGTTGTGCATTTTTTGGTGATCCTCTAATGATTCATACCTCTTTATTTCTTAAAGTTCTCTTCTTTCGCTTTAAGATCAGTATAGGTTGTACTTTAAAACTTAAATTTCCTTAAGTTCAATCGATGATTATTGTAATATTTGATCATAATCCACTATATACTTTCAAACACATTATGTATCATGGCCATTTCTTAAGGTATGTCCAATTTGTAGGCCACAAGACCAATCTATTAATAATCCTAAAAGGTCCAATATATATATAGAACTTAACTTTCCTGTGTTTCCAAATCATATGATTCCTTTCCAATGATCTATTTTCAAATACATCATACTCTTAGATTGGGAACTCTAACTCCCTTCTTCCTTTGTCGGTATAATTCTTTTGTCTATCATACGCTACTTTTAATTTTTCCTTAATGATCTTAATCTTCTCTATAGTAGTCTCAACCAATTTATTCCCCCTCATTCATCTTTCTCCAACCTCATCTCAACATGATGATATTTCTATTTTTTCTCCCATATGAAGCCTCATGTGATGACATTCTAATGCTAGCTTGGTAAATGTTATAAAAACCAACCTCAATCAACAGTAAATATTGCTTCAACTTTTCTAGAATTCAATCACCCATATTCTCAATATAACATCCAAGTTTTGGATTATCCTTTCAAATTGACCATTAATCCAAAGATGAAAGTTATGCTAGACTATAAGGTTGTACCTAAAGTCTCATGCATGCGTAGCCCAAAAAGAAAAAATAAATCAGAGATTTCGATCCGAACTCATTGTAATATGAACCCCTAACTTATTCAATGAATAAATATTATGAATACTAGAAAAGTTTATCCACAATTACCTAAATCATAATATAATTACTTGATGTGCATGGTAATCCTATCATAAGGTTTATTATGATATGTTCTTATTTCCCTTCAAAAATAAGCAAATGTTGCAGCTTTCCTACGGTTCTTTGATACTCAACTTTAGCTCACTAACATATGCGATACTTAGCTACATAATCTACAATGTCCTTTTTTATTTAGGGCTACTAACAGTTTCCTTTTATTATGTGATACGTTCTTGTAATTCCCGAGTATATTGACTATACCGAGGAATGAGCTCCCTATAAGATAGCTTTCCTGAGTTGAATCTTATTAGGAATAGAGACTCGGTTTCTATATGCCAATAATCCATATCCCTCACGATGACCTCAATATTTTCTTCTATTTACATTCTTTGAAATACTTTCCTCAATTCCTCCTTTTTGCCATGCCAACCCAAATTTCTTCATATACTGTAGATCACACCATAAATATGGTTATTATCTTACTAGATGTGTCATGGTCTAATTAAACTCTCAAAGATTTTAGTTCCACTAATTAAGATGATATTGTGGTTGAGATAATTGATAAAATAACTAATTTTCTACTTAATGTATCCATAACCACATTTGCCTTGCCTAACGGGTACTAGACACCAAATCCTAATTGTTTATTAATTCTAACTATCTCATATGTCTCAAATTTAATTCTTTTTTAATCAAAATATATTTCAAATTTTCGATGAACAATATCGTCATATTTACAAAGTAAATATCGCTATTATCGATTCTAAATTACAAGTAAGGTAATTCAATTCATAGTTTCTTAACTGACAAAATATATAAGTAGTAACTTTTTATAACTACATCAATATGCATCCCCAATCACTGTCTAAAAACCTAACTATCTGTTATAAAATTTTCCTAAGTCTTTGATAAAATCAGAGCTTTGGTAGAAATGAGATAATCCTAGAGTTTCTGAAAACTCTTTTTATCCTCATCCCATTAAAATTTTTCTTCATTTCTAATTAATTTTGTGGATTGTCCAACTATCTAAAAATAATCCTTCAATAAATTTTCTGTAATGTCCGGCTAGACTTAAGGAACTCAAAATTTTAGTAACATTCCTTGGGCATTAATAATTCAAAAATTACTTTCGTTTATTGAAATCCATCATAGTGCCCTATTTGATATGTCATGCCTCTAGAATTTCTAGAATTTTCCATTTCGTTTAACTAGAACTCATACTTGAGAAGTTTTACATGCCCTTTCTTGTTTCGTAATGCCTGTCAAGCTACTCTCAAACATTTTATATGCTTATTCCCTATAGGAGAGTATATCCAAAATATCTTCCAATAATCATAATAATAATTTCATTCAGATATGGATGAAATATCTCATTCATTGAACTCCGAACTACAGCTCCAACATTCAACAGTCTACAAAGAATTTCAATAACATCGTAATATCGCTAGTTGATCCTAGAAGTAGTTCTTGCTACATCTGACTCCCAAATTCTTATTTGATAATATCTTGATCTGAGATCAATTTTAAGATACTTTTTGTAAACCCCTACCCTTTTATTTAAAAAAGGTTCAAATGAACCGGCCAGCCGACCGGTTCAGATGAACCGGCATGACCCGGTTCGCCCGGGTTGAAGGAGGTATCGCGGACGACTCACGACGCCCTCTTCCTCACGCTCACCTCCCTCACCCGCAGCAGAGCAGCCGTTCGCCATCCATGCCCCTTCCACCTCGTCAGCGTCCACTGTCTGCCGTCCGCCTTCCGTCGTCTGTCTACCGCCTGCAGCTGTTTGTCGTGCACTGCTCCATGTCGCGGAAAGGGGAGCTCGGCGGAAGCGTCCCTGCTACGCGCGATCCTTCCTCCCCATTTCCCCTCTTCGTGAGAGTAGTAGCAGCCGTCCCCCGCCCTTTCACCACGTCCGCCGTCCGCCGCTCGTCATTCACCCTTCGTAGATCTCCGCCGCGACAAGGAGTGCTCGGCGGAGGTCTGCTGCAGCTAGGCGTCCACCCCTTTCCCCTTCATTGCCCTCTTCGCGAGCGCAGCCGCCGCGTCCGCCGTCCCATGCCCAAATCACCGGTGCGCCGCTTCCTTCGCTAGGGCTTGAGTTGCTCGCCCTCTCCGCAAGCTCATGAGCCCGCGTCTGCCCCAATGCCGATGCAGTAGGCTGCAATTTCGTCGCTGCCGTCCGCTTGATCTACAGCACCACCGGTGAGGAGTGGAGCTGTTATTCCACTCACCTCACCGGCGAACCTTCACCCTCCCACTTTTCTGCGCAATCGTAAGGTGGGGAGCTCCTTCACCTCTGTGTTGATCGGTCGATTTCTCCCCCTTCGGTTGACTCGCACACGAGCTGGTCGGCGACGTCCACCGAAAGCTGCCGCCCGGCTTTGACGATCGATTTCTATGCAGGCCGCACCTCCCCGCTGAGATTTCTATGCAGGTCCCAAGCCTCGTCGTCGGGTCGTCGGCGACGTCGTCGGTCGAGCGCCGCTAGGGTTCTGGTGAGGAAGAGAGCTTCGACGGAGGTAGCAGCTCCGATCTCCTCCCTTTTGCCTTAATCACGCTTAATGATAACTAAGCATGTTTAGTGTTAGTTAAGCATGATTAATGCTAATTAACTATATGTTATGATTAAGTTAGTTTAATCATATTTAATTAGTGCATGAATGATTGTTAGTAATTATTTAGTGATTAATTAAAAATACGGTTAATAAAAAGGAGTGGTTTGATGGGATTGGATCGAGCTGACCCAGCTCGGGCTTGGGTCGAGCTCAAGTCGGATCACTTTAGATTAGGCGCAATGGATTAAATCCGAACTCGGATCTGACTCAAATTGGAATTTGTTAGGATTGGACTGGATCGAACCGAACCAGCTGGGGCAAGGGTCGGACTCAAGTTAAGCCAAATGGGTTATTAGGTGGTCAACCCAGGTCAAGGTTGATCGGTCAGCGTTGACCGGCCCACGTTGACCAGGCCCACGGTGACTGGGTCAGCATTGACCGTGTCAAACGTTGACCAGTCAGCGCTGACCAAGTCAATATTGACCCCAAAATCCAATTTGATCTTCATGAGCTCAAATTTGGGTCGACTAGATTGGGCTGATAACTTGAATTGGGTTGGGTAATAATAAATCAAAATTTTCTTAATAGTCAACATGATCAATTTTAGTTGACTAGGTCAATTTTGACTAAATTTTGATTTGAATCATATTGGGCTAATAAATTGGGCTAAATTGGATTAGATGATTATTAAATTGAGTAAACCTAACTTAGATGCTTAATTGAGTTAATTAAGATTTAATAATTTTATTTATTGCTGATGGATTTTTAATTGGGCCATTGGATGACTTGGGCTAGATCATGTGTTTGGGTTTAAATGGGTGTAAATTGATAAAACTTATCTAAGCTTAATTAAATTAATTTAATATTTTAATTATTTAATTAATTTAATTAGTAAAACTAAAATTTATTTAATTAAAAAAAATTAAATGATTAGATACGATTAATTATCAACTCGTACGCTTAGATTGGGTTAATTAAATATAGTAATTATTTTAATTAATTTATTGATAAATTATTTGGGCCAAAAATGTGGACATGGGCCCAATGGGTAAAATGAGCTTATTAATTAAGTATGTGCTTCTAAATTGAACAACTAGGATAATTAAGCGATAACTAAAATTTAAATGTAGGATTATTAAGCGATAATTAACTAGGATAATTGTATAAGTTAGATTGATAAATTTTTATTTTATTTATTTTAGTAAAAAATAAAATAAATTTTATTTTAAATAATTATGTTATTTAGGACTATTGTTGATACGCGATTCGAGTGGTTCGTCGGGGTGATTTATTTTATGTGGGTTGGTTTCGAAGAATAAACCGCCAAATCAAGTGTGGTTCATCGAAGTTTGGATTTATTCAAGTTAGAGAAATTCCTATTGAGGTTTTCTTAGGAAATTCTTAGATCTCTTAAATATGATAAAATGTAATGTTTGATAATATTATGCCTGTATGCATGTTAGTATAAATTATTTATCTAACATGAATAATGTGCCATGCTCACCATGCTAAGTATTTTGATATGCTGTAAAATCTCGTCCTACATGTTGTATTATCTATGTATCACACAATTACCATGCGGACATGAATATAAATAGTGGCATATATGAATAACACCAGACGCACTAGATTTAGTCTTAGGTGACATGAGATGCTAGAACCTCCCATAAGACATCACTAGGATTTAAATGGATAGGGTGTCTCCCATATACCCTAGTTGACCATCGCGTACTATCGATGGTCACGACAATGATGCTTCTCTTCGCAACACTCCCGAGGCTACACATAGCTTAGATACTGGGAGCTGGTGAAAAAAGAGACCATACAAACTCCAAGGTCATACTAGACCGGGAATATGGAGTAGGTTCCTAGCTGAAAATTTATGCCCGCACGAGTATCGTTTAGGCGGCACCGTGATAGTCCTGAGATGGTTAGCGAGGATGAACCCTACCATGGACTTGGCATCGATGGAGATGGGGTTGCCATAGCACATTGTGCGGATGTGTGTTTATCCCAATCAACGTCGACTGCTATTGGACTAGGAAGGTGATTCTCTATGCGACGCCTTGGACAGTAGATCCGTAGACCACGCGGCTATCATCTAGGACGTTCTGCAGACAGTCGGATGAGTAGTCCGGATCCTAGGATTATTTTTATCGGTTAGCCGTGGCCGATTAGTCTTGTTGATGGTGATCCTATCTTCAGGCAGTGTTGTAGTACTACACAAGTCGCCGTTGCCCCTACGGAGTCCGGAGAGAATATAAGGGCACGATAATTTCGCTAAGGGAGGCATTGAGGGCAACTAGCGAGACAGTGGAGAGTGATCAAGGGTCACCCATCCTCTCCACCAACATCAGTGCAACGGGCATAGGTAGAGACAGAGACAAAAAGGCACTGATGGGCTTATGGATGCCCTTGGCCTGGGTATTCACTAAGCATAGGCTGGCAGCCCGAGTCTTGAGACTTAAAGTCATATTACAATATAGATGACATACATTGATAACATAAATACTGGATACAACTTAGGTGATATCTAGTGATATGCATGTTTGTATATGTTTATTCTGTTATACTATTTTATGGTATGAAATTCACATATCAAAGGAAAAATGATGATTAATAAACCAAAGGCATCCTAGAGTACTCCTCCTAGTTTTTAATTTCCTTATTTCGGCTTCGAGCCGTAATTTTGCACTAGGCCGCAAGGCTGAGCACACCACGTTTAATGTGTGTGCAGGTTGTTAGATAACTGACCAGGATATCTGATGAAGATGAGGGATATCGATGGATTTAGATCTATTTATTGATGTCGTTATTATTGATTTGTAGTAGGTATATCGGGACTGTGTTAGTAGAGTTGCATAAGTGATTTAATTGTATATTCCGTTGTGTTGATTATGTGTATGGAAAATATTTATTACCAAATGCCTTGTATGGGTCCTTTGGACTCATACGGCAGTTGCCACGTATCCGACAGGTGGGTCGGGGCGTGCCACTTTTATCTCCTTATAGTTAGTCCAAGAGATTATTACTCCTCAATAAAGAATTTATTCTTGATGTTCACCTTATTTAATTATCTATAAATAATACACCCTCTTAATGTACCATCTTTCTCTTTTACAACTAATATTGATTCTTCCTAGAGTGATGCACTCGATCAAATAATCTCTTTTGCGGTTATCCTTCTCTTTGGTTTGTCATTCTTTAAAGAAATTCACTTCCCAATCAGGTAGTACCCTCGATAAATCTCCTAAAAATATATCCAAAAATTCACATACAGCAGATATCTCCTTTAACTTGATTCTAGTTCTAGATGTGTCAATTAGGTGCATCAAGTAAACTACGCAGCCATTCCTAATCTACTTTGAAGCTTGTAATGTCAAAATTATCCAAAAGCATAAAGTTCAATAAGTTCTAGTAAAGTGTAACTTAAGGGTAATTTCTCTTACTAATCCTACTTCTTTGATAAAAAAATAAATAACATTGGCCTAATGTCTAGCTAATCAATCAATCTCTAATGTAAAATCAAGATTTAACATTTCTAAGACTCTTATATCTTTATAAATTGTGTGCCTAAGCTATTGTTGTAAACTATGTTTTATAGAATTTTTTTTAAAAAAATTATAATAATATTAAATTAATAAAATAATAATTAAATAGATAGAATAAATACATTTTTTTTGAAAATAAGGATTTAGGAAAAAGAAAGGGGTTTAAAATTTAAATTAGGAAAAGGGGGTTTTATAAAATAATAATAATAAATAATGGGTTTTAGAAAATAATTTTTTTTTGAATATTGAATTAATAAAATAACATAGATAAACAAAATAAAATATAAAATAAATAATCAATAAATAAATAATAATTTATTTGATGTAATAATATATTATGGTTAATAAATAAAATAAAATATTATGTTTTATAGATTAGGTTAAAATAGGGAAAAAAGAAAATAATTTAAAATAATAATATAAAGGGTGAATAAAATAAATATAAAAATAATAAATATAAATATAAATTAGATAAAGATGATAATGATGATAATAATAGAAATTTTTTGAAAAAATAATTTAATAATATTTTTTTTTTGAAAATAAGTTAAAGAAAATAATTTAAAATAAAATATTAAGAAAAATAATAGATATAAATCAGATAATTATAAAATGAAAAAAAATATAAATAGAAATTAAAATAAAATTAAATATGAGAAAAGAATTTAAAATATTAAAATTTAAATATGAGCGGAAGAGTGGGGGAGCAAACCCTAGAAGGGTTTAAAACCCTTCAAAATAGGGGGTTGCCTTGTTTCGAGGGCAACAGCGGAAGACGGTGGCGGTAGAGCTCCAAAGCTCTTCAATGGCTAGCGATTTTGACGGAGCATGAGTTCCAGCCGGGGGGGGGGGGGGGGGGGGGGGTTTGTCTACGAGGCTGGCAACATGTGGAAGCAACTCCAGTGGTCGAAGAATGCGAAAGTTTACACCTGGAATAGGGGCGGCACCCTGTTTCGGCTATCGCTACTTTGGAGAGGTAGATAGAGCTCCGGCGGGTTCCGAATCTGACGTGGGAAGTCTGGCCGGGGGAGTTCGGACGGGGTAGAGGACCTGGTATATGTTGGGGCAGCTCCGGTGGGCTTCGAACGAAGACGAAGAGGCAGAACAGGGTGTTTCCCTATTCCCCGTCGAAGTCGTCGACGAGAGGCGCAACGAGCACTTCTCCTACTACGGTGAGGATGTTGCAGTAGTGGGAGCATCGACAAAGGCGCGGAGACAGCTGTCGAAGGCGATCGATGAGTGCAGCAGATTTCCTATTGCACCAGTCTCTATGGAAGTCGAGAGCTCCACCAATTGTGAGAAGAGGCGGTCGACGAGTGGAGGAAGGCGAGGAGAAGCTGTATGCATGTTTTCCGACGGAGTTGAGGCAGCACGTGCGTAGCACGTGCGACGATCCGGCTCAGACCGGTCCTATCTAATCCGGTCCAGTTCAGGGCCGGTTCGGTTGCAGTTTTTGCTGGTTTTCATAATTTTACAATCGATTCGAGTAGGTTCAATTCTTCTAGGGCTTGATTGGTGAGTTTTGAGCCTTGAAGAATTTATTTAGAATTTTTTTATAAATTTTAGGTGTGTTTTTTAGATTATTTTAAGTTGGGTTCAGGGTTTTGAATGCGTTAACGATCTTCCAAAAATCTAAAATAAATTTAGATGCTATGTTATGCTTAAACACATTTTTTTTGATTTAATTAGAATTTTTTAAGATTTTTAAAATATGGTTTTTGATTTAATTAAGATAATTTGGATTAATTTAGGTTTTAAATGAATTATCTCCCCCACCTCCCTCCTTCTATCCTATTAGGACCCTTTTACTCATGTAGTATTTTGCATCTTTTTCTTCCTTGCTAGTGAACATGTAGGTAACATAATAATTACGTCTTAGTGGGTAATCGAGCACAAGTCAACACTAGGATATGTTTGCAAATGTCCCACCTTGCTAGTTATTAGATATGATCATTAGGTAAAAATTGAGAGTCATTAGTTGAAACTATGGATGACTTAGAATTCTAATTAGCTCACAATAGTATTGGAACTTGGGTGATTAGGTTGTAGAGTAATGGTGGATAAGTAATTAGGTAGATTATGTTGGATAAACTAAATTGAGTTGAACAACATTTAACTAAATTGGGTTGAGATGAGTTTAAAGAAAGTAAGGAAAGGTGGTTAGTTTAGCTTATTAAAAATAAAATAGATGATACTTAATATTAGAAATAATCTCTAAAGTTAATGATATTTGTAATAGGTAGGTCACCTCGAATTATTTAACGACGCGCAAGCTATTGTACGGTTGGTTCCGAAAGACGAATTACAACATCCAGGTGCGCTGGTTCACTACAGTAGACTACTTTCAAGATTATAAAAATTAAGGAGATGATAATACTACTGCTTAGAAAATTGATATTTAAATTAATCTTAATGTTTGTTTGTGTGTTAAATAATCTTGCTCTTATTATATGTAGTCTGAACCTTGCTTATATGATATGTGATAGTTTTAACCTTGCTTATGTGATCTACTTATAACCTTGTTTGTGCTGTTATCTGAGAATGCTAGAATACTCTTATTTCCTTTTATTCTTATCAGCCATGATGTCATGATAAATAAAACATTAGTGTTCCATTTATGGGTAAGATGTAGATAAGTAGATAACACTAGAGTTGACATCTACCAGGACAATCAAAAATAGAATCTATGGTCATATGATACTATCACACATATGTGAGGAAATATTAATGATACATCATGACGGATATTTTGAACTACGGATACAGATTTTGACTTTCCGAAAACCATACCACCTAAAAGGAAAAATTTATAAAGGACATAAATGGTAGAATTTACTATGGATCGGCTTATCGCCAAGAATCTCGTGACATAGTCACCATACCCGCACGTGTGACGCGAAGTCGCCACCGTGATAGTCCTAATATGGTTAGCTGGGGGTGCGATCATACTGATGATCTTGCTAGCATGTCGCCGAGGTTGTAGTATTTTGGTGGCCGCTAGAATGCTCACCTCCTGGCAGGCATCACTGCTTTTGAATCGGGACGGTCAGCTCTTCAGCATAGCTTTGGACAGTAGATCCATGGACCACACGACTATACCAGACGTACTGCAGACGTTCTGAAGAGTAGTCCGGATTCTGGGGTTTAATTAAATATCGGCTAGCCATGGCCATGGTATACATTTAGGTGCGGTGACCCTGTCCAGGGGACAGTGTGTAGTATACACGAGTTGCTCCATGGATTATCTGGGGAAGACACATGGAGTGACGGGTCGCTAGGTCGCGGCGTTGAAGAGATTCACCTAGCGTACCAATGAAGAGGGAATCACGGTCGCCCGACCTCTTCGCCAACATCAGTGTGGCGGGCATAGGTAGAGACATAGACAAAGGACACTGATGGGCTTATGAGAACTCCCTGATCAGGAGCTCTCCTAAGCATAGGCTGGCTGCCCAGAACACAATATTTTATTGACATGACATATTATTTGTGATTGTTACTTAGAGACATCCACATACACCTTGTTTATAGTTTGGATTACATACATCTTATACATGCTCTATTTATGAATATTTCATGCATTATTTATTGTCTTTACATATTTCCTTGCTTTACTGAGTAATTTTACGTACACCTTAAAATCTCTCTTTTCCTACTTGTAATATTCTACTGCAATTAGAGTTGTAAGCACAAAGCCGCAAGGCTGAGCACACTGCATTTAAATGTGTGCAGGTTTAACATGTGATCGGCCGAGATAGCTGATAGACATGAAGTTGGTTGTAAATCTAGTTATTTTAGCATTTGTGTTATCATAGTGATTGTAGTAGGTATATCGGGACTGTGTTAGAAAGGTTTAAGTAGTTGATTTAAATATATATTCCGCTGACTTGATGATGTATGTGAGCTGTATAAATCTATAAATGCCTTGTATGGGTCCTTTGGGCTCATACGACAGTTGTCACGTGTTCGGCAGATGGGTCGGGGCGTGACACAAATCACGGCCAAGCAATGATTTATGTTGGAGTAAGAAGGAATTGTTGTACTTGATTGCTTGCTTGTTTATTTTTAAGAATCACAACCAAGCTGTGAATTATTGCTTGACTTTGCTTTGAGACTCAGGTGAGAGTTTATGGATTCAGATTTCTGGCCTACTACAGTGCTGAGTTCTAAAGGTCATTGTCATTTATTGTACATGCTGATAAGTTATATATTTATTTTGTTGCATGTTTAATTAGCATGTGATTTGATGTGATTGTTTTCGAAAGTATAACATGATAGTATATAGATATGATTCTATCGTATGCATGTTTTTGATGATTATGCTCATGTTGTGTTGTTATTTAAATATGTTCATGTAATGCTAGAGGTGTAGAGACACTTAGCAAGACACAGAATATGATGACATGAGACATGATTAAAGACACTTTAGGATCATATTATGATAGCACTTAGAGTGATCTTATTTGACATTTAACCGAGAACTTTTGGACATCTTATCATATAATATTTTGCGATGAGGACGAAGGAGGTGAATAGGATTCTGGGCCGTCGCGTGCTCGCCCGAGCTAGGGTTTGTAGCGTGCGTGGGTGCACATGCCTATTATACCCCTACCAGGTATAGTTATTTACATGATTTTTACCTTTCCAAATTTATCCCTATCAAAGATTGTTATTTACAACCATTTATATTATTATTATTATTATTTTTTCATATTACCCTTTCTACTCTTGATTGATTTTCTTCTTTTTTTTCCATAAAATTTGGGGTTTACAATCTGAGGCTAAGTCAACCGAGCGTGCATTTCTACCTTGGCTAGCACATGGCTCCTCACCACATATTGTGATATGCTGTAGTCTTATATATGCTGATATTTAAATATGTGCTATGATTATTCTCTTGCTCATTATCTGCTATGTTGATGTAACGAAAGATAATAAGATGATACAGTTACATCTAGAAACTATCATGTTACACTATAGTTTGATATATATATAGATATCAACAGGTAGCACTTATAGACAAATGACATTGACATACTTATGTATGAAAACACTGAGAATACATCACATATGATCTCCTAAGTTACGGATACGAGCTTTAATGCTCCTAAACCTAGACCACCCAAAGAGGTTGAAATCATCTTGAACGTAAAGTGTGGGGAAAAGATATAGATTGGCTTATTGCCAGAGAACGTTGTGATGTATTCACTATACCCGCACGGTGTCGTTAAGTCGTCACCATGATAGTCCTAAGATGGCTAGCATGGATGAAACCAAACCAATGACTTAGCAAACATGTCGCCGAGGTTGTAGCATTCCGGCGACGGCTAGGATGTACACCTCCTAACAGGCATCGCTGTTTGTAAATTGGTATGGTGACTCCTTTCACATAGCCATGGACAGTGGATCTATGGACCACACGGCTATTATTCCAGACGTTCTGCAGACATTCTGATGAGTAGTCCAGATCCTGAGATTTATTACCGGCTAGCCATGGCCGATAAGTATACATAGGTACGGTGACCCTAGTGTGTAGTACTACACGAGTTGCTCCATGGATTGTCTGGGAAGGACACATGGAGTGATAGGTCGCTAGGTCACGGAGATGGGGTAATTCGCCTAGTGGACCACCGGAGAGGGATTCACGGTCACCCGACCTCTTTGCCAACATCAGTGTGACGGGAATAGGTAGAGATAGAGTGGACACTGATGGGCTTATGGGAACTCCCTGATCAGGTGATCCCCTAAGCATAGGCTGGCTGCCCAGATCACGATATTGGAATGAGATGATATTTTTAGTGACAATAATCTTATAATATAAACACACTTCATATTTATAGTTGAGCTACACACTTATACTACATGTTCTTCTTATAATGCTTCATATTTTATTTGCTGATTTTATATGCTTTATTTTATATTATTAAATGAGTTATGGACATGTTAGAATCTTCCTTTTTGCTACTTGAGTTATTCTACTGCAGTTAGAGTCACAAGCACAAAGCCGCAAGGCTGAGCACACAACGTTTAAATGTGTCCAGGTCTACTAGATGACCGGTCAGGATAGCTAATGGAGATGAGATTATCGACGAACATAGTTATCTACTATTTTTGTGACGTAGTAGGTATATCGTGACTGTGTTAGTAGAGTTTAGTTAAATGATTTAATTATATTATCCGCTGCATTGTTAATGTATACGAATTGTGTATATCATTAAATGCCTTGTATGGGTCATTTGGGCTCATACGACGGTTGCCACGTGCTCGGCAAATGGGTCAGGGCGTGACACAGATACTTTGGTGTAGCCGGGATCTCACTTCGGTGCATAACTCAACTTATTTGGGTTACTCCAAGGTAGAGGGGTGCTAGGAACAGTACCGTGCCATGCGCTACTAGTGCTAGGAAACCTGATTACACAGGCATGCTCAACAATGTGGGTCCCTGAGCAGTCCAGGTTCATTGGTAGCATATGTGATGATTGTATAGTGATCCTGCCATGAGGCAGAATTACAGTGCTGTATAATACTTGTGTTGAATAGAAGGAGTGCGTGGTCACCAGCTCCTTCCGCCAACGTCAGTATACAGGCATCTAGGACAGAGATGTAGAGTTGACACTGACGGGGTTCGGGGAGATTCCTGACGAGGGGTTTACCTTGAATATAGGATGGCTACCTTAGGAATAGTATTGAATAACTTATGATATATTGGTTAAGGCGATATGTTATTTTTAAATTTAAGTAACTATGTGAATACAACTTTTGTTCTATGTTCACATGTATTATTTTAAACAACGTGATTGCTACTTTGATATGTTAAGTCTCATTATATATTATGTGACATGTTAACTTAAAATACGTGACTTGGTAGATATATTTTCTTGTTGGCTTATACAATACCTTATGCCCATTTTTACGGTGCTCTCTCTGTAGCCTCACTGAGTTTTGTAACTCAGATGTGCACATTTTTTCCCTGTTGCACAAGTTACAGGTTGGCTATTGATGGGGGATCGAGGGAGAACCTAGTTATGACAAAATAGAATTCACTTTAGAAATTTAGATAGAGATTTTATTGTCATAGTATTTGTGTAAAATGTAAATTATTTATGTTTCCGCTGTGTTTAATAAAAAGAAATTATTGTGCTTTGTGATACATATAGCCTTGTACAAGTTGTGATTGAGAAGTGCAGCTTATATGGCGGTTGCCACATGCCCAAAGGTAGATTTCGGACGTGACAATTGTTAATCTAATAATATGCATACAATAAATTTCAGGTTTCAGAAGAACTACCAGTTTATCTATACTTTGTAAACTTAAGATTAATTTAAAATCGACATAAGCCACTAATAGTAAGTATTCTGATAAGGTATTAAAATAATTGTAAAATACTTGTGATTAGCTTTGGATCAGTCTCGACTTCCTTTCCCTAACTATTAGAAATATTGGTTTGCTCCTCAGATTACACATTCGAACTACTACAAGGTCCTCTCGCACTGTCTTCTCCCTCAGTTCCTAAGTTTCTCACAATCACTGAAGATTGGTTGGTCTGACAGTCTAGTCCTTTACCCTTAGATCGTTATATCTGCACTTCTATACTTCTCTTGCTACCCTTTTGTTGAAGTATTGGGCAATTTCTTTTTAAATGACCCCTCTCATGTCACGCTCCGACCCATCTGTCGAGCACGTGGCAACCGCCGTATGAGCCCCAAGGGACCCATACAAGGCATTTAATGATATACACAACTCATATACATTAAGAATGCAGCGGATAATACAATCAAATCATCTAACTAAACTCTACTAACACAGTCCCGATATACCTACTACAATACTATGGTCACAAAATTAGTAGATAACTAGGTTCGTCGATAATCCCGCCTCCATTAGCTATCCTGATCGGTCGTCTAGTAGACCTGCACACATTTGAACATCGTGTGCTCAGCCGCAAGCGGCTGAGTGCTTATGGCTCTAACCGCAGTAGAATAACTCAAGTAGCAAAAAAAGAGATTCTAGCATGTCCATAACATCATTTCATAATCTCAAACAAAGCATGTAAAATCAACAAATAAAACATGAAGCATTATAAGAAGAAGATGTACTATAAGTGTGTAGCTCAACTATAAATATGAAGTGTGTTCATTTCACAAGATTATTGTCACTAAAAATATCATCACATTCAAATATTGTGATCTGGGCAGCCAGCCTATGCTTAGGGGATCTCCTGATCAGGGAGTTCCCATAAGCCCATCAGTGTCTACTGTCTATGTCTCTACCTATACCCGTCACACTGATGTTGGCAGAGAGGTCGGGTGACCGTGAATCCCTCTCCGGTGGTCCACTAGGCGAATCACTTCATCTCCGCGACCTAGCGACCTGTCACTCCATGCGTCTTTCCTAGACAATCCATGGAGCAACTCGTGTAGTACTACACCAAGGGTCACCGCACCTATGTATACATATCGGCTACGACTAGCTGGTAATAAACCCCAGGATCTGGACTACTTATCAGAACGTCTGGAATAATAGCCATGAGGTTCATAGATCCACTGTCCAAGGCTATGCGGAAGGAGTCGTACCAATTTACAAGCAGCTATGCCTGCCCGGAGGCGTGCATCCTAGCCTTCGCCGGAATGCTATAACCTCGGCGACATGTTTGCTAGGTCATTGGTTTGGTTTCATCCATCCTAGTCATCTTAGGACTATCACGGTGACGACTTAGCGGCACCATGCGGGTATAGTGAATACATTGCAACATTCTCTGGCAATAAACTAATCCATATCTTATCCTCACCCTTTTATGTCCAAGATGATTTCAACATCTTTGGGTGATATAGGTTTATGAGCATTAAAGCTCGTATCCGTAACTTAGGAGATCATAATGGTGCATCGTCAAGGATTGCATACGTAAGTATGTCAATATCACATGTCTATAAGTGATGCTTGTCGATGTTTATGAATATGTCACACTATAGTGTAACATAATAGGTTCTAGAAGTAACTGTAACATTTTATTATTTTTCATCACATCAACATAGCAGATAATAAGCGAGAGAATAACCTAGCATATATTTGAATAACAGTAGCAATAAGACAAGTATATCACATTACTGATATAAATAGACTATTCTAGCATACAGAGGATGAATCATAAATAATTAAATATTGATTTTTAAACAGTAAAATATTTATGCAATAGAATAACCTAGCACATATTTGAATAACCGTAGATATAAGACAACAAGCATATTATATTAATCATATAAATAGGCTATTCTAACATACAAAGCATGAATCATGAATAATTAAATATTAATTTCTAAGTAGTAAAATATTTATCTCCTAAAGTTTCACCAACTTGAGATTAGTCTATTGCAGTGAACCGGCACACCTGAATAAGTAGAACGGTCTTCAGAACCAACCGTATATCAGCTTGCACATCATTTAATTATTTCAAACTATTTACCTATTGCAAAAATCATTACCTTTTAGATATGACCTTTAATATTATCTATCATTAATCTTATTTACAAGATATCAAATCCACCATTTTTGCTATTTTGCTTACCTAACCCATCCTAGGTTAATTAATTATTCAATTAAATTTACTTAGTTTTACTTAATCTAATTGATCAACTTTATTTAATCTATAAAACTTAATTATAATCTCTAAGCACTCATATCTTAATTTCCCCAATCAAAATTTCACATCATCTAGAATCTAAATTAATTATTTCATACTTTCATTTACTTACAACATATACAACATATTAATAACTAGCTAAGTGGGAGCTAATCATCATGTCTTAGTGTTAACACAAGTTCGCACTTTAACCCATAGAAGCCAAGGAGAGAAAAAAATGTTAAGTTAGATACTCTAAAACATCTAGACGAGATTTAAAAAGGCTAATGTTTAGCATTCTCCCAACCAATAATAAAATCACAAGGTAAAACAACATTCAAGGGTTTAATGTCAAAAGCTCAAAAATCTATACTAATGTAATGTAAAACAAGCTCAAAGTAAAACAACATGAAAAACTATTTTTCACTAAGGTAATGTAATCATATCATAATTAAAATTCGTATAGAGTTGCAAGCAATCAAAAGATATTTTCTTAGTGAATAGGAAGCTATACATGTCACTATGATTAATCATAGTCTAGTATAACATGTCTAAGTTCGTATGTGAACACTTAAGTCATGTAGTGAAAGGTCATATGCTTCCATATACAGTTCTTGACAAGACTATTGAAACTAAAAAGAAAAACATAGGTGAGTAAGTGCAACTTATTCCCAAAGAAATGCTACAATTTATCTAAGTGGTATCTAAGTGGTAGATACAACTAATTATTAAGATAAGAGTAGAGGATATGTTTTTCCTTATTATCGGAGATCATGCCCCAATAATAAAACTCAATACATGAGTATGTATTCATGGAGATACAATTTGAAGATACTCACAGATACCCAATTTGTGTCATATCTTTCTTTTAACATTATCAATAGATTTCATAATCATACTTAGTATAAACTTTGCAACCTCACATCCTATTACCACCTTGAAGGTAACAGTAGTATTAGCTCGAACTCCCTTATCATTATTCTATTTGATAGGTCCAGGGATAACCTTTGCTAATACAAGTCCTAAGAGAGTATGACTGACAAGGAATAGAGTCAAAATATTCGAATGTATATTCTCACTTTGATGTTGAGCAAAGAAGAGAGGTTCAATATACAACCCCAATTGTAAATTTTTTTTTTTTCCTAAAGTCCTCAAAAGTAGTATAACTAAGATTTAAACTACGATATCTTGCAAGACTATAACCTGCAAGTGATACGAGGGAAGGGACAAATAAATAGAAGGAGAATTTTTTTTTTAAAATGATCAAATTTTAAATGATAAGTAAGAGAATAACAATAACAATAGATGGAAATGATATTTAGATGGAATTGGAAAACATTTTAAAACTAGGTCAAATTTTTATTATGTATGAATTAACACATAGTAGATGATTAGATTTCTACAATATCTGAAGCAAACAAGAAAGCTAATAGGTTATCAAAAGAAATCCATGGGGATAAAAATCCACGTGCTAAGATCATAAAAAGACAAGAAACATCCAACCCCAATATTACAAAAGATAGTGAAGAGAAACTATGACAAACATCTCTCATTATCAAGTGAAAGATGATACAATTTTCAAGACCAATGGAAGTCAAGATTTTATTTCTGCTGCACAAATTTTGAAGTGCCAAACTAATGCATATGCAAAAATAATTGTGGAGTAGCAGAGTATGAAGGATTTTGAGAAAATGTTAAACGGTATATTATCCGACAATAACCATGCCAATGAATCCCAAGACTAATCACCTGGAATTGTACCATGGCATTTCTTTTTCCTTGCATCAATATGCAAAAGATAAGATTATCATATTTGGGAGGAAAATCTTACGATCTTGCATCTATATGCTCAAAATTGATAAGATGCACGACTAGATATAACCATTACGGATATATATCATAAATTTTTCATAAACATCTACACGATGAAATAAGAGTCTCAAGTTGACAATAGATAGAAACATGTTAAGTCAATCTTTATCATAACCAACAAAGTAGTATTGCATTATCCAAATCCATGGAGGATAACACTAACCAAGAAAATTTGAGAAGTAATGAAGCAACCAAAAGTAAATTATAGCACGTTTAAGGAAGATATACATGATCTGATAGACAAAGAGAAAAAAAAAATCATGCTAGAAGGTACAATGTTTAGAGAATGTTTATGGTGAAGGTATAAATAACTAATACCATAACTGGTAGTATCTAGTACACTAAGAATAAGAATTAAGAGAAGATGAACTATATATTTCGGGATAGACATATAGTGGAATAATACTTAATCTATAGTTTAAGGACCACAATGAAATTCTAAAAGAAACACGCAAATAGAGAAAGAACTCATAAGTTTCTGTAATTTCTTGAGCACATTATTTATACTAGAACTAAGGAAACCGATGACTTTTTAGAAAATATGTTCATACTGATGGTTGGTGTTAGTGCATGTCAGCAAAGTATGAAGACCTAACCGTCGATGATACCACAAATAAAAAGAAGAAAATAGTGTATCATCAATTAATCTAAGGCACTATATGTGTGATAGATTTAGTATGTCCAAAATAAAAACCTATCAACCAAAGAAGCTGAAAAAAAAGAACAACAACCTAAGAGAAAGGTTATGAAATCCTATCCTCTGAAATTCTTGTTGAGTTGAAGGTCTTGAAAGGATTCCATGGATGTAGTCATCCAAGACATATAAACTTACGCATTTGAGACTATCAATATGACCTTAATTTAAGTGCGGGTTCGAAGATTGAAATCAATGAAACATTTGATCATCAGATATTTTTTTTTTTCAAAATTTAAAACTTTGAAGAGAGAAATGAATTCTCCTAGAAATAATATTTCACAAGCTGAGTTAGTTTTCAATGCAACTAGAATAAGTATCATAATGGCCAGCAGGTTTTGATAAAATTTCAACCAACATTTCAAATTGTTGATGCACTTCGTCAAGAGAATATAGATATTAAACTCATTAAGAATAGAATTTATTAAGAATGAGGGGTTTAGAAGTGCATCAACCACCAACATGTATTATCAACAGAAAGGAAAAATAAATGCTTGGATTATTGGAATCAACTCAATAGAGAGGAACAGATATAAAAGATCAATGATCTTGGGGCAATACCTAAAAATGATATGATACCTAATCACCATTGCAATAATGAACTTGTAATAGTTGAGATCTATGCACCTACTTGATCCATGATTCATTTATAGACGGTGTGATAAACTTATTTAGAAAAGTATCTAATCACCATAAAAAGAGGAAATATGGGGTGATAAATAATTCAAATCATCTATAACATGAATTTAAATTTTTGTCAAGATATAGATCTAATTTGTAAGAGTTGCTAATAAATTATAGAAGTGATACAAGATCAAGATAATCAATCCAAATTGAGATATAAGTAAGGTTAAGAGTATTAAGGTACTATCCTTCTGACCCTACACAATATCCTATGTATATCGGGACTATTAGCCTAATCCTTAAATCCTCGAATCTAGGCTCTGATACCAATTTAATTGTCATGCCCCGACCCATCTGTCGAGCATGTGGCAACCGCCGTATGAGCCCCAAGGGACCCATACAAGGAATTTAATGATATACACAACTCATATACATTAATAATGCAGCGGATAATACAATCAAATCATCTAACTAAACTCTACTAACATAGTCACGATATACCTACTACAATACTATGGTCACAAAATTAGTAGATAACTAGGTTCGTCGATAATCCCGCCTCCATTAGTTATCCTGACCGATCGTCTAGTAGACCTGCACACATTTGAATATCGTGTGCTCAGCCGCAAGCGGCTGAGTGCTTATGGCTTTAACCGCAGTAGAATAACTCAAGTAGCAAAAAAAGAGATTCTAGCATGTCCATAACATCATTTCATAATCTCAAACAAAGCATGTAAAATCAACAAATAAAACATGAAGTGTGTTCATTTCACAAGATTATTGTCACTAAAAATATCATTACATTCAAATATTGTGATCTGGGCAGCCAGCCTATGCTTAGGGGATCTCCTGATCAGGGAGTTCCCATAAGCCCATCAGTGTCCACTGTCTATGTCTCTACCTATACCCGTCACACTGATGTTGGCAGAGAGGTCGGGTGACTGTGAATCCCTCTCCGATGATCCACTAGGCGAATCACTTCATCTCCGTGACCTAGCGACCTGTCACTCCATGCATCTTCCCCAAACAATCCATGGAGCAACTCGTGTAGTATTACACCAAGAGTCACCGCACCAATGTATACGCATCGGCCACGGCTAGCCGGTAATAAACTCCAGGATTTGGACTACTCATCAGAACGTTTGCAGAACGTCTGGAATAATAGCCGTGAGGTCCATAGATCCACTGTCCAAGGCTATGCGGAAGGAGTCACCGTACCAATTTACAAGCAGCTATTCCTGCCAGGAGACATGCATCCTAGCCGTTGCCGGAATGCTATAACCTCGGCGACATATTTGCTAGGTCATTGGTTTGGTTTCATCCATCCTAGCCATCTTAGGACTATCACGGTGACGACTTAGCGGCACCATGCGGGTATAGTGAATACATCACAACGTTCTCTGGCAATAAACTAATCCATATCTTATCATCACCCTTTTATGTCCAAGATGATTTCAACATCTTTGGGTGTTATAGGTTTATGAGCATTAAAGCTCGTATCCGTAACTTAGGAGATCATAATGATGCATCGTCAAGGATTGCATACGTAAGTATGTCAATATCACATGTCTATAAGTGATGCTTGTCGATGTTTATGAATATGTCACACTATAGTGTAACATAATGGGTTCTAGAAGTAACTGTAACATTTTATTATTTTTCATCACATCAACATAGCAGATAATGAGCGAGAGAATAACCTAGTATATATTTGAATAATAGTAGCAATAAGACAACAAGCATATCACATTACTGATATAAATAGACTATTCTAACATACAAAGGATGAATCATAAATAATTAAATATTGATTTCTAAACAGTAAAATATTTATGCAAGAGAATAACCTAGCACATATTTGAATAACCGTAGATATAAGACAACAAGCATATTATATTAATCATATAAATAGGCTATTCTAACATACAAAGCATGAATAATAAACAATTAAATATTAATTTCTAAGCAGTAAAATATTTATCTCCTAAAGTTTCACCAACTTGAGATTAGTTTATTGCAGTGAACCGGCACACCTAAATAAGCAGAACGGTCTTCAGAACCAACTGTACATCAGCTTGCACATCATTTAATTATTTCGAAGTATTTACCTATTGCAAAAATCATTACCTTTAGATATGACCTTTAATATTATCTATCATTAATCTTATTTACAAGATATCAAATCCACCATTTTTGCTATTTTGCTTACCTAACCAATCCTAGGTTAATTAATTATTCAATTAAATTTACTTAGTTTTACTTAATCTAATTGATCAACTTTATTTAATCTATTAAACTTAATTATAATCTCTAAGCACTCATATCTTAATTTCCCCAATCAAAATTTCACATCATCTAGAATCTAAATTAATTATTTCATACTTTCATTTACTTACAACATATACAACATATTAATGACTAGCTAAGTGGGAGCTAATCATCATGGCTTAGTGTTGACACAAGTTCGATTACCCATCCCGAGGAAAGAAAATAGATCAACTTAAAATCTAACAACATCATGAAAACTCAGCAACATATCAGCACCCTAAGCATTAATAACTCATCAGCGGCATTAAGCACCATCAAAACCAAACCCACATGAAAACTCAGCAGCATATAACCTCACTTCACAACCATCAACATTCATGAAAACTCAGCAACAACAGCAATAGAGAACTATTAGTTAACCATATCAAGGATTCAACAGAGATTTCAAGGGTGACAGCTTTTGCCGATGGG
The DNA here is from genome assembly GCA_030544415.1 of Thalia dealbata. Lineage (NCBI taxonomy): Eukaryota > Viridiplantae > Streptophyta > Magnoliopsida > Zingiberales > Marantaceae > Thalia > Thalia dealbata. Next base: position 14,875,872 of record CM060458.1, read on the forward strand.
TATTGAGGCTGAGTTTGAGCGACAGTGCAAAGGGACTCCTAGTTAATAAATAATAATTTTTTTTTTCAACAAAATTTAGGGTTTACATCTCATGGCAGTAGAAACACCTTAAGGGAAATCTACATATTCTATGATGAAATGTTCCACAATTTCCACAATACTTTTTAGTCATAGATCGAGCATGAAATTCAGGATCAGGAATTTGTAATACTTGTAAACATATTTGTCGCCTTAAAGTGCTACTGGAAGATTCTCCCACCCATTGTTTTTCTCTACTAATAATTTTTTTTTTCTTAAAATTGGCACAAAAAGATGCTAAATTTTTCTTTGTGGTGTATACTTCTTTACCCTTCTGTCGTTTTGATGAATTTGTCTGCATAGGAACTGATGGTGGAATGATCTTTACTTGTGATACAACAAGGGATGTATACGTTGGTAGGATAGGTGATTGTAATTGTGCAGCCTGAGTTTGCATCAACCTAATGATCACTTGAACTTGTTCAGGGATAAAAGTTACCCCTTTGCTCGATATTGATACAGTCTGACCTGTCTCAAGAGATACCGCATGAGAGGCAGAGGAACCCTCTTATCTTGGTAGTGCCTCATCCCTTGAGTTACCTTTCTCTGGCTGTATTCCAAATTACCTGCGGTAATATTACAATCAATATTATGTATGCGACTTATATCTTAGGGCCACTAAACTGGTATTTATCTAAGATCCACTAGGCTCCTTATGTCCTAGTACCAATTACTTTTGAAAGATCGTTTATGAAAATGATGTCCTAATATATCCAAGTTCTCAAATAATCTTTATTAGGATATACATATGTTCTAATATAACCTTGCTCTGATACCACCAAAATCTGTCACGCCCCGTACTTTCCCGTAGGGCACGCGGTAGACCGCAGTGAACTCTAAACATAGCCCCGCTTCCTCTCCGGGACTATATGGGAGCCCACTAAGCATACCTAGTATATATCCCCTTTATTTATGGTAGGAGAGAACCTGGATCACAGATCAATATAACTCTAGAACTATTTATTTTTAAAATTAGGTCTCATATACAATGAAACACTTATATACAAACATTTAACAATCAAAATTGGGCACATACCCTAAGATGTACATAAGATCTAGCCAGTGGATCTCTATATATAAAAAATAAATGTAGTACGATTCTACCTTTCAAAAGTCGGGTACCTGGCTACTCGTTCATGATCTATGAGTCTCTCTCCTGTTGTGGTTCTGAAAAATAAAAATGAGTCCCCCTATGGGGTGAGTACGCTTGTACCCAGTGAGTTGGATATAAAATAATGTAAAATCGAGAACATAAAATAACAAAGTTTGATGAACAAAATAAATGAGTTATTTGGATGCAATAACTAAGTAAAAAGAGTAATCAAGAATCATACGAGACTGAATATGGGGCTAGCTAAAGCAACGACAGTCGTGGCCACAACTGTCACCTCAGAAGGAGGTATCAAGCATCATAGGGTACCCAAATCAAAGTAGAGTCACAAGAATATAGAAACAAAGCCCCCTTTTCCCCCTGAGTTGCCCACTGGACCTCGCTACCTGGTATCCATAGCTAGTCCAGCGTAAAACCAGTCAGGAGCAACCCGGTCTCCCATCCTGACCTTGAGTACTGTTGCCCCACGCTCCTCTTCATAGACAGCCCATGGGAGTGCCAATAGTATAATAACTTATCTCTGCAGTGAAAGTGCCTATAGCACTATCCAGTATCAGATTATACTAGCCATATGCATTCAAAAGTACAAAGTATCACGAATAATCAAACAGATGCATATGCTAGATTTAGAGTCAACAAAAGCACAGTATTATGCTTAGGAACAATAACAATGCAAAGTTTATTTCAATAACCATGGATATGAAAAGGAGATTCAAAACTCACTTATAAGCATAAACATGAATATTAACTAGTAGGAGAGTCAACAGATATCGAATATAGGTAATCAAAGGGATTTAGTTCTCCTGGACTAAACATTGAGAACTATCCCGTCTATTCTACCTGGAGAATAAATACTCACCTGATCCTATCATGGTAAACACGTTCTAATTCGTATCGCGATCCTTAGTATCCTCGTGCTTGCTTATCGAATTTCCTGTAAATGCTTCAATGAATTTTAATTCTCAATCTTGTAATAATTTTGCAAATCCATTTTAACCAACACTCTTAGAATGATCTCTAGATTCACCTTAATTTTTATCTCAAGTTTGTCGGAAAGTTCACCGAGACTCGCCAGAAAGTTCGCCGGAACCCTCACCAGCGAAGTTCTTCAATGAGCACCAATATTGGTACCAATTGAAAGATCTCTTCATCAAGATTTGAAAAATCATATTTGCCCCAATTTTTATAGCTCACATGCGATGAATATCACCGATTACATCAATTTGGGCAAAATCCCTAAGTTAGGGTTTTTAGCTCACCGATGGCCAACCGGCAGCCAATAGCTCTCAATACTGGTACCAATGGATAGCTCTTGTCGAGGAGAATCCATAAGTACGAAGTTTGCAAAGTTCTGTGGCTGGAATGGCCGGCAATCGCCGGAGCTTGCTTCTCTCCTCTTTTTCTCCTCAAATCTCTACAAAAACTCGAAATTAATGGTCCGAATGTGCTCTCCTAGCTCACGTGAAGTTGTCTTTGAAATCTCGTCGAAAAATTCGCTCGGAGCTGGCCGGGCCATCGTCGATAAAAGTGCTCGTTGTTGCTGCCGCATGAAATAGGGGAGGAGGGAGAGAAGGGAAGGAGAAGCTCGCGCGCGTGAGGTGAGATGGGAGAAAAAATTTATTTATTTTTTATTTTATAAAATAAATAATTAAGAGCAAAGTTGCCGGCGAGGCTTTTTTTTTCCTCAAGATCAAATCTTAGCTGTTCACCGCTTTAAGTGACTTAATCTGAACCGTTCATTTGGATTATCCTTGATTCAATGATTTCACCAATCAAATGACATTCAAATTATGATCCGTCTGCGCCGTTGGATTCCTTATCAAGAATCCTATTTGACGGTATAATTTTTACATCAATATTCCATACTTCATAAATCTATATAATTTTTCAAATAAGTCTTCTATATTATTTTATTCCATAAAACTCCTTAAAATCTCTTTCTATTATACAATTACCCCTAGCGAAAAATGCAAATCTCACAGCATATGCTACCAATGAACCTGGACTGCTCAAGGACCCACATCGTTGAGCATGCCAGTGTCATCAGGTTCCCTAGCATTAGTAGCGCATGACATGGTACTTATCCTAGCACCCATCTACCTTGGAGTAACTCAAATCAACTAAGCTCTGCACCGAAGTGAGATCTCGGCTACACCAAAGTATCTGAGGCTATGTCAACCGAGCATGCATTTCTACCTTGGCTAGCACATGGCTCCTCACCATATGTTGGCACATAGCTAGTACTAAGAACCTTAATGTCATCTCCTAGGTTAACATGACCCTAAGATGTCCAAAAATTATTAGTTAAATGTCAAATAAGACCACTCTAGGTGTTGTCATAACATGTACCTAAAGTGTCTTTAGTCATGTCTCATGTCATCATATTCTGTATCTTGCTAAGTGTCTCTACATCTCTAGCATCACATGAACATATTAAATATCACATAACATGGGCATAATCATCAATAATATGCATACGATAGAATCATATCTATATATTGGCATGTCCTACTTTCAAAAATAATCACCTCAAATCATATACTAATTAAATATATAAAAAAGCAGATATATAACTTATCAGCATGTACAATAAATGATAATGACCCTTAGGACTCAGCACTGTAGTAGGCTAGAAATATGAAAGCATAAACCCTAATGTGAGTCTCAAAGCAATCTCAAGCAAGAATTCATAGCTTGGCTGTGATTCTTAAAAGCAAGCAAGCAATCAATCAAGCACAGCAAATCCTTCTTACTCCAACATGAATCATAACTTGGCCGTGATTTGTCAAGCAACAACACAATAATTAATTTTTCTAAGATAAAATAATTACATCGAACAACCATAAATCATACAATTCAAATAAGGATTTTCTATCTACCATTCTACTCACATCCTCACACTATTTTCTTTATTTTAGATTTTTCTGATATCATTAATGTGCTCAAAACCTTGAACCCAACCTAAAATAATTCGAAAACCATACCTAAAGCTTGATAAAAATTCTAAATAAATTCCTCAATGCTCAAAACTCACGAATAAAGCATAGCAATGTTGAACCCACTCGAACCGGTTGTAAAACCGTGAAAATTTCCTTTAATATCAACATTCTATTTTATTCTTCCCTCTGTATTACTATAAATTTTTTTTATAGATTTTCGATATGGAGACTGATAAGTTAATAAAAAAGTAATAATAAAAATAGTAAGAGAAAGAATAATAAAAAATATAAAAATATATATTTACTTGCGGACTTTTCTTTAAGTTAGATGGGTTGAGTTTTCTTAATTTAGATTTCATTTACCTATTATTATTCTAATTGTAGTATCAATGGTAAAATAAGTTACAAATACAAGAATATCTAAGATGGGGAAGAAAATAAATAAAAATATAAATTTAATGATTAATCAGAAAATTTATACGTCTAGATTCGGCTGAGAATATATACACAAAAATACATATACATATTAAATCAACTTAGGGGCCGACAAAAAAATACTATAGGGACCAAAGTTGATGCCAAATATTTTAAAGAAATTGTAGAGGCAATTGAGTTAATTGCCAACCCAATCCTCCTCCACATGCGCAATTCATTATATACAAGGAGTTGAAAAAGAGGAAGGGTTCCCAGCGAAGAACCCTTATTCTCAAACTTCTCTAAATCCTCTCAAAGCTATTGACGATTTAAGTTTGGGAGAATTATAATGGTATACAAAAATACATATACATATTAAATCAACTTAGGGGCCGACAACAAAATACTATAGGGACCAAAGTTGATGCTGAATATTTTGAAGAAATTGTAGGGGCAATTGAGTTAATTGCCAACCCAATCCTCCTCCACATGCGCAATTTATTATACACAAGGAGTTGAAAAAGAGGAAGGGTTTCCAGCAACCAAAGAACCCTTATTGCCAAACTTCTCTAAATCCTTTCAAAGCTATTGACGATTTAAGTTTGGGAGAATTATACTGGAGCCTTCGGTGAAAGGGGAGTCAGACCGCTGCTCTTTGCAGCGGGCATAGGTAGAGACCTATATTCATAGTACAGATGGGCTTATGGGAATCCCTGATCAGGATATCTCCTGAGCATAGGCTGGCAGCCCGAAGCACTTGACATAAAGACAGAAATACTTCTAGTTAACAGATATTAGAGATACATACATTTGTGCAACATAGATGACTTTTACTAGTGACAGACATGTTGTACAACATAGATGACAAGTATGGACATATAGAGTCATACACTACGGGTTAGAACTTACTATTGTGGATAATATTATTTACCTTAAAAATATTAATAATTGAAAATTAATAAACCCAAAGGCATCCTAGTACTTCCCCCTAGTGTTTGATTTCCTATCTAGGATTTCGAGCCGTAATTTCGCACTAGGCCGCAAGGCTAAGCACACCGCGTTCAATGTATGTGTAGGTGTGTTAGATGATCGATCGTGATGGTCGATGAAGATGAGTTTATTGACGAATTTATTTTTATTGATCGATACTTATCAAAGATTTGTAGTAGGTTTATCGGGATTGCGTTAGCAGTGTTGAGTTAGATATTTTAAATATATATTCCACTGTGTAAATGATGTGTATGGATTGTATGTATCACTTTGATGCCTTGTATGGGTCCGTTGGGCTCATACAGCAGTTACCACGTGCTCGATAGTAGGGTCGGGGCGTGACAAAAAAAGTACGGGCACAATGAGTTTCGCTGGGACGGGGTGTAGGGATCAACCAGTAGGATAGTAGAGAGAGACACACGGTCACCCGATCTCTCTGCCAATATCCTTGCAGCGGGCATAGGTAGAGACCTAGACATTCACGATACAGATGGGCTTATGGGAATCCCTCATCAGGATATCCCATGAGTATAGGCTGGCGGCCTGAGGGACTTTACATAAAGATAAAAATAATTCTAGTTGACATACACTAGAGATTCAGATATATGATCCAACATAGATGACATATACTAGCGACAGACATGTTGTTCAACATATATGACAATTAGGGACATATATAGACATACACTACTGGTTAGAACTTAACATTGTTGATAATATTATTTACCCTAAACAGTTAATAGTGGATAATTAATCAACCCAAAGGCATCCTAGAACTTCCCTCTAGTGTTTGATTTTCTATCTATGATTTTGAGCCATAATCTCGCACTAGGCCGCAAGGCTGAGCACACCACATTCAATGTGTGTGCAAGTGTGTTAGATGATCGATCATGACGGTTGATGAAGATGAGTCTGTCGACGTATTTATTTTTATTTATCGATACTTATCATAGAATTATAGTAGGTTTATCGGGACTATGTTAGTAGTGTTGAGTTAGATGTTTAAAATATATATTCTGGAGAACAATTATGTATATGAGTTGTGTATATCATTAAATGCTTTGTATGAGTCCTTTGAGTTTCATACGGCGGTTGTCACGCGCCCGACGGGCGGGTCGGGGCGGGACATTTATACATGTATATTCGGCTGTGAATATATATACAAATATACATATACATATTAAATCAATTTAGGGGTCGACAACAGAATACTATAGGGACCAAAGTTGATACCGAATATTTTGAAGAAATTGTAGGCACATGCGCAATTCATTATACACAAGGAGTTGAAAAAGAGGAAGGGTTCCCAGCGACTGAAGAACCCTTATTCCCAAACTTCTCTAAAACCTCTCAAAGCTGCTGACGAATTAAGTTTGGGAGAATTATACTGAAGCCTTCGGTGGAAGGGGAGTCACACCGACGCTCTTTGTAACAACAGAGAGGGAGGACGACACCAACCAAAGCAGCAAAAACCAACAACATTGGATAGAGGAATTCCATGCTAGTCTTGAAAAATTGATAAGAAGAGTTTGGTCCTAAAATCCCTTCCTACATAAAATTATAGTTTTGGGGATAAAGAGATAGATAGAAGCTATCCTAAACGAAAATTTTGAATTTGATCCGTTGTTTTGTAATGTTATATTTTGGGATTTTACATTTTGATATCTTGCATACTTTTTTCTATTCCCTATTCTTAAAGTTTAAATAGAATTATAAATGGATTGTTTGTATGTTATGTACATGAAGGAATATTTTGATAGAGGCTTCAGTGTTTAAATTACATTAAACAAAATTAAAATGATTTAATTAGGATTTTTACAAAATTATTAAATTGGTGTTGTTATAAATTTAGGTAATTAGGCTAGTTAGATTTTTCTATTTAGTGAATTTTAATAATTTGTAATTTTATAGATTTCTTTGGTGTAACTAAATGTTTTACAGAATTATTAAATTATTATTTTAGGTTTATTGGGATTATTAGCATAGTTTATTTGTTAAAATAGATATTTAATTTATAGTCTTATTGATGTATTAGTAAAGAAATTGTATTTTGGTATTTACATTTAGGTTGTTGGATTTATTTTATTTTAGGATAAATTGTCATGTTTAAATATAATATATTTTATAGGTGTCACTGGGTTGTGAGGGTTGATTTGATATTTAATTGTGCTGTTTTGTGGTTATTTAAATTTATTAATTAATTAGTTTATTAAAAAGGAATTAAATAAAATTATGTGGGGATGTGACTAGGAAGGGAAGATAGGAAATTTTTCTGGCTTGTATTATTATTATTTTTTTTGTATTTTTTTTTTTTTAGGAGGTTTGAGTTGCTGTGCTATTGCTTGATAAATTGCGACCAAGCTGTGATTTGTGATGAAGAAGGAAGGAGTTGTTTTACTTGATTGCTTGCTTGCTTCTTAAGAATCACGGCTAAGCTGTTATTTTTACTAAAAAATTATTTTGAGACTCAGGTGAGGGTTTATGAGTTTAATTTATGGCCTACTACAGTGCTGAGTCCTAAGAGTCGATTGTTTTTTATTGTAGAGACTGATAAGTTGTATGTCTACTTTGTTACATATTGAAATAACGTATGATTTTGATGTAGGATAGGATGATATACTATGTTAGGATATGTAACTCTATGATATGCATGTTGTCTATGTTTATGCTCATGTTATATTATTATTGGTATGTTCATGTTATGCTAGAGATGTAGAGATATTTAGCAAGAACATAGAATATGATGACATGGGACTTGATTTAGAGACTTTAGATTCATGTTATGTTAACACCTAGTATGGTCTTAACTGACATATGTCTAAGGACTTTGGACATCTACGAGTTATAATAATCTAGGAGATGACATTAGGTTCTTAGATTGCTATCTACCAACATGTGCTGAGGAGCCATGTGCTAGCTAAGGTAGAGGTGCAAGTTCGGTTGACTTAGCCACATATACTTTGGTGTAACTAGGATCTCACTTCGGTGCAGAACTCAACTTATTTGTGTTACTCTAAGGTAGATGGTGTGCTACGAATAGTATTGTTCAATGCGCTACAAGGCTAGGGAACCTGAGGACACTGACATACTCAAGATATGGGTCCCTGAGCAGTCCAGGTTTATTAGTAGCATATGCAAGATATTTCAGCAGGTCAGACAGTAGATGATGTGGTTTATGATTTAGAGTGGTGACTCTGTCATGAGGCAGAATTACAGCACTGTATGGTACTTATGATGTATATAAGGGGTGCTGTGGTTACCAGCTCCATCTGCTAATGTTAGTGTATGGGCATATAGAACATCAAATAACCCCTAAGTTATATATGAAAAATTATACGTGGAAGAACAATGAAGTGACCGGCAGAAAATGGAGATGGTCAAACCAACCAACCCCCAATGGAGATGAGAAAAACATAAAAAAGATGAAGGGGAGTAGCAGCAACAACAAAAAAAAGGGCATTGTGAGAATTCAACTCATAAATTCTCCCATCCGAAGTGAGAATCATACCGCTAGATAAAACACCATCACATATGTGTAATCATCATCTCGATTTTTTAACAAATAAGTGTGTGATCACTTAATTAAGAGTGTGACCATCCAAATATACATTAGCAAAACCACGAATCACCTATAAAGATTAAAGAGAAGACCCTAATGTATTTTCATAGAGCAGTTTCATTCATTCATTGATTGGAATCATCGACGAGAAAAGAACTAAAAAATTCAATCATAAAAGAAATCCCAAATCACACTACTAAGGATTCTTTGTAAAAAATGTGCAATCACTACTTAGCAGGAAGGGGTGTTGTGAGAATTGAACTCACAACCTCTTGCATCCTAAACGAGAATCATACCACTAGACCAAACACCCCCTTGTATATGCAAACATCATCCAAGGTCTTTGACCAATAACATTGTGATCACTTATTAAATATTTCGATCATCATTCAAATACAAATAACCAAAATTACGATTTACCCATAAAGATTAAGTAGTAGATAAAAAATACATCACAATTTATTTTCTCAGTATAGTTTTATAATTCATTGAACTAATGATGAAAAGAGATTCAAAAACATCGATGGTAAAAGAACCACAAATCCCATAAGAAAAATAATACAATGATGAAAAAAAAAGTTTTTAGAGGAAAAAGTAGATACGAACCCCCAATGTAGATGAGAAAAAAAATCAAAAAGATGTAAAGGAGAAGAGGCAGCAAAATGACTATTATGAGAATCAAACTCAAAATCTTTTGCACCCAGAGGAAGAGTCATACCACCAAACCAAACATCAAATGTGAATTATAGTTGGTCACTGATTGTTCTTTTAAGACAAAGTGCGATTAGTTAATAGTGTGATTATCTGATATATTTTATCAAAGCCAAGTATGAATCAGGAGCAACCCCTTGATAGAGATGATAATGACATCAATGACAAAAAGAAAAGGCTTTGGTGATAATTAAACTCATGATCTCTCGCACCCTATTCGAGAATTATACAACTAGACCAAACATCCTCTGATATATGCAAACATCATCCAAGTGCTTTAACCGATAAGTATGTGATTTAGTAAATAGTAAGATCATCATCCAATTATAAATTATGGAAGCCACGATTCACCAGAAAAGATTAATTTATGCATTCATTCAATAAAATTGATGATGAAAAAATAACCAAAAATACATATTTTGATAGAACTCCCAAATCACATACAGAAAATGATATGAGGATAAAGAATGAAATTGCTAGAGGAAAAAGGAGATAGTCATACCTTCCAGCCCATTACAGTGATGGGAAAAACATCAACGGTGTGGAGGAGAAGCATGGGTGTAAGAATTGTACTCATGACCTCTTGTGCACCTCTTGCGCCTAAAGTAAGAATTAACCAAATAGTAGTGTGTTATTACTAAGCATTGTGCATATAAAAATGTGATTGCTTTGTTAAGACTGAGGAAGGGGTGTTCTGAGAATTCAACTCAGAACCTCTTACACCTCAAGTGAGAATCGTACTACTAGACCAAACACCCTCTCATGAATGCAATCATCATCCACATTCTTCCGTGTATAAGCATGTGATCGTTTAGTTAAGAGTGCGATAATTATCCAACTATAGATTAACAAAACTAAGATTCACCTACAGAGATTAAATGGAAGATCCTAATGTAGTTTCGTAGAAAAATTTGATGGATTCATCGATTGGATTCATGTTTTCCCTCATGCACGCATCACTTGCCTCACTCCCTCTAACATATCGATTGCAACCAAATCCCTAAACCCATTTTCTTCTCTCGCACGTGACACTAGCCATCCACCAGCTCCTAATGGTATCGTAGATGTAGTCGCAATTCTTGCAATGACCTAGCCACTACCAGCACGACTTGAGGCACCAAGTATTCTCTAGAAGATCTCTAATCCATAATTGTTTGTAAACCTTTTTTTTCCAAGAAAAAATAAAGAAAAAGATTTTATTAATTTTCAGATATTTACTGAAAATTTAAGTTATTTAAAATGAGATTAAAATTCTACTTAAGTTTGGATTTTGTTGATGTTATTGAATTGGAAATGGTGATGTATGTGAAGGCTGATGGAATTTTGAGATGGTAGAATGATAGATTTGGAGTGTTGTTGGAATTATGCTATCTCCCCAACCTCCTTCTCATTTCCCTATTAGACATTCACCCTTCTGTTGGATGGTTGAATTCATGCTATCTCCCCCACCTCCTTCTCATTTTCCTATTATACTCTATCCTTCTTAGTTGTTATGTTTTTCTTTTCGTTACTTGAATTTATGTATATAGGATAAGAATGATGAGTGTAGGAAGAATTGAATTGAGGTTTGCACTAGGGAAAGTTATTGCTAATTCCATATAGTTGATGATGATATTTGATATGGAGTTGAAAAATAGAATAATTGAGTTTGCTTGGTGGTTGACTTGGACTAGTCTAATAAAACATAAGTTGATCTATGGTAATTAAGGATTTAAAGTAGTGGGCTTAAGTATGAAGTTGGGTTTAGTGGTTGAAGTGGGTTATCTATTTTGGGATTAGGCTAAGTTAATCAGATAAATTAAATTACAAATCAAATAATTTCTATCTTATTAAATTATTAATATATGGTAATGAAATATGTTTTAAATAATTTTTTGTGATTTTAGGAATATTATCTTGACTTGGGAGCTACCCATTATTGTTATCTTCGAGCTTTAATTCGGTTGGTTCTAAAGCTCAAATTCCGATAAAGGTGTGTTGGTTCATCGTAGTATGATTTAATTCAACATAGGGAAAATCTTAGAAATATTTTATTAGGAAAATCTTGGATCCCTTGAAACTAATAAAATGCTATGTTTGCCAAACATGTGATAACATGCATGCTAGAATAATATGATTTATGTAGCATGAATTATATGCCATGTGTATACTGCTTTGTATTTAATATACTTTATTAATTTCTCATACATACTGCTTTGTTTTTCCTTATTGTGATATGATATGTTATCACGGCTAAAGAAGATAAGATGCGAATTAAAAGTTAAAATACTACATAGGAGGTAGTATCCAGAATGATTACCTGACACTCTAGTTTAGATAGAGACATAGGTAACATATGATACTAGCACCTCCTAGGGACATCACTAGATCACAAATTGTGAGGGTGTATTAGTAACACACCCTAGATGATAAATCGAACCCTTAGTGTTCGAATAGTGATGTTCACTCACCATTACCACTCTTGAGGCTACAAACAGCTCAGATATTGGGAGTTGGTTGGAAAATGGGCTAGACTAACTCCAAGGTCAAGATAGACCAGAAAGCGGAGTAAGTCCATACTCGGATACATTTACCCGCACGCGTGACGTTTGAGCATCACCGTGATAGTCCCGGAATGGCCAGCCGGGATGAACCCTTCCAAGGATTTAGCAGGCATGTAGTCGAGTTAGCCACAACCCATTGTGCGGATACGAGCTCAACTCGGCCAACATCAACTGCTATTGAATTGAAGAGGTGAATTCCCTTAAAGCCTTGGACAGTGGATCCGTAGACAACACGACTACTATTCTAGACGTTTTGCAGACGATCTGATGAGCAGTTCGGATCCTAGGGTTATTAGTTAATTCAGCTAGCCGTGGCTGATGACATGTTAATTGAGGTGACCCTGTCGACGGACAGTTGTGTAGCGCTACACGGTGGGTTGTGACCGTACTGGGTTTCCAAGGGGAAAGGTACGGGAGCAACCGGTTTTGCTGGGACAGGGTGTAGGGATCGACCGGCGGGACAGTAGAGAGAGATACACGGTCACCCGATCTCTCTGCCAACATCCGTGCAGCGGGCATAGGTAGAGACCTGGACATTCATGGTACGGATGAGCTTATGGGAATCCCTAATCAGGATATCCCATGAGCATAGGCTGGCAGCCCGAAGCACTTGACATAAAGACATAAATACTTCTAGTTGACAGATACTAGAGATACATACATTTGTGCAACATAGATGACTTTTACTAGTGACAGACATGTTGTACAACATAGATGACAAGTATGGACATATAGAGTCATACACTATGGGTTAGAACTTACTATTGTGGATAATATTATTTACTTTAAAAATGTTAATAATTGAAAATTAATAAACCCAAAGGCATCCTAGTACTTCCCCCTAGTGTTTGATTTCCTATCTACGATTTCGAGCCATAATTTCCCACTAGGCCGCAAGGCTAAGCACACCGCGTTCAATGTGCATGTAGGTGTGTTAGATGATTGATCATGACGGTCGATGAAGATGAGTTTATTGACGGATTTATTTTTATTGATCGATACTTATCATAGATTTGTAGTAGGTTTATCGGGACTGTGTTAGCAGTATTGAGTTAGATGTTTTAAATGTATATTCCATTGTGTAAATGATGTGTATGGATTGTATGTATCACTTTGATGCCTTGTATGGGTCCGTTGGGCTCATACAGCGGTTACCACGTGCCCGACAGTAGGGTCGGGGCGTGACAAAAAAAGTATGGGCACAACGAGTTTCGCTGGGATGGGGTGTAGGGATCAACCAGTAGGATAGTAGAGAGAGACACACGGTCACCCGATCTCTCTGCCAACATCCTTGCAGCGGGCATAGGTAGAGACCTAGACATTCACGACACAGATGGGCTTATGGGAATCCCTGATCAGGATATCCCATGAGTATAGGCTGGCAGCCTGAGGGACTTTACATAAAGATAGAAATACTTCTAGTAGACATACACTAGAGATTCAGATATATGATCCAACATAGATGACATATACAAGCGACAGACATGTTGTTCAACATATATGACAATTAGGGATATATATAGACATACACTACTGGTTAGAACTTAACATTGTTGATAATATTATTTACCCTAAATAGTTAATAGCGGATAATTAATCAACCCAAAGGCATCCTAGAACTTCCCTCTAATGTTTAATTTTCTATCTATGATTTTGAGCCGTAATTTCGCACTAGGCCGCAAGGCTGAGAACACCACATTCAATGTGTGTGCAGGTGTGTTAGATGATCGATCGTGACGGTTGATGAAGATAAGTTTGTCGACGGATTTATTTTTATTTATCGATACTTATCATAGAATTGTAGTAGGTTTATCGGGACTATGTTAGTAGTGTTGAGTTAGATGTTTAAAATGTATATTCTGGAGAACTATTATGTATATCAGTTGTGTATATTATTAAATGCTTTGTATGAGTCCTTTGGGGCTCATACGGCGGTTGTCACGCGCCCGACGGGCGGGTCGGGGCGTGACATTTATACATGTATATTCGGCTGTGAATATATATACAAATATACATATACATATTAAATCAATTTAGCGGTCGACAACAGAATACTATAGGGACCAAAGTTGATACCGAATATTTTGAAGAAATTGTAGGCACATGCGCAATTCATTATACACAAGGAGTTGAAAAAGAGGAAGGGTTCCTAGCGACCGAAGAACCCTTATTCCCAAACTTCTCTAAAACCTCTCAAAGCTGCTGACGTTTAAGTTTGGGAGAATTATACTGAAGCCTTCGGTACAAGGGGAGTCACACCGACGCTCTTTGTAACAACAGAGAGGGAGGACGACACCAACCAAAGCAGCAAATGCCAACAACATTGGATAGAGGAATTCCATGCTAATCTTGAAAAATTGATTAAAAGAGGTTGGTCCTAAAATCCCTTCCTACATAAAATTATAGTTTTGGGGATAAAGAGATAGATAGAAGCCACGATTCACCAAAAAAGATTAATTTATGCATTCATTCAATAAAATTGATGATGAAAAAATAACCAAAAATACATATTTTGTTAGAACTCCCAAATCACATACATAAAATGATATGAGGATGAAGGAAGTTGCTAGAGGAAAAAGGAGATAATCATACCTTCCAGCACATTATAGTGATGGGAAAAACATCAACGGTGTGGAGGAGAAGCATGGGTTGTGAGAATTGTACTCATGACCTATTGCGCATCTCTTGCGCCTAAAGCAAGTATTAACCAAATAGTAGTGTGTTATTACTAAGCATTGTGCATATAAAAATGTGATTTCTTTGTTAAGACTGAGGATGGGGTGTTTTGAGAATTCAACTCAGAACCTCTTATACCTCAAGTGAGAATCGTACTACTAGACCAAACACCCTCTCATGAATGCAATCTTCATCCACATTCTTCCGCGTATAAGCATTTGATCGTTTAGTTAAGAGTGCGATAATTATCCAACTATAGATTAGCAAAACCAAGATTCACCTATAGAGATTAAATGGAAGATCCTGATGTAGTTTCGTAGAAAAATTTGATAGATTCATCGATTGGATTCATATTTTCCCTCATGCACGCATCACTTACTACACTCCCTCTAACCTATCGGTCGCAACCAAATCCCTAAACCCATTCTCTTCTCTCACACGTGACACCAGCCATGCAGCAGCTCCTAATGGCATCGTAGATATAGTCGCGATTATTGCAATGACCTAGCCACTACAAGCAACTTGAGGCACCGAGTATTCTCTAGCAGATCTCCAATCCATAATTATTTGTAAACTTTTTTTTCAAGAAAAAATAAAGAAAAAGATTTTATTAATTTTCAGATATTTACTGAAAATTTAAGTTATTTAAAATTAATTTATTTAATTTTTCGTAATGATAAATTTACAGAATAGTAAATCTAGGAAATTACTAGACAAAGAAAGGAAGGAAAATATGGACATTACTAAGTGAAGGAAAAAGCATGTTAGGAAATTAGATATCTAAATGAAGATATCTCATCTTTAGTTTAGTCTTTAATATTAGGAATGATTCCTTTAATATCCACATTCTATTTTTTTCTTTCCTATGTAGTATTACTATAAAAAAAAATTTAAGGAGATTTTCAATTTCGAGATTGATAAGTTAATAAAAAAGTAATAATAAAAATAGTAAGAGAAAGAATAATAAAAAAATATCAAAATATATATTTACATGTGGACTTTTCTTTAAGTTAGATGGGTTGAGTTTTCTCAATTTAAACTTCATTTACCTATTATTATTCTAATTGTAGTGTCGATGGTAATATTAGTTGATTTTCCTTAAATCAAGATCTCTATTATTATCAATATGAATAAATCCCCATAATTTTAGGATTTATTGAGTAGTGGATAAAAGAAGTTACAGATACAAGAATATCTAAGAGTACGGAAGAAAATAAATAAATAAATATATATTTAATGATTAATCGGTAAATTTATTATAAACCCCCACTTTTATGTGGGTTAATTAGCGGAAAAAAAATGAGAGATTAAAATTCTACTTAGGTTTGGTTTTTTTGTAGAAGAGGGTCAGAGAGCTTTTAGATTGAGATTGAAACTAAAATTGTGATATTAGGTTAATTTTTGGATCCAAAAAGGATGTAGTTGTAACTTTTTAAAATATATAGGGACCTAGTTTTCCATTTCCTCGCCGACCCTCATCTTGTGGCGAGGAGACGTCCCGCAGTTCACCGGAAGCCCTAATTGGACACTTTACTGAAGCTCCACGAGCGGTCCTTCGAGCTCCCTCTTCGATTACTCTCTCTGTCCACCAATCGGCCACATCCACTCCCAACCCAATCTGATTTGCTGAGGTCAATTTCATTACCCTTTCTCTTGTTGTAAATTATTTTTGATGTCCAATGTCTTCTTCTTGATTTCAATTGAATTTAAGTTAATGGTGTTAGAACTCTATTGCTCATCTTAATTGATGTTTGATACGGAATGACCTGTTGTTGGTTGATGTTGGATGAATGAAGAAGTGTTATTGAATGATGATGGCTGGAATTAATTAGGTCGGCTACATATACATATAAAAAAAAAGTGAAGGAGATATGAAAAAAAAATGATGATGGAAAGAAAAAAAAAATAAATAGAGGAAAAAAAAGAAAGAGAAAAACAAAGTGAATGGAAATATATATATATATATATATATATAAATGGGAAAAAAAGATGATGAAAAAAAAAATCAAAGTGTTGAGTCTCACAGCTAAAATGGAGAGTTGGAGGAGTGCTATTATGTCTGACTTTATCAAAATTACACCTTATAATTTGGTGTATGTAGGAAGATCAAATTTAATGGATGATAGGAAAAAAAAAATTTAAAAAGCCAGTTGGGTGCCAAAGTAGTGGAGTACATAGGATTTGTTCTGATCAATCAAAATCAAGGTTGATGGTATAAAAAAATGGACTCATATAATTACAAAGCATTCATACAAGAGAATCTTTATAATGATTTCCCTTTCATTTGGTTGTAGGTTATCATTCTGTTATAGTGAGTCCAAGTACTAGCAATTAGTTGCCGGTACAAGTTGGTCGCTTGGTTATGTTGGCCATTATATTAATGATTTTGGGCTATATCTATGCTTAATACTTTTGGTTAGTTACGTATAATATTATTTCAATAAGTTGCATCATGTTTATGATTAAATATAACAAGTTGGATGTTTGTAAATCATTGTAGACATCCCAACAAGCATCAACTGAGTACCTAGACTTGCATTTTTGCCTTAAGTAGTAGGCATGTACAATTTGATCTAGATATGGGTACTAGTTCACCATTATATAGGCCGACACCACGTACTCACGCACGCCTCATCGCATTGGATAGCCAGGATATTCAAAATGATCTAGACATAGATGCCGATGATCCAGACGTGGTTGCCGATGATCCAGACCAAGCCACTGATGATCAGGGCATAATTACCGATGACCCCTTGCATAGTGACATACCATGAGTCACTTTGGTTGTTTTAGTTGCTAAACTTTTAGTTGAATATTGGACCTATGATAAACCTAAACATACTTTGTTTGATTGGGTAGTATTTTTCTTTGAAACTATATATTATTGCTTGAGTTTTAGGTTTATGACAACTAGGTTTAATTTAGGAAATTAAATAATGAATATATCTACAAGTGGTAGTTTTTATATACCTTGTTGGTTCTTGCAATCGGAATGATACCTCAGTAGGATACCTCAAAACAAATTTAAAATAATAATAATAATAAAGAATTTGAATATAATTATAGGAGGTATTGTAAGAATAGAGTTTTAAAAATTAGTAAACTCGTTGTATTAGTGTTGTGATTTATTTTTAGAGGACCAAAAATTTTTAAGGGGGTGAGAACTTGTAAAACCCCCACTTTTATGTGGGTTAATTAGCGGAAAAAAAAAGAGAGATTAAAATTTTACTTAAGTTTGGATTTTGTGTAGAAGAGGGTTAGAGAGCTTTTAGATTGAGATTGAAACTAAAATGGTAATATTAGGTTAATTTTTGGATTCAAAAATGATGTAGTTGTAACTTATTAAAATACATAGGGATCTAGTTAGAATTTTATTAAAAATAGAGGGACTTAGTTGAGATTCAAAGGAGTCGAGGGGATGAACTGCATAAGTTCACTGGTCACAAGCAGCTTATATGGCCGAGCCGAACCAGTTTATCTAAACCGGCCCTCCCAAACCGAACCACACACTACGAGGAACCCTAAATATTCCCCCAATTCCCACGAGCACACTTCCGTCGGCGAGCGCCACAATCTCAATCCTCCCTGCATTTGTCGGCAGCAGCCACCGGAGCAAGAGCGACGATTCAGCGAGCCACTGCTCTCTTCCGATTCTTCTCTATCTCCTTCCATCATCCCGGTGGGCATTCGTCGACGGTAGCAAGCTTGACGGTGACCATCGAATCCGCTGACATCCCCCTACAGCTCCTTCCTTCATCTTCGCTGGCTACCTGAATCCCAGCAGTGGCACTTCTATCTCCGGTGCGATTCGAGTCTTCACCGAGCCCCACCGGTGATAGTTCCCTCACAACCTCATTCTCCATCGAGGATTCCCCCTTTTTCCGATTACTTGCTAATCTCGGCGCATCGCCATACTCCCATCAATGGCGACCTAGGGAGCTTCTTCCCATTTCCTCACCGACCCTCAGCTTGTGGCGAGGAGACATCTCGCAGTTCACCGGAAGCTTTAATTGGACACTTCACCAAAGCTCCACTAGCATTCCTTCGAGCTCCCTCTTCGATTTTTGCTGATTTCACACTAGGTCGCAAGGCCGAGCATACTGCATTCAATGTGCGTGTAGGTGTTTTAGATGATCGATCGTGACGGTTGATGAAGATGAGTCTGTCGACGGATTTATTTTTATTGATCGATATTTACCATAGAATTGTAGTAGGTTTATCGAGACTGTGTTAGTAGTGTTGACTTAGATGTTCTAAATGTATATTCTGCTGAACTGTTATGTATATGAGTTGTGTATATCATTAAATGTCTTGTATGGATCCTTTGGAGCTCATACGATGGTTGCCACGTTTCCAACGGGCAGGTCGGGGCGTGATATTTATACATGTATATTCGGTTGTGAATATATATATAAATATACATATACATATTAAATCAATTTAGGGGTTGATAACAGAATACTATATGGACTAAAGTTGATGCTGAATATTTTGAAGAAATTGTAGGCACATACGCAATTCATTATACACAAGGAGTTGAAAAAGAGGAAGGGTTCCCAGCAACCGAAGAACCCTTATTCCCAAACTTCTCTAAATTCTCTCAAAGCTGCTGACGATTTAAGTTTGGGAGAATTATACTGGAGCCTTCGGTGGAAGGGGAGTCACACCGACGCTCTTTACAACAATAGAGAGGGAGGACAACACCAACGAAAGTAGCAAAAGCCAACAACATTGGATAGAGGAATTCCATGCTAATCCTAAAAAATTGATAAGAAGAGGTCGGTCCTAAAATCCCTTCGTACATGAAATTATAGTTTTGGGGATAAAGGGATAGATAGAAGCCATCCTAAATGAAAATTCTGAATTTGATCCGTTGTTTTGTTGTGCTCTATTTTCGGATTTTACATTTTGTTATCTTATATACTTTTTTTATTCTCTGTTCTTAATGTTTAAAAAGAATTATAAATAAATTATTTGTATGTTATATACATGAAGAAATATTTTGATAGAGGTTACTGTGTTTAAATTACATTAAATAGAATTATTTCAGAATTATTAAATTGGTGTTGTTATAAATTTAGATAATTATGCTAGTTAGATTTTTCTATTTAGTGAATTTAACTAATTTGAGAATTTACAGATTTATTTGTTGTAACTAGATTTTTCACTGAATTATTAAATTATTATTTTTAGGTTAATTAAGGTGGTATAGGTTGATAGGAATTATTAGCATAATTTATTTGTTAAAAGAAATATTTAATTTATAGTCTTATTTATGTATTAGTAAATAAATTGTATTTAGGCGTTTACATTTAGGTTTTTGGATTTATTTAAATATAAGATAAATTATCGGATTTAAATATAGTATATTTTATAGGTGTGACTAGGATTATGATGAGTAGGGTTGATTTGATATTTAATTGTGGTTGTTTTCTGGTTTTTTAAATTTGTTAATTAATTGGATGATTAAAAAGGAATTAAATAAAATTATGTGAAGATGTGAGTAGGAAGGACAGATAGGAAATTTTGTTGGCTTAAATTATTTATATTTTTTTATGTATTTATTTTTATTTTAGTAGGTTTGAGTTTTTGTGCTATTGCTTGACAAATCATGGCCAAGCTGTGATTTGTGATAAAGGAAGGAGTTGCTTTGCTAGATTGCTTGTTTGCTTTTTAAGAATAATGGCTAAGTTGTGATTTTTGTTAAAAATTTACTTTGAGACTCAGGTGAGGGTTTATGGTTTCAATTTATGGCCTACTATAGTGGTGAGTCCTAAGAGTCGATTATTATTTATTGTACAGACTGATAAGTTATATGTCTGCTTTGTTACTTATTTAATTAACATATAATTTTGATGTAGGATAGGATGATATGATATGTCAGGATATGTAACTCTATGATATGAATGTTGTCTATGGTTATGTTAATATTATGTTATTGTTGGTATGTTTATGTTATGCTAGAGATGTAGAGACACTTAGCAAGAACATAGAACATGATAACATGGGACTTGATTCAGAGACACTTTAGGTTCATGTTATGTTAACACCTAGAATGGTCTTAAGTGACATATGTCTAAGGACTTTGGACATCTTAGGGTTATAATAACCTAGGATTAAAGAGAAGATCCTAATCTATTTTCATAGAGCAGTTTCATGCATTTATTGATTGGAATCGACGATAAAAAAGAACTAAAAAAATCAATAGTAAAAGAACCCCTAAATCACACTACCAAGGATTCTTCGTAGAAAATGTGTGATCACTACTTGGCATAAAGGAAAGGGTGTTGTGAGAACTGAACTCACGACCTGTCCTACCCTAAGCAAGAATCATACATCTAAACCAAATACCCCCTTGTATGTGCAAACATCATCCAATGTCTTTGACTAATAACAGTGTGATCACTTATTAAATAGTTCGATTATCATCCAACTACAAATAATAAAAACCATGATTCTCTAATAAAGATTAAATAGTAGACAAAAAATACATCATAATTTATTTTTTCAGTATAGTTTTATACATTCATTGATTGGAACTAATGATGAAAAGAGATTCAAAAACATTAATGTTAAAAGAACCACAAATCACATATGAAAAATGAAAAATGATACGATGATAAAAAAGAAAGTTGTAAGAGGAAAAAGTAGATACCAACCCCCAATGGAGATGAGAAAAACATTAAAAAGATGTGAAGGTGAAGTGGCTGTAAAATTGGTATTATGAGAATCAAACTCAAAATCTCTTGCACCCAAAGGAAGAATCATACCACCAAACCAAACATCCAATGTGAATTATAGTCAATCACTGATGGTTCTTTTCAGACTAAGTGCGATTAGTTAATAGTGGGATTATCTGATATATTTTATCATAGCCAAGTACAAATAAGGAGCAACCCCAGATTGAGATGATAATGACATCAACAGCAAAAATAAAAGGATTTTGTGATAATTAAAGTCACGACCTTTTTGCACCCTAACCGAGAATTATACAACTAGACCAAACACCCTTCGATATGTGCAAACATCATCCAAGTGCTTTAATCGATAAACGTGTGATTAAGTAAATAGTGCGATCATCACTCAATTATAAATTACGAAAGCCACGATTCACCAAAAAAGATTAAATAGTATACAGAAAAGCACAGTTTTATGCATTCATTCAATAAAATTGATGATGAAAGAATAACCAAAAATACCTATTTTATTAGAACTCCCATATCACATATAGAAAATGATACGTCGATGAAGAAGAAAATTGCTAGTGGAAAAAGGAGATGGTCATTCCTGCCAGCCCATGATAGTGATGGGAAAAACATCAATGGTGTGGAGAAGAAGAATGGGTTGTGAGAATTGAAATCAGGACCTCTTTCATCGAGAGCAAGAATCATACCACTCAATCAAATAGTCAAATAATAGTGTGTTATTACGAAGCATTGTTCATGCAAAAATGTGATGCTTGGTTAAGAATGAGGAAGGGGTACTATGAGAATTCAACTCATAACCTCTCACACTTGAAGTGAGAATCATACCACTAGACCGAACACCCTCTCATAAATGCAATCATCATCCAGATTCTTCCACACATAAGCATTTGATCATTTAGTTAAGAGTGCGATAATCATCAAATTATAGATTAACAAAACCATGATTCACCTACAGAGATTAAATGGAAGACCCTAATATAGTATTATAGAAAAATTTGATGGATTCATCGATTGGATTCATGTTTCCCCTCATGCACGCACCACGTGCCACACTCCCTCTAACCTATTAGTCGCAACCAAATCCCGAAACCCATTCGCTTCTCTCACACGTGACACCAGCTATCCACTTGCTCCCAATGGTATTGCAGATGTAGTCGGTGATTCTTACAATGACCTAGCCACCGCCAGCACGACTTGAGACACCGAGAATTCTCTAGTAGATCTCCAATCCATAATCATTTCTCCTTCACATGACGATGAGAGCTCAACTAACTACCGGCCGCACTGCTTATCACCATCGATACTGCTATCATGGAGATTTCCTTGCTCGACTTCATCTCCTTCATGCGTACAACCGCTTCATCACCCTCGGGCAAAGGATTGGAGGGGGTATGGAGCACATGGATGAACATAAGGTGTAGATCATCAGGGACTGACTGAGACCAAGCAATCCGATGGAGCTCCACTAATTCTTCAGGCTGACCAACTACTACCGCAAGTTTATCAGAAGTTATTCCATAATAATAGCCTACTTACAGACCTCTTGAAGAAGTACCAAAGGTGGGAACAAAAGCTCCAATTGTTTAGCAAAACCTCCAATTCTTAAAGCTTATTTGGAGTGAAAACACCCCACAAAATTCTTAAAGCTTTTTGTGGCAAAGAACCATCAAACAACCTATCTTATTAGCATCAAGGCCAAGTTTTCCACCATGCTTCCGCTATGTCACTCTAATTTTGTATTTAAAATATTATCAAAATCATCATTTTGAATGAACTAAAATGTCATTAATGGAGGTGATTGCTTGGTGTTATCGTTCATATGAGGTAAAAGATAAGGACGATGACTTTAGCTAAATCAGGACAATTTAATTCAAACTCACCACCTCACCTTAACTCAAATCGAACCCAGGTTAACATGATGAACTTGACCCAAAAAGATAAGGATGATGACCTTGGTTGATTGCTTGGTGTTATCATTCATCAATAAGTTTTAATTTGGTTCAACTATTTGACTAACTTAACGATGCCCAACTTAAATCCATTGCACCATTTAATTCTAAATTCAAAATCTCATATGATTGTATATATTTCATATCAACAGTCCATTTTCAAAAATTATATATGCAATTTTTTAAATAAGTCCTTAATGTAATTTATAAAAAAATTCTTAAGAGAATATAACATTATTCAATAACCTCAGTACAGGTCTCACACGTAGCACTTTTAGGACTAAACAATATAAACTACCTAATCTACTATATCCAATGAATTTTAACTTTTAAATGAAAACTTATTTACTAAATCTCACTTCAAAATTGATCTTAGAATTAAACTAAAGATCATCAAAAATTTCCCTTTTGAATATGTTTAAAGTAAAAATCTTAATTCTTCAAACTTATATGGAGTAAAAAAAAATTTCCCTCATTTGATATGATTCCTTGTTCATTGGGCACAAAGAATCATCACACAATCTATCTTATTAGTGTTAGAGCTAAGTTTCGATCATGATCCGATTATTAAGAGTGCCAAGTTTTACTATTTAGACTAATGGGTTATGGGCCCACATGATTGCATCGTGGCACTCTAATTTTGTAATTAAAATTTTTTATAACCATTATTTTGAAAGGACTAAATATCATCTAAAGGAGTTGATTGCTTGGTGTTATCATTCGTGTTTGGAAAAATATAAGGACAATGATTTTAGCTGATTCAGGTAAACTTAATTAAACTCACCACCTCAACTTAACTCAAAATGAACTCGAGATAACTTCATCAAATTAATCTGAAAAGATAAAGATGATGACCTTGGTTGATTACTTGGTCTTATCATTTAACAATATTGGTCTTCATCAAATTTTTGTAACCTTATTTTCTTCTTTTTTTAAAAAAAAAGAAGAGAAAAAGTTGAAAGGTTGGAGAGGAGTTTTTTTTTTAGTCTCACATCAGGGAAGTTGTCACGCCCCGACCCGCCTATCGGGCACATGGCAACCGCCGTATGAGCCTCAAAGGACTCATACAAGGCAATTAATAATACACACAACTAATATACATAACAGTTCAACGGAATATACATTTAAAACATCTAACTCAATACTGCTAACACAGTCCCGATAAACCTATTATAATTCTAAGACAAATATCGATCAATAAAAATAAATCCGTCGATAAACTCATCTTCATCAACCGTCGTGATCGATCATCTAACACACCTGCACACACATTGAACGCAGTGTGCTCAGCCTTGCGGCCTAATGCGAAATTGCTGCTCGAAATTGTAGATAGGAAATCAAACACTAGGGGGAAGTATTAGGATGCCTTTGGGTTTATTAATTATCAGTTATTAACTTTTTTTTGCATAAATAATATCATTCACAATATTAAGTTCTAACTATTTGTGTATATCTGTATATATTCCTAATTGTCATATATGTCGAACGACATGTCTCTCACTAGTATCAGTCATCTACGTTGCCTAATATGTCTGTATCTCTAGTATATGTCAACTGGAAGTATTTATGTCTTTGTGTCAAGTGCCTCGGGCCGCCAGCCAATGCTCAGGGGATATCCTAATCAGGGATTCCCATAAGCTCATCCGTGTCATGAATGTCCACGTCTCTACCTATGCCCGCTACACGGATGTTGGCAGAGAGATCGGGTGACCGTGTGTGTCTCTTTACTATCCCACTGGTCGATCCCTACACCCCGTCCCAGCGAAACACGTTGTGCCCATACCTTTCCCCTTAGATTCCCAGTACGGGTCACAACATCATTGTGTAGCGCTACACAACTGTTCGTCGACAGAGTCACCTCAATTTATATATCCCCGGCCACGGCTAGCCGAATTAAGGAATAACCCTAGGATCCAGACTCATCATTAGATCGTCTACAGAACGTCTGGAATAATAGCTATGTGGTCTACAGATCCACTGTCCAAGGCTTTAAGGGAATTCATCTCTCCAATTTTATAGCAGTTGATGTTGGCCGAGTTGAGCTCGCATCCGCACAATGGGTTGTGGCTAACTCAACTACATGCCTGCTAAATCCTTGGAAGAGTTCATCCCCCTGGCCATCCGGGACTATCACGGTGACGCTCAAACATCACGCGTGCAGGTAATTGTATCCGGGTATGGAGTTACTCCTCTTTCTGGTCTATCTTGACCTTGGAGTTAGTCAAGCCCATTTCCCAACCAACTCTCAGTATCTAAGCTATTTATAGCCCCAAGAGTGGTAATAGTGAGTGGACATCACTATTCGAACACTAAGGGTTTGATTCATCATCTAGGGTGTGTTACCAATACACCCTCACAATTTGTGATCTAGTGACGTCCCTAGGAGGTGATAGTATCATATGTTACCTATATCTCTATCTAAACTAGAGTATCAGGTAATTATTCTTGATACTACCTCCTATGTAGTGATTTAACTTTAGAATCCATATTTTATCTTCTTTAGTAAGGTATTAGCATATCATATAACAACAAGGAAAAATAAAGCAATATGTAAAAGAATTTAATAAAGCATGTTAAATATTAGATAATATACCCATGACATATAATTCATGCTACATAAATAATATTATTCTAGCATGCATGTTATCACATATTTAGCAAACATAGTATTTTATTATTTTCAAGGCATCCAAGACTTTCCTAATAAAATCTTTCTAAGATTTTTCCTAGGTTGAATTAGATCCTACTACGATGAACCAACGTACCTTTATCGGAATTCGAGCTTTAGAACCAACCGAATTAAAGCTCCGAGACAATAGTAATAGGTAGCTCCCAAATCAGAATAATATTCCTAAAATAATAAAGATTTTATTTTAAATATTAAATATTCTTAATTTAATATGATAAAAATTATTTACTCACTAATAACTCAACTTACATGATTAATTTAGCTTCATCCAAAATAATTAACCCACTTCTAACGACTAAGCCCATCTTCATGCTCAAGCCTAATACTTGAAATCCTTAATCCTCTTTCACAACCTCTAGTTTATTAGAATAGTCAAATTCCCATATCAAACCTAATTATATATTCAAATCCAAATCAATAAAAAACTCCAAGATAATTAATTCCTAATTTAATCTAATATCATAACATCATCACTAGTAAACTAACGTTCAACAATCCTTCCCTTGATGTCAACCTTCATTCGATTCTCTCCACATACCAAATTATTATATCATATGCATAATCTCTAAGTAAAAGATAAAGGAAAGCATGAGGAGAAATAGGGATATGAGGAGGAGGTGGGGGAGATATCATGAATTCACCTTATTGAATAGGGACGATGAAAGGAGAGGAATTTGGGTGGGTAGCAATGGTGCGGTGGAGCCTCCGCTAGAACCTGATTTGTAGCTCGGTGAAATCGGTCTAGTTCGACTAGTTCACTCATGTGGGAAGCACGTATATACAACTTTTACAGTTTCATCCACTACTTCTCTGGTATCACAAGTAAGTCCCTCTAACCTTAAATAAAATTCAAACTAGGTCCCTATAAAATTAAATAGGCTACAACTAGGTTCCTTTTTAACTTATAACTTAGTCCAAAATCATCACTAAGTCCAAATTTAACCCAAAAATTCTCTAATCCTCATCTACTCATATCTAAGCTTAAAGAAATAAATAAAATTTTTAATTTTTTTCCCTAATTAAACCACATAAAAGTGGGGGTTTACAGAAGTCTTGGAAAATAGTTGCATCATTTTCTATTTAAGAGATATTTAGTCCCATATCAGGGAAGTCTTGGAAAAGATTTGCATCCTTTTCCTATTTAGGAGTTACCTTCAATATTCAATCTACCCATACAAAGGATTGTGGGCTGTGGTCTTGTCGTGCCTAGCAAAGCCTGACAACATGCGTCGCGCGTGGGTTCGATCCGGTCCGATTCAGGCAGCAGTCGGTTCGGCTGCAGTTCGACGTGGTTCGCACCGATTTTCATGATTTTTCCGTTCGATTCCATTCGAAGTGGAATAAGATTTTCTTTGAACTTTGAAAATTTTATTTAGAATTTTTATTGAATTTTATGTACTATTTTTAAATTATTTTTGGTTAGGTTCAGAGTTTTGAGTGCATTAAATTTGTCAGAAAAATATAAAATAATTTGTAATGCTTAGATATAAATTTTGTGATTTAATTTTTTTTTTCAAAGTGCTAAGTTGGAGTTTTGATTTAATTAAGGTGATTCGGCTTAATTTAGGATTTAATGGGTTTGTTTGTATCAAGAAATATTTTGGTAGTTATTATCGTGTTTAATTTATATTAAATGGAATTAGAATGATTTAATTAGGATTTTTACAAGATTTATAAATTTATATTATTATAAATTTGGGTAATTAGGTTTTTTAGATTTTCTATTTAGTGAAATTGGATAATTTGTGATTATACACACGTAATTGAATTTTTACAGAATTATTAAAATTATTTTTAGATTAATTAATATATTGTAATTTAACCAAAATTCTTAGTATAATTTAATTATGAAAAATGTATATTCTATTTATAGTCTTATAGTATAATTTAAATGTAATATATTTTATAGGATGACTAGGGTTGATTTGATGTTTGATTGTGATTGTTGTATTTATGTAAATTGTTAATTTGTTTGGTTGATTAAAGAAAAAGAGATTAAATAAAAATTGGTGTGAGGTTGTAAGTAGCAGGGGTAGTTAGGAAAATTTGTTGAGCTATATTATTTATATATGTTGTTTGGTTAAATTTATTTTATTTTCAGAGATTTTTATTGATGTGCTATTGCTTGACAAATCATGGCCAAGCTATGATTTGTGTTGAAGTATGAAGGAATTGCTTTGCTTGATTGTTTGATTACTTGCTTTTAAGAGTCACAACCAAGTTATGATTTTTGCTTGAGACTTAGGTGAGGCTTATACTTTCAAATTTTTGGCCTACTATAGTGCTGAGTCCAATAGGTCATTATTATTTATTGTACGTGTAAACCCCTACCCATTTATTAAAAAAAAAAAAATCGGTCTGGTTCACCTGCACCGGCCAGCCGGCCGGTCCAGCTGAACCGGCTCGAACCCGGTTCGAAGAACCGATGTGAGCGAGAAGAGCCGAGCGCTCTTCCCACTCGCAACAGCCTCCTCCTTCATCCCCGACCTTGCAAACTCATCTCCTTCACCCGTAGTAGAGCAGCGCCCCTCCCGTTCGCCGCCGTCCGCTACCCGTCGCTGCCCCCCGCCGCCCATCGACTACTGTCCGCCGTGCCTCCTTTCCCGGCGCGAAAGGGGGAGCTCGGCGGAAGCACTCCTGCGGCGCGCGACCCCATCACCCCTGTTTTCTTCCCCTCCTCTTCGTCGACAACAACTGCCGCCGAGTCCACCCTCTGCTGCCTCGCTGTCGCCGTCCACAGTCGTCGTTCCTCTCTGCCGTGATGAGGAGAGCGGCGGAGGCTTGCTGCTACCATGCGATCCCCACTTCCCGCTGCATTTCCCCTGTTCCGCGAGCCGACCCCGCCGCCGGTCGCCCCATAGCGTGGCTATCGATCGGCTGCTTCGAACGCCAGGAGCGAGCAGCTATGGCCTCTGGTGAGCTCGGGAGGAGTCGATTCCTCGAGATTTTGACCTCCGCTCGGTCGATTTGGTCGATGCGGCCGAGAGGTCCATCGGTGAGTCGACGAAGGGAAGAACTGCGTATTCTTCCATCCCGCCAGCTATTGCTCAATCCGCTTCCGTTGGAGTCTTCGCGAGCTCGGAGGTGAGTAGATTTCCAGTCGCATCGTTCCTTCCTATCGAACCGTCGAGACTGCCGTCGACAGCGCCGCCTGCAGGTGGTCGGACGATCGCCGCCACCCTGCCGGTCGGATCTCACGAATGCCCAACGTGCAGTGCGCTCCCTGCCTCCACGCGCGGGACCGGGGTCGTCATCGTCGTCGACGTGTGGATCGGCGTCGGATTTTGCGAGCTCCGGCGAGGTGGCGGCTAGGGTTCCGGTGAGGGGGCGGCCGGCGGCGAGGTTTTCCGGCAATGAAGGGATTCGGCTGAGGTAGTATTCCTTTTCTTCCTTAATTGTGATTAGTAGTTAATTAAGCATGTTTAGTGTAAGTTAAGTAAGATTAATGATTTAATTGAGTAGAGTTAGTGAATGGGTTGAGTTGAACCGAATTGAAGTTAGTTGGGTTGGGTTTGAGTTAAGTTTGGGTTCGGGTTGAGTTTAGTTGGGCTGAGCTGAATCAATTAATTAAAAGTGGTTCAAGCTCGAGTTAGATCAAATCGGATTGGGTTGGTTGGCCGGATCCAATTAAACTAGACCGGATCCGAGCTGAACCAGATTGAATTAAATTGAACTTGGGCCGAACCAAATTAAATCGAACCGAACCGAACCGAACCGAACCGGTCAGCGTTGACCGGTTCAACAGTTGACCGGACTGGTCGCGTTGACCGGGTCAACTGTTGACCGTTGACCAGTCAAAAAATAATAAAATAATAATAATAAAATAATAAAAATAATAAAAAATAATTTAATTTTTCATGGGTATGATTAGGTGATTCAAAATAGTTAATTAAGATTTAATTAATCTAATTAAGTGTTCATGGGTGTTATTTGGGCCCTTGGGTGACTTGGGCTAGATGATGGGTTTAAATGAATATAAATTTGATAGAATTTATTTAAGCTTAATTAAATTAATTTAGCATGATAATTAGATTAAATAGTAAAATTTAAAATTTGATTAATTTAGATTTGATTAGATAGAATTAATTATCAACTTGTATGCTTAGTTTGAGTTAATTAAATGTAGTAATTATTTTAATTAATTTATTGATAATTTAATTGGGTCAAAAATGTGGACATAGGCTTAAGGGGTAAACATGGGCATATTAATTAAGTATATGCCCCTAAATTAAACATGGGATCGTAAATTTAAATGTAGGCTTGTTAAGCGATAATTAATTAGGATAATTGTATAAGTTAGATTGATAAATTTATATTTGCTTTACTTTAGGGAAAAATAAATTAAATTTTATTTTAAATAATTATGTTAATTAGGATTATCGCGAGTACGCGATTCGCGTAGTTCATCGTAGTGATTCATTTCTACGCGGGTTGGTTCTAAAGAGCGGATCGCTAACCAAGGTGCGTTGGTTCATCGATGTAGGATTTATTCAAGCTAGGGAATTCCCGCTGGAGTCTTCTTAGGAACAATTCTTGGATTTCTTAAACATGATAAAATGAAATGCTTGCTATGATTATATTTAAATGCATGTTAGTATGATTTACTTTGCATAACATGTATGATATACCATGATTACGATGCTGAGTTTTAATATATCGTGACGTCTTAACCTGCATGTTATATATTATTTTATTTTTTTCTATGCTATGATAACATAACCACCATGCAGACATAGATAATAAATAACGACATGTTAGAACCCCTTGGAGACGTCACCGTAATTTAAATATAAAGGGGCATTTCTCATATGCCCCGGTTGACCGCCGCGTACCGACGGCGGTTAAACGGTGACGTCCCGCTACACACCACTCCCGAGGTTATTCATAGCTTAGATACTGGGAGCACCACTCCCGACATTTATGCAACATAGATGACTTATTTTAGTGATGGACATGTTCGATATAGATGACGATTAGGAACATATACAGCTAAACACAAACAGTTATAACTCAACTTTGTTAATGACGTTATTTGCACCAAAAAGTTAATAATTGATAATTAATAAACCCAAAGGCATCCTAGTGCTTCCCCCTAGTGTTTGATTTTCTATCTACGATTTCGAGCCGTAATTTCACACTAGGCCGCAAGGCTGAGCACACCACGTTCAATGTGTGTGCAGGTGTGTTAGATGATCGATCGGGATGGTTGATGAAGATAAGTATATCGACGAGTTTACTTTTATTTATCGATATCGTTATCATAGAATTGTAGTAGGTTTATCGGGACTGTGTAGTAGTGTTGAGTTAGATGATTTAATTATATATTCCGCTGTGTTGATAATGTATATAGACTGTGATTACCATTAAATGCATTGTATGGGTCCTTTGGACTCATACGGTGGTTGCCATGTGCCCGACAGTAGGGTTGGGGCGTGACAAAGCAGCCATTTAGGTACTAGCTCCAGTCTTAACCTTCATTTTGATTGTGAAATTTTATTCATCACTTTCAATCGGTCCTTCCCCATTTTTTCAACAATTATTTTTACTACTCTAGTCTTTCCAGCAGTTAGTCACCGCTCTCATATCCTTGTTACTATTCTTGATTACCGATTCCAAGTTATATTTTCAAAATTTCTCCTCCAAGTTTCAATAATTGGGATGACACCGTTGAATTCAAAAGTGATTGATTTTACAGCTTCAGTTGTTATTTTCCCTTTCCTATCATCTTCACCTTTATATTACAATGCTTGTACTTCCATACCTATTCTTGAAATAAATTATCAAAGGAGATTAGAAGTTGTTCCTTTCCTTCATTATTCTGGTAATATTATTATTTAGATGGAAATGTCTGCACCTTCAAAAATTCTTGAGTGAGTATAATTTTAAATCCTACCAAGTTCTTAACCCTTGGTCAGGTACATTCCACTGATCGTAGAGCTTTTTCAAGTTGCTTTTCATACTATTTTATTTCTACAGATTCTTAGTCCATTGATACTTTTCTTTCGGTGGCCATTGAATTCCTCTTTACTATATATAACTTTTGCTTCGCTACTTTCAATAGTGGCTGCGTATACTTTAGTCCCTAATAATAGCAGCCACTATTATAACCATTGCTATTGGGACAGACTTGTTGATTCGAAAAGAAATATTCTACAACTCCAATTGTTGGATCTCTCTCATAACTGTTTATCTATTCCATCCAACACTATTCCTTATTTATCTATTTTCTGAGAGGACGGATTAATTAAAGTTAACAGTTGTGTTTATTTTTCTTTCTAATTGTGTTATTATTTATAAACTTTTCTTGGACTTATAATGATATGCATTGTAAAATGGCAAGAAATCTTTCTAATACCATTTTTGCAATCGATTCTCTTTAATGCGGGGAAGTGTAAAATGATCATCTTTCTCCAACAAATTTGGTTAGCCTTGAATTAACTACTTTTCCACTATTAATGGTCTGAATTTTTGAAATTGACCTTCGATCTCTTCCTCGATCATTCAAGGGCAATATTCAGATTATTTAATTCCAGCTACCTTGGCACTATAAATGGTGGCAAAATTTCTCCTCTCGATTATGAAACTCAAACTTCAGTAATCCAACTGCACTCCCTATATTTAGGGTAGTTCGTTGGACTATACCAAGTTAATTATTTAATTTTTCAATAATTCTTTCAGTTGCTTAACTCAAATGACCATATTTTCCTTTGAGGAATGAGATCTTAAATTTGGTATCATTGAGAAAATGCCTATTCCCTTCCGAATATACCGTAACAATTGCTAGAAAAGTTAATTGTAGACTTCTCAAAAATGATGTACTTCATAAAAAAAAAATCAGCCTCTTTATGGTTGTCTTCTTTTTCCTAAGTCTACTAATTCATTTTCTTGGATGAACACTTGCTAAAATAATCCACCTCAAGCTGAAACTGGTTAACAAATACATTCAATCTCATCACTTTTGATCTTCCAACTGGATGCTTAATTTAATTATCTCAGCTTGAACTTCCTAATTGTCTCTGCTATTCCTTTTGGTTACCTATTCTAATGCAATCTTTAGAATGGTTTAAAGACCTTTAGTTGACTAAATTCCTGAATCAAACACCCCACCTTCTTCACATAAAATTCTATAGTTCTTTTCCCAAGTCCATTTCCTTTCGAGACAATTTGTATTCCATATCCCAATTGGAATTAATGAATTCTTTATTTTCTTTATTCCATTGTGTGTCATTCTTGGGATCTATGATCTTATTTGATTCTCTCACTCATATTCTGATCACAGAGATCCTACGTGAGTACAGTATTTGTTGAAGGGGCTGATAGACCCTTAGAAATGCTGGGTTATGAACTGATAGTTTCAACTCCCTTGGGAAGCCAAATCAGCAGGGAACAGATTTATAAAGCTTGTGCTATGATGGTTCAAGTGGTTGAGCTAAAAGCTGATTTGATACTTATGAATACGAAAGACTTTGAGGTGATCTTAGGTACTGATTGGTTAACCGAGTACCGATCCATGGTAAAATATCGTGCAAGGTCGTACCTCTAGTTTGTGTGCTCTAGAGGGATGATAATGTATAGGAAGAGACAATGAAAACCGAAGTCCAGATTAGAGCCCAATACCTACAATTATTTGCTTAGTATTTTGCTATGATTTTATTTTGCTTGAAAATTGTTTGAGGATATTTGAAAATTATTCAAATTATTTGGATGATTTCTTTATGATCTTTTGTATTTTAGAGGACGTAAAAAGTCTAGAAAATTTAAGGGGTTAGGTTGTAATTTTTGGAGGATAAAAAATCTTAAGGGGGAGAGAAATTGTAAACCTTATTTTCTTTTTAAAAAAAAAGAAGAAGAGAAAAAGTTGAAAGGTTGAAGAGGAGTTTTTTTTAGTCCCACATCAAGGAAGTCATGAAAAAGAGTTACATCATTTTTTATTTAAAAGATATTTAGTCCCACGTCAAAGAAGTCTTGGGAAAGAGTTGCATCATTTTCTTATTTAAGAGTTAGAACCCTCCTTCACACCTTCAATGTCCAATCTGCCCGTACAAAGGGTTGTGGGTTGTGGTCTTGCCATGTCTAGCACAACCCGACAATGTGCGTCGCACGTGGGTCCGATCCAGTCCAGTTTAGACAGCGGCCGGTTCGGTTGTGGTTCGGCGTGGTTCGCACCGGTTTTCATAATTTTTCAACTTGTTCAATTTAGTTTGACGTGGCATAGGATTTGTTGGTGATTTTTGGACTTTGAGAAATTTAATTAGAATTTTTATTAAATTTTATGTACTTTTTAAATTATTTTTAGTTGGGTTCAGGTTTTGACTGCATTAAATTTGTCAGAAAAATCTAAAATAATTTGTGTTAAGGTGGAGTTTTGATTTAATTAATGTGATTCAGCTGAGTTTGTTTGTATGAAGAAATATTTTGTTAGATATTATTATGTTTAATTTATATTAAATGGAATTAGAATGATTTAATTAGGATTTTTACAGAATTTATAAATTTATATTATTATAAATTTGATAATTAGTTTATTTAGATTTTTTATTTAGCAAAATTAGATAATTTGTGATTATAAACATTTATTTGGTGTAATTGGATTTTTCACAAAATTATTAAATTTATTTTTAAATTAATTAAGATGGTGTAATTTGACCAAAATTATTACTATAATTTAATTATGAAAAATGGATATTCGATTTATAGTCTTATAGTATACTTTAAATGTAATATATTTTATAGGTATGACTAGGGTTGATTTGATGTTTGATTGTGATTGTTGTATTTATATAAATTGTTAATTTATTTGGTTGATTAAAGAAAAAGAGATTAAATAAAAATTGGTGTGAGGTTGTAAGTAGCAGGGGTAGTTAGGAAAATTTGTTGAGCTGTGTTATTTATATATGTTGTTTGGTTGTATTTATTCTATTTTCAAAGTCTTATGTTGCTGTGCTATTGCTTGACAAATCATGGCCAAGTTATGATTTGTGTTGAAGTAGAAAGGAATTGCTTTGCTTGATTGTTTGATTGCTTGCTTTTAAGAGTCAAAACCAAGTTGTGATTCTTGCTTGAGATTTGCTTGAGACTTAAGTGAGGGCTTATGGTTTTAAATTTTTGGCCTACTATAGTGCTGAGTCTAATAGGTCATTATTATTTATTGTACGTGCTGATAAGTGGTATATTTGCTTTGTTACACGTTTTATTAGCATGTGATTTGATGTGATTTTGAAAGTATGCTATGCTAGTATATAGATATGATTTTATCACGTGCATGTGATTGATATATTCATGTGATACTAGAGATATAGAGACACTTAGCAAGACACAGAACATGCTAACATAAGATAAAACTAGAGACACTTTAGGTTCATGTTATGATAACACCTAGAGTGATCTTAAATGACATATAACTAAGGAAATTTTATTAAGTGCAATTATATAATACATGATGACTTTGAGGTGTTTATGGAAAAATAATATGAAGGACTTATTTATAAAATCATATAAATTTTTGAAGTATGAAATTTTAAAATAAACTTTATACCAGCAGATAGGATTTTATATTTGAAATCCAATGGTGTGAACAGACTGTAATTTATACGTCGTTTGGTAGCTTAAATGATTGAACCAACCTAGAGTTAAAATGGGTGGTCTAGATTAAATCACTTAAAAATGGATAACCTAGATCGAATCTCAAAAAACCTAGGTTGAACCCGAGTTAATAGATAAGTAGTGGGTTGGTTTAAGTGATTAAACCCAATACATTTGGAACCCGCTTTATCATCATCTTCTTCTTCCATTTCCTTCCCTTCGCACGGCACCTTGGGCATTCAACCTCCTTAATTTGCCAATGATGCTACGATCAAATCCGGTGGATTTTTCAATGGGATTTAAACCATAGCATCAGGTGAATTTATCGGATCCATTATTTGGGGCTTTCTTGGATTTAAACCCTCTAAAAGCTCCATCGTTGAAGTTTTCTTCTGTGATTGTCGATTGGCCGCCGGTGAGCTCCGAAGGATAAGGCAATTGGGTACGTAGAGTATCACGCCCCGACCCATCTGTTGAGCACGTGGCAACCACCGTATGAGCCCAAAAGACCCATATAAGGCATTTAATGATATACAAAGTTCACATACATTATTATTGCAGCGGATAATACAGTTAAACCAATTAACTCAAGTCTACTAACACAGTCCCAATATATCTACTACAATACTATGATCACAAAAATGGTAGATAACTATGTTCGTCGATAATCTCATCTCCGTTAGCTATCTTGATCGGTCGTTTAAGAGACTTGCACACATATTGAACGCAGTGTGCTCAGCCTTGCGGCTTTGTGCTTATGGCTCTAACTGTAGTAGAATAACTCAAGTAGAGAAAAGGGAGATTCTAACATGTCCATAACTCATTTAATAATATCAAACAAAGCATGTAAAATCAGCAAATAAAACATAAAACATCATGAGAAGAACACGTAGTATAAGTGTGTAGTTTAACTATAAA
This sequence comes from Thalia dealbata, assembly GCA_030544415.1. Taxonomy (NCBI): domain Eukaryota; kingdom Viridiplantae; phylum Streptophyta; class Magnoliopsida; order Zingiberales; family Marantaceae; genus Thalia; species Thalia dealbata. Next base: position 14,912,738 of record CM060458.1, read on the forward strand.
TATGAAGTGTATTTATATCTCTAGATTATTGTCACTAAAAATATCATCTCATTCAAATATTGTGATCTAATGGTCCACTAGGCGAATCTCTCCATCTCTGCGTCCTAGCGACTTGTCACTCCATGCGTCCTCCCCAGACAATCCAAGGAGCAACTTGTGTAATACTACACACTGTCCCCACACAGGGTCATCACACCTAAGTATACACATCGGCCACGGCTAGCTGGTAATAAACCTCAGGATCTGGACTACTCATCAGAACGTCTGAAATAATAGTCGTGTGGTCCATGGATCTACTGTCCAAGGCTATGTGGAAGGAGTCACCGTACCAATTTACAAGCAGCGATGTCTGCTAGGAGGTGTGCATCCTAGCCGTCGTCGAAATGCTACAACCTCGGCGACATGTTCGCTAGGTCATTAGTTTGGTTCCATCCCTGCTAACCATCTTAGGACTATCACGGTGGCGACTTAGCGATACCGTGTGGGTATAGTAATATTTCACAACGTTCTCTGGCGATAAGTCGTTCCATATCTTATTCCACCCCTTATGTCCAAGACGATTTTAACCTCTTTGGGTGGTATAGGTTTATGAGCATTAAAGCTCGTATCTGTAGCTTAGGAGATCATATATGATGCATCCTCAGTGTTTTCATACATAAGTATGTCAATGCCATATGTCTATAAGTGCTGCTTGTTGATGTCTATATATATGTCAAACTATAGTATAACATGATAGTTTCTAGAGGTAACCGTAAAATTTTATTATTTTTCGTTACATCAACATAACAGATAGTGAGCTAGAGAATAACCTTAGCACATATTTAAATAACAGCATTTATAAGACTACAAGCATATCACATTATTAATATAAACAGGTTATTCTAACATACAAAGCATAAATCATGAATAATTAAATATTAATTTCTAAGTAGTAAAACATTTATCTCCTAAAGTTTCACTAGCTTGAGAATAGTCTACTGTAGTGAATCGGCGCACCTGGATAAGCATAACTGTCTTCAGAACCAACCGTATATCAGCTTGCACATCATTTAATTATTCTAATGTATTTACCTATTACAAATAATATTACATTTAGATATGACCATTAATATTATCTATCATTAATCTTATCTACAAGATACTAAATTTACAATCTTTACCATTTTGCTCACCTAATCCATCCTAAGCTAATTAATTATTCAACAAGATTCTATTAATCCAACCTAATCTAATTAATTAACCTTATTCAATTTATAAGCTTGGATGACACTAAGGAAAAATTATTGAATGTTAGTTTGTTAGTGATGATGTTTTGATGATGGATTAAATTAGAGAATAATTAGCTTGAATTTCATATTGATTTGGACTTAAAAATATAACTTGGTTTGATTTAGGAATTTGACTATTTTAATAATTTAGAGGTGATGAAAGAGGATTAATGATTTAAAATGTTGGGCTTGAGTATGAAGTTGGGCCTAATAGTTGAAGTGGGTTATTTATTTTGGAATTAGGTTAAATTAATAAGATAAACTAAGTTAGTAATCAAATAATTTTTATCTTATTAAATTAGGAATATATCGTAATAAAATATATTTTAAATAAAATTTTTATTTTTTTAGGGATATTATTCTGACTTATGAGCTACCTATTAAAATTTTCTCTGAGCTTTAATTCGGTTGGTTCTAAAGCTCGAATTCCGATAAAGGTGCGTCGGTTCATCGTAGTAGGATTTAATTCAATATAGAAAAATCTTAATTTTTTTTTATTAGGAATATCTTGGATGCATCGAAAATAATAAAATACCATGTAAGCTAAATATCCTAATAATATACATGCTAGTATAACATAATTTATATAACATGATTTATATGCTATGTGAATACCGCTTAATATTTGACTTGCTATGTTAATTTTTTTTACATGTTGCTTTATTTATTTTGCCTTGATGCTATATGATATGTCAATATCATGTTAAATAAGATAAAAATATTCATTTAAAAGTTAAACCACTATATAGGAGATAGTATCAAAAACAATTACCTGACACTCTAGTTTAAATAGAGACATAGGTAACATATGATACTAGCACCTCCTAAGGACATTTCAAGATTACAAATTATGAGAGTGTATCATTAATACACCCTAGATGACAAAGCGAACCTTTAGTGTTCGAAGAGTGATGTTCACTCATTACCACCACTCCCGAGACTGCAAACAGCTTAGATACTGGGAGTTGGTTGGGTAATAGACTAAACTAAATCCAAGGTCAATATAGACCAGAATGTAGAGTAAGTCCATACCCGGATACAACTACCCACACGTGTGACGTTTGAGCGTCACCGTGATAGTCCTTAGTTGGCTAATAGGGATGACTCCTTATAATGATTTAGCAGGTATGTAGTCGAGGTAACTACAACCCATTGTGCGGATACGAGTTTAACTCGGCCAACATCAACTGCTATTGAATTGGAAAGGTGTTTTCCTTAAGCCTTGGTTAGTGGATCCGTAGACCACATGGCTATTATTCTACACGTTCTACAGACGATCTGATGAGTAGTCTGGATCCTGGGGTTATTACATAAATTCGACTAGCCGTGGCCGAGGACATATTATTTGAGGTGACCCTGTCGACGGACATTTAGAAACTATTTAATTATTAAAAAATATATACTCTAGTATGAAATTTTTGATATACGAATGATAATAAATTTGTAGAAACTATTTAATTATTAAAAAATATATACTCTAGTATGAAATTTATTGCTGGAACAAATGTTAAAAATTAAGAAGAATTCCAAAGGAAAATCTATTTGATTGAATAAAATCACAGTGACTTTAATATTTTAACTCAATATTCCAACTAGAAGAGCATGTGCTTAATTGTGAATAATATTGTAAGAGTAATTGTAACTTATAAGTATGCAATATTGGATTGTATCGAGTGCTTAAATTTTACTCAGTATGGCATGGTTGTAATTTAAATTACTTACACTAAATTAGATTCACATAAGCTACTAGTTTTATAAAGGCACCTCTATGATCTGGATAATTAATTTACGCTCTTTAGGTGTAATATGTAAATGCTATTGAATATTAAATCCAAAATCATATTACATTATCACTATGTACATTCATTTTAGTGACTTAAGCTATCTTAGGATTCATTCTCAATTAATTAAATTTAAATATAAATAAATTATATTTTTAAAAGGAAATTTTTATGTTATTTACTTTAAATTATAAATCTTCACTCAATTTCTACACACTATTTTGATAAGTTTTTAATACTAATTTTAGATTATATAGGCCAAATACTCAACTATATTTGGGCATATAAATATAAAATATTTTAAGATGCAGAAAAATATATTTATACTTAGAATATCTTAATCAGATAAATAAAAAACAGGTTAGATTACGTACAAGCTTATATGAATTTTTTATCATGATTCTATGCTCTAAGGCCAAACATAATTTCTCTAAATAGTGAAACATACACTTTAGATCGCTTGGCCAAACATAATGTGTCCGAAACCCAAAAATGCTAGAGTTCTTAGATTACAAACAGGGTGATAGATTTGTGATCAAATATGCAGCGAATTTCCATCGCTTTGCTTCTTTTGTGCCGGAGCTGATAGTATCAGAGCAGTACCATTGCATATTATTCATTCGAGGGTTGGATTATCTTATCCCGGAGAAGGTAGAAATGCATGATATAGTGAATTTTCAATATCCAACTCACTGAGTACGGCGTTACTCACCCCGTAGGGGAATTCATTTTTATTTTTCAGGATCACAGCAGAAGAGAGACTGATAGATATCGCGGCATATAGCCAGACACCTGGTTTCTGAAAGGTAGGACAGTTCTACCTTTGTTTTGTGTGTATAAGAAAGATCTACTGGTTAGGTACTTTGTATAACCTCGGGCATGTGCCCCTTTTGATTATAAATTCTCTGTATATAAATGTGAGTCACTGTAGTACAGATCTAATTTTAAAAATATATATTTTTAGAGTTATATTGATCTGTTATCCAGGTTCTCTCCTTCCATAAATAGAGGGGATATACATCAGGTACGCTTAGTGGGTTCCCGTATAGTTCCGGAGGTAAACGGGGCTGTATGTGGAGTTCACTACGGTATGCCACGTGCCCTAGGAGAAGGTACGAGGCATGACATACACATTATCCCCAGACAGGGTCACCACACCTAATTATACACATGGGCCATGGCAAGCCAGTAATAAACTCCAGGATCTGGACTACTTATCAGAACATCTGGAATAATAACCGTGTGGTCCATGGATCCACTATCCAAGGCTATGCGGAAGGAGTCACCGTACCAATTTACAAGCAGCGATGCCTGCCTAGAGGTGGGCATCCTAGTCGTCACCGGAATGCTACAACCTCGACGACATGTTTGCTAGGTCATTGGTTTGGTTTCATCCATGCTAGCCATCTTAGACCTATAACGGTGGCGACTTAGCGACACCGTGCGGGTATAGTGAATACGTCACAACGTTCTCTGCAATAAGCCAATTCATATCTTTTCCCCACCCTTTGTGTCCAAGATGATTTCAACCTCTTTGGGTGGTATAGGTTTATGTGCATTAAAGCTCGTATCCATAATTTAGGAGATCATATATGACGTATCCTCGGTATTTTCATACATAAGTATGTCAATGTCATATGTCTATAAGTGCTGCTTGTTGATGTCTATGTATATGTCAAACTATACATGATAGTTTCTAGAGGTAACTGTAACATTTTATTATTTTTCGTTGCATCAACATTGCAGATAGTGAGCTAGGAAATAACCTTAGCACATATTTAAATAACAGCATATATAAGACTATAAGCATGTCACATTATTAATATAAACAGGCTATTCTAACATACAAAGCTTAAATCATGAATAATTAAATATTAATTTCTAAGTAGTAAAACATTTATCTCCTAAAGTTTCACAAACTTGAGAATAGTCTATTGTAGTGAACCGGCGCACCTGGATAAGTAGAACGGTTTTCGGAACTAACCGTATATCAACTTGCACGTCTTTTAGCTCACCTTGTACTCATCTTCTCCTTGCAAAAATAGAACTATGTCATCTGCAAACCCGACATATATAACTCCACCCCCTTGAATATGGTTGAGTACTCCTTTAATCAGCCCCATCTGATCCGCCCTTTTAATCATTCTTGAGAAACATTCCATGACTAGGACAAACAAATATAGCAATAAAGGATTACCTTATCGTAGTCCCCTTCAATAAGCAAATGGGTTGCTTGCAATACCATTTATAATGATTACAGAATCAGCTTTAGTGATCAGATCCATTATCCAACGTGTCCATTCTGATGGAAAATAATTTTCCTTCAACACATCCTCAATAAAGTCTCAAGAAATTGTGTCGAATGCCTTTTCAATATCCAATTTAATGAATAAGCTGTTTTCCTTTGTCTTTTTGCATGAGTGAATTGTTTCTGTCACTGCCATAAAGGCATCTGCTGCTGATCTACCCTGAATGAATGCACTTTGTGACTCTGAAATGAAATTAGCCATAAAATTTTTAAGTCCGTCTGCTAGAACCTTGGATATGAGTTTTCTCATACTATGCTCAATACCTATCGGTCTAAAATCACCTATAGTATTTGCCTCCTACTTCTTTGGAAGGAGAACAATGTGACTCACAGAAATTCTTCTCATGTCAACTCTCCCTTCCTTGAAAGAATTAAATATTTGCATGACTTCACCCTTTATATCATCCCATACTGTGTTTTAGAATTTTGGGATGAATCTATTGGGACCTGGAGCCTTCATTTTTCTCATGTTTTTTATTGCAACTTTCACTTCCTTTTCAATGAACTCATCCTCTAAGCTGTCCAAGGCTATATCATGAGGCTGATAGAATTCTTCCCACCTAATGAGGAGTTTTGGATGATGCTGAACCCCCAAAAGTTGCTTATAGTGACTATAGAATGCATTGATGATTCCCTTCTGGTCAGAAATTTTAGTTCCATTTTGATACAGCAAGTCGATATGATTTCTTCTTCTTTTAACACTAGCATAGGTGTGGAAGAACTTTATATTTTGGTCCCCATCTTTGCACCATCGAATTTTAGCCCGTTGTTTCCAAAACTGCTCCTTTGCTTCATAGCATGTATCCAATTGATACCTTAACTCTCTCAATTTATCATAGTCCTATGGTAGCAAAGTCCCCTCCTCAGCTTTTGTGTGAAGAGTGTTAATTTGCTCCTCTAGATCCATTCTGAATTTTCTTTTCATAACTTTTAGATCAGAGCTCCATCTCTTGAGGGTCTTTCTTAACTTTTTAGTTTTGATAAGCCAAACTTTTAGTGGGTCTTCTGCATGACGTAACCCTTCAGTTTCCGTCCAACCCTGCTGAAATGCTTCTTTAAAATTGCTCTACTTCAACCAATAACGTTCAAACTTGAAATGAGCCGAAGTTCTTTTTTGTAAGTTGGAGCTGAAAATAAGTGGAGCATGGTCGGACAATCTCATGTTTTCTAGCTGAGCATATGCCAAGATGTAGATGATTTTGAGCTGCTGTGTTTAACAACACCCTATCTAGCTTCGCAAATGCTGGAGGCTGCTGGTGATTTGTCCATGTAAAATTCCTTCCTGTGATTGCTATGTCCATCAGATTTAGATCAGTTATGAGTGTGGAAAACTTCATGGAATCTCTAGGGTGCTCTGCACAGTTTAATCTTTCCTCTGAATTCTTGGTCAGGTTGAAGTCTCCGCCCATAATGGTGATTTTGTCTTGTCTAGCTACCTCCTCTATCTCCTGCCATAGAAGATCCCTGCCTTCATGACGTGGAGGATCATAGAAGTTTGCAACTTTGATAATTTTGAGACTTTGTTTGTTTTTCAACTCTGCTGAAATATGAGTCTCCCCAAAGTGAGATTCTACTAAGTCCCAAAATTCATTATGCCATCCAATTAATAGCCCTCTGCTCATGCCAATAGAGTCCTTGGCAATAAAAGAAAAAGAAGTTGAACCGGTGATGTTCTTGATTATTGTAGTTGTACGTATCTCTAACCTTGTTTCTTGTAGGACAAAAATCTTGATTCTTTCATCATTTAATATATTGTTGATCATTCTTCTTTTCCCCAATCTGTTTAGACCTCTAACATTCCAAAATAGGAGTCAACTGGTCCATAAGGTATTTTTTCCAATAAGAAATGTTGCTGACCTGTTAATGCCCAATATCAGCACTTAGGCCTGTCGACCATCCTCTCCTTCGGCTCGAATTCTAGCATTCTGATCTTTATCACCATATCTGGATTTGAATCCATCTCTTTTAATTGTGAATTCCTTTCTATCCTCAAGCACTTTTGTTGACTCTTTGTGTTTCCTTCTACATTTACATCATGACTTCCATTTCTTTGATTTCTTGCTAACCTCTTCCTAGCCAACCGTGCACTTCATCTCACCCCCATATCGTTTGAGACTAACTTCCTCGAAGTTCTAGCTGACGCAACTTGTAACTCACCAATCCAACAGACCTTCCTCTAATATTTTTGCCCTTTCCATCTGTTATTATTTATACTCATCATATTGTCCAATTTCCATATAAGTAGCTGCATTTTATTTTGGTCTTGCAGTTGAGAAATCTGCATCATGTTAGTCATCAATAAATATTCTCTGGCATCCCTTATGTATTCTTGTATGATGCTGCACTCCTGATTGAATTTGATGTGCTATTGCATCTGTTGTAGTATGTTTATCTTCTTGAAACCTTCTCTTTCTTGATACCTTGATATAATAATGTCAATCCTATCTACCTGAATATTTATTTTTTGCATATCTAGTTGCTGCCTCTAGACTTCATTGTTTCGTAAGATTTGCTTCAATGGATGACATTTGTTGTGGTGTACAAGATCCATCTTTAACCTTTCAAATATTGATGAAACAGAAATTGTGTGGCTTATAAACATATCCTCATGTGGATGGCCTTCTTCATCCACATGATTAGCCCTCCCCTTCCACCCGAGGACCGGAAGGCAGAGGCCCAATGGGCGTGCACTCCCTGCGCGGGAGTTGGAGAGAGTAATCATTGTGTCATCTGAACTGAGGGCCTCCTGGATTAAGTGAACCTTTTCCATTATTTAACTTTGAGGATATTCCCTACTTTTGCGACATGTTTCAGCGGTCTTTGTACTTTGTTCTTCTACTTGAGGAGGACTGTAATAATGCCTTGTTGTGTGGTTGAGGGAGAATTCTGGCTGCACTACCTCCTTCCTTATTACTTGCTCATCTTGCTCTTTAGGGACATCGAGATTGATCTTTTCATCCTCCCAGCCCTTGCTGATTGCAATCATATATTCCTTTCCTCCTAAGTCTGATATGATATACAAAGGAAGAGTTATTTCTGTTGGTCGAATAACTATTTGACACTTTTCAATATTTCTCCATGATATGCAGTCTCTATCTATCTCCTCCAACTCAGCGAAAGAGACTGCATATCATGGATAATTTTAGATATTTCTTCTGCGTGCCACATGGCAATTGGCAATCTATATAATGTGATCTTCATTCTTGCTTTCTTGCTTAATATATTACACCCATATTGCAGTGATTAATCTTCAATCGTGAGTAAATTTTGATTTGAGTGAATGAGCTTGGCTTGCAATAAATACCTCTTGTAATACCCATGGCCAATTGCTGGGGTAGTAACCAAGTATTTCCCATCTGCAATATTAGCCTGCCTCCACAGATGTCTATGGATTCTAGTATCTTGGAATATACTTGCCAATGCACCTGCCACGTTCATATTCATCCCTACAAGACCTTCGACGCTAACAACAACGCAATGCTCCTTCAAAAAGTTTAATCTCTTCTGTGTAGCCATAGAATAGGACTTATCTGATACCTTCTCAATTACATTTGCTGTATAAGAGTGATTCACATCAGTGTTTACTGATTTAAAATGTTTGAGCCTGCAAAACTTTCCTTCATGACCTTTTTTCCTGCAATTATAACATGTCCTAACAGATCTGCAGAATTCTGTTTTGTGTCCTTTATCTAGGCATCAGAAACATCTGTTTTGATCCTTCAAGGTAGTAATAGACATATTCAAGCGATGATGGTTATCCTATATTGGTGCTGAGACTTGTTGTCTCTTAAAACATTCATTTTGAAGCACTTCTGCATATGAAGGTTTGTATATTATATTTTATTCCTTACTGCCAATAAAGTTCCCAACTAATGCATGCTTCTGCTGAATACTGTTTCCGGACTGCAGACGCAGATCTCTCTTTACTCTCCATTTCATTTCTGATCTGGAAGCACCATGTTGTTCCCTGTTCACAGCATCTACATATCCCCTTTTATTGTACTTAAGACATCCAACTAGCTGACCATTTGAGATGTTGATTGTCTTGCTAGACCCCTGCCCTTTCCTTTCATGTGTCCATTGAGGGATATTTTTGCATATGTTGTTCATGGCCTGTCTCCTTAACATGTGTTGCAACTACTCTTTCTTCCTCTTTCTACTAGTAACTATTTTCCATCCATAATCCTCTAAATTTAGGGTATTATTTATCAATCTCTGAACACCTTTTGCTCTCCAAGCGTATAGTCTGTGAGATGTATTCAAATGTAACATCATTGAATGTTGTTGCTGCAGTAAAGATTCTTTCATTGTCTTGCTGCTAGGGCAATTCTTCATTGAGTTCTTTCCATTTGTTTTTTGTACCTCCTTGGGCAAACTCCTCCTCTTATTGAGCAGTTCCAAGTGCAATCCCTGAATATGGTGAATCATACTATCCCTAGGGTGCTTTGAATTCAATGTCTCCATGATATCAGAGTTTGCTGCTAATTATTCTTATATCATGCTCCTACTGACCAGAGCATCAGTGTTTAACGATGTCAACCAATAGTAGACAGGCTTCCACAGGTTGGAATCCATCAAAGTTGCAGATGAGAGGGTAGAATTTAAGATGATGAAATCATAAAGCAATGGGAGTGCAGGTAGGAGAGCTTGTAGGTCTGGATTTTAAATGGTAGAGGGAGTGGAAAGTATGGGAGTCAAGGCAAGCAAAAAAAGATGGAGTCCTAGATTTAAGAGCTGCTTAGTTGGATCCTGTAGATTGGCTGAGCAGATTCAGGTGATGAGGTGAATACCAGGTGGTGAGGTGATTGTAGTCAGGTGATCGATTGGAGCATTGAAGGATTGTGATCAAAATAGAGGAAGCCCGAGCAGAATTGGAGACGAGACGAACGGAAGGAAAGTTGGGTGGAAGAAACGATCTCCTGATTTGAGATTCTCAAGAGAAAAGTCTCTTGAATCAGGTTATTGTTGGATTGGAGGGAGTCGACATGGGAGAGGCAAGCGAACGTTCGTCATTGCCATCGCCATCGCCAGGTGGGAGACGAAATGTCGTCACCAAGTCACTCCAGTTATTCGTAATGGGCTCTATGAGAAAGAGACTAAGCTGATCACCATTTAATTATACCTCTTGTTATTGCTGTGAAAATGTAAGCACCATTAGGAACTAGATTGTGAAATCATCAACTCTCTCAATTCTAATCAAATCAACAATTTGGACAAACACTTAAGAACATAACTAATCATTTCTTTTGATTCACTGCCATGTTCTTATTTTAATTGTACTACTGCTCTTGCACCTCATCTCATTGAGTTGTTTAAATAACAAGACAAACTTTTAGCAGATTGAAGTGAATACATCTACCTACAACCATAGGACCAAACCATTTCGCTACCGCCCCGTCGCCGCGATCAGCCCATTGGTTTCCTAGGATTCCGATTCCTCAAGTCAGTAGTCTAGGTAGTCCTCGAAGTCAGTAGTGAAGAAAGTCCAGGTAGTCCTTGAAGTCAGTAGCCCCTCTCTAGCTTTCAATTTCACTGCCTTGCTTTCCCATTTTTGACCTGCCTTTTGCCTCTCTTTGTTTTCTAGAAGTGGTTTTCCAGAGTTGTATGTTCTTGTCTCGCTCCAATCCATATGCTACAACCCATCTGAAAGTCTTGTATGGCTCCTGTATTCAACCTTACTGGCCTTTTTCGTTTTGGGTTCCCTCTATGTATCTTCATCTATGTGCCTAGGTGCTCCACTCTTCGTGTACATGTGCGTTCATGCTGGAGAAGGCTTTGACGGCAGAGAGGCAGGTGCAAGCAACTCGAGGAAGGAAAGAGCAGCACAAGAGGAAACGAATTGGGTTTCAGACACATCGAGGCAGTCAAAGGGACAAGCCTAGTAATTCAGTGGCCGCAGTAGCATCAACGGTAGGGGACCTCAGCCTGCAGGACCCATTATCTAAGACACGACTACCCACGCCACTCTGATTCACGCTCGGCTGCCGCCTCCCAGACAGATTCAGGGGTACCGTACTCCACCATCGACTCTGTGTGCTCTCTGCAATAAGATGCATACAGGGAGATGCAGGGGAGTTAGTTGCTATCAGTGTGGCCAGAAGGGACACATTCGGCCAGATTGCCCCTAGCGGAGACAGTTGGAGATCCCTCCTTTGTCAATGATACGTCCTCCCACAGCTAGCCGAGGATGCCTGGTTGCACCGTTCACGCCTGCTGTAACTGCCTCAGCACCAACTAAGACACCTGCTTCGAGATTTGGCCCGCAGTCCCACGGACCGCCACCACGCACCCAGATGCGTATTTTTGCCATAGACAGCTGTGATGCACAAGTTAACCCGAACATAGTTACTGGTAATCCTACCACTAGCCGAGACCCTTTGTGTTGACTTATTCTCCCTAATTATCGATCTTTTATTTGATTATTAAACTTGTTTCGAAATTGAGTATGAACTTATCTAGTTGAATTTTATTTTAATACTATATTGCATGTTTTCTTTGCTTATGTTGGTGCTACTTAGGGCATGTATGCTTATTTGATGCGTGGGCTATGATACTTATAGATACCTGATCTCACAGGTCATTTATCAGCTTGGAGCATGCTATGTGAGCTGACCAACCATTAGAGCAGTTGGAGACATAACTTATCGTCTCCACTCCATTGGGTGAGCACTTATTACGGGATCAAGTTTATCGAGTCTGTCCTATTATGATCCAGAATGTTATATTGGTGGCAAATCCGATCCCTCTTGAGATGACCGATTTTGAGTTAATCCTGGGTATGGATTGGTTGATACTCATAGGGCCCAGGTAGATTGTTTCACAAAGACAGTGTCATTCGGTAGACTAGAGTCTCCCACGCTTGTCTTTGTGGGAGATCGTCGGGTTCTATGGACCACGATTATATCGGCCATCACTGCTCAAAAGTTTATCCGGAAGGGATGTCAGTGTTTCCTCGCATATGTGGTGGATATCAGTAAGATAGAAAGTAAATTGGCAGATACTCCAGTAGTTCGTGAGTTCTCGAATGTATTTCCACAAGACTTGCCTGGATTATCTCCTGACCGAGTATTGGAATTTTGCATAGATCTAGCTTCAGGAACGATGCCTATTTCTAGACCGCCATATCGGATGGCACCAGCGGAGCTGAAGGAGCTTAAGTTACAGTTGCAGGACCTAGTAGACAAGGGGTTTATTATACCTAATATCTCCCCTTGGAGTGCACCAGTCTTACTTGTGAAAAAGAAGGATGAGACCATGAGGATGTGCATCGATTATAGATAGTTGAACGAGGTCACCATCAAGAATAAATATCCCCTCCTACGGATTGATGATTTATTCGACCAGTTACAAGGTGCTTGGATTTTCTCAAAAATTAACTTGAGGTCAGAATATCATCTGCTGAGGATCAGAGATCTTGACATTCCTAAGACAGCATTTACAACCCGTTATGGCCATTATAAGTTTCTGGTCATGTCATTTTGAACTTACTAATGCACCGGCCGCATTTATGGATCTTATGAATCAGGTCTTTCATGAGTATCTTGACAAGTGTGTCATCGTCTTCATAGATGATATACTGATATATTTCAGAAGTCAAAAGGAACACACTAAACATCTTCGAATAGTGCTGCAAGTGTTGAGGGAGAATCAACTTTATGCGAAATTCTCCAAATGTGAGTTTTGGCTTAAGCAAGTGGGATTTCTTGTATATATTGTATCTAGTGAGGGTATCCAGGTTGACCCGGCAAAGATCGATGTAGTTATAAAGTGAGAACAACCTAAAAATGCTATTGAGATTCGTAGTTTTCTCAGGTTGGCCGGATACTATCATCGTTTTGTCAAGGATTTCTCTCGCATTGCAGCACCGATGACAAAGTTGACCCGAAAGGATATTAAGTTCCATTGGAGCCCGGAGTATGAGCAGAGCTTTCAAGAGCTAAAGACCCATTTGACCTCAGCACTTGTGCTTACTCTTCCTGTCAATGGCACTGAATATGTGGTATTTAGTGATGCTTCAAAACAGGGGTTAGACTGTGTTTTAATGCATAATGGTCGGGTGATCGCTTATGCTTCCAGGCAGCTAAAGAAATATGAGATTAATTATCCGACTCATGATTTGGAGTTGGCTACTATCATTTTGGCTTTGACGATTTGGAGGTATTATTTATATGGTGAGCGGTGTCATATTTTTACCGACTATAAGAGTCTGCAATACTTGCTAACTCAAAAGGAGTTAAATCTGAGGCACGCCGATGGTTGGAGTTAATCAAGAACTATGACCTGGATTTTGATTATCATCCTGGGAAGGTAAATGTGGTGGCTGACGCATTGAGTAGAAAATCCTCTGCCACACTAGCCTATATTTGTACTGCATAGCCATTGTTGCATGACCTCAAAGCTTTAGGCAAGAACTTAAGGTGCAACTCTCATGGTGGGCTGCTAGCACAATTCATGGTGAGACCTACCTTATCGGATCGCCTAGCAGAGTTGTAGAAGACAGACCCGTAATAGGACTATCATGGTGCCGCCTAAACGACACTCGTGCGGGTATTGGTACCTGGGTATGGACGCACTCCATTTTTGGTCTATCTTGACCTAGGAATTAATCTGGTCTAACCCTCAGCTCACTCCCAGTATCTAAGCTATCTATGATCTGTAGCCTCGGGAGGTGCTGGTGTGTGAACATCACTAACCGAACGCTAATGGTTCGCGATGTCATCTATGGTGCATTAATAACACCCTTAGTTTAAAATTTAGTGATGTTCTTAAATGGTACTAATATCATATCACCTATGTCTAGATACTAGAGTATTAGGTGTAAATCATGATACTACTTTCTATGTTTGCTTATTTTTATTATGTTCCGCATGATATTATTTTGTGTTCAGCATTACAGCATAATTAACTAGCATGCAATACAAATAATATATCATACAAGTAAAGAGGAAAAATAAGCATACATAGCATTTTAACATCCTAAATAAAATGTAATAACATAGCATGCATTTTTCTTGATAGTTTTAGAAGCATAGTATTTATTTAGTTGACAGGCATCCGAGACTTTTTGAACAAAATCTAATTAAGATTTTCCCTAGCTGGAATAAATCATATTATGATGAGCCTATGCACCTGATTTGATGGTTTACACTTCGGAACCAACCTAAGGTCCGTTCGTTGAATTTTATTCACTGACACTGTCTCGATCCACGTGCCGTCATTTACGTATTTTATATTTTCCTATCAATATTCAACGAATTTTCATTCTCAATTTAGAAATAGTTTCTCAAATCTCTCTTCACCACTACTCTTAGAATGATCTCTAGAATCACCCTTTTTTTTTTCCAAGTTTGCCGAAAAATCTCTCCGGCGATCGCCGGAAAGTTCGCCGGAACCCTCGCCGGTGAAGTTCTTCGATCAACACCAATATTGGTACCGATCGAAATCTCTCTTCATGAGGATTCCAAAAATCATATTTGCCCCAATTTTTATAGCTCATACGCGATCAATTTCACCGATTAAATTAATTTGTAGGGTTTTTAGCTCGCCGGCGGCCAACCGGCGGCTAATAGCCCTAAACTCCAGTTCAAATAGATAGCTCTCGTCAAGGAGAATCCATAGGTACCATGTTTGCAAGGTTTCATGGTCGGAATCATCGGAAATCGTCGGAGCAAGCTCCGGCAATCGAAACCCTCGCCGTCGACGCCTCTCGTGTGATTTCTCTCTCATCTCTACACCAAATTTGGGTATCTTGGTATCAAAATGAAGAGGAGGTCGAGATCTACATGTGGCTAAAATTTGGAAGCCTAGTTCGTCGTGGTTTCACCGGAGCATCGTCGGAAAATTTGCATCACCATCGCCGGTCCGTGCGGAGGAGGAGAGAGAGAGGGAGGGAGGGAGCGCACGCTCGCGCGCACTCGGTGGAAAGAAATTGAGATTTTTTTAAAAAAATTAGTTAATTAAAATCTTAAATCCTAGATTAAATCTTGACTGTCCAATTGACCAATCAAAGGACGTCTAAATTACGATCTGTCTGCGCCGTTGGATTCCTTATCAAAATACTACATGATGGTATAATTTTCAAATCAAAATCTCATACTTCAAAATATCTTATGATTTTACAAATAAGTCTTTTGAAGAATTTCTTTTACGAATAAACTCTTCAAATACTAAAATTACTCTATTGCCCTTATTCAAAAATCACGAGTCTCACATGAAGTGAGTAGATTTCAATCTCGGGTACCAGCTGAAGGGATTGGATTATAGCCTTTATCCATTGACCTTTGTCTGGTCTCTTGGAGTTGGCAATTGAGTTATCAAAATCCAGTGGGAACTTAACCTAGAGGAACTGTTAGAAACCCAAGTTTATATTCTCTACTACCCTTAAAATAGGGGTTAAAATTAGTGGTCAGTTATATTAAAGTGTTGACTTACCATTTATCGTATGATGGCTTGATTTGCTAAAGTGTTGATTGAAACTTGGCACATCATTCTTTATTTTTTTTGGTCCTTTGATTCTTTGACCCTTTGATGTAAAGTCAAACCTTAGGATGGAAAAGGGGCTATAAGTAAAAACCTTCATGAGTTAGTAAGACTACATGGTGGGCCGGTGCCGAGTTTGTCGGACCGGGATCCTCGATTTACTTTTCTAATTTGATCATATTGCTTGATGAATTCTTTAATGATTCATTCTTTTATTTGGCTCATATGGTCATATCTTCCTTTGAAAGAGG
This sequence comes from Thalia dealbata, assembly GCA_030544415.1. Classification (NCBI taxonomy): domain Eukaryota; kingdom Viridiplantae; phylum Streptophyta; class Magnoliopsida; order Zingiberales; family Marantaceae; genus Thalia; species Thalia dealbata. Next base: position 14,928,825 of record CM060458.1, read on the forward strand.
GAATTCTCAAATTGGGTATCCTTGAGAAAGTTCTATGTTTAAAAAGTTGATTGCATGACTCCTTGGAATGATATACTTTCTAATAGTTAAACATTTTATGATTATTTCTTTATTTTCTAAGTCAACTGATTTATCTGGATGCTTAATTTAAATTGCTTCAGCTTGGGTCAATAAAATTGTCCTTGCTATTTCTTTTGGGTTACCTGTGTCAAATGCAATTGTTGGAATTATTTGGAGACCTTTAGTTGACCAATTGGTATTCTTTATTCCATTGTGTGCGAAACCTAAAGATCTATGATCTTAATTTGTAAACCCCCATCAAAAAAAAAAAAAAAAAAAAAAAAAATGGACCGGTTCAGGTGAACCGGCCGGAGAGCCGGCCGGTCCAGCTGAACCGGCTTGGACCGGGCGAGGAAGCGAGACGGGGCGAGCGAGAAGAGCAAACGCCCTTCCCACTCGAGCCATCGCCTCGAGCACGCGACGAAGCAACGTCGCTTCGTCTTCTCCCGCACCGAGTAGCGCCGACGCTCTGCCTTCCGCCGTCGACCGCTGCACGTCGCCGTCGACGATCGTCTGCCCTCGTCCACCCCCCGCGAGCTACTCCCGACGGAAAGGGCGACTCGGCGACGCCTTCTTTTTCCCATCCCGTTCGCGCGACCACCGCAGCAGAGGAACTGCTGCCGATCGATCGCCGCCCAGCACTCGCAACCCCTCGGCGGACGTCTTCTCCACCGCGGTTGGAGACGTCGGCCGTCTCCGCGTCTCCACGGGCCTTCGAGGAGTTCGAAGACCCCTCGGCGGGCGGCTGAGCTCGCCGCCTCTGTTCGAGCGATCGAACCCTACCGGCGGCGGCTGCAAATCGCGATCCGGTCGCTTCGCCGGCCGCAAACCCCGCCCCTACCTTCTCCAGACGTCCGCGAGGTGAGCAGCCGCGTTTTCCCCATGAAAAGGGGTGGTTTTCACCCTCCGGTGGAGACGCCGTGAGTTCGCCGGAGACGACGCCGGAAAGATCGCCGTTTAGGCGCTGATGGACGTCCTTCTCGCAGATCGGCGTAGTCTCCGCGTTGAGCGAGGAGCAACGAAGCTCGCCGGCCGTTTAGCCTTCGTTTTCGCGAGTTCCGGCGAGGTGGCGGCTAGGGTTCCGGCGGCGGTGCTGAGTTTTCCGGCAGCGCACAGTTAATCCGGCGAAGGTGCTTAATTAGGGCTTAATCGCGATTAGCGCTAATTAAGTGTGCTTAGTGTAAATAAAATATAATTAGTGAAAAATCATGTTATTGTATGCTTAGTTTAATTAAAAGCATGATTAGCGTTAATTAACTAAGCTTAGTGTATAATAAATTATTTCTTTAAAGAAACGGTTGGGTCGAATCAAGTGGGGTTAAATCGGTTGGGTTTGAGTTAAGTTTGGGTCGAGTCAAGTTGGGTTGGGTGAGCCGAATCAAATAAGTTGAACCTGGTTCGAGCTCGAGTCAAATTAGATTGAATTTAATTTAGCTGAACCGGACCCGAACCGAACCAAATCGAACCGAACCGAACCGAACCGAACCGAACCGGGTGAACAGTAACTCGAACCGTTGACCGAGTCAACAGCGGACCCGGTCAGCATTGACCGGGCCCACCGCCGACCCAGTCAGCATTGACCGGGCCCACCGCCGACCCAGTCAGCATTGACCGGTCAACAGCTGACCCGGTCAGCGTTGACCGGGCCCACTGCTGACCCAGTCAGCGTTGACCGGTCAACGTTGACCGTTGACCGGGTCAGAAAAATATAAAATAATAAAATAATATTAAAATAATAAAATAATATTAAAATAATAAAATAATATTAAAATATTAAAAAAATCAAAAAAATAATAAAAATTTCTATGGGTTCTACTTGGGCTCCTAGATGACTTGGGCCAAGTTATGGGTGAGTTTGATGAGTAGAAATTGAATAAAAATTCATTGAAGTTATTAGATAAAAATGCAAAAATATGATAAATTCATAATTCATTAGGTGAGATTAATCCTAAACATGCATAGGATTAATTTAATGTAATAATTATTTAATTGATAGATTTTAATTTATTTATCTTAAGGGAAATAAATTAAATCTATTTTAAATAAATTTTATTAAATAGGATTATTTTGGGTACGCGATCCGAGAAGCTCGGCGGGTGATATTCTCCGCGCGACTTGGTTCCCAGAAGCAGATCGCTATCCAAGGTGCGTTGGTTCTCCGTTGGTAGGATTTATTCACGCTAGGGAATACCCGCTGGGGTTTTCTTAGGAAAAATTCTTGGATGTCTTCAATATGATAAACCATAATGTTTTGATAAGATTTAAATTGTATGCATGCTAGCATAGTTATCTTATCTAACATGTTTATCTACTATGTATCTAACATGTTCTACATTCTTGCCCGGCATGCTATTGCTTTCTATGATATGTTAAATGACTACCATGCGGACATAGATAATACATGTGACATGTTAGAACCTTGGCGACGTCACCGCCACTTAGAGAAAAAGGGGCCTTTTTCCATATGCCCCGGTTGACCGCCGCGTCCCGACGGTGGTCAAACGGTGACGTTTCCGTTAGGCGCCACTCCCGACGTTATGCATAGCTCATATACTGGGAGCTGGTAGGGTAAGGGACTGTACACACTCCATGGTCATGTTAGACTGGAAATATGGAGCAAGTCCTTACCCGAAACCTTCACCCGCGCGAGTGTCGTTGTAGGCGGCCTCGTGATAGTCCTGAGATGGTTAGCTAGGATGAACCCTACCATGGACTTGGCACCGACGAAGTCGAGGGCCACATCCCATCGTGTGGATGTGCGCCAATCTCGATAGACGTTGACGGCTATTGGACTGGAAAGGTGATTCCACATGCGACGCCTTGGACAGTGGATCCGTAGACCGCACGGCTATCACCCTTGACGTCTGCAGACGATCGGATGAGTAGTCCGGATCCTAGGGTGGTTATTCCGGCTAGCCGTGGCCGATGATATTTAAGAGAGGTGACCCTGTCTACGGGCAGTGTGTAGTACTACATGGGTGTCGTGACCTCTACGGTATCCGGGGAGGATGTAAGGGCACGACGGTTTCGCTAGGGGAGGCATGGTTGGCGACTAGTGAAACAACAGGAGAGGGACTCTGGGTCATCCGTCCTCTCTGCCAACATCAGTGCAGCGGGCATAGGTAGAGACAGAGACAGAAAGGCACTGATGGGCTTACTGATACTCTTAGCTAGGGTAGTCATTAAGCGTAGGCTGGCAGCCCGAGTTTATGAAACCTAAAAAGTCTCACTATGACGTAGGTGACATACTATTAATATGGACACTAGACATGACTAGGGTGACATCTAGTGACATGTACACATTTAATTGTTTATTTAATTGTTTGTTTATGCTGTCTATTTTTATACGAATTGTTTAAAATGAAATGGCATGAAAGATGATGACTAATTACCAAAGACATCCTAGAATACTCCTCCTAGCCTTTGATTTCCTTATTCGGTAGGACCGTAATTTCGCATTAGGCCGCAAGGCTGAGCACACCGCGTTCAATGTGTGTGCAGGTGTCGTTGCACGAGACGAGATCGATGACGGAGGGTTCGTCGCGGAAGGTATACGACTGCTGTTATGAGTTTTCGTATGCCGGTCTTAGATTTGTATTAGGAGATATCGGGACTGTATTTAAGATGTTATTTGAAAATGTGGGTGTATGTAGTTTAGTATTTGTATTTATGCCTTGTATGGGCTTGTCGGGCTCATACGGCGGTTGCCACGTGTCGTCCTGCGGGTCGGGGCGTGACATAATTAGTCCTACTACTTGTGTTCTGATTGATATCGGATCACAGAGCTCTTATGCGAACACGGTGTTTCTAAGGGGGCTGATCGACCCTTAGAGATGCTAGGATGTGAGATAAAGAGCTGATTTGATACCCTTAGGTATGAAAAGACTTAGATGTAAGCTTAGGTATTGGTTAGATAATCGGATATCGAGCCATAAGAGATTAGTGGACAGGATTAGATTGTCTGGATAAGACAATGACTTTTCTTCTCTAGACCAGTCTACTCTATCTTTTATTTCTAAACTGATCTAAGTGAGACTAAAGGTAGCTCAAGATAGACAAAAGACGTATATAGACAATTGGCAGAGGTCAATGGAAATTGCGGTTGGGCACAGAGTACTTTTAAGGGTATCCCCTTGGAGGGATTTCTTCGGTTTCACCTGAGAGAGAGGTGCATCCGAGGTGTATTGGACCGTTTGAGAGTCTGGAAGGAGTTGGACCGGTAGCTTGTAGATTGCAGTTACTGGTAGACTTAGACAGAATCCATAACGTGTTCCATGTGTCGATGCTTGAGAAGTATGCGTCAAACCACCGCATGTTCTAACTGCACTTTCGATTGCTCTATGGGATGATCTGAGCTGTGGACATAGGACAGTGGCTATAGTTGATAGCCGTGATAAAGTGTTAAGGGGTAAAACCGTACTTTTAGTTTGGGTGCTCTAGAAGGATGATAATGTAGAGGAGGAGACATGGGAGATCGAGACCCAAATTAGAGCCAATATCCCTAATTGTTTGCTCAGTCTTTTTGCTTGATTTTATTCTTGCTTGATAAATTGTTTGAACATGTTTAAAGTTCTTTAACTTGATTTCTTTAGGTTGATTGTGTCTTAGAAAATATAGGAAGTCTAAATAATAAGGGGTTAGGTTGCGATTTTTGGAGGACCAAAAATCCTAAGGGGAGAGGAATTGTAAACCTTATTTTCTAAAATAAATAAATAAATAAGATATTATTTTAATATTAAATTAATAAAATAATAATAAAATTTGAATAAATAATAAAATAGAAAATAAAAATAAAAATAAAAATTTTAAATAAATTGTAAAGATAAAAAAATTTAAAAAAAAAGAAAAAGATTTTTTTAGGGATTTTCTTAAAATTATAGATTTTTTTTAAATAAAAAAAGAAATCGTCGCAGCATGCGCGACGCAAGCACGCGTTCTGCGAGCGAAAAGATCGGAGAAGAGGGTTTAAACCTGGCGACGGGAGAAGGTTGCGACAAGAGCGGGGCGACGATGAGGAGGCCAACGGAGCTTCGTAGTGGATCCGGCGGACGAGGAACGTGAAGGGGGCGGTGGAACTGGGGTTGTCCCTGTTCCCATCGATTCCGCTGGTGAGAGGGTCGGGGGTCGACTTCCCCTTCAGCGGCGAGGTAGCTGGGGATGGTAAAGCTTCTGTGGAGTTGATCTGGTGCGGTGGCCACGGTGGGAAGGCTGGGAAGGCAGCTGAGATCGGAGTTTTGAAGCAGAAATAGGGGCAGACCCTGTTTCTGGTCGGTCTCGCCAACGATCGGTGCGAGATTATCCTCCTTCCTCTGCTAGGTGGTGTGCAGCCTCAATTCGAGTTCAAAGGAGTGGAATTGAGGTGTTTGGAGCACTACCGGAAGTTGGGAAATGGCTACCGACGGAGATCGTGCGCTGCAGTAGAGGGCGGCGAGCACCGGTGGTTGCGGGTAACTATGAGCCTGCTTGCGGCGAGCCGAGGTAGCCAGTGGGTAGAGAGAGAAGAGGTGAGCTGTTCGTGGAGTTCCGGTGCATCGGAGACGGTGACGCAGCGGCGAGCGGCGGTGAACTTGGCAGCGACGTGGCTGGCTTCGAAACGAAGGCGAAGAGGGCAGGCCGACACGTGCGGAACGCATGAGGCTGGGTTCAATCCGAGTCAACCCGGTTCAGACCGGTCCGTTCCTGTTCAGTCTGGGCCGGTTCAAGTTTCGGTTCAAATTGAGATCATCCGGTTTCCATAGTTTTTCGACCCGTTAATCTCGGTTCAACATTGCTAAAGCTAAGTTGGTAAAATTCGAACTTTTAGGAATTTATTTAGAATTTTTGTCAAGTTTTAGGTGCGGTTTTTGAATTACTTTAGGTTGGGTTCAGAGTTTTGATCGCATTATTGATATTAGAAAAATCCAAAATAATTTGTGATGCTATTTTATACTTAGATATAACTTCTGTGATTTAATCAGAATTTTTACAAACCATTAGGGTAGTGTTTTAATTTAATTGAGATGTTTCAAGTTTATTTAGGTGTTATATAAATTATTTGGATGTTATTTGCATGAAAGAATATTTTGGTAGATATCATTATGTTTTGTGTTAAACAGAATTAAAATGATTTAATTTAGATTTTTACAGAATAAAATTTATGTTGTAGTTAAATTTGGAGATTATATTATTTAGATTTTCTATTTTTGGATAATTGGTGATTTAATATATTTATTTATAGTAATTATATTTTTATATAATTATTAAAATTATTTTTAGATTAATTAAGGTGATATAGTTGGATCAAATTTGGTGATCTACTTTGAGACTCAGGTGAGGGTTTATGGTTTTAAATTTATTTGGCCTACTACAGATGCTGAGTTCTAAGGGTCGTTGTTAATCATTGTACATGCTGATAAGTTATATATATGCTTGGTTACATATTTAACTAGCATGTGAATTATTGAAAGTTATATCATGCTAGTTCATGTATAATGTTATTATATGCATGCTCTTGATATGAGATTGAAAGTTATATCATGCTAATTCATGTATGATGTTATATTATGTATGCTCTTGATATGAGTTTGAAAATTATACCATACTGGTGTAGTTATATGCATGCTATTGGTATTTATGCTCATGTTAGGTTGATTATTTAATATGTTCATGTTGCTATAGATGTAGAGATACTTAATAAGAACATGGAACATGTTGACATGAGATAAGACTTGAGACACTTTAAGTTAATGTTATGATAACATTTAGAGTTGTCTAAATTGATATATGATTAAGAACTTTGGACATCTTAAGGTTATGATAACCTAGGAGAGGATGTTGGGTTCTTAGACTGATATGTACCAACATGTGGTGAGAAGTCATGTACTAGTACGGTAGAGGTACAAGTCCAGTTGACTTAGTCGCTAGTACTTTGGTGTAGTCGGGATCTCACTTCGGTGTAGAGCTCAACTTGGTTGTGTTACACTAGGGTAGAGGGTGTACTAGGAACGGTACCGTTCAATGCGTTACCAAGGCTAGGGAACCTGATGACTCTAGCATGCTCAATAGTGGTGGGTCCCTGAGCAATCCAGGTTTATTGGTATCGTATTCAGTATATCTCATCTTGCCAGGGTGGAGATGGATGTGATTTGTTATTGTGTATGGTGATCTACCATGGTGCATAATTACAGCACTGTATGGTACTTGTGTTTGAAAAGAATGGGTGTCGTGGTCACCTGCTCCTTCTGCCAACATCAGTGTATAGGCCTATAGGATAGAGACATAGAGTTGACACTGAGGGGTTTTCGGAAAATCTCTGATGAGGGATTCACCTTGAACATAAATGGTTGCCTTAGGTGTAGAATGGATAGATAATAATATATTAAATTGAGTAATGTTGTATCGTTGATTTAGTTTTGATCATATTTCTTATATCCTGATATATATCTTATTATGATCATATTTTTGTTGTCCTGTGATATATCTTGTTATAATCATGATCATACTGTTCCATATTTGTTGTCCTGTCGTATATTATTGACATGTTGATTTAAGTATGTGATTTTAGTGGATATATTTTCTTGTTGGTTTGTACAATACCTTTTGCCCATTTTTAGGGTGCTCTCTCTGTAGCCTCACTGAGTTTCGCGACTCAGATGTGCACATTTTTCTCCTGTTGCACAAGTTACAGGTTGGCTACTAGCGGGAAGTGAGGGGGAACTTAGTTGATGAATGATATTTATTTTTGTAATCTAGATAGAGATGTGGAATAGTAGTGTTGGTTTGAATGTAAAAATATTATTCTTACGTTTTGTTTAAATGAATAAAATTGTAGTGTTTTGTGATACTTTTTAGCCTTGTATAAGTTATGGTGTTGAAGTACGGATTATACGGTGGTTGCCACGTGCCCAAAGGTGAGTTTGGGACGTGACATCCCTAGCCAGGAGTTATCTAATCTCCCATCCTGACTATCTGAAATTTTAGTCCCACACCTCTCTATCTAGACGACTTATGGGAGTGTGAACAAACATACCATCACTGTAATGAGAGTGCCATTAGCACTCCAGTATAATGTCAACCTAGTCATATACATCTCCAGATGAAGTAGTAACATATATTAATCAAGGAATCTCCTAGGGTATGCTTTTCACCATACCTTTAGCTTTTTAGGAAAAATCAGTGTATATGCTAGCTTTAGAATCCAACAAAAATATTGAATCATGCTCATAAAAAATCAATGAGCAATAGTAATGAAAAGTTTATATCTATAGACATGAATATAAAAAGCTTATAACAATATAAATTCACAACTCATTTATAAGCATAATCATGAATATTAACTAGCAGGATAATTAAGAAATATCAAGTATAGTTAATCAAAGGGATATAGTTCTCCTGAATTAAACATTAAGAACTATCCCGTCTATTCTGCCCGAAGAATAAACACTTTCCTGATTCTATCATTGTAAGCGCGTTCTAAGTCATATCGTGATCCTTAGTATTCTCGTGCTTAGTTACCAAATTTCATGATTTTAATTCTCAATCTGGTAACAATTTCTCAAATCTATCTTCACCAAAATACTTAAAATAATCTCTAGATTCACCTTAACTTTTATCTCACGTTCGCCGGAAAGTTCGTCGGAGACACTAAAAAGTTCGCTGGGACCCTCTCTGGCGAAGTTCTTCGATCAGCACCAATATTGGTACTAATCGAAAGCTCTCTTCATGTAGAAATCCAAAAAGCATGTTTGCCCAATTTTTGGTGCTCATACATAGCCAATTTCGCCGGAGAAACTCAATTGGATAAAAACCCTAAGTTTGGATTTTTAGCTCGTTGGAAGCCAACCGACGACCAATAGCTCTAAACCTAGGTATCAATGGACAACTCTCATCGAGGAGAAGCCACAGGTTCTAATTTTGCCAAATTCCACGGCCAGAATGGCCGGCAATCATCGGAGCTTGCTCCAGCGACACCATCATCGCCGTTGACGGCAAAGCTCAAATTTGTCCCTCAAATCTCCACCAAAATCCCCAAATAATGATTCTAATTTGTTCGCGAGCTCACTTAGAGTTGTGGTTCAAATATTGCTGAAAAATCCTTCTGTGGACACCAAAATATTGATGCAAAGGTGAGGAGGCGAAGCTGCCGCAAGCAGGGGAGGAGAGAGAAATCACGGGTGGGAGAGGAAGAAGAAGGATAAGGTAAATGGGTCGTTAATAGGTCGGGTTTACTGCCTAAACCTACTTACCACTAACCCATTAACCCGGTTCACTAATATCAGATCTAGGCCGTCAGTTTTAAGTGATTTAATCTAGACCATCCATTTGGATCAATCCTTGATTCACCAATTTGACCAACCAAATGACATCCAAATTACGATTCGTCTACGCCGTTGGATTTCAAATAAAAAATTCTATCCGATGGTATAATTTTTATATCAAAATTCCATACTTCAAAAATTTATATGATTTTACAAATAAGTCCTCTATATTTTTTTATGATAAAATCCCTCAAAATCATCATCTATTACATAATTATGTTTAATATAAAAATACAAATCTCACACCATCACTCTTGAGCAAGACATTTAGGCACTTTAGTCATTCACAGTGATTTTACCATGGAAGGAAGTCAATGAAACATACCTTTACTATGAATTTAATTCTTCCCTATATGTAATAAGAGGTAATGTATCCTCTAGACTTGAAATTCTTGGGGAGTGAGAATAGGTTTACTTTAATATGAAATTTATAATAAGTGAAGTTAATACCAACTAATACCAAGAAGGAGTTAAAAATCTAAAATATGAAACTAAAGTATCTTGAGCTTTAATTGAATCATGATAGAATGGAATAAGACATAAAAGCGCATGTCTTAAGAATAAATTCTACTAGGGAGGATTTGGCAGTAGGGTCTAGACCACCAAGTGATGACCCAATTCAAGCCAATTTGAGTCATTGTATCCACAACACAACGGAGTACATCATGGTAGTAGGAATAGCAGATTAAATTCTTACTTCTGTCACAACCTCATATAAACTCATAGGAATCACTACTTATGGCACTTGTGTACCTAAGCAACAGTAGGAGTCGAATTTATAGGAAGGCAATGACATGGACATCAAACAACTTGTCCTTTCTTTCATTGATCAAAGTAGCCATTTTATAATTGTATATCATAGTAATAAATTTTAGTAGTACTCTTGTAGTTTTAAAATAATACATTTGAGCTAAGGTAGAGAGGCTAGCAAAGAAAATATGCAAGCAATCGATTTTAAGCAAAAAGGCAATTAATCAAAACCAGCAAAAGTAGTCAAATAAATTGTGGGAAGCAACTTATCAAACAAGGAAGTGTAGAGAGGTAACGAGGAAAAGTTTAATCAGGGGAATCATGTTTCTAATCCTTTGTTACTCTCACCCTTGTTTACCCAATGTTTGCCTATGGACTGAATCAGTAACGCGTCTCTAATTCTTAATCTCATAAATAATTTCCTAAATTTTCTAAACCTAGCTCTAATGCCACCTTTAATTGTTACGCCCCGACCCTCTGTCAAGCACATAACCACTGCCGTGTGAGTAGTGTCTCACTCATACAAGACTAATAAGATCAAATAACACATCCATAACTGAATCATTCTATAGTTTGATTTCTCTAATTTAATTTTATAACTGACCCATAAGTAACATACAGAGCTGATACAATCCCCATCTTCATTGTGTGATATAAATAATATAACCAACTAGTCAATTCTATTAATGTCCTCCTATTGTATTCAACCCTACTACCGTCATTCCTCGTAATCTTTTAAGTGGTGTCTCGATACCTGCATATGGGGAAAAATTAGCATGTGCTAAGTCTTGCGACTTAGTGCCTACAGATAAAAAATTCTCCAAGTAAAAAAATGAGCTAACATGTACGTATCTAGAAGAACAACAGTTATATTAAAATTATATCTCAAAATAATAAGGAGGGAAGCATATAAATAATTAAACAATTACTTTCTAAAAATTTAAATATATAACTATATTTTCTAAGTTTCTAATCTCGAGAACTATCTCCTAAGGCTGCCTGCCTAAGCTTAAGGTAAGCCCTGATCAAGGACTACCCTAAGCCAATCAATGCCAGACTAAGTCTCTGCCTAGACCCGTCAGACTAATGTTGGCAGAGAAGGCAGGTTACCGCGGTTCCTTTTCCTTCCAGTCTCACGAGCTGTTTACCCAGACCACACTCTGAGACTAGTACGTCTCCCATACACCCTATGATACGACACACCATGTAGCGCTAAATTTTTGCTCCACAATAGGATCACCTGCAAACATATACGGCCTGACTGCCGAATCCAACACGTGTACAACTCTAGCTGTCTGGACAACCCCCCATGCTTGCAGGACTCAGTTAGAGTATGTCAACGTCAACGGACACCTTAGTCCTTAGGCATCGCGGTTGAAGTGAGTTCCCCGACTCCCAGCTCTTTAATTTCGGTGTCACGCCCCAAATCCACCTTCGGGTACGTGGAAACCGCTGTATAAGCTGCACTTTTACATCACAACTTATACAAGGCTAAAAGTATCACAAAGCATCATAATTATTTTAATCAAACATAGTGGAAGCATAAACAAATCACATATAATACAACACTACAAAATGAATCTCTATCTAAAATTCCAAAGTAAATACTATTTCGTCATAACTAGGTTCTCCCATTCCCTATACCAATGGTCGACCTGTAACCTGTGCAATGGAAAAAAATTTGCATATCTGAGTCACAAAACTCAGTGAGGTTACAGAGAGAGCACCCTAAAAATGGGCATAAGGTATTGTACAAACCAACAAGCAGATATATCCACCAAATCAACACATTAAAATAGTATGTCATACAAATATATAATAAGATTAAAAATTTAAAATAACAACAATATGATAACAAGGCATATGAACATGATATAAGAGCTGTATCCATAGCAATAACTTTAGATTGAAAATGTTATATTGCCTTAACTACTATATCGTAATTTATCGTACTACTCCTAAGGCAGCCATCCTATGTTCAGAGTAAACCCCTCCTCAGGGATTTATTAGAACCCATTAGTGTCAACTTTACATCTCTATCCTAGATACCTGTATACTGACATTGGCAGAAGGAGCTGGTGACCATGACACCCCTTGTATGTATCACAAGTATCATACGACACTATAATTCTGCCCCTTGGAAGGATCACCATACAAAATCATAAATCACATCCATCTACTGTCACGCCCCGACCCTCTGTCGGGAACTTGACAACTGCCGTATGAGCAGTGTCTCGCTCATACAAGGCTAACAGTATTATGTAATTCCAACATAAGTGAACATCTCTATAGTTAAGACTACTAACTAGATTTACAACTTATTCACAGGTTACATAAAATGTTGATACAGTCCGTCTACATTATGTGTTTTATACATCGTACCAACTAATCGACTATTAATGTCCTTCTGTAGCATTCACTCCCGCTACCCTTCGTTCCTTGCCGTCTCCTAAGTGACGTTTCAAACACCTACGTGGGGAGGAAAATTTGCATGCGCTAAGTCTTGCGACTTAGTGCCTACAGATAGAAACTTCTCCTAGCAAAAGAATGGGCTAACAAATACGTGTCCGGATGAGCATCAAGTATATCAATATTAAATCATAATTTAAAGGAAGCATGCACGCAAATAATCCATTAAATACTGAAATTCTAAATATATGTATGTGTCTAAGGATTTCCAAGTGTCACGCCCCGACCCATCTGTCGAGCACGTGACAACCGCCGTATGAGCCCCAAAGGACCTATACAAGGCATTTAATGATATACACAATTCATATACATTAACAATGCAGCGGATAATGCAATCAAATCATCTAACTAAACTCTACTAACACAGTCCCGATATACCTACTACAATACTATGGTCACAAAATTAGTAAATAACTAGGTTCGTCGATAATCTCGCCTCCATTAGCTATCCTGACCGGTCGTCTAGTAGACCTGCACACATTTGAACGTCGTGTGCTCAGCCGAAAGCGACTGAGTGCTTATGGCTCTAACCGCAGTAAAATAACTCAAGTTGCAAACAAGGAGATTCTAGCATGTCCATAACATCATTTCATAATCTCAAACAAAGCATGTAAAATCAACAAATAAAACATAAAGCATTATAAGAAGAACATTTAATATAAGTGTGTAGCTCAACTATAAATATGAAGTGTGTTTATTTCACAAGATTATTGTCACTAAAAATATCATCACATTCAAATATTGTGATCTGGGTAGCCAGCCTATGCTTAGGGGATCTCCTGATCAGGGAGTTCCCATAAGCCCATCAGTGTCCACTGTCTATGTCTCTACCTATGTCCGTCACACTGATGTTGGAAGAGAGGTCGGGTGACCGTGAATCCCTCTCCGGTGGTCCACTAGGTGAATCACTTCATCTCCGTGACCTAGCGACCTGTCACTCCATGCGTCATCCCCAGACAATTCATGGAGCAACTCGTGTAGTACTACACCAAGGGTCACCGCACCTATGTATACGCATCAGCCACGGCTAACCGGTAATAAACCCCAGGATCTGGACTACTCATCAGAACGTCTGCAGAACGTCTGGAATAATAGTCGTGAGGTCCATAGATCCACTGTCCAAGGCTATGCGGAAGGAGTCACCGTACCAATTTACAAGCAGCTATGCCTGCCAGGAGGCGTGCATCCTAGCCGTCGCCGGAATGCAATAACCTCGGCGACATGTTTGCTAGGTCATTGGTTTGTTTTCATCCATCCTAGCCATCTGAGGACTATCATGGTGACGACTTAGCGGCACCATGTGGGTATAGTGTATACATCACAACGTTCTCTGACAATAAACTAATCCATATCTTATCCTCACCCCTTTATGTCCAAGATGATTTCAACATCTTTGGGTGGTATAGGTTTAGGAGCATTAAAGCTCGTATCCGTAACTTAGGAGATCAAAACGGTGCATCGTCAATAATTACGTACGTAAGTATGTCAATGTCACATGTCTATAAGTGATGCTTGTCGATGTCTATGAATATGTCATACTATAGTGTAACATAATAGGTTCTAGAAGTAATTGTAATATTTTATTACTTTTCATCACATCAACCTAGTAGATAATGAGCGAGAGAATAACCTAGCACATATTTGAATAACAGTAGTAATAAGACAACAAGCATATCGCATTAATGATATACATAGACTATTCTAACCTACAAAGGATGAATCATAAATAATTAAATATTAATTTTCTAAACAGTAAAATATTTTTGCAAGAAAATAACCTAGCACATATTTGAATAACCGTAGACATAAGACAACAAGCATATCTTATTAATCATATAAATAGGCTATTCTAACATACAAAGCATGAATCATGAATGATTAAATATTAATTTCTAAACAGCAAAATATTTATCTCCTAAAGTTTCATCAACTTGAGATTAATCTATTGCAGTGTACCGGCGCACCTGAATAAGTAGAACGGTCTTCAGAACCAACTGTACATCAGCTTGCACATCATTTAATTATTTCGAAGTATTTACCTATTGCAAAAATCATTACCTTTAGATATGACCTTTAATATTATCTATCATTAATCTTATTTACAAGATATCAAATCCACCATTTTTGCTATTTTGCTTACCTAACCCATCCTAGGTTAATTAATTATTCAATTAAATTTACTTAGTTTTACTTAATCTAATCGATCAACTTTATTTAATCTATAAAACTTAATTATAATCTCTAAGCACTCATATCTTAATTTTCCCAATCAAAATTTCACATCATCTAGAATCTACATTAATTATTTCATACTTTCATTTACTTACAACATATACAACATATTAATGACTAGCTAAGTGGGAGCTAATCATCATGCCTTAGTGTTGACAAAAGTTCGATTACCCATCCCATCATAATTATTGTACTATATACATGCTCATAATCAAGGGGAAGAAAAAGGAAAGAAAAGATATGGTAATAGGGGAGAAGGAGGAAGGTGGGAGAGATAGCATGAAATCTGGGATAGCACGAGGACGAAGCGTCGGGTGAGCTCGAGCTCTGCACGTTCGTCGACTAGCTTGCGATGATGAATTCACTGCGGAGGAGCAGCGGGGTGCGATGAGGACGAAGGAGAAGGAAAGAAATAATTTAATGCCCCTCTTTTCTATTTTCCTATTTTACCTTCATACCTTCATGCAATTTACATCGCAATAATTGACATTTCACCCTTATTGTTGATAAAATTTACAATGCTATCATTCTTTCATTATTTAACCCATATTTGTTGTTTTTTATAAATTGATCCCTTTCACTGCGGAGGAGCAGCGGGGTGCGATGAGGACGAAGGAGAAGGAAAGAAATAATTTAATGCCCCTCTTTTCTATTTTCCTATTTTACCTTCATACCTTCATGCAATTTACATCGCAATAATTGACATTTCACCCTTATTGTTGATAAAATTTACAATGCTATCATTCTTTCATTATTTAACCCATATTTGTTGTTTTTTATAAATTGATCCCTTCTTTTATTATTATTATCATTATTATTAATTCCTATTCAAATATTGGGGTTTACAAGTTCCCACCCCCTTAAAAATTGTTGGTCCTCCAAAAATTAAAATGGTCATAAAAGTAAATATAATTAGGGTGTACATTTTAAATAAAGAAGTTTACTATCCATATAGTTTTTCTCGATTACTAAGTGCTTCGAATAGATTCGGATGATGGAGACCGGATCTGTTCCATGAGTTCCCTAATTGTCTTCCTGTGCTTTTTTTTTTCATGATGTATGAACATGTTTATATTAACTAATTCCCCAACTATGGCATCTTAACACTGGAAGGAAGGTATGACATTTATCTCTACTAAATGTTTCTAAATCTTTGAGCAAGTAGGTGGACTACTTTTGGATTCCAAGGGAGATTAATAAAAATTATATCTTTCCATAGTTGGGACTTATCATATATCCTATAAAATAGTTTATTAACTCTTCTTTGATCATCTCTAATAGTAAAAGTTATAGAGCTAAATCATCCACCACTTTAACCCATAGAAGCTAAGGAGAGAAAAAGAAGATATGGTATTGGGTAAAATCAAAGAGCTCGTTAAGTTAGGCACCTTAAAAATATCTAGAAATGTCAAAAGAGGCTTTTGTTGAGTATTCTCCCAACTAATAATAAAATCACAAGGTAAAGCAACATTCAAGGGTTTAATGTCCGAAGCTCAAAAATTTATACTAACGTAATGTAAAACAAGCAACTGTAAACATCACAGCATGTACTCGAACTATCTTGAATTCACAAAAATTTCTAAGACCTTGTCAACTATCTCGAATTCACAGTTTTCTACCTAAAATATAGATACCCAAAGTAAAACCTTAAATTTTATTTTCTTAAGTGGTAGGATTGTGTTCTTGTTGTAGCACCTAGAAACAATGGTTGGGTAATACTGTAGTAATAATAGAAATAATTGTACTCAAACATTATATTCTTTAATCCTTATGGCTACTGCTTTTAATTCCATTGTGTACTCTCTACTGATTTGATAGATGTGTACTGTTATATTGTATTATCTAATACGAAGATATATCACTTAAGTTAATGACAGATGGCAAATATTCCTCTCCAAATAATGAATCATAAATTAAGTTCGGGTTCGAATTCTATTCTATTATTTCATATTAGATTCGATTAATTATAGAATAATAGAATAGAGTATGGGTGGTCTTTTCTATAATCTATAATGATAGAGAAATGAAAAAGACTTACTTGTGATTTCATGTACTTGATATTTAAAATGGTCATAAATATAATTAGGGTGTACATTTTAAATAAAGAAGTTTACTATCCATATAGTTTTTCTCGATTACTAAGTGCTTCGAATAGATTCGGATGATGGAGACCAGATCTGTTCCATGAGTTCCCTAATTGTCTTCCTGTACTTTTTTTTTTCATGATGTATGAACATGTTTATATTAACTAATTCCCCAACTATGGCATCTTAACACTGGAAGGAAGGTATGACATTTATCTCTACTAAATGTTTCTAAATCTTTGAGCAAGTAGGTGGACTACTTTTGGATTCCAAGGGAGATTAATAAAAATTATATCTTTCCTTAGTTGGGACTTCTCATATATCCTATAAAATAGTTTATTAACTCTTCTTTGATCATCTCTAATAGTAAAAGTTATAAAGCTAAATCATCCACCACTTTAACCCATAGAAGCTAAGGAGAGAAAAAGAAGATATGGTATTGGGTAAAATCAAAGAGCTCGTTAAGTTAGGCACCTTAAAAATATCTAGAAATGTCAAAAGAGGCTTTTGTTGAGTATTCTCCCAACTAATAATAAAATCACAAGGTAAAGCAACATTCAAGGGTTTAATGTCCGAAGCTCAAAAATTTATATTAACGTAATGTAAAACAAGCAACTGTAAACATCACAGCAGACAATATTTGACCATAGATAGAATTCTTTGATGAGAATGTAAAATCAAGATTTATAGCAAACAATGTTTACTCCTTAGCAACTATAGAGAACCATATGGTGACAACACAAGGTAATCACACAATTTACACCTAAGGCAAACCAAATTACCAATAAAAACATAATCTTAAGAAAGCATACTAGTTAAGATGATGAGAAAGCATGTTGGTTAAGGTGTCTTTTCTCAAGGTTACATTAGTAGCTTTCTGGAGAGGAATATTTGCCATTCGATCCACTCCGGATCCTTTACCTTTTCACGCTCGCATTGGTAGCGAGCTCCTCCTTCCCCTGCGGCCTCCTCGCCCGGACCGCCGCAAGCTCAACGGCGACTCCATCCTCCTTCTTCGGCCCCTCCGCAAGCTGCCACACCGCCGCCGGTCGCCTCTGTTCGACCTCCTTCGGCCGAAGGCGACCCGCGCCCTCCTCTCCTCACCGTAGAGCCCTAAATGCGGACGAGGGGCCCCCAAAGCACATCGACCTCCTTCGGCCGAAGGCGACCCGCGCCCTCCTCTCCTCACCGTAGAGCCCTAAATGCGGACGAGGGGCCCCCAAAGCACATCGCCTGCTCGCATCGTCCCTAAATCTTCACCGAATCTTGCCGCCTGTGGAGTTAGGAGTCCTGTGGTGAACCGACCCTTCGACATCGTGCGTACCATCATGGACCGAGACCTGCAAATTTGAGAAGGTGATTTCCAAATTCTATTTACTGATTTATATTCAAACAAATTTGATCATATCATATTAGTGTATTTGATGGTTGAGGGTTGATGGTGGGTGTTGAATGAATGGTTGAATTCATGCTATCTCCCCCACCTCCTTCTTCTTTCCCCATCATACCCTCCTCTTCTCTATTTTTGGTTTTACCTCTTCTTTACTTTAATTTAAGTATATGGGATAATAACTAATAATGTAAAGGGATTCGAATTGAGGTCTGCACTAAGAAAACATTGTTAAGTTCCAATTTGCTAGATATTATATGATGATGTTGTTTTATAGTATTTTGCTTTTGAATGTGGGTTTGATGGTGTTATTTTGGCGAGCTTATGATGAGTGTTTCATGTGCTTTGATTGATGAGTTGATGATGTGGTTTGCTGAGTTTTTTATAGTGCTTTGATGACTTGGAATTTGGTTGTTGAGATTTCATGATTATGGTAGGTGTTGATGCATTTTGGGTGCTTTAATGGTTGATTAATTTGATGCTATTTGGATTGGAAATGGTGGTGTGATTTTAAGTGACTTATGTTGTTATTGAACGTTGATGATGGTGTGGTATTTATTTGGGTGATTATTTTGTGTTATTGATTTATTGATGTATTGATGGTTGAATGTGAGATTTATATATGGTTTGATAGTTAATTGATGGATGGGTGGTGTTTGCTGAAGTGATTGAATTAATGGTTTTGGGTAATGTTGTTAATGGTTTTTGAATTGTGGATTTAATGGTATGAGTGGTTTAATGGTGTTATGTGGTAGTATTTCTAATGGTTTTGATTGTGATGATTCTGATGAGGATATTTATGTGGTAATGTTGCTAGTGACTTTGATGATATTAGATGTATTGTTAGTGATGATTGTGGGTTGTTTATTTGAAGGTGATGTTGCTGATGATTTTTATGTGATATTATTGGGTTGAGGATTTTGAGTGATGGCTTTGATATTGTTGTTGATGAATGATTTTGAATTATTGAGTTAATGGGAATGATGGCTTTGATGCTTTTGAATTATTGATAGTGATTACATGATATATTCATATAGCGGTTTTAGTGGTTGACGTTGTTTCACGTGGTGTGGGTTTTTGGATGTGAATTAGGATGAGTTTTAATGTGATGGGTTATGGTGAATATAAAAACTTGATTGATTTGTGCTATCGCCCCCATCATCTCTTTCTTCTCACCTATTGCGATATCCTTCTCACTTCCTTATCTACTTCTCTCATTTTCTCTCAATGCATCTAATGTGTTAAGATAGAGAGTTGAAGTGAGGTCGCACTAAGGAAAGTTATTGCTAGTTCCATATAGTTGGTGATGATATTGGACATGGAGTTGGAATTGTTGTTGACTTGGGCTATTGAGTTAACCTATGGAATTGAGAGATTTGAAGTATTGGACTTGAGTATGAAGTTGGGCCTAATAGTTAAAGTACATCATTTATTTTGGATTAGGCCAAATGATTCACGAGTTATTAGTGTTTAAATGATTTCTATCATATGAGATTACAAAGATTTTATTTTAAATAAAATCTTTATTGTTTTAGGGATCTTACTCCATCTTGTGAGCTGTGTATTATTGATATATCTGGATTGGTTCCGAAGTTCAGATCCCTATACAGGTGCGTTGGTTCACTGAATGTAGGATTTATTCAAGCTAGGGAATTCCTGCCGAGGTTTTCTTAGGAAAACTCTTGGATGCCTCAAATATAATAAAATTGAATGCTTGTTATGATTATGTATATATGGATAGATGCATGTTATGCTTACTATGATATTATCTAAATGCATGTTAGAATGAATTACCTTGTCTACATACATGATCATACCATGTTTACCATGCTACTTATTTAACATGTCTATGAATCTTATCATGCATGCTATGTTATTTATCTTTGCTATGATAGCACGAATACCATGCAGTTATAGATAAGGATGATGACATTTTAGAAACTCTTAGGAGACATCACTAGGAATCAGACAGGAAGGGGTACTGCTTGCATACCCCGTTTGACCCCGGTGTACCGCCGATGGTCAGAATGGTGATGCTCCACCACATACCACTCCCGAGGCTACATAGCTTGGATACTGGGAGCTGGTGGGGAAAGGGACTGTACACACTCCAAGGTCATATTAGACCAGATATTTGGAGCAAGTCCCTACCCGATGATTTCTACCCGCACGAGTGTCGTTTAAGGGGCACTCGTGATAGTCCCGAGATGGTTAGCTGGGACGAACCAGAACAAGAACCTAGCAAACGTGTCGCCGAGGTTGTAGCATTCCAGCGACAGCTAGTCTGCACACCTCTTGGCAGGCACCGCTGCTCGGGGATTGGTACGGTGACATCCTTCCGAGCCTTGGACAGTGGATCCGTAGACCACACGGCTACCATCCTTGACGTTCTGCAGACGAACGGATGGTGAGTCCGGATCCTAGGGTTGTATTATATCGACCGAGACCGTAGTCGATGGATTTTATTGACGGTGACCCCGTCTTCGGACGGTGTCTACACGATTGTCGTTGTCCTTACGGCATCCGGGGAGGATGTAAGGGCACGACGGTTTCGCTAGGGGAGGCATGGTAGGCGACTAACGACACCGAGGAGAGTGATCACGGGTCACACGTCACCTCCGCCAACATCAGTGCAGCGGGCATAGGGAGAGACAGAGACGAAAGGCACTGATGGGCTTAGTGATGCTCTCTGGCCGGAGTATTCACTAAGCATAGGCTGGCAGCTCGAGTCATGAGACTAATAGACATAGTACACCGTAGATGACATTCTGGTGTTATTGATGACACAGTTACTCGAGACAGCTTAGGTGACATTGATGACATAGTTATTAGAGACAGCTTAGGTGATATCGATGATATAGTGACTAGAGACAGCTTAGGCGACATCTAGTCTTACACCTGTTGTATATGATTACACAGTTATTTTGCATTTATGATATGTTTCACATGTTTTATATAAAAATGACTATTAATAAACCCAAGGCATCCTAGATTAATCCTCCTAGCCTTTGATTTCCTTATTCGGTTTCGAGCCGTAAATTCGCACTAGGCCGCAAGGCTGAGCACACCACTTTTCCCCGTGTGTGCAGGCTTGTTAGACGATCATATGAGACGGTTGATGATGATGAGTCCATCGACGAATCTATTCTTTATTTATTGATACATGTTATCTTAGAGTTGTACTAGGTTTATCGGGACTGTGTTGATAGATTTGTATAGATGATTTGATTACGTATTCCGCTGTGAAAATGTGTTTATAGATTGTATGTATCACTTGATGCCTTGTATGGGTCGGTTGGGCTCATACGACAGTTACCACGTGCCCGACAGTAGGGTCGGGGCGTGACATATTGTGTCTTAGGAGACACAGAAAGTCTATAAAATTTTAAAGGACGATTGTTATTTTTGGAGGACCAAGGGGGAGAGAAATTGTAAACTCTGTTTTCTATAGTAAATTTTTTTTAATATAATATTATTTTAATATTTAATTAATAATAGAAATAGAAAATAAATTTTTTATTTGGGAGAGTGTGTAGACGACTTGGGAGAGTCGTCAGCAATGCCGGCGGGGAGTGATTGTGCCACCGGCAGGCGGAGATCGAGTGGGGACGAGCTGAACAGGGGAACGCACTGTTTTCGTCCGTTCCACCTGTGAGGGGCGCCTCCACCGTCTTTCCCTCTGTAATATGCTCTCTGCACTTGGTGCGACCTCTGAGGAATCAATGTAAAGCGATGCACATGGTGGGGGAGACGGTGAGGTGGCAGAGAGTAACGATTTAACCTGAGGCAGGGGAATAACGACCACCGGCGGCATTAGCGAGCTCTCGAGCACTATTGGCAGAAAGGGAAGCCGGCCAGTGGATCGGGGGAGGTGTCCGCGAACTTGAGGCATTGTTCCGTCGAGGCGGCGGAAGAGGAAGGAGTCGAATCACCGCCGATTCGACGGTAGAAGCGACAGCGTCTGCAGGCGGAGTCGAGCGGAGGAGGAGGAAGGGCGAGAGCGGACCGCACGTGCAAAGCGCGTGTGTCGATTCGGCTCAGACCGGTTCAATCAGTCCGATTCAGGCTAGTTTTTGTTGGTTTTTCAGGATTTAGGACCGGTTCGAGTTTGTTCAGCATGCTTAGGACTTTATGGGTGAGTTTTGAGCATTATGGAATTTATTTAGAATTTTTAACATATTTTAGGTGCAGTTTTCGAATTATTTTAGGTTGGGTTCAGGGTTTTGAGTGCGTTAAAGTTATTGGAAAAACCAAAAATAATTTGTGATACTAGATTATGCTTGGATGTAATTTGTATGATTTAATTAGAATTTTTTAAGATTTTTAGAATGGAGTTTTTGATTTAATTGAAATAATTTATGGTTTAAATGAAGTAATTGTATGTTAAATGCATGAAGAAATATTTTTGTAAGTGTTATGTCATTTAAATTATATTAATTAGAATAAAGATAATTTATTTAAAATTTTTACAGAATTAATGAATTTATGGTATTGTAAATTGAGGTAATTAGATTCTTTCTAATTAATGATATGGAATTATTTGGAATTTTATAAAATCATAATGTGATAGAATTTAGGAAATTGATTATTTTGATTTTAAAATTATAAAATTTGGTGATTTGAAATTTTGTGAATTTAATTACTTAATTAAATTATTCACAAAATTATAGAAATTATTTAGAATCAATTAAGGTAGTATATATTGATGAAAGATTTTTAGGTATAATTAAATTGTTAAACTAAATATTATTTTATAGGCTTATTTATATTGATTGTGATTTTTAATGTGATGGATGATTGGTTGATTATAAAAAATTAAGTAAAATAAAGAAAATGATGTGAGGATGTGAGTAGAAGGGTAGATAGGAAATCCTTATTTGAGTTGTATGATTTATGGTTGGTGGATGTATTTACTTTATCTTAGAAAAATTGATTGTTGTGTTGTTGCTTGACAAATCACGGCCAAGCCGTGATTTGTGTTGGAGTAAGAAGGAATTGATATGCTTGATTGCTTACTTGCTTGCTTTTAAGAATCACAACTAAGCTGTGTATTCTTGCTTGATATTGCTTGAAGACTCAGGTGAAGACTTATGGTTTCAAAATTTATTTTGGCCTACTACAGAGACTGAGTCCTAATGGTCGTTGTTACATATTATACATGCTGATGAGTTGAATGTCTGCTTGTTGCATATTTTAATGACATGTGTGTTTTGATAATTGTTGATAAATATTGCTATAAAAAAGATACGTGATGCTATTTTATGCATGCTATGTATGATTGTTCTCATGTTATGTTGGATATTGATATGTTCATGTTATGTTATAGATGTAGAGACATTTAGCAGGAACATAGAACATAGAAACATGAGACAAAATCTATAGACATTTTAGGTTCTTGCTATAGTTAAAACCTAGAAGTGATCTCAGTTGACATATGACTAAGAACTTTAGACATCATAAGGTTATGATAACCTAGGAGATGATGCTAGGGTTCTTATTAGCTTTGTGCCAACATATGGAGAGGAGTAATGTGATAGCTAAGGTAGAGGAGCATGTCCGGTTGACTTAGTTGCAGATACTTTAGGGTAACCGAGATCTCACTTCGGTGCAGAGCTCCCGTGATTGTGTTACTCTATAGTAGATGGTGTGCTAGGAACAGTACCGTTTAATGCGCTACAAAGCTAGGGAACTTGAGGATACTGACATGCTCAACAAATGTGGGTCCCTGAGCAGTCCAGGTTCATTGGTAGTATATATAGATTTTTAGCCTTAGTTTGTCATGGTGAGTGCAGATGTGATGTTTAATTTGGTATGGTGATCCTGCTATTGGGCAGAATTACAGTACTGTAATGGTACTTGTGTAGAAGGGGTGCTATGATCACCAGCTCCTTCCGCTAACGTTAGTGTACAAGCATATAGGCTAGAGATCTAGAGTTGACAGTGATGGGTTTGGGGTAATCTCTGACGAGGGACTTACCTTGAACATAGGCTAGTTGCCTTAGGTGTAATTTGGAAAAGATTGATATTATGGTTGAAGAATTATGACATTTATGGATTTGAGTTATTGTTATAATTAAATCCTTATATTTTATTTATATGCCATGTCCATATCATTTCTCTACTGCTTCGATCTAATTGTATGATGATATACTGTTGAGCATGTTGTTTGATATGTGTGACTTAGTGGATAATTCTTCTTATTGGTTTTGTACAATACCTTATGCCCATTTTTAAGGTGCTCTCTGTGTAGCCTCACTGAGTTTCGCGACTCAGCATGCTTAGGGCTTTATTAGTGAGTTTTGAGCATTATGAAATTTATTTAGAATTTTTAACATATTTTAGATACAATTTTCGAATTATTTTAGATTGGGTTCAGGGTTTTGAGTGCATTAACGTTATTGGAAAAAACTAAAATAATTTGTGATGCTAGATTATGCTTGGATGTAATTTGTATAATTTAATTGGAATTTTTAAGATTTTTAGAATGCAGTTTTTGATTTAATTCAGATAATTTAGAATTTAAATTAAGTAATTGTATGTTAAATGCATGAAGAAATATTTTTGTAAGTGTTATGTTATTTAAATTATATTAATTGGTTTATAATTTTTACAGAATTAATGAATTTATGGTATTGTAAATTGAGTTAATTAGATTAATTAGATTCTTTCTAATTAATAATATGAAAT
Source organism: Thalia dealbata (assembly GCA_030544415.1). Classification (NCBI taxonomy): domain Eukaryota; kingdom Viridiplantae; phylum Streptophyta; class Magnoliopsida; order Zingiberales; family Marantaceae; genus Thalia; species Thalia dealbata. The sequence goes on from CM060458.1 coordinate 14,953,793, forward strand.
TATTTGGAATTTTATAAAATTATAATGCGATAGAATATATTGATTAAAGATTTTTAGGTATAATTAAATTGTTAAACTAAATATTATTTTATAGGCTTATTTATGTTGATTGTGATTTTTAATGTGATGGATGATTGGTTGATTATAAAAAATTAAGTAAAATAAAGAAAATGATTTGAGGATGTGAGTAGAAGAGTAGATAGGAAATCCTTATTTAAGTTGTATGATTTATGGTTGGTGGATGTATTTACTTTATCTTAGGAAAATTGATTGTTGTGCTGTTGCTTCACAAATCACGATCAAGCTGTGATTTGTGTTGGAGTAAGAAGGAATTGTTGTGCTTGATTGATTACTTGCTTGCTTTTAAGAATCACAGCGAAGTTGTGAATTCTTGCTTGATATTGCTTGAAGACTCGGGTGAGGACTTATGGTTTCAAAATTTATTTTGGCCTACTACAGATGCTGAGTCCTAAGGGTCGTTGTTACATATTGTACTTGCTGATTAGTTGAATGTCTGCTTGTTGCATATTTTAATGATATGTGTGTTTTGATAATTGTTGATAAATGTTGTTATAAAAAAGATACGTGATGCTATTATATGCATGCTATGCATGATTGTTCTCATGTTATGTTGGATATTGATATGTTCATATTATGCTATAGATGTAGAGACATTTAGCAGGAACATAGAACATGGAAACATGAGACAAAATCTAGAGACACTTTAGTTTAATGCTATGGTTAAAACCTAGAAGTGATCTCAGTTGACATATGACTAAGAACTTTAGACATCATAAGGTTATGATAACCTAGGTGCTAGGGTTCTTATTAGCTATGTGCCAACATATGGTGAGGAGCCATGTGCTAGCTAAGGTAGAGGTGCATATCCGATTTACTTAGCTGCAGATACTTTAGGGTAACTGAGATCTCACTTCAGTGCAGAGCTCCCGTGATTGTGTTACTCTATAGTAGATGGTGTGCTCGGAACAGTACCGTTCAATGCGCTACAAATATTGGGAACTTGAGGACACTGACATGCTCAATAAATGTGGGTCCCTGAGCAGTCCAGGTTCATTGGTAGCATACGATATTTTGTACTCATATAAATTGTAACTACGACAAACCTATTTTCCAATAACATAATTCTAGGAAAGCATGTCAGCTAAGATGATAAGAAGGCATATTGGTTAAGGTGTCAATTCTCAAGGGTTTCTCTAGTAGCTTCCTTTAAAAGAATACTTACCAAACTGTGATGAATTGAAGCTTGGTATGATACATGTTAGTGTCAATAATGCAACACGACAACACATTCTATCACATCAATAAAAGCAGTAACCATAAAAGTTATAAAAAAATATAATATCAATATGAAAGTATTGTTATTAGGACCGTAGCATTACCCAACTCTTATTCCAGGTACTATAAGAAGAACACGGTCCTACCACTTAAGAAAATAAATTTTAAGATTCTACCTTAGATATCTATATTTTTGATGAAAAATTATGAATTCAAGATAGCTGACAAGGGCTTAAATTTGAATGATTCATAATAATTGAGTATCACAAGTTAGGAAACAAGTGCGGATCAAAATAAGAGAAATGTAATTTTGATACCATTTAATGACAACAATTTGGATCGATAATAAGATGATATGATTTAAAAAAAATAACATATACAAGGATAACTTTTAGGGTACAAATGAAATAGGATAAGTATTTAATTTAATTAGTTGGAAGGAAACATGCAGTAATAAAAAAAGCATGTAGCTTGGGCATCTGCAACTTCAATGTGGTTAAAAGGATAATAGCAAATAAAGGTTGTTGCTATTAATTAATAAATAAGAATACCTCTAGACCAAACTCATGAAAGAGAAACACAATGTGCTAATGACAGCGGAGCGGCAGCGGATCGACGATCGATCGACGGCAGCGCTCGCTGCGTGCGAACAGGGGACGAGTGGAGGGAAGAAGCCGGACCTCACGTGCGACGCACGTGCAACGGTCCGGTTCAACCCTGTTCAGCCGGTCCGGTTCAGCTGCTGTTCAACTTTGGTTTAGCCAGTTTCTGTGGTTTCTCGACCGGTTTATCTCGATTCAACATTACTAGAACTTAGTTGGTAAGTTTTGAGCTTTTAAGAATTTATTTAAAATTTTTATCAAGTTTTAGGTTCGATTTTTGAATTATTTTAGATTGGGTTTAGGGTTTTAAGCGCATTAATGATATCAGAAAAATCAAAGATAATTAGTGATGCTAAAGTGTGGATAGATATAATTTCTGTGATTTAATTAGAATTTTTCAGAACTGTTAAGGTAGTATTTTGATGTAATTAGGGTGTTTCGGGATTGTTTAGGGTTTAAATGTATTATTTGTGTGTTATATACGCCAAAAAATATTTTTGTAGGTGCCATTATGTTCAATTATGTTAAACATAATTAAAATAATTTAATTATAATTTTTACAGAATTAATAAATTTTATGTTATGATTAAATTAGGTAATTAGTTTATTTAGAATTTTTATTTAATGAAATTGGATAAGTTGTGATTTGATATATTTATTTGTAGTAATTGGATTTTTACAGAGTTATTAAAAATTGTTTTAGATCAATTAGGGTGGTATAGTTGAGTAAATTTTTAGAATAAATTATTTGTGGAAATGGAGATTTAATTTATGACCTTATGATATAATTTAAATGTAAACAAAATTTATGGGTGTGGCTAGGCATTGGTTGATGTATGAATGTGGTAGTTGTATTTTGTTTCATTGTTAAATTTATTAAAATGTAATTAAATAAAACTTGGTGTGAGGTTGTGAGTAGTGGGGGTTGTTAGGAAGATTGTTTGAGCTGTGTTATTTATACATGCTTGTTTGCTTGTATTTAATTTATTTTAGGAGATTGTGTTGCTGTGCTTTTGCATGACAAATCACGGCCAAGGTGTGATTTGTGTTGAGGTAGAAAGGAATTGTTTTGCTTGATTGATTGCTTGCTTGCTTGTTTTTAAGAATCACGGCCAATGTGTGATTCTTGTTAAAGATCTGCTTGAGACTCAGGTGAGGGTTTATGGTTTCAAATTTATTTGGCCTACTACAGATGCGGAGTCCTAAGGGTCGTTGTTAATTATTGTACTTGCTTATAAGTTATATATATGCTTGGTTACATATTTAATTAGCATGTGAATTATTAAAAGTATGTCATGCTAATTTACATATGATGCTATTATATGCATGCTCTTGATATGAGTTTAGAAGTTATATCATGCTAGTTCATGTATGATGCTATGATATGCATGCTCCTGATGCGAGTTGGAAGTTATACCATGCTGGTATATGTATGATGCTATTAAATGCATGATTTTGATGTTTATACTCATGGTATGTAGTTATTGGTATATTTATGTTATGCTAGAGATGTAGAGACACTTAGCAATAGAACATGATGACATGAGATAAACTTGAGACACCTTAGGTGCATTTTATGATATACCTAGGGTGGTCTGATTTAACACATGACTAAGAACTTATGTTCTTAGGCTGCTATGTGCCAACATGTGGTGAGGAGCCATGTGCTAGTAATGGTAGAGATGCATGTTCGGTTGACTTAGCCACGAATACTTTGGTGTAGTCTTGTTTAAGTTGTGGTGGAGAAGTGCAACTTATACGACGGTTGTCATGTGCCCAATGGTGGATTTGGGGCGTGACAACTTTAGACATCATAGGGTTATGATAACCTAGGAGATGATGTTAAGTTCTTAGTCTTCTATGTATCAAAATATGGTGAGGAGCCATTTGGTAGCTAAAGTAGAGATGCACATTTGGTTGACTTAGCCTCAGATATTTTGGCGTAGCCGAGATCTCACTTTAGTGCAGAGCTCAACTTATTTGTGTTACAGCAAGGTAGATGGTGTGCTAGAAATAGTACCGTCCCATGCGTTACGCAGGCTAGGGAACCTGATTGACTCTGGCATGCTCAACGATGGTGGGTCCCCGAGCAGTCCAGGTTCATTGGTAACATATGTAGTGGGTCTCAGCTTGTCAGGCTAAAGATTGATGTGGCTGATTGTTTGTATGGTGATCCTGCTATGGGGTAGAATTACAGCGTTGTATGGTACTTGTGTTGTATAGAATGAGTACCGTGGTCACCAGCTCCTTCCGCCAATGTCAGTGTACAGGCATCTAGGACAGAGATGTAGAATTGACACTGATGGGGTTCGAGGAGATCCCTGACGAGGGTTTGCCTTGAATATAGGATGACTGCCTTAGGAGTGATACTGGATAACTTATGATATATTGATTTATGTGATTAAACCTTTTTAAGATTTAAGTTATAAAAATAAGTTTCTAATATCATATTCATATGTTTTGTTTGAATAATGTGACTGCTACCTTAATTGTTAAGTTTTGCTATACGTTGTGCTATATTAATTTAAATGTGTGATTTGATAGATATATTTTCTTATTGGTTTGTACAATAGCTTATGCCCATTTTTAGGGTACTCTCCCTTTAGCCTTACTGAGTTTCGCGACTCAGATGTGCACATTTTTTCCCTGTTGCATAAGTTACAAATTGAACGTTGGTACGGGGAGTGAGGGAGAACCTAATTACGGCGAAATAGAGTTTATTTTAGAAATCTAGATAGAGATTTCATTTTTATAATATTGATGTAAAATGTATATTGTCTATATTTCCGCTGTGTTTAATAAAAAAAATTTATTATATTTTGTGATATATCTAGCCTTGTATAAGTTGTGGTGGAGAAGAGCAGTTTATACGGCGGTTGCCTCGTGCCCAAAGGTAGATTTGGGGTGTGACAATTAAGGTGGTATCAGAGCATAAGTCTAAAAAGATGATATTAAAAGTAAGGATAAGACTTAGGATGCACCATAATTCTATGTACACATGTGAGACAACTTTGATGGGGTAAAGAGAGATTCTAGGGATATATGGGGATTTATCCTTTTATGCCTATGTTACCATTTACTTGGTGGTGTTGTGTTGATGTTCTTGCTTGATGATGTTCTATGTTTGTTTTTGGTTGATGTTAGTAAGCAAATTGTTGCTGGTTGTTGTGTGCTTTTGGGTTATATTGATTGTGCTTGAATTGTATAGTGATTGCTGAAAACTTGACCTAGGAAGACCTAGACATTAAGAGGATTCTCTGAGACTATAGAGAACTTATTGTTGGGATTCTATGCCTATTACTAGTTGATGATTGATGCTGGATAACCCACTAAAATTATGGAAAAAAAAATTTCCTACGTTTTCCTTGTCTGATTTAGCAACTAAGTTGTCCAAATTCTTGTTGATCTCACTCAGCTATTGAACTTATGATCCAATCTATATACATGATACAGACTGATCAACTACTCTAGCTAAATTCCTAAATTTCCTATTGATTAAGTTCCTAAATTCCATGATTGAGACTTCTGTCAAACTAAGTATTTAAAGGTCTTAGGGTGCAACAACTATTTTTCCTTTCCTATTGTTAACTAAGGGAGTCATTTATCTATTGGTATCAATAAGGCATAACATAGGATCCTTTATACAGAAATATTGAAAATTGAATATTGATACCTTATGCAGCCTTTGATATTTAAATTTGATCTTTGCTGCAGCACTGAAAATATCTTTTCCTCTGGTTGAGGTTGAGAAGAAGGATAGAGATCATCTCCAATTATTTTCCTATCGTACCCTAATAGAAAACCAAAGTATAAGAATGATAACCTTTCTTCCTCTATTATATCTAGAACTTGGTTAAAATGTAGAGTTTCATTCCTTAACTTTCATTGATTTTACCACCCCTTCCTCCTGAAGCATAATCAGAGATCAATACCATTCATATTCAATATTTTGGTGATCTTAGGGTATTGACTTCAGGAGTCAAATAAGCCCCAAAGTCATTAAATATCACATGAACTAGTGATACCATTGGGGTGTATCTACTATCTTGTCTCAATCTCATTCATTTATCCCTATATGATGGTTTTGTATAAATAACCATTAGAATACTTTTGTGTCATAGGAACTATACTATGTAATATAGTTCTTCTTCCTTAAAATAGGAAAACCAAAATCCCATGAACTATATTATTAATTCGGCATCTGTTCCATCATTATTATTCACTGATCTGTTTGAATCTTTTCTCTATAAACCTCTAGTAGTGATCTTTTTTTTTTTAGATGCTGACCATTCTTAAAATATTAATCATCCTTCTGTTGAACATTCTGGAGTGCATTCAAAGTGCTATCATCCTAACACTAAACAACCTCAATTTTCTTCCATTGACAGTTACCAATTTTTTTTCTTCCTTGATATATTTCTCTGTCAAAATTTTTGTCATCTATCAAAACCTTTTTGATGATACCCTTGACACTTTCAAGAAAGGTTTTAAATACAAACTAGGACCTCAAGGTGTTGAACAATCTAGTAAGGGTTGCAAATAAACTCAATGAAGTACTAATGCTGAAAGTTGACATTCTCAACATGTTAGATTAAGAGAATTGATCCCTTGTTCACATACTTGCCTATCCTCGATGTTGATTATTGAAGACCTTGCTATCTAATCCTAGGCAAGCCTACCTACTATACTAGACTAATATAACAGAAATAAACCAACCTTGGTTCCAAATTTTGAATTTTACATGTAATACTAAAGGAGGATCAAGTTGGTAAACCTTACCCTTCATTAAAGACCCTTATTGTATTTCTCACTTGGTGATACCATTCCTACCTCAAAAAAAAAATCTCAACCATAATTCTCATACCCAACTAAAGGGTGAGGTAAAACCGAAAATAGTGAGATGTATCAATCATTATAGTCAAGTATCATAAATCTGGAATTTAATCACCATCAAATTTATCTTATCTCAGAGTTTCGATCACCCTAAGCTCTCTGAGTGTCCAATTCCTATGAAATTTGGTAGACATCTTCCTCGCTGATGTAAAAACCTACCCTAAAAATTTTAGATTAGTCTGATCTCTGTGGAGGAAGTTATGATCTTCCAAAGTTTACTAAATCCTGAAAATTTAGTGTGCCGAAAATTTGATACTCTTGAGTTGAACAACCATTTCTCTGCTCACTTGAATCTGTCATGTCTATGCCAAAATAGAATATATATCCTCTTTTTTTCCCCTTATCTTTGATCTATAATCTCCCAGCTGTGAATTTAAGATTGATTCTTCATCCTAATAAGTACTATAGGCTCGTGTGAAGAACAAAGTTGAAATTTGACCTTGCCTACATTCTAAACTTTGATAATTTCAGTTCTCATTATTCCTTTGTCCTAAATTTATGCACTCTCTGATGAATAATCTCCCCAAACAATTTAGAATTCCTGTCATTATCCTATAAGAGTGCAAATAGGCAGAAGTTCCCTCCAATGAAGAGTAAAATCCCATGAACAGGAAAATGACATATTTATTGATACTATACTTTCTTGTTGCAAGTCCTAAACCCTTTTATGATGTGAGTATTACTGCTATACCCCCTTATTTAGATCTATCCTACAAACCTGTACAGCAGACATCTTAAAGATTTATCATGAAACATCACATCTTGAGAATCACTTAAGAAAGGTTCAATCAATCTTCAAATTTTCAAAGAGTCATTTTCTTTTATCCTTGCTATTTAACCATTCTTGAACAGCAGTCATCATCCAGTTTATCCTAATGAGATCTTTTCTATTTAGCTAAATATCCTCCCTGTATAGTTAACTGAACTAATTGGATTTTAATCTCAAATACTAGTTGTGAGGATTGAATTATAGCCTATATCACTGACATCTCTCTTATCTCTTAGAGTTGTCAACTGAGTTATCAAAATCCAATGGGAACTTAGGGTATAGGAGCTATTGGAAACCCAAATTTATATTTCTCTACTACCTTTTTAAGTAGGTTTTAAAACTAGTGGTCGGTTATCTTAAAGTTTTTGACTTATCATTTATCATATGATGGTTTGATTTGCTAACTGTTGATTGAAATCTCGAAACATCCTCCTTTGCTTCTATAGTCCTTTGATTCTTTGACCCTTTGATACGAAGCAAAAACCTTAGGAGGGGAAAGGGGTTAGAAGTGAAACCTTCATGAGTTAGTGAAACTGCATGGTGTACCGGTGCCGATTTTGTCAGACTGGGATCCCCGATTTACTTCTTGATTTTGATCATATTACTTGATGAATTCTTTAATGATTTATTCTTTGGCTTGACTCATATGGTCATATCTTCCCTTGAACAGTGAAATCTCAAGTTGGATATCCTTGAGAAAGGACCTGTTCCCATCTAAATGTTCTATGCTTGAAAAGTTAATTGTGTGATTACTCAGAATGATATACTTCCTAATAATTGACATTTTATGATTTTTTTTTTAGTCAACTGATTTATTTGGATGCTTAATTAAATTGCTTCAGAATGAACTACTAAAATTGCCTCTACTATTCATGTTGGTTACTTATTTCGAATACAACCGTGGGAATTATTTAGAGACCTTTAGTTGACCAATTAGTATTCTTTATTCAATTGTGTATATTAAACCTAAGATTTATGATCTAAATTGGTCCACCTGTTTGTGTTCTGATCGATGTCAGAGCACAGAGCTCTTATGTGAATACAATATTTCTAAGGGGACTGATCGACCCTTAGAGATGCTAGGATGTGAGCTAAAGAGCTGATTTGGTATCTTTAAGTATGAAAAGACTTTGATGTGATCTTAGGTATTGGTTACGTAATCGGGTATCGAGCTATAGTGATTAGTTGATGGGATTAAATTATCTGGCAAAAACAGTGACTGTTTCTTCCCTAGACTAGCCTGCTCTATCTTTCTTTTTAAAGGGATCTGAGTGAGATTGAAGGTAGCTCAAGATAGACAAAGGAATGATGTAGACAATCGGCAAGGACTTTCCCAGTTTCACCTGAAAGGAAAGTTACATCCGAGGTATATTGGATCATTTGAGATTCTGGAGAGAGTTAGGCCGGTGGTTTATTGATTACAACTACCGGTAGACGTTGGTAGCATCCATAACGTGTTCCATGTGTTGATGTTTAGGAAGTATATGCCGGATCTACCACATGTTCTAACTGCACCTTCGATTATGTGAGAGATGATTTGACTTGTGGATTTTGTGCAGTGGCTATAGTGGTCCAACATAGCCGAGTGTTACGGGGCAAGGCCAAATTAGAGCCCAATACCCAAAATTTGTTTGCTTATTATTTTGATTTGATTGTATTCTTATTTCATGGGTTGTTTGAACATTATTTGGAATTGTTTGATTTGATTGAATGATTTCTTTGGGTTCTTTGTGTCTTAAAAAAAATTTTAAGAGGTTAGGTGGTCATTTTTGAAGGACTAAAAAATCTTAAGAGGGAGAGGAATTGTAAACCCTATTTTGTATATAAAAAAAATAAATTTTATTAAATATAAAATAATAAATAAATAATGAAATAGCAAAGATAAATAAATAAAGTAAATAAAATAGAGATTTAGATTAAATTATAAAAAAAGGATTTTTATTATTTATTATGATTTTATTCTTATTATTTGGATTTCTAAAAAAAATTTATAAATAAAAAAGGAAAAATCGCCACAACACACGCGGATGAGCCGCGCGTGCTGCGGCGCAGAGTCAAGGGTTTAAAACCTTCGAGGGTTCGAAACCCTCGAAATAGGGCACTCCTGTTTCGAGGGCGACGACGACGGAGAGAGCTCCGATTTCTCTAGCGAGCCACTCCTTTGACGAAGGGAAGATCAGTCGGAGGAAGGAGCATTGTCTGCAAGGCCTGCGAGTCGTGGGAGCGGCTCCGATGGGCAAAGAGGTCGCTGGGAAGTGGCCGAAACTTAGGAAGCTGGCAGAGGCACCGTCTTCGGTTGATCTCGCCAATGAGGGGCACGTAAATCGTTCCTCCCCTTCGCGGTGAGGTGTTGAGCAGCGAGACGACTTCATAGGGAGTCGATTTGTTATGGTGGCTGTGACGAGAAGGCCGACAATTGGCGGAGAGCCTGGAGAGGGCGGTGGAATAGGGGACATCCCTGTTCCGGTCGTATTTGCCAGCGTAAGACGCAATGGTCGCTTCTCTCCCCGCGGCGAGATCATTGGAAGCAATTCGAATCTATAGGAGTCGAATTAAGGTGCCGGAGACATTGCTGAAGTCTCGGTGACGGCGGCCGGCGGGAATCGATCGGTGTGCCGGGGTTAGCGGTTACACCAGTGGCGGGGGTGTAAACCCTCACCCTTAAATTTACCCAAAAAAAAAAAAAAAAAACCGACCGGTTCGACCAAACCGGTTCATCCAAGCGGTCCAGCCGAACCGACCCAAATAGCCGGTCTGATCAAACCGGCCCTTTTGTGTAGGACTTCACGCAACAGCGGGCGAGCGAGCGAGCGAGCCTTCCCCGCAACAGCGCGAGCGCCGACGACCCCCATCGCGGCAAGGGAAGCTCGGCCGCAGCGACTCGACGGAGAGATCTCGCCGCACCGCCGCATCCTCTGCAACCATATCTACTCCCACGCAATCTACCAAGGTCGATTCCGTTGGTGTTCTGAATGTTCAAAGGATAACATAATCACAATGGATGTATTTGGTGATAGAATACTAGTGGGTGATGTGATTAGATGATTAAATTCATGCTATCTCCCCCACCTTCCTCCCATTTTCCTATGTACTCCATCCTTCTTAGTAATTATGTTATCCTTTTCATTACTTGATGTTATGAATATAGGATAATAATGATGGAGGTGGAGAGATTCGAATTGAGGTCGGCACTAGGAAAATATTAGTAAATTCCAATTTGCTAGCTATTGCATGTTGATGTTGCTTTATGGTGTTTTGCTCTTGAGCGGTGGATTTAATGGTGCTATTCTTTGTTTGTTGTGATTTGTTATGTGAATTTTATAGGTTTATCTTATGATGGCTTTGATGAGGTTATTTATGTGTAGTTTTAAATATGAGATTTGTTGATGTTGATTAGTTGACGATTGAGTGATATTTACTCTGTGTTATTGATTTTAATGTTGATTATTCCGCGTTATTAATTTTAATGATGTTCGGATGAATAGTGATAACGTTGTTGGTTTGTTGGTGATTTAATGATGTTATGTGATAGTGTTTCTTATGGTGTTAGGTGATGGTTTTGATGATGATTAATCATTTATTGCTTAGTGATGATCTTGATTAATATGTTGTTGTTGAGTTATCCGTGCTTTGTTTTCATAATAATGTGAGTGCTTTGTTTTCATGATAATGTGATTATGTGGTGGATTAAATGGTGCTTTGATGGATGAGTTGACGATGTTTGTTGTGGGCTTTTGTTGATGTGGAATTTTTGTTGAATGTTTTGTAGATGTTTTATGTTGAATGTGATGTGGAATTGTTACATGCTTTTATTTTATGTTGTGATGTGTTGTTTTCAATGATGGTAGTAGTGTTGCTAACAATATTGGGTTTTGATGATGACTTTGATATTGTTGTTGTTGGTTTTGATGGTTTTGAATTATTCTTGGTGATTACATGGTACCTTCACATGATAGTTTTGGGTGGTTGATGTTGTTTCATGTGGCGGTTTTCAATAGATGTGAGTTTTTGTGAGTTGTGGTAAGGGTGGTGTTTTAAATTGTTATTATTGATGATATGATGATTTTATGGTTGGTTTTATACTATCACCCCCATCATCTTCCTTCTTCTCACCCATTATAACCTCCTTCTCATTTCCTCATTTCCTCTCATTCTCCTTGTTATCCTTCCCTACTTGAGATTATGCATAGGGTACATTAATTTGGGATGTAAAGAGAATAAAGGAAGGTTGGCATTAAGGAAAGATTATCGGAGGGTTATTAGTCATGTGTATGGATTGCGAGTTATTAGTGACTAAATAATTCCTATCATATTAGATTATGAAGATTTTATTTTAAATAAAATCTTTATTGTTTTAGGGATCTTACTCCATCTTGAGAGCTATGTATTATGGATATATCTGGATTGGTTCCGGAGCTCAGATCCCCATACAGGTGCGTTGGTTCATCGAATATAAGATTTATTCAAGCTAGGGAATTCCTGTCGAGGTATTCTTAGGAAATATCTCGGACGTCTTAAATTTAATAAAAATGAGATGCATGCTATGATTGATTATATATGCATGTTAGTATGATTTACTTTATTTACCTGCATGATATGCCATGTCTACCATGCTACTTATTTAACATGTCTATGAATCTTGTCCTGCATGCTCTGTTATTTATCTATGCTATGTTAGCACTACCACCATGCGGTATCGATAAGAATAATGACATGTTAGAAACTCTTAGGAGACATCACTAGAAAACAGACAGGAAGGGGTACTGCTTGCAGACCCCGTTTGACCACCGCTTACCGCGGATGGTCAGAATGGTGATGCTCTGCCACACACCACTCCCGAGGTTATGCATAGCTTAGATACTGGGAGTACCACTCCCGAGGTTATGCATAACTTAGATACTGGGAGCTGGTAGAGAAAGGACTGTACAAACTCCAAGGTCACGTTAGACCGGATATACAGAGTGAGTCCCTACCCAGAAAGTCATACCCGCACGTGTGCCGTCTAGGCGACACCGTGATAGTCCCGAGATGGCTAGCCGGGACGAACCAAAACAAGAACCTAGCAAACATGTCACCGAGGTAGTAGCATTCCGGCGACAGCTAGTCTGCACACCTCTTGGCAGGCATTGCTGCTCAGGGATTGAGACAGTGACATCCCTCCGCATAGCCTTGGACAGTGGATCCGTAGACCACACGGCTACCATCCTTGACGTTCTGCAGACGATCGGATGGGTAGTCCGGATCCTAGGGTTGTATTATATCGACTAGCCGTGGTCGATGGTCTTGTTGATGGTGACCCCATCTTCGGATGGTGTTGTAGTACTACACGAGTCGTCGTTGCCCCTACGGAGTCCGGGGAGGATGTAAGGGCACGGCAGTTTCGCTAGGGGAGGCATCGTAGGCGACTAGCGAGACAGAGGAGAGTAATCAAGGGTCACCCGTCACCTCCGCCAACATCAGTGCAGCGGGCATAAGAAGAGACAGAGACAAAAGGCACTGATGGGCTTATGGGAAGTCCCCGACGGGAGAATTTCACTAAGCATAGGCTGGTAGCCTGAGTCTTGAGACTGATAGACATAGTACACCGTAGATGACATTCCGGTGACACTGACGACATAATACTAGAGACAGCTTAGGTGACATCTAGTGCTACACCTGTCAGATAGGCTTACACAGTTATTTTGCATTTATGATATGCTTCACATGTATTATATGAAAATGACTATTAATAAACCCAAGGCATCCTAGATTAATCCTCCTAGCCTTTGGATTCCTTATTCGGTTTCGAGCCGTAATTTCGCACTAGGCCGCAAGGCTGAGCACACCACTTTTCTCCGTGTGTGCAGGTGAGTTAAATGATCGATCATGGCGGTGGGTGAAGATGAGTTTTTCGATGAGTTGATCTTTATTCATTGATATCGTTATCATAGAATTGTAGTAGGTTTATCGGGACTGTGTTAGAATCGATGAGATAGATATTTGATTGTATATTCTGCTGTGTAAACAATGTGTTTGGATTGTATGTATCACTTGATGCCTTGTATGGGTCCGTTGGGCTCATACGGCGGTTGCCACATGCCCGACAGTAGGGTCGGGGCGTGACAGGGGGAGTTCCTGAGTTCCACCAACTGCGAGAAGATGCGGACGGAGGGTGGAGGAAGGAGAGGAGAGACGTGCGTATGTGTCCAGTGTGTTAACGACAGCGGAGCGGCGGCGGATCGACGATCGATCGGCGGCGGCGCTCATTGCGTGCGAACAGGGGAAGAGCAGAGGGAAGAAGCTGGACCGCGTATGCGACGGTCCGGTTCAACCCGGTTCAGCAGATCCGGTTCAGCCAGGACCGATTCAGCTACGGTTCAACTTTGGTTTAGCTGGTTTCCATGGTTTCTCAACCGATTTATCATAGTTCAACGTTGCTAGAACTTAATTGGTAAGTTTTGAGCTTTTAAGAATTTATTTAGAATTTTTATCAAGTTTTAGGTTCGGTTTTTAAATTATTTTAGAGTGGATTCAGGGTTTTGAGCGCATTAATGATATCAGAAAAATCTAAGATAATTAGTGATGCTAGAGTATGCTTAGATATAATTTCTATGATTTAATTAGAATTTTTCACAACTGTGAAGGTAGTATTTTGATTTAATTAGGGCGTTTCAAGTTTGTTTAGGGTTTAAATAAATTATTTGTGTCACGCCCCGACCCATTTGCCGAGTACGTGGCAACCGTTGTATGAGCCCAAATGACCCATACAAGGCATTTAATGATATACAAAGTTCACATACATTATTATTACAGCGGATAATACAATTAAATCAATTAACTCAGGTCTACTAACACAGTCCCGATATATCTACTACAATACTATGATCACAAAAATGGTAGATAACTATGTTCGTCGATAGTCTCATCTCCGTTAGCTATCTTGATCGGTCGTTTAATAGACCTGCACATATATTGAACGCAGTGTGCTCAGCCTTGCGGCTTTGTGTTTATGGCTCTAACCGCAGTAGAATAACTCAAGTAGAGAAAAGGAAGATTCTAACATGTTCATAACTCATTTAATAATATCAAACAAAGTATGTAAAATCAGCAAATAAAACATGAAGTATCATGAGAAGAATATATAGTACAAGTGTGTAGCTCCGCTATAAATATGAAGTGTGTTTATATCTCAAGATTATTGTCATTAAAAATATCATCTCATTCCAATATTGTGATCTGGGCAGCCAGTCTATGCTTAGGAGATCTCCTGATCAGGGAGTTACCATAAGCCCATCAGTGTCCTCTCTCTCTATGTCTCTACCTATGCCCGTCACACTGATGTTGGCAGAGAGGTCGGGTGACCATGAATCCCTCTCTATTGGTCCGTTAGGTAAATCTCTTCATCTTCATGTCCTAGCGACCTGTCACTCCATGCGTCTTCCCCAGACAATCCATGGAGCAACTCATGTAGTACTACACACTGTCCCCAGACAAAGTCGCTGCACCTAATTATACACATCGGCCACGGCTAGCCGATAATAAACCCCAGGATCTGGACTACGCATTAGAACGTCTGCAGAACGTCTGGAATAATAGTCGTGTGGTCCATGGATCCACTGTCTAAGGCTATGCGGAAGGAGTCACCGTACGAATTTACAAGCAGCGATGCCTGCCAGGAGGTGCGCATCCTAATCGTCACCGGAATGCTACAACCTCGGCGACGTGTTTGCTAGTGAATACATCACAACGTTCTCTAGCAATAAGCCAATCCATATTTTATCCCCACGCTTTATGTCCAAGATGGTTTCAACCTCTTTGGGTGGTATAGGTTTATGAGTATTAAAGCTCGTATCCGTAACTTAGGAGATCATATATGGTGCATCATCAATGTTTTCATACATAAGTATGTCAATTTCACATGACTATAAGTGATGCTTGTTGATGTCTATGAATATGTTAAACTATAGTGTAACATAATAGTTTCTAGATGTAACTATAATATTTTATTATTTTTCATCATAATAACATAGCAGATAATGAGCAAGAGAATAATCCTAGCACACAGCATATATAAGACAACAAATATGTCACATCATTAATATAAACAGGCTATTCTAATATACAAAGCATGAATCCTGAATAATTACATATTAATTTCTAAGCAGTAAAATATTTATCTACTAAAATTTCACCAACTTGAGAATAGTCTACTGTAGTGAAACGGCGCACCTGGATAAATAGAACGGTCTTCAGAACCAATCGTATACCAGCTTGCACATCATTTAATTATTCTAATGTATTTACCTATTACAAATAATATTACCTTTAGATATGACCTTTAATATTATTTATCATTAATCTTATCTACAAGATACTAAATCCACTATCTTTACTATTTTGCTCACCTAACCCATCCTAAGCTAATTAATTATTCAACAAGATTCAATTAATCCAACCTAATCTAATTAATTAATCTTATTCAATTTATAAACCTTAATCATAATTACCAAGCGACCATTAGAGTCCCAATTAATACCCAATTAAAGTTTGAATCATCCCTAGTCTTATTTAATCACTCCCCACTTTTATTTGGTTACAATATCTAATTACTAGCAATGTGAAAATTTGTAATTATATCTCGATGTTGACCTGCATTCGACTACCCATTCCATCACAATTATTATACTACATGCATGCTTACAATAAAAAAAAAAAAAAAGGAAAGAAAAGAGATTGTAACAGAATGCAGCATTAACTCAAAAATTGTTAGAATAAATTATTTATGAAAATGGAGATTTAAATTATGGCCTTATGATATAATTTGAATGTAAATAAAATTTATAGGAGTGGCTAGGCGTTGGTTGATGTATGAATGTTATTTATGCATGCTTGTTTGCTTGCATTTAATTTATTTTAGGAGATTGTGTTGTTGTGCTATTGCTTGACAAATCACGGCCAAGCTGTGATTTGTGTTTAGATAGAAAGGAATTATTTTTCTTGATTGATTGTGTGCTTGCTTGCTTTTAAGAATCACGACCAAGGTGTGATTCTTGTTAAAGATCTGCTTAAGACTCAGATGAGGGTTTATGGTTTCAAATTTATTTGGCATATTAATGATGCTGATTCCTAAGGGTTGTTGTTAATTATTGTACTTACTGATAAGTTATATATCTACTTGGCTACATATTTAATTAGCATGTGAATTATTAAAAGTATGACATGCTAGTTTACATATTATACTATTATATGCATGCTCTTGATATGAGTTTTGAAGTTATATCATGCTAGTTTATGTATAATGCTATGCTATGCATGCTCCTAATGTGAGTTGGAAGTTATACCATGCTGGTATATGTATGATGCTATTAAATGCATGATTTTAATGTTTATACTCATGGTGTGTGGTTATTGGTATGTTCATGTTATACTAGAGATGTAGAGACACTTAGCAAGAATATAGAACATGATGACATGAGATAAACTTGAGACACCTTAGGTGCATGTTATGATATGCCTAGGGTGGTCTGATTTAACACATGACTAAGAACTTAGGTTCTTAGGCTGCAATGTGTCAACATGTGGTGAGGAGCCATATGCTAGCATGGTAGAGATGCATATTCGGTTGACTTAGCCACAGATGCTTTGGTGTAGCTGAAATATCACTTCGGTGCAGAGCTCAATTTATTTGTGTTACACCAAGGTAGATGGTGTGCTAGGAACAGTACCTTCCCATGCGCTACCCAGGCTAGGGAACCTGATTGACACTGACATGCTCAACGATGGTGGGCTCTGAGCAGTCCAGGTTCATTGGTAGCATATGCAGTGGGTCTTAGCTTGCCAGGCTAAAGATTGATGTGGCTGATTATTTTGAATGGTGATCCTGCCATGGGGCAGAATTCTAGCGTTGTATGGTACTTGTGTTGCATAGAAGGAGTGTCGTGGTCACCAGCTCCTTCCGCCAACATCAATGTACAGGCATCTAGGACAGAGATGTAGTGTTGATACTGACGGGGTTCGGAGAGATCCCCGACAAAGGGTTTGCCTTGAACATAGGATGACTGCCTTAGGAGTGATACTGGATAACTTATTATATATTGATTTATGTGATTAGACCTTTTTAAGATTTAAGTTATAAAAATAAGTTTCTTATATCATGTTCATATGCTTTGTTTGAATAATGCGACTGCTACCTTGATTGTTAAGTTTTGCTATACGTTGTGTTATGTTAATTTAAATATGTGATTTGATAGATATATTTTCTTATTGGTTTATACAATAGCTTATGCCCTTTTTTAGGGTGATCTCCCTGTAGCCTCACTGAGTTTCGCAACTCAGATTAGCACATTTTTTCCTTGTTGCGTAGGCTACAGGTTGGACATTGGTATAGGGAGCGAGGGAGAACCTAGTTATGGTGAAATAGAGTTTATTTTAGAAATCTAGATAGAGATTTCATTTTTATAGTATTGATGTAAAATGTACATTATCTATATTTTCGCTGTGTTTGATAAAAAAAATTTATTGTGCTTTGTGTTACATCTAGCCTTGTATAAGTTGTGGTGGAGAAGTGCAGCTTATACGGTGGTTGCCTCATGCCCAAAGGTGGATTTGGGGTGTGGCAATAACCTAGGAGATGATGTTAGGGTTCTTAGTTGCTATGTGCCAACATATGGTAAGGAGCCATGTACTTGCTGAGGTAGAAGTGCAAGTCAGGTTAACTTAGCTGCAGATGCTTTAGAGTAACCGAGATCTCACTTCGGTGTAGAGCTCACCTTAATTGTGTTACTCTAAGGTAGATTGTATGTCACGCCCTGACCCTACCTCAGGTACGTGGCAACTGCCGTGCATCCCTACCACTGCCCTAACCCTTAAAGTAATGAAGGGACACACTAGGCATTTTCCCAACTTCCTCCTGAAGTATCTATACACATGCATATATATGAACTTTCAACTTTTTAACGATAAGCGGAAGCAAAGTGAATATATAAAAAAATACACGTAGGGAAAATCGGATCGTATCATTATACATTAAAAATACCATTAAATTGAACATGTCTAGTGGAGGTACTAAATAAAAGTGGTAGCCTCTACTCATATAGGACCCTATCACCTATCACCTCGCAACTTCCTGATCCGTCCAAGAAATTGGGTCCCAACTTGTACCTAACATGAAATAAATCACCTGTCATCCGTGAATATCCACGGATGACAGCCCCGAGGGGTGAGTAACTTCGTACCTAATGAGGTGGATAGAGAACAATGTAAAGTAAAAAGACATACAATAGATTTATAATAAAATAATATTACGAAACATGATTTTTCTTGTGAGCATGCAAGTATCCACTTCCAATAACTGGTAATACTGATCTCAACCAAGATATTAATATATTCATAAATTAATTCATTATAGTGCGATCAAAGATATTCAATCTATATATTAACAGCTAATATCGTATATACCTCTAACCTTATTTCCATAAATTTCGTTCCTCTTTATCTAGGTTGTAATTACTCTAGATGACCTTGTGCTAACCCTATCAAATGAATGCATATGTGTCTAACACTAATATATCTCTAATCTTACAAATTTTCAAATACTACAGGGGCCTGACATCTCGCTCAACTATGATTAGCAGTCGAGCCCTCAGGGGAAATTCATAGAGAACTAGGTATCCCTAATATTTTATAAATCACATAACCATAAGGTATGCCTAGCAGACCTTAGTGTATCAATATATCAAAAGTCAACATGATAACTCTAAGGCCATACCGCCCCATTTCTCCTGAGTTATTGGATCTAGCTACCTGGCATCACAATAGATAGTCCAATAATAATAATAATAATATATCAACCAGGAGTAAACATCTCCCATCCTAGCGACAAGCATACCATCCATGCCCCTCTAAATAGGTGGCCCATGGGGTACTAATTAAATAACTACTATAGTGTCTCAAACCCACCAGGGGCATACAAAATACTCACCCAACTGGCCTCACCAGAGTAGGATCCATAATCCGAAGGTCCAAGAAGGGGACATACCAGTAAATACCAGGTCATTCATAGTAAATACCATCGCCGGTCTGTGTAGAGGAGGGGAGAGAGAGAGAGAGAGAGCGCGTGTGAGCGTGCGTTCGGTGGGAAGAAATGAGGTTTTTTTCTAATTAATTAATTAAAATCTTAAATCCTAGATTAAATTTTGACTATCCAATTGACTAATCAAACGACGTCCAAATTACGATCCGTCTATGCTGTTGGATTCCTTATAAAAAATACTACCTGATGGTATAATTTTTACATCAAAATATCATACTTAAAAAATTCATATGATTTTACAAATAAGTTCTTTAAAAATTTCTTTTACGATTAAATTCTCCAAATACTAAAATTACTCTATTGCCCTTATTCAAAAATCATGGGTCTCACATGATGTGTTAAGAATAGTACCGTTCAATGCGCTACAAAGCTAGGGAACCTGAGGACTCCGATATGCTCAACGATGTGGGTCCCTAAGCAGTCTGAGTTCATTGGTAGCATATGCAAGATTTCTCAGTTTGTCAAGCTGGGACGCATGTTGTAAACCTTGTTTTCTTTATATAAAAAATAATAAATAGAAATAGAAATAAGAAAGAAAAAAATAATAATAAAGGTTTAAGTATAACATAAAATTTTATTTAAAGAATTTCTTTTATTTAAATTTGAATTAATAATAATAAGAAATTATACTTTAAGAGAATAAATTATATATATATATATATAATAATAATAATAAGTAAAGGGGTTTTAGAAAATTATGTTTTGAATATTGAATTAATAAAATAAATAGATAACCAAAACAAATAGGAAAATAATAGATAAAAATATAATGATAATAATATAAACTTTTAGAGAATATATATATATATATATATATATATATTAATAATTTTTTTTTGATAATTTAAAGAAAATAATTTAAAACAGTAATAAAATATTTAAAATAGTAGAGAAAAATAATACAATATTTTGATCAGTTAAAATATATTTTAAGAAAAAATAAAAATAATAAATAATATGTATAAATGAATTTATAAATATAAAAAAAACATCGCTGCATGTGTACCGGCCGAGTCGGCCGTGTCAGTCGACGAGTCATCGACTCGTCGATAGGGGTTATAAACCCTCAAACACAGAGCAGCGAGAGTTCGAGGTTTTCCGGCATCGGCGTGCTTGTTCGGAGCTCCGGCGAGCTTCGACTTTGACGAGAGACGGTCTGTCTAGAGGCCAGCTGTGGTCTCACGGCAGGAGGCGGGCGGAGAAGTCTCCGGCGGGCAGAGTTTTGGCTGGGAAGCAGTGGAGGTTGTGACGGCTGGCGGAGGCGCTATCCTCGATCGATTTCCCCGATGAAGGGCGCGAAGATCATCCTCCCCCTTCCCGGTGATGGGTTGGGCATCGAGTCGACTCCAGAGAGAGTCGATCTCATGTGGTGGCTACGGCGAGAAGGTCGGTAATCGGTGGAGAGCGTGGAGAGGGCTGCGGAATAGGGGATGCCCTATTTCGGTCGAAAGTGCCGGCTGGAAGTGCGGCAGTCACTTCTCTCCCTCCGGCGAGATTGCTTGAAGCAATTCGACTCCAGGTGAGTCGAATTGAAGCACGGGAGTAGTCACTGGAGTCTCGGAGGCGGCTGCTGGCGGGAGGCAATTCGGTGCACCACGGTTTGCAGCTGCAGCAGTGGCGGTGGAGCTCCTGAGCTCCACCAACGGTTAGTGGAGGCGATCGGCGGGTGGAGGAAGGAGAGGAGAGGCCGGGCGTGTGTGTCCGGAGTGTTAACGATAGTGGAGCGGCGGCGAGATCGACGGCGTCGAGCGAGGCGGCAGCGGTGGACTCGAACAGGGCTCAAGCGAGAGGAAGAATTCGACCGCACATACGACGCACGTGCTGCGGTTCAGCTGGCTGCGGTTTAGGCCGGATCGGTCTGATTCTGGACCGGTTTAGGACCAGTTCACCTTAGTTTTTCACAGGTTCTCACGGTTTTACAACCGGTGGCTAGAGCTTTATTGATGAGTTTTGAGCCTTAAGAAATTTATTTAGAATTTTTAACAAATTTTAGGTGCGGTTTTCGAATTAGTCTAGATTGGGTTCAGGATTTTGAGTGCATGTTAGAAAAATTTAAAATTAATCATGATTCTATGTTAGCCTAAAACATATTTTTCATGATTTAATTAGAATTTTTCAAGATATTTAGAATTTAATTTTGATTTAATTAAGATAATTTAGGATAATTTAGGGTTTAAATGAGTTATTTGTATTCTAGATGCATGAATAAATATTTTGGTAGATGTTATGACATTTAAATTATCTTAATTAGAATTAAAATGATTTATTGGGAATTTTTATAGAATTAATGGAATTCTGATATTGTAAATTGAAGTAATTAGATTAATTAGAATTTTCTAATTAATGAAATTGAATAATTTGAAATTTTATAAATTTATAATGTGATAAAATTTAGAGAATTGATTTATTTAGATTTTCTAAGTAGTGAAATTGGATAATTTGAGATTTTTGTAAATATAATTGATGTAATTAGATTTTTTATAAAACTATTTTTAGAATTAATTAAGGTGATATATATTGATTAAGATTTTTGGATATGCTTAAATTGTTAAACTAAATATTATTTTATAGGCTTGTTTATGTTTGAATGTGTGGTATTATGATTGTTAATGTGATAGATGATTGGTTGATTATAAGGAATTAAATAAAAAAAAGGAAATGGTGTGAGGATGTGAGTAGAAAGGTAGATAGAAAATCTTTATTTAAATTGTGTGATTTATGGTTGTTGGATGTATATATTTTATCTTAGGAAAATTGATTGTTGTGCTGTTGCTTAACAAATTATGGCCAGCTGTGATTTGCGTTTGAATAAGAAGGAATTATTGTGCTTGATTGATTGCTTGCTTGCTTTTAAGAATCACAGCCAAGCTGTGAATTCTTGCTTAATATTGCTTGGAGACCCAGGTGAGGGTTTATGGTTTCAAACTTATTTGGCCTACTACAGATGCTGAGTCCTAAGGGTCGTTATTATCTATTGTATATGCTGATGAGATGAATGTCTGTTTGTTGCATATTTTAATGGCATGTATGTTTTGATAGTTTTTGATAGATTTTGTTGTGAAAAGATATATAATGTTATCATATGTATGCTATCTATGATTGTTCTCATGTTATGCTATATATTGATATGTTCATGTTATGCTATAGATGTAGAGACATTTAGCAGGAACATACAACATGGAGACATGAGTCAAAAACTAGAGACACTTTAGGTTTATGCTATGATTAAAACCTAGAGTGATCTTAATTGACATTTGAATAAGAACTTTAGACATCATAGGATTATGATAACCTAGGAGATGATGTTAGGGTTCTTAGCTATGTGCCAACATATGGTGAGGAGTCATGTGCTAGCTGAGGTAGAGGTGCAAGTCCGGTTGGCTGCGGATGCTTTAGGGTAACCGAGGTCTCACTTCGGTGCAGAGCTCACCTAATTTGTGTTACTCTAAAGTAGATGGTGTGCTAGGAATAATATCATTCAATGCGCTACAAAGCTAAGGAACCTGAGGACACTGACATGCTCAACGATGTGGGTCCCTGAGCAGTCCGAGTTCATTGGTAGCATATGCAGATAGCCTCAGTTTGTCAGGCTGAGGAAGATGTGATGTTTGATTTTGTATGGTGATCCTGTAATGGGATAGAATTACAGTGTTGTATGGTACTTGTGTATGTATAAGAAGGGGTATCGTGATCACCAGCTCCTTCTGCCAACGTCAGTATACAGGCACATAGGGCAGAGACCTAGAATTGACACTGACGAGTTTAGAGTAGTCCCTGACGAGGAATTTACTTTGAACATAGGCTGGCTGCCTTAGGTGTAGTTTGGAAAAGATATTATATGGTAGTTAAAGAAATATGTCATTTGTGGATTTAAACTATTATTAAAATCCTTATATTTTATTCATATGCCATGTCCATATCATGATTCTGCCGCATTGATCTATTTGTATGCTTTTAAAATGTTGAAACATGTTGTTTGATATGTGACTTAGTGGATATTTCTTCTTATTGGTTTGTATAATACATTATGCTCATTTTTAGGGTTCTCTCTCTATAGCCTCACTGAGTTCGCGACTCAGATGTTTACATTTTTTTCTTGTTGCATAGGTTACAGGTTGATCATTCATGCAGTGAGTGAGGGAGAACCTAGTTATGATGAAATAGAATTTATTTTAGAAATCTAGATAGAGATTTCATTGTTATAGTATTGATGTAAAATGTACATTGTTTATGTTTTTGCTGTTTTTAATAAAAAGAAAATTCTTGTGCTTTGTGATACATCTAGCCTTGTATAAGTTGTGGTGGAGAAGTGTAGCTTATACGGCGGTTGCTACGTGCCCAAAAGTGGATTTGGGGCGTAACAATTAAGATGGTATCAGAGCATAGGTTTAAAATGATGAAATATAAAATAAGGATAAGGACTTATAGTACATCATAGGGTTGAGGACACATGTGAGATAACTTGGACGGGGTAAAGAGAGATTATAGCATAGAGAAGTCATCTACCCATTGGTATTAATATAGCATAAGATTTATTAGAAATTTTAATATTAACACAATATACAGTCATGGATATTTCAATTCTTCTTTATTTATTCTCTTAAATTGGTATACTCTCTAAGGAATAATTTCATCTAAAAGGGTATAGGGTTCCTCTCATTACTCTATAGAAGTGTAAATTAGAAAAGGTACACTTAAATAAAGAGTAAATTCTCATACCCGGTAGCGATATGATTGTTGATACCAAACTTTCTTGTTACATTACTAAAATTTCTTCTAGTAGGAGTATCACCCCTATATCTTCCTATACCAATCTACCTTATAAAATTTGTATAGAAACTAAAAGCTTCTTTTCTTTTGAAACTCGCAATGATTGCAACAATTAACTATGTATTGTGCCCTATCTACACCAGCTTACTATAAGTTTGGCTTATACCTTCTTCAGTCCTCAATGAACTACTAACTAAAGCAACCAACTGGGTGTTAGTTCCAGTCTTAGACTTTGTTTGGCTATGAAATTTTATTCTTCACTTTCGAATGGTACTCCACCATTATTTCAATAGTTATTTTACCACTCTAACCTTTCAAGCGGTTAGAAATCACTCATGTACCCTTGATATTATGCTTGCTTACAAGTTCCAAGTTATAGATCCAAAAATTTCTCCTCCAGGTTCCAACAATTTATGAAAGCATCATTGGATTCAAAAGAGATTGATTTTTCAACTTCGATTATTACTTCTCTTTTCCTATCATTTTCTCCTTTATTTTCCAATGCTTGTATTTTCGTACTTATTCTTGGAATGAATTACAAGGAAGATTAGGAGAGAATAATTTTTGAATACCTCCCAAGTTCTTAACCTTTGATTAGGTATATTCCACCGATCGTTGGAACTTATTCAAGTTGATTGTTTGTATTCCTTGATTACTACGTATTCTTAATACTGTGAGTTCCGTCTATACTTGTCTTTCAGAGGTCGTTGGAGCTATTCTTTACTAATGGTAGAAAATTTTCTCCTCTCAATTTTGAAACTCTAACTTTAGCAATCCAACTGCTCTCTTCATGTTAGGGTAGTTCATTATACTATATTGAGTTAATGGTTCCATTTTCCCATAATTCTTTTGGCGAATAACCATATTGTCTTTGAAGAGTAAGATCTCAACCTTGGTACCCAGGAGAAAAGGTCTATTTCATTCTAAATATTTTAGGACCATTATTAGAGAGGCAATTGCGGATTTCTTAAGATGATGTACTTCAGAATAATCAATCTTTTGTGATTGTCTCTTTTTCTCTCTAAGCCGACAACATTATTTTATTAGATGCTTAAATAAATTGGCTCAGTTTTGGACCTCCCTACTATCTCTACTATTCCTTTTGGGTACTGGTTCCAATGTAATCGTTGGAATTGGTTGAAGACCTTTGGTATCATATGAACTAGTGGGTACCATTGAGGTGTATCCACTATCTTACTTCAATCTTATTCCTCTAGCCTATTTAATAGTCTTATATGAATAAACATCACAAACTTTTATATCAGAAGAACTATACTATGCAATGTAGTTCTTCTTCCTTAAACTAGGAGAAACCAAAGTCCTGATACCCATGAACTATACTCAACTCTATCTATTCCATCATTGTCAATCACTGATATGCTTCAACCCTTTTTTATAGATCTTTAGCGGTGACCATTCTAGAAGTATTGACCATTCTTAAAATACTAACCATCCTTTCGTTGAGTATTTTTGGGTGCATTCAAAAGTGGTACCATTCCAAGCACTAAAGGAACTTAATTTCCTTGTATTCTTCTTTAGTATAATTTCCTTCCTAATCTTCATCATCTTTCAAAACCTTATTGGTGATACTCTTGACTCTTTCAAGAGAGATTCTAAATACAATCTAGAACCTCACGGTGTTGAACAATCTACTAAGAGTTACAAGTAAACTCAATGAGCACCTAATGCTGAAAGTTGACATTCTCAGTTTGTTAGATAAAGAGAATTGATCTCTCGTTCATATATACTTGCATATCTTTAATGTTGATTATTGAAGACCTTTCTATCAGATCCTAGACAAGCATATCTGCCACATCAAATAAATATATCAAAAATAAACCAATCATGGTTCCCAAAATTGTAGCCTTATCTTTCGTTACAGTTTCATTTCATATACTGGCATAATCGGATTACTATCCCTACTTTATTAAAGACCTTCCTGTATTCCTCCCTTAGTAAGATCGTTCCTACCTCAAAATCTCAACCATAAATTCTCATACCCAACTAAAAGGTGAACTAAAGCCAAAGATAGTGAGATGTATCAATCATTATAGCCAAGTATCATAAATCTGAAATTTATGCACCATCAGATTTACCTTGTCTTAGAGTTTTGATCACCCTGAACTCTATGAGTATAAAATTCCTATGAAATTTGGTATACATCTTCTTCATTTATGTAAAAACCTACCCTCAAAATTTTGGATTTATCTGATCTCTGTTGAGGAAGTTATGACCTTCCAAAGTTCACTAAATTTTGAAAATCTAGTGTGCCGAAAATTTGATACTCTTGAGTTGAAAACTATTTATCTTTTCATTTGAATCTTACCATGCCTTTGCTAACAACAAAATCTATATCCATTATTTTCCTTACCTTTGAGTTAGAATCTCCCAATTGTGAATCTAAGTGTGATTCTTCATCATAATAAGGGTTATGGGCTTATATGGACAACAATGTTAAATTTTACATTGCCTACATTCTAAACCCTATGAATCCCAATTTTCTTTATTCCTTTGAAAGGTGAAATCTCAAAGTTGGGTATCATTGATGAAGAGTCTATTCCTTCTAAATATTTTATGTTTGAAAAGTCGATTGCTTGACTTCTTTGGATGATACACATTCAAATAGTTAACCTGTTATAATTGTCTCTTTATTTTCCTAAGTAGACTGATTTGTTTGGATGCTTAATTGAAACTGTTCCAGCTGTTATAATTGTCATTGTTATTCTTTTGGTCATTGTTCGAATACAACTGTTGGAATTATTTAGAGATATTTAGTTGATCAATTAGTATTCTTTATTCATAGAGTGCTAAACCTAAGGTCTATGATCTTAATAGGTCCACCTACTTGTGTTCTGACCGATGTCGGAGCATAGAGCTCTTATGCGAACATGGTGTTTCTAAGGGGGTTGATCGACCCTTAGAGATGCTAGGATGTGAGCTAAAGAGCTGAATTAATACCTATAGGTACAAGACTTTGATATGATCTTAGGTATTGATTAGTGAACCGGGTATCAAGACAAAGGGATTAGTTGATGGGATTAAATTGCCTAGAAAAGACAGTGACTATTTCTTCCCTAGGTTGGCCTACTCTTATCTTATTTCTAAAGTGGTCTAAGTAAGATTGAAGGCAACTTAGGATAGACAAAGGAGTATATGCAGACAATCGGTGGAGGCTGTTAGAGATTGTGGTTGGGGGACAGAGTGTCCGTAGAGATGTCTCCTTGGAAAGGGTTTTCCCAATCTCACCTGAAGGAGAGGGTTGCCCCTGAGGTGTACTGGACCGTTTGGGATTTTTGAAAGAAGTTTGGGCTGGTGGCTTAATTACATTTATCGGTAAACTTAGACAGAAACTATAACGTGTTCCAAGTATCACTGCTTAAGAAATATGTGCCAAACCCACCGCATATTCTAACTGTACTTCCGACTACTTTGAGAGATGATCTAAAGTGTGAAACTAAGGCAGTGGCTATAGTTGATCGACATAGGCAAATGTTATGGGCTAATTATTGCTTGATGAATTGTTTGACTATATTTAAAATTTGTTTGACTTGGTTGAATGATTTATTTAGGTTCTTGTGTCTTAGAAAACATAATAAGTCCAGGAAACTTACGGTGGATAGGTTGTTAATTTTTGGAGGACCAAAAATCTTAAGGGGGAGAGAAATTGTAAACCCTATTTTTTTTTAACAAAAAAACTATTATTACTTGGCTGGTTAGTGAAGTGGTTTGAGTGTTGTATTAATAACGCAAAGGTCACGAGTTCAATACTTGTATGGGTCATTGGTCTCAAGTATCATTTTCTAATTTAAGGAATACTTAGTCCTACATCGGGGAATTTTTGGAAAGAAGTTACATCCTGGTCCTATATAAGGGATGGCGCCCCTCATTCACACCTGTAATATGAAATCTTCCTATACAATGAGTTGTGGGTTGTGGTCTTGCCAAGCCTAACATAGCCCGACAACGTGTGTAGCGCGTCGGTTGATCCGATTCGGTGAACGGACGGTTCACTTCACCCTCTCCCCTTCGAACGCTGCTGCTCCCTCGCTCCTCCATTCGATCAACTCTTCCGCAGATCCATCACCGCAAGCTCGACGGTTGGTTATGTGTTGTTGCTGTTGTTGGTTCGGTTGCTGAGTTTTGATGAAGTGTCGTAGATGATGTGAGATTTATGTGTATATCTCATTAGTTATTAGATATGATCACTAGGTAAAAATTTAGAGTCATTAGTTGAAACTATGAATAACTTAGAATTCTAATTAGCTCACAATTGTATGGGAACTTGGGTGATTAGGTTGTAGAGTAATGGTGGATAAGTAATTGGGTAGATTATGTTGGATAAACTAAATTGAGTTGAACAACATTTAACTAAATTGGGTTGAGATGAGTTTAAAGAAAGTAAGGAAAGGTGGTTAGTTTAGCTTATTAAAAAAAAAAAATAGATGATACTTAATATTAGAAATAATCTCTAAAGTCAATGATATTTGTAATAGGTAAGTCACCTCGAAATATTTAACGACGCTCAAGCTATTGTACGGTTGGTTCCGAAGGACGAATTACAACATCTAGGTGCGCTGGTTCACTACAGTAGACTACTTTCAAGATTGTAAAAATTAAGGAGATGATAATACTACTGCTTAGAAAAATTGATATCTAAATTGATATTAATGTTTGCTTGTGTGTTAAATAATCTTGCTCTTATTATATGTAGTCTGAACCTTGCTTATATGATATGTGGTAGTTTTAACCTTGCTTATGTGATCTACTTATAACCTTGTATGTGCTGTTATCTGAGAATGCTAGAATGCTCTTATTTCCTTTGATTCTTATCAGCCATGATGTCATGATAAATAAAACATTAGTGTTCCATTTATGGGTATGATGTAGATAAGTAGATAACACTAGAGTTGACATCTACCCGGACAATCAACAATAGAATCTATGGTCATATGACACTATCACACATATGTGAGGAAATATTAACGATACATCATGGCAGATATTTTGAACTACGGATACGGGTTTTGACCCTCCGAAAACCATACCACCTAAAGGGAAAAATTATAAAGGACATAAATGGTAGAATTTACTGTGGATCGGCTTATCGCCAAGAATCTCGCGACTTAGTCACCATACCCGCACGTGTGACGTGAAGTCGCCACCGTGATAGTCCTAATATGGTTAGTTGGGGTTGCGATCATACCGATGATCTTGCTAGCATGTCGCCGAGGTTGTAGTATTTTGGTGGCCGCTAGAATGCTCACCTCCTGGCAGGCATCGCTACTTTTGAGTGAGGAGAAAATCTATTTCCTTGCCTTCATTCCCTCATATGTTTCAATCATTTTCCCTTTAGCCGTGGTCATTCCTTTGATGCTGATTGTTCTCAAAATATTAATTATTCCTCTATGGAAAACTCTTGAGTTCATTCAAAAAGTAGTATCATTCTTGGCACCAAAAGAACTCATATTCCTTCGAGTGATATTTAATAATTCCTTTTCTTCCTTAATATGGATCTCTCCTTAACCTTTGTCATCTTTCAAAACCTTTGGGATGATACTCTTGACTCCTTCAAGAAAGAGTCCAAATACCATTTAAAACCTCAAGATTTCTGAACAATCTAGCATAAATTGCAAGTAAATTCAATGAGCACACAATACTGAAATTTTAGAATTTTCAGCAGGTTAAATTATAAGAATTGAGCTTATTTCTTGTTCAATTACTTACAAATTCTCAAGGTCGATTATTGAAAAAATTTCTGCCAAATCCTAGATAAGCATACCTACTGTACCAAACTAATATATCAACCTTGATCCTTAATTTTGAATTTTCCAAGTGATACTAAAGGAGAATTAAATTCGTAGCATTATCATTCATTAAGGACCCTACTGATATGCACATGCCTCGATTTAAGATGTGTGCAAGCAAGTTGGTCCCGATCTTCCGTCGTAGGAGAAATCCTTAAGGCGGGAAGTTGTGACTTTGATGACGGGTAGGCTAACCACGATCTAGGAATGCGACTAACAACCTCACAATTGCTAAACCACTCCTCAGTTGGTTATCAACCGTGTCAAACATGACTGACCTGTTCATGAAGAATGACACGAATAATTCAAGAGAATTGAAAGAGCAATAGCGGAAGGATCACTCAAGATGTGATTAAAGAAATTGGACTTCAAGTTTGTAGCAAAGCATTACAAAAGTGGTGGTTAAAGCAAAAATCAAAGTCCCCTTCAATAGGATATGCTCCACCAAATATATAGACACAATAATGGATATTTTTTCATATTTTGTTTCACTAAAATAGAAAAAATGAATATATAAATTTCCTCCTCTTGTAAGCCACGAATTTTGGAAAATAAATATCATTTGATGAAGATTTAAATAAATATTTGATGAAGATTTGATCTTCATTAAATATTCCTTGATTTGCTCTTGAATAAATATTTGATGAAAATTTGATCTTGAATAAATATTCCTTGATTTGCTCTTGAATAAATATTTGATGAAGATTTGATCTTGAATAAATCTTCCTTGTTTTGCTCTTGAATAAATATTTGATGAAGATTTGATTCTTGAATAAATATTCCTTCAATTACTCATGCAACTTCCATATGAGTAATTCATGCAACTTCCATATGAGTAATTCCTCCATGTATTTCCTTGCATGTAGGTTTGGAGAACGTATGAGATTGAGTTAAGTTTGAGGTTTTAAGGATTAAGATGACAGTCCCGATATAATCTAGGATAAAATACAAGTCGGAAATATAATAATATATTTCCTTGGTAATGAGTTTTACTCTGCCGCCAATAACTATCGTTACGATTAATTTTTCGTGGCCCGATAATCACCGTAATATAAAGATAGTAAATCCATTAATCTCCGGATAATATATATGATTACAATTTTCACTAAGTCAGAGAAGAGATAGAAACTTAGATCAATATGCTCAAATCTACGATCAAGTTTCATTTCTAAATGATCAAGTAAATTTATCCATGATCATACTCAAGGTTACATTGTTGGGTGCATCATAATCACCTCTTATACCAACATAGGTAGCTTTGATCACTTTGATCTTAAGAGTATTGATATCGAATTATCCATTCTATATCTTAATCATATTATTTGTATCCCATAACCCCATCTTGAGATATTGAGTTCAAATAAATTTATCAATATTTGATTGTATCCACTCTAATTCGAGCTCTTGCTCCTGGAGTTTGACTCTTAAACATAGAAGCTCCAGATGCACTCTCACGTTCATACTCTCAGGCTAGATAGCTGACGTATCAGGTAGTCTATCAGGATTATTAAATTATAGATTATCTATGAATCTTATCATCAATTCATATGTCATGATCTAGCTAAATAATTAATACATTATCTGATTATTTTATTGACTCTCCTACGTGAGTTAGCACGTATGCTACTATATGACATTTGAGTATGCGGTTAATTAGATATCTCATTTAACTTTTACTTATATTACAAATTATAGTTATATCATCGTATCATGAAACCTGGCGATATGAACCTATTAACTATCGTCGGTATACGAGATTTCCAATAAAGTAGGAAATCTTGAATCGTAAGTTCCATCTATGACCAATTTGGACGTATATAAAATTATGTAAATTATCCCACATTATACAAAAGTGCCACATCTTTATTTTTATCATAAAAAATTTTCGTGCAAATCTTTGCCTTAATTATTTCTTAGATCTTGAGAACTACTAATATTGAATGTCCATATGAGATCTACGTAAGACCCCTGAGCTCAA
Organism: Thalia dealbata; assembly: GCA_030544415.1. Taxonomy (NCBI): domain Eukaryota; kingdom Viridiplantae; phylum Streptophyta; class Magnoliopsida; order Zingiberales; family Marantaceae; genus Thalia; species Thalia dealbata. The sequence continues at coordinate 14,985,975 of CM060458.1, forward strand.
AAGAAAATCTACCGATATGGATTACGTATGAGATAATTTTGTTTGAACCTAACTCTTTATTAGATTTCTTAAAGGGACTTTATTCCAGATTCATAAAGTTGTTTGTAGATGGATCTGTATCAAATGATTTGAAATTATCTATGATCTTATTCTCATTTGAGTTAATTATTATATATATATAAATCTCATGAGTATATGTTGATTTTTTTGGGTCGTCATCATAATTTTTAAGTTGCAACTAGAAGTTGACCGTCATCAATTATAATATTCGTGTCAACTCCCAACACTTGCACTCTTGCATCAAGCTTCCTACACTCTTTCAAGCAGTTCACCAATCATATTAAATCTTTGTTGAGCTTGGAGCATCTTCCTTTGTACCAGCATTCAATGCATTCAATGTAGTTGTTTCCTGCTATTTTCTTCTATCTATCAGTCTCTTTTCTGAGCTTTGAGCAGCTTTAACTTATTTCATATATGCTATATATGGCCAACTTATTAGCCAAGTAGTTTTCTTTTATCTGCTTCCTCTAATTCTTCTTAGTGGTCTTTCTGAATGCAAATTCTGTTGAATATTTCTGCAATTTTCTTTGCAGTTATTTCCTCAATTATTTTTTGTAGTTTGCAGTTCCTTTTTGTGAAGCTACTTCCTTTGTCAAATGCCCTTAGTCAAATTATATCCATCGTTGGTAGATTTCTTTACTCCTTTTTATTTCTATAGCTCCCTCAGCTTAGCTCAATTCTTTACTTAGTATTTTTGAGCTCAGATTCCTACATTTTCATCAGTATCATTATAAGTATCCGGTCTTTTTCTGCAGTCTTATTTAGTCAATGCAGTTGGCAGCATTTCTACATCTGCAGCTCACATTTCAACTACTTGCAGATTTTGTATAAACTTTGGTTCTTTTTTTTTTATTTCTTTATTTCTCCTTTAATTTCTTGATACTATAGTTTTTTGGTACCTTTATCACGTATTGATGTGCATGTTGATATTTTTGCAAGGTATTATTTCTGGCTCTTCTTTAGTCCGGCCAAAATTTAGCATGATCTATAAATTTCGTATCAAATTCAGTTTCAGATTCCATCATGTGTCAACCTTAATATGCATGTTTCATCTCTTGCTATCCAACATCAAACAAGCTATCTTAGCTTAAGCATTTTGGTAAGTGACTATCTATATTTCTACTGTAAATATTGAAAATATAGAAATGAGGCTTCATTGAGGTTTGCATCGAGATCATTATATCCAAATACTAGAGCCTGAACCGCAACTTCTTTAGTGTTTTCATATTGAGTTGAAGGAAAGCAATTTATTATATTGAGATATGATGTTCTCTTTACGACTATGATTTAACTATCTATAAAATATCATATGCTCTCTTTAGATTGTGGAACCTGTCCTTACATTATAAGGTAGTGGTTGTAAGAATTTAAAATTGGCGTGGAGCAAGTTAGTGGGCATTTAATGAGCGGTTATTGCTTTCTTTTTATATATTATCCTCAATCTAGAGGTGACTCTATTATGATCATATTATGTTCAGGGGCGTTTGATTATGGTTAATTATGAACCGTGAAAGGTTATTTATATGCTAGAGTTATAGGACTCCCTAGCATATCTACCCAAGAAAAAAACTGAAATATTATCTTCAACCTCTGCTCATTTATATGTCCCCCTAGTTTTATCAGTAAATTGCATCACCAGCGAATAGTTATCTCGAATGATCTTAACAATCTATTATTGTGGAGTTTGATCTACTTATCTAAGATTCATGTGATAATTCTAGTATACTACTATCATACTAAGCAATTATTTATCACCCTACTAAGCAATTGCTTTCTACCACGAACTAGGATACGCATCTTTTTGTTGAATAATATGGATGCTCAAGATGTCTCGATTATGGTTATTGATGATACCGACATGATTTTTGTTGACTTGGACATGACGACTGATGACCCAAAAACATTCATTAATGACCCATCATATAGATGCCTATCTTGAGTATCTCATTTTATTCCAATCTTGGAACTTGTCATACAGTAATCGTACTCTAATGTATGAAGAAATTATTTTTTGAGAACCAAAATTTTAAAGGGGGGGAGTACATGTAAACCCCCACTCTAAGGGAAGAAAGAAAGAATTTTAATCTCTCCATAACTAAATCGATCTGAAATTTTGAGGATAAAATTTTTTGTAATGGGGGTAGGTTGTGAGACCCGTGATTTTTGAATAAGGGAAATGAAGTAATTTTAGTATTTGGAGGATTTAATCGTAAAAGAAATTCTTTAAAGAACTTATTTGTAAAATCATATGAAATTTTAAAGTATGAGATTTTGATGTGAAAATTATATCATCAGGTAGTATTTTTGATAAGGAATCCAACGGCGCAGACGGATCGTAATTTGGACGTCGTTTGATTGGTAAATTAGACAGTCAAGATTTAATTAGGATTTAAGATTTTAATTAACTAATTAAAAAAAAATCCTCATTTTCTTCTCACCGAGCGCACAATCGTGCGCTCATCCCTCGCTCACTCTCTCTCCTCCTCCGCAGTAATAACGGCGACGGTGACCAATTTTCCTGACGAAGCTGCGGTGAAACCACAATGAATTAGGCTCCCAAATTTTAGCCATAGGTAGACCTCGACCTCCTCTTCATTTTGATACCAAGATGCCCAAATTTAGTGTAGAGATGAGAGAGAAATCACGCGAGAGGCGTCGGTGGCGAGGGTTTCGATTGTCGGAGTTTGCTCCGACGATTTTCGGCCATTCCGACCGTGAAACACTGCAAACTTGGTACCTATGCATTCTCCTTGACGAGAGCTATCCATTGTTTCCAGAGTTGATGGCTATTGACTGCCGGTTGGCCGCCGGCGAGCTAAAAACCCTAACTTAGGGATTTCGTCTAAAATTTTAATCGGTGAAATTGATCGCGTGTGAACTATAAAAATTGGGGCAAATATGATTTTTGGAATCCTCATGAAGAGAGCTTTCGATTGGTACCAATATTGGAGCTGATCGAAGAACTTCGCCGGTGAGGATTTCGGTGATCTTTCGGCGATCGCCGGAGAAATTTTCCGGCGAACTTGGGAAAAAAAAAAGGTGATTCTAGAGATCATTCTAAGAGTGGTGGTGAAGAGAGATTGTGGATAGAGACAGTGTCAGAGAATAAAATTTAGTGAACGAACCTTGGGTTGGTTTCGAAGAGTAAACCGCCAATAAGGTGAGTAGGCTCATCATAGTATGACTCATTCCCGCTAGTTAATTATGTTGAAATGCTAAATATAAAATAATATCATGCGGAACATGATAACATAGAAAGTAGTATTATGATTTACACGTAACACTTTTTTATAGAGACATAGGTGACATGATACTAGTACCATTTAAGAACATCACTAAATTTTAAACTAAGGGTGTTATTAATGCACCCTAGATGACATCGCGAACCATTATCGTTCGGTTAGTGATGTTCACACACCAGCACCTCCTGAGGCTACAGATCATAGATGGCTTAGATACTGGGAGTAAGCTGAGGGTTGGACAAGATTAACTCGTAGGTCGAGATAGACCAAAAATAGAGCGGGTCCATACCCAGATACCGATACCCGCACGAGTGTCGTTTAGGTGGCACCGTGATAGTCCTGAGATGGCTAGCGAGGATGAACCCTACCATGGACTTGGCACCGATGGAGACGGGGTTGCCACAACCCATTGTGCGGATGTATGTATATCCCGATCCACGTCGACTGCTATTGGACTGGGAAGGTGATTCCCTATGCGAGGCCTTGGACAGTGGATCCGTAGACCACATGGCTATCATCCTTGACGTTCTGCAGATGATCGGATGAGTAGTCCGGATCTTAGGGTTATTATTATTTCGGTTAGCCATGGCCGATGAGACTGTTGTGATGGTGACCCTGTCTTCGGACAGTGTGTAGTACTACACGAGTCGTCGTTGCCCCTACGGAGTCTGGGGAGGATGCAAGGGCACGACAGTTTCGCTAGGGGAGGCATGGTTAGCGACTAATAAAATGATGGAGAGTGATTTTGAGTCATCCGTCCTCTCCGCCAGCATCAGTTCAGCAGGCATAGGCAGAGACAGACTGTAATGGCACTGATGGGCTTAGAGAAGTCCTGGGCCAGGGCTTTCCTTAAGCATAGGCCGGCAGCCCGAGTCATGTGATATAAAAATAAAGATGTTATATATGATTTACACTAGTGACACTGATATTGTATATAACCTAGGTGACATTTAAAGACATACATCTACCTACAACCTAGGTTGACATATAACATAGTCGGATAATACATGTAAAATATTAAAAAGCTTGTTATGTGCTAACTAATCCTACTAAGGCATCCTTGAACGATCCCCTTAACCTTGGATTTTGTATTGTGGTTTCGAGTTATAATTTCACACTAGGCCGCAAGGCTGAACACACCGCTTTCAATGTGTGTGCAGGTTGTTAGATGACCAACCGGGATATTTGATGAAGATGAGGGCTATCGATGAAGTTAGTTTTATTTATCGATAACGTTATTGTAGAATTGTAGTAGGTATATCGGGACTGTGTTAGTAGAGTTGTATAAGTGATTTAATTATATATTCCGCTGTGTCGATTGTGTGTATGGACAATATTTATTACCAAATGCCTTGTATGGGTCCTATGGGCGCATACGGCGGTTGCCACGTGTCCGACAGGTGGGTCGGGGCATGACAAGGATTGAAGATTGAGTCGAGCAACCTTGAAATAAAGATAGTGAACGCTTCAACCTCTCACGTCATTAGGATGGTTTGACATGCTCCTCTTCAAGTCGAATAATGGAAGGGACGAGTGAACATAATGGTGGTTCCGATATATGACTTTGACTTCATCCTTGGAACGGACTTTCTACAGCATTCCCAAACCATGGTCACCCCTCACTTAGGGGGACTCATAACGATTGACATTGCGCAACCCTGCTCCTCCCGCACAATGCCGATCCCTCCTGTGAAGAATGTGGGTGGGCCTTGAAAAGCATCTCCTAGTAGCAGTGCGACTAGGGAAAGAGTCGGGGGTCACCAAGCCCTACGGACTTCCAAAATTTTTACTAGCATGGAAGATAAAAGGTCATCACACTAACTCGATTCCAAGCGGACATCTACTTGTGGAAACTACCTATCAGAATGTTCCAGCATAAATGATGGAATGGAGAGGACCACTAAAGGCGAAGCCCCACCACCCAGCATACTTGGGCAAGACGAAGGGTGGACTATCGGATGTGGAAGAAAATGAGGGCATTTTCAAGCTCGAGTGGGGGAGAACTGTCATATCCCCTTGCGTGGATGCCCACAAAACAAGGGTAAGGACTATGGATTGCCCTTTGTCCAGGTCGCATGCCACAAATGACCTCCTTAATGGAGGCATCCCAATAATATACAAAGTTGGTCGCAATAAGGAGTAACATCAAAGAGAGGATCTAAGAAGCCTTCGTCTAAGAGAATAAGGAACCATAAAAAAGGAAGAGCAGTAGTATGTAGCTGGGGATCTCCCTTGTTTGATCCTTTTTACTTAGAAGAAAACTCCTTCCCCGATTACTTGAATAAAATACTCTTGTCACGCCCCAAATCCATCTTTGAGCACGTGGCAACTACCGTATAAGCTTCACTTCTACAGCACAACTTATACAAGGCTAAATGTATCACAAAGCTCCACAATAAATTTTATTAAACACAGCAGAAATATAATAAATTACATTTAATGCCAATACTATAAAATGAGGTTTTATCTAGATTTTCAGAATAAATTCTATTTCATCATAGCTAGGTTCTCCCTCGCTCCCCGTAGCAAAGGCCAACCGATAACCTACACAACAAGAGAAAAATGTGCACATTTGAGTCACGAAACTCAATGAGGTATTGTACAAGCCAATAAGAAAATATATCTACCGAATCACACATTTAAATTAACATAGCATATAATATATAACAAATCTTATTATATCAAAGTGACAGTCACATCATTTAAAATAAGGCATGTGAACATGATACAAAAACTGTATTCATAACAATAAATAACTTAAATTTAAAGATGTCATATCACTTTAACCAATATATCATAAGTTATCCAGTACTACTCCTAAGGCAGCCGTTGTGAGACCCGTGATTTTTGAATAAGGGCAATGAAGTAATTTTAGTATTTAGAGAATTTAATCGTAAAAGAAATTCTTTAAATAACTTATTTGTAAAATCATATGAATTTTTAAAGTATGAGATTTTGATGTAAAAATTATACCATCATGTAGTATTTTTGATCAGAAATCCAACGGCGCACACGGATCGTAAGTTGGACGTCGTTTGATTAATCAATTGGATAGTTAAGATTTAATCTAAGATTTAAAATTTTAATTAACTAATTTATAAAAAAATTCATTTTCTTCCCACCGAACGCACGCTCGTGTGTGCTCCCTCTCTCTCTCTCCTCCTCCAGAGTGACAACGGCGATGGCGACGCAAATTTCCCGATGATGCTCCGGTGAAACCACGACGAATTAGGCTCCCAAATTTTAGCCACATGTAGATCTCGACCTCATCTTCATTTTGATACCAAGATATCCAAATTTGGTGTAGAGATGAGGGAGAAATCGCGCGAGAGGCATCGGCGACGAGGATTTCGATCGTCGGAGCAAGCTCCGACGATTTCTGACCGTGAAACCTTGCAAACATGGTGCTTATAGATTCTCCTTAATGAGAGCTATCCATTGGTACTGGAGTTGAGGGTTATTGGCCGCCGGCTAGCCGCCGGCGTGCTAAAAACCCTAACTTAGGAATTTCGCCCAAATTTATTTAATCGGTGAAATTGATCGTGCATGAGCTATAAAAATTGGGGCAAATATGATTTTTAGAATCCTCATGAAGAGAACTTTCGATTGGTACCAATATTGGTGCTGATCGAAGAACTTCACCGGCGAGGGTTCTGGCGAACTTTCCGGCGATCGCTGGAGAAATTTTCCGGCTAACTTGGGAAAAAAATTGGGGTGATTTTAGAGATCGTTCTAAGAGTAGTGGTTAAGAGATATTTGAGAAACTATTTCTGAATTGAGAATTAAAATTTGTTGAATAATTGACAGAAAAATATAAAATGTGTAAATGACGACACGTGGATTGAGATAGTGTCAGAGAATAAAATTCAGCGAACGGACCTTAGGTTGGTTCTGAAGAGCGGATCGCTAACCCAGGTACGTTGGTTCATCGATGTAGGATTTATTCAAGTTAGGGAATTCCTACTGAAGTCTTCTTAGGAAATTCTTGGATGCCTCGAATATGATAAAATATAATGTTTATCAAGATTATGTATGTATGATGTTAGTGTAATTTATTTTTGTCTAACATGCATGATATACCATGTTCCCAATGCTTAGCATTTAACATGTTGTAATATCTAGTCGTGCATGTTTTACTATTTTTCATGTTATATTCAACACAACCATCATACAGACATAAATATAAATAATGACATGTTAGAACCCCTTGGAGACATCACTGTAACTTAGACAGAAAGGTGCATTTCTCACATGCCCCGGTTGACCGCCGCGTACCGACGATAGTCAAACGGTGATATTCTGCTTTGCACCACTCCCGAGGCTATACATAGTTTAGATATTGGGAGCTGGTGGGGAAAGGGACCGTACGAACTCTAAGGTCGTACTAGACCAGAAATATGGAGCAGGTCCCTACCCGAAAAGTTTATGCCCGCACGGGTGTTGTTTAGGCGACCCCGTGATAGTCTTGAGATGGCTAGCGAGGATGAGCCCTACCATGGACTTGGCACCGAGGGAGTTGAGGTTACCACAGTCCATCGTGCGGATGTGCGTCAATCTCGGTCGACGTCGACTACTATTGGACTGGGAAAGGTGATTCCCTATGCGACGCTTTGGACAGTGGATCCGTAGACCACCCGGCTATCATCCATGACGTTCTGCAAACAGTCAGATGAGTAGTCCGGATCTTAGGGTTGTTTTTATCGGTTAGCCATGACCGATGAGTCTTGTTGATGGTGACCTTTTCTTCGGGCACACGAGTCGTCGTTGCCCCTACGGAGTCCGGGGAGGATGTAAGGGCACGGCAGTTTCGCTAGGGGAGGCATTAAGGGCGACTAGCGAAACAGTAGAGAGTGATCAATTGTCACCCGTCCTCTCCGCCAACATCAGTGCAGCGGGCATAAGTAGAGAGAGGGACAGAAAGACACTGATGGGCTTACGGATGCCCTTGGCCAGGGTATTCATTAAGCATAGGCTGGTAGCCCGAGTCTTGAAACTTTAAAGTCGTATTATAACGTAGGTGACATATGCTGATGACATTGTCACTAGATACAACTTAGGTGACATCTAGTGAAATACACGTCTATATTTATTTATGCTGCTTTACTGCTTCTTATGTCGTGATTTACACAAATCAAATGAAAAATGATGATTAATAACCAAAGGCATCCTAGAGTACTCCTCCTAACCTTTGATTTCTTTATTCGGTTTAGAGTCATAATTTCGCACTAAGCCGCAAGGCTGAGCATACCGCATTCAATGTATGTGCAGGTTGTTAGATGACTGTCCGGGATATTTGATGAAGATGAGGACTATCGATGGATTTAGTTTTATTTATCGATGTCGTTATTGTAGAATTGTAGTAGGTATACCGGGATTGTGTTAGTAGAGTTTCATAAGTGATTTAATTGTATATTCCGCTGTGTTGATTATGTGTATGGACAATATTTATTACCAAATGCTTTGTATGGATCCTTTGGGCTTATACGGCGGTTGCCACGTGTAGCGATGGTTTTTTTTATAAAAAAAAAATCAAATTTAAATTAAAAAATATTTATTATTAAATAAAAATTTTAAAATAAATTTAAACTTTTATTTTCATTATTATCTTATCTATTCCCATTTTTATTTATTAATTGTTTTTTTATTAGTATAATGTTAAAATAATTTATTTTTATTTTTTTTTAGATAATGGGTTTACAAATGTCATCTCCTAAGTTATCCTGACCCTAAGATGTTCAAAAGTTATCGATTAAGTGTCAAATAAAATCACTCTAGGTGTTATTATAACATGAACCTAAAGTGTCTTTAATTTTTTGTCTCATGTTATCATGTTCTGTGTCTTGCTCAATGTCTCTATATCTCTAGCACCACATAAACATATCAATAACATAATATGAGCAAAACATCAATAACATGCACATGATAGAATCATATCTATATACTGGCATGACATACTTTCAAAGTCACATCAAATCACATGCTAATTAAATATGGAACCAAGCAGATATATAACTTATTAGCATGTATAATAATTAACAACGACAGTTAGGACTCAGCACTGTAGTAGGCTAGAAATCTGAAACCATAAATCCTCACCTGAGTCTCAAAATAATATCAAGCAAGAAGTCACAACTTAACTATGATTCTTAAAAGCAATCAATCAAGCACAACAATTCATTCTTCCTCCAACACAAATCACAGCTTGACCATGATTTGTCAAGCAATAGTATAGCACTTAATTTTCCTAAGATAAAATAAATACATCCAATAAACATAAATCATACAATTCAAACAAGAAGTTCCAACCTACCCTTATACTCACATCCTCACACCATTTTCTTTATTTTATTTAATTCCTTATAATCATCCAATCATCTATAAACAACCACCATCCAACACAATCAAACATAAACAAGCCTATAAATAACATTTAGTTTAACAATTTAATTATACTAAAAATCTTAATCAATATATACCACCTTAATTAATTCTAAAAACAATTTTAATAATTCTATGGCAAATCCAATTACATCAATTAAATTTATAAAATCCCAAATTATCTAATTTTATTAATTTAAAAAATCTAAATAATCTAATTATCTCAATTTACAGTTTGTAAATTCATTAATTTCGTAAAAATTCTAAATAAATCATTTTAATCCCAATTAATACAATTCAAATGTAATAAAATCTACCAAAATATTCCTTCATACATATATCAAACAATTAATTCATTTAAACTCTAAATTATCTTAATTAATATTAGAACTGAATTCTAATAATCTTAAAAAATTATAATTAAATTATGGAAAATATGTTCATGTATAACATAGTATCTGAATTTATTTTAGATTTGTCAGACATCGTTAATACACTCAAAACCCTGAACCCAACTTAAAATAATTCAAAAAGTGCACCTGAAATGTGTTAAAAAATTTATGTCATGCCCCGACCTATCTGTCGGGTACGTGGCAACCGCCGTATGTGCCCAAAGGACCCATACAAAATATTTAATGATATACAAAGTTCACATACATTATCATTGCAGCGGATAATACAATTAAATCAATTAACTCAAGTCTACTAACACAGTCCTGATATACCTACTACAATACTATGATCACAAAAATGGTAGATAACTATGTTCGTCGATAATCTCATCTCCGTTAGCTATCTTGATCGGTCATTTAATAGAGCTGCACACATATTGAATGCAGTGTGCTCAGCCTTGCAGCTTTATGCTTATGGCTTTAACCGTAGTAAAATAACTCAAGTAGAGAAAAGGGAGATTCTAACATGTCCATAACTCATTTAATAATATTAAACAAAGTATGTAAAATCAGCAAATAAAACATGACGTATCATGAGAAGAACATGTAGTATAAGTGTGTAGCTCAGCTATAAATATGAAGTGTGTTTATATCTCAAGATTATTATCACTAAAAATATCATCTCATTCAAATATCGTGATCTGGGCAGGCAGCCTATGCTTAGGGGATCACCTGATCAGGGAGTTCTCATAAGCCCATCAGTGTCCACTCTGTCAATGTTTCTACCTATGCCCGTCACACTGATGTTGGCAGAGAGGTCGGGTGACCGTGAATCACTCTATAATGGTCCCCTAGGCGAATCTCTCTATCTCTGCATCCTAACGACCTGTCACTCCATGCATCTTCCCCAGACAATCCAAGGAGCAACTCGTGTAGTACTACTACACACTTTTATTAACTCCAACCATCTTCTTTGTCTCAAATTTAGTTCCTTCTGAGTCATAATATATTTCAAACTCTGATGGTCGGTAAAAAATATGGCATCGAACTCCGTATAAATAGTGTCGCCATATCTTTAATGCAAAAACTACTGCTGCCAGTTCCAAATCATTAGTAGGGTAATTTAATTCATGCTTCCTTAACTGACGAGATGCATATGCAATCACATTTCTCTCTTGCATCAGTACACATCCCAATCCTTGTCTAGAAGCGTCACTATATACAGTATAATCTTCATCAGGCTTTGGTAATGTCAGAACTGGAGTAGAAGTAAGACAATCCTTAAGGTTTCTGAAAACTATTTTCACAATCCTGATCCCAGTAAAATTTTACTTCCTTTCTCGTTAACCGAGTCGGCGGTCCACCTATCTTAGAAAATCCCTCAATAAATCTTCTATAATATCCAGCCAGACCTAAGAAACTACGAATCTTTGTAACATTCTTGGGTCGTTCCCATTTTAAAACTGCTTCCACTTTACTTGAATCAAACATGATACCTTTTTCTGATACTGTGTGCCCCAAGAATTTCACTTCTTTCAACCAAAACTCGCATTTGGAGAACTTTGCATACAGTTTCTTTCCTCGTAGTGTTCGTAACACTATTCTTAAGTGTTCAGCATGCTCTTTTTCTCCTGGCGAGTATATCAAAATATCATCAATAAATACAATCACAAACTTATTCAAATATAGATGGAATACCCTATTCATTAAATCCATAAATGCAGCTGGGGTATTCGTTAATCCAAAAGGCATTACTATGAATTCATAATGTCCATATCTGGTTCTAAAGACAGTGTTAGGTATGTCCGACTCCCTGATCCTCAATTGATGATATCCTGATCTCAAATCAATCTTTGAGAATACCTTTGCTCCTTGTAATTGATCAAAGAGATCATCAATTCTTGGCAAAGGATATTTATTCTTGATGGTCACTTTATTTAACTATCCATAATCAATGCATAATCTTAAAGTACCATCTTTCTTCTTTACAAATAATACTGATGCTCCCTAAGGTGAGGTACTCAGTCTGATAAATCCTTTATCTAGTAATTCTTATAATTGTACCTTTAATTCACTAAGTTTTGCAGGTGTCATTCTATAGGGTTGAATCATGATAGGGTGAGTTCTGGTTGCAATTCAATAAAGAAATCAGCTTCCCTATTAGGTGGTACACATGGTAACTCTTCTGGAAATACATCGGGAAATTCACACACCACCGATATCTCTTCTAGCTTGGTTCCAGACGTGGATGTGTCTATTATGTGAGCTAAATAAGCTACACATCCTTTTCTTATTAATTTCCAAGCTTGTAACGCTGAAATCACACAAGTCGGTAGGATTCGGCGGTTCCCACTAAAATGCAAATCATGTAGACCCCCACTTTTAGGTGGTTTAATTAATAAAATAATAATAATTAAAAATAAAAATTTTCTTAAGCTTAAATTGAGAAAAATTAGGTAGAAGAATTTTTGAGTGGATTTAAAACTCAAATAATAAAATTTGATAAAAATTTTAGTCAAATTGGATATAACTATGATTTATAAAATTTCTATAAGAACTAAGTTAGAAATTTAGTTAAGTGTTGAGGATTAGATGACTTTTAAATAGAGTTAAGACCTAGACGGTGACCTTAGGTTGATATTTGGTATTAAAAAGGACCTAGTTGTAAATTATTAAAATTTTATAGGGACCTAGTTAGAATTTTTATTAAAAGGAAGGGACTTAGTTGAGAGTTAGTAGAGTTGAGGGGGGCTAACTGCATAAGTTACTAATCACACGCTCCTCACATGCTCCTCACATGACCAGTCCAACTAAAAGTTAGGTGCTTGCGGTGAACATTTGGGTGAACATTTGTCGTCCACTCGCCGCGGCCCTTCCATCGTCGCGTCGCCGTAAGTTCATGTGATGGAATCCTAGTGGGTGATGTGATGAACTAGGATTATTGAATTCATGCTATCTCCCCCACCTCCTTCTCATTCCCCTATTTTCTCTCATTTTTCTATTGAACCCTCCCATTCTTCTTTGTTATTCTTTTCTATTTAAAATTTTGCATATGGTACAATAATTGAGGATGTAGAGAGATTCGAATTGAGGTCTACACTAAGAAAATATTATTAAATTCCAACTTGCTAGATAATATATGATAATGTTGTTTTATGGTACCTTGCTTTTGAATGTGGGTTTGATGGTGTTATTTTGGCGAGCTTATGATGAGTGTTTCATGTGCTTTGATTGATGAGTTGATGATGTGGTTTGCTGAGTTTTTCATAGCGCTTTGATGACTTGGAATTTGGTTGTTGAGTTTTCATGATTATGATGGTTGTTGATGCATTTTGGGTGCTTTGATTGTTGATTAATTTGATGCTATTTGGATTGAAAATGGTGATGTGATTTTAAGTGACTTATGTTGTTGTTGAATGTTTATGATGGTATGGTATTTATTTGGGTGATTAGTTCGTGTTATTGATTTATTGATGGCTTGATGGTGAATGTGAGATTTCTATATGGTTTGATGGATGTGAATTGTTGATGTTGTTATTGGTGATTGGTGGTGGTGTTTTTAATTGTTGTCAATGGTTTTGATTATGGAGAATTTTGGGTTATGTGGTGTATTGTTGATTCTAATGATTATGTGGTTTTGATTTATGGATTTAATGGTTGTGATGTTGATTTGATAATTGCTAGTTGATCTTATTCAGTTGATGGTTATGGATGATGTTGTTTGATGAACTTTTATGGTGGTTTGATGATAGTATTGCTGTTGTGGTTTGCTGAATTTTTCTTGATGGTTTGCTGATGGTGTGATGTTGTTATTTGGGTTTAGTTTGATGGAGTGATTGAATTAATGGATTGTGGTAATGTTATTAATGGTGGTGAGTTGTTGCTGTTGAATCTTAGTGATAGTGTGGTTTCGATGTTGGTGAGTTTTTATGATGAGTGATGTGGTTTAGTTTTGATTTTGAATTGTGAAGATGGTCTTGATATTGTTGATGATGGTTTTTGAATTGTGTTATCCATGATGGATTGTATATATTGTGATGATTTATGTGGATTTTTGATGATGTTATGGTTGGGTAGGTGGTAATGTTGTTGATGGTTTTGGAGTTGATGATGTTATGGTTTGTTATGTGGTAACGTTGTTGATAGATGATTTTGAATTTTTGAATTAATGAGAATGATGGCTTTGATGCTTTTGAATTATTGATAGTGATTACATGATATATTCATATAGCGGTTTTGGTGGTTGACGTTGTTTCATGTGTATTTTTGGATGTGAATTATGATGAGTTTTTAATGTTGTTTCATGTGGTATTTTTGGATGTAAATTATGGTGAGTTTTTAATGTGATGGGTTATGGTGAATATAAGAATTCGGTTGACTTATGTTATCGCCTCCATCATCTTCCTTCTTCTCACCTGTTGTGACATCCTTCTCATTGTCCTATCTACTTTCTCTCTTTTCCTCTTGATGCATATGATGTGTTAAGATAGATGACTGAACAAGGGTCTGCACTATAAAAAGTAATTGTTAGTCACATTTAGTTGACTTTGATTTGGGCCCAATAGTTGAAGTGCATCATTTATTTTGGGTTAGGCCAAATGATTCACGAGTTGCTAGTGATTAAATAATTTCTATCATATTAGATTATGAAGATTTTATTTTAAATAAAATTTTTATTATTTAGGGATCTTATCTTAACTTGGAGCTACTTATTATTGCGATCTCTGAGCTTTAATTCGGTTGGTTCTAAAGCTCAAATTCTGATAAAGGTGCATTGGTTCTTCGATGTAGGATTTATTCAAGCTAGGGAATTCCCGCTGGGGTCTTCTCAGGAACAATTCCTGGATGTCTTAAATATAATAAAATATAATGCTTGATAAGATTTGATTTGTCCGCATATTAGTTTAATTTATTTCTATCTAACATGCATGATATACCATGATTTCCCTGCTAAGTTTTAATATGTCGTGATAGGGTGTCCTGCATGTTATATATTATTTTATTATTTTTCTATGCTATGCTAACACAACTACCATGCAGACATAGATAGTAAATAACGACATGTTAGAACCTCTTGGTGACGTCACCGCAACTTAGTCAGAAAGGGGCCTTTCTCATATGCCCCGGTTGACCGCCGCGTTACAGACGGTGGTCAAACGGTGACGTCCCGCTACGCACCCCTCCCGAAGTTATGCATAGCTTAGATACTGGGGGCACCACTCCCGAGGTTATGCATAGCTTAGATACTGGGAGGGAGAGCACCACTTCCGAGGTTGTGCATAGCTTAGATACTGGGAGCACCACTCCCGAGGTTATGCATAGCTTGGATACTAGGAGCTGGTAGGGTAAGAGACTGTACAAACTCCAAGGTTATATTAGACCATAAATATGGAGCAAGTCCTTACCCAGAAATTTATACCCGCACGAGTGTCGTTTAGGTGGCCTCGTGATAGTCCTGAGATGACTAGCGAGGATGAGCCCTACCATGGACTTGGCACCGATGGAGTCGAGGTTGCCACAGCCCATCATGCGGATGTGCGTCAATCTCGGTCGACGTCGACTACTATTGGACTAGGAAGGTGATTCCATATGCGACGCCTTGGACAGTGGATCCATAGACCACACCCTTGATGTCTGCAGACGATCGGATGAGTAGTTCGGATCCTAGAGTTGTTATTCCGGCTAGCCGTGGCCGATGAGATTGATATGATGGTGACCCTGTCTACGGACAGTGTGTACACAGATGTCGTTGCCCCTACGGATCCGGGGAGGATGTAAGGGCACGACAGTTTCGCTAGGGGAGACATGGTCAGCGACTAGTGAAACGATGGAGAGTGATATTGGGTCACCCGTCCTCTCCGCCAACATCAGTGCAACGGGCATAGGTAGAGACAGAGACAAAAAGGCACTGATGGGCTTACTGATACCCTTAGCTCGGGTATTCACGGAGCATAGGCTGGCAGCCCGAGTATTGTAACTTTAAAGTCTTATTATGACGTAGGTGACATGCTGTTGACATTGACACTAGATACAACTTAGGTGACATCTAGTGAAATATACATCTGTATTTATTTATGCTGTTTTACTCCTTCCTATAATTTGATTTACGCAAATCAAATGAAAAATGATGATTAACAACCAAAGGCATCCTAGAATACTCCTCCTAGCCTTTGATTTCTTTATTCGGTAGAGCCGTAATTTCGCACTAGGCCGCAAGGCTGAGCACACCACTTTTCCCCGTGTGTGCAGGTGTGTTATATGATCATACAAGATGGTTGATGAAGATGAGTCCATCGACGGGTTTATTTTTAATTATCGATACCTTTTATCATAGAATTGTAGTAGGTTTATCGGGACTGTGTTAGGAATCTTAAGATAGATGATTTATTTGTAAATTCCGCTGTGTAAACGATGTATATGGATGGTATGTATCACTTTGATGCCTTGTATGGGTCTGTTGGGCTCATACGGCGGTTGCCACGTGTCCGATAGGTGGGTCGGGGCGTGACAAATCAGGTATTCCTTCTTTTGAGAATACCACTTCCTTGACAAAACAGTTGATTGTGGCCTTATGTCGGGATAACCAATCAATCCCCAATATCAAGTCAAGATCTATCATATCTAATGAGATTAGATCTGCTAGTAATGTATTATCTCCCAACATAATCTCACAATCCTTATAAACTGTATTTTTAAGAAGTTGTTATCCTAGAGGGGTGCATATAATAAGTTCAGGTTTCAGAGGAATTAAGGGTTTATTACTAAACTTTACAAACTCAGGATTAACATATGATCTATGTGAACCACTATCAATAAGTACTCTAGCAGGATGCTGAAATAATTGTAAAGTACCAGTAATTAGATCTAGATTAGTCTCAGCCTCCTTATCTGAAACAATGAAAATCCTAGTTTGCTGTCGCGGTGGAATGTTAAAGCCACTCTGAGGTCCTCTTGCAATACTCCCTTGCTCTGCTCTTGAGCCTCTTACTGCCCCTGATGGTTACCTTATCTGACTACTAGATCCTCTACCATCTGGCAACTGTCTTTGTATCTCTATACTTCCACTATCTCTCTTTTGCTGTAGAGCTGGACAGTCCCTTTTCAGATGGCCTGTCTGATGGCAATAGAAACATCTTAAGGGCTGTCTACATACTCCGGGATGAACCCTTCCATAATTTCCACATGTCTTTCTAGTCATGGATCTGACATGGGATTCAGAATTTGGAACATATGAGCCTCGTGGGTAAGTCTGTGGTCTAGAGGTGCTGCTAGACGATTCTCCTATTTTCGGTGATCCTCCTATATTAATACCCTTTCTTTGAAATGCATGACTGAAGAATCCAGACTTTCTTTTTCCAATAATAATTTCCTTACCCTTAGAAGGTGTTGGGGATAACTGCTCAATCTCCACTGCCATCTGTACCAACTCATGATAATTGATAGTGGTAGAAGTAACCAACAACTTTCTGATCTCTACATTCAGTCCCTTTCTAAACCTGTTATGCATGTACTCAGTATCTCGAGCATACTCTGGAACAAATAGTGATAAAGCTCGTAGCTCCGTATAAAATTCTAGTACTGATCTATGATCTTGTCTCAAAGTAAAGAATTCTTCCCTTTTCTGATCCTTATAGAAACTGGTATAATATTCTCTGTTAAAGATATCTATAAATCTTTCCCATGTAGTCGGTAAAGCTCCACTAGTACTGAGGGTTCCCACCAGACCTGTGCATCGCCCTCTAATAACTGAGCTGCTAGTCGAATAGTATCTAAATCCGTTAATCTCACGTCTCTAGCAGTCTTTGCTACTTTCTGTAGCCATTTATGGGCTATCTCTAGGTCTCTGGATCCCTCAAAACTGTAACAGCCTAACTGTCAGGCTGTCTTGATCTGTTTTAGTAAATCAATTCGAGGAGCAACTACGGCTGCCTGCACTGGTGGAATGGGAGCCTGTACCGGTGCAGTCTGGGCCTAAATCATTCTAATAAGTGTCTGAAACTGCTCATTAGTTAAAGTGACTCCTCCCATAACAGGTGGTGTAGTCTGTCCAACCTCTACTGGCATCACAGGGGAGGCAAAGGAACCTTCCTGTCCTTGTGGTACTTCATCCCCTGAGTTACTATGCTCTGGCTGCATTCTGAATATCCTGTGCGAATATTACGATCAATATCACGTATACCACGCATATCCTAGGGCCACTAAACTGGTCCTTATCTGAGATCCATTGGACTATTTATCCATATGTTCTAATATAAACCTGTTTTGATACCACCAAAATTTATCACGCCCTGTACCTTCCCCTATGGTACGTGGCAGACCGCAGTGAACTCCACATACAGCTCTACTAAGCCCCTAGGACTATATGGGAATCCACTAAGCGTACCGGATGTATATCCCCTTTATTTATGGAAGGAGAGAACCTGAATAACAAAGTAATATAACTCTAAAATCATGCATATGCAAAATCAGATTTCTTATGCTAGAAATCACTTTTCTTATGCTAGAAATCACTTATGTACAAATATTTTACAACCAAAATAGGACACATGCCCAGTGATATACAATATACCTATTCAGTGGATCTTTTTGTACACAAAACAAAGGTAGAACTGTCCTACCTTTCAAACATCAGGAGTCTGGCGAATCGCCTCTAACTCTATTCGTCCCTCTCCTACTGTGATCTTTAAAAAAAATGAGTTCCCCTTTGGGGTGAGTACGCTTGTACCGAGTGAGTTAGATAGAAAATAATGTAAAACCTAGAACATATAATAGCAAAGTCTCATACACAGAATAACCTGGCTATTCGGGTATAATAGCCAATCAAACAGAGCAATCATGGATCATACAAGAATATATATCTGGGGCTAGCATAGTTAACGACAGTTGTAGCTATCAACTGTCACCTTAAGGGGAGGTATCAAGAATCATAAGGTACGTAAATCAAAACGAAATCATAAGAATGCATAAATAAAGCCCCCTTTCACCCTGGGTTGCCCACCGGACCGCACTACCTGATTTACCATAGTTAGTCCAGTGAATATCCACAGCCAGGAGTTATCTAACCTCCCATCCTGACTGCCCGGCACTTTAGCCCCACGCCTCTCTATCTAGGCAGCACATGGGAGTGCGAATCGAACATCACTACAGCGACTCACACCAATATAATGTCATCCTAGTCATATGTACCGAAGATGAAGCAAAATCATATATGGATCATGAAATCTCCTAGGGTATGCTTTTCACCATACCTCTAGCTTTTAAGAAACAAGTACATATGTTAGCTTTAAAATCAAACAAAAGTATAATATCATGCTTACAATGAATCAATGAGCAATAGCAACGAAAAGCTTATATCAATGGATATGAATATAAAAATAATAATGAATATTAACTAGCAGGAGAGTCAATGAATATCAGATATAATGAATCAAAGGGATATAGTTCTTATGGACTAAACATTGAGAACTATCCCGTTTATTCTACCTAGAGAATAAACACTCACCTGATCCTATCGTCGTAAGCATGTTCTAATTCGTATCGCGATCGTTCGTATCCTCGTGCTTGCTTATCGATTTTCCTGTGAATATTTTAATAAATTTTAATTCTCAATCCGATAACAATTTTATAAATCCGTCTTTACCAACTCTCTTAGAATGATCTCTAGATTCACCCAAATTTTTATCTCAAGTTCGCCGGAAAGTTCGCCGGAGACCCGTCGGAATCTCGCCGGAAAGTTCGTTGGAACCCTCACCGGCGAAGTTCTTTAATCAGCACCAATATTGGTACCAATCGAAAGCTCTCTTCCTCAGGAATCCAAAAATACTATTTTCCCCAATTTTTACTGTCCATACACAGCTAATTTCGCCAGAAAAGCTCAATTGGGCGAAAACCCTAAATTTGTGTTTTCCATTCGCCGGCGGCCAACCGGCGGCCAATAGGTCTCAACTCTGGTACTAATGGGTAGCTCTCGTCGAGGAAAAGCCATAGGTGCCAACCTTGCGAAGTTTCGTGGCCGGAATAGTCGGCAATTGCCGGAGGAAGCTCCGGTGATGAAGTTTCGCCGCCCCCTACTTCTCTCCTCTTTTCTCCCCCAAATCTCCACCAAAACTCGAAAATAATTGTTCTAATGCATTCTCCTAGCTCACCTGAGTTTGTGTCTGAAATTTCACAAAAATATTCGGCCGGGAAGACCTCTAACCGTCGTCGCCAAGTTGAGGAAGCGAAGCTGCCGACTGAGTTTGAAGCAGGGGAGGAGAGAGAATGTCGCGAGTGGGAGAGGAAGAAGAAGGTAAATTAAATGGGTTTGGTAACAAGTTGGATTTCCTCACTTAACCCGCTTACCTCTAAACCGCTTCACCTATTGGTTTAATAAAATCAAATCTGGGCCGTCCGTTTTAATGATTTAATCTCGTCCGTCCATTTGGATTAATCCTTGATTTCATGATTTGACCAATCAAACGACATCTAAATTACGATCCATCTATGCCGTTGGATTCCTTATCAAAAATCCTATCTGATGGTATAATTTTTACATCAAAATGCTATACTGCAAGAATCCATGTAATTTTACAAATAAGTCCTCCATATTATTTATTTTATAAAACTCCTTAAAATCATCATCTATTACATATTACAAAATTTTCCTTACTACAAAATTACAAACCTCACAACGACGGTTTCAACCGCAGCAGGGGAACAGCGAGCACCGGTGAGGTTTGGGTGCTCCTGGGCTCTACCGATGGTGAGAAGAGGCAACCCAACATCATTAACGCAGTCAAAATCCAGAACCCAACTTAAAATAATTCGAAAACCGCACCTAAAATTTGATAAAAATTCTAAATAAATTTCTTAAGGTTCAAAGCTTACCAACAAAGCTATAGAAGCATTAAACACAATCAACCAGCTCAAAAAATTGTGAAAACCGACTAAACCCACAATGAATCGCAACTGAACCAGCCTTCTTGTGAACCAGACTGGTTCAACCCAGGTGGAACCGAGCCGTCGCACGCGCGTCGCACGCGCCCGCTCGAACAACTCTTCCGCCCAATGCTCGAACTCAGCCACTCTTCGCCCCCGATCGGTCGTCGATTGGCCATCGCTTACTCAACGGAACTTAGCGCCCGACCTCTCTGAGTCTCCCTCAGCTCATCGGCCACCTCTTAGACCGCCGGTAGGGCCTGAACTCCACCAACATCATTTCTAGCGTGGCCCTCCCCTGCTGCATCCGCCGGCCATCGTTCCCACCGATTTCTGGTCTTCTCGCTGCGGCCACCACTCTAAATCGACTCCTTTGGAGTCGTTTCGATGTCCAGAACCCCACTACGAAGGAAGAGCTCAACTCCTTCGCCCTCCGCTGGTGAAACCGACTAGGAATGATGCCTACGCCAGCTGCCTCTACTTCACCGTTCCCAGTAGCTGTCCTGCCTGCCGGAGCTGCTCCCACTGCCCGCCTACCTCTTAGACGTCGCCCAACTCTGGGCGGAACTCTTCCTCCCTCGATCCCGCAGTTTGCCAGAGGAGTTGGAGCCTGCCGTCACCGCTACCCTCGGAATAGAGCGGTACCTCTGTTTCGAGGGTTTAAAACCTTGGCACTGTGTCGGCAACTCGTCTGCCAACTCGCTACTCACTCAGCCCGACTCAGCCTGACTAGCTCCAATCGCCGCATTAGTGAAGCGGCAGTGATCGGTGGTGGAAACGCGGCGGCGGGCGGCTGGGTTTCGAACGGAGAGGTAGAGGCACGTTTGAGCGGACCGTACGTGCAACGCGCGTGTGGCGGCCCGGTTCAATCCGATTCGGTCTAGTTGAAGGCCGGTTCAGCAGCAGTTTTTACTAGTTTTTACAGTTTTACAATCAGTTCGAGTGGGTTCAACATTTCTATATCTTTATTGGTGAGTTTTGAGTCTTGAGGAATTGATTTAGAATTTTTAACGTATTTTAGGTGCGGTTTTCGAATTATTATTAGTTGTGTTTAGGATTTTGAGTGTGTTAGATGTCACACTGGTTACCATGATCCTAAGATGTCCACAGGTTATCAGTTAAATGTCAAATAAGATCACTCTAGGTATTATCATAACATGTACCTAAAGTATCTCTAGTTATGTCTCTTGTCATCATGTTTCATATTCTTGTACCTAAAGTGTTATCTATTTATGTCTCATATCATCATATTCCATATTCTTGCTAAGCGTCTCTACATCTCTAGCAACATGAACATATCAATAATAACATAACATGAGGATCAACATCAAGAGCATGCATATAACAGCATCATGCATTTACGAGCATGGTATAACTTTCAAACTCATATCAAGACATGCATATAATAGCATCCCATGTCAACTAACATGCATCCTTCCAATAAACCACATGCTAATTAAATATGCAACCAAGTAGACATATAACTTATTAGCATGTACAATAATTAACAACGACTCTTAGGACTCAATATTTGTAGTAGGCCAAATAAATTTGAAACCATAAATCCGCACGTGAGTCTCAAAGCAGTATTAAATAAGAATTCACAACTTGGCTATGATTCTTAAAAGCAAGCAAGCAATAAAATCAAGCACAGCAACTCCTTATTACTCCAACACAAATCACAGTTTAGCCGTCATATGTCAAGCAACAACACAGCAATCAATTTCCCTAAGATAAAAGAAATACATCTAACAACCATTAATCATACAATTTGAACAATGATTTCCTATCTACCCTTCTACTCACATCCTCATATTAATTTTTTTATTTTATTTAATTTCTTATAATCAACCAATCATCCATCACATTAACCAACACAATCAAATATAAATAAGCCTATAAAATAATATTTAATTTAATCATTTAATTATATCCAAAAATCTTTAAATTAATATATACCACCTTAATTAATTCTAAAAAAATAATTTTATTAATCTTGTGAAAAATCTAATTACATTAATTAAATTCTCAAAAATCTAAATTATTTAATTTCACTAATTAGGAATTCTAATTAAACAAGTTCTCTAAATTTTATCACATTATAAATTTATAAAATTTCAAATTATTCAGTTTCATTAATTAGAAAAATCTAATTACTTCATTTTACAATATCCTAAATTTATTAACTCCATAAAAATTCAAATTAAATTATTTTAATTCTAATTAATAAAATTTAAATGCCATAACATCAAACAAAATTTTCCTTCATGCATATAATTCATTTAAACTCTAAATTAACCTAAATTTTATTAATTAAATCAAAACCGAATTCTAATAATTTTAAAAAATTATAATTAAATAATGAAAAATATGTTTAAGCATAACATAGCATCATAATTTATTTTAAATTTTTCTAACATCATTAACGCAGTCAAAATCCAGAACCCAACTTAAAATAATTCGAAAATCGCACCTAAAATTTGATAAAAATTCTAAATAAATTTCTTAAGGTTCAAAGCTTACCAACAAAGCTATAGAAGCATTAAACAGAATCAACCAGCTCAAAAAATTGTGAAAACCGACTAAACCCACAATGAATCGCAACTGAACCAGCCTTCTTGTGAACCAGACTGGTTCAACCCAGGTGGAACCGAGTCGTCGCACGCACGTCGCACGCGCCCGCTCGAACAACTCTTCCGCCCAATGCTCGAACTCAGCCACTCATCGCCCCCGATCGGTCGTCGATTGGCCATCGCTTACTCAACGGAACTTAGCGTCCGACCTCTCTGAGTCTCCCTCAGCTCATCGGCCACCTCTTAGACCGCCGGTAGGGCCCGAACTCCACCAACATCATTTCTAGCGTGGCCCTCCCCTGCTGCATCCGCCGGCCATCGTTCCCACCGATTTCTGGTCTTCTCGCTGCGGCCACCACTCTAAATCGACTCCTTTGGAGTTGTTTCGATGTCCAGAACCCCACTACGAAGGAAGAGCTCAACTCCTTCGCCCTCCGCTGGTGAAACCGACTAGGAATGATGCCTACGCCAGCTGCCTCTACTTCACCGTTCCCAGTAACTGTCCTGCCTGCCGGAGCTGCTCCAACTGCCCGCCTGCCTCTTAGACGTCGCCCAACTCTGGGCGGAACTCTTCCTCCCTCGATCCCGCAGTTTGCCAGAGGAGTTGGAGCCTGCCGTCACCGCTACCCTCGGAATAGAGCGGTACCTCTGTTTCGAGGGTTTAAAACCTTGGTACTGTGTCGGCAACTCGTCTGCCAACTCGCTACTCACTCAGCCCGACTCAGCCTGACTAGCTCCAATCGCCGCATTAGTGAAGCGGCAGTGATCGGTGGTGGAAACGCGGCGGCGGGCGGCTGGGTTTCGAACGGAGAGGTAGAGGCACGTTTGAGCGGACCGTACGTGCAACGCGCGTGTGGCGGCCCGGTTCAATCCGATTCGGTCTAGTTGAAGGCCGGTTCAGCAGCAGTTTTTACTAGTTTTTACAGTTTTACAATCAGTTCGAGTGGGTTCAACATTTCTATATCTTTATTGGTGAGTTTTGAGTCTTGAGGAATTGATTTAGAATTTTTAACGTATTTTAGGTGCGGTTTTCGAATTATTATTAGTTGTGTTTAGGATTTTGAGTGTGTTAGATGTCACACTGGTTACCATGATCCTAAGATATCCACAGGTTATCAGTTAAATGTCAAATAAGATCACTCTAGGTATTATCATAACATGTACCTAAAGTATCTCTAGTTATGTCTCATGTCATCATGTTTCATATTCTTGTACCTAAAGTGTTATCTATTTATGTCTCATATCATCATATTCCATATTCTTACTAAGCGTCTCTACATCTCTAGCAACATGAACATATCAATAATAACATAACATGAGGATCAACATCAAGAGCATGCATATAACAGCATCATGCATTTACGAGCATGGTATAACTTTCAAACTCATATCAAGACATGCATATAATAGCATCCCATGTCAACTAACATGCATCCTTCCAATAAACCACATGCTAATTAAATATGCAACCAAGTAGACATATAACTTATTAGCATGTACAATAATTAACAACGACTCTTAGGACTCAATATTTGTAGTAGGCCAAATAAATTTAAAACCATAAATCCGCACGTGAGTCTCAAAGCAGTATTAAATAAGAATTCACAGCTTGGCTGTGATTCTTAAAAGCAAGCAAGCAATAAAATCAAGCACAGCAACTCCTTATTACTCCAACACAAATCACAGTTTAGCCGTCATATGTCAAGCAACAACACAGCAATCAATTTCCCTAAGATAAAAGAAATACATCTAACAACCATTAATCATACAATTTGAGCAATGATTTCCTATCTACCCTTCTACTCACATCCTCACATTAATTTTTTTATTTTATTTAATTTCTTATAATCAACCAATCATCCATCACATTAACCAACACAATCAAATATAAATAAGCCTATAAAATAATATTTAATTTAATCATTTAATTATATCCAAAAATCTTTAAATTAATATATACCACCTTAATTAATTCTAAAAAAATAATTTTATTAATCTTGTGAAAAATCTAATTACATTAATTAAATTCTCAAAAATCTAAATTATTTAATTTCACTAATTAGGAATTCTAATTAAACAAGTTCTCTAAATTTTATCACATTATAAATTTATAAAATTTCAAATTATTCAGTTTCATTAATTAGAAAATTCTAATTACTTCAATTTACAATATCCTAAATTTATTAACTCCATAAAAATTCAAATTAAATTATTTTAATTCTAATTAATAAAATTTAAATGCCATAACATCAAACAAAATTTTCCTTCATGCATATAATTCATTTAAACTCTAAATTAACCTAAATTTTATTAATTAAATCAAAACCGAATTCTAATAATTTTAAAAAATTATAATTAAATCATGAAAAATATGTTTAAGCATAACATAGCATCATAATTTATTTTAAATTTTTCTAACATCATTAACGCAGTCAAAATCCAGAACCCAACTTAAAATAATTCGAAAACCGCACCTAAAATTTGATAAAAATTCTAAATAAATTTCTTAAGGTTCAAAGCTTACCAACAAAGCTATAGAAGCATTAAACAGAATCAACCAGCTCAAAAAATTGTGAAAATCGACTAAACCCACAATGAATCGCAACTGAACCAGCCTTCTTGTGAACCAGACTGGTTCAACCCAGGTGGAACCGAGTTGTCGCACGCACGTCGCACGCGCCCGCTCGAACAACTCTTCCGCCCAATGCTCGAACTCAGCCACTCATCGCCCCCGATCGGTCGTCGATTGGCCATCGCTTACTCAACGGAACTTAGCGCCCGACCTCTCTGAGTCTCCCTCAGCTCATCGGCCACCTCTTAGACCGCCGGTAGGGCCCGAACTCCACCAACATCATTTCTAGCGTGGCCCTCCCCTGCTGCATCCGCCGGCCATCGTTCCCACCGATTTCTGGTCTTCTCGCTGCGGCCACCACTCTAAATCGACTCCTTTGGAGTCGTTTCGATATCCAGAACCCCACTACGAAGGAAGAGCTCAACTCCTTCGCCCTCCGCTGGTGAAACCGACTAGGAATGATGCCTACGCCAGCTGCCTCTACTTCACCGTTCCCAGTAGCTGTCCTGCCTGCCGGAGCTGCTCCCACTGCCCGCCTGCCTCTTAGACGTCGCCTAACTCTGGGCGGAACTCTTCCTCCCTCGATCCCGCAGTTTGCTAGAGGAGTTGGAGCCTGCCGTCACCGCTACCCTCGGAATAGAGCGGTACCTCTGTTTCGAGGGTTTAAAACCTTGGCACTGTGTCGGCAACTCGTCTGCCAACTCGCTACTCACTCAGCCTGACTAGCTCCAATCGCCAATCTGACCCGCCCCAACTCGGATTTATATATATGTATTTTTTCTTGTAAGTTCCTCTTTTTACAGAACGCCCCCTCTGTCTATGTCTCTACCTATGCCCGTCACACTAATATTGGCGTCGCTGGAATGCTACAACCTCGGCGATGAGTTGTTGAGTTTTGATGATGTAGTTTGGTTCTGTGTTGTTGTTGTTGATTGGATTTTATGGTGCTCCCCCACCTCCCTCTTCCTACCCTATTAGGATCCTTTTACTCATGTAGTATTTTTGCATTCTTTTACTTGTGAACATGTAGGTAATATAATAATCACGTCTTAGTGGGTAATCGAACGCAGGACAACACTAGGACATGGTTGCAATGTCCCACCTTGCTAGTTATTAGATATGATCATTAGATAAAAATTAGAGTCATTAGTTGAAATTATTGATGACTTAGAATTCTAAGTAGCTCGCAATAGTATTGGAACTTGGGTGATTAGGTTGTAGAGTAATGGCGGATAAGTAATTAGGGTAGATTATGTTGGATAAACTAAATTGAGTTGAACAACATTTAACTAAATTGGGTTGAGATGAGTTTAAAGAAAGTAAGGAAAGGTAGTTAGTTTAACTTATTAAAAATAAAATAGATGATACTTAATATTAGAAATAATCTCTAAAGTTAATGATATTTGTAATAGGTAGGTCACCTCGAATTATTTAACGACGCGCAAGCTATTATACGGTTGGTTCCGAAGGACGAATTACAACATCCAGGTGCGCTGGTTCACTACAATAGACTACTTTCAAGTTGTGAAAATTAAGGAGATGATAACACTACTGCTTAGAAAATTGATCTTTAAATTTAATCTTGATGTTTGTTTGTGTGTTAAATAATCTTGCTCTTGTGAATTATATGTAGTCTGAACCTTGCTTATATGATATGTGGTAGCCTTAATCTTGCTTATGTGATGTACTTATAGCCTTGTATGTGCTGTTATCTGAAGATGCTAGAATGCTCTTATTTCCTTTTATTCTTATCAGCCATGATGTCATGATAAATAAAACATTAGTGTTACATTTATGGGTATGATGTAGAGAAGTAGATAACACTAGAGTTGACATCTACCCGAACAATAAAAAATAGAATCTATGGTCATGTGACACTATCACACATATGTGAGGAAATATTAACAATACATCATGGTAGATATTTTGAACTACGGATATGGGTTTTGACCCTCCTAAAATCATACCACCTAAAAGGTAAAATTTATAAAGGACATAAAGGGTGGAATTTAATATGGATCGGCTTATCGCCAAGGAATCTCGTGACTTGGTCACCATACCCGCACGTGTGACGCGAAGTCGCCACCGTGATAGTCCTAATAAGGTTAGCTGGGGGGTGCGATCATACCGACGATCTTGCTAGCATGTCGCCGAGGTTGTAGTATTTTGGTGGCCGCTAGAATGCTCACCTCCTGGCCGGCATCGCTGCTTTTGAATTGGGACAGTAACCTCTTTCGCATAGCCTTGGACAGTGGATCCATGGACCACACGGCTATACCAGACGTACTGCAGACGTTCTGAAGAGTAGTCCGGATCCTGGGGTTTAATTTAATATCGGCTAGCCGTGGCCGTTGTATACATTTAGGTGCGGTGACCCTGTCCAGGGGACAGTGTGTAGTACTACACGAGTTGCTCCATGGATTGTCTCGGGAAGACGCATGGAGTGACGGGTCGCTAGGTCGCGGCGTTGAAGAGATTCGCCTAGCGTACCAATGAAGAGGGAATCACGGTCGCCCAACCTCTTCGCCAACATCAGTGTGACGGGCATAGGTAGAGACATAGACAAAGGACACTGATGGGCTAATGAGCACTCCCTGATCAGGAGCTCTCCTAAGCATAGACTGGCTGCCCAGAACACAATATTTTAATGACATGACACATTATTTGTGATTGTTACTTAGAGACATCTACATACACCTTGTTTATAGTTTGAATTACATACATCTTATACATGCTCTATTTATGAATACTTCATGCTTTATTTATTGTCTTTACATGTTTCCTTGCTTTACCGAATAATTTACGTACACCTTAGAATCTTCCTTTTCCTACTTGAAATATTCTACTGCGGTTAGAGCCGTAAGCACAAAGCTGCAAGGCTGAGCACACTGCGTTCAAATATGTGCAGGTTTAACACGTGATCGGTCGAGATAGCTGATAGACATGAAGTTGGTTGCAAATCTAGTTATTTTAGCATTTGTATTATCATAGTGATTGTAGTTGGTATATCGGGACTGTGTTAGAAATGTTAAGGTAATTGATTTAAATATATATTCCGCTGACTTGATGTTGTATGTGAGTTGTATAAATCTATAAATGCCTTGTATGAGTCCTTTGGGCTCATACGGCGGTTGTCACGTGTTCGGCAGATGGGTCGGGGCGTGACAATATAGATGTCAAGATATAGTATAATATAAATCCCTACAACTTGTTTGTAGGTATAACTACAATGTTTTAATTTTCATTACATCAATATAGTAGATAATAAGCAAGAGAATAGCATAACATATTCAATTAACATCACATACAAAACCATAAGCATATCCCATAAGCAAAACTATTTAACACACTAAACATGAATCATAATTAATTTAAATGTAAATTCCTAAGTAGTAAAAATATTTATCTCCTTTAATTACTCTAACTTAGAAATAGTCTACTGTAGTGAACCAGCGCACCTGAATATGTAGATCGATCTTCAAAACCAACTGTATATTAGCTTGCACGCCGTTTAATTATTTCGAGGTATCTACCTATTACAAGTAACACTACCTTTAGATATGATCTTTCATATTATTTATCATTAATCCTATCTACAAAATACTAAATCAACCATCTTCACCATTTTGCATGCCTAACCCATCCTTGAAGGGAGAGGTCAGAGCCTGCTAATGTACGGTGGCACGTGGATGCGATGGGGAAGGGAGAGGTCAGAGCCTGCATTCGTCGATGGAATTAGCGAGATGACAAAGTTTGGCAGAGCTGTGATCATCGACACGTGGACTGAAGGAGGAGAGGTTGCAGTGTCGGTGCGGGTCGTCGGCGGATCGAAGAGGAAGGAGGAAGAAGATATCGAACTCATCAACGGTCCTCGAATCACTGACGATGGGTGTTGTGAGGTGACAGAGATGCGGCAGAGCTCCAATCGATGCTCTGCGGTCGTCGGCGTGGTAGATCAAAGGAGAAAGAGGAGAAGTCACATCGTGCGAATCGTCGGTGGCCGAACGAGGAGACAGAGTAGAGTTCACAGTCGAGCTCATGTCAAGGGATCCGGAGCAGCGGCATGCGAAAAGGGCACCATCGCGAGCTTGCCCCGATTAGGGCACAAAGCGCGCACGTACGGCGCACATGTAAACCCCAAATGTTATGAATTTTTTTTTTATTTTTTAGAAGGGGTGATATGAAAAGAAATAGTGTAGTAAATAACTAAAGAGAGCAGGGACAAAAAGGAAAATATAATACCATGTAAATAACTGTATCTGATAGGGGTATAATAGGCAAATCGAGTTATACTTGAAATTTAGTAGAGATAGCAGGGGTAAATGTGTAATTTGATAGGCGCATGTGCACCGCATGCTCTCCAAGCCCTAGATCGGGCAAGCATGTGACAGCGCCCCCAATTGCACTTCGTCCCCTTCGCACGAGGCGCTGCTCTTCTCCGCCATCCGCCGCGAACTCGACGGCGAATCCCTCCTCCTTCGGCCTCTTCGCACGCGACCGCACTGCCGCTGCTCGGGATCCCTCGCCGCGAGATGGACGGTGAACACCCATTCTTATTGGTAATTATATGGAGGTAGCTTGGATTTGGGGTTGAATTATGGTTTGGTTGTGTTAATACTGATGATGTGCTCAAGAGGTGTTAGGTGTTTTTGGTTGAAATCATGCTATCTCCCCCACCTCCCTCTTTCTACCCTATTAGTACCCTTTTTACTTATGAAGTATTTTGTATGATGATTAGCTTCCACTTAGCTAGTAATGATATGTTGTAAGTAAATGGAAGTAGAAAATGATTAATTTAGATTAGAAATATTGTGAAATGTTAATTGGGTTTTTAAGAAAATTGAGACCTGATTAGTTGGAGATTATGATTGAGGTTAATAAATTAAATGAGGTTGATCAATTTGGATTAGTTTGGATTAAGTAGATCTAGTTGAATAATTATTTAACTTAGGATGAGTTAGGTGAGCAAAATAGTAAATATGGGGTATTTAGTATCTTGTAGATAAAATTAATAATAGATAATATTAAAGGTCATATATAAAGGTAATGTTATTTGCAATAGGTAAATACCTCAAAATAATTATTAGACGTACAAGCTGATATACGGTTGGTTCTGAAGACCGTTCTACTTATCCAGGTACGCCGGTTCACTGCAATAGATTAATCTCAAGTTGATGAAACTTTAGGAGATGAATATTTTGCTGCTTATTTATATTTAATTATTCATAATTCATGTTTTGTATGTTAGAATAGTCTATTTATATGATTAATATGATATGCTTGTTGTCTTATGTCTACGGTTATTCAAATATGTGCTAGGTTATTCTCTTGCATAAATATTTTACTGTTTAGAAATTAATATTTAATTATTTATGATTCATCCTTTATAGGTTAGAATAGTCTATGTATATCATTAATGTGATATGTTTGTTGTCTTATTTCTACTGTTATTCAAATATGTGCTAGGTTAGTTTCTCGCTCATTATCTACTAGATTGATGTAACGAAAAGTAATACAATATTACAGTTACTTCTAGAACCTATTATGTTACACTATAGTGTGACATATTCATAGACATCGACAAGCCTCGCTAATAGACATGTGACATTGACATACTTACGTATGAAATTTTTGACGATGCACCGTTTTGATCTCCTAAGTTACGGATACGAGCTTTAATGCTCATAAACCTATACCACCCAAAGATGTTGAAATCATCTTGGACATAAAGGGGTGAGGATAAGATATGGATTAGTTTATTGCCAGAGAACGTTGTGATGTATTCACTATACCCGCATGGTGCCGCTAAGTCGTCACCATGATAGTCCTAAAATGGCTAGGATGGATGAAACCAAACCAATGACCTAGCAAACATGTCGCCGAGGTTGTTGCATTCCGGCGACGGCTAGGATGCACGCCTCCTGGCAGGCATAGCTGCTTGTAAATTGGTACGGTGACTCCTTCCGCATAGCCTTGGACAGTGGATCTATGGACCTCACGGCTAATATTCCAGACGTTTTGCAGACGTTCTGATGAGTAGTCTAGATCCTGGGGTTTATTACCGGCTAGCCGTGGCCGATGCGTTTACATAGGTGCGGTGACCCTTGGTGTAGTACTACACGAGTTGCTCCATGGATTGTCTGGGGAAGACGCATGGAGTGACCGGTCGCTAGGTCGCGGAGATGAAGTGATTCGCCTAGTGTACAACCGGAGAGGGATTCACGGTCACCCGACCTCTCTGCCAACATCAGTGTGACGGGCATAGGTAGAGACATAGACAGTGGACACTGATGGGCTTATGAGAACTCCCTGATCAGGAGATCCCCTAAGTATAGGCTGGCTGCCCAGATCACAATATTTGAATGTGATGATATTTTTTTAGTGACAATAATCTTGTGAAATAAACACACTTCATATTTATAGTTGAGCTACACATTTATACTACATGTTCTTCTTATAATGCTTCATGTTTTATTTGTTGATTTTCCATGCCTTGTTTGAGATTATGAAATGATGTTATGAATATGCTAGAATCTCCTTGTTTGCTACTTGAGTTATTCTACTACGGTTAGAGCCATAAGCACTCAGCCGCTTGCGACTGAGCACACGACGTTCAAATGTGTGCAGGTCTACTAGACGACCGGTCAGGATAGCTAATGGAGGCGAGACTATCGACGAACCTAGTTATCTACTATTTTTGTGACCATAGTATTGTAGTAGGTATATCGTGACTGTGTTAGTAGAGTTTAGTTAGATGATTTGATTGTATTATCCGTTGCATTGTTAATGTATATGAATTATGTATATATCATTAAATGCATTGTATGGATCCCTTGGGGCTCATACGACGGTTACCACGTGCTCGACAGATGGGTCGGGGCGTGACAGCACATGCATAGTCCAAATTCTCGCTTTGCCCACAATTACAATGGCACCCATTTTGCTAATTATACCCCTACTAGATTTGTTTAATTACTATAATATTACTTTTCAACTGTTGTCTCTACTCCTTTCAACTATTTACTATGTTATTTTTCATATTACCCCTTCTACTCTCACTTTTTTTTTTCTAAAATTTGGGGTTTACAAGAACAGTATGGAATTAACCCTCGAGTGAAGCAAGTGGATGTGTGGGTAAAAGATATGAAACAACTAGGTGTAATACCTTTTGGGAGCACTACTAACCCACAGGTGGCCTATGACTAGCTTCATAAAGTTACCCAAATCAGTGGGGAGATGGGAATGACTGATATGGATAGGCTGACAGTGGCTAAACACTTGTTGGTTGAAAGGGCTAGCCATTGGTGGGAATTTGTTGAGTCTCGTTGTACCTCACGGGGTACTTGGGACAAATTTGTGCAATAGTTTAAAGAAAAGTACTACAACCAGAGACAACAAGATGAGAAGGCCCTGGAGTTTATGGGGTGTATGCAGAACGGAAGACCGATGGTTGATTATGTAGATGAGTTTATACAATTGGCTGCTTTTGCTCCTGACATGGTTCCTACTGAGCATGCTAGGTGTAGGAGATTCAGATGGGGGCTGGATCTTGTGATGCAGAATAGGATGGTGGTGTATGAAATGGGGAGCTTTGATCAGGTAGTGGATAAAGCCATTGAAGTGGAGAAAACCATGCTGAGTACAAGACAGACCAATGAAGGTAAAAAGAGGAAGAGGTGGAGTGGTCCGTCAAAGGGAATGCCTTCTGGAAATGATCCTGCTACAGCAGCAAGGTCTACTATGGCTCCCGGGAGTTAGGGCCTGGTTTTTCGACCTGCTCCTTTGCAAAATCGTCCACCTGTGGGAGGAGCATTTTCTAGAGTAAGAACTTAGTCCACACCACCTAATTGTAGACAGTGCGGACAATGACGTATGAGAGCTTGCAAGAAGGGGCTTACCTGTTTTCAGTGTGGCTGACTTGGTCATATTCGGCCTCGCTGTCATGAAAGAAATCAGGCTATTAGTGCACCTCAGACTATTAAAGATCAGACAGTTGGAGGAAAAGGGAAGCAGGTAGTCTCTACTCCTGCTACAGTTCCATCTGCTTCAGGGAAATCAACTCAAAATAGGAGTGGCCAACAATCCCGTACGCCACAGACTCGGACTCAGACCCGTATTTTTACTTTAGATTGCGAGGATGCTCAAGTTAATCTAGATGTTATCACTGGTAATCCCGATGATCAGTCAATCCTAGAATAGGTTTCTTGTTTTCTTGTTCCTTTGAAAAAGTTTGTTTCCTTTCTCAATCCTATTTCCTTTGAAAGGCAATTTGTATTCAAATTCTAAATTTAAATTAATAAATTCCTTTTTTTCCTTGTTCTTTTGCATGTCATTGTTAGGATCTATGATCTTGTTTGGTTCTTCTGCTTGTGTTCTGATCGATACCGGATCACAGAGGTCCTATGTGAGTACAGCATTTGCTAAGGGGGCTGATAGACCCTTAGAAATACTGGGATATGAGCTGATAGTTTCAACTCCATTGGAAAGTCAATTCAACAGGAGACAAGTATCTAAATCTTGTGCTGTGGTGGTTCAGAGGGTTGTGATAAAAGCTGATTTGATACGTTTAGATATGAAAGACTTTTATGTAATCTTGGGTATCGATTGTTTAACCGAGTATCGAGTCATCGTTGGCTATCGTGCAAAGACAGTGACTTTTTCTCTCCCAGATCGGTCTACTTTATTGTTCTAGGGTGATCTTAGATCTCTTCCGAGTACTATTATTTCGGTTCTATCAGCCAGGAAGCTTTTATCTAAGGGATGCCAGGGTTATTTTTCTCACGTGGTTGACACAAAGAATGAAGGAGTGAAGCTGGAAGATATTTCTATGGTTAAGGAGTTTCTAGATGTATTTTCAGAGGATTTGTCAGGCCTACCTCTAGAAAGAACAATAGATTTTTGTATAAATCTTATTCTTGGTACAACACCAATATCAAATGCACCTTATAGGATGGCCCCTACTGAGTTGAAAGAACTGAAGGTTCAACTACAGGATTTGTTGGACAAGGGGTTCATTCAGCCTAGTGTATCCCCTTGGGAAGCACAGTGTTATTCGTGAAGATGGATGGAAGCATGAGGATTTGTATTGACTATCAGCAGTTGAATCAAGTTACTATTAAAAATTAGTATCCTCTACCTCGGATTGATGATTTATTTGATCAGCTATAAGGTGCTAGTGTATTCTCCAAGATTGATTTATGTTCGGGCTATCATCAACTGAAGATCAAAAAGGAGGATGTACCTAAGACTGCATTCAGGACTAGGTATGGGCATTATGAGTTTTTGGTTATGTCTTTTGGTCTTACGAATGCTCCAGCAGCTTTTATGGACTTAATGCAGAGTGTGTTCCATGAGTACTTAGATAAGTGTGTAATCATGTTCATTGATGACATACTTATCTATTCAAAGACTGAGGAAGTGCACTCTCAACATCTCCGCATAGTGTTGGGGTTGTTGAGGGAAAATCAGCTATATGGAAAGCTCTCTAAGTGTAAGTTTTGGTTGACTCAGGTGAGATTTCTTGGACATATTGTTACTAACAAGGGTGTTGAAGTAGATCCAACTAAAATTGAAGTAGTGGTGAAATGGGAGCAACTAAAGAATACTACTAAGGTTCGCAGTTTTCTTGGACTTGCTGGATATTATTGATGGTTTGTGCAAGATTTTTCCAGTATAGCTGCTCCTATGACTAAACTCACCAGAAAGGATGCTAAATTTGTATGGACTCTAGAGTGTGAACAAAGTGTTTGAGAGTTGAAGAAGAGATTGACTACCGCACCAGTTTTGACATTGCCAGTAAGTGGTGTTGGTTATGTGGTGTATAGTGATGCCTCGAGATAGGGATTGGGTTGTATTTTGATGCAAGAAGGAAAAGTGGTAGCTTATGCATCTAGATAGTTGAAGAAGCATGAACAAAATTATCCTACACATGATTTGGAGTTTGTGGTTATTGTCTTAGCTCTGAAGGTTTGGAGGCATTACTTATATGGTGAGGAGTGTGTTATTTACACGGATCACAAGAGTTTGCAGTATCCGATGAAGCAGGATAATTTAAATTTGAGGCGAAGAAAATGGATGGAGCTAATTAAGTATTATAACTTGGTGATTGATTATCATCCTAGGAAGGCCAATGTAGTGGCAGATGCTTTGAGTCGGAAATCATCCACTACTTTGAGTTGCATTCGAGACTTTTATTTACCACTCTTGAGGGAGTTACAGTCTTTGGGGACAGTTTTGCCGACTAATGAGCAGGGTTGCCTTCTTGCTCAGTTTGTTGTGAGCTCTACTTTAGGCAGTGAGCTGATTGAGAAGCAGAAGCATGATCCCAAGTTTGTTGGAGTGATCAAGAGGGTAAAAGAACGAGGAGAGATAGAATTTAGCCTAAAGGATGATGGAGCTCTACTTTATCAAGGGAGGTTATGTGTGCCTGCTGATGATGCACTTAAGCAGCAAATTTTGGAGGAACCTCATAGTTCAGCTTCTACTATGCATCGGGAGGTACAAAGATGTCTCGGACCATTCGACAGACTTACTAGTGGTCGGGTACGAAGAGAGACATAGGAGAGTTTGTGTCGAAGTGCCTTACTTGTCAGCAAGTGAAGGCAGAGCATCAGAGATCAGTAGGTTTATTGC
This sequence comes from Thalia dealbata, assembly GCA_030544415.1. Lineage (NCBI taxonomy): Eukaryota > Viridiplantae > Streptophyta > Magnoliopsida > Zingiberales > Marantaceae > Thalia > Thalia dealbata. Next base: position 15,022,741 of record CM060458.1, read on the forward strand.
ACCCATTACCTATTCCCGAGTAAAAGGTTGATCGGCTTACCAAGTCAGCTTATTTCTTACCTGTGGCGATGGATTATCGAGTTGAGAAAATGGCTCGGTCTTATGTGGATGAGATAGTGAGACTACACGGTGTGGCACGCCCCGACCCTACTGTCGGGCACGTGGCAACCGCCGTATGAGCCCCACAGACCTATACAAGGTATCAAAGTGATACATACCATCCATATATATCGTTTACACAGCGGAATTCACAAATAAATCATCTAACTCAATATTCCTAACACAGTCCCGATAAACCTACTACAATTCTATGAAAAAAAATATCGATAAATAAAAATAGACCCGTCGATGGACTCATCTTCATCAACTGTCTCGTATGATCATCTAACACACCTACACAGACGTGAAAAAGTGGTGTGCTCAGCCTTGCGGCCTAGTGCGAAATTACGGCTCTAAACCAAATAAGGAAATCAAAGGCTAGGAGGAGTACTCTAGGATGCCTTGGGTTGTTATTCATCATTTTTCATTTGATTTTTGTTAATCAGTTTATAGAAAGCAGTAAAACAGCAATAATAAGTACAGACGTATATTTCACTAGATGTCACCTAAGATGTATCTAATGTTAATGTTATCAGCATATGTCACCTACATCATAATAAGACTTGATGTTTCAAGACTCGGGCTGCCAGCCTATGCTTAATGAATACCCGAGCTAAGGATATCAGTAAGCCCATCAGTTCCTTTCTGTCTCTGTCTCTACCTATGCCCGCTGCACTGATGTTGGCGGAGAGGACGGGTGACCCTTGATCACTCTCCACTGTCTCGCTAGTCGCCCTCAATGCCTCCCCTAGCGAAATTGTCGTGCCCTTACATCCTCCCCAGACTCTGTAGGGGCAATGGTAATTCGTGTAGTACTACACACTGCCCGAAGACAAGGTCACCATCAACAAGACAAATCGGCCACGGCTAACCGATAAAAATAACCCTAGGATCCGGACTACTCATCCGACTGTCTGCAGAACGTCATGGATGATAGCCGCGTGGTCTACGGATCCACTGTCTAAGGCGTCGCATAGGGAATAACCTTCCCAGTCCAATAGTAGTTGATGTCGACCGAGATGGACGCACATCCGCACGATGGGTTGTGGCAACCTCGACTCCATCGGTGCCAAGTCCATGGAAGGGCTCATCCTCTCTAGCCATCTCAGGACTATCACGGGGTTGCCTAAACGACATCCGTGCGGGTATAAGTTTTCGGATAGGAACCCACTCCACATTTCCGGTCTAGTATGACCTTGGATTTCGTACGATCCCTTGCCCTACCAGCTCCCAGTATCTAAGCTATGTATAGCCTCGGGAGTGGTGCTCCCAGTATCTAAGCTATGTATAGCATCGGGAGTGGTGCGAAGCGGGACGTCACCGTTTGACCGCCGTCGGTACGTGACGGTCAACCGAGGCACATGAGAAATGCTCCTTTTTGTCTAAGTTGCGGTGATGTCGCCAAGGGGTTCTAACAAGTCATTATTTATTATCTATGTCTGCATGGTGGTTGTGCTAACATAGCATAGAAAAATAATATATATAACATGTAGGACAAGATATTAAGACATATTAAAAACTTAGCATGGTGATCATGATATATCATACATGTTAGACAGAAATAAATTAAACTAACATGTAGACATGTCAAATGTTATCAAGCATTATATTTTATTATATTTAAGACATCCAAGAATTTCCTAAGAAAACCTCAGTAGGAATTCCCTAGCTTAAATAAATCCTACATCGGTGAATCAATGCACTTGGGTTAGCGATCTACTCTTTAGAACCAACCCGTGTAGCAATGAATCACTGCGTCGAACTACGCGAATCGCATACCCGCGATAGTCCTAATTAACACAATTATTTCAAATAAAATTTAATTTATTTTTCCCTAAAGTAAAGCAAATATAAATTTATCAATCTAACTTATACAATTATCCTAATTAATTATCACTTAATAAGCCTACATTTAAATTTACGATCCCATATTTAATTTAGGGGTGCATACTTAATTAATAAGCCCATATTTACCCATTAGGCCCATATTTACATTTTTGGCCCAAATAATTTATCAATAAATTAATTAAAGTTATTACTATATTTAATTAACCCAAACTAAGCATACAAGTTGTTAATTAATTATATCTAATCATTCAATTATTAATTAACCCAATTTTAAATTTTACTAATTAAACTAACCACAATATTAAATTAACTTAAATAAATTCTATCAAACTTATACCCATTTAAACCTATGATCTAGCCCATGACTTGACCCAAGTCACCCAAGAGCGCAAATAAAATTCATGAAAAATTAGATTATTATTTTTTGGCAAATAAATTAAATTATCATTTACCAATAGGATATTACATTGTTTCAGTGTAGTTACCTTATCTTACATAAATTTTACTCCTTATAACTTGTTTGATAGCATCAATAGTAATGTCAACTCACCTTCTAGGAAGGGTATTTGAGCATCACTACAATATTATGTGCTACAAGTTATAAAGAAGTAAATATAATAAAAATAAATATCTCAAAGAGCACTAGTATTCTATGTCACGCCCCGACCCTCCTGTCGGCCACGTGGCAACCGTCGTATGAACCCTGAGATCCATACCAGGCATAAAGAGTACAGATCAATCTAAATTCAATAAAACACTAGTATAATCCATTTAGTACAGTCCCGATATATCCCTACTACAACTCTAAATGCGGAAACGACGACATCGAAATAATTGCGGAAGTATACCTCCGATAGCATAGTCCTCGTCATCAACTACTACTACCGCGCGTAAAACCTGCACACACGGAAAAGTGGTGTGCTCAGCCTTGTGGCCTAGTGCGAAATTACGGCTTGAAACCGAATAAGGAATTCAAAGGCTAGGAGGATTAATCTAGGATGTCTTGGGTTTATTAACAGTCATTTTCGTATAATACAAGTGAAACATATCATAGATGCAGAATAGCTATATAAGCAAGTACAACAAGGATAACATTAGATGTCGTCTAAGATATATCTAGTAACTACGTCAACAGTGTAATCGTATGTCATCTATAGTGAAAAGTGGCTATAATATCAAGACTCGCTGGCCAAAGAGCATCACCAAGCCCATCAGTGTCCTTTGTCTTTGTCTCTTCCTATGCCCGCTGCACTGATGTTGGCGGAGAGGACGGGTGACCCTTGATCGCTCTCCTCTGTCTCGCTAGTCGCCTACGATGCCTCCCCTAGCGAAACTGTCGTGCCCTTACATCCTCCCCGGACTCCGTAAGGGCAACGGCGACTCGTGTAGTACTACAACACTGTCCGAAGACAGGGTCACCATTAATAATAATCTATCAACCACGGCTAGTCAATATAATACAACCCTAGGATCCGGACTACTCATCCGACCATCTGCAGAACGTCAGGGATGATAGTCGTGTGGTCTACGGATCCACTGTCCAAGACTATGCGGGGGAGTCACCGTCCCAGTCCCCAAGCAGCGGTGCCTGCCAGGAGGTGTGCATACTAGCGGCTGCCGGAATGCTACAACCTCGGCGACACGTTTGCTAGGTTCGAGTTTTAGTTCATCCCGACTAGTCATTTTCGGACTATCACGGTGTCGCCTAGACGGCACATGTGCGAGTATAAGTTTCCTGGGTAGGGACTTACTCCGTGTTTCCGGTCTAATATGACCTCGGAGGTTGTACAGTCCCTTTCCCGACCAGTCTCCCAGTAACTAAGCTAAGTATAGCCTAGGGAGTGGTATGTGGCGGAGCATCACCATTCTGACCATCGGCGGTACGCGGTGGTCAAACGGGGTATGCAAGCAGTACCCCTTCCTGTCTGTTTTCTAGTGATGTCTCCTAAGAGTTTCTAACATGTCATCATTCTTATCTGCATGGTGGTAGTGCTATCATAGCATAGATAAATAACAAAGCATGCAGGACAATATTCATAGAAGTATTAAATAAGCAGCATGGTATACATGGCATATCATGCAGGTAAACAAAGTAAATCATACTAACATGCATATATAAATAATCATAGCATGCATCTCATTTTTATTATATTTAAGGCATCCAAGAATTTTCCTAAGAAAACCTCGGCAGGAATTCCCTAGCTTGAATAAATCCTACATTCGATAAACCAACGCACCTGAATCGTGATCAGAGCTTCAGAACCAATCTAGATGAAACTCGGATGTATCAACCGTAGTACAGATCACGATTCAAAACAATAGTCCTAAATAATAAAAATTCATTTAGAATAAGTCTAACGTCATTCCTACGAATTGTCCGGATAGAAATCTATTTAATTAAAATTTTAAATTACCTAATTAATTTAATTTAATCTCCTCTAAGTTATTTATCTAATCCAATTAATGCACTAACACTAGCCCAATCCAATTAATCAAATTTAGCTAAGGTCCAACCCACAATTCCTAGAGCCCAAGTAGGAAACCCATAGCAAGTTTTAATAAAATAGCTAATACTAGTAAGAAATAAATTTTCTCCCCTATATCAACATCAATTCATTATCTTAATCCAAATAATCAAATACCAACTAATCCACTCATAAGTAATAAAATAATATTATTTAATTAACCTCCTTCAGTTAATTAGGCTTAGATAGATTTATTAAATTCATTCCCTCTATCAAAGCCTATTTTCCTCTTTAGACCCAATTCCTCCAAGGCCTGCCTAATGTAGGCCCAATTCCAATTAAATAAGTTCAGGTCAAAATTTGGTCAACATTGACCTAGTCAATTAATTTGACCATGTTGACCCATTGGAGAATTTAAATTATCAAACTTCAGTCCAAATTGTTTAGCCCATATGGTTCGGCCCAAATTGAATCCCATGGGTCCAAATTGGTCAACATTGACCATGGACCAATTGTATTGACTATTTTGACTCCTTAATTGGTCACATGAACCCAATTCTAACCCAATCCGATTTAATCTATCTTGGGTTCAACACGAGTCCAGTAAATTCGGTTTAATCAAACCAAGTCCATTCTATTAAATTTGGGCCCAAGTTAAGTTAAACTCAAACTAATTTATTTAACATGGTTCACTTAGTCCAATCTTCCCCATTTGATTCAACCCAAGTCAAGTTAAACCCAAACCCATCTAACTAATCTGGTTCCACCCAATCAACTAACCATGTCACTTAATTAATAACTTATTTATTCACTAAGCTTAGATTAATTAACATTAAACATGCTTTTAATTAAACTAAGCATGTAATAATATAAATCTACTATAACCATACTTAACTATATTTAAGCATACTTAATTTATTGCTAAGCGTGATTAGGAGAAAAGAGGGGCGAACGAATACCTTCGTTCGTCGCCTTCCTCGCCGCAGCATCCGCTGCGCTTCCGCCGGAGCTTCCGCCACAACCTCACCGATCCCTTTGCCGGCTCCTCCTCTCCGGAGCTTACGTAGTCCACGCCCAACCGATCGACGACCTCAGACGAACGGCACGAAGGGAATGCTGTATCGATGTCAGCCCATGAGAATGAGACACCATCGCTTCGGTGGTCGTCCAACCATCCGCGAATAGCAACACCGAAACCGTGGAATCGGCGAATGGAGGAGGCGTTGGGGACTGGTTACTCACCTATGAAGTCGCGAGAGGCTATTGATAATGAAACGGGTAGCGGAAAGGGGCGGACCGATCGATTCTCTCGTCGCCGTCCCTTGCTCGTTCCACCCACGCATACAGTCGCCCGTCGGCTTCACTAGCTGCTCCAAAGGTGAAATGCCGACTGCCCCGCCTTCGTGGAGACGGAGCGATGCGACGACGAGGGTTGCAGCGGCCGACCGAGGTTGAAATCGCCGGCGAGGAAGGCAGCGACCTACCTCGTAGCGTTGCGGCGGAGAGTTTGCAGGCGGGAGCTTCCTCGACCAGAGTTGCTGTCGAACTCCTCGCCTAATCGATCCGGCGACAATGGGGACGAAGGACCAAAAATGGCGCACCGGCGAGCTCGTCGACGCTCGTTCGTGCGGCGTGCGGAGTAGCAGGGGAGGTGGCGAAGAAAGGGTGCGCTCGACCGGAGCTACTACTAAGCTCTCCGACGCGTCGACTTGCGGCGAATGGGGACGAGGGCGAACGGGCGGCGCGCCGGCGAGCTCATCGCCGATCGTCCGCGCCGAGTGTAGGGGAGTCGAAGGAAGGGGAACGGGGGCGCTCGAGAGATAGGGCTTCCGCCCTTCTCGCCCGCGTCCTTATTTAAGGGTGGACCGGTCCTCCCGAACCGGTGGACCGGCCGGTTCGGTTGGGCCGGACCGGACCGGACCCAAAAATATAATTTTTTTTTTCACAGATGGGGGTTTACAAGTACTCCCCCCTTAAAAATTTTTGGTCCTCCAAAAATAATTCCTCAAGATAACGACGTACGATCTACAGCTAACAAAAATTCCAAAATTCTTTTACATCACGCTCACACACTCTGCCCCTCAAATAAATTAGGATGTTGGGCCCGCATGTGGGCCTCAGTCTCCCACGTAACCTCCTCTACAAGCGCATTCCTCCAACAGACTTTAACTAAAGGAATAGATTTTCCTCGAAGTACCTTCAAGCAATGATCGATAATCTCGACTGCCTGCACCCCGTAACTCAAGTCCTCCCTCAGCTGAACTGGTGGCGCCGTGAGGACATGGGATGGATCTGATATGTACTTCCTTAGCATGGATACATGGAAGACATCATGGATCTGCTCTAAGTCGGCAGGTAACTCTAAACGATAAGTCACTAGCCCCACTCTCTCAAGTATCCGGAAGAGTCCAATGTATCTGGGATGTAGCTTCCCTTTCTTTTGCAATCGGAGGATACCCTTCCATGGGGACACCTTTAAGAAGACCATATCCTCAACTGCAAACTCGAGAGGCCGGCGGCGATGATCAGCATAACTCTTCTGCAGGTCCTGAGCTGTCTTCAATCTATCTCGGATGACACTGACCTTGGCTACGGTTTCATCAATCAACTCCGTACCCGTCAGTCGTCTCTCACCCACCTCACTCCAACAAAGTGGAGTCCGACACTGCCTGCTATAAAGAGCCTCATAAGGAGCCATACCAATACTGGCCTGATAGCTGTTATTATATGCAAATTCCACTAAAGGAATGTGTGTGTCCTAGCTACCTAGTAAACTCAAGCACGCAGGCTCTCAGCATATCCTCTAGTGTATGAATGGTACGCTCTGACTGTCCATCGGTCTGCGGATGAAATGCAGTGCTGAACTTCAAAGATGTACCCAGCTCTCCCTGAAACTTCGGCCAGAATCTAAAGGTGAATCTAGGATCTTGGTCCGAAACAATAGATATTGGCACTCCAGGAAGGCGGATAATCTCACCGATATACAGCCTGGCTAACCTCTCCAAGGAATAGGTGATATCAATCGATAAGAAGAGGGCGGACTTCGTAAGTCGATCGACGATCACCCAGATAGCGTCATGATGTCGCTGGGTGCGCGGTAACCCGACCACGAAATCCATAGTTATGTGCTCCCACTTCCACTCCGGTATCGGAAGAGGCTGCAATGTACCTGCCGGTTTCTGATGTTCTGCCTTAACCTGCTGACACACCAGACACCGACCTACAAACTCCGCTATGTCCCGCTTCATGCCCGACCACCAATAGATCTGTCGAATAGTACGATACATCTTCGTACTACCGGGATGCATGGCATAAGCGGAACTGTGTGTCTCCTCCAGAATCTGCCATCGTAAATCCTCATCGTGGGGTACGCAGATCCTGTCGTTCAGTACCAGCATGCTGTCCTCTCTAAGTCTAAAATCCTGACCCTGACCATTCTGTACCATCGGGATCACCTGGCTCAACTCAAAATCTATCCTCTGCAACTCTGCCAACCGATCTAATAGAGTGGGTCGCACAGCAAACTGTGCCAGTAATCCACCCTGCGAGTCACACTGTAACTCCGCCCCTAGTATCCTCAAGTCACGCAGCATGGGTAAGTAGGCAGTATGAATATATGCCAACGTGGCGGATGACTTCCTACTCAGAGCATCTGCCACCACATTTGCCTTCCCTGGGTGGTAGTCAATGATCAAGTCATAATCCTTAATTAACTCCAACCAGCGGCGCTGCCTAAGATTCAACTCTCGCTACGTCAACAAATACTGTAGGCTCTTATGGTCTGTAAAAATATGACACTTTTTCCCGTATAGATAGTGTCGCCAAATCTTAAGAGCCAATACAATAGCTGCTAGTTCCAAATCATGAGTCGGGTAATTTACCTCGTGCTTCTTCAACTGACGAGAAGCATAGGCAATTACCCACCCACTCTACATCAAAACATAGCCCAGTCCCTGCTTGGATGCATCACTGAATACCACGTACTCGGTACCGCTAACTGGGAGTGTGAGTATCGGAGCAGTGGTTAAATGAGTCTTAAGTTCCTGAAAACTTTGCTCACACTCCGGGGTCCACTGAAACTTGACATCCTTACGGGTCAACTTGGTCATCGGCGCTGCTATCCGGGAGAAATTCTGCACAAACCGCCGATAGTACCTAGCTAGCCCAAGGAAACTGCGAACCTCCGTGGGACTTTTGGGCTGCTCCCACTTAGTCACTGCCTCAATCGTTGCTGGATCAACTTGAATGCCCTCACTGGTAACAATATGTCCCAGAAATCCCACCTGAGTCAGCCAGAACTCATATTTAGGGAATTTAGCATACAGTTGATTGTCTCTTAATACCTGTAAGACAAGTCAGAGATGCCGTGTATGCTCCTCTGGACTCTTCGAATAGATAAGTATGTCATCTATGAATACTATGACACACTTATCTAAATACTCATGAAAAACTCGGTTCATCAAATCCATAAAAGCGGCGGGAGCATGAGTTAGTCCAAATGACATGACCAAGAACTCATAATGCCCGTACCGCGTCCGAAAGGCTGTCTTCGGAACATCCGAGTCCCTAATCCTCAACTGATAATACCCTGATCTGAGATCAATCTTTGAGAAAACACAAGCACCCTGCAACTGATCAAACAGATCATCAATACGAGGCAGTGGATACTTGTTCTTGATAGTGACTCTATTCAGCTGTCTATAATCAATACACATCCGCATAGTCTCATCTTTCTTCTTCACGAATAGGACCGGTGCGCTCCAAGGGGAGACACTAGGTCTTATGAACCCCTTGTCCACCAAGTCTTGCAACTGAAGCTTGAGTTCCTTCAGCCCTGCCGGTGCCATGCGATATGGGGGTCTAGAGATAGACATCGTCCCAGGAGCAAGATCGATACAAAACTCTAACACCCGATCCGGTGGTAGGCCGGGCAAATCCTGAGGGAACACATCTGGAAACTCACGGACCACAGGAATATCCGCCATCCGTTCATCCGACTTACTGCTATCCCAAACGTATGCCAGGAAACACTGATATCCTTTCTTCACATATATCTGCGCCGTGAGAGTAGAAATAATGGTGGTCGGCAGGACCCAACGATCTCCCTCAAATACGAGCTCTGGTGGTCCCGATCAAACAAAAGATACTGACTTTGTGAAGCAACTCACTAGAGCTCTATGTGCAGTCAACCAATCCATACCAAGGATCACATCGAAATCTGTCATCTCTAGTGGAATCAGATCCGCTTCCAGAGTGACGTCCTGTATCATAATAAGACAAGACAGATATATACCCGATCTCGTAGAATCTTTTCACCCAAAGGAGTGCAGACAATAAGCTCTATTTTTAACGGGACTAAAGGTATATCTGCTCGTCTAGCATACTCTGAGCTGATAAACGACCGATGTGACCCGGTATCAATGAGGACTCGAGCCCATTCATCAAATAACCGCATATTTCCTATTTCACAATCACACAAGCAAACACATTTTGCAAATTAAAAATAGTTCAACTACGCAAAAGTTTGTTCAAATCCATCACATCACATGTTTCCACACATCAAGTTCAAATTGGTAACTCCAAAATAAGATACTCAAGGAGCATCGGCAGGAGAGACGTTACCGGTGACCACGTCTGGGTTGGCTTGAGCATCGATGCTATCCAGCGCAAAGATACGAGTTTGGGTGCGCTGAGGCAGCCTCTGGGAATGCTGGCCAGATCTGGTGGCAGGTCCTCGAGTAGATGCTGAAGCAGATGTAGCCGGTGAGACTAGTGCTGGTGGACGACCACGATCCGTCGAGGCAGGATGGATGGTTGACTGCTGAGATCCTCCAATCTGAGGCCGTTGTGGGCAGTGGGGCCGGATGTGGCCCTTCTATCCACATTGATAGCAGGAGACCACTCGGCATGACCCGGTGTGGGTCCGGTCACAGAATCTACAGGGAGCCACATGTGGGGTACGCTGTATCTGAGGTGTCCGATGGGGTGGCGGGAGACGTGCCTGACCCTGCTGTCCCGGCTGCTCAATCCTCTGTATAACTCGGCCCCTAGATAGAGCCCCTCCGGCAGCTCAGGCAACTGATGGTGTCATGCTAGCCTGTCTGTCCCTCAAGACATTTTGACCCCTCTGTGATGTCGACCTCTTTCTCTTTCGCCCCTCCCTATGTGCACGAGTAGTCTGTACCATCCTCTCAGCCAATAGTGCTTTATGTCACGCCCCAACCCTACTGTCGGGCACGTGGCAACCGCCGTATGAGCCCAACGGACCCATACAAGGCATTTAGTGATACATACAGTCCATACACATCATTTACGTAGCGAAATTTACAATTAGATAATCTAACTCAAGATTTCTAACACAGTCCCGACAAACCTACTACAATTCTATGAAAAAGACAGCGATAAAAAAAAAAAAATAGACCCGCCGATGGATACATCTTCATCAAATATCTTGGACAGTCATCTAACTTACCTGCACACACGGGGAAAAGTGGTGTGGTCAACCTTGCGGCCTAGTGCGAAATTACGGCTCTACCAAATAAAGAAATCAAAGGCTAGGAGGAGTATTCTAGGATGTCTTTGGTTGTTAATCATCATTTTTCAATTGATTTGTGTAAATCAATTTATCGAAAGCAGTAAAACAACATAAATAAAATACCGATGTATAACTCGCTAGATGTCACCTACATTGTATCAAGTGTCAATGTCAATAGTATGTTACCTACATCAAATTCATACTTTGAAGTTATAAACTCGGGTTGCCAGCCTATGCTTAGTAAATACCCGAGCTAAGGGTATCAGTAAGCCCATCAGTGTCTCTCTGTCTCCATCTCTACCTATGCCCGCTGCATTGATGTTGGCGGAGAGGACGGGTGACCCAGTATCCCTCTCCATTGTTTCACTAGTCGCTGACCATGCCTCCCCTAGCGAAACCGTCGTGCCCTTACATCCTCCTCGGATTCCGTAGGGGCCACGACACCTATGTAGTACTACACGATGTCCGTAGACAGGGTCGCCATATAACAATGTCATCGGCCACGGCTAGCCGGAATTACCACCCTAGGATCCGGACTACTCATCCGATCGTCTGCAGACGTCAAGGGTGATAGCCGTGCGGTCTACGGATCCACTGTCCAAGGCGTCGCATGTGGAATCACCTTCTCAGTCCAATAACAGTCGACGTCTATCGAGATTGGCGCACATCCGCACGATGGGCTGTGGCAACCTCGACTCCATCGATGCCAAGTCCATGGTAGGGCTTATCCTTGCTAACCATCTCAGGACTATCACGAGGCCACCTAAACGACACTCGTGCGGGTGAAGATTTTGAGTAAGGAATTGCTCCATATTTTCGGTCTAACCCGACCATGGAGTTTGTACAGTCTCTTACCCTACCAGCTCCCAGTATATAAGCTATGCATAACATCGGGAGTGGTTCTCCCAGCATCTCAACTATGCATCAACCTCGGGAGTGGTGCCTAACGGGACGTCACCGTTTGACCACCGTCGGTGCGCGGCGGTCAACCCGGGGCATATGGAAAAGGTCCCTTTTTTTGTCTAAGTGGCGGTAACATCGCCAAAGGTTCTAACATGTCGTTATCTACTATCTATGTCCGCATGGTAACTATTTAACACATAACAAGAAAAATAATACAGCATGCCGGACATGGATTTAGAACATGTTAGATAAAATAAATTACACTAACATGCATACAAGTCAAATCTTATCAAGCATTATGTTTTATCATATTTAAGACATCCAAGAATTGTTCCTAAGAAAACCCCAGCGGGAATTCCCTAGCTTGAATAAATCCTACCATCGGAGAACCAACGCACCTAGGTTAGCGATCCGCTCCTCTAGACCAAGTCACGCGGAGATAATCACCCGCCGAGCTACTCGGATCGCGTACCCACAATAGTCCTAATTAACACAATTATTTAAATAAATTTCATTTATTTTCTCCTAAGATAAATAAATAAAAAAATCTATCAATCCATTAATTAAAATAATTATTACATTAAATTAATCCTATACAAGTTTAGGATTTATCCCATAAAATAAATTTTTAATTAATCATATTTTAAATTTTATCTATTAACTAACTACAAAGGTTAAATTTCCTTAATTAACTTAAATGAATTTTTAATCAATTTAAACTCATTAAACTCACCCATAACTTGACCCAAGTCACCCAAGGGCCCAAGTAGAACCCATAAATTTTTTTACTATTTTTATGATTTTCTTATTATTTTAATATTATTTTATTATTTTAATATTTTTAATATTATATTATTATTATTTTATTAATTATTTAATTTTTTTATTATTTTCTGACCTAGTCAACGGTTGACCGGTCAACGCTGACTGGGTCAGCGGTGGGCTCGGTCAACGCTGACAGGGTCAGCGGTGGGCCCGGTCAACGTTGACTGGGTAAGCTGTTGACTCGGTCAAACGGGCCGGTTACTGTTCATCCGGTTAGATTCGGTTTGGTCCGGTTCGGTTCGGTTTGGTTCGGTTCAACTCAAACCATTTACTAACCTCACTTAATTAAATCACTAACCTTGTTTAACTTACACTAATCATGCAACTTAACTTAACAAGAATCCAAGTCTGACCAAACTCAACTAACTGGTTCACTAACTTTGTTTAATTTACACTAAACATGCTTAATTAAATATAAGCATACATTAACCCTAATCTATACTAATCACATTTTAATAAAACTAATCATGATTAACTAACACTAACCAAACATTAACTTATTTTATACTAAGCATACTTAATTTTAATTAACCATGCTTAATTAGTCCTTAAGCATGATTAAGGAAGAGGGCGAGGGAATGGGTACCTATGCTCGTCCGCTTCCTCCTCCGACGCCGGTGCTGGAGCTCCTCTGGCTTCGGCGAGCTCGACCTAGCCCCGGAGACGGCTCTCCGGCTCCAGCGAAGGTCTACCGAGGTGCCTCGCGAGCAGCGGCGGCGACAACGGTGACGAGGGCGGCGAAGGCGAGCTCGCTCCCGCTTGGGAGGCGATCGACGAGGGGCGACGCTTCGGCGAGCCCTCCTTGGTCTCGCAGCCAACGGATGGGGGATGGAGGAAGGTCGCCGACGAGAGGACGTCGACGATGGGCGAGGAGGAGCTGAGGCGGCGAGGAATCGCCGCTCGGGGCGTGCGAGCAGACGTTTCTGCTCGCGGCCCTATTTCCGCCCGCAAGCAGGGGAAAGGTCGGGGAAGAAGGGGGGAGAGCGCGGTAGCAAGCCTCCCCCGTGCTCTCCTTGCCGCAGCGGGAATCCACTGAAGGTGGATGGCGACGGGCGACGAACGGTGGACAGCGCACGGTGGACGGCGGCGCCTGCGTTCGCTCCGCGACGGTGGAAGAGGAGGAGGCGAGGCGTGGTCGCGAGCAAGTGGGGATCGCTCCCACGCTTCCTCCAGTGGTCCACCTCGCGACGGCGAGGATGGGAGGGGGTCGAGGTGACGGCAGCTCGCCGGCGACCTCAACACCCCTGCTGCTGTGCGGAGCTGTGGAGAAAGGGGACGCCGCGCGGATTAGGGCAAGCTCCTTCGCCCTCTTCCGCGGGGCTCCTCTTCGAGGGGATGGTTCGCCCAAACCATCCGTATGGGCCGGTTCGGGTGAACCGGTCGGCTAAGCCGGCCTATTTGAACCGGCCGGTCCAATTTTTTTTTTTTTCCTAAAAATGAGATTTTGAAGCTGGGGGTTTACACTTTATCCACTACCTGCTAGAAAGCCGTATACTTAAACAGCCCCACCCTATTCAGAATGTGATCATCCAACCCCTACATGAACCGCAGACGATGATATCTATCTGAGGGGATCACGTCTGGTACTAGGGAGGCTAACCGGTTGAATTCCACCACATACTCGGGTACAGATTTGCCCCCCTGCGTGCACTGCCAGAACTCCTGTATCTTCAGGTCATGATGCAGCTCTGTATAGTAGCGCTCATGAAACTCATCCTGGAATATCTCCCAGGTCAGCCCAATGGTGTAACGGGTCTCCAGCTCCTCACGCCAAGTTTCGGCATCCCCGTCAATCAGATATAGTGCCACTCCCAATCTGTCTCTATCAGATAGCTCCAAGTCCGCAGTGATACGACGGGCATTGTTGATCCACCATCGGGCTACCTGGGGATCTGATGATCTCGAAAAGGTGACACAGCCCAGATGCCTAGCATCTCTCACCCAGGCAGCTGGCCTACTAGTACGGCCACTGAGCGCCGGGGTAGCCATCTCCCCTAATGGGGTCTGATACTCCGCCCGAGTGAAGGTCCTCTATACCCCGACAGGGGGGGTAACCGCTGCAGCTGCTCCGATCACTGGAACTGTTTCTGCCGTGCTGTCTGTAGGAGCAGGTGCAACTGCTGGGGTAGGAGCCGTCTGGACTACCTGCGGTGCTGGTGGACCCACTGGTGCAATTGGAGGTGGAGGAGGAGATGCCATCACCTGAGGTACCTCGGGCTCCCGCTGTGCAGGGGGATTCAGAATGCTGACCATCGCGCTGGCCACCGCTGCTGCTATCATGTTCAGCTGTCCCTGAGCAACGGGTGCCTGCCCTGATGGCACTGTGGACCCAGTCCTCTGTCTTGATGTCCGACGAGAACTCGAGCTCCGTAGTGTCCCTGAAGATGCTTGCTCGGGGACCAATGACAACGGTGCTCCCGGGGGACCCTCGTCTGTACTGACTACTGGCACCTGTGCAGGTGGCGCTAGCGCGGGTGGCTCTGCCAGCGGACGGGATGTAGCAGTCGTCTGGTCCGGAGGCTCTACAACCTTCCGAGGCCTCCCCGGTTTCCTCTTTGGCGGTGCGTCAGACATCTGTACGAAACAGAATTTTAATCAGTGCACCTCGTATGAATTTCGATCTCACACCCCCTTACACGTGGTCTTCCTATGGTTAATCGACCGAACCACTAACGATCCTAATTATATCGGGACTGACTTCCTTAACTTTTACGATCCTGAGTGAGACTCTAAAATGACTTAGGTTATAAAAATATTTATAACCTAGGCTCTGATACCACTTTAATTGTCACGCCCCGACCCTCCTGTCGGCCACATGGCAACCGCCGTATGCACCCTGAGATCCATACAAGGCATAAAGAGTACAGATCAATCTAAATTCAATAAAACACTAGTATAATCCATTTAATACAGTCCCGATATATCCCTACTACAACTCTAAATGCGGAAACGACAACATCGAAATAATTGCGGAAGTATACCTCCGATAACGTAGTCCTAGTCAACAACTACTACTACCGCGCGTAAAACCTACACACACGGAAAAGTAGTGTGCTCAGCCTTGCGGCCTAGTGCAAAATTACGGCTTGAAACCGAATAAGGAATTCAAAGGCTAGGAGGATTAATCTAGGATGCATTGGGTTTACTAACAGTCATTTTCGTATAATACAAGTGAAACATATCATAGATGCAGAATAGTTGTATAAGCAAGTACAACAAGGATAACATTAGATGTCGTCTAAGATATATCTGGTAACTACGTCAATAGTGTAATCGTATGTCATCTATAGTGAAAAGTGGCTATAATATCAAGACTCGGGCTGCCGGCCTATACTTAGTGAATGCCTCGGCCAAAGAGCATCACCAAGCCCATCAGTGTCCTTTGTCTCTGTCTCTTACTATGCCCGTTGCACTGATGTTGGCGGAGAGGACGGGTGACCCTTGATCGCTCTCCTCTGTCTCGCTAGTCGCCTACGATTCCTCCCCTAGCGAAACTGCCGTGCCCTTACATCCTCCCCGGACTCCGTAAGGGCAACGACAACTCGTGTAGTACTACAACACTGTCCGAAGATAGGGTCGCCATCAATAATAATCCATCGACCATGGCTAGTCAATATAATACAACCCTAGGATCCTGACTACTCATCTGACCATCTGCAGAACGTCAAGGATGATAGCCGTGTGGTCTACGGATCCACTGTCCAAGACTATGCGGGGGGAGTCACCGTCCCAGTCCCCAAGCAGCGGTGCCTGCCAGGAGGTATGCATACTAGCGGCTGCCGGAATGCTATAACCTCGGCGACACGTTTGCTAGGTTCGAGTTTTAGTTCATCTCGGCTAGTCATTTTCGGACTATCACGGTGTCGCCTAGACGGCACACATGCGAGTATAAGTTTCCTGGGTAGGGACTTACTCCGTGTTTCCAGTCTAATATGACCTCAGAGGTTGTATAGTCCCTTTCCCGACCAGTCTCCCAGTAACTAAGCTAAGTATAGCCTAGGGAGTGGTATGTGGCGGAGCATCACCATTCTGACCATCGGCGGTACGTGGTGGTCAAACGGGGTATGCAAGCAGTACCCCTTCCTGTCTGTTTTCTAGTGATGTCTGTTAAGAGTTTCTAACATGTCATCATTCTTCTATACTGCATGGTGGTAGTGTTATCATAGCATAGATAAATAACAAAGCATGCAGGACAATATTCATAGACGTATTAAATAAGCAGCATGGTATACATGGCATATCATGCAGGTAAACAAAGTAAATCATACTAACATGCATATATAAATAATCATAACATGCATCTCATTTTTATTATATTTAATGCATCCAAGAATTTTCTTAAGAAAACCTAGGCAGGAATTCCCTAGCTTGAATAAATCCTACATTCGATAAACCAACGCACCTGAATCGCGATCGGAGCTTTAGAACCAATCTAGATGAAACTCGGATATATCAACCGTAGTACAGATCACGATTCAAAATAATAGTCCTAAATAATAAAAATTCATTTAGAATAAGTCTAACGTCATTCCTACGAATTGTCTGGATAGAAATCTATTTAATTAAAATTTTAAATTACCTAATTAATTTAATTTAATCTCCTCTAAGTTATTTATCTAATCCGATTAATGCACTAACACTAGCCCAATCCAATTAATCAAATTTAGCTAAGGTCCAATCCACAATTCCTAGAGCCCAAATAGGAAGCCCATAACAAGTTTTAATAAAATAGCTAATACTAGTAAGAAATAAATTTTCTCCCCTATATCAACATCAATTCATTATCTTAATCCAAATAATCAAATACCAACTAATCCACTCATAAGTAATAAAATAATATTATTTAATTAACCTCCTTCAGTTAATTAGGCTTAGATAGATTTATTAAATCCATTCCCTCTATCAAAGCCTATTTTCCTCTTTAGACTCAATTCCTCCAAGGCCCACCTGATGTAGGCCCAATTCCAATTAAATAGGTCGAGGTCAAAATTTGGTCAACATTGACCTAGTCAATTAATTTGACCATGTTGACCTATTGGAGAATTTAAATTATCAAACTTCAGTCCAAATTGTTTAGCCCATATGGTTCGGCCCAAATTGAATCCCATGGGTCCAAATTGGTCAACATTGACCATGGACCAATTGTATTTACTATTTTGACTCCTTAATTGGTCACATGAACCCAATTTTAACCCAAACCGATTTAATCTATCTTGGGTTCAACACGAGTCCAGTAAATTCGGTTTAATCAAACCAAGTCCATTCTATTAAATTTGGGCCCAAGTTAAGTTAAACCCAAACTAATTTATTCAACATGGTTCACTTAGTCAAATCTTCCCCATTTGATTCAACCCAAGTCAAGTTAAACCTAAACCCATCTAACTAATCTGGTTCCACCCAATCAACTAACCATGTCACTTAATTAATAACTTATTTATTCACTAAGCTTAGATTAATTAACACTAAACATGCTTTTAATTAAACTAAGCATGCAATAATATAAATCTACTCTAACCGTACTTAACTATATTTAAGCATGCTTAATTTATTGCTAAGTGTGATTAGGAGAAAAGAGGGGCGAACGAATACCTTCGTTCGTCGCCTTCCTCGCCACAGCTTCCGCTGGAGCTTCCGCCACAACCTCACCGATCCCTTTGCCGGCTCCTCCTCTCCGGAGCTTACGTCGTCCACGCCCAACCGATCGACGACCTCAGACGAACGGCGCGAAGGGAATGCTGCATCGATGTCAGCCCGTGAGAACGAGACACCATTGCTTCGGTGGTCGTCCAGCCATCCGCGAACAGCAACACCGAAACCGTGGAATCGGCGAATGGAGGAGGCGTTGGGGACTAGTTACTCACCTACGAAGTCGCAAGAGGCTATTGATGATAAAACGAGTAGCGGAAAGGGGTGGACCGATCGATTCTCTCGTCGTCGTCCCTTGTTCGTTCCGCCCGCGCGTACAGTCGCCCGTCGGCTTCACCAGCTACTCCAAAGGTGAAATGCTGACTGCCCCGCCTTCGTGGAGACGGAGCGATGCGACGACGAGGGTTGCAGCGGCCGACCGAGGTTGAAATCGCCAGCGAGGAAGGCAGCGACCCACCTCGTAGCGTTGCGGCGGAGAGTTTGCAGGCAGGAGCTTCCTCGACCAGAGTTGCTGTCGAACTCCTCGCCTAATCGATCGGCGACAATGGGGACGAAGGACTACGAATGGCGCATCGGCGAGCTCGTCGACGCTCGTTCGTGCGGCGTGCGGAGTAGCAGGGGAGGTGGCGAAGAAAGGGGGCGCTCGACCGAAGCTGCTGCTAAGCTCTCCGACGCATCGACTTGCGGCAAATGGGGACGAGGGCGAACGGGCGTCGCGCTGGAGAGCTCGTCGCCGATCGTCCATGCTGAGTGCAGGGGAGTCGAAGGAAGGGGAACGGGGGCGCTCGAGAGATAGGGCTTCCGCCCTTCTCGCCCGCGTCCCTGTTTAAGGGTGGACCGGTCCACCCGAACTGGTGGACCGGTCGGTTCGGTTAGGCCGGATCGGACCGGACCCAAAAATATAATATATTTTTTTTCACATATGGGGGTTTACATTCTAAGCTAAGCATAAGACAGCAAACTCTCTTATTTTTTCTTTATCCAGCCTAGTAAAAATTACAGTCTTGATATGTCGAAGAAGGATCACTTCATCTCTTACTTGTTGCTTAAATAATCTCCAGTTTTTTTCTTCCCAAATGTGATATACAAACTCTGCTATTACCACCTGCATAAGTTGTCCTTTCAATATTTTCCTTTTAGCTATTCTAACAGCTATATTAATTGTGGTTTCCCATGTAGTTTGTCTTAAAACTTCTTCATTCCATTTCAACAAATCACTCTATATAGTGTTGCTATATTTACATTCATTCAGCAAATATTCTAAGGTTTCTATTGCAGTTAGACATAGCTGACATCCTCCTTCTATTTGCATGCCCCGCTTGAGTAGTTTATCCGCAGTCATTAATTTCTGATGTAAAGCAAGCCATAGAATGAAGGTAGCTCTAGGTTTAGCTATAGAATCACATATCAAACTTGTCCTTTTTCTTTGGCAATGTACCCACCAATATATTGAAAATTACACTGATTGTGGTTTTTCTAGTTAGTATTATTACTAGTCAGGGATGGTATTATAATACCTCTCTACTCATCATCACTTTCTTCAACATCCAGCTTGTTTGTTTGGGTAGGGTCATAGTATGAATATTTTTATTTTTTATATAATAAGTGTGTACCCATTTGATCCATAATTTATCTTTCTTCATCTGCATATCCCAAAAGAGATTGAAGATAGCTGCCTTATTCCATAAGTCTAGTCTTAGTAAGTTAAGTCCTCCGGCTGACTTTGGTGTGCAAACTTTATTCCAAGCTACCAAGGCCTTCCTACTAGTCTCAACTGATCCTGTCCATAAGAATATCCTGCAAACTGCATCTATCATTTTGATTATTTTTTTAGGCAATATGAATAATTGTGACCAATAGCTTTGCACTCCAAATAATACTGACTTTATAAGTTGAACTCTTCCTGCATATGTTAGCAACTTGGCAGTCCAACTTTTAAGTCTAACCATCATTTTGTCAAGCAGTACTTTACATTCTGTAATTTTTAGTTTCTTAGGAGCCAAAGGTACTCCTAGATACTTGAATGATAAATAGCCCTCTCTATAGCCAAGTTTATGTAATATAAATTAAATTAAATTATTTTTTATTTATTTTATTATTTTATATTTTTTAACTGGTCAATGGTTGACCCGGTCAATGCTGACTGTTGACCCGGTCAACGCTCACCGGTCAACTGACCCTGTCAACTGTTGACCCGGTCAACGCTTGACCCGGTTTAGCTTGAGTCTGACCCAAGCTCCCAACTGGTTCGCTTCAATTTAATTTAGTTCGACTCAAGTTCGGTTCAATTTAATTTGGTTCGACTCAGGTTCGGTTCAACTTAATTTGGTTCGGCTCGGATCCGGTCCAGTTTAATTGGATCCGGTCCAACCAACCCAATCTGATTTGATCTAACTCGAGCTCTAACTGCTTTCAATTAATTGATTCAGCTCACTCCAACTAAACTCAACCCGGACCCAAACTTAACTCAAATCCAACCCAACTAACTTCAATTCGGTTCAACCCAACCCATTTACTAATCTCACTTAATTAAATCACTAACCTTGTTTAACTTACACTAAACATGCTTAATTAACCACTAATCGTGATTAAGGGAGAAATAAATGCTACCTCAGCCGAACCCTTCTCCCTCGCCGGAAAACCTCGCCGCCTGAACCCTAGCCGCCACCTCGCCGGAGTTCGCAAAATCGACGGCTGGCTAGACGACGAGCTCAGCAACCCTTCGCACGCATGGAGATCGACGATGGCCTGCGGAAAATCCAGCCATCAACGCTAAAATGGAGCTCTCGGTGGACGTCGCCGGCGAACTCTTGGGCGAGTTCCCCGGAGGGCGAAACCGCCCGTTCACAGAGGGGAAGAGGAGCCGCTCACTTTGCGAACGAGCGGGGAAGGAGGGGAGGAGGATCCGGGCGGCGAGGCGAATGGAAACACAGCTCCACTCCTCGCCGGACGGCGACGAATTCGCCGCCTCTTGCATTGGTGTTGGGCGGACGCGACTCAAGAACTCGTGGAGAGGGCGAGCAGCTCGAGTCCCAGCAACCACGAATGGCGCATCGGCGATCTGTGCGTGCAACGTCAGGCGGACGGCGGACGGTTGCAGCAGACGCGAAGAGGGGAAAACGCAGGGGAAGGGTCGCGCAGCTGCAACAGAGCCCTCCTCGTCTCCGCCGAGCGCTCCTCATCGCGGCGGACAGGAATGGGCATCGACGGCGGCTGCAGACGGTAGCAGCGAGCGGCAGGCGGTGGGCGTGGAGGAAGGGCGACGGACAGTTGCAACTACTCCCACGAAGGGGAGGAAGCAGGGGAAGGAGAAGGGCCGGGGGCGCGGTAGCAGACCTCAGCTGTGCTCTCCTTGCCGCGGCGGGGATCTATGGAGGTCGATCGGCAGCGACGGACAATGGACGGCGAACGTGGTGGGAAGGCACCGGCATTCGCTCCGCTACGGTGGAAGAGGGGACGGCGTCGCGAGGTCGGGGACGAAGGCGATGCGAGTGGGAAGAGCGCTCACCTCTTCTCGCTCGCGTTGGCTTTTCAAACCGGGTCCGAGCCGGTTCATCTAGATCGTCCGGCTGGCCGGTTCAGTTGAACTGGACCGATTTAATTTAATTTTCTTTTCAATAAAGGGGTATGGGTTTACACGGTGTGCCGATGTCAGACCGGGATTCTCGATTCACTTCTCGATTTTAGTCAAAGATACAAGAAGAATTATGTACTAAATTGAGGTTTAGTACAACTTTTCATCCTCAGACAGATGGACAGTCAGAGAGGATGTAAACCCCAAATTTTATGGAATTTTTTTTTTTTGCAAGAGTAGGAGTAGTATGAAAAATAACATAGTAAATAGTGGATAGGAGTGGGGATAAAGATGGAAAAATAATACTAGGTAAATAATTTTCTCTGATGGGGGTATAAATGTTAAAGTAGGGTACATAGTAATTCAACGGATTCGGTAGGAGCATATTGGGGATTTAGTAGCACAGGTGCGTTGCACGCGCACTCCAAGCCCTAAATTGGGGTGAGATCGCAACAACGACTTCTTCTTCGGCCTCTTCGCACGCTGCCGCATCGCTGTCGCTCCGAATCTTTCACCGTGAGATCGACGGCGAACCCCCCCACTCCGGTAGACCATTCCTCTTCCTCCGACCGCCGACGACCCCGCAGACGCTGCTCGACGGCAAACCCCCACTCCGCTCGACCTCTCCATTTCAATTCGCTGAAAACCCACTCTGGATCCCTCGTCGCGAGCTCGACTTCGAGCTCTCACCTCTCCAACCCCATCGTCGGTGATTCAAAGGCAGCCGGTTCCACCTTCCCCATTCAGTCTATTGTCGTCAGTGACTCGAGGGCTATCAACGCAACCTTTCTCCCCCTTTTAGTCTGTCACACTGACGACCGATTGGAGCTTCGCCGGCGAGACAAGATACATCTTCTCCTCCCTCAGTCGTCGACGATAACAACTCCCTACACGCTGCCGTCCCAGTTTTGACGGATACCAGTGGGCCGCCTCACTGTACATCAACGGATTTCAACCTCAAATCGATCCACGCTAAGATCAAACCCACTAATTCCCTCTTTGATTTCAATTTGCAAGATTCTTGTTGGATAATGCTAGTGGATAATCTCCTCCACCTCCCTCCTATTACAATCTCTTTTCTTTCTTTTTTCTTTCCCTTGATTGTAAGCATGAATGTAGTATAATAATTATGATGGAATGGGTAGTCGAATGTATGTCAACATCAAGACATAATCACTAATTTCCACTTTGCTAGTAATTAGATATTGTAATTAAATTAAATTAGGGAATGATTAGTTGAGACCATAGAAAAATTAGAATTTTAATTAAGCTTTTAAGGAAATTAAGACTATTGCTTGGAGATTATGATTAAGGTTCATAAATTAAATAAAGTTAATTAAATTGAATTAAGTAAATCTAATTGAATAATTAATTAACTTAGGATGGGTTAGGTTTGAACAAAATAGGAAAGATAATTAATTTAGTATATTATAGATAGATTGGGTGATTCATAACTTTAGAAACAATATCTAAAGGTGATGTTACTTGTAATAGGTTGACCACCTCGAAACAATTAAACGACTTGAAGTTATGGTACGGTTGGTTCTGAAGGTCGATCTACATATCCAGGTGCACCGATTCACTACAGTAGACTATTCTCAAGTTAGTGAAACTTTAGGAGATAAATATTTTACTGCTTAGAAATTAATATTTAATTATTCATGATTTATGCTTTGTATGTTAGAATAGCTTGTTTATATTAATAATGTGATATGCTTGTAGTTATATGCTGTTATTTAAATATGTGTAAAGGTTATTCTCTGGCTCACTGTCTGCTATGTTGATGCAATGAAAAATAATAAAATATTACGGTTACCTCTAGAAACTATCATGTTACACTATAGTTTGACATATACATAGACATCAATAAGCAACACTTATAGACATATGACATTGACATACTTATGTGTGAAAACACTAAGGATGCACCATATATGATCTCCTAAATTACAGATATGAGCTTTAATGCTCATAAACCTATACCACCCAAAGAGGTTGAAATCGTCTTGGACATAAGGGGTGGAATAAGATATGGAACGACTTATCGCCAGAGAATGTTGTGAAATAGTCACTATACCTGCACGGTGTCGCTAAGTCACCACCGTGATAATCCTAAGATGGCTAGCAAGGATGAAACCAAACTAATGACCTATCAAACATGTCGCCGAGGTTGTAGCATTCCGACGACGGCTAGGATGCACACCTCCTGTTAGGCATCGCTGCTTGTGAATTGGTACGGTGACTCTTTCCGCATAGCCTTGGATAGTGGATCCATGGACCATACGGCTATTATTCCAGACATTCTGTAGACGTTCTGATGAGTAGTCTAGATCCTGGAGTTTATTACCAGCTACACACTTATACTACATGTTCTTCTCATGATGCTTCATGTTTTATTTGATATTATTAAATGAGTTATGGACATGTTAGAATCTCCCTTTTCTCTACTTGAGTTATTCTACTGTGGTTAGAGCCACAAGCACAAAGCCGCAAGGCTGAGCACACTACGTTCAATATGTGTGCAGGTCTATTAAATGACCGATCAAGATAGCTAACGGAGATGAAATTATCGACGAACATAGATATC
The DNA here is from genome assembly GCA_030544415.1 of Thalia dealbata. Lineage (NCBI taxonomy): Eukaryota > Viridiplantae > Streptophyta > Magnoliopsida > Zingiberales > Marantaceae > Thalia > Thalia dealbata. Next base: position 15,047,223 of record CM060458.1, read on the forward strand.
TACCATCTTTGTGATCATTGTGTTGTAGTAGGTACATCGAGACTGTGTTAGTAGACTTGAGTTAATTAATTTAATGGTATTATCCGCTGCAATGATAATGTATGTGAACTTTGTATATCATTAAATGCCTTGTATAGGTCTTTTGGGCTCATACGGTGGTTACCACGTACTCGACAGATGTGTCGGGGCGTGACAGAGGACCATACAAACTTTGGAGGACATACTTAGGGCTTGTGTACTGGATTTTGCTGGAGTTGGGATGTGCATATCAAGCAAGCATAAGCATGGCTCCTTATGAGGTTTTGTATAGAAGACCTTGTAGGACTCATGTTTGTTGGAATGAAGTTGGTGAAAGGAAGATTTCTGGTACAGAGTTAGTAGATCAGACCGTGGAGAAGGTTAAGGTGATCTGGGCTAGACTGAAGATAGCTTAGGACAGATAGAAGATCTATGCAGACAATCGGCGGAAGCTGTTGGAATTTGTGGTGAGGGACAGAGTATTCCTGAAGGTATCTCCTTATAAAGGACTTCTTTGGTTTCAATTGAAAGGAAAGTTGCATCCGAGGTATATTGGACCGTTTGAGGTTCTAGAAAGAGCTGGGCCGATGGCTTATAGATTATAGTTACCGGTAGACTTAGATAGAATCCATAACGTGTTCCATGTATCTATACTTAAGAAGTATGTGCCATACTCGTTGCATGTTCTGACTGCATCTCCGGTTGCCTTGAGACATGATCTAAGTTGTGAACTTCACGCAATGGCTATAGTTGATCTGCGTGACAAAGTGTTGAGGGGCAAGACCATACCTTTGGTTCAGGTGCTCTGTAGGGATGGTAATGTAGAGGAAGAGACTTGGGAAACCGAAGCCCAAATTAGATCCTAATATCCGTAATTGTTTGCTTAGTATTTTGCTTGGATTGTATTTGAATATGATAAATTGTTTGAACATGTTTGAGAATCTATTTGATTTGATTAAATGATTTCTTTATAACCTGGTTGTGTCTTAGAGGACATAGGGAGTTTAGGAATTTAAGGGAGACTAGGTTGTTATTTTTAGAGGACCAAAAATTCTAAGGGGGAGACAAATTGTAAACCCTATTTTCTTTAAAAAAATTATAATATTAAATAATAATAATAATAAATAGAAAATAAATAATAAAAATTAGAAGTAAAAAAGAAAATATAATATAATAATTAATAAAATAAAATAAGATAAAAGAAAAAGGAAAAAAAGAAAAAAAATCTAAAATTGAGCGAGTTGGAGTGGACGAGTCGGGCAACTTGTCTGATAGGGTTTTTAAGCCCTCGAAAATAGGGGGTTGCCTGGTTTCCGAGTTCTAAGCGTCGGCGGAGCAAATCCTTCTCCGACGAGCCGAGTTAGTGACAGGAGAGGGTGGCGACCATGGCTGGGCATCAGTTTCGGGGTCGGCGAGGAGCGGAAGTGACTCCGGCGAGCAGTGGTCGAGTGGGGAAGCGGAGAACAATGGAGTGCCCTTTTTCTGTCCGTTTCGCCGATGAGGAGTGCGACCATCATTCCTCCCTCTATGGCAAGCTCTCTGAATGCGATTCAACTCCCATGGAGTTGGTATCGAGCGACGGCCGTAGCGGAGAAGACGTGGTGGTGACTGGGAACGACAGTTTCAACCGTAGCAGGGGAACAACGAGAACCGGTAAGGTTTGGGAGCTCCTGGGCTCTGCCGACTGCGAGAAGAGACAGCTGGTGGGTCGAGGAGGGCGTAACGAGGTTGTGCGCGTTGTTCCGGCGCATTTGCGGCTGCGAAGCGATGGTGATCGGTGGTGGAAACGTGACGGCGATAGGCTGGGTTTCGAACAGTGAGGAAGAGGCGCATTTGAGCAGACCGTGCGTGCAACGCACGTGCGGCGGTCTAGTTCACCGGTTCAATCCAGTTCAAGACCGGTTCAGTAGCGGTTTTTGCTGGTTTTCGTAGTTTTGCAACTGGTTCGAGTGGGTTCAACGTTGCTATAACTTTATTGGTGAGTTTTGAGTCTTGAGGAATTGATTTAGAATTTTTAACATATTTTAGGTGCGGTTTTTGAATTATTATTGGTTGGGTTCAGGGTTTTGAGTGCGTTATCGATGTTAGAAAAATCTAAAATAAATTGTGATGTTTGTTTATGCTTAAATATAATTTTCGTGATTTAATTAAAATTTTTCAGAATTGTTGAAATACGATTTTAATTTAATTTAGATGATTCGAATTAATTTAGGGTTAAATGGATTATTTGTATGTTTTATGCATGAAGAAATATTTTTGTAGATGTTATGGTATTTGAATTGCATCAATTGGAATTAAAATGATTTAATTAGAATTTTTACAAAATTGATAAATTTATGATGTTATAAAATTTAGATAATTATTTTATTTAGATTTTTCTAATTAGTGAAATTGAATGATTTGGAATTGTATAAATTTAATTGGTGTAATTGGATTTTTCACATAATTATTAAAATTATTTTTAGAATTAATTAAGATGGTATATATTAATTAAATTTTTTGATATAATTAAATTGTTAAATTGAATGTTATTTTAAAGGTTTATAAGGAATTAAATAAAAGAAAGAAAATGGTGTGAGGATATGAGTAGAAGTGTAGATAAAAAATTTGCTGAATTGCATGATATATGTTTGTTTGGTTGTATTTATTTTATTTTTAGGAGAATTTATTTGCTGTGCTATTGCTTGACAAATCGCGGTCAAGTCGTGATTTGTGTTAAAGTAAGAAGGAGTTACATTGCTTGACTGTTTGCTTGCTTGCTTTGACAAATCACGACCAAGCTGGGATTTGTGTTGAAATAAGGAGTTGCATTGCCTGATTGTTTGCTTACTTGCTTTTAAGAATCATAGCCAAGTTGTGAATTCTTGCTTCAGATTGCTTTGAGACTCAGGTGAGGGTTTATGGTTTTAAATTTTTGGCCAACTATAGTGCTGAGTCTTAAGAGTCGTTGTTACTTATTATACATGCTGATAAGTTGAATGTCTGCTTATTGTATATTTTAAATAGCATATGTGTCTTGAAGTATGCTGTAAACCCCCATCTTTTAAAAAAAAAAAAAAAAACCCGGCCCGGTTCAATTGAACCGGTGAGCTGGCCGGTCCAATTGAACCGATCGGCTAGTAAAGCACTTAGTGGGTTGAGGAGCCAACCGTGTGCCCTAAACTCGGAGTAAACGCACCCCCAAATCGCGCCTCCTTCCCCTTCGATCACGTAGTCGTCATCGTCGTGAGCTCATCGGCGAACACCTCGCCATCCATCGCTCCTTTGATTTGCTGGCGGCACCTCCTTCGACGACGATGACGGAGCCACGGAGGGACTGTTGATCACCCGAACTCGCGGTAGCAATTGGGGAGAGGTCGTCATCCGCGGAGGTTGGCAGGGGGCCATCGGACCTCACGAAAGGTGATTCTACTGTCCGCCGCTTTCTCCATGATCCTCCTTGCGTTCGCCGGCGACCATCAGATCTACCAGCATCCCATTCCGTCGCTCTCGTTTCATTCGAGCTCGCATCGCCCCCAAATCGGCAGGCGCCGGTGGCAGCATTGGAAGCTCGACATCCACCATTGAAATTCGTCGACATCCCACTGCCCTTGCTGTCTACTTGGATCCCTCTATGCATCCTTGACGACTCCTTCGTTGGACGACAAGGGAGGTGCCATTGTTGACCGCCTAAACCTCAACGACGGCTCCTCCAATCTCCAGCTGTTGGTCATCGACGGAGATCGAATCCCATCATCCTCCTTCGTGCGAGGACAGTGGAAGACGCCAAGGTGTGCCCTGTTGTCTTGACCCACGGGCGAGCAGTTCGCCTATTGTGTTCATTTTTGGAGGACCAAAAATTTTAAGGGGGGAGTACTTGTAAACCCCCATCTTTTTTAAAAAAAAAAAAAAAACCCGGCCCGGTTCAATTGGACCGGCGAGCTGGCCGGTCCAGTTGAACTGGTCAGCTAGTAAAGCACTTAGTGGGTTGAGGAGTCGACCATGTGCCCTAAACTCGGAGTAAATGCGCCCCCAAATCGCGCCTCCTTCCCCTTCGATCACGTAGTCGTCATCGCCGTGAGCTCATCAGCGAACGTCTCGCCATCCATCGCTCCTTTGATCTACTGGCGGCACCTCCTTCGACGGCGATGACGGAGCCGCGGAGGAACTGTTGATCGCCCGAACTCGTGGTAGCAATTGGGGCGAGGTCGTCATCTGCGGAAGTTGGCAGGCGGCCATCGGACCTCGCAAAAGGTGATTCTACTGTCCGCCGCATTCTCCATGATCCTCCTTGCATTCGCCGGCGACCATCAGATCTACCAGCATCCCATTCCGTCGCTCTCGTTTCATTCGAGCTCGCAATGCCCCCAAATCGGTAGGCGCCGGTGGCAGCATTGGAAGCTCGACATCCACTATTGAAATTCGTTGGCATCCCACTGCCCTTGCTGTCTACTTGGATCCCTCTATGCATCCTTGACGACTCCTTCGTTGGACGACAAGGGAGGCGCCATTGTTGACCGCCTAAACCTCAACGGCGGCTCCTCCAATCTCCAACTGTTGGTCATCGATTGATGATGGTTGATTAATTGGGTAGATGAATCACTTGCTGATAATTTTGGAATGATGGTTGATTGTTGATAATTTTGGAATATTGTTGGGTTAGTTTGAATGATGATTATTGATGCATTTTTGGTGCGGTTGATTAATTTGATGTTGTGATGTTGTGGGATTGATTTTGGAATGTGTGCATGCTGTTTGATGGTGTCTGAATTGTTGGTGCCGATTGGTATTTGGATTCACTATGGTCGGTGGGATTGAAATGCATGCGTATCTCCCCCACCTCCTTCTCATTTTCCCATGAGATACTCTCTCTTTTCTCTCCATTATGGTGAATGTAATGTGACAAGGTAGAGGATTGAACAAGGGTGTGTACTAGGAAGGTTATTGTAAATTCCATATGACTAATGATCATGTTTTGATACTAAGAATCGATTTGGATTTGATGTTGACTTGGACTAATTTAATAAAATAGAGTTGATGAATGAGGATTAAGGGTTTAAGAGTTGGGTCTTGGAGTTAAATTGGGTCGATGCCTTGGATTGGGTTCTAGGATGAGTTGACAATGTAGTTGGGCTATGAAGTTGGGATTAAACTTCGATGTTTGGATATGGGCTAGGATGTGTTTGGATTGTATGTATCACTTGATGCCTTGTATGGGTCCGTTGGGCACATACGGCGGTTGCCACGTGCCCGACAGTAGGGTCGGGGCGTGACATATGATAATAAATTTTGCTATGTTAGGATACATGATGTTGTAACATGCATATTATTTATAATTGTACTCATATTATGCTATTGATTGATATGTTCATATTATGGTATAGATGTAGATACATTTAGTAAGAACATAGAACATGATGACATGAGATAAAAATTAAACATACTTTAGGTTCATGATATATTATATCTAGAGTGGTTTTAATCGACATATGACTAAGAACTTTTGGACATCTTAAGGTCATAATAACCTAGGAGATTACATTAGGTTCTTAGCTACTATGTGCCAACATATAGTGAGGAGTCATGTGCTGGCAATTATAGAGGTGCAAGTTTAGTTGACTTAGCCTCAGATGCTTTAGGGTAACCGAGATCTCACTTCGGTGTAGAGCTCACCTTATTTGTGTTACTCTAAGGCAGATGGTGTGCTAGGAATAGTACCGTTCAATACGCTACAAGGCTAGGAAAGCTAAGGACACTGACATGCTCAAGATGTGGGTCCCTGAGCAGTCGAGGTTCATTGGTAGCATATACAGGATATCTCAATTTGTTAGGCTGGGATGGTGTGGTGTTTAATTTTGTATAGTGATCCTATCATGAGGTAGAATTACAGCATTATATGGTACTTTTGTTATATAGAAGGGTGCTATGGTCACCAGCTCTTTTTGCCAACTACATGCACATAGGATAGAGATATAGAGCTAACACTGACGGGTTTGAAGTAGTCCCTGATGAGGGATTTACCTTGAGCATAGGTTAGGTGCCTTAGGTGTAGTATGAATAAGATATGATATAGTAGTTAAGGTAATACGACATTTTTGATCTAAGTTACTGTTATAATTACAGTCCTTATATCTTATTCATATACCTTGTCAATATCATGATTCTGCTACATTGATATGTAAATCTTGCTATATACTGTTAAGTATGTTATTTGATATATGACTTGATGGATATTTCTTCTTGTTGGTTTGTATAATACCTTATGCCCATTTTTAGTGTGCTCTCTTTATAGCCTCACTGAGTTTTGCGACTTAGATATGCATATTTTTCCTTGTTGCGCAGGTTACAGGTCGACCTTTGTTACAGGGAACGAGGGAGAACCTAGTTACGACGAAATAGAAATTTCTTTGGAAATCTAGATATAAATTCATTTTATAGTGTTGTATTAAATATAATTTCTTTATGCTTCCACTATGTTTAATTAAAACAATTGTGGTGCTTTGTGATACTTTTAGCCCTGTATAAGTTGTGGTATAGAAGTGCAGCTTATACGACAGTTGCCACGTACCCAAAGGTGAATTTGGGGCATGACATCTATCTAGATGTATTGTCATCTACTCAAAGGACATGGAGTCGCACGAGCAACACCTTCGGCTGGTCTTCCAATTACTGAGAGAGCACATCCTATAAATCCATCGAGATAAATGTGAGTTCGGCCAAACCAAAAATCATATTCCTAGGGCATAGAATTGGAGGGGGCATGGCATGCATGAATGAACAAAAGATGCAGATTATCGGGGACTAGTCGAGACTAAACAACCCGACAGAGGTCCACTCATTCCTCGAGCTAGCCAGCTACCACAAGTTCATCGGAGGCTATTCTAGAATCACGGCACTACTTACAGACCTCTTGAAGAAGGACCATAGGTGGGAATGGATCGAGGCACATGAGTGTGCCCTATAGCAGTTCAAGGTATGCATGATTTCAAGGCCTATGTTGTCCCTTTCCAATTTCTGCAAGGCATTCAAGGTCATCACTAACGATCGAGCTCTTAGCAGCATGTTAATGCAAGACAACAACCCTTTATTGTATGAGAGTCATAAGCTTAATGGTGTAGAGCAGCACTATGGTGTACACGAGAAGGAGATGCTAACCGTGGTGTACTGTCTCCGAGTGTAGTGTGTCTCTCCTCGGCAGCCCATTCATGGTACACATGGACAACGTTGCCAACACCTACTTTTAGACTCAATGGAAGTTGTCCCCTAAGCAGACTCGATGGCAAGCTCAGCTCACGGAATTCGACTTCACATAGGAGCACAAGGTGGGTTGACACAACTAGGCGGCCGACACTGTAAGTCAATGAGTTCGTGCTATTATGTGCACTCATGGGACGTTAGTCGAGTGACTCTAAGAGTGTGCCAAGGCAAACGTAGGGTACTCAGGTGGAGAATGACGAAACATGGTACTGTTGGAAAGACTCAACCGGCCTGTTGCTGATCGGGGGTGGACGAACATACATTCCCCAATTGATCGAGATTCGATAGGAGCTGTTGACCAAGTGCCATGACACACCATGGGCTGGCATTGGGGAGTCAATTGCACCGTGGCACTCCTCGCCTACTCATACTACTAGCAGCATATGGAGGATTATGTTGAGGCCCGTATCAATACTTGTGCCATCTGCTTGAGAAACAAGACCGAGCAAGCTAAGTCCATCAGCTTATGGCAGCTAAGTCTCAAGTTAATTGAGAGCTGAAAAGGTGAAAATGGTGTAGAGGGTTAGGGGTGAAATTGCTAATAAGTTGGTGATGTTTTAAATGAATTAGGTCAGGTTTTGTTATTTGAACATGCTCTATTCTTTCCTATTTGATTGTTACATAAATGTGCATATAATTGCTTGTATTTAATTTATGACAAGAGGAACTAAAACCATCGAGTTAACTATTGTTCAGGTCACGCCCCGACCCACCTGTCGGACACGTAGCAACCGCCGTATGAGCCCAAAGGACCCATACAAGACATTTGGTATTACATATTGTCCATACACATAATCAATACAGCAGAATATACAATTAAATCACTTATGTAACTCTACTAATATAGTCCCCATATACCTACTACAATTCTATACTAACGACATCACTAAATAAAACTAAATCTGTCGATAGTCTCATCTTCATTGATTAACCCTATCTATCATCTAATAACTTGCACACACAGGGAATAGCTGTGTGCTCAGCCTTGCGGCCTAGTGCGAAATTACGACTCAAAATTGTAGCAAGGAAATCAAACATAGGGGGAAGCTCTAGGATGCCTTTGGTTTATTAACAATCATATTTCTCTATAGAATGCTTGACAAGATCATAGAACCCAAAAGGATGATATAGGTGAGTAAGTGCAACTTATTCGCAAAGAAAAGCTACCATTTATCTAACTGATAGATGAAGCTAACTATCCAGGTAAAAGCAAAGGGTATACTTTTCCTTATTCTCCAAGATCATACCCCAATATAACAAAAGACTCAATACATGAGTATGTATTCATGGAGATAAAATTTGAAGATATATATGGACACTCCACTTTGTATCATATCTTTCTTTTAACAGTGTCAAAAGATTTCATAATCTGACTTAGTATCCACCTTTGCAACCTCAAGTTCTATTACAACCTTGAATATAATTGTAGTGTTAGCTTGAACTCCCTTAAGACTATCGTATTTGATAGATCCAAAGATAATTTTTGCTAATATAAGTTCTAGCAAGGTATGAACGACAAGAAATTAGGTGAAAAGGATCAAATGTGTATTCTCACTTTGATGTTGAACATAAACGAGGGGTTCAAGATACAACCACGATTGTTAAGGTTGCAAAAAAAAATTATTTTTTTTTCCTCCATATTTCTAAAGTCCCCAAAATTAGTATAACTAAGATCTAAACTACGATATCTTGCAAGACTTAACCTGCAAGTAATATGAGGGAAGGGACAGATAAATAAAAGGAGAAATTTTAAATGATAAGTAAGATAATAACAATAATGATAGATGGAAATGATCTTTATATGGAATTAGAAAACATTTCAAAACTAGGTCAAATTTTTTTATTATGTATGAATTTACACATAGTAGATGATTAGATTTCTACAATATCTGAAGCGGACAAGAAAACTAATAGGTTGTCAAAGTAAATCCATGAGAATAGAAATCCACGTGTTAAGATCATAAAAACACAAAAGAAACATCCAACCCTAATATTAGAAAAGATAGTGGAGAGAAACTATGACAAACGACTCTCATCATCAAGTGGAAGAGGATATAATTTTAAAAGCCAATGGAATTCAAGATTTTATTTCTGTTGCAAAAATTTTGAAGTGCCAAACTAATGCATATGCAAAATAATTGTGGAGTAGCAAAGTACGAAGGAATTTGAGAAAATGGCAAATGGTATATTATTTGACAATAACTATGTGAATCCCAAGACTAATCACATGGAGATGTACCATGGCATTTTTTTTTTCCTGCATCTATATACAAAAGATAAGTTCATCATATTTGAGGGTAGAAAATTTCCGATCTTACACCTATATGCTCAAAATGATAAGATGCACAACTAGATACAACCATTATGGTTATACAATAGAAATTTTTATTAATATCTACATAATAAAATAAGAATCAAAAGTTGACAAGACATAGAAACATGTTAAGTCAATCTTTATCATAAACAACAAAGTAGTATTGCATTCTCCAAATCCATGGAGGATAACACTAACCAAGAAATATGGGAAAGTAATGGAGCAAACAGAAGTAAATGAGAGTACATCGGGGTAATAGGCGAAATGAAAGAGGCATACAAGAAGGTACTTTTACTAGTGACAGACATATTGTTCAACATAGATGACAACTAGGAACATATACAACTATGCACAAATAATTAGAACTCAACTTTGTCAATAACGTTATTTACACCAAAAAGTTAATAATTGATAATTAATAAACCCCAAAGGCATCCTAGTACTTCTCCCTAGTGTTTGATTTCCTAGCTACGATTTCGAGCCGAAATTTCGCACTAGGCCGCAAGGCGGAGCACACCGCGTTCAATGTGTGTGCAGGTGTGTTAAGTGATCGATCACGACGGTTGATGAAGATGAGTTTGTCGACGGATTTATTTTTATTGATCGATACTTATCATAGAATTGTAGTAGGTTTATCGGGACTGTGTTAGTAGTGTTGTGTTAGATGATTTTACTGTATATTCTGATGTGTTGATGATGTATATGGATTGTATGTATCACTTTGATGCCTTGTATGGGTCCATTGGGCTCATTCGGCGGTTGCCACGTGCCCGACAGTAGGGTCGGGGCGTGAAAATTACAGTGGTATCAGAGCTTAGGTTTCAAAACCTAAGGAGTAAAGTGATATCAGAGCTTAGGTTTTAGAACCTAAGGAGTAAATTGGTATAAGAGCTTTAGGTTTAAAGACCTAAGGGTTAAAGTAGTATGAGAGTTTAGGCTTAAAGTTCTAAGAGTTAAGGTAACAGTCCCGATATGATAAGATGTCGTCTTAGAGTTAAGATAGTAATTTGATTGTCTAACATCGCGTATTTTCTATGGATTTATTTAGTAAACGATCGTACTATCAAGATTTTGGATATGAGATATTATTGTTCATCAACATATTAATATGAAGTGAATGCGCCATACTTGGTTAGTCCGGAATGAGCGATGATATCGTGACTAAGATGAAGGTCTGAATGAGATTAAATGAAACCCACACTAGACTAGCGAAGGGTTACGCAAATGATCATCGTAAGTCGGTAAGTACTGTGGTAAACAATTGACTTTTTCCAAAGATTTTATCTTATTATCTATTTTAGAGGAAAGGAACACGATATTAAGGTTTTCCAAAGATTTTACCTTTTAGAGGATTTAGTAATTTTAACCTTTCCTGCCATATAGGATTAAGTTATCCCCTTTATTTTTGGAACTCCTTCGCCTCTGCTTTAGATGTGAGGATTGTTTATTAGAAGAAAAAAAAATCTTTATTCATTTTCTTAGTATGGTAAGTGTATTTTTGGAAGATCAAAAATTTTTAAGGGGGGGAAGAACTTGTAAACCCCCACCTTTATGTGATTTAATTAGTGAAAAATGAGATATTAAAATTTTTCTTAAGTTTAGTTTAGTGTAAAAGAGGTTAAAGAACCTTTAGCTTGGATTAGGACTAAAATGATGATATTAGATAAGTTTTTGAACCTCAAAAGGATGTAGTTGTAATTTATAGGGACCTAGTTAGAATTTTGTTAAAAACAGATGGACTTAGTTGAGATTTAAGGAAGTCGCTGGGTTGAACTGCATAATGACAATAGTCACATGCTCCTCACATGACCGAATCGCACCAGCTTAACTAAACCGGTCATCTGGACCAACCGGTTTAACTAAACCGGCCCGACATAAACCCTTGCAGCCCTAATCCTTGCCCCCAAATTGATCTCGCACGTGCGTCGTCTCCCACATCACAGCGAGCCCGGCGAACTCATCGCCATCCTCCACTTCGTCTTCGACGGCGATCTCTTCCCTCCAAGCGACGACACTTGAGCCCGAGCGGCAGCTCTTCGGATCTTGCCCGACGCTGCCTCCCGTCCACCACTCCGCCCTTCGTTCCCTTGCTCGACGGTGAAGCTGCGAAGGGATGAATCGGCAGACCATCATCACGACTCGACCTCTCCTGGTGCAGCCCTCCTTAGTGCGACAGCGTGCGAAGGTAGGGGTTGCGATCTGGCCTTCGAGCTCCCTTCATCCAAATCGAGTCTCCACCTCCTTGCTGATCCCGGGGGCGATTCGGGTGCCATCTCCATCGTTCCTCCATTAGCAGCCGGACATAGGGAGCTTTCTCATGTAGTCACATGCTCCTCACATGACCGAATCGCACCAGCTTAACTAAACCGATCATCTGGACAAAATCGGTTTAACTAAACCGGCCCGACATAAACCCTTGCAGCCCTAATCCTTACCCCCAAATTGATCTCGCGCGTGCGTCGTCTCCCACATCACAGCGAGCCCAGCGAACTCATCGCCATCCTCCACTTCGTCTTCGACGACGATCTCTTCCCTCCAAACGACGACACTTGAGCCCGAGTGGCAGCTCTTCGGATCTTGCCCGACGCTACCTCCTTAGTGCCCTCATCACGACTCGACCTCTCCTGGTGCGGCCCTCCTTAGTGCCCGGTGGGCGGCCATCCGATTGCCTTGCTGATCCAAGAACCACTTCTCCCGATCCCAGCCGATTCGCTTGACATGCCCCTGTTTACTGGGAAGGCCATTGGTATGTTAATGATGATGTCGCATATTAATGCTCGTGATTGAGTTACTTTGATGAATGGATGATCGATATATAGTGGTCGATGGGAGTGATTTTGGAAGGCATGTTGTGAAGTGTGTTGTTGAATAATGATGGCTGTTATGCTTGAATTGGATAAGTTGCTGCCTGGAATGCATATTGTGATGTGAATTTGGTTGCTGAAGATGATGATGTTAGCTGCATATTTTAATTGATGGGTTGCTGATGGAACTTTGAGTTGGTAGAATGATGAGTCCCCCACCTCCTTCTCATTTCCCTATTATACTCTATCCTTCTTAGTTGTTATGTTTCTCTTTTCGTTACTTGAATTTATGTATATAGGATAAGTGCTGATGGAACTTTGAGTTGGTAGAATGATGAGTCCCCCACCTCCTTCTCATTTCCCTATTATACTCTATCCTTCTTAGTTGTTATGTTTCTCTTTTCGTTACTTGAATTTATGTATATAGGATAAGAATGATGAATGTAGGAAGAATCGAATTGAGGTTTGCACTAGGGAAAATTATTGTTAATTCCATATAGTTGATGATGATGTTTGATATAGAGTTGAAAAATAGAATAATTGAGTGAGCTAGGTGGTTGACTTGGACTAGTCTAATAAAACTTAAGTAGATCTATGGTAATTAAGGATTTAAAGTATTAGGCTTGAGCATGAAGATGGGCCTAGTAGTTGGAAGTGGGTTAATTATTTTGGATGAAGCTAAATTAATCATATAAGTTGAGTCATTAGTGAGTAAATAATTTTTATCATATTAAATTAAGAATATTTTATATTTAAAATAAAATCTTTATTGTTTTAGGGATATTATTCTAACTTGGGAGCTACCCATTATTGTTATCTCTGAGCTTTAATCCGGGTTGGTTCTGAAGCTCGAATTCCAATAAAAGTGCGTTGGTTCATCGCAGTAGGATTTAATTCAACCTAGGAAAAATCTTAGAAAGATTCTATTAGGAAAGTCTTGGGTGCCTCGAAACTAATAAAATGCTATGTTTGCCAAATATGTGATAACATGCATGCTAGAATAATATGATTTATGTAGCATAAATTATATGTCATGTGTATATTGCTTTGTATTTAACATGCTTTATTAATTTCTCGTACATACTACTTTGTTTTTCCTTATTGTGATATGATATGCTATCACCTGGCTAAAGAAGATAAGATGCGAATTTAAAGTTAAAATACTATATAGGAGGTAGTATCCAGAATGATTACCTGACACTCTAGTTTATATAAAGACATAGGTAACATATGATACTACCACCTCCTAAAGACATCACTAGATCACAAATTATGATGATAAATCGAACCCTTAGCGTTCGAATAGTGATGTTCACTCACTATTACCACTCTTGGGGTTACAAACATCTCAGATACTAGGGGTTGGTTGGAAAATGGGCTAGACTAACTCCAAGGTCAAGATAGACCAGAAAGCGGAGTAAGTCCGTACCCGGATACAATTACCCGCACGCGTGACGTTTGAGCGTCATCGTTATAGTCCTGGAATGGCCAGCGGGGATGAACCCTTCCAAGGATTTAGCAGGCATGTAGTCGAGTTAGCCACAGCCCATTGTGCGGATGCAAGCTAAACTCGGCCAACATCAACTGCTATTGAATTGAAAAGGTGAATTTCCCTAAAGCCCTAGACAGTGGATCCGTAAACCACACGACTATTATTCCAGACATTCTGCAGACGATCTGATGAATAGTCTGGATCCTAGGGTTATTAGTTAATTCAGCTAGCCGTGGCCGAGGACATGTTAATTATGGTGACCTTGTCGACGGACGGTTGTGTAGCGCTATACGGTGGGTTGTGACCGTACTGAGTTTCCAAGGGGAAAGGTACGGAAGCAACCAGTTTTGCTGGGACGCGGTGTAGGGATCGACCAGCGGGATAATAAAAAGAGATACATGGTCACCCAATCTCTCTGCCAACATCCGTGCAGCGGGCATAGGTTGAGACTTGGACATTCACGGCACAGATGGGCTTATGGAAATCCCGGATCAGGATATCCCCTGAGTATAAGCTGGCAGCCTGAGGCACTTGACATAAAGACAGAAATACTCCTAGTTGACATATACTAGAGATACATATATTTATGCAACATAGATAACTTTTACTAATGACAGACATATTGTTCAACATAGACGACAACTAGGAACATATACAGCTATACACAAACACTTAGAACTCAACTTTGTCAATGACGTTATTTACACCAAAAAGTTAATAATTGATAATTAATAAACCCCAAAGGCATCCTAGTACTTCCCCTTAGTGTTTGATTTCCTAGCTACGATTTCGAGCCGTAATTTCACACTAGGCCGCAAAGCTGAGCACACCGCGTTCAATGTGTGCAGGTGTGTTAGGTGATCGATCATGACGGTTGATGAAGATGAGTTTGTCGACGGATTTATTTTTATTAATCGATACTTATCATAGAATTATAGTAGGTTTATCGGGACTGTGTTAGTAGTGTTGTGTTAGATGATTTTACTGTATATTCCGCTGTGTTGATGATATATATGGATTGTATGTATCACTTTGATACCTTGTATGGGTCCGTTGGGCTCATACGGCGGTTGCCACGTGCCCGACAGTAGGGTCGGGGCGTGACAGATATAGTAAGACAAAACTTGCCTCCCCTGTCAATTTTAATTTTCCCTTTCATCATCGCCATCTGTCTTATTATTGATGGATAATTTAATGCAGTGGAATGACAATTGGTTCCTATGAGAAAGAAATTATAATGATCTTAGCTTCAGGGCTACTAAGAGGGAATGCCTAGGAATACATATATATATATATATATGTATATATCTTGGCCTTTTGATTTCATCCTTGTATTCTTGGGGTGAAGATGTTAAACTATTTTACCTTCCTGATCCATTATTTTCTCTTATTCTTATAACATGCTTGCAGAGAGGAAACTGGAGTAAATGCATACACACCAATAAAAATAATAATAATAATTTTCCCTTCTTGTCACTTGATTGATTAGTTGTCTATTCATGATATTAAAGTTAAACCATAGGGAGGGAGAATGGTTTAGTATAAATTTTCGTCCTCTTCTAAGATGCAAAAAGATATTCTATGGTTATAGGGCAGTTGTTCTGCATTGACGGTGATAAGCGGTTAAACCGTGAATTTTGCTCATTGGAGAAATCACTGTGAATTGTTAAGGTTTCAATTATGGCCTGCTACAGTTGGAGCCCCGTGTGGGCGGTTGTGAAATTTGTGATATATTGTCCAGTTGTGTGTTTTCTTGCTTAAATTCTGTAAAGAATATTTAATTTACTGAATGATTTATGAATTATGAATATCCTATGCATATTGAATTTGTCACACATAATATATATATGTGTATGGGTTGGATACACGAGAACATAAACATTGTACTTATCACTAGATGACAGACAAACTAGTTAGGTGACATCAGACATACGACGCCATAGACTAGTTTAAAACATCTAGAGCATAAACCTCAATTTCCTAGGGACATGAACTGCTAGGAATCTTATAGGTCTATGTAACACCGTATTTCTCTCACAAATGGAAGGTACCATTTGTGTTAGTCTAAAGATGGGTAGCGGAGGCATCACCCGACCCATCCTTTAATGTTCGGTGAGTACCAACAAGGGGGTTCTCGCCAATGGCTAGATATCCCCATGGCATGTATCCGAAACTAAAGTGCTGGGAGCTCACTTCAGCCACTATGCCTGAGGACTAAGGTGTCTGTTAATGCTGACATACTCTAACTGAGTCCTGCAGGCTTGGGGGGTAGTCCGGACAGCCAGAGTTATACACATGTGTTGGATCCGACGAGTCAGGCCGTGAGTATATGTTAGCAGGTGACCCTACTGTGGAGCAAAAATGTAGCGCTACATGGTTTTCTCGTATCGTAGGGTCTATGGGAGACGTACGATACAATAGTCTCGGAGCGCGGTCTGGGTATACGGCTGGCGAGACTAGAAGGAGAAGGAATCGTAGTCACCCGCCTTCTCCACCAACGTTAGTGTGACGAGTTTAAGGAGAGACATAATTGGACACTGACGGGTTTGAGGGTAGTCCCTGACGAGGGTTTACCCCAGCATAGGATGGCAGCCCATAGTTAGAGTTGGAGTTAAACTTAAATTAGACACGAGACAACATTTGACAACTGAGCGCATCCTTCATATTTGATCTTTGTTATTTTATACATGAAATATTAACTGCTATATTGTGATATTGCTTACACCTCTGGACATAAATATTGCTTTAGCCCGTACTTTTGCCGAGATTTTCTCCTTTTGTAGCCACTGAGTCCCAAGACTCAGCGCATGCAAATTTTCCCCCACGTGCAGGTAACAGGTCTCGGGTCGGGTAGATGGAGAGGCTTTGGAAATAATGGGAGACACATCAAGGAACTACGAGAGTTAATATTGCTTAAATAGAGTTGGACTGTGTTAGCTAAAAATATGTAATTGATATCAGGTTTTGGTGACTAACCTGTTTAATAGAATTTTACATTGTGGACAAACTTTTTATAACAAATGTGAAAAATTTATAGTGATTGTTATAAGCCTTGTATGAGTTTTCATAACTCTTATGGTGGTTGTCACATCCGACAGAGGATCGGGTCGTGACATATTTGGTAGTATTCATATTAAATGTAATTTGTTTATGTTTCCGTTATATTTAATTTAAAATAATTATGGTTGTTTTGTGATACATTTAGCTTTGTATAAGTTGTGGTGTAGAAGTGTAGCTTATACAGCGGTTGCTACGTGCCCAAAGGTGGATTTGGGGCATGACAAATATGTTTAAATTTGGCTCAACTATTTGACTTGTGTAATGACGCCCAACAGACATTCGGGTTGCACCATTGGATTCTAAATTCAAAATCATAACGTGATTGTATAGATTTTATGTCAAAACTTTGTATTCTATAATTTCATGTGTATTTTTTTGAATAAGTTTTTTTGTATAATTGTATAAATAAATCCATAAAATAATTTAAGATTACTCAATTACCCTTAGTCAAAATTATAGGTTTCATAATTAGTTCTTTTAAGACTAAAATTTTAAAGCTATCTAATCTACTCTATTCAAAGAATTTTAACTTTTAAACAAAATCTTATTTACTAAAGCTCACTTCAGAGTTGGTCTTATAATTCAACCTAAATTATTAAAAATTCAATTCAGAGTTCATTCGTAAACTTTACCGTCGATCATTACCATCAAGCTAAATCAATTCACCTTAATGTTTTGAGCCTATTTTCCTAAACACCATTGACTAATTTTTCCAAAATTAATCAAAACTCAAAAACATCAATTATCCTAAAAAAACACTACTTGACAATTTTCTCCACATCAACTGGGAATTATGATCGATTACCATCATTAATTGATTATTTTAAAACTCGTGAATATTCTAATAGGAAAAGTCTTAATTCTTAAGATATATTTGATATAAAAACTCATCGACGAACTCTTTGGTACCATCACTCAAGTGAACATCATTATTTTATCCTCATTTTTCTACAAAATTAAGTGTTTTCGATCTAAAATGGATTGAAGTGATGTCGAGATCTCATTACAATTGAAGTTTCATAATCTAATTCACTATATTTTGATTGGAGCAACGTTGGAAATCGTCATGTTCGTCCTTATCTTTTTATCACACAAACCATAACAACATGCAATCACGTCTAGATGACATTCTAGTCCAATCAAAATAATGGTTTTGATAAAATTTTAAGTACAAAATAAGAGTGGCGCACCCAAAGGTCCAAAATTGAAATGTTGCTATGATACCAACAAACACGTTGTGTGATTCTTTATTTTCACTAAAGTGTAAATCCATGAATGAGGGAGAAATAATAAATTTGAGGGGTGTTTGCCCAAGTGACGCATAGAATTTTTACTTGAAATAAGTTTTAAGAATGGGAGCTTTTGTTCTATGATCAAAGGAGAAATAATGATCTACAAAAGAGCAACTTTATGGGCAAAGGATGGAGATTTATTTTTCACTCCAAAAAAGCTTTACGAATTAAGAGATTTTCTTAAGCATATTCATGATGAATTAGGTCCTAAAATCCTCTTCATGTTGATATTAAAATTTCCAATTTTGATGGTCAAATTATGAAGAAATAATTATACCTCCTAAGGATATTTTAAGATTTTAAATTATGAGGGTGTATCATTAATACACCCTAGATGACAAAGCGAACATTTAGTGTTCGAAGAGTGATGTTCACTCACTACTACCACTCCCGAGGCTGTAAATAGTTTAGATACTAGGAGTTGGTTGGATAATGGACCAAACTAACTCTATGGTCAATATAGACCAGAAAGCGGAGTAGGTTCATACCCGGATACAATTACCCACACGTGTGACGTTGGAGCGTCACCCTGATAGTCCTTGGATGACTAATAGGAATAACCCCTTACAATGATTTAGTAGGCATGTAGTCGAGTTAACAACAACCCATTGTGCGGATGCGAGTTCAACTTGGCCAATATCAACTGCTATTGAATTGGAAAGGTGTTTTCCTTAAGTCTTGGACAGTGGATCTGTAGACCACACGGCTATTATTCCAGACGTTCTGCAGATGATCTAATGAGTAGCTCGGATCCTAAGGTTATTACTTAAATTCAGCTAGCCGTGGCCGAGGACATATTATTTGAGGTGACCCTATCGATAGATAGTTTTTTAGCACTACACAGTGTTGTTGTGACCCGTACTGGGATTCCGAGGGGAAAAGTACGAACACAACAAGTTTCACTAGGACGGGGTGTAGGGATCAACTAGTGGGACAGTAGAGAGAGACACACGGTCACCCAATCTCTCTGCTAACATCCGTGCAGCGGGCTTAGGTAAAGACTTAGACATGCACGACATGGATGGGCTTATGGGAATCCCTGATCAGGATGTCCCCTAAGCATAGGCTGGCGGCCCGAGTCACAGATATACAGATTGAAATATTTTTAGTTCACATATACTAGAGATACATACATGTTATACAACTTAGATAACATCTAGAGACATATGCTAGAAAGACAGACATATTATGCAACATAGATGACATCAAAAAACATACACCGTCAGTTAGCTGATAACACTATTGATGATATCATTGACATTAAAAATTTAAGATGTGGTAATTAAGAAATCAAAGGCATCCTAGAACATCTCCCTAATATTTGATTTCTTATTATGATTTCTAGCCGTAATTTCGCACTAGGCCGCATGGCTGAGTACACCATGTTCAATGTGTGTGCAGGTCTAGTAGATGATCGGTCTAGATAAATAACGGAGAAGAGGCTGACGAGGATCTAATTTTATTTTCAAATACGGTTGTCATATAATTATAGTAGGTATATCAGGACTGTATTAGTAGTGTAGAATTAGATGTTTTAAATGTATTTTCCACTGAATTGATAATGTATATTAGTTGTATTTATCACTTAAATGCCTTGTATGGGTCCCTTGGGTTCATACGGCGGTTGCCACGTGCCCGACAGGTGGGTCAGGGCCTGACAATTAAAGTTGTGTCAGAGCTTAGGTTTCAAGACCTAAGAATTTAGTAGTGTTAAAGCTTAGGTTTAAAGACTTAAGGACTTAAGAATTTTCAGAGCTTTGGTTTGGAGTCCAAAGTGTTAAGGAAAAATCAGTACCAATATAATTAGGATGGTGGGCTAGTTTGAAAGGGGTACGATTGTTTAACTATGACCAAATTACAATATAGTCCATTAGCAGACCATTACATACACGTCAAGGTAATACTTATACTGAAATATTGGTTGAGTAGTATATTTCTTAACGGAAGTATATTTTCATGTAGATATCTGATGTACCACCGAAAAGGAAATCGAAAAGACCTCGTAAGAAAGTGGGGCCTCAAGAGGAGACAGTCCCTTTACCTCTTCCAACTATGGATCTGCTAGACCCTCCTATACCTCCACCTCCACCTACGACCAGTGTTGCTAGGAGCTCTCGCATCACGAGAGCCGACCCAGGAGCAGTCGATATAAGTGACACGATGAAGCTCAAGTGCTGCTCGTACTGCAGTTCAACAGACGATCACAGATGCACCACTAGGTTTGACACCGCTGGTGCAGAGTCACATGCACCTCATAGTAGCTGCCATTACTAGTGTATTTCTTCCAGTGTTGCAGAACACAATGAGGGGGCCACAAGTCATACCTCTCCTATCTATTGCTACACATGTTACATCGACGGTAGCACCAGAGATCCCTGCAAATATTGCTCCGACTGCCATCCCTATCCCCGAGGAGAGTCCTTCGGAGTCAGTGCCAGCGGTATCCCGAGCACCTACTACTACATACTGCTGCTCTACTACATACTCTGCATATGACCTACCATGTTGTTTGAAATCCAAAAACTCTAGCCTTTTTGCTACATGTTGCATAGGTGTATAGAAGAGCATGGTAAAGTCCTCCTGAAATTGAGCCCAAGAGAGATTTGAAGTGTTTCGGCTTACCAATTTTCGCCACCATACCTTAGCCTCTCTACTTAACAAGTGATGGGCTATGCTGAGCTTATCGTTATTCGATAGTTCCAACTCAGTAGTAATGTCACGGACATTACCAAGCTAATCTCGAGCCTCCTGTGGGTCAGATGACCTAGAAAATGTGACACATCCAAGTCGTTGGGCATCTCGCAGCAATGTCGCCAACTGCTTGACCGGGCGTGCAGTCTCCAAATATCTCGGAGATAAAGTGGTGCTGTGCCAGAGCTGGTTGTATCAGAGAATTATCATTGCATCCTGTTTATTCGAAGTTTGGTGTCACGCCCCAAATCCACCTTTGGGCACGTGGCAACTGCCGTGTAAGCTGTACTTCTACACCACAACTTGTACAATGCTAAATGTATCACAAAGCACCACAATAAATTTCATTAAATACAACGAAAGCATAACAAATTACATTTAATACCAACTCTACAAAATGAGGTTCTATCTATATTTCCACAATAAACTCTATTTCGTTATAGCTAGGTTCTCCCTTGCTCCCCGTACCAATGTTCAACCTGTAACCGGCACAACAGGGGAAAAATGTGCACATCTGAGTCACAAAACTCAGTAAGGCTACAGAAAAAGCACCCTATAAATGGGCATAAGGTATTATACAAGCCAACAAGAAAATATATCTATCAAATCACACATTTAAATTAACATATCATACAATATATAACAAGTTATATCAAAGTGGCAGTCACATCATTTAAAATAAGGCAGGTGAACATGATAAAAATTGTATTCATAACAATAACTTAAATTTAAAGATTTCATATCACTTTAACCAATATATCATAAGTTACCCAACACTACTCCTAAGGCAGCCGTCCTATGTTCAACGTAAACGCCTCGTCAAGGATCTCCCCGAACCCCATCAGTGTCAACTCTACATCTCTGTCCTAGATGCTTGTACACTAACGTTGGCGAAAGGAGCTGGTGACCACGACACTCCTTCTATGCAATACAAGTACCATACAACGCTGTAATTCTGCCCCATAGCAGGATCACCATACAAAACCACCAAATCCTGTCACACCCCGACCCATCTGCCGAGTACGTGGCAACCGCTGTATGAGCCCAAAGGACTCATACAAGGCATTTAATGATATACAAAGTTCACATACATTATCACTACAACGGATAATACAATTAAATCAATTAACTCAAGTCTACTAACATAGTCCCGATATACCTACTACAATACTATGATCACAAAAATGGTAGATAACTATGTTCATCGATAATCTCATCTCCATTAGCTATCTTGATCGGTTATTTAAAAGACCTGCACACATATTGAACGTAGTGTGCTCAGCCTTACGGCTTTGTGCTTATGACTCTAACTGCAGTAGAATATCTCAAGTAGAGAATGGGAGATTCGAATATATCCATAGATCATTTAATAATATCAAACAAAGTATGTAAAGTCAAACAATAAAACATGAAGCATCATGAGTACAATATGTAATATGAGCATGTATTTCAAATATAATTGTGGAGTGTGTATATGTCTCTAGATCATTGTCACTAAGAATATGTCATTTCATTCAAATACTGTGATCTGGGCAGCCAGCCTATGCTTAGGAGATCTCCTGATCAAGGATTTCCCATAAGCCCATCAGTGTCCACTCTGTCTATGTCTCTACCTATGCCCGTCACACTGATGTTGGCAGAGAGGTCCGGTGACCGTGAATCCCTCTCTATTGGTCTGTTAGGCGAATCTCTTCATCTCCGTGTCCTAGCGACCTGTCACTCCATGCATTCCCCAGATAATCCATGGAGCAACTCGTGTAGTACTACACACTGTCCCCAAACAGGGTCACCGCACCTAAATATACAAATCGGTCACGGCTAGCCGGTAATAAACCCTAGGATCTGGACTATTCATTAGAACGTCTGCAGAACATCTGGAATAATAGACGTGTTGTCCATGGATCCACTGTCCATGGCTATGCAGAAGGAGTCACCGTACCAATTTACAAGCAGCGATACTTGCTAGGAGGTGTGCATCCCAGCAGTCGCCGGAATGCTACAACCTCGGCGACATGTTTACTAGGTCATTGGTTTGGTTTTATCTCTGCTAGCCATCTTAGGACTATCACAGTGGCAACTTAGCGACACCGTGCGGGTATAGTGAATATTTCACAACGTTCTCTGACGATAAGTCGTTCTATGTCTTATTCCACCCCTTATTTCCAAGACGATTTATGGGTGGTATAGGTTTATGAGCATTAAAGCTCATATCTGTAACTTAGGAGATCATATATGGTGCATCGTTAGTGTTTCTATACGCTAGTATGTCAATGTTACATGTCTATAGGTTCTGTTTGTTGATGTCTACATATATATCAAGCTATAATGCAGTACAATTGTTTGTAGATGTAACTATAATATTTTATTCTCGTTCATCCCATCAACATGGCAGTTAGTGAGCAAGTGAATAATACTAGCACATATTTAAATAAAAGCACATATAAGACTACAAGCATATCACATTATTAGTATAAACAACCTAGTCTAACATACAAATTATGAATCATGATTAATTAAATATAAATTTCTAAGCAGTAAAATATTTATCTCCTTAAATTTCACTAACTTGAGAATAGCCTACTGTAGTAAACTAGCGCACCTGGATAGTTAGAACGGTCTTGAAAACCAACCGTATAACAGCTTGCACGTTGATTAATTATTTCGAAGTGTCTACCTATTACAAGTAACATTACCTTTAGATATAACCTTTAATATTATCTATCATTAATCTTATCTACAAATTACTAAATCAATCCTCTTCACTATTTTGCATACCTAACCCATCCTAAATTAATTAATTATACAACAAGATTCGATTAATCCAACCTAATCTAACTAATTAATCTTATTCAATTTATAAACCTTAATCAGAATTACCAAGCAACCATTAGAGTCCCAATTAAAGTTTCAATCATCCCTAGTCTTAATTAATCACTCCCTAATTTTATTTGATTACAATATCTAATTACTAACAATGTGGAAACTATTAATTGTGCCTTAGTATTGTCATGCATTCAACTATCTATTCCATCACAATTATTAAATTATATACAAGCTTACAAGTATAGAAAAGAAAAGATATCATCACAGGGAAGGAGGGAGGTGGGGGAGATAGCACGAATTCAACAAATCAAATTATGCAACACTGTAAGCAACCTCACGGCAAGAGGGAAAGGGGTATCCCACTTTACCTATTATACCCCTACCAACTATGGTTATATACATAGTATTATTTTTCCCTTTTTCTCTCTACTCTTTTGAGCTATTTACTATACTATTTTTCATACTACCCCTTCCACTCTTGCAAAAAAAAAAATTTCCATAAAATTTTGGGTTTACAAATCCACCCATCTATAGCCAAGCAAACTGAGATCTACTACATATGCTACCGATGAACCTAGACTGCTTAGGGACCCACATTGTTGAGCATGCTAGTGTTATCAGGTTCCCTAGCCCTAATAGCGCATGACACGGTACTGTTCCTAGCACCCATCAACCTTGGAGTAACCCAAATAAGTTGAGTACTACATCGAAGTGAGATCCCAACTACACCGAAGTGTCTGAGGCTAAGTCAACCACATTCTAAATAGTTATCTTAATTAAATTAAGAACCACATTCTAAAAATATTAAAAAATCCTAATTAAATTATGGAAAATATATTTAAGCATAACATAGCATCTAAATTTATTTTATATTTTTCGGATATCGTTAACGCACTCAAAACCCTGAACCCAACCTAAAATAATTCGAAAACTGCACCTATAATTTGTTAAAAATTCTAAATTAATTCCTCAAAACTCAAAACTCACCAATCAAGGCCTAGCAATGTTGAACCCACTCGAATCGGTTGAAAAACTGTGAAAACCATTGAAAACCATAGTTGAACCGGCCTAAATCGGACCGATCCGGTCTGAACTGTAGCGAACCGAACCGCCGCACGTGCAATCCAAGCCTCCTCTTCTGATCGAGCTCTGCTCAATACCGCCTGTGACCACCGACGTTCCCATCACTAGTCCGCTCTCCTCCACTGCCGCAACCATGCCGGAACTCCCGAAGAAGCTCGCCACTCCTTCCTCTACCCAACAACTGCCTCGCCTTACCGCCGGTGGTGCGCAAGAGCACCCACAACCACCGGCGCCTGCTGCCCCCTACTATAGCAAACAATCTCCACCGGCGGCCACGCCCACGCCTTCTCCGCTGCAGTCGCTCCTTTAATTCGACTCTACTAGAGTCGAATTGTACCCCGGAGCTTCACCGCAGCAGAAGGAGACACTTGTCGTGCTCTTTGCCGGCGGGACCAATGGAAACAGGGAACCCCTTGTTCGCTGCTCGTTCACCGCCTCCCATGCGACGACAGCTCGTCGGAGCTGCTTCCTTGACATGCCGACCTCACCGATGACGCCCCAGCTCACCCGCGCCCTCCTCCGTCGAAGACAACGACCACCGGTGGTGTGGGGAGTTTCGCCGCGCCGAACCCTCGAAAGAGGGCAACCCCCGATTTCGTGGGTTTAAATCTCCTCTTTCACCGCTCGTCGCTGCACGTGCATCCTCCATCTATTTGCATGCCCCACTTGAGTAGTTTATCTGTAATCATTAATTTATGATGCAAAGCAAGCCATAGAATGAAGGTAGCTCTAGGTCTAGCTGTAGAATCACACATCAAACTTTTCCAATTAAGCTCTAGACTTTTGCCTTAATATACTTTCCTCTACTATATCCCATTTTTCTAATTCCATTAAGGCATATTTCTCTTGCACATGCAGATTAGCTAGTAAAGGAGTGTCTTGCGATTGTCTTTAGATACTTTCCAAATTACTTCTGGCTTTGTCTGCCTTAAGTTTTGCTTGACTGAAATTTTTCTTGAATAATTCTTTCATTGCACCTTTCATGAGTTTAAGTCTTTGTCATACTTTGTACATCTCAAAGCCCTCAATTTCTGTACTCCAAATAGCTACAATAGTAGGGAGAAATTCAATGTGATTAGCTATTATATTCAAAAATCTGAAATTTGGTATGCCTCTATTAGTAGTAGTACCAACATTAAGTTTTAATGGAGAATGATCTGAGATCATTGCTTCTCCTATCTCTACCACCACTACTCCATTATTTTCCATCCAATCTTTATTCCCAAATACTCTATCTATCTTACTCCATATCCTATCACTCCCTTCTTGTTTGTTGCTCTATATGTAATATCCTCCAATAGTTGTTAGCTCAGTAAGCTGGAGGTTCTCTATAGTAGCATTAAAGTTTCTTGTTTCATATTCAGTGATTGGATTACCTTACAATCTGTCATCCATAGATAACGCTGATTTAAAGTCTCCCATAATAAGTAATAATCCATGAATTTGAGCAGCTATATTCCTTAGGCCTGCCATAGATCTTTTCTCAGCTCAATAGTATTAAATTCATACACAAGTATAAGATTGTAGTGTATATTAGCGCATCTATCAATTACTAGATAATGGATAAATTGAGCATCAACAATAAGTACAATTACATCTAGTAAATCTGTATCCTATAATAACCAAATTTTGCCATTTGCAGCTGCTGTATAATTAGCTGCATATTTAAAATTTGCTGCTATTCATTTCATCAATTTATCAGCCTTATCCTCTTTAACTCTTAATTCTATAAAACCAGCCAAATTTATTCCTTTTTTCTTGAGATATAGACAAACCTCTTTTTGTTTATGAGGTTTATTTATACCACGCACATTCCAACTAAGCCATATCATGTTGATGTCTTCCCCTTATCAGGGGACTTAGTTATTTCCTGCTCCAATTCTATGATAGGCTCAAGCATTAAAGTTTCATCAGAGTTAAGTTTTTGAGCATTTTTTTTTTTTCCACGGGTGTTGAACTCCCTTCAATAGTTAGCACATGTTGTGAGGGTTGGATATTATGCTATTCTGCTTCACTTTGGACAACCTTTTGCTTTTCAATAGTTGTATTCGCTATTTTTTCAGTAATCCATATGCTGATTATTCTCTTTTTCCTCTCCCTTTGTAGGTAGTCATTCCTGCCTTACAATCTTTTTAGTTCTTTTTTTTCTTCTTATTTCCTGCTGTAGGTTGGTTGGAGGCTTTGTCTGGTTGGCTTGGCATATGTGACCTACTTTATTACAAATACCACAATATTCTGGAATCCAATCATATTCCACTGTTTGCTCAATAGTTCTACCTTGTTTGTCCCCAATAAGAATACTATGAGGTAATGGTTGTATCACATTCATTTCAATCAGAACTCTTGCATAAGATATTCTCATTTGTTTTGTTGTGCACTCATCTGCAATCATAGGAATACCAAGAGAACTTGTTGTTCTACTTAATGAGTTTTTCCCCCAATAGCATAAAGGTAACTTAGGTAGCCTAACCCAGATAGGAATGTCCCTTAAAATTTTTTCCTTGAATTCAAAATCCATAGTCCAAGATTTAAGCATGATAGGATTATTTTTGATACTATATGGTCCAGAAGATAGAATTTTGTCTCTCTCCTGTATTGAGCTAAACTTGACTGTAAAATATCCATCATCATGTAGAAATAATTTAGGATTTTCTTTGGTACTCCAATGTTTTTTCATGTATCCTTCTATGTACTTAAATCCAGGATTGGTACCAACGATATAAGCGATTAAAGCACATTTCCTTTCATCATTCATTTTATCTACTTCCTCCTTTTCTAATTCAACAAATGGTTTGTCATCTCTATTATTTGGAGAAAAGTAGCTAAGTGACATATCATTCTCTATCAATCTATTACCCGAGAAGAGTCCAGCCCATGATTGTTTATTTTGTATCTCTGTTGGATGTTCTTTCCTATTAATATTTGATGGCTCAGTATTTGAAGCATTGCCCACATTTAATTTATGAGCAGTTTCATTTGGAGAGTCTGTTGTTGACAAATGAGTTACTATTCCATTGGTAATAGGAATAACAAGAGCATCTAGATTCGTAGAGATGATATTGTTGTTGTTCTCTATGCTATCATCAACGGAATTTTCAAGGGTTACCTTGCGTGGCCTTCCACGATGTCGTTCTTGTCCCTTGCTCCTTTGTCCTTGTCCTTGTCCTTTGCTCTTTCCTCCAGCCATTTGTGAGATCTTTGCTGGAATAATATTGCTTGATTCAATTTCTTAAGCGAAGGAAAACCCTAGGTTAGAGGAGGAAGAAAGGAGTCGCCATAATGTTGTTGGCTTTTGCTTTTTTTCTTCTTTTTTTTCTTCTAAATTGTATTATTTTATTATTTTTTCTAACAAATATTTATTTATTTATTATTATTACAAATTTTATTATTTTACTTTATTTTATTTTAAAATTTTAAATATTATAATAATTTTTTAAATAATTTTTTTTATTTAATTTAGTTTAATTTTTTATTGTTTATTTTTTTTCTTTTCTATTTCTATTTAATTATTCATTTTAATTTATTTAATTATTTTATTTCTTTTCGGAAAAAATTTAATATAGAAAATAGGGTTTACATTTGGATTATTCTAGTCGAGAAAAGGTGGAGATGCATGACATTAATGCATCTCCTAGGCTACCATGACCATAAGATGTCTAACGGTTCTTAGTTAAATGTCAAATAAGATTACTCTAGGTGTTATCATAACATGTACCTAAAGTGTCTCTAGTTATGTCTCATGTCATCATGTTTCATGTTCTTGCTAAGTGTCTCTACATCTCTAGCAATATGAACATATCAATAATAATATAACATGAGTGTAAACGTTATGAGCATACATATAATAGCATCATACATATACCAAAATGGTATAACTTCCAAACTTATATCAAGAGCATGCATATAATAGCATCATACATATACCAGCATGGTATAACTTTCAAACTCATATCAAGAGCATGCATATAAAAGCATCATATGTAAACTAACATGGCATACTTCCAAAAATTCTTATGCTAATTAAATATGCAACTAGATATATAACTTATCAGTATGTACAATAATTAACAACGACCTTTAGGACTTAGCATTTGTAGTAAGCCAATTAAATTGAAACCATAAACACTCACCTGAGTCCCAAAGCTGCGGTCGTCGATGCAGGCCATTGGCGGACTGCAGGGGAAAGAGGAGAGGTCGCGGCGTCGATGCTCGTCGCCGGCAGGCGGAAGGTGGAAGGGAGGACAATAGAAAGGTCAGGGAAATTTGACGTCAGACACACGGCGAAGACTCCGACGTCGTCAGAGCGTGCAAAGATGAGAAAGGGCACCGTCGTGAGCTTGCCCTGATTAGGGCACAAGGCACGCACATGCGTCGCACATGCATAGGGCAAATTTCCAATCTTGCCCACATTAGTTCTATACAATTACAACATCACCCATATGCCTATTATACTCCAACCAATTATACTTAATTACATAATATTACTTTCCAAATTTATCCCTACTCCTTTTAACTATTTACCATGCTATTTTTCATACTACCCCTTCTACTCTTGCAAAAAAAAAATTTATAAAATTTAGAATTTACAGTGGCCTTAGGCGGAGGTGGCAATGAACGAGTACGGCCCTATGGACCCTGTGGGGTAGTTCTCTGAGTGTTTAAACCCTCAGATGGAGGCATCTCAATTGTTGATGCTACTGAGGGTGTTACTGTGCTAGACTTATCCCTCCGACTATCCCGGTCCATCTGAGGCCAACACCTCTTCCTCTTGTGATGATTTATCATCCCTTGAGTTTCGTGAGTGCATATGCAGCGGATCTCAGCTTGTCAGGCTGTAGATGGTAGTGATTTGTGATTTTGTATGGTGATCCTACCATGGTGCAGAATTACAGTGCTGTATGGTACATGTGTTGTATAGAAGGAGTGTCGTCAGATGTGTACATTTTTGCCCTGTTGCGCAGGTTACAGGTTGGTCTTTGATGCGGGGAGCAAGGGAGAACCTAGTTATGATGAAATAGAATTTATTTTGAAAATCTAGATAGAGATTTCATTGTTACAGTATTAATGTAAAATGTACATTATTTATATTTCTGCTGTATTTAATAAAAAGAAATTATTGTGCTTTGTGATATATCTAGCCTTGTATAAGTTTTTGTGCATAAGTGCAGCTTATACAGGGGTTGCCACGTACCCAAAGGTGAATTTGGGGCATGACACATAAGTTATCTAGAAGAGAGAATCATACTACTAGACCAAATACCCTCTCATGAATGCAATCATCATCCACATTCTTCTGTGTATAAGTATGTGATCGTTTAGTTAAGAGTGTGATAATTATCCAAGTATAGATTAGCAAAACCAAGATTCAAAGAGATTAAATGGAATACCCTGATGTAGTTTCGTAGAAAATTTTGATGTATTCATCGATTGGATTCATGTTTTCCCTCATGTACGCATCACTTGCCTCACTCCCTCTAACCTATCGATCGCAACCAAATTCCTAAACCCACTCTCTTCTCTCGCACGTGACACCAGCCATCCACCAACTCCTTATGGCATCATAGATATTGCCAACAATTCTTGCAATGACGTAGCCACTTCCAGCACTACTTGAGACACTGAGTATTCTCTAGCAGATCTCCAATCCATAATTGTTGGTAAACCTTTTTTAAAAAAAAATAAAGAAAAAGATTTTATTAATTTTCAGATATTTTCTAAAAATTTAACTGCATCCATCATTTTGATTATTTTTTTGGGCAATATGAATAATTGTGACCAATAGCTTTGCACTCTAAATAATACTGACTTTATAAGTTGAACTCTTCCTGCATATGTTAGCAACTTGGCAGTCCAACTTTTAAGTCTAACCATCATTTTGTCAAGCAGTACTTTACATTCTGTAATTTTTAATTTCTTAGGAGCCAAAGGTACTCCTAGATACTTGAATGATAAAGAGCCCTCTCTATAGCCAAGTATATGTAATATTTTGTCTTTTATTTCAGCAGGTACTCCTCCAAAGCAAATACTACTCTTAAGTGCATTAGCTTTCAAACCTGATGCCTTTGAGAATTTAAGAAATGCCTCATGTAGGAGCTTGATAGATTTCTCATGTCCTCTAGAAAATATAAGTAAATCATCTGCAAAACAAATGTGAGTAATAGATAATTTTGCACATTTGGGATGATATTTAAAGTTTTTCTTATTTCCTAGCTCCCTCATACATCTACTCAAGTATTCCATCACAAGGACAAAGATATAAGGTGATAGAGTGTTACCTTATCTTAATCCTTTTTTTACTTGAAAAGGTACCATTTTCTTACCATTTATTAGAATGGTATAATATACTAATTTGATGCAAGCCATCACCCATTGAATGAATCTAGGAGGAAATCCTAATTCTACGAGCATTTGTTCCACACATATCCATTCTACTGAATCATAAGCCTTTTGTAGATCTACATTGATCATGCATATAGGAGATATTATTTTCCTGGTATATCCTTTAATGAGTTCATGACTTAATATGATATTATCTGCAATCACTCTTCCTGGCACAAAGGCTGACTGAGCTTCACTAACTAGTTCACCAATCACTCTTTTAAGTCTATTCACCAAGATCTTAGCAATAATCTTGTATAAAATTGTAAAACAAGCAATTGGTCTTAAATCATTAACAGTTTCTAGATTTGGTACCTTGGGTATGAGTGTAACTAGAGTAGAGTTTATAGCTTTCAATATTTTTCCTATCATGAAGAATTCTTGTATTGTCACACATATATCATGCTTTAGCACAGGCTATGCTTTTTTAAAAAATAATGCACCAAATCCATCAATTCTCGGAGCTTTATCATCATTTATATCAAATAAAGCCTGATTGATCTCTACTTCTGAGACAGCTGCACATAGACCTGAGAAATGATGGTGCTGAACTAGTCTACCAAGTCTAACCGTCATTTTATCCACCATAGGAAGTTCATATTCTGTATTTCCCATTAAACCTTTATAAAAGTCAACTATTTCTACACTGATCTTATCATGAGTAGTTAATCTCTCCCCATCTCTACTATATAGGATATTAAGAGTTTTGGCATCATTCCTTACTTTTGCATAGGCAAAAAAGAATTTAGAGTTTGAATCACCTAAAGTAATCCAATAAGCTCTAGACTTTTGCCTCAATATACT
This sequence comes from Thalia dealbata, assembly GCA_030544415.1. Lineage (NCBI taxonomy): Eukaryota > Viridiplantae > Streptophyta > Magnoliopsida > Zingiberales > Marantaceae > Thalia > Thalia dealbata. The sequence goes on from CM060458.1 coordinate 15,079,218, forward strand.
TTCTTCTACTCTATCCCATTTCTCTAATTCCATTAAGGCATATTTCTCTTGCACATGCAGATTAGCTAGTAAAGGAGTGTCTTGCAATTGTCTTTGGATACTTTCCAAATTACTTCTAGCTTTGTCTGCCTTAAGTTTTGCTTGACTGAAATTTTTCTTGAATAGTTCTTTCATTGCACCTTTCATGAGTTTAAGTCTTTGCCATACTTTGTACATCTCAAAGCCCTTAATTTCTGTACTCCAAATAGCTGCAACAGTAGAGAGAAATTTAATGTGATTAGCTATTATATTCAAAAATCTGAAATTTGGTATGCCTCTATTAGTAGTAGTACCAACATCAAGTTTTAATGGAGAATGATCTCAGATTATTGCTTCTCCTATCTCTACCACCACTACTCTATTATTTTCCAATCAATCTTTATTCCCAAATACTCTGTCTATCTTACTCCATATCCTATCACTCTCTTCTTGTTTGTTGCTCCATGTGTAATATCCTCCAATAGTTATTAGCTTAGTAAGCTGGAGGTTCTCTATAGTAGCATTAAAGTCTCTTGTTTCATGTTTAGTGATAGGATTACCTTGCAATCTATCATCCATGTATAACACTGCATTAAAGTCTCCCATAATAAATCATAATCCATGAATTTGAGCAGCTATATTCCTTAGACCCCGCCATAGATCTTTAAGTTAGATGGGTTGAGTTTTCTCAATTTAGACTTCATTTATCTATTATTATTCTAATTGTAGTATCGATGGTAATATTAGTTAGGATTTTTCTTAAATCAAGATCTTTATTATTATCAACATGAATAAATCCCCATAAATTTAGGATTTATTGGGTAGTGGATAAAAGAAGTTACAGATACAAGAATATCTAAGAGTGGAGAAGAAAATAAATAAAAATATATATTTAATGATTAATGGGGAAATTTATACATGTAGATTCGGCTGAGAATATATATACAAAAATACATATACATATTAAATCAACTTAGGGGCCGACAACAGAATACTATAGGGACCAAAGTTCATGCCGAATATTTTGAAGAAATTATAGGGGCAATTGAGTTAATTGCCATCCCAATCAACCTAGGGGCTGACAACAGAATACTATAGGGACCAAAGTTGATGCCGAATATTTTGAAGAAATTGTAGGGGCAATTAAGTTAATTGCCAACCCAATCCTCCTCCACATGCGCAACTCATTATACACAAGGAGTTGAAAAAGAGGAAGGGTTCCCAGCAACCGAAGAACCCTTATTCCCAAACTTCTCTAAATCCTCTCAAAGCTACTGACGATTTAAGTTTGGGAGAATTATACTGGAGCCTTCGGTGGAAGGGGAATCACACCGACGCTCTTTACAACAATAGAAAGGGAGGACTACAGCAACCAAAGTAGCAAAAACCAACAACATTGGATCGAGGAATTCCATGCTAGTCCTGAAAAATTGATAAGAAGAGGTTGGTACTAACATCCCTTCCTACATGAAGTTATAGTTTTGGGGATAAAGGAATAGATAGAAGCCATCCTAAACGAAAATTTTGAATTTGATCCGTTGTTTTGTAGTGCTCTATTTTGAAATTTTACATTTTTGATGTCTTGCATACTTTTTTCTATTCCCTGTTCTTAATGTTTAAATAGAATTATAAATGGATTGTTTGTATGTTATATACATGAAGGAATATTTTAATAGAGGTTACTGTATTTTAATTACATTAAACATAATTAAAATGATTTAATTATGATTTTTAAAAAATTATTAAATTGGTGTTGTTACAAATTTAGGTAATTAAGCTAGTTAGATTTTTCTATTTAGTGAATTTAAATAATTTGAGATTTTACAGATTTATTTGTTTTTCACAGAATTATTAAATTATTATTTTTAATGTGGTATAGGTTGATTGAGATTATTAGCATAGTTTATTTGTTAAAATAGATATTTAATTTATAGTCTTATTGATGTTTTAGTAAAGAAATTGTATTTAGGTGTTTACATTTATATTGTTGGATTTATTTTAATTTAAGATAAATTGTCGGGTTTAAATGCAATATATTTTATAGGTGTGACTAGAGTTGTGATGAGTAGGGTTGATTTGATGTTTAATTGTGGCTGTTTTGTGATTATTTAAATTTATTAATTAATTGGTTGATTAAAAAAGAATTAAATAAAATTATGTGAGGATGTGAGTAGGAAGGGAAGATAGAAAATTTTGTTGTCTTATATTATTTATATCTTTTTTACTGTATTTATTTTTATTTTAGGAGGTTTGAATTGCTGTATTATTGCTGGACAAATCTAGACCAAGCTGTGATTTGTGATGAAGAAGGAAGGAGTTGCTTTGCTTGATTGATTGCTTGCTTTTTAAGAATCACAGCTAAGGTGTGATTTTTGCTAAAAATTTGTTTTGAAACTCAGGTGAGGGTTTATGGTTTCAATTTATGGCCTACTACAATGTTGAGTCCTAAGAGTCGATTGTTATTTATTGTACAGACTGATAAGTTGTATGTTTGCTTTGTTAAATATTTAATTAGCATATGATTTTGATGTAGGATAGGATGATATGCTATGTCGGGATGTGTAACTCTATGATATGCATGTTGTCTATGGTTATGCTCATGTTATGTTATTATTGGTATGTTCATGTTATGCTAGAGATGTAGAGATACTTAGCAAGAAAATAGAAAATGATGACATGAGACTTAATTTAGAGACACTTTAGGTTCATGTTCTGTTAACACCTAATGTGGTCTTAAGTGACATATGTCTAAGGAATTTGGACATCTTAGGGTTATAATAACCTAGGAGATGGCATTAGGTTCTTAGGTTTCTATGTGCCAACATGTGGTGAGGAGCCATATGCTAGCTAAGGTAGAGGTGCAAGTTCGGTTGACTTTAGCTACAGATGCTTTGGTGTAACTGAAATCTTATTTCGGTGCAGAACTCAACTTATTTGTGTTACTCCAAGGTAGATAGTGTGCTAGGAACAGTACTGTTCAATGTGCTACAAGACTAGGAAACCTGAGGACACTGACATACTCAAGATGTGGGTCCTTGAGTAGTCCAGGTTCATTGGTAGCATATGCAGGATATTTCAGCAGGTCAGGCAGTAGATGATGTGTTTTATGATTTAATATGATGACCCTGTCATGGGGTAGAATTATAGCACTATATGGTACTTATAATGTATAGAAGGGGTGCTGTGGTTACCAGCTCCTTCTGCCAATGTCAATGTATGGGCATATAGGACAGAGATGTAGAGTTATCACTGATGGGTTCGGGGTAATCCCTGACGAGGGATTCATTTTGAACATAGGTTGGCTGCCCTAGGAGAAGCGTGGAAAATATGATGAGGTAGATTTGAGGATACTATGACATCTTGGATATTAGTTTTGCTATTATGATCATGTTTCCTATACTTTGTAGATTTATGATGCTAGTATATGCTTCATGGGATAAGATTTGTGGTAGTTGTTATACTAGGTTTGTTTACATATTGATTTCATATGTGATTTAGAAGATATGTCTTCTTGTTAGTTTGTACAAAACATTATATCAATTTTTAGGCTGCTCTCTCTGTAGCATCATTGAGTCTTGTGACTCAGATGCGCACGTTTTTCTCTGTTGCGCATGTTACAGGTTTGGTTAGTAGGATGGGGGATGAGGAAGAACATAGTTGTATAGAGCATGACTACTTTGGCAATCTAGATAGCTAGAAATTATGATTTTTTAGTGTTAGGTTTAAATATTAATTGTTCATATTCCGCTGTATCTAAACAATAAATTGTAGTTGTGTGATTTTGATACTTCTAGCCTTATATAAGTTGTGATGTAGAAGTGCAGCTTATACGGCGGTTGCCACGTGCTCAAAGGAGAGGATTGGGGCGTGACATTGTTCCTTCTTCACACGACTGTAAACCTTATTTTCTAAAAAAAAAATTATTTTAAAATTAAATAAAAATAATTGATAAATAAAATAAAATAAATAAAATATTTATTTATCAGATAGTCTTAAAAGAAAGAAAAAATAAATAATAATAATAATATATAAATAAAATATAATAAAAATAATAAAGTATAAAGTAAATAGAAAAAAATCAAACTAGTCGCTGCACATGCGACGCAAATGCAGCGAGTTAGAGTGGGTCGGATCGGATGAGTTGAGGCGAGTTAGCTGACTCGCCGATAAGGTTTAAAACCCTTGAGAACAGAGGCGTTGTTTAAGGGTTTTGGAGGATACGATCGGCTGCAACGAGCTCCGGCGAGCTGCAGTGACGATGGGAGGTGCTGCTGGGCATTGCTTCGCTGTCAGAGGCGGGTGGAATCGGCTCCGGCAAGCGAGGCCTCTCACGCTCAAAGCGAGGATTATACCACCAGACTAAACACCCAACTAGTAACATGATCATCACCAAGGGTTCTTCATTGAAAGCTATTACTTAGTTAAGTTTGCGATTATGTGATGTATTCTATGAGAGCCTAGTACAGATGTTGTACAAACGCCTGATGGAGATGAGAATGACATCAAACAACCCCTAACTCATATATGAAAAATTACACGAAGAAGAACAAGGAAGTTACCGGCAGAAAATGGAGATGTTCAAACCAACCAACCCCCAATGGAGATGAAAAAAATATCAAAAAGATGAGTAGGGGTAGCAGCAGCAGCAAAGAAAGGGCATTGTGAGAATTCAACTCATGACTTCTCCCACCCGAAGTGAGAATCATACCACTAGATAAAACACCATCTCATATGTATAAACATCATCTCAATTCTTTAACAGATAAGTGTGTGATCGCTTAATTAAGAGTGTGACCATCCAAATATAGATTAGCAAAACAACGAATCACCTATAAAGATTAAAGAGAAGACCCTAATGTATTATCATAGAGCAGTTTCATGCATTCATTGATTGGAATCGATAATGAAAAGAGAACTAAAAAAATCAATCATAAAAGAAACCCCAAATCACACTACTAAGGGTTCTTCATAGAAAATGTGCAATCACTACTTGGCATAGAGGAAGGGGCCCCAAATCACACTACTAAGGGTTCTTCATAGAAAATGTGCAATCACTACTTGGCATAGAGGAAGGGGTGTTGTGAGAATTGAACTCACGACCTCTTGCACCCTAAGTAAGAATCATACCACTAGACCAAACACTCCTTTGTATGTGCAAACATCATCCAAGGTCTTTGACCAATAACATTGTGATCACTTATTAAATAGTTCGATCATCATTCAAATACAAATAACCAAAATTATGATTTACCCATAAAGAATAAATAGTAGAAAAAAAATACATCACAATTTATTTTCTCGGTACAGTTTTATACATTCATTGAACTGACAATGAAAAGAGATTCAAAAACATTGATGGTAAAAGAACAACAAATCACATATGAAAAATAATACAATGATGAAAAAAAGAGTTTTTAGAGAAAAAGGTAGATACGAACCCCCAATGTAGATGAGAAAAAAATTAGAAAGATGTGAAGGAGAGGAGGCAGCAAAACGGCTATTATAAGAATCAAACTCAAAGTCTTTTGCACCCAAAGGAAGAGTCATACAACCAAACCAAATATCCAATGTGAATTGCATTCAGTCATTGATTGTTCTTTTTAGACGAAGTGCAATTAGTTAATAGTGTGATTATCTGATATATTTTATCAAAGCTAAGTATGAATCGGGAGCAACCCCTTGATAGAGATGACAATGACATCAATGGCAAAAAGAAAAGGCTTTGGTGATAATTAAACTCATGACCTCTCGCACCCTATTCAAGAATTATACAACTAGACCAAACATCCTCTGATATGTGCAAACATCATCCAAGTGCTTTAACCGATAAGTGTGATTTAGTAAATAGTGAGTTCATTATCCAATTATAAATTACGGAAGCCATGATTCACTAAAAAAGATTAATTTATGCATTCTTTCAATAAATTTGATGTTGAAAAAATAACCAAAAATAAATATTTTGTTAGAACTCCCATATCACATACAAAAAATGATATGAGGATGAAGAAGGAGGAAGTTGCTAGAGGAAAAAGGAGATAGTCATACCTTCCAGCCCATTATAGTGATGGGAAAAACATCAACGGTGTGGAGGAGAAGCATGGGTTGTAAGAATTGTACTCATGACGTCTTACGCCCACAGCAAGAATTAATCAAATAGTAGTGTTATTACTAAGCATTGTGCATATAAAAATGTGATTGCTTTGTAAAGACTAAGGAAGGGGTGTTGTGAGAATTCAACTGACAACCTCTCACACCTGAAGCGAGAATCATACTACTCGACCAAACACCCTCTCATGAATGCAATCATCTTCCACATTCTTCCGCGTATAAGCATGTGATCGTTTAGTTAAGAGTGCGATAATTATCCAACTATAGATTAGCAAAACCAAAATTCACCTACAGAGATTAAATGGAAGATCCAGATGTAGTTTCGTAGAAAAATTTGATGGATTCATCGATTGGATTCATGTTTTCCTTTATGCACGCATCACTTGCCTCACTCCCTCTAACCTATCGGTCGCAACCAAATCCCTAAACCCATTCTCTTCTGTCGCACGTGACACCAACTATCCACCAGCTCCTAATGGCATCGTAGATGTAGTCGGCGATTCTTGCAATGACCTAGCCACTACCAGCACGACTTGAGGCACCTAGTATTCTCTAGTAGATCTCCAATCCATAATTGTTTGTAAACCTTTTTAAAAAAAATAAAGAAAAAGATTTTATTAATTTTCAGATATTTACTGAAAATTTAAGTTATTTTAAATTAATTTATTTAATTTTTCGTAATGATAAATTTAGAGAATAGTAAATCTAGGAAATTACTAGACAGAGAAAGAAAGGAAAATGTGGACATTACGACGTGAAGGAAAAAACATGTTAGGAAATTAGATATCTTAATGAAGATATCTCATCCTTAGTCTACTATTTAATATTATGAATGATTCCTTTAATATCCACATTCTATTTTATTCTTCCCTATATAGTATTATTATAAAAAAAATTTAGGAGATTTTCAATTTGGAGATTGATAAGTTAAAAAAAAAGTAATAATAAAAATAGTAAGAGAAATAATAATAATAAAAAATATAAAAATATATATTTACATGTAGACTTTTCTTTAAGTTAGATGGGTTGAGTATTCTCAATTTAGACTTCATTTACCTATTATTATTCTAATTGTAATATCCATGGTAATATTAGTTAATTGTCAACCCAATCCTCCTCCACATGCGCAATTAATTATGCACAAGGAGTTGAAAAAGAGGAAGGGTTCCCAGCAACCGAAGAACCCTTATTCTCAAACTTCTCTAAATCCTCTCAAAGCTACTGAAGATTTAAGTTTGGGAGAATTATACCGGAGCCTTCGGTGGAAGGGGAGTCACACCGACGCTCTTTGCAACAATAGAGAGGGAGGACGACACCAACCAAAGTAGCAAAAGACAACAACATTGGATAGAGGAATTCCATACTAATCATGAAAAATTGATAAGAAGAGGTTGGTCCTAAAATCCCTTCCTACATGAAATTATAGTTTTGGGGATAAAGGGATAGATAGAAGCCATCCTAAAAGAAAATTCCAAATTTGATCCGTTGTTTTGTAGTGCTCTATTTTGGGATTTTACATTTTATTTTCTTGCATACTTTTTTATTCTCTGTTCTTATTATTTAAATAGAATTATAAATGGATTGTTTTATGTTATATACATGAAGGAATATTTTGATAGAGGTTACTGTGTTTAAATTATATAAAAACAGAATTATTAAATTGGTGCTGTTATAAATTTAGGTAATTAAGCTAGTTAGATTTTTCTATTTAGTGAATTTGACTAATTTGGGATTTTACAGATTTATTTGGGGTAACTAAATTTTTCATATAATTATTTTTTTAGGTTAATTAAGGAGGTACAGGTTGATTGGGATTATTAGCATAATTTATTTATTAAAATAAATATTTAATTTATAGTCTTATTGATGTATTAGTAAATAAATTGTATTTTGGTGTTTACATTTAGGTTATTGGATTTATTTAAATTTAGGATAAATTATCGGATTTAAATATAATATATATTATAGGTGTGACTAGGATTGTGATGAGTAGGGTTGATTTGATGTTTAATTGAGGCTGTTTTGTTGTTATTTAAATTTGTTAATTAATTGGTTGATTAAAAATGAATTAAATAAAATTATGTGAAGATGTGAGTGGGAATGGCAGATATGAAATTTTGTTTGCTTATATTATTTATATTTTTCTTTGCTGTATTTTTTTTTTTAGGAGGTTTGAGTTGTTGTGCTATTACTTGACAAATCGCGGCCAAGCTATGATTTGTGATGGAGAAGGAAGGAGTTGCTTTGTTAGATTGCTTGCTTGCTTTTTAAGAATCACAGCTAAGGTGTGATTTTTGCTAAAAATTTACTTTGAAACTCAGGTGAGGGTTTATGATTTCAATTTATGGTCTACTACAATGTTGAGTCCTAAGAGTCGATTGTTATTTATTGTACAGACTGATAAGTTGTATGTCTGTCTTGTTACATATTTAATTAGCATATGATTTTGATGTAGGATAGGATGATATGCTATGTCGGGATATGTAACTCTATGATATGCATGTTGTCTATGGTTATGCTCATGTTATGTTATTGTTGGTATGTTCATATTATGCTAGAGATGTAGAGATATTTAGCAAGAATATAGAACATGATGACATGGAACTTGATTTAGAGATACTTTAGGTTCATATTATGTTAACACCTAGAATGGTCTTAAGTGACATATGTCTAAGGACTTTGGACATCTTAGGATTATAATAACCTATGATTAAAGAGAAGACCCTTATCTATTTTTATAGAGCAGTTTCATGCATTCATTGATTGGAATCGATGATAAAAATGAACTAAAAAAAACAATCGTAAAAGAACCCCTAAATCACACTACCAAGGATTCTTCATAGAAAATGTGCAATCACTACTTGGCATAAAGGAAGGGTGTTGTGAGAATTGAACACACGACCTCTCGTACCCTAAGCAAGAATCATACAACTAAACCAAACACCCCATTGTATGTGCAAACATCATCCAACGTCTTTGAATAATAATAGTGTGATCACTTATTAAATAGTTCAATTATCATCCAACTACAAACAACAAAAACCATGATTCTCCAATAAAGATTAAATAGTAGACAAAAAATACATCACAATATATTTTCTCAGTAGAATTTTATGCATTCATTGATTGGAACCAATGATGAAAAGAGATTCAAAAACATTGAAAGTAAGAGAACCACAAATCACATATGAAAAATGATATGATGATGAAAAAGAAAGTTGTTAGAGGAAAAAATAGATACCAACCCCTAAAGGAGATGAGAAAAACATCAAAAAGATGTGAAGGAGAAGCAGCTGCAAAATTGGTATTATGAGAATCAAACTCAAAATCTCTTGCACCAAAAGGAAGAATCATACCACCAAACCAAACATCTAATGTGAATTGTAGTCAATCAGACGAAGTGCAATTAGTTAATACAAATAAGGAGCAACCTCTGATAGAGATGATAATGACATCAACGGCAAAAAGAAAAGGATTTTGTGATAATTAAACTCACGACCTTTTGCACCCTAACCGAGAATTATACAACTAGACCAAACACCCTTCGATATGTGCAAACATCAACCCAGTGCTTTAATCGATAAGCGTGTGATTAAGTAAATAGTGCGATCATCACTCAATTATAAATTACGAAAGCCAAGATTCACCAAAAATGATTAAACAATATATAGAAAAGCACAGTTTTATGCATTCATTCAATAAAATTGATGATGAAAAAATAACCAAAAATACCTATTTTGTTAGAACTCCCAAATCACATACAGAAAATGATACGTCGATGAAGAAGAAAGTTGTTAGCGGAAAAAGGAGATGGTCATACCTGCAAGCCCATGATAGTGATGGGAAAAACATCAATGGTGTGGAGAAGAAGAATGGGTTGTGATAATTATAATCATGACCTCTTGCACCCAGAGCGAGAATCATACCACTCAATCAAATAGTCAAATAGTAGTGTGCTATTACTAAGCATTATTCATATGCATTCATTCAATAAAATTGATGATGAAAAAATAACCAAAAATACCTATTTTGTTAGAACTCCCAAATCACATACAGAAAATGATACGTTGATGAAGAAGAAAGTTGTTAGCGGAAAAAGGAGATGGTCATACTTGCCAGCCCATGATAGTGATGGGAAAAACATCAATGGTGTGGAGAAAAAGAATGGGTTGTGAGAATTGTAATCATGACCTCTTGAACCCAGAGCGAGAATCATACCACTCAATCAAATAGTCAAATAGTAGTGTGTTATTACTAAGCATTATTCATGCAGAAATGTGATCCTTAGTTAAGAATGAGGAAGGGGTATTGTGAGAATTCAACTCACAACCTCTCACACTTGAAGGGAGAATCATACCACTAGACCGAACACCCTCTCATGAATGCAATCATCATCTAGATTCTTCTGCACATAAGCATGTGATCATTTAGTTAAGAGTGTGATAATCATCAAATTATAGATTAACAAAACCATGATTCACCTACAGAGATTAAATGGAAGACCCTAATGTAGTTTCATGGAAAAATTTGATGGATTCATCGATTGGATTCATGTTTCCCCTCATGCACGCACCACGTGCCTCGCTCCCTCTAGCTTATCAGTCGCAACCAAATCCCTAAACCCATTCTCTCCTCTCACACGTGACACCAGCTATCCACTTGCTCCTGATGGCATTGTAGATGTAGTCGGTGATTCTTACAATGACCTAGCCACCGCCAGCATGACTTGAGACACTGAGTATTCTCGAGTAAATCTCCAATCCATAATCGTTCCTCCTTCACATGACGTTGAGAGCTCAACTAACTAACGGCGCACTACTTATCACCATCGATACTGCTATCATGGAGATTTCCTTGCTCGACTCCATCTCCTTCATGCATGCAACCGCTTCATCACCCTCAGGAAAAGGATTGGAGGGGGCATGAAGCACAGGGATGAACATAAGGTGTAGATCATCAGGGACTGACCGAGACCAAGCAATCCGATTGAACGCCACTCATTCCTCAGGCTGACCAACTACTACCGCAAGTTCATCAGAGGTTATTTTATAATCATAGCCAAATTACAGACCTCTTGAAGAAGTACCAAAGGTGGGAACAAAAGCTCCAATTGTTGAGCAAAAGCTCCAATTCTTAAAGCTTATTTGGAGTGAAAACACCCCACAAAATTCTTAAAGCTTTTTGTGGCTAAGAACCATCAAACAACCTATCTTATTAGTATCAAGACCAAGTTTTCCACCATGCTTCCGCTGTGTCACTCTAATTTTGTATGTAAAATAGTATCAAAATCATCATTTTGAATGAACTAAAATGTCATTAATGGAGGTGATTGATTGGTGTTATCATTCATATGAGGTAAAAGATAAGGACGATGACTTTGGCTAAATCAGGTTTGTAAACCCCAAACTTTGAATAAAAAATAATAATAATAAATAAAATTAATTAAATTAAAATATCATCTCTTGAATAAAAGGGTGAACCTATTTGATCACGAGTTGCATGTTGTGTTCTTGCTAGCTAAATCAGAGGTAGAAGTTTCTATGCTAATTAATTTGATCGTATGGGCTTTGATCTCCCCCGCCTTCCTCATTCTACCCTACTAGGACCTTTTATTCATTTATTTATTTTGTTTTCTTTTCTTTTTCTTCCTTTACTTGTGAGCATGTATGTAATATAATAATTATAACATAATGGGTAATCGAATGCATGTCAACACTAAAACATAATTGTGATGTTCCACCTTATTAGTTATTAGATATGATAGCTAAACAAAATTAGGAAGTCATTAGTTGAAACTATAGATGACTTAGAATTTTAATTAGCTCACATGGGAATTAGAATTTTGGTGGTTGCTTAAGGTTGTAAAGTAATAGGGGTTAAGTAGTTTAGGGTAGATTATGTTGAATAAACTAAATTGAGTTGAATGTTTTAACTAAATTGGGTTGAGGTGAGTTTAAATAAAATAAAGAAAGGTGATTAATTTAGCTTATTGTAAATAAATTGGGTGATACCTAATATTAAAAATAATTTCTAAAGATAATGATATTTGTATTAGGTAGGTCACCTCGAAACAATTAAACGACTTGAAACTCTTATACCTAATATTAGAAATAATTCACTTGCTCACTATCTGCTGTGTTGATGGGATGAACGAGAATAAAATATTATAGTTACATCTGTAAATAATTGTATTGCACTATAGCTTGACATATATATATACATCAACAAGCAGAACCTATAGACATGTGATATTTACATACTAGCATATAGAAACACTAACGATGTACCATATATGATCTCCTGAGTTACATATACGAACTTTAATGCTCATAAACCTATACCACCCAAAGAGGTTGAAATCGTCTTGGACATAAGGGGTAGAATAAGATATGGAACGGCTTATCGCGAGAGAACGTTGTGAAATATTCACTATACCCGCATGGTGTCGCCAAGTTGCTACCATGATAGTCCTAAGATGACTAGCAGGGATGAAACCAAACCAATGCCTAGCAAACTTGTCACCGAGATTGTAGCATTTCGGCGACGGCTAGGATGCACACCTCTTGGCAGGCATCGCTGCTTGTGAATTGGTACGGTGACTCCTTCCGCATAGCCTTGGACAGTGGATCCATGGACCACACGACTATTATTCCAGACATTTTGCAGACGTTTTGATGAGTAGTTCAGATCCTGGGGTTTATTACGGGCTAGTCATGGCCGATTTGTATATTTAGGTGCGGTGACCCTATCTGGGAACATTGTGTAGTACTACACGAGTTGCTCCATGGATTGTCTGGGGAATACACATGGAGTGACAGGTCGCTAGGATGCGGAGATGAAGAGATTCGCCTAGCGGACCAATAGAGAGGGATTCACGGTCACCCGACCTCTCTGCCAGCATCAGTGTGACAGGCATAGGTAGAGACATAGACAGAGAGGACATTGATGGACTTATGGGAACTTCCTGATCAAGATATCTCTTAGGCATAGGCTAGCTGCCCAGATCATAGTATTTAAATGAAATGATATATTCTTAATGACAATGATCTAGAGATATACACACACTTCACAATTATATTTGAAATACACGCTCATATTACATATTATACTCATGATGCTCCATGTTTTATTGTTTGACTTTACATGCTTTGTTTGATATTAATGAATGATCTATGGATATATTCGAATCTCCAATTCTCTATTTGAGATATTCTACTACTGTTAGAGCCGTAAGCACAAAACCGCAAGGCTGAGCATACCGCGTTCAATGTGTGTGCAGATCTATTAAATGACCGGTCAAGATAATTATCAGAGATGAGATTATCGACGAACATTGTCTATCTACCATTATTGTCATTGTAGTAGGTATATCGAGACTGTGTTAATAGAGTTGAGTTAATTAATTTAATTATATTATCCGCTGCATTGATAACGTATGTAAGTTGTGTAAATCAGTAAATGCCTTGTATGGGTTCTTTGGGCTCATACGGCGGTTGCCACATACTCGACAGATGTGTCGGGGCGTGACAAGGTCAATTTAATTCAAACTCACCACCTCACCTTAACTCAAATCGAACCCAGGTTAACATGATGAAATTGACCCGAAAAGATAAGGATGATGACTTTGGTTGATTGCTTGGTGTTATCATTCGTCGATAAGTTTTAATTTGGTTCAACTATTTGACTAACTTAATGATGCCCAACTTACAATATGTTGCATCGTTAAATTCTAAATTCAAAATCCCATATGATTGTATATATTTCATATCAACACTCCATTTCCAAAAATTATATGTGCAATTTTTTAAATAAGTCCTTAATGTAATTTTATAAAAAGTTCTTAAGATAATATAACATTATTCAATTAACCTCAATACAGGTCTCACACTTAGCACATTTAGGACTAAACATTATTATCTACCTAATCTACTATATCCAATGAATTTTAACTTTCAAATGAAAGCTTATTTACTAAATCTCACTTCAAAATTGATCTTAGAATTAAACTAAAGATCATCAAAAATTTCCCTTTTGAATATATTTAAAGTAAAAATCTTAATTCTTCAAGCTTATATGGAGTAAAAAAAAATTTCCCTCATTTGATATGATTCCCTGTTCAATGGGCACAAAGAATCATCACACAATTAATCTTATTAATATTAGAGCTAAGTTTCGATCATGATCCGATTAGTAAGAGTGCCAAGTTTCACTATTTGGACTAATGGGTTATAGGCCCACATGATTCCACCATGGTACTCTAATTTTGTAATTAAAATTTAATCATAACCATTAATTTGAAAGGACTAAATATCATCAGAAGGAGTTGATTGCTTGGTGTTATCATTCGTGTTTGGAAAAATATAAGGACGATGATTTTGGCTGATTTAGGTCAACTTAATTAAACTCACCACCTCACCTTAACTCAAAACAAACCCGAGATAACTTCATCAAATTAATCTGAAAAGATAAAGATGATGACCTTGGTTGATTACTTGGTCTTATCGTTTATCAATATTGTAAATCTTGTTTTCTTTTTAAAAAAAAGAAGAGAAAAGTTGAAAGATTGGAGAGTAGTTTTTTTTTTAGTCCCATATCAGGAAAGTCTTGGAAAAGAATTGCATCATTTTCTATTTCAAAGATATTTAATGCTACGTCGGCAAAGTCTTAGAAAAGAGTTGCATCCTTTTCCTATTTAAGAGTTAGTCCTTCTTCGCACCTTCCATATCCAATCTGCCCACACAAATGGTTGTGGGTTGTGGTCTTATCGTGCCTAGCACAGCCCGACAACGTACGTCGCGCGTGGGTTCGGTCCGGTCAGGTTCAGGCAGCGGCTAGTTCGGCTACAGTTCTGTAAACTATGTTTTCTATAAAAAAATATTATTATTATTATTATATAAATAAAATAATAATTAAATAAAATTAAAAAAATAAAATAAATAAAATAAAATAATTAAATAAGAAATAGAAAATGTAAATAATAAAGATTTAATTTAAGCTAAAAATATAAATTGAAATTAGTTAAAATAGAATTTAAACTTATTTTTTTAAAAAAAATATTATAAATCCGCCGTTGTGCGTGCGGTGCACGCGCAGCGAGCGGAGAATGGAGGATAGAAGAGGGTTTAAACCCTCGAACATGGGGGTGCCCTGTTCGACGAGTTAACGGCGTCGGCGGGCATCAACGAGCTCCGGCGGCTGGCTTCTTCGACGATGAGGGTTTGCGGTGGAGGAAAGGCCGGCTTTGCGAAGCTGGCGGAGCTTGGTAGCGGCTCCGGCGGATGAGGAGCAAGAAGGGGGCGGCGGAATAGGGGGCGTCCCTGTTCCCGTCATGTGCGCCGGCGAGAGAGGCGATGGTCGGGTTCTCTCTCCGCGGCGAAGTCCCTGGGGAGTTGGTTGAAGGTCTGCAGTGCCGTGGTGGCCGGTGGTGCTTGGGAGTTGGCCCCGGCGGGTGGTAGACGTTGGGGAAGAGGCGGAACAGGGTGTTCCCTGTTCCCCATCGAATCCATTGGCGAGAGGCGTGATGAAGTGCTCCTCCACCACAGCGAAGCTACTACATGCAGAGGAGTCGAATTGAAGCAGTGAGGTGTCGACGAAGGCGCGGAGGCGGTGGTTGGAGGCGGTCGATCCGTGCGGCGAAGCTTCCGTTGCATCGGCCCCTGTGGATGTCAAGGGCTTCACCGACGGCGGAAAGAGATGGCTGGCGGGTCGACGAGTGTGCTTCGAAGTGTCTCGCGAAGCCCCAGCGCGTCAGCGGCGGCGATCGCTGGCGAAACGCGCGATGGCGCGGCTGGCAATTGAACGGGCGTCGAGCGGGGAAGAAGGTTATGACGGCACGTGCGATGCGTGTGCGTCGATTCCGTCCAATCCGGCGTAGGCCAGGTCGACCCGACCGGCCCGGTCCAGCTATTCAGGCCGGTTAAACTTGGGTTACTTAACAAATCACGATCAAGAAGTGATTTGTGCTGAAATAAGAAGTAATTGCCTTACTTACTTACTTTTAAGAATCACGGTCAAACTGTGATTCTTACCAAAGATTGCTTTGAGACTCAGGTGGAGTTTATGGTTTTAAATTTATGACCTACTACAATGCTGAGTCCTAAGGG
Source organism: Thalia dealbata (assembly GCA_030544415.1). Classification (NCBI taxonomy): domain Eukaryota; kingdom Viridiplantae; phylum Streptophyta; class Magnoliopsida; order Zingiberales; family Marantaceae; genus Thalia; species Thalia dealbata. The sequence goes on from CM060458.1 coordinate 15,095,447, forward strand.
TCGTTGTTATTTAGTGTACATGCTGATAAGTTGAATAAACAATCACATACTGAAGAACAAGGAAGAAAATAAAAGGTGCAATGTGATTGGAATTGTCGGCATGGGTGGAATTGGAAAGACCACACTTGCGCAGAAAATAATGAACGATGACAGGATAGCTGAAAAATTCCCACTAAGAAGTTGGTTATACGTGTCCAAGAATTATTCCAGAACAGAGTTGCTGAGAGACATAGTGAAATGTGTAGGAGGTTGTTATAATGGAGCTGAAGGTATAGAGGAGCTTGAAGATAAAGTCTCTCTCCTAAACAAGAACTTCTTCATCGTACTTGATGATGTATGGAGTACAAACGTATGGAATGAAATACTTAGAAAACCAATTTTAAATGCAGTTGCTGAAAGGCGTATGATCTTAGTCACAAGTAGAGATGAAAGCCTTGTGATGAGTATGAAAGCTAGCTACATCCACCGTGTCGATAGAATGAACGATGATGATGGCTGGAAATTGCTCCGTAATATAGTATTTGAGGAGGAGGATGGCGAGGGATATGGATTGGATGACATTGGCAAAGAATTAGTCAAACTATGCAGTGGACTTCCTCTGGCGATCAAAGTAATAGGTGGAGTTTTAGCTTCCAAGTGATTTCTGGCAGATGAATCATATTGATGCAGAACTACCAAAGGCATTATACTTGACCTACGATGACTTGCCATCTCATCTGAAACAGTGCTTTCTAAGTTTTGCACTGTACATTGGAATCTCACATAGTCGTGATCTTATGCGACTTTGGGTGGCAGAAGGTTTGATTGCCCAAAAAGATAATAATATGCTGATGGAAGAAGTAGCCGAAGAATACTACAATCACTTGTTAAGGAGAAACCTTCTTCAACTGGATCTGAGAGGAGTTGGTGTGGGGGAATACTCTATGCATGATCTTTTGTGATCTCTCGGTGCAAATTTGATCAGAGAAGAAGGAATCATGATGACAGATGATCAAAGTCTAAATACAAACACTGTGACAAAAATTCGACGATTGTCAATGTCAAATAAGGGGGATATATTAGCACTTCCCAATGCAATAATGAAGCAGAAATGTCTACGAATTTTAAATCTCTATAGCAGCTACCCAACCAAGACAATCGAGTATGGCTTACTTAAGGAACTACGAAATCTATTGATTGGTTTTGTAGTATCTTCTTTAAGAACCATTATGATGACCTCATGCTTCACAGTCCCTTTTTTATACAGGGAATTTGAAAATTGAAATAGATAGGTTGTATGTCAGTTTTGATTATTGTACAGCATGCATGCTGTATTCCAAGTGCACAATCATGAGGTTGTATTATTCATAACTTCTTAAGCAATTTTATGGTATATTATTTAGTAATGTCCGGAAAATAATGCTCTTGATTGTTTGGTGAATTTACCTTATATATGAGGGGTGGTTTATGTCACTTATCAACTTACGTTGGTGAATGTATCAGGGAAGATATTTAGCTAGAGTGAAAGAGCTTGCAATCATAAAGCAAAGGCAGGATGAGGATAAATTAGCAGCCAGACTACATTCGTTTAGGTAAGTTCATCTTTCTTGTGCAGAAGCACTGTTCTTTTTTTTTTTCTTCACGGATGAGTATGTCTGGAGGCACTTAAAATGGTTCCAACATGTAGCTGTGTGTCTCTATATTGATGCATGTGTTTAAAGATTCAAGTGTTGCAGCATAAATTAAATCAGGCAAGATTTGACATGAAATCAAAACCAAAAACGAAATGAATATCATGCAGTGGATTCTGGACAGAGAGTCAACTATGTGGTTGACCACCACCCATGCTAAATGATAACCTATTACCCATAGGAGCAGCATAAGGGCGATGTATATACACATACAATATAATCTAGATTGTAATATTATAACATGATAGGAAAAAAGATGTTGCAATTAATGTCCACATATAAACTTCCTTAAAAACTAGAGGCCATTACATCATCTACAGATGTTGAAAGGTTAAAGATGCATTTTGGTGGGATATTATTTTATGCATTAAAATGTCAAAGCTCCAAGATGTCTGCATCGTCCATTTGCATGTGGACTCATTTTTGGCTCTAGTGGATGTTGACAGCGTAAACTAAATTAGGTTAAAAATGAAACTGAGTGGTGGCCATGCTCTTTTGTTTATGCAGTGGGAACTGCAAGCCTACAGAAGGAGAAAATTTAACTTTGGAGGAAACTAAGAAGATGGAATCCCTGAGGTTTATAACAGGTCCTGTGAAGGTTAGTTTAGAAAGGATTCTTTTTAGAGGTTGACCTCATTCCACATGTATATCTATTTTTAGTGTAAATGTTCCTGATAAAACCTTGTTGATATTTTATGTGTTTTTAGTTGTTACTAATGCATCCTGGTTGAATTTTTACTTGAAAGTGAAATAGCCTTTCTGTTGAAAGTTGTTGCAGTATCGTTGAATTCTATTATGTATCATATTTAGTAATATATAGGAGAGAGGGAGAAAACCCCATGCAGGAGCTTGAGAGGTTCTTATGTGTTCCTCCAAGTATACATGGTTGTCTGAAAGAAGGTAATATTTATGTCCTATTGGTTAGTCATTGTTATAAAAGAGTGACAACAAAATCATAGAAACTTTTTTCTTAATTTCCCTGTATTCTTTTTTTTTTAAATAGTAAATTGGTAGCATGTTAGTCGACTCCATTCTAGATTGTTCTAGTTGCTTTTTATTCTCTTTGTAAGATTTTATTGCGTTTTATTGGACTTGGATGTTCAGTATTGTCTAGTGAAAACAAGGACAGATTAGGATCCTTCTCCAAAATGAAACCAGAACTCAAGTGGCCTTATCCTTTTGATACTTATGAGTTATGAATCATAAAGTACAAATTTTGAAAATTGGGATCCTTGTTAGATTTTGTGTTGAACATTTCATGGAAACAATAAACCAACTTAGCACAAAAAGGGGTTTTAATCTCATAATTTCATATAACTGAAATTCTAGGCCAACTAAGAACAAACTGCATTATTAGCTTTTTCTACTCTAGAATCTTCAAATAGCGCTTAAATTTCATTAGGTAGTGAACAAGGACCGAATAAATGCTTTCATTGTTTTTACATCATCTATAACATGTCCGCTCTCGCCCTATTAGATGGCTAATCTTTTTTGAGGGAAAAGATGGCTAATCTTTTTTGAGGGAAAAGATGGCTAATCTTTTGATCATTAATACATATTTGTTTTGGCATTTATGATCTGAAATTGTATATACATTAATGAATTTCCTTTTGTTTGAGCAGGTGAAGTCTCTAACTTCACAAGAACATGTCCCAGTGTGCTTCCCTGAGGTCATTCTTTGTGTAGAGATATATGATAATAAAAACAAGCCAAGAAAGGTAAACATTAGCCTTTTATTATATGTCGTCGAATCTCTTGAGGGAGTTATATTTTTGTTTTTTATAGACATAGCTAGCTCCTAATTTATGGTTTTTTGAATTATTTTTCTTTTGTTAATTTGAAGATACTTTTCTGCATGTAAAATATGTATTAATGAAATGTGTCACTTATTAATTGGCAAACAAAAAAGGAATATAGATCACCTCTATGTCTCGTCTTCTTCACTCCATTGTCTTAAGTCTCTTGCAACCCGCAAGCTTATCTAAAAGTTGAACAGATAATAATATAAGGAACTAGGTTAGACGCTTTTCTAACAATTTAAGCTTTTGGCAATTGGCATAAGTGACCAATCTATTCAATGAAACAAGAACCATGTTATTAGACCTCACTTAGATCTGATTTGAGATTTAGGAAACAATGTCAAATTATCAGCATGTCATTTTTGTCAAAGCCTTGAAAATTGGTTCTCAGACTGATTCAAGTAACGGTTCTCTTTAGCTATATATGCTGGTTATATGGTTGGGGAAACTACTAATACTCTCTTGTTCAGTGTTTCTGTATTTCCATTAACACTACATCACTTGGCAGAACCAAGAATTTTTAGTTTTGGGAAGTCAAGCCCTTACAGAGCTGAAGGATCGTATATATTGCTTGACAGATAAGCTGATGGACACAGCAGGGCAATATGATCCCTCTGGTTATTTCCTCATTGAAGTAACTCTTTTCTCAACTTCTCGCTTCATCATCTATCAGTTGATTATGTTTAAGTATTCCTGGCATTTACGGATGTTCTTTCTAATGCAGGATACCTTTTACAATGATCTTAGAGATCCTTCTTCTATCGACTATAGTGTAACTATACTTGACTGGCTTAAGAACAACAATGTGGAGGCACTTGAAAATTGGGATGCTATCATGTTTGGCGAGTTGAAGAGAAAGCAAAAGCAACTTTTAGGTAAGCCATACTCGATTGTCTTGGTTGGGTAGCTGCTATAGAGATTTAAAATTCAATATCCGTAGATTTCCAAACAGCATCACCGAGCTGCACAATCTAAGATGCCTTCTTCTCATAGGATCACCGTTGAGTCATTTGCCAAAGGGAATTGGGAGATTGACGAATCTGAATTATATCAGTGGGTTTGTGATCGGCCATGATATTGATAGGGATGTCTCCGAAGGGTGTGACTTGCGAGACCTGCAGTCCTTTCCCAATATGAGGTCTTTGCAAATTACAAGGTTGGAATGGGCATCGTCGACGGGGAAGGGGGTGCTCGCAGATAAGGCAACGTTCCTCAGGCTTTTGTGGCTCGACTGGACAGATAATCAAGGCCGCAGAGGCGGAGCAGACTTCACCGAGGAGCAGATGGAGAAGGCCGAGAAGATATGCGCTGAACTGATGCCTCCATCAACCATATAGAATCTGAGAATGTGCGACTTTCCAGGACGGCGATTTCCAGACTGGATCACGTCAACTTCCGTAAGCACTTCTCTTCGTTGCCTGACACATTTACTGCTTTATTTTGTCTGGTCGTGCACGGAGCTCCCTCCGCTGGGGCGGCTGCTGCAGCTTAAACATCTTGAAATCATTGGGGCCGATGCAATCAAAACCATTGGACCTGAATTCCTGGGTTGCAGTTCTGCTGCACCTCCGGCGGCATTCCCCAAACTGGAGTTTCTAGAATTCGATGACATGCCCAACTGGGAAGAATGGCGGCTATGCGAAGGAGAGGAGGGTGGAGACGTTAAGCTGTTGTTTCCTACCCTTCGGGAATGTTCTCTCACGCATTGCCCTATGCTGAGAGGTCTTCCAGAGGACCTCTACCGGGCTACCAACCTAAAGAAAATTGTTGTTTCGCGTAGGAATGGTTACACTCAGAGCGAATACAGCCGTCATCGCTCCATCTTGCGCTTGGCATATGATCAATCAGAAGGGCCCCCAGACTGGGCGACTGAGTTTGTGCAGGAGGAGCCGAAGGTTGCACCTTCTGCTCCGGCAAAGATATTATTCTATGTGTACTAATTCTGAAGGCGGATTGACTCATAGTCCAGCATGTTCTTGGGATCAGATTCGTGTTGGTGGAAAGGAGGTTCATAATGAGGAGGTCCATACCAGTTTAATTCCCTTGTTCATCAGAACAAATTAAAGAGTGAAAAAAAATGTACCAACACTGAGCAGATTCCGTTTCTCCATTACATTATAGAAGTTTATTTTTCCAATTTTTTTAAGTAAAAAAAAGAATCTTCACAAATTCTTACTTCCATTTCAAAGATTCTCCATCACATCAGAAATTAAGATAGATAAAGGATGTGGGATTAAAATTTTAAAAGTAGATGGCAGGCAGGCAGGGCATGCCATGTACGGAATTGACTGATTGCAATTACAATGACATACAGTAAGTAAGAGGGTAAAAGAAGTATTCTTGACTGGACCTTTTTTTCTAACATTTTAAAAAAATTAATATTAAGCAATAAGATTAACTTAAGAAGAGATAATTAGTAGAGGATTATCTTAAGGTAGAATCATAATCATCTTAAGTGTGAGCATTCATGTATAAAAAGAGAACTTTTCCATTGACATAAAAAAATGTTGAAGATAGAAAAAAGAAAACTAAAAAAAATTTAAATTTAAATTAGATAGTGTTACTCTGATAAAAATTCTAGCTACTACTTATTAGCAAGTGTTTTATCTTATAGAATATTGTTATTTTTATTACAATGAAATGTAAAAATATAAGATATTATTCGTTATTCATAAAAAATATTTAAAGATGCTATTAATTCTTTTTAAAATATTTATTATCCAATTATTAATTAATTTTTTATGTAAATAGTTAATGTTAGTTTTATTTTTTTGTCATAGAGATAATTAATGGATTGGGCTCAAAATTACTATTAAATTAAAAAAATATTAGGCTAATAAATTTTGACTTTTATCTATTAATATATGGATATTATAGATACGGATGTTATTAAAAATAGTATAGAAGATTATAAAAATAAAATATTCAATTATTACAATAATCAAATGAAGAAGAAGCAACTCATCAACTGATAACACCTCCCTCGTATTAAGGTTTTGTACTACAGCTAATGGATATATAGCTAGTCATCTTGAATACAAATTTAAGAACTTTACCTTTGAGTAGCAACAACTTCAGTGTGCATCATATCCAAACGCTTAAAACATGGCCAGCTGGTTAGCTGCACTCAAGAGGTGTATCAGAAATCAGTCCATGTATTAATTGATGCGCATGCAAAGTGCTGCTACAAGTTAATTTAATCATAAAACAACTGCGTCACAGGAGGAACATCCACTGCGATGAATCATCTCCTTCTGTCTTCTTGTTTTTACTCCTTTATTAGGTAATTTCCCTATGCAGATTAGACATATATGTAGATAATTAAGCGGCAGGAGGAGGGACGACGGCGCCGGGTGCCGGCAAGGGTGATCTTGGCGCAGTAGCTCCGGATGGCGGCGGGAGGGTCGAAGGGGCGAAAGGGGACATTGGCGAAGACGACGAGGTAGCAACGCGCGTCGACCTCGTCGATCAGCTTGCAGCACTACGGCCCCAGCTGTAGCCGCGCCGTCAGGAACGAACCCATCAGCTCGACGGAGCAGCCCGGGACGCCCATGAAGGACATCCAGCACCTGCTCATCTAAAAGGGGTTGAAGACGCCGGTGCCGCCCGGCGGGAGCGGGAGCAACTTCTCTTCCTCCTGGGCGGGGGCTGCCGTCGTGTCACGGCCCAATTTTCTGCGGAACACCAAGGTTGCGCTTGAGTCGTGCGGCGTGGACGTCCTTCGAGAATCTCTGGTCGCCCACAAGCCTATGGAGTGCGGAAGCGTATGCGAACGTGCGGAAAGGGAACACACCGAGAAGTGGGAGGACAAAAGGATGCTTTATTAGCTCCGGTAAAACCTCCCTTCTCTTGGGCTATCCCCAAGAGAGGATTATTACAAGAACCTACTCTACTCACAAGGCTCTAGCCGAAGGCTAGAGCTTTTCCCTACTACAACTACGAACACTCTTGTGGTGGTCGGTCACCGATAGCTTTATCTCTTAGTGTTTGAGATCGCTTGATACTTGGATCTTTGATACTTGGATCCTTGATACTTGGATGTCTTTCTCCAGAGGGTTTGGGCTCCTTATATAGGCTGAAGGATGACCCTTCAGCTGCCCCTCTTGATTGCCCCCTTTGATGACGCATCTTGATTGCTAGCATTGAAGCTAGCTTTAAGGGTCGGGCCTTAAAGGCCCGACGGTTACATAGCCGCCACTTTAATTACTCCATCAATGTCTGATCATTGATGGCTCTCTTGATTGCTCCATCAATGTCCGGGCATTGATGGCTCTCTTGATGGTTGCTTGATTGCTCCATCAATATCCGGGCATTGATGGCTCGTCCGTTACACGTGCGCCGTCTGCTCCTTTTGGCTGCAACCTTGAAGCGACCCTGCGCGGTTTTCCTCGCGCTGGACCTTCTGCGGTTCGCGATGCGCCTTTGGGCTCGACCCTCAGGAATCGGGTCTGACAATCGTCCCCCGCCTAAACCCGTTGACGTCCCTGTCAACTCTGAGTCTAGGTAATCATTTACCAGCTTCTCGAATTGCCAGAGCGTAGCGTCTCGCTCCCAACTCGTTTCTTCGGGTGGGGAGTCCTTCCATTGTACCAAGTACTCGACGTGTCCAGCAGGTCGGGCGATCCTTCGCCCAATGATCTTTTCTGCTTGCCGGGTGAACTCTTTGGTGACGGTCGGAGGTGCTCGCTTGGCGTGTTTCTTCATTCCTCGTGTAGCTTTCTCCAGACTCTCGCGTACTTCCGCGAGTAGCTCTTGATGGTTGCGGACAAAGCGCATCACTGCGGAACATCTCTCATCCCGTGTACTCCTCGTCAACTCTAGCGGAGTAAGCGGTTGGTAACCGAGAACTACCTCGGCTGGTTGCTTCTTCTGCGGTGGGGTGTCTTCCACCGGTACTGCGATGTGAGTTGCCTCGTTCTTTCGACCCCCTTTATTCAGTTGGACGGCTGACAGTGAGTTAGGTGGGCTTGTCGTCGGGCCGGTTGCCTTTGGTGCCTCCCTCTTCATGCAGCTTCTGCTGGAGGAATGCGGGCTGCACGGTCGGCTGACGGTGTTGGTTGTCCCCGATGACTCAGGCATTGGTCCTGCGAGGACCTTTGGCTGCTTGGGCGCTTGCTCCGTGCACCCTTCTTGGGGCTCGACGCGTGCTGCCGCGTTAGCCGGTTTCTCGGAGATCCTCGGCTGTTTGAGCATCCGCTTCGTACACTCCCCTCGTGTCTCGGCTGCCTCGTGCCGGTCTTGTGCCTGTCCCTCGGTTGTCCGTCCTTCGACCTGTGTCGTGTCGAGCCTCTGCACTGGTGTAGCTCGAGCGACTGTGGCTGGGGTCTTGTGTACTACCATGGTGTTTTGCTTGCACCTTGAGCATCGCTGCGCGGGTTGCGATCCTTCGTAACTCATGCATCGGCGCCTTCGGGAAATCGGCTGTGTCCTGGAACGCTTCTGCTGCCTATGTGCTGTCGTTGTACGCCTTCGACCTGCACCTCTCGCGTGTGGTCGGGGAGTGCTGTACGCGGGCACTTGGTTCGGGCGGTACGTCCTTCTGCGAGAACCCCTTGAGACCAGGTAGAGGTCCATCAAGCTTTCTGCTGTTTCGACAGCTTCCTGTAGCGTCGTTATCCTACGACGATGGAGCTCCTCTCTAACCCCTGGTTGTAGTCCTTCCAAGAAGGCAAAGAGGAGGTCCTGTTCTCCCGTATCTTTTATTTCTAATGAAATACTGTAGAAAGCTTGGATGTACTCACTTATGCTTCGAGATTGTCGCAACTCTCGGAGCCTCCTCCTAGCTTGGTACGCGGCGTTGGTCAGGAGAAATCTGCGTCTCATCTCCTCGATCATGGCCGCCCATGTGTCTGGCTCGGTGCATGCCCGGTACGCTGGTGCTTCACATCGGACGCGCCACCACTGCTTCGCGTCTCCTTCCAGGTACGTCGCCGCGGTTGACACCAGGTCTTCCTCTGCGATCTTTGCGGCATTGAAGTACTACGTCACGTCCCACACGAAGTTCTCTAGCAACTTCGCGTTGCGCGCGCCGGAGTATTTCTGTGGCTCTGGTATCCGCGCCGTCGGGCGCAAGATCGCCTTTGGAACAATTGAAGAACTGAGCTCCAAGCGGAGACCCTCTAGTTCTTCGCGGAACTTACGCTCGACCAAACTCAAGTCGGCCGGGGAGGGCGAGCTTGATGTCCCCGTGTCGGATGTCCGGCCGGCCCCTCGTGCTAGAAGCTCATCGAGCTTCGCCCGCACTTCTGCCATAGCCACGTAGAGTTCGCCCATACGACTCCATAGTGGCCCGGAACCCAGATCCTTCTCTCCCTCGGGTAGGGGGATTCCGATGGATCCTTCCAACATGGACAGCCTTTTCTCCACGGCTTCCTTAGTTTGTTTGTCTGCCATCGATAAAGTAGGGGTTAGATACAACGAAGGAGTACCTCAACGTGCTCGTCGGTAGAAACTTGCCTCCACGGATTGCTTCCTTCCGCTGCGAATCAACTTCGGAGTGTGACAACTCAGAAGCTTGATTCGACCTTCGCTCTGATACCAACTGTCACGGCCCAATTTTCTGCGGAACACCAAGGTTGCGCTTGAGTCGTGCGGCGTGGACGTCCTTCGAGAATCTCTGGTCGCCCACAAGCCTATGGAGTGCGGAAGCGTATGCGAACGTGCGGAAAGGGAACACACCGAGAAGTGGGAGGACAAAAGGATGCTTTATTAGCTCCGGTAAAACCTCCCTTCTCTTGGGTTATCCCCAAGAGAGGATTATTACAAGAACCTACTCTACTCACAAGGCTCTAGCCGAAGGCTAGAGCTTTTCCCTACTACAACTACGAACACTCTTGTGGTGGTCGGTCACCGATAGCTTGATCTCTTAGTGCTTGAGATCGCTTGATACTTTGATCTTTGATACTTGGATGTCTTTCTCCAGAGGGTTTGGGCTCCTTATATAGGCTGAAGGATGACCCTTCAGCTGCCCCTCTTGATTGCCCCCTTTGATGACACCTCTTGATTGCTAGCATTGAAGCTAGCTTTAAGGGTCGGGCCTTAAAGGCCCGACGGTTACATAGCCGCCACTTTAATTACTCCATCAATGTCTGATCATTGATGGCTCTCTTGATTGCTCCATCAATGTCCGGGCATTGATGGCTCTCTTGATGGTTGCTTGATTACTCCATCAATGTCCGGGCATTGATGGCTCGTCCGTTACACGTGCGCCGTCTGCTCCTTTTGGCTGCAACCTTGAAGTGACCCTGCGCGGTTTCCCTCGCGCTGGACCTTCTGCGGTTCGCGATGCGCCTTTGGGCTCGACCCTCAGGAATCGGGTCTGACACGTCGCCACCATGGCGACGAAGAGCAGGAGGAGAACAGAGTGCGATCTTGAGGATGAGGTCTCCATTTATTTAGGTCTGTGTTGTAGGAGATTACGGCTGTGTGTGTGTCATGGAAAGAAAGAACTCCGACGTATATATAGGTAGGAAGCTCCGGCCGCCGGTGGAACTCCGATGATAATCTGGTGAAGGCTAATAGCGTCAATATAGTTATGCCATACAATCCCATTGAATCATACAATTTATGTGCCTTTTTTATATCATATTGATAATAAGATTCATGATCATTTATTTGAATCTAAAATTTTAAACCACAAGTGATCATAAATTTATTTTAAATTTACGATATGGGTGGAAACTAATATTCATTAGACGAGTATACTTTTATTATTTATTTATGTTTTTTTTACTCTTAATAAAATTATTATCCAATTAAAATTTTTAGAAATTAAAAAGTATTTGATTGGACTAGCTCTTTAAAATATCAAAATCTTCTAAATTTTATGAGTACCAACAACTTCATATCCAAACGGTTAAAACATGCCCAGTTAGGTGCACTTGAGAGGAATTCAAACAACAAAAGCATTTTATAGACTAAGAGGCCTATGCAAAAATATACGCAATAATAGTAAGATTGTAACAGGATTTTTAAAGTCTACTAGAAAGGACCCATACACCTAATGCTCGATCATAGTATCTGAAATATACATCCTAACTATATCTATACAGAGAATGTTAGATCATGGTATCTGAAGTATACACCCTAACTATGAAGCTTTAGGTTCTCCATTGCATTGCTTTATTATCCAAGCTCATGACTTGGAGGAATAAGGTGAACCAATTGTGATTAATCAAAGAAAATAACTGCTAGCGTGATCCCAGTTATAATTGGATAAAATATAGCTTAACTACTGATTGCATTAGTTGTCTTAGATATCCCAACTTCAATAACTAGGAAGATACTAAGTCCATCGCCAGTCATGAAATCAAGGACAAGAAGATGACTCTGATTTTAGTGCAAACAAACATGATCTCATCGTAAGTCCTCTTAATAAATATTTTCTGCAGTGCAAACAAACATGATTTTAGTGCAAACAAACATGTATGCAAATGGAACAATGTATAGATAACTATTTTCTGCAGTTTTATCTTTTCAGTGGTTTTATGGTAAACCTACTTGAGGCAAATGGCCTGAGATAAGTTATTCAATTATTCTAATGTCTTAACTATTTATTTTCTCACAGAAGCTGATGTGTCCTCTATCACCATATTGGTCATCATATTCTTTAGGTTTATATTATGTGTGTTATAATCCCAAGCATGATGTTAGAATATCATATTGTCACATGTAGCCCCAACAAGATATGAAGGCTGTCGGTGCTGCATGGGATAAAAGCCATAGTCAATGCCTTCTTTATCTCATTTAACTCGATTAACATTTTCTGTAGAAATAAGATCTCGGTAACAGTAATGAGTGCGTGAGAGAGATACCGCAATTGCAGAAGCAGCAAGCCCACTTCGCTCACGTGGATCCTTCTTGTAATACTTGCGTAAGTATAGAATTGCAGCAATGTACCATATCAATGGGCATAAAAATCCTAATAGCAATCTGTAAAGGAGGCACATATGAGTATGCTTCAAGGGGTATGCACAAGCACTGACCAGATTCGGAAATCCACTCACGATGACCAGCCAATACCACAACCACAGCATGGAAGTGGTTTTTCAAACATCACCACCCTTGGGTCTTCTTCATCTTTTATAAGAACGTAATTACCACAGCACTCCTTATAGTCACCAGAATTCCCTATATCTTCTGCAAGATTTTAATAAGATTAGCTACTCAGGATTGGTACTCATATGAAAAGAAAAAAAATTCCAGTTACAAGCTTTAGGATTACAAATGGTAAAGATAATTATGTTCCTTGCTCGACAGGGGATCTTTTAAGTCATTGAATATACTTTGAAATTGACGAACTGAGGTTATGGACGAACAACAATTGCACAAGATTAAGAAAACTCAATGGTATAGAATGCTTGAATTACTTTAGATTCATTGTTTTCATATACATTATTGCCTATATATCGTAATCATGTCAAGCAAAAGCCTCCCTGTCTCGTATGAAATACTTGGCTGTTATTCTGCAGGGATGATTGAGCAAACATTCATTATATTTTGGACGATTTGAAAGTTCATATCATGTTCATGATAGTCTATAATTGCAATCCCCAATTAAGAACGTATCACATAATTATACCGTAACAATAAGAATGATTCAGATTCTAGGTAATACGAAAAGAAAAATGTTACTTGAAAATCACCTTTCTCCATGTATACATGAACAGAAAACTTGTAAAATAATAGTATGAGGAGACTGCTCTGTCTGAAGAATGCGTTCTTGCCACCTAGAAGTCTCAAAACACCTGATTTGAGAGTAATAATCTTCAGGTGTTAGTATTATGTAGAAATTTAGCTCATCTTTTATGACCTATTACCAACATAAGAGAACGAGAAAACCAAATCAAGTTCACACACACACACACACACAAAAGAAGAAAAAAAAGAAGCAGAAGTACAATCAAGTTCACACCATACACGCAAACCTGTACATTTGGGTACACTTCATCAGCAAAAATACAAACCTGTACATCGGCTTGCATGAATAAAATGTAGTAGATTTTCTTAACTTCATCCCAGAGTTCTTACTTAAATTAAGTGCAAATATAGTCGGATTTTGACGCTTGATCTAAAAACTCTCTCTCTTCTACAACAAAGAAATAGCATTCTTCTCAACTTAAAATTGTGTCAATCACAAGGGAAACAAGCTTGCAAATTAACATCCTTGAGGAAAATGATGAACCAAAGAACTTTTATATAAAACAAACCAAAAGTCGGTTCCGTAGACAAACTACTCAAAAGAAAAAAAAGTCACGTTAACTCCTCAGATCTGTAAAACAACATAATCTACAGCAAAATAGATACTGCATATGCGACAGCATCGAAAGTTGCAACCTAAGCAAGCTGCCCTTTCCTCGTCAAAAAATGATATTCCAACTAGAACTGCTAAAAAAATGAAACATCTCCTTGTACTTGAGGAATTTTTCAAAACCATCCAATTAGATTAGTTGAGCAGCATGGTCAGAACAGACACGATCAAGGCTTTCTACTACATACAGCTAATGGGTATAAAGCTAGTCATCTTGAATTTGCCGATGACCTGTCCAACCTTGCCAAAACTCTTTTACTGCCTGCCCTGTTATTTGACTAGGTGAATCAATTTCCCAGGAAACCTAGGTCCAGAAGTCCTAAAATTAAGCAGAAATCATGGAACATTCTAATTGAACTAGCATAGGTGAATGCCTTACCCCATTTCTTGTCTCTGTAATCTGAAATGAAGTTAAAATCCTGATGAGTTTTGAAAGATAAAACAAAATTGCGTTGGAAGGGAAAATACAGCTGTGAAGCCTAAACACTGTTGTTCTTCCATTGTGCTGATACAGAAATGAATTGAAATTTTTTGCAAATAAATTTTACTTTCATTTGATTGGGTTGCAATACTATTAAAATACCATCAGAAGAACCGCGTGCTTCCATGGTGATACAAGACCAACTTGAGCCCAACATCCGCCTAAATATGTTTTTGTCTAAAGTCTTCAAGTGAGTTTCAAGTAGAGCAGTTAGATTTGGCTTGTGATGCTTGATTATACATAGGAGGTGTGCTCCTCCATACTTCTTCAGTGATCCTCTGATGTGTTCCAGACAAGACACTACATATCAAGCTGATCGAGTGGATGGAGAGGGATAGTTGATTTGAGAGCCAACCCCGGCATCATTATGGTCCTTCCTAGATTTCCTTTTGCTTAAGATTTTGGACACAGACCCTGTCACGTCCATACATGAGACTTTTTTTTCCTCACTTTTGGACCAGATCTCCTTGGCCCCTTATCAACCTCTTGGTTTGCCTCATCCTCTTCAATGATGCTCTGACTCTCTTCGTAATCCATAACAGCCACTTGAAAGAAGTTAAGAGAGTCATCAGATTGACACTTCGTAATCCTCTTGCATAAGATTTTGGATATAGATCCTGTCACGTCCAGATCTCCTTGGCCCCTTATCAACCTCTGGGTTTTCCTCATCCTCTTCGTTGCTGCTTTGATTTTCTTCATAATCCGAACCAGCTTCTTGAAAGAAGACAAGGGTATCATCAGTTGACACTTTTGCTTCTACTTTTGAGAAATGTATTAATTAGAAATCTCCTAAGGTTCCTTGCGAGGAATTATTCTGTTGATTGTCGGCATCAGGTTGACCCAAGTCTAAATCCACTTCTGTAGAATTAACTTCTCGGCTTTTTACCTCTGTGAACTTCTTGACTAAACCCCTCCCTGATTTATTCTGTTTTGTGGCCATTGCATTAGTTTCTATCTCCATAGTCGATGAGTTAGTTTTTTTTTTGCTGCTTCACGAGGTTTGGAAACATCTCTGACTTTTTTCCCAGAACTGGTTCAGGTGCATCTTTATCCCCTAGATCTGGGAATTCTTCAAATGAATTCTTACTGTTTGCTGCTCCTGTATTAGGCTTACCTCCCCTTGAAAACCACCTTCTATTTGCTCGAACCCAATCACCATAAGAGCCCTTTTAAACAACTTGAGGAGCGACTTCATCTTCAATCATCTGCTCATGGGAGTCGGAAGCATCTTATTTGCCGTTAGCTATTGATTAATCCTTGGCTTTTGCCTTCTGCCTCATCCGTACACTTCTCATAACAAGAACCTTCATTGTGACCAACTAGCTACAGATTGGAAGAACGAATAGTCATCATCCTTGTTTCAATGGAAACTTGACGTCTATCATGAGACATCCTTGCAAATTTGCCTCCGGTCCCTTGTAAGGTAACCTTGTTTCAATGGGTTTTTTTGAAGCTTTAATTGATAAAGCAGTAAAAGAAAGGATGATATTGGCAATGAATTAGTCAAATTATGCAGTGGACTTCCTCTGGCGATCAAAGTAATGGGTGGAGTCTTAGCTTCAAAGGATAAAACTAGGAGAGAGTGGCAGAATGTACTTAAAAGTGATATTTGGCAGATGAATCATATGGATGCAGCACTACTAAAGGCCTTATACTTGAGCTATGAGGACTTGCCATCTGATCTCAAACAGTGCTTTCTAAGTTGTGCCCTGTACAGTGGAATAGATAACAGTCCTGATCTTGCGCAACTTTGGATGGCCGAAGGTTTGATTGCAGAAAACGATCATAATATGCCAGAGGAAGAAGTAGCAAAAGAATACTACGAGCAATTGTTAAGGAGAAACCTTCTTCAACCGGATATTATTTATATTGAGCTCTACTCTATGCATGATCTTTTGCGATCTCTCGCTGCAAATTTGATCAGAGAAGAAGGAATCATGTTGATGGATGATCAGAGTCTTAATGCAAATCCTTTGACGAAAATTCGGCGACTGTCACTGTCAAACAAGGGGGATATATTACGACTACCCAATGAAATAATGGAGCAGAAGTGTCTACGAAGTTTACATCTCTATAGCAGCGACCAAACAAAGACAATCGAGGTTGGCTTACTTGAAGGACTACCAAATTTACGGATATTGAACATAAGCAATACGGAGATCGTTAGTCTTCCAGATTCCCTTTTCGAGCTAGTACATTTGAGATATTTGAATCTTGAGTTTACAAGGATTCGTGAGATACCTGAGGCCTTAGGGCGCCTTGTAAACTTGCAGACTCTAGTGACGGCTCGCTGTCGATCACTGCACAGACTTCCAAACAGCATCACCAAGCTGCACAATCTGAGATGCCTTCATCTCGCAGGATCATCGTTGAGTCATTTGCCAAAGGGAATTGGGACATTGACGAATCTGGATACAATTAGTGGGTTTGTTATTAGCCATGATAAGGATGTCTCCGAAGGGTGTGACTTGGGAGAGCTGCAATCCTTCCTCAAAATGAGGCATTTGGGAATTGAAAGGTTGGAAAGGGCATCGTCGACGGGGAAGGCGGTGCTCGCAGATAAGGCAAACTTTCTCAGGGATTTGTGGCTCCAGTGGGGCGATCACGAAGGCGACATCCGCGGAGCAAACTTCACTGAGGAGCAAATCGAGAGGGCCGGGAAGATATGCATTGAACTGATGCCTCCATCAACCATAGAGTATCTGATCCTGGACAACTTTCCCGGACGGCGGTTTCCAGACTGGATTACGTCAACTTCTCTTCGTTGACTGACACATTTAGGGCTTTTGAATTGCTCGTCGTGCACGGAGCTCCCTCCGCTGGGGCGGCTGCCGCAGCTTATACATCTTCATATCAGTTGGGCCAGTGCAATCAGAACCATTGGACCTGAATTCCTGGGTTGTAGTTCTGCTGCAGCTCCGGCGGCATTCCCCAAACTGGAGTTGCTAAGATTCAATGACATGCCCAACTGGGAAGAATGGTGTCTGTACGAGGGAGAGGAGGGTGTAGACGTTAAGCTGTTTTTTCCTACCCTTCGGAAATGTATTCTCGTGGATTGCCCCAAGCTGAGAGCTCTTCCAGAGAACCTCTACCGGGCTACCATCCTGGAGAAAATTTAGTGGCGATTGTTACGCTCAGGGAGAATACAGCGGCCATCGCTCCATCTTGCGCTTGGCATATGATCCATCAAAAAGGGCTCCCAGATGACTGGCCGACTGAGTTTGTGGAGGAGCAGAAGGTGGCACCTTCTGCTCCGCCAAAGATATTATTCTATCTGGATGCACACGGAAGGAAGATTGGCTCGTAGTCCAGCTTTTTCTTGGGATCAGATTCGTGTTGGTGGAAAGGAGGTTTATAACGAGGAGGTCGATGTTAGTTTAATTTCCTTATTCATCGTAACAAATTACAGATTTTTTTTTTAAAAAATGTAGGTCAACATTTCGTTTCTCCATCACATTATTTAGAAGTTTATTTTTAAAATTTTTTAGTAAAAAGAAGAATCTTCATAAATTACGTCCATTTCAAAAATTCTTTTTCTTATGGGTCAACAACTCAACATACTTCGTATTGGATCTGTTTCTAACCCATCGCTTTATCACTTTTTAACCGCTTGAAGAGACTTTTGAGCATAAGATACAATTTCCTATAATTGATATGGCAAATTAAGGAGACAGATTTGGGCTGAGTCCTTGTTGTATCTCGTGGTATGTTTGAAATACATTGATTACCAGCATCCAAAAGTAAAGAATAAAATAAGCTGACAAGATAAAATTAAAATAAAAAAAAAGTTTTTGACTTAACTGATCAACTTTATTTTAATAATACCCTAAATAATAAGGCAAAATTTTTTTTGCCAAAACTAACGGGTCAACAAGCTAGCCCGACACGGCACATGGCACACGCATTAATGCATGCCTAGCCCGGCACGGCACATGGCACGCATTAATGCGTGCCGGACAAAGCCCGGCCCGCCCATACAAGTACATTAGTGCTAGTGAAAGTATTATCTTAAATATGCAATGTTTCCCCCAGAATTAAATTATGTGGGACTAAAAAAAAGTCAGACTAATAAAAGTTACCAAACACTTTTTTTTTCTAGAAAATTCATCTTGTACTCGAATCTTAACAAAATAATTACATTTTAATTTTATTAAAGTATATAATTTTTTTAAAATATATAATATAATTTATAAAACATCCCACTACTTCAAAGAACAAATCAATCATTATCTTACAAAATTAACACTTTTAACTTAAATTAAACTTGATCAACTCCTCCTCCTATGCTTCAATATTAAAATCTGCAAAAAGAAAGAGGCTCCTCCTCCTATAAAATCTCTGCTCCAATATTAAAATCTGCAAAAAAATAAAAAGACCGAACCCAAAATTAGATTTTGGGCTGCCTACGTATCTTCTAATTGAGATTAAAAGAATCAGGTCTCCGTAGTTTAAGTTAGATAGTTAAAAAATAAATAACAAATCAACTTTAAAAATAAAAATTACCTTCCAATATATTTTTTACTTATTTTTTAAATTATTCATCACTCATTCTATTGAAGTTGAAGCTCCTTCCTCGTCAGATTCGGTCAAGCACGTATCATAATTATTTTTATTTTGAAGTTTATCCTCCGCATCCAACCAATCTTTCATACAAATACAAGCTTCAACACTTAAATTATTCAAACGACTCCTTTTTTCATCTAAAACTCTTCCACCTGCACTAAAACAAGATTCGGATGCCACCGTAAATATGGGCACGCATAAAAAATCACGAGCTATCATTGACATTATAGGAAAAGATTTTTCATTTGTTCTCTACCAATCTAAAATATTATAGTCATTAATTCCTTTCATGATTTTGTTCAATATAAATATTTATTTCAGTAATTCCCGATATAGTAGACGTATTTTGTTGACATCTTCTAGTTATATTAAAAATATTATTCGGTAATCCTATTATATGTTTATCTGATTTTGATAAAGGTGTTGTTTTTTGTTGATACACTACACCATATTTATTTGAATATAAATTATATATGTTATGAAATAATTGAGTAATTTTATTTTTAAAATCAAATACATTATCGGTTAATAACATATTATCATAATATTCATCTATTAATGGGTAAAGTCCATATAATTTAATTCTAGGATCTAAAATTGCACCAAAACGATAAATAGGAGCAATAGTTCCCCAATATTTTTTAAATTTTAATTTCATGGCAGTAAGTGCATTATTAATAATAAATTCAGATCCATTCGACTGACTATTTCTATAATTATGAAAAAAAGAACTAATATTAACTATTTGCATAAGAAAAAAGAACTAATATTAACTATTTGCATAAGAAATTGATTAACAGTAGGATAATGAATACATGAAAAGCAATTAGAAGCATCTCTAAATAATTTTAAAATTAAACATATAAATGAAATAAAATTCCAATCTGCATCAATAATAATATTTTCTGGTATTTTTTCATTATAATAGATAGAAAAAATATCCTTATAAGGCAGAGCACACTGTAACATGTCATAGGTCGAATTCCATCTAGTTGTAATATTTAATTTTAATTTTTTAAATGGTTTACGATGAATATTACAAAAAAATTTAAATTCTTGTAATCTAGAACTAGAACTTTTAATATATTTAATAATATTTCTAATTTTCTTTATATGATCATCAAATATTTTTAAACCATCCTGAACACATAAATTAAGAATATGACATGCACATCTAATATGAAAAAATAATCCATCAGAAATAGGAGATAAAGATTGAGCTAATAAATTGACTGTCACATCATTATTACTAGCATTATCAAAACTAATAGAAAAAATTTTATTTTCTATATTATATTCATGAACACATGCATTGATAGTTTTATAAATAGCATGTCCAGTATGAGGGTGTTCAAATACTTTAAAACTAATAATTCTCTTATGTAAATAAAATTTATTATCTATGACAAGTAATGCACATATACGATTAGTCCAAACATCTGAAGTTAATGAATAATTGGAAATATTATTCTTAAATTCATTAGAAATATTATTTTTATACTCATAAAATAATTTTAATATATCAGTTCGAACAGTATGTCTACTAATACATTTATAATAAGGATAAAATGCAGATTGAATTAAACTAATAAAATTAGGATTTTTTGCAAATGAAAAAGGTAATTCATTTTTAATTATAAATTTTACTAATTCTTTTCGTGCAGTGTCAATGTTATATCTAAATGTGGTTAGATTACTTGAATTTATATTTAAAATTTGCTGAGCAGATGATATTTTATCACTATGACTTTTAATATGTCTCCTTAAATGGCCCGTTCCTGATTTTGAATTAGCAGAAAATATTTTTTTATATTTTTTACACCTAGCTTTTTCAACATTATCAAGCATTAATAAGTCAAAATCTCCCGCCATTGATGTCATAGTATTTGAAGATGGATTATCCTGCGTAAAAGAAATATTAGTAGAAATATTTGAATCAATTTCTTGTGAACTTAAAAAAATTTGATAATTAGAACTATTATTATTCGTCATAATAAAAAATAAAAATAAATGTAATAGATAAGAATAGTAAGATGAAATTACCGAATACAAATATAATAAAAAATAAAAATAAATGTACGAATATAAATAGATAAGAATGGTAAGGTAAGATAAAATTAGGAACGAATGTAAATAAAATTAATAACTCGTATGAGAAGAAATTAAAAGCGAGAAAATTAAGAGCTTAGAAGAGGTCAAATGAGTTGAGAGCATGAAAAGAAATTAAAAGAAATTAATAGCGAGAAAATTAAGAACTCGAAAAATGTCAAATGAGTTGAGAGCACGAAAAGAAATTAAAAGAAATTAAGATCGAGAAAATTAAGAACTGGGAAGAGGTCAAATGAGTTGAGAGCAGAGATTAGTATGAGAAGAAATTAAGAACGAGAGCAGAGAGCGAGAGAAATTAAGAGCGAGAGCGGAGAGCGAGAGTTGAAAGCGGAGATCGTACGAAGGAGGAGAGTATTTATAAAAATTTAATATAATATTTTAATAAAATAATAAATATAAAAAGACTAAAATACCATTTAATAAAATTATAATGTTATAACTAATAAAGGATAATAAGGTAATTTTAATAGAATATGAAAAATTTTAACCGTTGGAAGGGGGAGAGGAAACGTCGATATATTTAATAAAATTTTGAACGTTAACTTTTCAGTAATAATGAGTTTGAATAAAATATATAAAAAAAATTTAATGATAGAAGTTTTAGTCCCACATCGCCAAATCTTGAAAGAAAGCTGTCTATTTTTTCTATTTAACAGTATCTGTGGACTGTCTACAGGCTATGGGCTTTAGGCGGGCTGTGCCAAGTACGGCACGACAGCGGGCAGTGCCAAGCACGGCACGCGGGCTGCAAAATGTGGCCCAGCACGGCACGTTATATACACAGTGTCGTGCCCAGCACGATCCGATTGGGCACAGGCCGTGCCGCCCGTGGGCGGCACGAGCCCCCCACTACCGCCCCGATAAGCATGCCTAATCCACCCGACAGCCGACCCTATGCTTCCCGAACCGGGTTTTGTTTGAGGATGCTTGCTTCAGACTCCTCTTCCTCTTCATCCTCTTCCTCCTCCTCCTCCACCAGCGCTCCCTACCATCCGCATCGTCTCCCTACTCCAATAGCTCTGGTCTCGGTCGTTGTCATCGTCGTCGTCCTCCTCCTCCAACGCCTTCGCCGCCCATGCTGCCATTGAAGCTGATCAACTACCTGGCCCCCATGCTCGCCTCTGCCCTCTTCCTCCTCCTCCTCTTCTCCGGCTACATCGAGCTCCCCTCCTCCTCCTCCCCCATCCCCTTCCTCGCCGCCACCAACTCCGCCATTGTCGACGCCCGCCCCAAGATCGCCTTCACCGATCTCGCCTCCGCCTTCGAGCTCTGGGACTCCCACGTCGGCTGCGACCGCTTCCGGGCGCGCACGCTGTGTGGGCCGCCAACGCCTCATGGGTTCAATTGTGAACCCTCACATCCCCTTATCCTTCCTTTTCCTTCTCTGTTCTTGTGTGGCATCGATCACAATATCAGCTCCGTAGAGGAACATAGAGACCCAATTTCCAGCCCTCCCTTCGCCCGCCTTCCTGCTTCCGCCTCCCTCTTTCCTTCCTTTTCCTTCTCTGTTCTTGTGTGGCATCGATCACAATATCAGCTCCACACAAAGCCCTTTGTCTTTTTGTGGGTTGGAATTGGCTTGTGGCTCCTGACAATTCAAGGAATTACTAGTCCACGCCTGCTGCTGATGCCGAGTCTCTAAAGGAGGATCTCATACTTTGGCCTCCTGTTATTCTTCTCCATAACAATTCCATCGTGAAAAAAGTGGGAAAGGGTGAACAGAAATCCTTGTCTACTGTAAGTGTGCAAGAAATACTTAAAGGTTTGTTCATATGTCACCTTTGATTTCAATTGCTGCTTGCTGCGAAGACATGTATGACTTCTTTTAGCTGCTAAGAAATACTGTTATTATGTCTGTTGCTTACTCTACATGCACTGTTTGAGAATGTTTACAGAGTGATCACAATTAATATTTTCTTTAGCATTTCCTGCACAGCTAAAGACAAACAAAATGCATTACGTAGCGTCCTCCGTATGGAGCAAGATTACAAAATTATCATTAGCCTTATTTTCTTTTTATTTGACTGTCTCTTGGTTGTGGATTGCAGAATTGGGGTTTGAAACTAGTAAGATGACAATCAGCCAAGGTAAACCTGAAAGCTGTAGAGTGTTTCTAATCAAGTTCGTACTGACCTTCTCTGGACTGCAAGAAGTAGAAAGGCTTCACAAACACTTTGTCGATAATCATGTGGCAAAGAAGAATTTCAGAAGAGATATGCCATCAAAAGTAGTGCAGGCAACACAACTCATGTCTTTTTTAAGAAATTCCCTTTACTTTAGGGGTATATGGCTGTTCCAGAGGACTTGCCTAAGCTTGATTCAGAAACCCGAAAAAGATGCTTGGTTAGGAGCAAGAAGGATATTGAAGCAATTGTGGATGCCCCACTGAATGTGGATTGAACCTAGACGCTTGGTTAAGAGCGAGAAAAATATTTGTGCGTTGCTGATGGATGCCCCACTCGGTGTAAGATTGCATATCTATGACCCAAATGCTGATGGATGTCCTATCAAAAAGCATACAATATACACATGTGCCATAAGAATGAATGATCTTTTACAATATGGAACCAACATTTACGTTACAAGACAAACTTTTGAGTCTCTTATTAACTGCAATTTGGCGTCAAATACTAGAGATGATAAATAAGTTGATAATGTGGAGGGGCCGGCTCCATCCTTTCCCATCCAACTAATTTGGAAAAATCAACTTGTTATGGCATCTCACGAGACCACCGTTATGAACTATCTTAACAGGCCTACGAAGTGAATCCATAGACGTACCTCTCTGCTGTCAACAATTATACTCTTTCCTTCACCACAGTAGTCCGTGCCTCCTTACAATCCCACTCAAGAACGATGGTGTCCTTGAACCTCTTCCTTCTGAACTCTCGCCAGTTCGCAGCACCCGAGCCATCCTCCTCGACGAGGACGACCTTCTCCTCTCGCAGCCGGCACCGCCTGGTGGCGCACTGGAAAGCGAAGAAGATGAGGCCGCACAGGGTGAAGCTGCCGGTGGCCGTGGCGACAACGGCCTTGGTCACTGCTTCGGACGACGACGGGGGCGGCGGCGGCGGAGACAGCGAGGGAGGCAGAGAAGACAAGAAAGAGGGAGGTGGAAGCAGGAAGGCGGGCGAAGGGAGGGCTGGAAATTGGGTCTCTATGTTCCTCTGCGGAGCTGATATTGTGATCGATGTCACACAAGAACAGAGAAGGAAAAGGAAGGATAAGGGGATGTGAGGGTTCACAATCGAACCCATGAGGCGTTGGTGGCCCACCTAGCATGCGCGCCCGGAAGCGGTCGCAGCCGATGTGGGAGTCCCAGAGCTCGAAGGCGGAGGCGAGATCGGTGAAGGCGATCTTGGGGCGGGCGTCGACAACGGCGGAGTTGGTGGCGGCGAGGAAGGGGATGGGGGAGGAGGAGGAGGGGAGCTCAATGTAGCCGGAGAAGAGGAGGAGGAGGAAGAGGGCGGAGGCAAGCATGGGGGCTAGGTAGTTGATCGGCTTCAATGGCAGCATGGGCGGCGAAGGCGTTGGAGGAGGAGGACGATGACGATGAAGATGACGACGACCGAGACCGGAGCTGTTGGAGTAGGGAGACGATGCGGATGGTAGGGAGCTGATGGCTGGCGGAGGAGGAGGAGGAGGAAGAGGAAGAGGAAGAGGTCGCCGGAGTCTGAAGCAAGCATCCTCCTTAAAAAAAACCCGGTTCGGAAAGCGTAGGGTCGGTTGCCGGATGGATGAACCCTCGATTGATTGACGGTTCAGTGATTTTTCTTATTTTTTATTAATAAAAATCGGTCAATGTGCCATATTGGCTCGTTGACCCGTTAGTTTTGGCAAAAAAAAAATTTGCCTTGTTATTTAAGGCATTATTAAAATAAAGTTGATTAGTGACGTCAAAAACTCGATTTCCCTGGCAATGCATTGTGAATTGTGATTGACTAGGAAATAAGAGGTGTACCCTGCAAAGAATAAAGAAGATGTCGGGTAAAACCACTTGGCATTTGAAAGAGTGGGAATTTTTCCTTTTCTAATGCACATAGAAAAATGAAGATTTAGGACGTGGGAATAAAGTTTTAAAAGTACATGGGAAAGAGGGTAAATCAAGTATTCGTGAGTCGTCTTCTTTTTTCTTTAATATTTATTTTTGCCGATGTAATTTAAAAAATTAATATGAAGGTAGCATGAAAATTCTATCGATCGATGGAGTCCATGGAGAGATGCTCATTCCAGAGATTAAAAAAAATTAATAATCTTAAGTGAGCATTTCTTTACATACATATTTTTGCAGCAATATTGAAATTAATAATAATAAAATTTTCAAAAAATCCGGAAAAAAAAGTAATGTTAATAATCCGGAAAAAAAAGTAAAAAATAACCCGACCAAGCTTTTTCCATTTTCATGCAAAAAAATGTTGAAGGTAGAAAAAAGAGAGGCTTTCTTCCTTTCTTTTTCTTGATTGCAACATGCATTAAATTGGCTTTCCATAGTGGACTGAGGCTGCTGCTGAAGAATTATTATTTGCAGGTGGTAGTAGTAGTCACAGGGAATTAAAGTTGAGTGCCCTCTCTCTCTCTCTCTCTCTCTCTGTCTGCTGCTGCTTTCTTTTTCTCTTCTTCCTTGTTGATGAGGATTTAGAATCATTACGACTCTTCTTGGGGATGGGGTTGTAAAATATTAAGACCGATCTCCCAATGGAGATTAAAAAAAAGAGAATTATTTTTTTCATCGTTCTTCACGTCAAAGTCGAATTCACCGTTGCTGGCCCTGTTAATTATTTTTACAAAATTAATTAATTCATATGATCGCAGAATCCTTTTTCTCTTCCAAATAAATCAAAAGTGTGAAGAGGATTTTGATATGTGGATTTACTAAGATGAGGCGTGGAATCTAAATTCACATTAAATTTTATTTTTCATATTCATTCTATAAATCAAATTAACATGAGAGATACAATTTAACACTAGTTCTAGCAAAAAAAAATAATTAAACTTTTAAGATATAATCATCAAAAATCTAGCATATGCATTAACTGACAAATTTTTTAAGACACCTAATGACACCGTTTGATGATGCTAGGATTTGTGTCCCTCAAGATCTGAGCTGATTACGGCATTGGAATAGAGTAAGAAGTGGACCTCCAATATAATGCATGTATCATATGGTCTTGAAGAATTTGTAACATAATTATGATATATTCAAATCATGATATTAACATCATCAGTGCACTAGTAATTGTATAGATAATACTATCTTACAGACAAAGTATTTTTCTCTATCTAAGTATATAAAAACATCATCAATATATACCTATATAATATTTATAAATGTATAATATAACATCATATTTTTAATATTTAATTTTTTAAGATTAAATATTAAAATTTATCATATCTACTCCATTAAGAGAATAGAAAATCGGCCTAAGATTCATTGGCCAACTTATGATTCTAATATAGTCGGTGCTAAAGTTTAGCTATCCAATCTTATAATTTTAATATAGTCAGTGCTAACGTTTGACTATCCAATTTATTAGGTTTTGATAGAAAAGTGGTTGAGAAGTTCTCATCTCCATTGAAGCTCACTTTCTCTCACTTGGAGGCAAGGATTAGGTAGGTTGAATGTCATTCCACCCAGGTCATCATTTAAATAATTCAATTTGAATAACCATTGATATGAGTTAATTGATAGTCTAGATTGATTAGATTCACTTTAATATTTCTTAAACTACAGGAGGAGCTGGGCAAGTTAGCACATCTTTCAACATGTTTTTTCTTGGGGATTAGTTTGGTAACAAATTAGATGACACACCTACTGTTTAATCTTGATGTGTTCGAAGAAATTGTATCATATAATCAAGTTTGTGAGGTGCAGTGTCTAATGCATTATAAGTCTATTTTCTTCATGATTATACAGGAATTGGGGAGGAAAATGGATCTATTCACCTTAAAAAAACCTCTCGTTGTACTCCACAAAACGGTAGTACAACCTTTCGCTCACTTTATGAAGAAATAAATTGTGCACGACACTCAGCACAAACGAGTAGTACAAAAATAAAATGAAATGCATGCACTGGACTGCACTGCACTGCACTGAGATTGGGCAAGAAATCCAGCAATCCCACGTACTTCAAGAACTCATCTTTTTATCAAGACGAAATGCAACACGTCATTTCTTTCTTTTTTATAATAAAAAAAAGAAATTTGATGGGGATGTTTCAGCTTCTTCTTTTTTTCTGGAAGCTTTAACAACCAGTAATAAATAATAGAATAAAAACGTGCGCAAGTAGTCCCATGGATTTGGGTATGGATAAGATAAAATATCTATCTGAACGACAACTACTAATTCCTATCGAGCTAGTACGAGCGATTCTAGATAAATGTTACCCAGTGCCAACAAAGTGCGTGCGCGAACAACAAGAGCTCCTAGTGGAGGCATATGAAGGAGCATATCGACCAACACTGCCAACCAATGAGTTGCAAGTCAAGGACTTGATCTTGCTGAAGCTCACACCTTAGAAGTGGCGAAAGGCGCACGGGAGGTGCATGCAGAAGGGTCTCATACCCAAATATGATGGACATTTAAAGCGGTGGTGCATGCGAACTTTCTGGTGCAATTGAAAGGAGCTTCTGAAGCCGAAGCCGAAGCCCGCGTATGAATGAGCATGTCGACCGACAAGATCGATCGAGGGAGTTCTAAGCTGAGGACTTGGCCTTGTTGAAACTCTCGCCTCAGAAATGACAGAAGGCGCACGGGACGTGCATGCACAAGAGTCTCATGCCTAAATATGATGGACCTCTAAACTGGCGGTGCACATGAAATTTTTAGTGAAATTAAAGGGAGCTTTTGAAGCTGGAGCAAGTTGTGAGAAATAAGAACTTTTAAGCCAGTACCTTCACCATCGCTAATGTATGACAAATATTCCATGGAGTGTCCAAGGGAAAAAAACAGAAAGAAAAAGCATGAAATTGGACTGTACTTTAAATTCATCAAAGCGCTTTCCTTGAGGGAAAAAAAGAAAAAGCATGAAATATATTAAGGTTAATTAGATTTGGACTCTTTACAGTTCCCAAAAGGAAAGGTACTCTATGCTATTTGACAAGGATTCGATGGAGTGTCACTCCCTCCTTGAGGGAAAAAAACTGGACTTTGAGTTCATCAAAGCGCTTTCCTCGAGGGAAAGAAAGAAAAAGCATGAAATATGTTAAGGTTGGACTTTGAATTCATCAGAGCGCTTTCCTTGAGGGAAAAGGGGAAAAAAAGAAAAGGTAATTTATGCTATTTGACAAGGATTCCGTGGAGTGTCCACTCCCTCCTTGAGGGAAAAAAACAGAGCGCATCAAAGCGCATGGATTCCATGGAAAAACATCGATGGCAGCTCTGGATATCATGGCGCGTATCTTTGCCGCACTTGGCTGCACTCCGTTTCACACCAATCTTTCGATCGCAATGAGTTGCACCTCTTCCTTCCTCCTTCTCCTCCTCCTTGTATAAAACCCAAATTCCTCCATCTGCCTCCTCCCATTAAGACGATCGTTAGGTTAGGCAAGCGAGAGCGACTTAAGGTAGAAGATACAACTAATATTATATACACGAGTGTTTGCTGTAGTAGTTACTATATATATATATATAGAGAGAGAGAGAGCGAACTCCTCCCCGTTGTTATACGAGTGTTTGTTCTAGTAGTTGCTAAATATATAAGGAACTTCTCTCTGCTGTTGTACGAGTGTTTGTTTTCTGACGCCGACGCAGGGGATTCGTTCTGACTACGATCATCATCACTGCTCGTGTCATTTTTTATCATCATAGTTAACATGCACGAGCTGTTAATTAATAGGCAATGATAGAAATTTCTCCTCAGGAATAGTTTCAAATCATCTTCAGGCACATCAAACACTACGCCCATGCGATAGGTAGCAAGAGAAAGACCCTTGATGGCTCCAATCATCTCATCATGTAAAATAAAAATCTTCTGGGATGCTAAAAACTAAAAGTGTGATAAAAATATCGTCTTTTAAAATTACCCTGGTAACATTTATTAGTTATAACTTTATAATTTTATTAAATGATATTTTAGTTAATTTCTTTCATTCTATTAAAATTATCCTAGTATTTTAGTTATGTTTATAAAAAAAATTTCATCTATTAAAATTATCCTACTAACCTTTATTACTCATAACTTTATAATTTTATTAAAGGGTATTTTAGTCATTTTTATATTTGTTATAAATACTTAAAATGAATATTAGGATAATATACCATTTAGATATGCATTGCTAGTATACTTTGTATTCAAATATAATATAGTTCATTAATAAATAATACATTTGTGATTGTCGAATAATATTTTTAACGTAATATTATAATATTTTAGATTTAAAAAAATTAAATAATTTTATAAATATGTCACTGTAGCATCCGTGTGGTGAAACAAATTATAATATATGTTTGATGATGGAAAAAGAGCAAAATATAATGCATACAGAGATGTTCAAAGTAACTTTTATTCTAATTTTTTTTATTTATGTTAACTATCTAGATTATGATATAATTTATAAGATAATAATTGATTTTTTTTATTAGATTGAAGGAAAGTCAAGAGTTACTTTTAGTCCCATATCTTAAATTTATTAAAAAATATTGATATTTAAGACGATGCATTGATCTATTTATAGGCACTCAAATTCTTCCCCAATAGAATGATCTATTTATAGGCACTCTAAAAAGAAGAAAGATCATCTAGATTTTTGTGAAGAATGTGAGAGTGAGGTCCTCTTTTGAGGATTTTACCGATGCTTTTAATAAATTAATCCTGGTGCTTATATTTGTTGAATGGATTGGTGTTTCATCAGCGGTCGATACACAAATTTTGATTAGAATAATAAGTGCACTCGATATGTTTCAAAAATGAGTAGCGATGCTTTTTCTTCAAAAGAGTAGCGATAATAATAAGTGCACTCGACATGTTCCAAAAGAGTAGCTAAATACATATAATTAAATAAAGACGCTCATTAGGTCACGCCCTGCGTGAGATCTATTATTCCCTTTATTCTATCTGCAAAAATGAGTTGGATTTCCAACTGCGACCGCGCCTGCGACCTTCATTGATTAATTAATAAACGAACCTTCCCTTCCTCTCTCCAGCCCTTGTCGACGGCTTGCCTCTCCTCCTCCACGGCCTCCCTCTACCCAGAGGTTTGATCATCTCCTGCCTTCACTGCTTTCTTTCTGAGGCCGTCCCTGTCATCATCTTCCTTCTCATTCCCACAAATATTTCCGGTGACCTTTCTTTCTCATGACTACGATCATTTCCGGCAACCCTCGTGATGCATCGGGAGAGCGGCAGAGAGAAGGGGGGGGGGGGAGTGGGGGTGGGTTAAACAGAGGAGGAAGAAGAAAGGCTACAAGAGGAGCGGAGCATTGGTGGGAAGAGAACAGGAAGAGGCGGGAAGAGGAGGAGGGAGTGTTGGTGGCGCCGGACCACCTCATGCCCTCCTATTGCTTTCCTTCCAAGAATCCATGGTCGCTGCTCTGCCGATGCCGATGCTCCAGGGGATCGACATCCACCGGGCACCGTCTTCGTCGGGCATGGAGGGAGAGGGGTAGGGCGCTGCAGATGGGGGGAAAAAGCGGAGAGGAGGAGAGCGAGGGGAAGAATCGACGGGGGAGAGTAGCGAGCGTCGCCGGCGTGAGCGAGGAAGATGAGCTGAGCACGGTTTGAATTGTTTTTCTGATTAAAAAATAGGTCAACTTATTGACGTGGCGAGTTGACCGGTCACTTTGTTAAAAATTATTTTTCCACGGTGGTTTTCATAAATTATTATTATAAGTTGGTTAGTAAGAAAAAACACAGTGCGTTGGAGAATTGGTTAGAAAAAACACTGTGTCACGGGGCTGTCGATATGGCCGCCGATTTATGATAAACTTTTAGCGTTGTTGATTTCTAAGTGCACTTCATCTTCCCGCTGCCTGGTAGTACCAGTGCAGTAGGATCAAAGCTATAATACAGTTTTTGCGTTATCGATGTACTCCATCTTCCCGCTGCCTATTAGTATTAGTACCAGTGCTGTTATATCTTTGCCCTAGTTTTATTGCAAATGCTATAAGAACTTGTCTCTGTTCCTCATGGTAGTTGATGGATAGACTCTTCTGTGAGTTAGTGATCCATGGCCACACCGTGTGCTCGGTGCGAGAGTGATCAAGCGCAAGGCTGGAAGCAACCGCATAGCAGGGGATGGGCAGGGCAACGTCTGCTCCGGGTAGGAGCGCGCCCGAAATAGGGGGGAGCTCGTACGTGTCGCCGGCGGCGACGGGGGCGGTGACGTTCAAGGTAGAGGGAGGCCAAGGAGGAGGAGAGCCTGCAAACAGTCTACAGGGCGGACGAAGAGGAAGGGAAGGTTGGCGAGGGTCAAGATGCTTATTAATTAATTCATGATTGTCGTGCGGTAACACCGTCTTTTCCGAACTTTTCAAGCTGGGAAGTGCATATGCGTGGAGAGCGCTGATTGCTTCCCCTTCCTCACTGAAGTGCGTGCACGGTCGTAGTCGTAGTTGGTAAGCATTGCATAACAATTTGCATATAGAATAAAGGGAAAAATATTCCTCCTATGTCTCATAATTTTTAGCGTCCGTCGGTAGATTCGAGATATTTAAAACCGAGCCTCCAATGATAAACTCGATTGCCCGTCGAATGAGAGGTTTTCTGGAATCAAATTGCAAGTGTCCGAAATGCCACCTCACCGGACTCTTCCGAACCCAAAATTACTAAACCGAAGATTCAAATCCGAGTCTTTGACTGGAAAGTAAATACACTTATCACAATTCCCGCAGAGCTCAATGGGACGGGGGAGGGGAAGAACCATTCGCCCCCCCAATACGCACCCATTCCTCCACGATGCGGACATCAATTACTAAATAGCACCAGAAAAGGTTTCTTATTAGCGCCGTGCATTATCTGTAGACAACTGCAACATATACGTTTATAATTGCTCGTAAAAGCCAAAGGTAGAAAGGGGTTTCCTAATTAGCAAACTTATAACTAAAAATAATCCAAACGAGCCCCAAATTTAAAGACCAACGAGTGGATGTATCCCAGTGCCTGTTCTCCCATTCATATTCATTCCATAACCCCTGGTGCAGATATCACTGTGATAATATCACTCCATATGAAATTAAAGTGGATATGCAGTCATGGTCTATTCATCTAATACTCTTCATCAACAGTCAGATAAGCAAGGAGTCTTAAAAAGGCAATTCAACTCCAGCACCAAATGCTAAATTTGCAAATTCATATCATCCTAAAATCTCTGATTAACTCCACCGCCACCGGATCGCATTTTTTGGGGGGACAGCGAGTGCATCCCCTTTCTGTTCTTAAAAGGAACGTCGTTGACGTCAAGCGCCGCTCGCAGGCAGACGCAGCAGCAGAGGCACTCTTGGAGCCAGAGTCGGACAGGAGATGCTCGCGAACCCACGGCGATCCCAATTTCGACGCCATGGTTCTGTTTCTTCTTCGCCCAGCCCTTCTTTGTGCAGCGCCAGTGACGCCGAGCAAGGACGCCGAAGTCCTCCACTCATGCTCTACTGCGACCAAGAAAGACTCCGGATGAGCTCTCTCTCTCCATCCGCGTCCTCCCCCAGCTCCGAAGTGTTAGGAAATAAGCTTGTTTAGGAAATAAGTATTTTTGATTTAATATTTGCATGTTTTATTTACAATTTCCAAGTTTGCATTGTAAAGAGAAGATGGAATATTTTCCAAATCTTCTCTAGTTTCCAATTTTATTTTTTCCAATTCTGTAGATGTAGTAGGGTTATTTAATTTGATGAACATGGGAGAAAGATATATGCGCTCCACATAATTTTTCTTTCCATCGCCTCTTCTCTGTTCGGTGTCTCTTTTCCAACAATTGGTATCAGAGCAAGGTGTGCTCGGTTGATATCAGAGGAGATGACGACACAGACACCGATGTCCTGGAAGAAGGCAGTCGTTGGCACGTCCGGAGATGCGATGCTCAGAACCTCCTCGGTGGTAGGAGGGAGTCATCAAGCCATACCGATGCTGACGAAGGGTGGCAACTACACGATGTGGGCTGTTCGTATGGAGTCGTTCCTTGATGCGCAAGGAGCGTGGGAAGCGATCGAGCCGGAAGGAGGTGCGGTCCTTGTAGATCGAAGAAGAGACAAGGTTGCACGATCAATCCTTCACCAGTCCTTGAGTGATGAAGTTCTGGCGCTAGTTGCTGACAAGAAGACGGCAAAAGAAACGTGAGATACGTTACAAAATCTCCACATAGGTGATGCAAAGTTCAGAAACGCAAAAGCTAGTCGCTTGCGTGGTGAATTTGAGAAGCTGCAGATGAAGAACTCTGAATCAGTGGATGATTATGTTAGCCGATTCTCTTCGGTGGTGACTGAGATGAGGAACCTTGGCATGGAGATGAAGGAACAATTAGTAGTGGAGAAGTTGCTGCGATCTACTCCTCTGAAGTTTTATCCTATTGTATGTAACTTAGAATAATTTGGTGATTTAAGCACCATGACTGTTGATTATGTCGTAGGTGCCTTGAAGACATTCGAAAAAAGGATTACACCTACCTTGCAAGAGGAGGAGAACCAGCTATATTGGACTCGTGCAGATGCAGAGACAAAGCACCGTAGGGATCCTCCAAGCAATTGGCGTGGTAGAGGCCAAGGAAGAGCAAGAGGTTTTGCTCAAGGGAGAGGAAGGTATGGTGGACGTTCACATGACCGTAGCGATGGAGATTGCGATGGAGACTGGGACGATTCATCTCCAAAGCGTGAGAAGATGAAAGATAAATCTCACATCAGATGCTTCAAGTGTCGTCGCTATGGACACTATGCATCAGAGTGTGAGAAGGATGAGAGGGTGTTCTTGGCTGAAGTCAGTGACAAAGAAGAGATCCATCAAGTTCTTCATCAAGCTCTGCTTGTTGAAGAAACAAAAATTGAAGGAGACAAAAATAATTCCTTTGAAAAATTTATTTTGCAGGAACTATCTCTGATGGAGGCCCATGACGTGAACAGTATGTTAGTGATGAAGTTCAGCGAGGATGAAGCGGTGTCCGGAGAAATTGCAGCGAGCGGCTATTGTCCCGAAGATGTTGAAGCAAAAAAGGAGGCGACAACAGAACCCATCCCCTACTCCGTGGCGCTGCTGGCGACGGCGGAATTCTACGACGACGATGAAGATGAGCAGTCCGCGTCTGATGCCTCTTCCGACGGAGAGCCTCTTACCGACGACTTCCTCGGCAGTAGCGAAGACGAGGAAGATGAGCCCATCCTCCTCGAGCGGGATTTGGCCCGAGAGGATCTCAACGGGTTGGAGCGCCAAGTTGATGTGCGAGCGGCGGCGAGGAAGGCTGCTGTGCTGGGAATCGTTCGCAGCAAGGAGCGAGAGAGCCTCCGCCCGCAACAGGAGGGCAGCGGCGACGATGGCAGCTGCGACGATGGTGGCGGTGATGATGGCCTTCTGAAGAGCATCAAGGAGGGCACCAAATCGTCGGTTGGCGCAATCACGGGCCGAACGCAGGAGGCAGCGGCGGCGGAGAAGGATGCTGTTGCAAGAGGAGGCGCTCTCGAGTTCCTCTGCAAAACTGCAGCTAGGAGAACAGCGGTGTTTTCGGAGGAGAGGACAGCTCCGGCGAGAAGAGCTGAGACGAGGATGG
Source organism: Thalia dealbata (assembly GCA_030544415.1). Taxonomy (NCBI): domain Eukaryota; kingdom Viridiplantae; phylum Streptophyta; class Magnoliopsida; order Zingiberales; family Marantaceae; genus Thalia; species Thalia dealbata. The sequence continues at coordinate 15,130,064 of CM060458.1, forward strand.
AGTGCGGCCGGAGGCTGGGAGTTGGCTTCGTGCCTGGCAGAGCGCGGAGGGTGTTCCCCTACTTCCTGTCGACCGAACAGGGTGCTCGGCATGAGGCGCGACGAGAGCTCCATCTCGAGCAGGGCCTGGCGGAAACGGCGGAGGAAATCTGCCTCATCGGGGAGCTCGCCGAACCAGAAGGCGCAGGAGGCGCCGGTCAGGACCTCGAGGAAGACGCGGCGGAAGAGGATTTCGCCGAAAACAGGGAGGGTGCCCTGTTCTCCACCAAAATCACCGGTAGGAGCTCGGCCGTCGGTTTCCTCACTGCCAAGAAGACTCCTATGAACTATATCGACCTCTGGGAGTCGATTTCTGATGAAGAAAAAAGTGGGCGCGGCGAAGAGGTGGCTGGGAGCGGCGACTTCGCCGGTGACAAAGGAGCAGCGGACGACGGCGTGCTTTGCGAGCTCTCTGGCTCGGTCGGCGGCAAGGAAAGGTGGCCGGTGGGTCGGAGAAGGAGAGGAGACCTCACACGCTGCGTTCCTTCGAGTGGGCGGTGGTCGATCGCCGGCAAGGAGCGGCGACGAGAGGCGCTCGGTGACAGGTTCGAGAAGAAGGCGAGCGAAGAAGAAGAAGAAGGAGCGGGTCGGCTGGCACGTGCAGCACGCGTGCGTTGGTTCGGTCCGAAGGGTTTCAACTGGCCGGTCCGGTTCGGTCTGGCCCGGTTCGGTCTGGTCCGGTTTAGATGCGGTTCAGGCACCAGTTTAGCTGGTTTTCACGATTTTTCATCCGGTTTGTTTCAGTTCAATGTTCATGTTGCTCTATTGGAAAAGGAGAAGCAAAGGGAGGCGGAATGTGGTGCCATGAAGAATGTCAAAGAATTTTTGCTCACCAAAGCATGTAAAAGTATTGATGATGTTCGGGGGCAATTCGACAAGAAGGTCAAGAGATGCAAGTTCCGAGCTGGTGTTCTTGTCTACAGTGGTTGTGGGTACGTTCTTTCCAGTGAAAAGCAAGAACAAACTTAGGGGGGAGATTGTTAGGAAATAAGCTTGTTTAGGAAACAAGTATTTTTAATTTAATATTTGCATGTTTTATTTATAATTTCCAAGTTTACATTGTAAAGAGAATATGGAATATTTTCCAAATCTTCTCTAGTTTCCAATTTTATTTTTTCCAATTCTGTAGATGTAGTAGAGTTATTTAATTTGATGAATGGGAGAAAGATATATGCGCTCCACATAATTTTTCTTTCCATCGCCTCTTCCCTGTTCGGTGTCACTTTTCCAACACGAAGACCCGATTGCGACCACGACGACATGCTCCTCCTTTGGCGACCGTATTTGCACGGGGCATCACTGCTTGGCGTCGCTGCGACGGAGGAGGAGCGGACGGAGTGAGCTCGTGTCCGTGGATCGACGAATTTAACGCCGAAGGATAATCGCGGATGTGCCGGAGAGGGAAGAGATGAGAGATCGGTGGTCGACGATGGGCGAGGAGGCGGTGTGAGTTTTTTTTTTGGAGAGCGGTAGGCCGAAGACGGAGCGATTTAAGAGCGCGGTTGGGTTTCGAATTTTTTCAGATTAAAAAATAGGTCAATTTTTTTACCTGGCAAGTTGACCGGTTGCATGTGATTTTGTCACACACTCGATATCTTTGCGTGCTGCGATTGTGATCCACTTGGATTTTTTAATCAGAATCCAAGCTTTGTTTTTTCTTCAAATTTAGAATATAGATCGTGAAAAGTAAAATTATGTTTTTTTAAAAAAGAAATACTTGTATTGAATCCAAAACATATACCTAGGATCAAATTGCTTCAATTAAAAGTATAATTTTTTTAAAAAATAAAATAAAATTTAGTAAGTAGAATTAGGATAGTAAATAGATTGTATACTTGTTAAATTTTATACGATAAATTTCATACTCATCAAGCTAAAAAATAATAAAATAAAAAATAGAATTAGGATTATTTAAAATAAAAAAATTGCTTTTGTTTAGCATGCAGCTTGAAACAAACGCAGGCGCAGAGTGGAAGAGTCGTTCAAAGTTAATAAGACTTGTTTCTTACCACCCTCTTACACCTTCGTCTTCAATTAGGGACGGGAAGGGAAGGAGCACCCACCCTCATCCGTCCTCGCACATTACTTCGCTCGGAACAATTAAGCGCATCGAAGGAACACCGATTCTTCCGCACATTTACTTCAAAACTCCAAAACGCAGCAGTCGCTCAGAACAATCGACCAACGGAAGGAACACCAACTCTTTCAGAATGAGTGATTAATAACCTTCCTCCCATCTCCGGCGTTGCTCCTTGATGAACGTCTCGGCGCCCACATCGATGGGGTGCCTCTCCTCCGCCTTGGTCTCCACCTCGATGGTCATCATCACCCCATCCTCCGCCGCCGCCGCAGACATGTTGTACGAGTTATCCCTATTCCGGACGGGCTCCGCCGTCGCCGTCTCTCCGGAGCACCCGAAGCAGGCGTTGCCCATCCCTACCCTGCGGTTGCTTAGCCGAGTGGTGGAGGATGGTTGTTGGAGGGATGCAGTGAGAGAGAGGTTCAGTGGCTATTTATAGTGCGGGGCGGCGGCGCAGAAGAAGCGTGGCGAAGACGGAGGCAAAGTACTATATATAACATATACATAAAGGACTGTGGTAGCATAGAAAGGTCGTTGAATCCAGGGATTCTTCATTTTGTCGATGTGCTGTGCTTCTAATTTCAGATGCTTCCTTTATTCTTTATGGTGATGTGCTCTGCTTCTGATTTCAGATGCTTCCTCTATTCTTTATGGTGATGTGTTCTGCTGCTTTCCAGGCGCACCTAGTTGGTCGACATGCTTGTTGCCCATCCCAACCCTTGATCTTTCTCTCATGCCTCCTGCTCGTTCGTCTTCTTGAATGAGTTTTGACTGAAACCTAGTTGGCCGACGAAGAGCGTATTTATGCAGGTAGCACGTACAGGCTCTTTTCCTCTCGCTCCTTCCTGGCAGCTTCCTCTCCTCATTCTCATTCCTTTCCTTCCTCCCGTGATTCCTCCCTGCACTGCGCCACTCTAAGACATAGCTGTTAGGTCTTTTTTTTTAAAAAAAAAATAAAATTATTTTAAATAGTGAGATAAAAATTGTTACTTCTTTTATTGATACGTTCGTTTTTTAACCACGTTGGCTCAATGTGTGGATGTAAACCGTCGCTAAGCTGATTCTTTGTTTTTTTTAGAACTTAATGAGACTTGAACCCAAGACCTCACATATCTTACGTATAAGCTGACTCTTTGTTGATCTCTCGTATAATATATAATGGCGAATGAAGCACGAGAGATAACATTGATTCAGTGCAAAGAGAGTAAGCTGAGTCAAGAATCGAGGCTGATAATATCGGAATGCTGCACCGCATGTCTCCGTTATGGATATATTTTGTCCAGTAGGTTTAAAATTTATTACGAGATTAGAGCAAATAAATGAATAAATCGGTGGCCATCGTCGAGCAACTCGATTCTTCTTCTCACAGGAGTAGGAGTCAAAGCACACGACGTCATCCTCCCCCCACCCCGCTCGCGTCATCCCAACGCTCCTCCTCGACGCATCGCATTATGCCACTCGTGGAAAAAAAAGGTTATATTAGAATTGGAGATTTCAAAAGTCAGAACGTACGACGAAAATTCTGAGTACACAAGAGGTGCACTGATTTTGGCTAGAATAAAAATTTGACTCTATGTAGTTTCCCCCAAAAAAGTACTTTATGCCGATGGTGCTGAGAAATTGTATTAAAAATATAACATCTTTGTTGTAGAACGTATATAATTAAAAGGATGAACCGATCAAAGATTGAGGCTTTGCGGACGAATCACACCATGGCCGCGTAGCTTTGCCCCACTCTCGGCCGCGCTGCCCCTTTCACACTAATCCGCCAGCTTCTTTCCTAATCCATCCTGCTCGAATTATTTTACTCCGAAGGGAGATGTGAAGCAAATGGAAGGTCTCTGGGCGCAGCAATGCATCCAGATTAAATAATGATATAAATTTCGTCCCACCACCCAAAAATGAGATTGAATCATTCGTCCCATCGATTAGAATCTTATGAAAATTAGAGCCAGCTAAACGTGTCGCGAGTAGAAGTACGGTAAAGGAATGAAAAGTCTTCGACCACCAACCAACCATCTCAGCGAGACAAAGCTTATTCAAAAAACAAAAAGGCGAGATAGAGCAGTAAAATGTGCTAGCAAAGCAACATTTGCACCACTTCATCGTTGTTTCTCAAAAATATCTATCAGAATTCTGAACGACAACTACTAATCCCTATCGAGCTAGTACGGGCAATTCTGGATGAATGTTACCCAATGGCAACAAAGTGCATGCGGAAACAACAAAAGCAACTAGCGGAGGCATGTGAAAGCTTGGAACGGATTACATAGCGTATGAAGGAGCATATCGACCAACACCGCCAACCGGACATTTAAATCAGGAGGTGCGTGCATAAGGGTCTCATACCCAAATACGATGGACATTTAAACTGGGGGTGCATGCGAATTTTCTGGTGCAATTGAAAGGAGCTTCTGAAGTCGAAGGCTGCGTATGAATGAGCATGTCGACCAACACGATCGATTGAGGGAGTTCTAAGCCGAGGACTTGGCCTTGTTAAATCTCTCGCCTCAAAAGTGGCAGAAGGTGCAGAGGACATGCATGCACAAGGTTCTCATGCCTAAATATGATGAACCTCTAAACGGACGGTGCACTTGAAATTTTTAGTGAAATTAAAGGGAGCTTTTGAAACTGAAGCAAGATGGAGACGAGATACTACTAAGATGCGCCAGGTATTATCGTGCTCCTAAAGTTAAGAACATGTATAGGATGCACTCACTCATCCAAGACTGAGATGGGTTATCAAAGTGGAGCACGTCACTTTGACTTTGACTTAAGTCCATGGGAGACCCGAGATGATCTCCCACCATATGTTTGGCTTTGCAAAGAATAAAGAGTTTTAAATAAAAAAGGGTAGAATTTTTTAGTATAAAAATATTCAAGGGGCTTTGTGCAATATTGATCAAGGCAAAGAGAGTAAGCTGAGTCAAGAATCAAGGCTGATAATATCTGAATGCTACACCGTATGTCTCCGTAATGGATAGATTTTGGTAACCGTACTTAGCTCGACTAGGCGTACTGGCTCGTCCCGAAAACAGAGTCCATCGGGTCTACGCACGGCAAATAGTGAGCAAAACCTCTGAACCGAAGAATGAATGAAGATGATGCAGACGCATGGTGTCACGCGGCCGATCTTAATTCGCTCCTTTCGCCCGCCTAGCAACCTCTGTTCACAAATCTCCAATGGAAAGAACAGGGGATTGAGAAGAAAATGAATGCTCTTTGTTAAGCTCCAATAAAACCTCCATGCGCCGGGCAGATTACAACGTGAGCTTTTCTTCTAGAGATCGCCGCTTTCATACTAATCCACCAGTTTGTCACCTTCGTCATCTGCCACACCGTACCTTTCCTCCTCCTCCGCCTATTATAAAAAGCCAACCTCCTCAGGGGCCTTAAGACGCATTGATTAAGCAAGCGAGAGAGAGTTCCGGTGAGCATACAAAAATGGGCATTCTGTCCTCGTGCTCGGGTAAGGGAGAGAATGGAAGAGTCCCCAACAGGCTCCAAGACCACTTAAGCGGAAGCCAAGCGGAGGAGAAGGAGGCGCTGCACCTTCTGCATGCAAAGCGAGCTGAAGTCGCCGGCTGCCCAAGTGAAGATGAGAGTAAGACCCAGCCGATCGACATCGACAAGAAGGCGCAGGAGTTCATCGATCGAGAGGACGCGAGGATGAATCGTGGAGCGCACCGTCTGCACGCAAAGAGAGCTGAAGTCGCCGGCTGCCCAAGTGAAGATGAGAATCCGAAAGGGATCGACAAGAAGGCACAGGCGTTCATCGATCGAGAGCACGCGAGGATGAATCGTGAAGCGCACCGTCTGCACGCAAAGAGAGCTGAAGTCGCCGGCTGCCCAAGTGAATATGAGAATCCGAAAGGGATCGACAAGAAGGCACAGAAGTTCATCGATCGAGAACGCGCGAGGATGAAGCATGAAGCGTCTATGTAAAAATATAAGAGCATATATATGTATGGGAGTGTTTGTTATAGTAGACACTATATAGAGAGGAGAGCGCAAACTCCTCCCCGTTGCTATACGAGTGTCTGTTCTGGTAGTTACTAAACGTATAAGGAGCTTCTCTCTGCTGTTGTATGAGTGTCTATTTTCTGACAGCAAGCCGACGCAGGGCGAGATCGTACGTGTCGTCGTCGGCGGCGGCGGCGGCAGTAACGGTGTCCTGCGAGGCGGAGGAGAGGCATGCCGTGTGGCCGCCGAGTTATAACAGAATTTTTGTGCTGGTGATTTCTAAGTGTACTTGGTCTTGCCACTGACGGGTACTACCAGTGGAGCAGGATCAAAGTTGTAATCGAGTTTTTCTGCTATTGATGTCTAAGTGTGCTTCGTCTCTCCGCTACCTATTAGTATCAGCGCTAGTGCTGTGATGTCTTTGCCCTAGTTTTATGGTAAATGTTACAACAACTCGTCTCTGCTTCTTGTCTCTGCTTCTCATGGCGTTAATGGAAAACTCTTGTGTGAGAGAGTGATTCCTGCCACACCGTGTACTCGGTGCAAGAGGGGGCAAGTAGGCAACGTCTGATCTGGGAGCTCCGAAACAGGCAGAGCTCGTACGCGCGCCGGCGTCGCCGACGGCGGCGGGGTTTTGATGGGTTGTAGCCATCCACCGGGCTGACGAGGAAGGTCAATACTGTAATTAACTGATGATTGTGGTGGGGTGCGGTGGAGAGTTCAAGTTGTGCAGTGCTTGAAATGCCAAGGTCGCACTTAAAATCAAACTCCCTTTTGCAGTCCTTTAAGGATTAAATAAGATATTTGAGATTATGACGATGACAGTAGGATTAGAAAATTTTATATATTGTTAGATTGAAAATTAAAAATTATTAAAATATTTATAAAAAAATTAATAATCACGCACTCGGCTTAATTGAGTGTTCATGACCGTTTCTAATATTTAATGTAAAAAATAGATATACAATATTGTTTGACCTATGCTAAATTTATTTCTATACACGAACCTTTAATGATATATTATACTCTTTGTTAATCATTGATATAACATGAAAAATACCTTTAAAACATGAGTAATTTTAAAAGTCAGCAAGTAGGTTTCAGTGAAAGCAGAAGACGGAGGAACAGGAGGAACAGGAGACAGGAGAGAAAGATGAAGAGGGAATACGGCCTGCGACTAGACCGCAACAGAACACGTCGCCATAAAGGGTCAATACGGCCTGCGACTAGACCGCAACAGAACACGTCGCCATAAAGGGTCAAGGAAGCATCTGGAATCGGTAGTTGAGCATATCAACGAAAAGCAGAATCGAACCATCATCGCCCTCGATTCAACGACCTTTTCATGCTATACATATTATATAGTATATTGCCTCGGTCTTCGCCACGATTCTTCTGCACCGCTGCCCCGCTCCATCGGCCATGTTCCACTGCTCGGCTAAGCAGCCTCAGGGTAGGGATGCTCCGGAGAGAGATGGCGTAACTCGTGCAGGTCTGTGGCGGAGGCTGCGGATGGGGCGATGATGACGATCGAGGTGGAGATGGAGACCTTTTGATGCCCCGATTCGATTCGCTTGAGAAATTAAATTAAAATTGGTCATTTAAATTTGCATTTCACAGCTAGAAAATTAAGTTAATTGGAAAAAAATTAGATTATTTAAAAGATCTTAGATCCTAATTTTTTTCCTATCTTAGGCACATAAAGATATTAATTTATTTTATGTCTTATAGAAATGTATTTAAATACTTAAATACTATTTTATTCAAAACCCATAAATGATTTCATCGCCCCAGTACTGCTGACTACGAGCATCATCCCTGCTCGTGTCATTTTTTATCATCATAATTGACATGCACGAGCTGTTAATTAATGGGCAACAATAGAAATTTCTCCTTGACAAGGCCGTAGCATACCTTCAAGGAATAGTTTCGCATTTGTGGCAACCAAAGCCAAAAACCTGCCTGACCTAAATCCAGCGAGGATGACCTGTATACTACAAATTAATTAAATGATTCATTGCCAAAGAAGATGAGATTATACAATGTCTGATTATGACACAATGGTTTGTTTTTGTCATCACAACTTACTTCACCTTGTGTTTGAATTATATCCCCATGCAAAACTCGTGCTCCAGGCAATAATCCAGCAAGCTCAGATGCAGATTAGGAACTAGTACACAAAAAAGCACTACAAATAGCAAACTTAGTATTATAACTAAAAACAATCCAAACAAGCCCCAGACTTACAAGTTTGTCCATCTACTACCCAGTTACGTTGTTAGTTTTATGCCTCTGATTAACTTTGCAACCTGTTATCTGTATATAATCAGCACTCATCTTTGTATTCATTGATGGTGTGAGGGTTTGGTTCTAGATGATTATATTCTTTTCTAGTTTTCTTTTTTTAACTTGGCGAGTATTCAACCCACAACCTCCCATGTAACCTAGACCATGTAAGCAATGAATGTGGAATACATACGTTTAATGCATTATTTGGACACCGTTGGTGCATAATGCTGTTTGGGTTATCAGTTTCAGCAACTATGGACCTCCAAATTGCTGAAGCTCATTGAATGTCCTCAAAAGGTCTTGATAAAGAGAGTCATGATTCCGGAATTTTCTTGCAGATTTTTCTGCTGCGTCAATTTGCTCAACTTACAACTTACCCCATCTTTGTTTCTACAGAGTTAAAAGGTTAATCCTAATGTATATTTCAAGCAAAGCCTGGATGTGTGATGGCTGGAATTAGAAATAGAGATTTTTTAAAATATAGTGATTATTGAATCCGATGGTTTGAATGGATGCTGATTTCACTTGGCTAAATATGCTTTAGTAAAACAGAAGTCTATTAGTTGGAGCCTTGCAGATTGAATCTGGTAGAATATTTCTGCAACGCTGAGGTTTCTTCATTCGGTTCATTAACCTTTACATTTGCTATCTAACAAATAAGATGTAAATGTTTACTTCTCATCAGATTAACGGTGGATAAAAATCTCCCCTTAGCAGCTAAGACATCCCATTAGGTGCATAGAATCCATGTAAATATATGTCATTCTACACAATAGAATCTTTTTTTTCTAAATGATTTCCTTCCTAATTGGACTGTTCAAAAGAAAGATGCAATGCAGTTGCTTCCAGAGGAGGTTGAGGAATCCATAATACTTGACAGAAAAATAAGTACGTACAAGCAAAAAAAAGGTCAGATCACGCTAGAGAGATTAATTCACAGCAAGATCGGCAAAACAAGAACAGAGGCGATCGAAGGTAGCGATGTAAAGGTGAAATTAGACCAACCTCGTACAAAGGCCCATCTCTCTGGGCAGTGCCCTCATCGATCCTCGCTTTCTTCCAGCGAACCAACTGCGAGGCACATCAAAGGACCACACGATAAAACTAGGGTTGGGCTCTCGAAACGAAGTAGGAGTTCCGGAGAGAGAAAATAATAACCTGGTCCTCCTCGGTGACGAAATTGATCAGGCGAACGGGCGGAGCAGCGGCCTCCTCATCCTCCATCGCCGGCCGGCCGCCGTCGCCTCTCGTTTCCTCGCGCGGATGAGAAACGAAGCGGGATCGGATTATAAGGCCGGTGGATCTGATTCATTGTCCTGCTGCCGGGTTGTGACCATTATAATTAAATTGGAGTTTTTTTCCACCCAGTAGATCGAACCAAATGATGATTCGATTCCCATGAAAAATAATTATTAAGATTGGGAAAAAGACCGACCGAAACGAATCGAGACTGAAAGTGACGTATTCCTAAAAGCAACCACCCCCGCAAACGATTTCTTTCCTCCCTCCTCCTTCGATAAAAGCCAACCGCATTGCTTAAGCAAGCGACAAGAGCGAGTTACACATTCTTTTCTCGTGCTCGGGGATGGTTTGGACCAAGTCGAAGTCTGGGTGCACTTGAGCCTAACTTGGCCGAGAACCAGCTGCCACAACGAGTTCACTAATTCTTGAACACAACTGAAGAGAACAAGCCCTCAGGATAGCTGAAAACTGAACATTTCTGAACACGGTGCCAAAACATGTTCCCTTTTACAAACTTCACTCAACTCCAATGCAACTTGCTTCCACATCTTCACATAAACGAGGATGCTTGATTCCAGCTGAAGAAACAGCTGAGAAGGTCGTCGAACCTAGCCTCAAGCACTGAACTCAACTTCTGCGGTAATCATTAATCAGCTACTGTTCACCGTATCACAGCCGCTACAGTGTTTTCGATACACTGACCTAGTTCAGTCTCAATTCTTCTCTAATGGATCTGAAATTTTGGAAAATTATTCCTAACTGATAGACCCACATCTATGCAAAATTTAGTCTTCATCGGATCTCTGGATTGGTCGAAGTCGCATGTTAAAGTCGTGACTTGACTGAAACTAAACATAGCTGAACATTTTGCCCCATTTTTTACTCCATTACTAATTCTTCGAGCCATACGCTTGCACACTCTAATGCAGTGTGGCCACACCTTAGAATCGTCTTCTAGACTCCCAAATGAGTCTGTCCATACATTGGTTTGGCACCCAAATCCCCTTGGTGTGCCCAAACTCAGGTCATGCGCCAAATGCAATGGGCATGACCGCTGCGCTCAAAATTCAGGGCTGTGACACCAGGGAAACAGAGTAGTGGAAAAGGTAGAGGTTGCCCTCAGAAAGAAAGCAGTCAACGCAGGAGATGATCACACCATAAAGCCTGCTCTGGTCTGCACACTTCTCACACGCATGCCTTAAATTAGATGGAGAGGCGCCGAAGACGATTTTGTCCAACACAGTTCCTGTTCCAGTTTCCTGACCTGCTGTCCTCGAGAAGTGGATGACTCTGTCATCTCCTGCATATATCCCTGCCAAGATAAAACAGAAAAAGGAACTGGTTACCAACATTAACCTCGTGCATATATACACTCGCGCATGTTTGGCTAGTAATGAAAGATTAAGGCAATACCTTAAGAACACAAGTGAGTTTAAAAGTCAGCAACATAAGAGAAGGATGACTTTACGATGAACTTTACATAGTAACTTACAAGAGGGATTGAGCGAGAAGGTACATTAGATAGAAGTAATCAGCTGTGGAAACAACAGTGAAACAGGAGACATTTCATGACTCACTGATGAGATGATGTGAAGTAGCAGGTATCCAAGCACTCAGATATAGATGACCAAAATTTCTGCACACCATGAAAATAATGAAATGTTCTACGTGGAAAAACATTAAAGATCTAACAGTTTTGATCCTTTGCGTGTTCTTATAAGGTTGGACGACTTAGCTCTACCAAGGACAATCTTATATCTTAACAACCTTAAGCTTGTCTTTTTCTCATTGCTTAAAACTAGTTCTTCTGAGGTTTTTCTTGTCCTCCGCATCATCAGATCTTTATGTTTCTAGCTAACTGGCAATGGTTCACTATGCTCGTTCTATACAAAATCCATTTTATGGCGATCAGTGAGATCAACAAAGACTTAGCTCGGTGATGGTTCACATCTACGCATTGAGAGGTTAAAAATAATGCCTTAAACCAGCATGAATGTATCAGTAAAAGACGTAGCATAAACTTGCTTCACATCAACAGCATAGCAAAGAAATAACAGTTTATAAGTATATAATTGCTGGTAAAAGCAAAGTAGAGAGGATTTAGCTTGATCGCGGGCTAGGGAGCCCGCCTGGCTCCCTTCCGGGGAGTGCTGCGTACATGGCTGGCCCATTAAACGGTCCTCGGCGCATCCATTATATTCCCCTGCTATCGCGCCCCCCAAACAATCAATCTTCCAAAAAAAAAAAACAGTCAAAGGATCATCAATCCTGGTTTTTTGCAGTCGAAGAAATATCCTCAAAAGTTTTTCTTCTGCGCGAGATCAATCCTTTTGTAATCTTCCAGTTTATCACCTTCATTGCCATTGGCTACACGATTCCTTCCTCCTCCTACTCCTATAATAGCCAACCTCCTGAGCGGCACTAAGGCGCATCGATTAAGCAAGCGAGAGAGAGAGCTCCGTTGAGCCTACACACATGGGGATTATGTTCTCGTGTTGGGGTAGGGGAAAGAATGAAAGAGTGGCCAACGAGCTCCAAGACCGCCGCCGCCGCTTCAGTCGAAGCGAGGCGGAGGAGGAGGAGGTGCCGGCCCATCTGTACGAGAAGATAGCGGAAGCCGGTGAGGGGGCGGCGGTGCTGACCGAGGTCGACGAGGAGGCGCTGGAGTTGAACGATCGAGAACGCGAGAGGATGAAGCGCCTTCAATAACTATAACTATGTATGTTATAGTAGTTACTATATATGAAGAGAGAGAGAGAGTGAAGTCTAAGCGGATAAAATCTAAAATTCAATTTTATTCCTGTAAGTATTCATGGAAGTAAAAATTCAATGTTATTCTTATAAGTATTAATTGGAGTACCAAACTAATAACATATAAGTAAAGTTCAAAGAAGATGAAGTGCAAAGTAGATGAAGCAGAACACTTTTTACTTATTATAGAGCTCAATTAGATATACATTTTGTGTACTAAAAGATAATTATGTTGATGAGTTAAATATATAATATTTTGATAATGTATCTTATCATATTTTAGTTTCTCCTATGAAGTTTTAAGAAATAAAAAGTATTTTTAGGAAAAAAAAACAGAAAGAAAAAGCATGAAATTGGACTGTACTTTGAATTCATAAAAGCGCTTTCTTTAAGGGGAAAAAAAGATAAAGCATGAAATATATTAAGGTCAATTAGATTTGGGCTCTTTACAGTTCCCAAAAGAAAAGGTACTTTATGCTATTTGACAAGGATTCGATGGAGTGTCCACTCCCTCCTTGAGGGAAAAAAACATAAAGAAACTGGACTTTGAATTCATCAAAGCGCTTTTCCGGAGGGAAAGAAAGAAAAAGCATGAGGCTTGGGCCCGGCACGATGCGACCACAACAACACTGATTATATAGTTATATAATGGATACGGAAAGTGTGATAAAAACATTTTCTTTGAGCAGAAAAAGTATAACTTTGAATGGATACCGAGTGTGGGACCAAAAATGACTCTACTGGTCTTTATTATTTATAATTTATAATTTTATTAAAAGTTATTTTAGTCATTTTTAAAAAAATTCATGAGCTAAGTATTATTTGTATAAGTGAGTTAGTCCTTCTATCTTTTTTCTTAACTCCTTTATTTGGTAATTTCCCTATGCAGATTAGATATATATATAGATGATTAAGCGGCAGGAGGCGGGAGGACGGCGCCGGCGCCGGTGCCGGCAAGGGTGATCTTAGCGCAGTAGCTCCGGATGGCGGCAGGAGGGTCGAAGGGGCCGAAGGGGACGTCGGCGAAGACGCGGAGGAAGCAGCGGGCATCGACCTCGTCGACCAGCTTGCAGCACTGCGGCCCCAGCTGCAGCCGCGCCGTCAGGAACGAGCCCATCAGCTCGACGGAGCAGCCTGGGAGGCCCATGAAGGACATAGAGCACCTGCTCATCTGAAAGGGGTTGAAGACGCCGGTTCCGCCCGGCGGGAGCAGGAGCAACTTCTCTTCCTCCTGGGCGGGGGCCGCCGCTGCTGTCGTCGCCGCCACAGCGAGGAGGGGGAAAACAGAGTGCGATCTCGAGGATGAGGCCGCCATATGATTAGGTTTGTGTTGGAGGAGATGACGGCTGTGTGTGTGTGTGTCATGGAATGCAAGGAGTCCGACGTACATATAGGTAGGAAGCTCCGGCCGGCGGTGGAGGTTTTCTTTAGAAAAGAAGAATCAATGCGTTGGGGGGACGTAGTAATTGATTTCTTCAAGTTTTAGCAGCAGCGTTGCAGGGCATCGGTTTATATTAATTTAATCATGTTATTAATTTACGGGGGAACCGGATTCTCTTATTTACTGTTTGTTGATTCCTTGGGGATCAAGTTTTAACTCTTAGCACCTGGAGATCTTTTTTTTCAGGATACCTGTGTGGATCTAATTGTCTGAATTGCTAATGGAACTTATGATCCCTGAGATCCTGGCTCAGCTTATTGCAGCAGTAGGAAAGTTCATAAGGATGGATGATGTTACCTTACAAGGGATTGGAGTCAAATTTGCAACAATACCCATTTATGAAGATTTACGTGCCTTTTTCTCATCCTTGTATGTTTATTCTCAAAAGAGATTCTGGTTTAAATTATTTCTCTTAAATCTGCTTTGATTTTGAGAATCAACAATATCAGAGTTCAAACAGTTCTAGATTTGATTTATAACTCCAGCTCTACTTTACTGTGAAATTGGGCAACCCTGCACAAGAATTCTTTGTTCAGATTGACGTCGGAAGTGATATATCTAATGGGTCACCTGCAATTCCTACAATGGATGCCCAACGTCCAGCGGTCTCAATGTATGGGCTACTATTGCTCGGTTTCTTCTTCTGGATCTAAGCTTTACGACCTCCTGTCATTGAGCTTTTGAATGCAAAATGATTGGTAATTTTGCAGATCCCACTGGAATTCTTTGATCCCGAAGGGTCATCAGCAGAAACAAGGATAACTTGCTCGGACAACCGATGTGATCTGAAGAATCCTCGTGATCTAATAGTTCTTCAAACTCTCTGCGGTTACTCTTTCTAGTACGGTGATGGCGGTGGAACTTCTGGCTATTGGAGAATGAGCAGAGTTCTTCAAATTTATTAACTTGTAGGAGTGGTAACAGGAGTAGTATAATAATAGTGCTGTAGTAACTTATGATCAGTTAGTTAGACATTTTAATTCTGACAATAAATCCTCTCTATCGGGATAAAATATGAGCTTTGGAAATAAGAATAAGACAAGATTTAATCGAGATACCCAGCTACTCTGAGATAATTGAATTCAAAGAAGCAATTGTGTCAGACAATGAAGAGCAGTGCTTGCGGAAGTTGATGTAATCCAGTCTGGAAATCGTCGTCCTGGAAATTTGACCATGTGCAGAACCTCCTCTATGGTTGATGGAGGCATCAGTTAAATCATGTTATTAATGTGCAGGGGCATCAGCTTCTCTTATTTACTGTTTTGGTGATTACTCAAACAACGTTCTTGCTGTTAATTTATTAATTACTTTACTTATTAAAGAATACAGTGATGTGAATTTAGGACACACTAGAAAATAAATAAATAATATTAAACAAATCTAATTAAAACTTCAAAATTTTAACACATGGCAGTGCGTCTTTCATTTGAAATATTATATGTATATTAAATATTTATCCATTATGGAACTAACTAAAATAAAGGCAGATGCTGGGAATGAGATTTTAACCTATGAATAGTCATCTTCTTTTATTAATGTATAATTTAAATAAGCTCGACTGGTGTCAAATCATAGAAAAATCTGGATCATACTCACCCAACCCAATACAGAATGATTTTCCACCCTAGTTAGATCACGTTAATATAAAATTCTAAAAATAATTAGTCATCTTTTATTAAATCACATCCATGTAGAAAAGGAGATAAATTGGTATTATACAAAGGAAGGATGGTGAGCATGACTAAAAGAGTTGAGAGAGATTATCTATTTCTTTTTTTTAATAATTTTTTACTTTCAAAACTTCCTCAAATCTATTTATTTATGCTCCTGTGAAGGCAGGTAGCCATCAATAAAATATACTGCACAACCCCATCAAATAATATAATTCCTTTGAGCACATCATGATTTAATTGAGATATATCGTGTGGCTTATTTTACTTCATATGATTAAATCAATCATATAGATGTATAAGTTATCCAAACATACGCAAAGTTCTTTATATGCCTTTATATAGAATTAAACTCTATACATAACTGAGGTCTATGTAAATAGGCAACAATAGTGAGATTATAACGGAAATTTTCAAGTATGCTAAAACAGACCTATGCCCATAATGCTTGCTCATAGTGTCTTAAGTATACATCCTAACAATATTTATATACAGAATGTTCGATCATAGTATCTGAAGTTTATATTCTAACTATGAAGCTTAAGGTTCTCCATTGCATTTAACCAATTACAATCGATCAAAGAAAACAATAGCATAAGTCTAATTGATTAACAATTGTAATCCCAGTTAGACTAACGCCGGCAGAGGACAAAGCAAGAATTAGATAAATTGATAAAGTATAGGTTAACTACTTAGGGATGCATGAGGATGACAAGGATAAGAAGATAACTCTAATTTTAGCGCAAACAAGCATAATCTCAGCATAAGTCTTCCATGCATAGATTACTTTTTTCTGTAGTCATCTTGTCAATGATTTCATGGTACTTGAAGCAAATTCAATAAGTAGGCCATCCCACTTACTAGAATTAGATAAAGCAAAAATCTTCATCTTTACATTGGTGGGCAATCCTACTTACACTAAAAGACAGTCAAGAGGCTGCCAAATAATTATATAAAGATGTTCGTCTATCAATCGTCTAAAACGGGTGATGCAATGGTGTCGATAAGCATAGTGTTTTATCGTACTAACCTATTTTAAAATATTAATTTAGAAAAATGACGGCGTTAAAATCTTTTTAAGAAGAACGACCGGTCTACTTGACACGTGGGAACGTTCACCAATTTTTTAATAAAAAAATTCGACAACACATTACCCGTCAAACGTTCGCGGTCCGGCGCTCATCGACGACCACGGTGCCTGGTTGGCGTCGATCCCCACCCCCCAACGACGCTCCGGCCTCCTCCTCCCGCTTCTTCCCGTTTTTCTCTGCTCCTCCTCCTTCTTCCCACCAATGCTCCTCTCCTATCCCTTGCCTTCCGCTTCTTCTTCCTCTATTTTTCCCCTACGCCATCTCCTCTCCCGCTCTCTCCCCTCCCCCACATTCCCACCTTGAGGGCATAGATGGGCTTTCTCGGGTCCTCCCTGGCACCCCACCACGGAATCAGGGGCAGCCTAGCCGCTTTCACCGTCGTCTTCTGGAGTGTCTTGTAGTCCATCATCCGTCTCTAGGATTTTCATTTGCCTCTGCGGTTGCTGTCTTCGTCGGAACCCGAAGTAGCCATATGCGCCATGGCTAGCGAGCGGTCGATTGAGGAGAAAGGAGATGCTGATTGCTTCAAGTGTTGCCTGCTGCTCAACAACAAGTTTCTGCCATCGATCACTTTAAAACTGCATATCCCCCCCACCCTGTAATGCGGTTGCGCGAAAGAACAGAGGAGGCACCCGCCATCGTTTCTTCTCTTCTTCTTCCAACGCACGGACCTTTTCCCCTCCGCCCACTCCCGGTGCTTTTTTTGCAAATAATCCCTGCCTTCACTTCCTTCGACTTTCGCTCGCAGGTAGACTCGGCAGCATAGGCGCTCTTGAAGCCAGAGTCGAAGAGGAGATGCTCCCGAACAGAGGCGCTTTGAGGGCTCTGTTCGCAAGGGGAGGCTGCGGCGACGACGAGGCGCTTTGTTCACCTTCGTCCGTTCTGCATCGTCGCCGTACGGTGGGAAGTAGAGGAGAGGTCGAAATCGTAGCTGACTTTCCATCGACCGATCAAAATAGACGTTGGAAGGACGCGGAATTCGATCGTGAGCTTGGTCGAATCAATTGTAGGTGAAAAAGTAGTCATCATTGTCGTCGGAGGAGGAGGGGAAGAAGAAGCTGCGGTGGTAGTGGGAGTTTGGGGGAGGGGAGAGAGGAGATCAGGTTGGGTGGGGGAAGAGCGGCAGAGGAGATGGGGCAGGGGAAAAATAGATTTGGAAGAAGAAGCAGGAAGCGGGAGGAGGAGGCCGGAGCGTTGGTGGGCGGGTGGGGATCGACGTCAACCAGGCACCGCGGCTGTCGGGCATGGATAGCGAGGAGGACGGCGTGGGCGAGTGCCAAACCATATATTACTCTTCTCAAATAACCAAATCTATCGTTCTTGTCCACATGACCGAAAACATAGTCAACTCAAAGCCAAATAATTGAGTGAGTCCTCGTTGATTAAGTGGTAGATTCACTAGGAATGAAGCTGCCCCAAATCAAAGACACGCTTTCTTCTCCATCCCGGTGTGGTCTCCAGAAATGGCGATGCTTGTGGATTTCTTCGTCGGCAGAACTTTTGGGAAACTGGGTGATTTCGTCGGCGGGGAGATCTGCAAAGTGCTCGGCGTGAAGGAGGAGATTGAGAAGCTGGGGAGGAGATTGGCCAGAATCCGCCCTCATCTTCAGGCCGCAGACCAGAGGAGGCACGAAGACGCCGCCATTAACGTCTGGGTGACTGAGTTGAAGGACATCATGTACGATGTCGAGGACATCATCGACGACTGCATGGTCGAAGTGGACAGCTACTGGAGCCCCATCTACCATCGTCGTCTTCTTCTTCATCTCCAAAGTCGTAAGCCTTCCTTTTAATCTACTATCCTCTCGCTTTTTTTGCACCAAGTTCCGCCATGAAATTGCTAATAGAATTGAACAAGTTAACAGTAGACCGAAGGAAATCTCGGAGGACAGCTTGATAGCCTCCCGATTAGCGCAGCACTCGAGACCCACCAAAAGAAAAAGAGAACGCAGCAAAATCTTCCAGAAGACTACTTCCGCAGAAGTTAAGGCTGACATAGTGGGGACGCAAATTGAAGAGGCAGCTGAAGATCTAATAGACAATCACATACTGAAGAACATTGAAGAAAATAAAAGGTGCGATGTGATTGGAATCGTCGGCATGGGTGGAATTGGAAAGTCCACAATAGCGCGGAAAATTATGAACGATGACAGGATAGCAAAAAACTTCCCTATAAGAAGATGGTTATACGTGTCCAAGAATTATTCCAGAACAGAGTTGCTGAGAGACATACTGAAACATGCAGGAGGTTCTTGTAGCGGTGCTGAAGATATCCAGGAGCTTGAAGATAAGGTCTCTCACCTAAACAGGAACTTCTTCATCGTACTTGATGATGTGTGGAGTACAAACGTATGGAATGATATACTGAGAAAACCAATTTTAAATGCAGTTGCTGAAAGGCGCATGATCTTAGTCACCAGTAGAAATGAAAGCCTTGTGAGCCGTATGAAATCAGTATGAAAGCTAGCTATATCCATCGTGTCGAGAGAATGAACAACGATGACGGCTGGAAATTGCTCTGTAACATGGTATTTGTTGACGGGAACAGCGAGGGATATGGATGAGATGACATTGGCAAAGAATTAGTCAAACTATGCGGCGGACTTCCATTGGCGATCAAAGTAACGGCCGGAGTTTTAGCTTCCAGGGATAAAACTAGGAGAGAGTGGCAGAATGTGCTCAAAAGTGATTTTTGGCAGATGAATCATATGGATGCAGAACTACCAAAGGCTTTATACTTGAGCTATGAGGACTTGCCATCTCATCTTAAACGATGCTTTCTTTGTGCCCTATACGTTGGAATATATGATCGTCATGATATTGTGCAAATTTGGATAGCCGAAGGTTTGATTGCCGGAAAAGATCATAATATGCTGATGGAAGAAGTAGCCGAAGAATACTACAAGCAGTTGTTAAGGAGAAACCTTCTTCAACTGCATCCGTGTAGTTTCTTTGAGTACGACTACTCTATGCACGATCTTTTGCGAACTCTGGCTACAAATTTGATCAAAGAAGATGGAATCATGTTGACGGATGATCAGAGTTTAAATACAAATCCCTTGACGAAAATTCGGCGACTATCACTATCGAACAAGGGGGATAAATTAGCACTTCCCAATGCAATAATGGAGCAAAAGTGTCTGCGAAGTTTACATCTCTATAACAGTTTCCAAACCAAGACAATTGAATTTCGCATACTTGAAGGACTACTAAATCTACGGATATTGGACATACCCAAAACGCAGATCGTTAGTCTTCCGGATTCCCTTTTCAAGCTAGTACATTTGAGATATTTGAATCTTCAAGGAACAAAGATTCATGAGATAGAAGCCATAGGGGGCCTTGTAAACTTGCAGACTCGGAACATGACTGTGTGTTTTTCACTGCACACACTTCCAAACAGCATCACCGAGCTGCACAATCTGAGATGCCTTCGTCTCCCTGTACGGTTGAGTCATTTGCCAAATGGAATTGGGAGATTGACGAATCTGAATTATATCAGTGGGTTTGTGATCGGCCATGATAAGGATGTCTCCGAAGGGTGTGACTTGGGAGAGTTGCAATCCTTCCCCAAAATGAGGCATTTGCGAATTGAAAGGTTGGAAAGGGCGTCGTCGACAGGGACGGCGGTGCTCGCAGGTAAGGCAACATTTCTCAGGGATTTGTGCCTCCATTGGAGTGATATTGAAGGCCACTTCAACGGAGCAGGCTTCACAGAGGAGCAGATCGAGAGGGCCGAGAAGATATGCGCTGAACTGATGCCTCCATCAACCGTAGAGATTCTGGAAATGTGGAGGTTTCCAGGACGGCAATTTCCAGACTGGATTACGTCAACTTCCGCAAGCACTTCTCTTCGTTGCCTGACACATTTACTGCTTTTGAATTGCTCGTTGTGCACGGAGCTCCCTCCGCTGGGGCGGCTGCCGCAGCTTAAACGTCTTAGAATTCGTGGGGCCCGTGCAATCAAAACCATCGGACCTGAATTCCTGGGCTGTAGTTCTGCTGCAGCTCTGGCGGCATTCCCCAAACTGGAGTTTCTAGAATTCGACGATATGCCCAACTGGGAAGAATGGTGGCTGTGCGAAGGAGAGGAAGGTGGAGACGTTAAGCTGCTGTTTCCTTCCCTTCAGCTATGTGCTCTCAGGTATTGCATCAAGCTGAGAGCTCTTCCAGGGAACCTCTACCGTACCAACCTGAAGAAACTTGCTGTTTCTAGTTTCGATCCTTACACTCGGAGAGAATATAGCCGTCATCGTTCCATCTTGCGTTTGGCATATGATCCATCAGAAGGGCTCCCAAACTGGGCGACTGAGTTTGTGAAGGAGGAGCCGAAGGTTCAACCTTCTGCTCCGCAGAAGATATTATTCTATCTGCAGCCATACGGAAGGCAGACTGGCTCATAGTCCAGCATGTTCTTTGAAACAGATTCGTGCTGGTGGAAAGGAGGCTGATGATGAGGAGTTTCGATGTTAGCTTAGTTTCCTTGTTTATCAGAACAAATTGAAGAGTATTTTTTTTTATAAAATAAATGTACTAAGACAGCAGATTCCATTTCTCCATTACTTTAGAAGTTTATTTTTCAAATTTTCATAGTAAAAGGAGAATCTTTGCAAATTCTTACTTCCATTTCAAGGATTCTTTTTCTTCCATAAGACAGGAAAGAAAGAATGAAGAGACTTGTAGATCAATATTCTTCAAATTGGATCTGTTCTCAAGCTAGTTAGTCAACCTGTTATAGATGGATGGTTTTACCTCTAGTAGTAGTACTGGCTTCCGCAGCATCATCCTCCAAACACTCGTCGACATCATCCTCTTTTATATCCTTCTTCAATGTCTGATTTATTGACAACTTTCATTTCAGTTAGTTGCTTCTCTGTCTAAAAATTGTTCGCAGGATCTGAAGTTATAATCTAGATAGGATGCTTATTGGTCTCAACCTCCTCTTCCGTGGGAGCTGAGGATTCAACCGGGTGCATTTCAGTTACGGTCTTTCGAGGACTATGAAACATGTTTGGTTGGTAAAGCAAAACAGAAGTGCTTGGTGGTGGTCCTGAGACATTCTCTTCTACAGGAATTGCTGTAACATCACCTCTACTGAAAGACTCTTCTCTTACCAACCTCTCAGATCCTGTGTTTACTTGGCTATGCAGATCCTGTAAAAGCGTGGCTCTAGCTTCCACAATCTATGCATGAGGGAAACGTTCAATCATACTAATGAAACCTATTGATTTAAACAGATAAATCTAGATAAAACATATTCATATTCAAATGTTAAGAAATCCACTTGCTTCAAACTCGTGAAGGTTTCAACTCCAAACAAAATACTCATGTTATATTATCTAGCGATAAGGACAACCTTAAAGATACAAAGGTACAAGATCGCGTCATACCAATCCAAACATGGAACACAGCTACACTTTGTGTAATTAGTCCAGTGTTTCCGCATAACCAGACCCAACCCAACTGCAGTTGTACCTTGGATAATGGACCATCCAACTGCAGATGTGATCACCTATTAAACGCATGTACAAAATGTATAGTTTATCCAGGCGAGGAGAGGAGCTCAGCGTAACGCCAATTTACTCTAGATTGCAAAAGCACAGAATAAAGTTTCCAGAAACACTTATCACTCATTTGACTAGGGAAAAGCTCAGTTCTCACCTATATTCAAAAATGCCTTGAAACGAAATATTTTCTCAGCTTTTCTATACGTTCCAATTTTGTTGGATATCTCTGAACAGACATATTCCGTGGATGTTAATTGAAGTTTCTTCTTTGAATTCAATTATCTCAGAGTAGCTGGGCATCTCAATTAAATCTTGTCTTATTCTTATTTCCAAAGCTCAATTTTTTTCCTGATAGAGAGGATATATGGTTAGAATTAAAATGTCTAACTAATTGATCATAGGTGCAAGTGCTGTTGTTAGTAATAGTAGTATAGTAGTGCAGTGGTAATAGTAATAATAGTACTACTACACTATTATACTACTACTGTTACTACTATAGAAGTTAATAAAGTTGAAGAATTTAAAGAAGTCTGCTCATTGTCAAATAGCCAGAAGTTCCACCGCCATCACCACACTGGAAAGAGTAACCGCAGAGAGTTTTAGGAACTATTAGATCATGAGGATTCTCGTGATTGGAGGGTGTAGTCACATCGGTTGTCCAAGCAAGTTATCCTTGTTGTTGTGATGGTTTTCTATCCTCAGAATTCCACTTGATCAGCTTCACATCGGCTTCAAGCTGAGGAAGTTAGCGAGCTGCAAATATAACAACAAGAATGGAGTGAAAAAGAGTATCAACATCTGGATAGCACTCAGGAGTATGAACATAATTGGATAGTTAGAAGGGGATCAATCATCACCAAATCTTGCAATGCTATATCCACCTCGAATGGAACACCTAGTATATTGAGAGAATATCAATGATTTTGCAAAATAATGGGCATAACAATGTATTATTGATAACAAACCTTGGCAAAGAATAGGTAAAATATAAGAATTGAATTGATAATAGGAAGATTTTGCAGAAGTAGATACTTCATTTTATTCATATTCAATCAAGGTGAGATTGAAACTCTAACTATTAGAGCCATTAGACTTAACTATCTCATCACTTTACCTCATTTCATATTAAATTGAAAATCATATCTCTAGTTTCTATTTAAATTTCAACTATTAGATTTTTATTTTTATATAAGCAATAGATCCTATTGAGATTTGAACTCAGGCTATAGGTTATTGGATTCAAAGTCCAATGTCCCAACAACTAGACCAAAGGACCAACTAATAAAATTGTCACTTTATCTTAATTTAGAGTAGATTAAAAATCATATCACTAATTTCTATTTAGATTTATGTTTTTTTAAGTAATAAGTAATCAAGGTTTGAACTCAAGCTATTAGAGTCAAAGGACAATGTCCTAACCATTAGACCATAAGACTAATTAAATAACTATGATAGTTAATACATTTGAGTGACATGTTGTACTGACAATCTTTGAGGTAGGCGATCCTTCTTTCATCTTCATGGTTTACTTTTACTTTATTTGATTTCTAAGACTTTATTCTCTCAGACCATTATGTGTTTTTAAAAAAATGAAAAGATCATGTTTATGACGAGAGAAGTTTGACAGAAAAGTCTCTATAGTTCCAAAATTTTTAGAGTTAATATATATTAGTCAAGATAGCCACCACACTGCGTAGAGGAGAAGGATACCTTCCATTGCCCTTCCACTCCGAGTGGATACTACTTCCAGATCATGTTACGACTCCATCCATCAGTCATTGCAGGATGCGGGCCTCTGTAATCCAGGTTTGAAGATTTTAAACATGCCGCCCGAGCCTTCGCCCAAAACAGATGAATCAACTGTCCAACTTGAAACAAGCAAGCTAGTAATTGCTTAGCAAGGCCCAGCACTTTAATATATAATCAGATGACAAAGAGAAATCTTTTATCCCATAAGTCAAGACAGCCACCGCACCAAGGAGAAAAACTAGATGTGGTCTGATTTAAAAAGGCAGAGGTCTGATGATTTGGGATTAATGAGCTACGTGAGTTTCGCGAGCATCTACCTGTCATCTTTTATAAACAGCTTGAGTAAGTAGATGTGGGCGATGTGGACCTAAAATGTAAACATTGTGTTCTTTATAAATAAATAAATAAATAAAATAAAATAATAAAATAAAATTTTTCAGTTAAATATAAAATAAAATACAAATAAATAAATAAGGAAAAAATATATTAAAAATAAGTAAAGGGTTTCAGAAAAGAAATAATATTATTTTAAAATTTCAAATAATAAAAAATAAAAAATATTATAAAATTTTATAATATTTAAAGTAATAAAATAATAGGAAAATGAAAAAAAATATATATTATATAAAATAAATGATAAAAGTTATCATTAAAATAAAATAAATAATAAATAGGATAAATGTAAAAATAAATAAATAAATAAATATATAATAAGGAAAAAAAATACTGCAGCTGAATGTGAGGGTTAAAACCCTCGAAACAGGGTTCCCCTATTTCCAGGGAGACGGCAGCAGCGGGCGAAGCTCAGCCCTCAGGCGGCTAGTGTCTTCAACAGTAATCGTTGCATTTGAGTTGGAGGCGTCGGCGTTGGGTCCCGCGAGCTACAATCGAGTGGGAGGCGGCGGACTGGGGAGTTCCCTATATTTCGACGATTTCACCGATGAGGGGGTCAACGATTGAATTCCCCTTCCGCAGCGGAGTAGTGGAGGACGATACAATGCTGTGGGATCAATTTGAAGCGATGGACGTGGCAGAGAAGCTCAGAAACCAGCTGTGGTCGGAGTTAGGTGGCGAACAGGGAAACTTTCTATACGCTGTTAGGAATCAAGAGCAACACAAGAACATCAACAAGTGCAAGTAAGGAGATGGAGAATTCAGAAGCAGAATTCAGAAGCAGAGCAAGAACACTTTGCCTCCTCTGTTTTCTATATGTATTGAGAAAGGAAACAACTGCACTACATGTACACTACAAATTAACTGTCAACGAACAGAAATAAAACCAAAAGTTTACATCGTGCTTTACACAGATACATCGTGTGCCTAATACATTTATTATATTAATTAACAAGCTTATATAAACAAGCTTATATATCCTTCATTCTTCCTCCTAAGTTTGTTTCCTTGAACTTAAGTTGTTGAAGACCCAACATGGTTCTATGCTCAATAAACTTCTGCCTCCCAAGCGCCTTGGTGAAGATGTTTGCCTTTTGTTCACTAGAGCTGATATAAACAACATCAATTTGTCCACTTTCCACACATTCACGAATAAAGTGATACCTTGTATCAATGTGCTTAGACCTGTTGTGAAAAATTGGGTTTTTGCTTAAAGTAATAACAGACATGTTGTCAACCAACAATAGAATATTTTGCACGGGTTCTCCAAGCAGGCTTGATAGAAAACGAGCCAACCAAATGCCTTGGCAAGCTGCTCCTGTTAGAGCTATGTATTCAGCTTTACATGAGCTTAATGTAACAATCTTTTGCTTTGATGAAGCCCAGCTGATGGGACTGTTGCCAAGCACAAAGAGCATTCCACTAGTACTTCTTCTATCATCAATACAGCCAGCATGATCACTGTCACTGTATCCTTTCAATGCTACTTGATTTTTGTCCCCTTTATGGTAAACAAAACCATAATCTAATGTGCCCTTCACATATCGAAGTACACGTTTTGCAGCATTCATGTGCTCAATGTTTGGAGCCTCCATGTACCTGCTGAGAACACCAACAGAAAACATTAGATCAGGTCTAGTATTAGTTAAATATCTTAAGCTTCCAACCAATCTCCTGTATTCAGTTGCATCTACATTTGATACATTGCCATTTTGTTGAAACTGCAACCTTTCTTCCATCGGTGTAAAAGAAGGATTTGAATTCAGCATCCCAAACTCCTTCAACACTTTCTCAGCATACCTTGACTGCCCTACTGATATGCTTCCATTTAACTGATTAATCTCTATGCCAAGGTAGAAATGAAGCAAACCTAGATCTATCATTTCAAACTCTTGCTTCATCTGAATTTTAAAGGACTGAATTTGATGCTTACTTGAACCAGTTATCAGTAGATCATCTATATAGATTCCTACTATCAGTAATTCTTTGGATACCAATTTGGTGTATACAGCTGGTTCTTGAGGATTCCTGCTAAAACCAAATGACAACAAGGATCTGTCCAATTTCAAGTTCCAAGCTCTTGGAGCTTGCTTCAAACCGTATAAAGCTTTTTGAAGTCTTATAACTTTACCTTCATTACCTTTAACCACAAAGCCCTCTGGTTGTTGAACATAGACCTCTTCTTCAAGAGTTCCATTCAAGAATGCTGATTTCACATCCATTTGAAATATTTCACATTCTCTTTGTGCAGTAACAGCAATGATTAGTCTCACTGATTCAAGTCTTGCTACAGGTGCAAAGACGTCTTCATAATCAATTCCTTCTTGTTGCACATACCCTTTTGCAACAAGCCTAGCTTTGTGTTTGATCACATCACCTTGAGTATTCCTCTTCAGCTTGAATACCCATTTCAAACCAATTGCTTTATGGTTTGAAGGAAGATCAGATAATATCCAAGTCTGATTTTTCATTATCTGATTATACTCTTCTTCCATTTCCTTTCTCCATGCTTCTTCAAGTACTGTCTCCTTGAAATTGGATGGTTCAGCATCTAAAACATGTGAAAGTAACATCTGATCAGTAGTATCAAACACTTGATCAGTAGGTGCACTTACCTCTCTTGTAGCTCTATATATGCTACTTAGTGCTCGGGTTTTCCTGGGTAGTTCAGCTGAATCATCTATATTGCTTCCTCCATAAGTGAATTCACGTGGTGACTCAAGATTAAATGGAATAGGATCTGGCCTATACACAACAGATGGATGCTGAACAGAAGTATCAGCCTGCGTATCAAGCTGTGTATCAACATGCGTATCATGTTGAATCCTTTGTTGAACTTGAGATGTATCATTCTGATTTGAATCAATACTAACATACGATGTGTTAGACATAGCTGAAACTTGTGAATTATCAGTATTTGCATGTGTATCAGCAACATAAAGAGGTGACTGTTGAAATAAAACAGAAACTGAATTGTTACCCATTTGTTGATACTGTTGACTGTGCCAAACTGGTTTCACATTCTCCTCAAATACACAATCCCTGCTGATAATTATAGAACTTATTTGTGGATCAATGAATCTATATGCTTTAGATCCACATTCATATCCAACAAAAACAACTGCTTTGCTTCTATCTGAAAGCTTGTTAAGATGAGTTCCAAGTATCTTAACATGTGCTTGACAACCGAACACTTTAAGATGAAATATAGATGGTGTTCTGCCTTTCCACCTCTCATATGGTGTTACATTATCAAGACTTTTGGAAGAAGACCTGTTCATAAGATAAACAACTGTATTCACAGCTTCTCCCCAAAAAATCAGTGGCACACTCATTGTTTTTAACAAAGTTCTTATGATTACCATAACAACTCTATTTTTCCTTTCCACAACAACATTCTATTGTGGTGTGTAAGGAGCTGTAAGAAACCTTTTAATACCACGCAATTGACAAAATAATCTGAACGCATTGGAATTAAATTCTCCACCTCTATTAGATCTGAAAGCTGTCATCTTTTTGCAACTTTCAGATTCAACAAGCAACACAAACCTTTTGAATGTATCAAAGGTTTCATTTTTCTGTTTTAGCATGTATACCCAAGAGTATCTAGAGAAGTCATCCACAATTAGAAAGAAATAGTTGCTCCCTCCTAATGAAGCAGGAACTATAGGGCCACATAAGTCTCCATGAATTAATTCCAACACATTCTTTACTCTAAAAGTTGAAACAGTAGGAAATGAGGATCTAACAAGTTTAGATGATACACACTCTTGGCACACATCTTTAGCTAAGGAAATTTTAGGAAGTCCCTTTACTAAAGACCTATATGACATTAACTTCAAAGCATGATAATTTAGATGTCCAAACCTTGAGTGCCACAACCTACTGTTTTCTTCCATAGTTGCCAAACAAAACTGATCAGGTATGCAAAACTTCAGTAGATACATTCTATTTGTTGCTCTTTTCACATTCATCAGATTTTTCCCTTTGTTATCAGTAATAACTAAAGTGCTACGTTTGATAACAATTGTGTATCCCATTTCATCTAATTGTCCAATACTCAAGATATTTGATTTCAATGCAGGAATGTACAATACATTAGACAAAAGAGTAGTGATACCATTATCAGCTGAGAAGAGAATTGAACCTTTGCCTGCAATTTTAGCTAACGTGCCATCACCAAATCTTACTCGGCCAACCACTGAATCATCAAACATATGGAAGTAATCTCTATTCCCTGTCATGTGTCCTGTAGCTCCAGTATCCAAATACCAGAAATCAAAAATAGAAGACTCAGAATGTGTACCTTGCAGAAGTATTTCTGCATCAATATCTGTGTTAACATCAACAAGAGGTTCAGACTCCTCCTTCTCTTCAACAACCATCAAGACAGTATGCTGATGAAATTTTTCTCCTTGTCCTTTGTCCTCACTCTGTTCAGCAATGTATACTACTTCCTCCTTACATTCTGCAGCATAATGACCAAAACATTTGCAATTAAAACATTTAACTTGTGACTTATCTCGTTTGGGTTTTCCTTGGCACACAATGGTACTGTTATTGACACCAAAATCAGATACTCTTCCTGCACTTGCACGACCTCTACCTCCTCTTCCACGAAACCTTCCTCTATAATTGTTGAATCCACGTACTCGTCCACGATAATTACCAAAAGTTCTTTGAGACTTGCCTTCCCAATCAACTCGGTTAACTAACACTTGATGTTCATCTGTTGGAAAAGAGGATTGAAGTCTAACTTCATATGTTTTCAGTGCACTCACCACATACTCCAGTGTCATCGTTGACATGTCCCCAAATTGCTCCAATTGACAAGTAATCGGGTTAAACTTGGATGGAACCGATCGGAGTAGCTTCTCCACTATGCGTTGTTCCTTTATATTTTGTCCAATATTCCTCATGGTAGTGACAATTACAGAAACTATTTAGCTATTAAAAATTGATATGAAATTTAATTCAGAATAAATGTTAAAGATTAAAAACAGAGATTTTCAAAGCAAACTCTTTTTTATCGTATAAAATCTTAGTGAATTCAAAAAATAATTATCAAACGTGAACTCGCAGGTTATTAAGTGGCAACCGTAGTATGGATCTGAAAAGTCATACAAGGCATTTGATAACACATCACAATTACATTATCAATCATTACTCATAAAACCATCATAAGTTTGGTCTTGATCCATGGAATCAAACATTTAATTATTTTCTACAACCTATATTTTGTAAACATTTTCTAATATCACCTCGACAATACTAGGAAAAAGGTCTAATAAAACATGTAAAATCAACGCTAAATTTTCATCGATGATATCTTCTCCTATTAACATGACCGCTCTCTTATGCAATCAAGAACTTAGCCAACCGCTTTTGAATTTCACCGTAACTAATTCATCAAATTTAGTTTCCAAGTTTATTGACAATTCTCATTGTATTCATTTATTTACCAAGGACCAAACAACTTCAATGGTTCAACTATAATAAAAGGCAAGACATGCAAATGGTCCAACATTAAGTCAAAGTCTTTTCCTATTATGTTAAGTAGTCATTGTCAACTTGATGATATAAGAACATGAACCCATTCACAATACTGTGACAAATCGACCAAAATCAGATTTGTTTCCGGGTAAGAATTTATTTTATTGTACCTAATATATCTTTTTGATGGCTTTTCTTGCTAAAGAAGTATGAAGTCCTTTGTTAATGATAGGTTTTTAGGGAGCAACAATAAACTCATGGATTTAGATTTGCAACCCAATTAATACACATCGACAAACTTCACATTTGAATTGGAACAAAATATCAATATTTGCATAACAATAACAACTTTGTTTACTACTATCCTAGATTAACAAATATATCATGCAACTGTGAAAACACTGATCGACCATTTCTACCACTTCCACAATTTGATCATGATTTTACCAAACTATGTAAATTCAACTTAAATTAATGATACTTGCAGGGAATTTAATTATCTTGCTTGCAACTTTCTATGGGGTCTTTAAACACATGTTGTTTGTTATAATAGAACTAACACAGATTTAGCCTAATCTAAATTAATATTTTCAGATTTATCATTTAGTAACGCATGAAACCTTATTTTCTTGCATTTGTAATCAATTGTAAACAAAATATACATGACTATAATTTTAGGAGGCAATCAACTAATCAAAATTAGACTTCAATTGCGAAATGATAGAATCAAATTCACACAATTTCTTAATAATTTGTATTAAATTATTTTTCATTGTATTTGCTTAGTAATCATCCCCAACATTAATAGAGTCCTCATGTAGTCATGGTGAATAAAAATACTATTTACAACAGTAAAACATGGCATAGGCAGTGAATGCAAAGAATAGAACTAATACTCAAAAAATCTAATTCCATTAGTAATCATGCAGTCTCGGTGTAAGTCAACACGAATTTAAGAAATGCATAGAATCATCAAAACTAATTCATTAGAACAAAATCATTAAAATATAATTATTAACATGCGAGCTTCAACACGAAAATCTCTCGACATAATCATTAAAACTCCAATCAACTCAATTTAATTCATCCATCGCATTCTGGATCACAGACCTTGAGCATGCCATAGTCTTTTAGGTACCCTGGTGCACCGAAGTGAGATCCCGGCTACACCAAAGTATAAGTGGCTAAGTCAACCGAGGTTGCACCTCTACTATACTAACACATGGCTCATCACCATATGTTGGTACATACCAGTCTAAGAACCACACATCTTCTCTTAGGTGATCATAAACTTAAGATGTCTAGGATTCTTATTCATATAATAATTTAGATCATTTTAGATGTTTTTCATAACATGAACCTAAAGTATCTCAAGTTTTATCTCATGTCCACATGTTCCATGTTCTTGCTATGTGTCTCTATATCTCTAGCAACATGAACATATTATGTAATCAACATGACATGAGCATAAAAATATCAATAGCATGTATGTAACAACATCATACATATACCAGCACAGTATAATCCTTCAAAGTCATAATCAAGAGCACGCATGTTATAGCATCTCACATGAACTAGCATGATATAACTTTTAAATTTATATCAAGAACATGTATACAGTAACAACATACATGAACTAGCTAATTATTTAGGGGTGAGGATCAAAATGGCTATCTAATTATTTTTATATCACTCTAGGAACTTAAGTCCTAGATCAAGCATGGAAACCCAGATCAACAAATGCAGTTAGCTAAGAGAATTAGCCGTGTTTCACAGCATGCTTCCATAGCATTACTCCCTTACTCCACCCTTAATTACTTTGACAACTGTGATATACATTTTTCATAAAACTCTATGGTGTAGTTGCATGTGGTTTCATTAGAGATAAACTATGATATTCTAAATTTTGAATAAGTCGTTTGTGTAATTAATTGAACGAATCAAATTTTGGATAAAGTAGTAAACGGATTGATTAAACCAAAAAGTTAAGCAATACTTCAAAGAAATTCAAATGGATCGCTTAGATTAGTCGTGCTCTGAGATAGAATGATCAACAAAACTGAGGTATAACAATAGTTGGTGTGAGGCAGTAGGTTCCGATTTACTCAATATAAATAAAGCGGAAATGATCATTATCTTCATTTCTTTGGAAAGATGTGTAGGTGAAAATGTCCATCCTCACTCATGATTTTGCATCTCAACTTATTGTGATTCTATCTTAAAAAAAAACTTTATTTTTAAATTTTTATGTGCCTTTAAGCCTAGCTGAATCATCCTAAATAATGTTTTATTTTTATTAATGCTCCTTATTCTGGAGTTTTGATTAAGTTTGTAGTTCTAGGATCTTGTAAATGTAAAATTATTTATTGTGTAATCATCATAATTAAAAACTAAAATTTTATTTATTTTTAATAAAGGTCCGTTACATATTTAATTAGCATGTATTTTTTTTGTGAGTTAGAAAGTTATCTTATGCTAGTATACATGTTCTTATCATATGCATGTTATTGGTGAGAGATGTAGAGACACTTAGCAATAACATAGAACATGATGACATGAGACAAAAATAGAGACACTTTAGGTTCATGTTATGTTAACACCTAGAGTGGTCTTAAATGACATATGACTAAGGACTTTGGATATCTTACGATTATAATAACCTAGGAGATGACATCAGGTTCTTAGGTTATTATATGCCAACATGTGATGAGGAGCCATGTGCTAGCTAAGGTAGAGGTGCAAGTTCGATTGACTTAGTCACAGATGTTTTGGTATAACTGGAATCTCACTTCGATGCAGAACTCAACTTATTTGTGTTACTCCAAGGTAGAGGGTATGCTAGGAATAGTACCGTTCAATGCACTACAAAGTCTAGGGAACCTGAGGACATTGACATGCTCAAGATATGGGTCCCTGAGCAATCCAGGTTCATTGTCAGCATATGCAGGATATCTCAGTAGGTCAGGCTGCAGATAATGTAGTTTATGATTTCGTGCGGTGACCCTGTTATGGGGTTGAATTACAGCACTTTATGGTACTTATGTTGGAAAGATGGGGTGCCGTGGTCACCAGCTCCTTCTACTAACGTCAGTGTGCAGGCACATAAGACAGAAATTTAGAGTTACACTGATGGGTTTGAAAAAATCTCTGACGAGAGATTTACCTTGAACGTAGGTTGGGTGCCATAGGTGTAGTGTGTATAAATCAAGATATGTTATTTGAGGAAATATGATATATTCCATATTGTTATGGTCATATTCTTATATCTTATTATATACCTTGTTATGATTATGTTTATTCTACCTTATTTTATTTATTTTATCATATACTGCTTCACATGCTGATTTAGCATGTGATATAATAGATATATTTTCTTGTTAGTTTGTACAATACATTCAGCTCATTTTTAGGTTGTTCTCTTTGTAGCCTCACTGAGTTTTTTGACTCAGATGTGAACATTTTTTTTCCTGTTGCGTAGGTTATAGGCTTGACTATTAGTCGGGGAATGAGGGAGAACTTAGTTTGTGACGAATTGTATTACTTTGGTAATCTAGATAGAGATTTGAAATTATGATATTTGTTTTAAATATAAAATGTTAATGTTTCCACTGTGTTTAATTAAAATAATTGTAGTGCTTTGTGATACTTTGTAGCCTTGTATAAATTATCGTGTAGAAGTGCAGCTTATACGGCGGTTGCCACATGCCCAAAGTAGGATTTGGGCATGGCAGGTAATTTTATGAAGTCAGTTTATGAAGCCAGTCATAGGCTATTTGTGGGTCAGTAGTACCCCCAAAAGGTATGATACCTGGCTGTCTCTTATTTTTTATCCACGCAGCCACTTGCTTCACCCAAGGGTTAATTTCATACTGCTCTCCAACCTGAGCAGTAGCCTCAACTGGCATCTGAAATACCCTAGGGATTGGCTCTACAGGAGTATGAGGAAACTGAACGGGTATCGGAGCTAGTGTAGTAGGCACTGTATCAGGTGATACTGCTTGTGTAGTTCTTTGAGCAAGTTGCACAACAGGTGGTGTTACGTGTTGTGCTTGAATCTGAGGTATAATATTCGCTATTGTGGTCCTCACAGTGGCTCCCATAGCATTTCCTACTGCCTCAACTATCATGCCTCTCAACATATCAGCAAACTCCAAATTTAGTACTATGGCAGGTGGAACTTCAGCTGGTCCTAGTGGTACTGGCTCCTCCACTCCAACAGGTTCTGGCTCAAGGATTGGTATAGATGGAAGTTTAGGCTCTGCTTCCTCAGGTGCAGGAACCTCGGACTAGGTGCAGGTAATATAGCCGGTACCCCCACCTTGTCTCCTCTTCCTTGAGCACTAGCCTTAGTAGCTTGTTTTGTGGCTTTTTGGTTCGGTTGAAACAGAACCTCCAATAATAAGTTCTCTATAGTCTCATATGTAAGACTCTAGTTATCCCTATATTCTTCTAGGTCAAGTTTTTAAAAAAACACAGCACATCACAAGCACAATATAAAATCGACATAATCTGCAATAATTAAAACACACAATGAACAATTAATTTACTCCCTAACATCAACCACAATAAGCATAGAAACACAACAGAAGCAAAGTAAGAAAAATATAAGGCTGAAAGCTTAAGTCCACATATCCCTATAATCATCCAATCTTCTCTTTACCCTAGAAGGTTGACTCACAAATGTTCTTAACCCTATGGTGTACCCTAAGTTCCTATCCTTACTTTTAATGACATCTTTTTAACGTAATGTTTGATACTACCTTAGTTGTCACACCCCAATCCTCCCCTTTGGGCACGTGACAACTACCATATAAGCTGCACTTCACATCACAACTTATACAAGGCTAGAAGTATCAAAATCACACAACTAGCGGAAATATCAACAATTAATATTTAAATCCAACACTATAAAATCATAATCTCCAGCTATCTAGATTGCCCCGTCCTACTGACCAAACCTGTAACCTGCGTAACAGAAAAAAATGTGTGTATCTGAGTCGCAAGACTCAGTGAGGTTACAGAGAGAGCAGCCTAAAAATGGGTAAAAGGTATTGTACAAACTAACAAGATGACATATCCACTAAATCACACATCAAATCAACATGTCAACAAGCACAGTGTAACAATCACCACAAATCTTATCACATGAAGCATATAATAGCATCACTAATCAACAAAGTATAAGAAATATGATCGTAATAGCAAAACAAATATCCAAGATGTCATAGTATCCTCAAAGCTACTTCATCATTTTTTCAAACTACTCCCAGGGCAGCTAGCCTATGTTCAAAGAAAATCCCTCGTCAGAGATTACCTTGAACCCGTCAGTGTCAACTCTACATCTCTATCCTATATGCCCGTATACTGACACTAGCAGAAGGAGCTGGTGACCATGGCACCCCTTCTATATATCATAAGTACCATAAATCACTATAATTATGCCCCATGATAGGGCCACCACACTAAATCATAAACCACACCATGTATATCTTGATCTGCTGAGATATCCTGCATATGCTACCAATGAACCTAAACTGCTCAAGAACCCACATCTTGAGCATATCAGTGTCCTCAGGTTGACAAACATTGTAGTGCATTGAACGGTACTGTTCCTAGCACACCATCTACCTTATAGTAACATAAATAAATTTAGTTCTGTAGTGAAGTGAGATCCTGGTTGCACCAAAGCATCTGTGGTTAAATCAATCAAACTTGCCCCTCTATCTTAGTTAGCACAAGGCTCCCCACCACATGTTGGTACATAGCGGCCTAAGAACTTAATGTCATCTCTTAGATTATTATAACCCTAAGATGTCTAAAGTCCTTAGTTATATGTCACTTAAGACCACTCTAGGTGTTAACATAACATAAATGTCACGTCCCAATCCTCCTTTGGGCACGTGGGAATCACCGTATAAGCTGCACTTCTATACCACAACTTATACAATGCTAAAAGTATCACAAAGCACCATAATTATTTTAATTAAACATAGCAGAAGCATTAACATTTTTCATTTAAAATCAAAATCTACAAATTCAAATCTCTATCTAGATTACTAAAGTAATACTATTCGTCAAACTAGGTTCTCCCTCACTGGATGGTGCTATAAGTACCTTTACTACAACAGTTTAACTACAGTTCCATTGGCTACCTACAGAGAGAGGGGGCATGGGCGAAAGTGTGTGACTTCATGATGGACAATTGGATAATTCCTGACCGATCTCGGGTCATTGGACTAGCTATAGATACTAGGTAGTGAGGTTTAATAGGTAACTCAGGAAAAAGGGGGCTCTGGTTCCACTTTTTCATATTCTTACCTTGATTTGGGTACCCTATGATGATTGATACATGTAAACCCCCAATTGTTTTTAGAAATATATAAATGTGATAATAAATAAATATTTGTATATATGTATATATACACATAACTAATAAATGATAATAAATAGCAATAAGATAGTAAAATTTAGATTTATATATATATAGATATATAAATAAATCATGTATAAAATAGATTCTTAGCTAGATTTAGAGTTGAAATGAAATCTTTTTTTAAATATATATATAAATAAATACAAGTGAATATATATATAAAAAAGTAAGATATATATATGTGAGACATACTTATAAATATACATACTAGTAAGAATAATTTACAATATGTATATATAGGTATATAAGAATAGATATATAGGTATTAAAATAAATTTACTTTTTAGAATTAATTACGGGTTAGTAGAAAAAGGAGGCCAAGACAATTATGTTAGATTTCCTTATTTACCTCATCATCAGACCATCTAAACCTAACTCTCTATATCTCTACCTTCACACCCCTCTATCGCCAATATTACCTTTGGGAAATGGGTGATGCGAGAGTGGAAGCTAACGACACCGATGCTCGAAATCACAGATGGAAATAATAAATTCGAATGATTAAGGTTGATGCCCATTCCCTAAGTAATACAAATATCTAATTTTTGGGATATGCGGTAGAAATCGTCACTACCGTAGATTTTGGGTATCATATTGTATTATTTTTTTAATGAATTTTTCTCTCATGTCTTTAATTTCTTTCTTTAATGAAATTATTTGAGGATATTGTTATTAATTTAATTTTGAATATTAAGATGATTAAAAATATTTCATTTTATATACATCTCTTAAATCATAATGAATGTATATATTTTTCTTTTGTCTTCATTTACCTGTACGTGATGATTCCTAGTAATTTAATCAAAAAATATTGTTTTTAAAAGTAATATTTAGAAATAATATATGATATTAGGTAGATTCAAGAATCAAATAAAAAGAAATGCCAATTATAATAATAATTAAATATATATTTAAAGTCTACAATTGTTCTCTATTAATAAAAATTGGACATTGAGGATAAAGATGATTTATAAAATAATTATCTTCCTGACATCTAATAATAATTTAATACTCAAAACTATGTAATAACCTAAGTATTGCTTGCTGCCATAGGTTGTTACATATGATAAATCATCCATTCCTAATATTTATATCTCTATATATATTAGATAAATATCTTTTTCTAGTTTAATAAATATTTATATGTTGTAGTAAATATGGAGACTTTAGATATTAAATTCTATTTGTTTCTTAGTATAATATATACAACTGTAATTATTTTATTAGAGAGTTAGACAACATATTGAATAGAAAGTTATGCTTTTAAAATTTAGTAACTTAGTACAGTATTTACATGTTCCAAAAATAGTTGTGTTTTTGTTATTGTATTATTAAATTAAAATGATTGAGAAACACTTTGTTGCACTTCTTTTCTTGGATGTTTTCTTCCATACTATGGTAAAAAAATTTGTCATTTCTTGCACTCAATATTTTCTTAGTCGTATGCATGAGTGACATTAAACAATGAATATCGAAATACTTATTTTGTTCCTTGTCTTCTATTCAATAAAATACTTTTGGTCTTAGATCTTATATCAATTGATAAATATTTCATTTGTTGAATGTTGAAATGCTTCCAACAACGAAAGTAAAAAAGTTTTCTATTGTATTAAGCTGAGGTTTTCATGATGCTAAATAGGAAATAAGAAAAGGGAGTAGGGTTAGATACTTGATTTCATGAGTATTAGAAAATTTAATTGTTCTTGCAAATTGATAAGGAAACATTATGCAGCGATGATGATTAAACATGGTAGGGCTATCTATTAAATTGTTAATTTAAAAGGCTCAGGTACGTTGTTGTTTCGGCTAGTTTACAGCCGCTGCAGTAGACCTCTCAAGTGGGCAGTTGTTAATAAATTCTTATACTATCCATAATGTGCATTTTGTTACTACTTTATAGAATGTAAATTAATTGCAATGATATGTTATATGATATGTTCTCCCTTATGCTTGTGTTATTAAATTCTAATGGTGTATGACACTAGGAACACAAAGATGACATATGAACATAGAACACATAGAGGACATATGAACATGCTAGGAGATAAACAAAACGTGTTAGGTGATATATTTACATGATAACCTAAACTAGTTAGAACACTTAGAGATATAGACCTGAACTTCCTAGGAACATGAACTTCTAAGAATCATATAGGTCTATATAACATAGTATTTCTCTCACAAATGGTAGGTACCATTTGTGTTAGTCTAATGATGGGCAACAGAGGTATCACTCGATCTATCCTTTAGCATTCGGTGAGTACTAGCAAGGGGGTTCTTGCCAATTGCCCAAATATCCCTATGGCATGCATCCAAAACTAAAGTGTTGGGAGCCGAGGAGCTCACTGTAGCCGCATTGCCTAAGGACTAAGGTGTTTGTTGACGCTGACATACCTCAACTGAGTCCTGCAGGCTTAGGAGGTAGTCCGGATAGCCAGAGTTTTACACGTGTTGGATCCGGCAAGTCAGGCCATAAGTATATATATATGTCAGCAGGTGATCCTGCTGTAAAGTAGAAGTGTAGTGCTACATGGTGTCTCGTATCGTAGGGTCTATGGGAGACGTACGATACGATAGTCTCGGAGCGCGGTCCGAGTAAAAAGTTCGCGAGACTAGAAGGAGAAGGAACCGTGGTCACCCGCCTTCTCTGCCAACATTAGTACAACGGGCTTAGGCAGAGACTTAGTCTGGCACAAACGGGCTTACGGTAGTCCCCTGCCAGGGTTTACCTTAAGCATAGGCAGGCAGCCTTAGGAGATAGTATTTGAAACTAGAAACTTAGAAATATCTAGATACATATTTAGACTTTCAGAATTTAATTATTTAATTATTCATATGCCTTCCTTCATTGTTATTTGATGATTTGATATTGATATAATTGCTGCTCATCCGGACATGAAATGTTAGCCCATTACTTTGCTTGGAGAAGTTTCTATCTGTAGGCACTAAGTCGTAAGACTTAGCACATGTAAATTTTCCCCCGCGCGCAGGTATCGAGATACAACTTAGAAGACTGCGAGGGATGATGGGTAGCAGGGTCGAACGCTAAAGAAGGACATTATTAGAACGATTTAATTGGTATGATGTATACAACATATAATGTAGACGGACTGTATTGATTTTGTAAGAACCTATGAGTTAGATGTAAACTTATTTAGTGAACTTAACTGTAGAACTTTTCATTTATGCTTGAGTTATATGGTCTTGTTAGCCTTGTATGAGTGGGACATCACTCATACGACGGTTGTTATGTGCCCGACAGAGGGTCGGGATGTGACAATTAAAGTGGTACCAGAGCAGGTTTAGAAAATTTACGAAATTATTCATGTGATTTAGGATAAGGGATATGCTGTTGATACAGTCCATAGGTAAAGATTGGGTAAACAAGGGTGAGAGTGACAAAGGATTAGGAATACAATTCCCTTGATTAAACTTTTCCTTTTCACCTCTCTGCACTTCCTTGTTTGATAAGTTGCTTGCTACAGGCTATTTAACTATTTTTAGTGGTTTTGATTAATTATTTGTTTGTTCATCAAGTTATTTAAATTGATTGCTTGTATATTTTCTTTGCTAGCCTCTACCTTAACTCAAAGGTATTATTTTAAAACACAAGGGTACTACTAAAATTCATTACTACGTTGCAATTATAAAATGGCTGTTTTGTTCAATGAAAGAAAGGACTAGTTATTTGAAGTCCATGTCGTTACCTTCCAACAAATGTGGCTCCTACTATTGCTTGGGTACATAAGTGCTATAAGTAATGAGTGCTCTGAATTTAGCCATAGTTGTGAAATAAATAACTTCTCCCTATATGATTGAAAAATTAGAATGTAAACCCTGGTGT
Source organism: Thalia dealbata (assembly GCA_030544415.1). Taxonomy (NCBI): domain Eukaryota; kingdom Viridiplantae; phylum Streptophyta; class Magnoliopsida; order Zingiberales; family Marantaceae; genus Thalia; species Thalia dealbata. The sequence goes on from CM060458.1 coordinate 15,170,048, forward strand.
ACTTTCCATGGACAGATGTAAGAATTTAATCTACTATTCCTACTACTAGAATATACTCCACTATATTGTGGATGCCATGACTTAAATTGACTTAACTTGGATCATCATTTGGTGGTTAAAACCTTATTGCCAAATCCTCCCTTGTAGAATTTATTTTTAGGATATATGCTTTTATACTTTATTCAATTCTATCGCTATTCAGTTAATGCGCAAGTTACGTTAGTTTCATGTTTTAAATTTTTTAATCATACTCGGCATTAGTTGGTACTAACTTCACTAGTTATAATTCTATGTTAACCTATTCTCAATCTCCAAGAATTTTAAATCTAGGGGGATATATTATCTCTCCTTACATTTAATTATAGAGAAGAATTAAATTCATAATAAACATATGCTCCATCGACTTCCTTCGATGGTAAAATCACTATGAATGACTAAACCACCTAAATGCCTTGTTATAGAGTGATGGCTTGAGGTCGTCCTATCATGGTATCATATAAACTCCTAGCTATGTCTAACAATTGGTTAGGTTGCTTGATACCAATGACTATGAGGTGAAAAACGAGAGGATTGATGTCACAGTGTGGGAACTAACAAAAAAACTTGATCCTCTAATTCTGATGCAGTTCCTTGTTATAGAGTGATGGCAACAATATAATGCTGCAATGGCTTATAGTAAGTATGACAATCCATATCCTCATGGTTTAATTTAAAAATATTGAAGTAGGTCTTTTTGTAGTAATACCTAGTAGATGGAACAAATTCACATGTTTTTTAGTATATTTTGCACCTAATATTGTTAATAAAAAAAAAACTTTGCTTAACTTCATCTTTTCTTTGATTAATCCATCTTTGTTGAATTTTTGCTCAATTTGGTTGCTTGGACTGATTTTAATATGGAATTGGTGTAAAGTTTGTTCTGCAAGTATTTTCAAAGAATTTATAAATATTGGCCGATTGTTTTCATCAATTCTTTGTATTTATTTAATTTAATCTTAATTGATGGTATGCTATCTCCCCCACCTTCCTCCCATTTCCCTATGTACTCCATCCTTCTTATTAATTATGTTATCCTTTTCATTACTTGATGTTATGAATATAGGTTAATAATGATGGAGGTGGAGTGATTCGAATTGAGGTTGGCACTAGGAAAATATTAATAAATTCCAATTTACTAGATATCATATAATGATGTTGTTTTATAGTATTTTGCTTTTGAATGTGGGTTTGATGGTGTTATTTTGGCGAGCTTATGATGAGTGTTTCATGTGCTTTGATTGATGAGTTGATGATGTGGTTTGCTGAGTTTTTTATAGCGCTTTGATGACTTGGAATTTGATTGTTGAGTTTTCATGATAATGATGAGTTGTTGATGCTTATGGTGAGTTTCTCATGGTTAGTTGATGAAGTTGATGATGATATTGTTTTGCTGAATTTTTCTTGATGGGTGATTAATTGGATAGGTAAATCATTGTTGATTTGATTGTGGATTTAATGGTAGTGGTGGAATTGTTGATGTGGTTTGATTTATGTTGAATGTTTTGTTGACGTGGAATTTCATATGGTGAGTTATGTGGAATGTTTTGTTGATGTGGAATTTTTTTATGTTGAATGTTTTGTTGATGTGGAATTGCATATGGTGATTTATGTTAAATGTTTTGTAGGTGTTTTATGTTGATTGTGATATGGAATTGTTGTTGACTGATTTATGTAGCATGTGTTTGTTTTTGAATGCTGATGTGGGGGCCGTGCCGTGAACCGTTTGTTTGCTTTTGCTGAATTTAAATTTTAAATATTGAATGTGGTGGCTGAATGTTTTGCCGAATTTAAATATTGAATGTTGTGACTTCGTGGGGTTTGTTATCAATGTTTTAATGGTGTTATGTGATAATGTTTCTAATGGTTTTAATTTTGAAAAATTGTGTGCTATGTTGTGTTGTTGGAAATAATGTGCCAATTTGATTTTTATGTGTTATGTGATAATGTTAATGACTTTGATGATATTAGATTCATTGTTATTGGCGATTGTGGGTGTTTACATGGTGATTGCTTATATTGTGGTGACGATTTTTGATGATGATTAATTATTGATTGTTTAGTGATGGTTTTGATTAATATGTTGTTGTTGAGTTGTTCGTGTTTCATTTTCATGATAATGTGAGTACTTTGTTTTCATGATAACGTGATTATGTGGTGGTTTAAAAAGGTGCTTTGATGGATGGTTTGACGATGTTGGTTGTGGGCATTTGACGAGGCTTTGATGTTTATAAATCGGTGTGTTTATGTGATGAATGTGGTGGTTTTCAATGAAGGTGAATTTTTGTGAGTTGTTGCAATGGTGTTTTAAATTGTTGTTATTTGTGATATGATGATTTTTGCATGTGTTGGTATATTAATGTGAGGATTTGGTTTCTTCCTTCCTCTCGCCCATTATAATCTCCTTCCCATTTCCCTATTTCCTCTCATTCTTCTTTGCTATTCTTTCCTACTTGAGACTTTGCATATGGTGCAATAATTGGGAATGTAGTGAAAATCGAGGGAAGGTTGGCATTAAGGAAAGATTGTTGGAGGGTTATTAGTCATGTGTATGGATTGCGAGTTATTAGTGATCAAATAATCTCTATCATATTAGATTACAAAGATTTTATTTTAAATAAAATCTTTATTGTTTTAGGGATCTTACTCCATCTTGAGAGCTATGTATTATTGGTATGTCTGGATTGGTTCTGAAGTTCAGATCTCCAAACAGGTGCGTTGGTTCATCGAATATAGGATTTATTCAAGCTAGGGAATTCCTGCCGAGGTTTTCTTAGGAAAACTCTTGGATGCCTCAAATATAATAAAATGAAATGCTTATCATGTTTATATATATGGATAAATGCATGTTATGCTTACCATGATATTATCAAAATGCATGTTAGTATGATTTACTTTGTCTACATGCATGATTATGCCATGTTTACCATGCTACTTATTCAACATGTCTATGAATCTTGTCCTGCATTCTTTGTTATTTATCTATGCTATGATAGCACTACCACCATGCAGTATCAATAAGAATAATGACATGTTAGAAATTCTTAGGAGACATCACTAGAAAACAGACAGGAAGGGGTACTGCTTGCAGACCCCGTTTGACCACCGCTTACCGCGGATGGTTAGAATGGTAATACTCCACCACACACCACTCCCGAGGTTATGCATAGCTTAGATACTGGGAGTACCACTCCCGAGGTTATGCATAGCTTAGATACTGGGAGCTGGTAGGGAAAGAACTGTACAAACTCCAAGGTCACATTAGACCGGATATACGGAGTGAGTCCCTACCTAGAAAGTCATACCCGCACGTGTGCCGTCTAGGCGACACCGTGATAGTCTTGAGATGGCTAGCCGGGACGAACCAAAACAAGAACCTAGCAAATATGTTGCCGAGGTAGTAGCATTCCGGCGACAGCTAGTCTGCACACCTCTTGGCAGGCATCGCTGCTCGGGGATTGGGACGGTGACATCCCTCCGCATAGCCTTGGACAGTGGATCCGTAGACCACACGGCTACCATCCTTGACGTTCTGCAGACGATCGGATGGGTAGTCCGGATCCTAGGGTTGTATTATATCGACTAGCCGTGGTCGATGGTCTTGTTGATGGTGACCCCGTCTTCGGATGGTGTTGTAGTACTACACGAGTCGTCGTTGCCCCTACGGAGTCCGGGGAGGATGTAAGGGCATGACAGTTTCGCTAGGGGAGGCATCGTAGGCGACTAGCGAGACAGAGGAGAGTGATCAAGGGTCACCCGTCACCTCCGCCAACATCAGTGCAGCGGGCATAGGGAGAGACAGAGACAAAAAGGCACTGATAGGCTTATGGGAAGTCCTCGACGGAGGAATTTCTCTAAGCATAGGCTGGCAGCCCGAGTCTTGAGATTGATAGTCACAGAACATAGTAGATGACATTCTAGCGACATTGACGACATAGTTACTAGAGACAGCATAGATGACATCTAGTGCTACACCTGTTGTATATGATTACACAGTTATTTTGCATTTATGATATGTTTCACATGTTTTGTATTAAAATGACTATTAATAAACCCAAGGCATCCTAGATTAATCCTCCTAGCCTTTGATTTCCTTACTCGGTTTCGAGCCGTAAATTCGCACTAGGCCGCAAGGCTGAGCACACCACTTTTCCCCGTGTGTGCAGGTTTGTTAGACGATCATATGAGACGGTTGATGAGGATGAGTCCATCGACGGATCTATTCTTTATTTATCGATACCTATTGTCTTAGAGTTGTAGTAGGTTTATCGGGACTGTGTTGATAGATTTGTATAGATGATTTGATTACGTATTCCGCTGTGAAAATGTGTTTATGGATTGTATGTATCACTTGATGCCTTGTATGGGTTGGTTGGGCTCATACGGCGGTTGTCACGTGCCCGACGGTAGGGTCGGGGCATGACAATTAAAGTAGTATCAGAGCTTAGGTTGGATTACATAAGGACTAAAGTGATATAAGCTTCAGTCTTATTGACCTAAAGAGTAGAGTGACATTAGAGCTTCAGCTCAGAGTCTCCCATACTCAGTCCCGATATAGTTAGGACTAGGAGAGCGTCCGTAATTGGTAAGATCTATCGACCTAGACCTATACACGATAGTCTTTAAATGCGTTTAGATATACCAACGCAATCTGATTATTTAGGAAGTATGAACTCGTTATGCTACATCATATTATCTCAATCTATTAGTTCTCATTGTGAACAAAGTTTATTGTTCTTGATCATTCTAATATGATATCTCTTTATTATTCATCATGGATATATATCTCATGCAAATCTTTGCAGCGATTAATTCTTAAATCTTGGGACTATTGTGATTATTGTTCCAAAAGGTTTGATCTAGTATTTACATTACATTAATCTAACTTGATATTTTGATCTAGCCTACATTTAGGCTAATTTTGTTTGAACCGAATCTTTATCGGAATCGCTTTTGTTGACTTCTTTCTAGATCTATAAATTTATCTATTGAGGAACCTACATAAAACTAGCAGAAGGTTGTAGATCGATATTTTGACTGACATTTGATATTATATCTGAATTAGCTCTTTACACTTGCAACTCTATATGCAGTACTTAGAGCTTTTTGTGTATATTCCATGTGCAGCTCTATTTTTACATTGTGAGCTTGCAGAGTACTGTATTACTTTCTCCATTTCTACCATACTATAGTTTTCCTTATTTCCCTCACTTGAGATATTTTAGTGGATGCATTATATTCTTGCTGCTTACATGTGCACTTGTTATACTTCTGCAATTTCACGTTTGCAACTTGTTTTATTTTATAATTCTCTATTCTCAACTTCGGTAGCCATCGACCTTTCATATCGTTATGTATCCTTTCATCATTATGGACACTATGGCTGTTGCTCACCTTTGAGTAGTTTATGCAGTGATACATAACATTTTCTGAACTTGGAGCAGCATCCTACGTATCAGTATTTAATGTAGCTATTCCTTTTAGTTGACATGTACTTGTTCCAAGTTCTCTGCCATAAAATTCTTTACCTTTTGGTTATTTCTCCTAAATTTCACATCAAACTCAGCTTGAGCCACTGCATGTTTTCTCCTTCTTTCAATTGGCATGGACTTCGTATTATTATTCTATACTCATGCATGTCAGTCAAATATCAACCAATCTTACAGAACTTATATCTTGCATATTAACCCGCAGTGAAGTGAGTCGATCAAGGATTGTGATTATTTGGTGAGGGATTTCATTGTAAGGGAAAATTGTTTATCCATTTTATTGGAATAGTAAGTTCATTTTTTGGAGGACCAAAAATATTTAAGGGGGGGAGTACTTGTAAACCCTCACCCTTGATTTACCCAAAAAAAAAAAAAAAAAAAATTTCCCGATTCAAGTGAACCGGCGAGCTGGCCGGTCCAGATGAACCGAAATGAACCGGTCTGCTCGAACCGACCAAATCCAAGCCCTAAACCCTTTTCCCCAAATTCGATTCGGCGAGCTCCTTCATTTTCCCCTTCAATCGATTGGAGCCATTGGAGCCACCGAACTGCCGCAGCTCAATCTCGCCGATGGTTTGCAGCAGCCACCTCATCATCAATTTATCGCCTACTCCCACGCAATCTACCAAGGTCGATTCCATCTATCCCTTCCCTCTTGATTTATTGTCTATATATATCTTAATTTCAGTTGGTGTTCTGAATGTTCTTGGTGGTGGATGTATTTGGTGATAGAATACTAGTGGGTGATGTGATGAACTAGGATGATTAAATTCATGCTATCTCCCCCACCTTCCTCCCATTTCCCTATGTACTCCATCCTTCTTATTAATTATGTTATCCTTTTCATTACTTGATGTTATGAATATAGGATAATAATGATGGAGGTGCAGTGATTCGAATTGAGGTCGGCACTAGGAAAATATTAATAAATTCCAATTTGCTAGATATCATATAATGATGTTGTTTTATAGTATTTTGCTTTTGAATGTGGGTTTGATGATGTTATTTTGGCGAGCTTATTATGAGTGTTTCATGTGCTTTGATTGATGAGTTGATGATGTGGTTTGCTGAGTTTTTTATAGCGCTTTGATGACTTGGAATTTGATTGTTGAGTTTTCATGATAATGATGAGTTGTTGATGCTTATGGTGAGTTTCTCATGGTTAGTTGATGAAGTTGATGATGGTATTGTTTTGCTGAATTTTTCTTGATGGGTGATTAATTGGATAGGTAAATCATTGTTGATTTGATTGTGGATTTAATGGTAGTGGTGGAATTGTTGATGTGGTTTGATTTATGTTGAATGTTTTGTTGATGTGGAATTTTATATGGTGAGTTATGTGGAATGTTTTGTTGATGTGGAATTTTTTTATGTTGAATGTTTTGTTGATGTGGAATTGCATATGGTGATTTATGTTAAATGTTTTGTAGGTATTTATGTTGATTGTGATATGGAATTGTTGTTGACTGATTTATGTAGCATGTGTTTGTTTTTGAATGCTGATGTGGGGGCCGTGCCGTGAACCGTTTGTTTGCTTTTGCTGAATTTAAATTTTAAATATTGAATGTGGTGGCTGAATGTTTTGCCATTATCAATGTTTTAATGATGTTATGTGATAATGTTTCTAATGGTTTTAATTTTGAAAAATTGTGTGCTATGTTGTGTTGTTGGAAATGATGTGCCAATTTGGTTTTTATGTGTTATGTGATAATGTTAATGACTTTGATGATATTAGATTCATTGTTATTGGCGATTGTGGGTGTTTACATGGTGATTGCTTATATTGTGGTGATGATTTTTGATGATGATTAATTATTGATTGTTTAGTGATGGTTTTGATTAATATGTTGTTGTTGAGTTGTTCGTGTTTCGTTTTCATGGTAATGTGAGTACTTTGTTTTCATGATAACATGATTATATGGTGGTTTAAAAAGGTGCTTTGATGGATGGGTTGACGACGTTGGTTGTGGGCTTTTGACGAGGCTTTGATGATTATAAATCGGTGTGTTTATATGATGGATGTGGTGGTTTTCAATGAAGGTGAATTTTTGTGAGTTGTTGCAATGGTGTTTTAAATTGTTGTTATTTGTGATATGATGATTTTTGCATGTGTTGGTATATTAATGTGAGGATTTGGTTTCTTCCTTCCTCTCACCCATTATAACCTCCTTCCCATTTTCCTATTTCCTCTCATTCTTCTTTGCTATTCTTTCCTACTTGAGACTTTGCATATGGTGCAATAATTGGGAATGTAGAGAGAATCGAGGGAAGGTTGGCATTAAGGAAAGATTGTTGGAGGGTTATTAGTCATGTGTATGGATTGCGAGTTATTAGTGATCAAATAATCTCTATCATATTAGATTACAAAGATTTTATTTTAAATAAAATCTTTATTATTTTAGGGATCTTACTCCATCTTGAGAGCTATGTATTATTGGTATGTCTGGATTGGTTCCAAAGTTCAGATCTCCAAACAGGTGCGTTGGTTCATCGAATATAGGATTTATTCAAGCTAGGGAATTCCTGTCGAGGTTTTCTTAGGAAAACTCTTGGATGCCTCAAATATAATAAAATGAAATGATTATCATGTTTATATATATGGATAGATGCATGTTATGCTTACTATGATATTATCAAAATACATGTTAGTATGATTTACTTTGTCTACATACATGATTATGCCAACAGCGCTGTAATTCTGCACCATGGCAGGATCACCATACAAAACAACAATCACATCCGTCTCCAACCTGGCAAGCTGAGACACACTCTATACCATACCAATGAACCTAGACTGCTCAGGGATCCCACCACTGTTGAGCATGCCGGAGTCTTTCAGGTTCCCTAGCCTCGGTAGCGCATGGGACGGTACTGTTCCTCGTACACCCTCTACCCTGGTGTAACATAATTAAATTGAGTTCTGCACCAAAGTGAGATCCCGGCTTCACCAAAGTATTAGTGACTAAGTCAACCGAACGTGCATTTCTACCTTACTAGCACATGGTTCCTCACCATATGTTGGCACATACTAGTCTAAGAACCCACACATCATCTCCTAGGTTATCATAACCCTATGATGTTCTAAGTTCTTAGTCATATATCAATCTAAATCACTTTAGGTGTTCTCATAACATGAACCTAAAGTATCTCAAGTTTTATCTCATGTCCACATGTTCCATGTTCTTACTAGGTGTCTCTACATCTCTAGTAACATGAACATATTAATTAATCAACATACATGAGCATAAAACATCAATAGCATGCATATAACAACATCATATATATACCAGCATGGTATAACTAGCAACTCACATTAGGAGTGGGCATATTATTGCATCATACATGAACTAGCATGATATAACTTTCAACAACTCACATGCTAATTAAATATGTAACAAAGCAGATATATCACTTATTAGCATGCACAATAATTAACAACTGCCCTTAGGACTCAGCATCTGTAGTAGGCCAATTTAATTTGAAAGAATAAAACCCTCACCTGAGTCTCAAGCAGATCTTTAAACAAGAATCATAGCTTGGCAGTGATTCTTAAGAGTAAGCAAGCAAGCAAGACAAATCCTTCCTACTTCAACATAAATCATAGTTTGGCTCTGATTTATCAAGCGACAGCACAACAATACACAATTTCCTAAAATAAATCCAATACAAACAAGCAAGCATGCATAAATAACATATCTCAAACAATCCTCTTAACTAACCCCACTACTCACAACCTCACATCAAATTTTTTAGTTAATTTATTTTTAATCCATTAAACTATTTAACAATTTAAATAAGTACAACCACCATAGTTATACATCACACCAACTCTAGCTACACATGTATAATATGTTTACATTTAAATTACACAATAAGAACCCAAACTAAATTTCTATTTGCACAATCATATCATTCTAGCAATTTAATCTACTATACTACCTAAATTAATCTAAAAATAATTTTAATAGTTATGTGAAAATCAAATCACTATATATAAATCTATTAAGTCACAATTTCTCTAATTTTATTATATATAAATCTATTAAGTCACAATTTCTCTAATTTTATTATATATAAATCTATTAAATCACAACTTCTCTAATTTTATTAAATAGCAAACTAAGTAATCTAATTACCTAATTTAATTACAATATAAAATGTATAAATTCCGTAAAAATCTCAATTAAATTATTTTAATTCTGTTTAACGTGAATTAACATAATAACACTTATCAAAATATTCTTTAAAGCAACTATCATCCAAATAATTTATTTAACACATAAATAAACTTGAACCACTTCAATTAGTTCAAAATACCACCTTAATAGTTCAGAAAAATTCTAATTAAATCATAAAAAATATATCTAAGCATAAACTAGTTCAGAAAAATTTTAATTAAATCATAAAAAATATATCTAAGCATAAACATGCATTATAATTTATTTTAAATTTTTCTGATATCATTTATGCACTCAAAACCCTGAACCCAACCTAACCTAAAATAATTCAAAAGACAGGTATAAAATATGTTAAAAAATTTAAATAAATTTCTTAAGACTCAAAACTCACCAATCAAGCCTTATCCACTTAAACCAAATTAAACCGATCAACAAGCCGCGAAACCAGCCAACGCACAGTCGAAACACAACTAAACTGGCCGTTCACCGAACCGAGCCAACACACACGCGACACACGTTGTCAGGCTAAGTAGGCATGGAAAGACCACAACCCACAACCCATTGTATGAGTAGATTTGATATTAAAGGTGTGAAGGAGGGCACCATCCCTTAAATAAGATCAGGTTGCAACTCCTTTCCAAGAATTCCTGATGTGGGACTAAATATTTCTTAAATAGAAAAGTATACAACTCATTTTTAAAATTTCCTGATATAAGACTAAATATTCCTTAAATAGAAAATGATGCAATGATACATGAGACCAGTAGCCAATGCAAGTATTGAACTTGTGAACTTTGTGTCATTAACACAATGCTTTAACCAACTATGTTAATAGGCCATGTTATTATTATTATTATTATTATTTATTTAGTTTATCTAAAAGAAAAATAGGGTTTACAATTCCTCTCCCCTCTAAGATTTTTGATCCTCCAAAAATAACAACCCAACCCCTTTAAGTTTTCTACACTTTCTGCTCCCCTTTAAGACACATAACAGCCTAAAGAAATCATTCGATCAATTCAAAAAAAATTTCAAACAATTTATCAAACAAGAATACAACCAAAGCAAAGACCAAGCAAATAATTTTGGATATTGGGCCTTAATTTGGGATTCGGTGTCACGCCCCGACCCAACCGTCGGCCACGTGGCAACCGCCGTATGAGCCCGACAGACCCATACAAGGCATCAAGTGATACATACCATTCATATACATCGTTTATGCAGCGGAATATACAATTAAATTATCTAACTCAAAATTTCTAACACAGTCCCGATAAACCTACTACAATTCTATAATAAAAGACATCGAAAAATAAAACTAGACCCGTCGACGGACTCATCTTCATCAAATCTCTCGGACGGTCATCTAACACACCTGCACACACGGGGAAAAGTGGTGTGCTCAGCCTTGCGGCCTAGTGCGAAATTACGGCTCTACCGAATAAAGAAATCAAAGGCTAGGAGGAGTATTCTAGGATGTCTTTGGTAATTAATCATCATCTTTCATGCCAGATAATTTAAACAATTTATATATATATAGACAACATAAATAAATAAATAAATGTGTACACGCCACTAGATGTCACTTAAGTTATGTCTAGTGTTCACATCAATAGTCTGTCACCTACATCGTAATCATACTTTGAAGCTATAAAACTCAGGCTGCCAGCCTATGCTTAGTGAATACCCTAGCTAAGAGTATCAGTAAGCCCATCAGTGCCTTTCTGTCTCTGTCTCTACCTATGCTCGCTGCACTGATGTTGGCAGAGAGGATGGATGACCTAGAGTCCCTCTCAAGTTGTTTCACTAGTCGCCAACCATGCCTCCCCTAGCGAAACCGTCGTGCCCTTACATCCTCCCCGGATTTCCGTAGGGGCCACGACAACCCGTGTAGTACTACACACTGCCCGTAGACAGGGTCATTTCTCTTAAATCTCATCGGCCACGGCTAGCCGGAATAACCACCCTAGGATCCGGACTACTCATCCGATCGTCTGCAGACGTCAAGGGTGATAGCCGTGCGGTCAACGGATCCACTGTCCAAGGCGTCGCATGTGGAATCACCTTCCCAGTCCAATAGCTGTCGACGTCTATCGAGATTGGCGCACATCCGCACGATGGGCTGTGGCTCTCGACTCCATCGGTGCCAAGTCCATGGTAGGGTTCATCCTAGCTAACCATCTCAGGACTATCACGAGGCCGCCTACAACGACACTCGTGCGGGTGAAGATTTCGGGTAAGGACTTGCTCCAAATTTCCAGTCTAACCTGACCATGGAGTTTGTACAGTCTCTTACCCTACCAGCTCCCAGTATATAAACTATGCATAACGTCGGGAGTGGTGCTCCCAGTGCTCCGCTATGCATCAACCTCGGGAGTGGCGCCTAACGGGACGTCACCGTTTGACCACCGTCGGAACGCGGCGGTCAACCGGGGCATATGGAAAAAGGCCCCGTTTTCTGTCTAAGTGGCGGTGACATCGCCAAAGGTTCTAATATGTCGTTATTTACTATCTATGTTTGCATGGTAGGTATGCTAGCATAGCATAGAAACACAATAAAATAATATTTAACATGCTTGACATGATACTACGACATATTAGAAACTTAATAAGGAAATCATGGTATATCATGCATGTTAAGTAAATTAAACTAATATGCAAACCAGAGTATATCCTACATGTCAGACAAAAACAAACCAAACTAACATGCAGGCAAGTCAAATCTTATCAAGCATTATGTTTTAACATATTTAAGACATCCAAGAATTTTTCCTAAGAAAATCCCAGCGGGAATTCCCTAGCTTGAATAAATCCTACCATCGGAGAACTAACGCACCTGGGTTAGCGATCCGGTCTTCAGAATCAACCCGCGTAACAACGAATCACTCCGTCAAACTACTCGGATCACGTACCCACGATAAATCCTAATTAACACAATTATTTAAAATCAAATTTAATTCCTTTTTCCCTAAAGTAAATCAAATATTAATTTATCAATCTAACCAAATCATTCAGATACTAATTAACCAAATTTCCATTTTATAATTTAAATTAACATAGTTAAGCTTAGATAAATTTTTTCAAATTTATCCATTTAAACCCATCATCTAGTCCAAGTCACCTAAGGGCCCAAATAACACTCATCAATAATTAATTAGATCAATTAAACATTAATTAGCTATTTAAATCACCAAATCATACTCATGAAAAGTTAAATTATTTTTATTGTTATTTGTATTATTTTATTATTATTTTGACTGGTCAACGGTCCATAGTTGACCCGGTCAATGCGGTGAACATGGTAGACCCGGTCAACGCGGTGGACTCGGTCAACACCATTGACCCGGCCAACGCGGTGGACTCGGTCAACACTATTGACCCGGCCAATGTGGTGGACTCAATCATTATTCATTTGGCTTAACTTGAGTCTGACCCAAGTCTAGCCAGTTCGGTTCGATCGAGTCAGCTCCAACCCATCTAAATCCGAGTCCGACTCGAGTTCGGTTCAAATTAATTTGGTTCAACTTAGGTTCAATTTAATTGATTCAACTCACCTCAACTACACTCAATCCGAACCCAAACTTAACTCGAATTCAATCCAACTAACTTCAATCTGGTTCAACTCAACCCATTCACTAACTCTACTCAATTAAATCATCAATTTTTACTTAACTTAATTTATCATGCTTAATTAATCCACTAAACTTGGTTAATTAACACTAAGCATGTTTAAATTAATCTAAGCATTTCAACAACACTAATTTATTCTAAACGTGTTTAATTACGACTAAACATGCTTAATTAAATCACTAATCGTGATTAGGGGAAAGTAAAGCTACCTTAGCCGAAATCACTATTCATCATCGGAAATACTATTCACCGCCGGAATAGTAGCACCGTCGCCGGAACCCTAACCGCCACCTCGCCGGAGCTCGCGAAATTTGCGACAAACTTGACGGCGAGCTCCGCAAGCCTACGTACGCGTGGGAACCAACGACTACCTGCGCAAAAATCCGGCCATCAACACCAAAAACTCATCTTTTGGGTGGCGTCGCCGGCGAACTTTTAGGGCAAGTTCGCCGGAGGGCGAAATCGCCCAATAACAGGGGAAACGGAGCTCCTACCCTTGTGATCGCACAGAGGAGGCGGAGGGGCGGAGAGTTGCCGGCGAGGTGAGCGGAATCGTAGCTCCACTCCCCGCCGATGTGTAGAGGGTCGAGCAGATGGCAGCAGCGCAACCGCTGCCTCCTGCGTCGGATTCAGGGCAGACGCGGCCCACGAGCTCCCGGAGAGGGCGAGCAGGTCCAACTCCAGCGGCTGAACGTTGCTCCGGCGACCTGGGCGTGGGACGGCGGATGCAGCCGGCGAATTGCTGCGGACGTGAAGTAGGGAGATTCCGGAGGAAATGGGGGTCGCGCACTGCGGATATCCCTCCTTCGAGCTCTCCTTTCTACAACAGGGGACGATGCACAGCAGATGTCGACCTGCGGGCGACGAACATCGATGAGGTGGAGCGGCACCGGTGCTACTCCGCTGCGGGCGATGGAGGGCGAACGACGAACGTGGAGGAAGGACAACGGACGACGATCTGCGGATGCTATCGGCAGACGCAGCTGCTCTGCTGCGGGTGGTCGCGAAGGCGAGGAAGGAGCCGTCGCCGAGCTTCACTTGTTGGGAGTGATGCGCTGCGGCGACGGAGACGGGCGACCACCGACGAACGGTGGGCAGCGAATGAGCTGCGACGGCGGCTGCGAACGGCCGGCGGTGGGCGCGGATGAAATGCGATGGGCAGCTGCAACCACTCCCACGAAGGGGAGGAAGCAGGGGACGGGAGAGGGGCGCAGCAGCACCGCTGCACTCTCCTTGCCGCAGCGCCGGCGATGGACGGCGGACGGCACCGAGGGACGACGGACGGCGAACGCGGCGGGAATTCGCCGGCATTCGCTCCGCTGCGATCGTAGAGGGGGCGAGCGCGAGGAAGGAGGGAAAGCAGGGGAAGGGGCGCGCGGCAGCAACCGACTCCGCCGAGTTCTCCTTGTCACGGCGGAGAGGAATGGGCGGCGAAGGGCGGCTGTGGACGGCAGCAGCGAGCGGTGGACGGCGACCTAACCGAAGGGGCCGCCGGCGTGCTCTGCTGTGGGTAAGGGAGGCGCGCTCGGGACAGAGGAGGAAAGGTCAACCTCCGCCGAGCACTTCCCGACGCGGAGGGAGACCATTGGCGAGTGACGGCGCCGACGAGCTAGAGCAGCGCCGGCGCTGCTGCGGTTGCGGGGGAGCAGAAGAAGAGAACGAAGAAGAAGAAGGAGAAAAAGGAGGAGAAGAAGAAGGAAGGGGCGCCTCGCCAGTGGGAAGAGCCCGCGGCTCTTCTCGCTCGCGTCGACCCCTTCGGACCGGTTCACTCGGACCGGCCAGCTGGCCGGTTCAGTTGAACTGGACCGGAAATTTTTTTTTTTCCTAAAAATAGGATTTCGATGATGGGGGTTTACATTCGGTCTCCCATGTCTCTTTCTCTATACTACCATTTCTTTAGAGCACTCGAAACTAGAGGTACAGTCTTACCCCTCACCACTTCATCACGACTATCAACTATAGCCACTGTCCTAAGCCCACAGCTAGGATCATCTCTCAAAGCAATCGAAGGTGCACTCAGAATATGCGGTGGATCCGACACATATTTCTTAAGCATTGACATATGGAACACGTTATGGATTCTATCATCGTCTACCGATAGCTGGAATCTGTAAGCCACCGGCCTAACTCTCTCCAGAATCTCAGACGGTCCAATATAGATCAGATGCAACTTTCCTCTCAGGTGAAACCAAAAAAAAGTTCTTTCCAAGGAGACACCTCTAGGAACACTCTGTCCCCAACCGCAAAATCTAATAGCCCCCACCGACTGTCTGCATATACTCTTTTGTCTATCATGAGCTGCCTTCAGTCTTGCTTAGATCACTTTAGAAAGAAAGACAGAGTAGAATAAACCTGGTCTAGGGAAGAAAGTCACTGTTCTGGCCAGACAATCTAATTTCATCAACTAATCGCTATGGCTCGATACCCGGTTAATTAATCAACACCTAAGATTACATCAAGGTTTTTTCATACTTAAAGGTATCAAATCAGCTCTTTAGCTCACATCCTAGCATCTCTAAGGGTCGATCAGCCCCCTTAGAAATACCGTGTTCACATAAGAGCTCTGTGCTCCGACATCGGTCAGAACACAAGTAGGTGAACCTATTAAGATCATAGACCTTAAGTTTAGCACTCAATGGAATAAAGAATACAAATTGGTCAACTAAAGGTCTCTAAATAATTCCAACGTTTACATTCAAAATAAGTAACTAAGAGGAACAACAAAGACAATTAAGAAGTTCAAGATGGAGCAATTTAAATTAAGCATCCCAATTAAATTAGTTGACTTAGAAAGATAATGAGACAATCACAAAAGGTTAATTATTATGAAGTATATCATCCCAAGAAGTCATGCAAATAAATCTTTTTAAACATAGAACATTTGGAAGGAAACAGGCTCTCTTCTCAAGGATAACCAATTTGAGATTTCACCCTTCCAAGGAAGATATGGCCATATGAGCCCAGCAAAAGAATGAATCACTAAGGGATTCATCAAGCAATATAATCAAAATCAAGAAGTAAATCGGGGATCCTGGTCCAACACACTCGGCACCGGCACATCATGTAGTCTTACTAACTCATGAAGGTTTTACTTCTAGCCTTTTCCCATCCTAAGGGTTTGCTTCACATCAAAGGGACAAAAATCAA
Organism: Thalia dealbata; assembly: GCA_030544415.1. NCBI lineage: Eukaryota > Viridiplantae > Streptophyta > Magnoliopsida > Zingiberales > Marantaceae > Thalia > Thalia dealbata. The sequence goes on from CM060458.1 coordinate 15,186,528, forward strand.
AGGACTGAAAGAGCACCCGATGATGTTTTGATACTTCAGTCACTGTTTCAATAAATCAAACCATCATACAATGAATTGTATATCAAAACTTTAATACAACCGACCAGTAGTTTTGAAAACCTACTTTAAGGGATAGTAGATAATGTAACTTGGGTTTCCAACAGTTCCTAAATATGAAGTTCCCACTGGATCTAGATTTCTTAATTGATAACTCTAAAAGATTAAAGAAAGATCAATGAATATAGACTATAATTCAATCACTTCAGCTGGTATTCAGGATTAAAATCTAATTACCTTATTTAGCATAGCAGGGTAGGTACTTAGTTAAGTAGAAAGATCTCATTAGGATAGACAGCATGATGGCTGCTGTTACAGCAAGGGTTAAACAACAAGACAAAGGAAAAAATGATTCCTTGAAGATTTGAGAGTAAAATTTCTGGTTGGTTCTTCACATAAGTCCATAGTACTTATTATGCTGAAGAATCATACTTAGATTCACAACTGGGAGATTTTAGATCAAAGATAAAAGAAAAGAATGAATATACATTCTATTTTTGGCATAGACATGACGGATTCAAGTGGAAAGATAAATGGTTTTTCAACTCAAGAGTTTTCAATTTTCGGTACACTAAATTTTTAGGATTTAGTGAACTTTGGAAGGTCATCACTTTCTACATAGAGATCAGATTAAACTAAGATTTTGAATGTAGGTTTTGGCATCAGTGAAGAAGGTGTCTACTAAATTTCATGGGATTTGGATATACAGAGAGTTCAGGCTGATCAGATCTCTGAGACGAGTTAAATCTGATAGTGATTAAATTCGAGATTTATGATACTTGGCTATAATTATTGATACATCTCACTATCTTCATCTTTAGTTCACCCTTTAGTTGGGTTTGAGAATTTATGGTTGAGATTTTGAGGGAGGAATGGCATCACTAAGTGAGAAATACAGTAAGAGTCCTTAATGAAGTAGAGGTAGTAATCCGATCATGCAAGTATATAATAGGAAGACCTTAATGAAAGATAATTGTTACCAATTAAATTGGAAACCAAGGCTAGTTTATTTCGGATATATTAGTTTGACGCAGTAGATATGCTTGTCTAAAATTAGATAGCAAGGTCTTCAATAATCAATATTGAGGATATGTAAGTATGTGAACAAGAGATCAATTCTCTTAATTTAACATGCTAAGAATGTTAACTTTCAGCACTAGGAGTTCATTGAGTTTACTTGCAACCCTTTTTAGATTGTTCAACACCTCGAGGCTCTAGATTGTATTTAGAACCTTTCTTGAAAGGGTCAAGAGTATCACCAAAATGATTTTGAAGATGACAAGGATTAGAAAGCAAAATATACTAAGGAAGAACTGTTAACTATCAATGGAAGAAATATTGAGTTCTTCTAGTGTTAAGGATGGTATCACTTTTTGAATTCCCCCAAGAATACTCAACAAAAGGATGGTTAGTATTTTGAGAATGGTCAGTACCTGAAGAATGGTCACTACTAAAGATTTGTAGAAAAAGGATTGAAACGGATCGGTGAATGACAATGATAGAATAGGTCTTCTCTTCATCTATATAGTTCATGGGTATCAAGATTTTGGTTTTCCTAGTTTAAGGAAGAAGAACTATATTGCATAGTATAGTTCATGTGATACAAAAGTAAGTGATATCTTCGTATAAGACTGTCAGATAGTGCCAAAAGAGTAAGATTGAAGTAGGATAGTAGGTCATGTGACTCCTGAGGTCATACCCTAAGATCACCTAAATATTTATTGTGAATAGTATTGATCTCTAATTATGATTCAGGAGGAAGGGGTGATAAAATCAATGAAAGTTAAGGAATGAAACTATACAATTTAACCAAGTTCTCGAAATAATAGAGGAAGAAAGGTTAACATTCTTAAATTTTAGTTTTGTGTCAGGGGATAGGAAGACAATTGGAGAGGATCTCTATCCTTCTTCTCAACCTCAACTAGAGGAAAGGATATTTTCAGTGTTGCAGCAAGGATCAAAATTAAATATCCAAAGCTGCATAAGGTATCAATATTCAAATTTCAATATTTTTGCCTACAGGATCCTATACCATGCCTTATTGATACCAATAGTTAAATGATTCTCATATTTGGCGATAGGGAAGGAAAAATAGATGTTGCACCCTAAGACCCTTAAATGCATAGTTTGGGTAGAAGTTTCAGTCATGGAAATTTAGGGACTAAATCAAGATGAAATTTATGAATTTCGCTAGAGTAGATGATTAGTCCATATCATGTGGCTAGATGGGGTCATATGATCAATAGATGAGTAAGGTCAACTAGAATTGAGACAATCTCGGTTGCTAATTCGGACAAGAAAAATATAGTAACAATAATTTCACCTAATCTCAGTGGGGTATTCAACATCAACATCAACCAATAGCAGGCATAAAATCCCAACAGTAGGTTCTCTGTAGTCTCATATGGAATACTCTTAATGTCTAGGTCTTCCTAAGTCAAGTTTTCAACAATCACAATACAATTTAAGCATAATCAATAAATCCCAAAAGCACACAACAACCAACAGATACTTTACATACTAACATCAACTAAAAACAAGCATAGATTATCATCAAGCAATGACATAAACACAACGCAACCAAGTACAGGGTAACATATGCATAAAAGGATAAATCTTCATATATCCCTAAAATCTCTCTTTACCCCGTCAAAGTTGTCTCACATTAGTACTTAGGCCTATGGTGTATCTTAAGTCCTATCCTTACTTTTAATATCATCTTTTGAAACTTATGCTCTGATACCACTTTAATTGTCACGGCTCAATTCCATTTTTGGGCACGTGGCAACCGCCATATAAGATGTACTTCAATACCACAACTTATACAAGGCGAAAAAGTATCACAAAGTACTACAATTTTATTAATTAAACATAGCGGAAGCAATTACATTTGATAATTTAACTATCACTAATTTTTTACATCTCTATCTAGGTCACCAAATTGATATTGTTCGTCAAGCTAGGTTCTCCCTCACTCCCAATTACTAGCCAACCTGTAACATGCGCAACAGGGAAAAAATATGCACATCTGAGTCGCGAGACTCAGTGAGGCTACAGAGAGAGCACCCTAAAATAATGGGCTTAGGATATTATACAACCCAACAAGATATTACATCCACTATATCAAATATTAATTCAACATGTCAACAAAATATCATACATTAATACCACATGTCAAATGAGGTATTACCAAACAGTAAATATAGAATATCATAAACATGATCATACTATAATATATGACAGCATATGATCATAACGGTGTCATTAAACCAAAAATGTTTTTTTTTATATCACTTTAATTCACTTATCATCATCTATCCATTCTACACCTAAGGCAGTCGGCCTATGTTTAAGGTAAATCCATCGTCAGAGATTACCCCAAACCCATCAGTGTCAACTCTATGTCTCTGTCCTATATGCCTGTACACTGACGTTGGCAGAAGGAGCTAGTGATCGTGGCACCCCTTCTAACATAAACACAAGTACCCATTACAGCACTGTAATTCTGCACTATGGCAGGATGACCATACAAAACAACAATCGCATCCGTCTTCAGCCTGGCAAGCTGAGACCCACTGTATACGATACCAATGAACCTGGACTGCTCAGGGATCCCACCACTGTTGAGCATGTCAGAGTCCTTCAGGTTCCCTAGCCTCGGTAGCGCATGGGACGGTACTGTTCCTCATACACCCTCTACCCTAGTGTAATATAATTAAATTGAGTTCTGCACCGAAGTGAGATCCCGGCTACACAGTATTAGTGACTAAGTCAACCGAACGTGCATTTCTACCTTACTAGCACATGGCTCCTCACCATATGTTGGCACATACCAGTCTAAGAATCCACACATCATCTCCTAGGTTATCATAACCCTATGATGTTCTATGTTCTTAGTCATATATCAATCTAGATCACTTTAGGTGTTCTCATAACATGAACCTAAAGTATCTCGAGTTTTATCTCATGTCCATATGTTTCATGTTCTTACTAGGTGTCTCTACATCTCTAGTAACATGAACATATTAATTAATCAACATACGTGAGCATACAATATCAATACCATGCATATAACAGCATCATACATATACCAGCATGATATAACTAGCAACTCACATTAGGAGTGGGCATATTATTGCATCATACATAAACTAGCATGATATAACTTTCAACAACTCACATGCTAATTAAATAAGTAACAAAATAGATGTATCACTTATTAGCATGCACAATAATTAACAATTGTCCTTATGACTTAGCATCTGTAGTAGGCCACATTAATTTGAAATCATAAACCCTCACCCGAGTCTTAAGTAGATCTTTAAACAAGAATCACAGCTTGGCCGTGATTCTTAAGAGTAAGAAAGTAAGCAAGACAAATCCTTCCTACTTCAACATAAATCACAGCTTGGCTGTGATTTATCAAGCGATAACACAACAACCAACAATTTCCTAAAAAAAATCCAATGCAAACAACCAAACATGCATAAATAACATATCTCAAACAATCCTCTTAACTAACCCCACTACTCACAACCTCACATCAAATTTTTTAGTTAATTTATTTTTAATCCATTAAACCATTTAACAATTTAAATAAGTACAACCACCATAGTTATACATCACACCAACTCTAGCTACACATGTATAATATGTTTACATTTAAATTACACAGTAAGAACCCAAACTAAATTTCTATTTGCACAATTACATCATTTTAGCAATTTAATCTACTATACCACCTAAATTAATCTAAAAATAATTTTAATAGTTCTGTGAAAATCAAATCACTATATATAAATCTATTAAGTCACAATTTCTCTAATTTTATTATATATAAATCTATTAAGTCACAATTTCTCTAATTTTATTAAATTGTAAACTAAGTAATCTAATTACCTAATTTAATTATAATATAAAATTTATAAATTCTGTAAAAATCTCAATTAAATTATTTTAATTCTATTTAACATGAATTAACATAATAACACTTATCAAAATGTTCTTTTAAGTAACTATCATCCAAATAATTTATTTAACACATAAATAAACTTGAACCACTTCAATTAGTTCAGAATACCACCTTAATAGTTTAGAAAAATTCTAATTAAATCATAAAAAATATATCTAAGCATAAACATGCATTATAATTTATTTTAAATTTTTTTGATATCATTTATGCACTAAAAACTCTGAACCCAACCTAAAATAATTCGCCTTTGTGTCATTAGCACAACGCTTTAACCAACTAAGCTAATAAGCCAAGTTATTATTATTATTATTTTATTTTCTAAAAGAAAACAGGGTTTACAAGCTCCTTCCGTCAACGTCAGTGTACAGGCATCGAGGAAAGAGATGTAGAGTTGACACTGACGCGGTTCGGGGAGATCCCCGACGAGGGTTTTACCTTGAACATAGAATGACTTCCTTATGAATAGTATTGGATAACTTATGATATATTGGTTAAAGCGATATGTTATTTTTAAATTTAAGTTACTGTTATGAATCCAACTTTTGTACCGTGTTCACATGCCCTGTTCTAAATAAGGTGACTGTTACTTTGATATGTTAGGTTTTGTTATATATTGTGTGACATATTAATTTAAATTATGTGACTTAGTAGATATATTTTCTTGTTGGCTTGTACAATATCTTATGCCCATTTTTAGGGTGCTCTCTCTATAGCTTTACTGAGTTTTCCAACTCAGATGTGCACTTTTTTTTTCTGTTACACAGGTTACAGGTTGGCCATTGGTATGGGGAGTGAGGGAGAACCTAGCTATGACGAAAATAGAATTTATTGTTAAAATCTAGATAGAACCTCACTTTGTAGTATTGGTATTAAATGTAATTTGTTATGTTTCCACTGTGTTTAATAAAATTTATTGTGGTGCTTTGTGATACATTTAGCCTTGTATAAGTTATGGTGTAGAAGTGCAGCTTATACGGCAGTTGCCACGTGCCCAAAGGTGGATTTGGGGCGTGACACAGACTTTCATCCTAACTAAGGATACATCATATATTTCATGTTTCTTTTCTCAAGAGCACCGTCGACAGTGATGATGGAGTTCACGCAGCAAACCGAGAAGATACTGGATAAGCGCACATGACATATAAGACACAATAAGTTTCTAATGTAGTGGAAGGGACATTTTACATCCGAAGTAACTTGAGAGAAAGACACGACATTATGGCAATTCGAAGACCTCCTTCGGAAATACTTAGTCGAGGAGTCGATGAGGACATCGACGCGAGCAAGGGAGTATTATCACACCCATATTAAGTGATGCAGTGGAAGAGTCATGGGCTCATAACCCCTAGGTCCTAGGATTAAATCCTCTAGGTATGAAAGAAGGGACTCACCAAGGTGTAGGATGCATAGACTGGCGTGAGGCATGGTCCTCTCCTTTACACCAGAAGGACTACAGTATCAATTTAGATGTTAGTAAACTGAAGTTTAAAAGAACAAAAATTGTAGCTTCTTTGTCCTTTGAGAGATGAAAGTAGAACAATATAATTTCACCTTCCTGAGAATATCAGTATTTTGTTGCAAGAATCCTCAATCTGTGGGATGTATATATTGCAATTAATTATGCACAACATGTACTCCAACTTAGAGCCCCTCACCATGTATGTCACATGTATATATGGGCCAACCACGAAACCACGAAGGTGAAGGTAACTACTTTTATGGACTTTTTTACTCCTCAGCATAACTGGTAACGAAGCTTGGATATTCAACAATGACTTCATTGCCATCCTCTATCTTTTGTAGAGATGTGATTACATTGCTAAAAGGGAAGATACAATATTGATATTACTAGAATGGGTGACCTAGAGCTATAACATTGACGGATATTGCCAATTTCCCTCTAAAAGTTTTCAAGGTCCTTAGGAGAAGAGTACAAACTGTAAATGCCCCTAAGCTGATATCACTGTATATGTTAATTAACATTCCTCTAAGGTTGTTGTACTAGTTACTCGAACATGCTTAGTTCATGGTGCAGCAGAATGAGGAGGTACCTCATTATCCTTCAACTCAACTTCAAATAGATTAGCTAGTATGAAAAGTCATTCTACATATATCAAGTCAGCAGTGTTTGTGAATACAAGTCAATAAATGTATGCAAATAAGGACTTTAGCGATGATGCTCATTGTCGTGCCAATACTTGGTTCTTCTTGTTGTCCAACCTACTTTGAATATCCAGCCAGCTAGCTCAATACAATGGGTTAGTTAAAGGGATAGCTGAGACTTGCATGCCCAAGTCTCTCATGATTTGTAGTAGTAGTTGACATAATTATGGTTTGAAAGATAACTTGCACAAATCCAAACATTTCTACGCTGAAGGCCAGAAGATCTCTATGTATTTAGGCATGTCGTTGGATACTAGAAGGCTAGGGAACAGAATAACATTATTCAAAAACTTAACTATGAGCTGCAAAGTTGAAAAACAAAACACTTCACTTTAGGAAGGAGAGTCGTTCATCCTTATTAACAATTTTACAACATCGATCCCAACATATTATAACAACGTGGTGTTCATTGCTAGTGTCGTCGTCTAAGCAGATCAACAAGGCTTATCAGAAGCATTTGTCCGAATATGGGATGAGTCTGCAATTAAGCACTTGGTAAACTAGTGCAGAGTGCAAAAAAAAGATTCAAAGACATGGGCATAACAAGTATTGTTAATAACAATAAGACCTCGATGTGCAGGTGGTAGCGGCCATAATCCTCAGCAATGAAGAACAGCCACAGAAGCACTTGATGATGGCCTTGTATTTCTTCAGAATACATTCAACACAAGTCCAGGTCAGTAGGAAGTCACATTATTGGATGCCCCTTATTCACCCTACTACTCTTTTCTTTTGTAAAATGCATCCAACAATAAAGCTTGGATCCTGGTGATGGATTTTGGAGTGACAAATAGCATCGTAAGTTAGGTTTAAGATGGTTTTCCCCGACTACACACAAGCTCGGAACAGGTCTTAGGAATAGTCACCTACCACACATCGGAATAACTTGAGATTTTTGTGGCTTTTTATCCAACTCCGACCTACGGCAATTCAAAATGTTATTAAAAGAGTTAGAACTGCAATGACCCTGGATAAGTGATAGGGAAGTAGTGGAAGATTTACATCACCTGGCACCTTTAGAACTTCAAATCCATCGTCGGTTGACCGTAGAGAAGAGGTTAAATACTATGTAAGGTTCACGATATTATCTTAAATTCTGAGCTCTACTAGAGTTGAAATCCTATCTACCATATCGATCAGCTGATTTTTTTTTAATAAAAAAATTGTGGGAAATGATCTATCGATTTTTTATTTAGATAATCAACGAGAACTTGTTCCATTGCAGCTGGGAATAACCCATCGCCGCAGTAGGAAAGTTTTAATTGCTTCCGAAAAGCACAGAAGATCACCCAAATTAAGAAGCAAAAGCACTGGACAAATAATGAATCAAAGATTAGATCTTGAGGAGGGAATATAATATAACGAATCAAGCGTATTAATTATTATCTACAGACCGGCTTGGGCGGCAGACGCGCGTTCCCGAGCTCCGTCGTCTGATCCGCCTCCGCCGAGCAGTAGCACACCGCCTCCTTGTTCTTCTCCACCACCTTCAATATGCTCTCGAACACGTCCACCTCGCACGGGATCCGCAGCACGCCTTCCTGCTCGAACCCGAACTCCTCCTCCGCCTCCTTCAGCAGCGCCGCGAACGCCCCGTGTCCCAGGTACTCCGTTGGGATCACGTACCGCCGCAACTCCTCTAGGCCGACGCTCACAGCCAGGTGCCCCCTCGGGACGGCGCTGCCCGAGGAGGAGGAGGAAGTGCTGGTGCTGTCGGAGAAGGAGAGGGTCCGCTTGAGGAACTTGATGCTCTTCCTGTTCGTCGCGGCCGCCTTTGGCGTGACGGCGAGCTTCTTCCACTTCTTCAGGATCTGCTGCAGCCGAACTATCTCGGTGATCTTGTTGGCCTTCTTGGATTCCATGGCGGCGACCGTGAGGAAGAAGGAGAAGAAGTCGGGATGCGGATGGGGATGGTGAAGGAGGCCGTCTGCATGTTGTAGTATTTAAAAGGACTGTGAGATGCTCAAGTCTGGCCATCAATGTTGTCTTAGATCAATGCCGACGATATTTTATATGGTTTTATTATTTACTGAAGCTTCTGAACTCCACCGGGTGATGAATCGGACCTTGAATCTTGAGCTTAATTTATTAACTCGTTGACTTGATGATTCTGTGGGAAGAAATCAATTAGCTAAGAGTTTAGGATGGTGCTTATATATATATTTTAAATTATTTCAGTAGTACCACTAAACTAAATACATAAAGATTATATATGGATAGGAAATCTAACACTTTCTGATGATTAATAAATATGTAGTCCTTGGGGGTAAATTTCAAGAGCAATTTAAAGCTTTAGTTTATACAAAATCAAAGCCTTAGTCCTATTAGCTGAAAGGCAGTGCTTTTAGTTGGTTAGTAAAAAAAAATTTTTTTTTAAAAAAAAAACTGATTTTAATTAATTTATTTATGATTCTAACTTATAGCATGGTATTTTTGAATATATATATATAGATATATAGTTGAACTGATGAGCTCTCCTATTAATCTCTGTTAATTAAAAAGAAGTTGATGGATGCTCTTGAAGGTTAAGCTGTGATTATGCCGGGGAGTGGTACTGAGATCGATGTATATTGATAATTACTGGCGGCTGCGTTGTTTGTGTTGTTTTTTAACCGGAAATAATAAATAATCAAATCAGGGGCAGATGGTGCTTCTCGAAAGAACGTGGAAGATGAGCAGCGCCCATGTGGTGAACCCCTTCAATTTAATTACTGCATGCATCATCGGATCAAGTCCAGAGAAGTGTATATATACACACACACACTAACATCTTAATCAATTATCATCAACTTATTAACCTTATGATTTGACTGTATATATGGAGAGGCTGCATGAGAATCCAAAGTAGTCCACACTAATAATAATAATGATGATTCTCTAAGCTGCAGTAATTAGGGAGAATCCAACCTGGAGATCTTAGAAATGAGACCATTGTTCAAGTTGAATTAGATTAATGCAGCAAGTGAATTATTTTGCTCAAAGGGCCGACCAGTGGTGGTGCATATATTAATTAAAGCTAAGAGGCTTTCAATTTATTATTCTAACCACCCTACTAGTTAGTTAACCTTAATTACAACCCTTTAAAATTTATGCTTCTCCTGTGATCTTGTGCTACTACTTCATAGCCTGAAGACAATCGAGTCAACGTCAGTGGTAATGAAGTTAAGATCAAGTACCCTACCCTATGGATAAGGCATCTTTCCATATGATACAAATGAAAAGCCATCACTAGTGCAATACCAAGTCATGGACCACAAGTTATGCATGCCAACCATTAGCCTGCCTTTCGACTAGATTATGCTTAGGCAGACCTAAGCTTGACCGGTTAAAGCATGAACCCTCAAATTTACTCTAGCTTTCTACCATATATGTGGGGTTAATTTGAGTAGAACGAAGTCACCTACCTAAAATTCTCTTGGTTGATGATTTATATGTGCCTGTTCCTTCATCTGTTGAGGCACACATTCTAAACTCACTTGTGCTTTGGCGATCTGCTCCTCATGATCACACGCAAACCTTATGGTTGCTGGACATCAGTTAGTTGCTATGCCACAAGCTAACTCAGCTAGGTAGAGTGATGTGAAATTTTTTGATGTTCTTGATGGATTTCATGGTTTCTTAATATTGCTCTCTTTGGATGATTTAATTCCGAGTGGAACTATTGAGATTTGGTTTCTCTATTGGCATATTACAGAATTTTGTATTTGCTGAATCGATGTCCCTAATATTTCTAACAATGCAGTTAAAAGAGTCCCATGAATTGGGTACCTTAGTCACTAATCACGACCTTAGGTAATCCATAATATAGGACCACAAACCTAAAGAAAAGAACATAGCCCATGGACACTAGTGACCATGGTCAACTAGTTACAGGCAACGGCTGCAGTAGTCTGGCCTAACGTGTGCACTCCGTCTTGTCTTGTTGACATGCCCTACAAGACTTGATGAATGCTTCCACATATCTTTCTATACATGGCCACTAAAATTTTAAGCCCTAAAATTTTTGATGAATAGTTTAACCATAGTCACCTTATTTCATATTAAAAAGTTTAAAAGGACCCCAATGTTGGTAAAGATATATATAAAAAAATATCTTCTAAGACATTATTATTTGTAGTACAAATAGTGGTAATAGTATTATTAAGATTTTGATAATATATCTTCTTTCATTGAATTAACCCTGAAACCAAGGCAATGATAAGCTCTCCGTGACATTAGATCCTATTTGTAGCTTTGCAACACAAAAAAGCTCTTCAACCTTTTTGTTAGGTTTCTTTTTCTTTTAGAACTAAGTATTGAATCTACAATCTTTCGTATAGAACCTAATTATTCTAACTAGAAGGACGTGCACTTTGTGTACTCTTGTTAGGTTTCCTTTCTTTATGCATTTACCTCTTGAAGTTGAGTGAGTTCTTTTCGGATTCGATCACTAGCGTAGAACCAATTCAGGATTCGAACTGGCTTTTAGTTGATTGGATTTTCATTTGATTGATTTTGGTTTATTGTAAATTGGCTCAGAATAGGGTCAAGGTCCGATCAATTGATAGGAAGGAAGTCACACATGTGGGGCCCATATGCTCGCAAAAGATATTGTTTTTGCCCTTACTCTTCCCATTTATTTACGATGACATGTATATCCCCATCTTACCCTCTTGGTTTCAAATTATTACGATATTACCATTCTTCTAATATTAACCTTTCATTTCCCATTACCATGATGGGGGCTTACAAGTGTAGTTGCTATTGGCCAAATAGTATGCTTTCTTGGACGTAAAATTATTGATTACTTTTTAAAAATTTTTGATCAATTAATTAATTTTCTTTATAATATTATAAAAAATTACAATTAAGAATGTGACTTATAAATTGATGGGTTTTATAAATTGATTTATATATATATATTTAAGATTAAATTACTTTAATAAATAGTTTAACAACTTGAGGATAATTTGATGATTATAATTGATATCATGTGTATTTTCCAAAAATGTATATTTTATCTTTTCGATTTTGTTTAAGAAATAATAGATGTACCGACAAAAATTTCAATTTTCCCCATAGTGATACTACTAAGACAAGTACGGATGATTCTTTGGCATATTCTATGGTGCTCTTAATCTCCATATTCTATGGTGCTCTTAATCTCCATTAGTGAGAGAGAATAAATCATAAAACACATCAGATAATACTTTAACTCAGAGAGATTCGATTAGATATATATCCATTTCTATATGAATCTAACTATTACATAAGTTGTTAGGTAATTTTAATAAAAGAAAGAATCCTAAAGCACCTCTAAGAATGCTCTCTAAAAGAAATTTAATGAATTGTGCATCTATTTGAGCCCAATCTAAAAATAACAGAAGTCCTAATGTAATTTTGATGACATTCTCTCTGTCACAGAAATTAATCAACAAAACATCTTGGGTAGTTTAGATCTCTAAGCATATATGTCATGTCCTAAATTCATCTTTAGCCAACCGTCATATAAGCTGCACTTTTACACAACTTATACAAGGCTAAATGTATCACAAAACACCACAATAAATGTTATTAAACACAGCAGAAACATAATAAATTATATTCAATACAAATACTACAAAATGAGGTTTTATTTAGATTTCCAAAATAAATTCTATTTCGTCATAACTATGTTCACCCTCGCTCCCCGTACCAATGGCCAACCTGTAACCTGCGTAACATGAAAAAAATGCACATTTGAGTCGTGAAACTGAGTGAGGCTACAGAGAGAGCATCCTAAAAATTGGTATAAGGTATTATACAAGCCAATAAGAAAATATATTCACCAAATCACGCATTTAAAATAACATGTCAATAACATGGCGTACAATATATAACAAGACTTTAAAATAACAGTCACATTATTAAAACAAGGCATATGAACTTGATATAAAAAATATCTTCATAACAGTAGCTTAAATTTGAAAATGTCATATTACCTTAACTAATATATCATAAGTTATCCAGTAATACTCCTAAGGCATCCATCCTATGTTCAAGGTAAATCCTCGTTAGGAATCTCCCTAAACCCCGTTAGTGTCAACTCTATATCTCTGTCTTAAATGCCTGTACACTGACGTTGGTGGAAGGAGCTGGTGACCATTGCACCCTTTCTATGCAACACAAGTACCATACAACACAGTAATTCTGCCCCATGGCAGGATCACCATACAAAATTTCAAATCACTACCATCTATAGCCTGGCAAGCTGAGATCCACTACATATGCAACCAATGAACCTGGACTGCTCAGGAACCCACATCGTTGAGCTTATCAGTGTCGTAAGATTTCCTAGCATTAGTAGCACATGGTAGGATACTATTCTAGCACTTATCTACTTTAGAGTAACTCAAATAAGTTGAGCTCTACACCAAAGTGAGATCCCAGCTACACCAAAGTATCTGAGGCTAAGTTAACTGAGCGTGCATTTTTATCTTGGCTAGCACATGGCTCCTCACCACATGTTGGCACATAGCAGACTAAGAACTTTAATGTCATCTCCTAGGTTATTATGACCCTATGATGTCCAAAAGTTCTTAGTTGAATGTCAAATAAGATCACTCTAGGTGTGGTCATAACATGTGCCTAAAATGTCTTTAGTTTTGTCTCATGTCATCATGTTCTGTGTCTTGCTAAGTGTCTCTACATCTCTAGCACCACACGAACATATCAATATCAACATAACATGAGCATAACATTTATAACATGCACATGATAGAATCATATCTATATACTAGCATGTCATATATTCAAAATCACATTAAATCATATGCAATATAAACATGTAACAAAGCAGATATATAATTCATCAGCGTGTACAATAATTAACAATGACCCTTAGGACTCAACATTATAGTAGGCCAGAAATTTGAAATTATAAACCCTCACCTGAGTCTCAAAGTAAATCTTTAGCAAGAATCACAGCTTAGCCGTGATTTTTAAAATCAAGCAAGGAAGCAAGCATCAATCAAGCAAGACAGTTTCTTTCTACTTCAACACAAATCACCGCTTAGCCGTGATTTGTCAAGCAATAATACAACAATCAAATTACCTAAAATAAAATAAATACATCAAACAAACATAAATCATACAACTCAAACAAGGATTCCCTATCAACTCTTCTACTCACACTATTTTTTTTAATATTTAATTCTTTATAAATCAACCAATCATTTAACATATTAAACAATCACAACCCAACATAGTTAAACATAAACAAGCATATAACATTATATTCAATTTAAAAATTTAAATAAACACAACAACCACAATCAACATCAAATCAATCAAATCAACCCTAGTCACACCTATAATATATTTTACATTTAAACTGTACTATAAGACTATAAATTAATTATCCCTTTTAATCTAAAAATAATTTTAATAATTCTGTGAAAATTTCAGTCACACTAAATAAATGTGTATAATCACAAATTATCTAATTTCACTAAATAAAAAATCTAAATAACATAATTACCAAATTTTATACAACATAAATTTATAAATTATATAAAAATTCTAATTAAATTATTTTAATTCCATTTAATGTAATTTAAATACCCTAACATCCACCAAAATTTTTATTCATGCATGGAACCTACAAATAATCCACTTAAACCCTAAATTAAACCGAATCTCATTAATTAAATCAAAACTCCATCTTAATAGTTCGGACAAATTTTAATTAAATCACAAAAATTATAACTAAGAATAATAAAGCATCATAATTTGTGTTAGATTTTTCTAACAAATTTAATGCACTCAAAACCTTGAACCCAACTAAAAATAATTTAAAAACAGTACCTAAAATTTAATAAAAATTATAAATAAAATTTTCAAAGTCCAAAACTCACCAACAAATCCGATACCACGTCGAACCAAACCGAACCAGTTGAAAAATTATGAAAACTGGTGTGATCCACGTCGAACCGGCAGCTGCCTGAACCGGACCGGACCGGACCCACGCGCGATGCACATTGTCGAGCTATGCTAGGCACAGTAAAACCATAGCCCACAACCCATTGTATGGGTAGATTGGATATTGAAGGTGTGAAGGAGGGTACTAACTCTTAAATAGGAAAAAGATGCAACTCTTTTCCAAGACTTTCCTAATATAGAACTAAAAAGACTCTTCTCCCTTAAATAGAAAAATGATGCAATCCTTTTTCAAGACTTCCCTAAGGTGGGACTAAAAAAAACTCCTCTCCAACCTTTCAACTTTTCTCTTCTTTTCTAAAAATAATTTTAAAATTAATTTTTAAAATTCTTTTTTCTCCTTTACCAAATTTTTTTTTCTATTTTTATTTTTATTTTTAAAAGAAAATAGAGTTTACAATGCCTCTTAACCTTAATATTTTTGGTCCTTCAAAAATAACAACCTAACCCCCTTAAGTTTCCTAGACTTTCTATTTCTCTTAAGACATAAGAAGAACCTAAAGAATTTTTCAATCTAATCAAACAAATCTCAAACATGTTCAAACAATTTATCAAGCAAAACACAATCAAGACAAAATACTTAAGCAAACAATTGAGGGTATTGAGCTCGAATCTGGCTTAGAAAGATAAAGCAGCCTAATTTGGAGAAGAAAAAGTCGTTGTCTTTGCCAAACGATTTATCATGGCTCGATACTCGGTTAACCAATCGATACCCAAGATCACATCAAAGTATTTCATACCTAAAGGTATTAATCAACTTTTAGCTCAACCCCTTGAACCACCACAATACAAGCTTTATAAACTTGTCTCCTGCTGACTTGGTTACCTAAAGATGTTGAGGCTATCAACTTATATCCTAGCATCTCTAAGGGTCGATCAACTCCCTTAGAAATATCGTGTTCACATAAGACTTCTGTAATCCGGTATCGATTAGAACATGAGCAGCAGAACCAATTAAGATCATAGATCTTAGGAATAACACTCAACAAAATGAAGAATACAAATTAGTCAACTAAAAGTCTTCAATTAATTCCAATAATTACATTTGAACAAGTAACCAAAGGGAATAGCAGAGACAGTAGGAAGTCCAAAATTGAGACAATTAACTTAAGCATTCAACAAATAAATTTATTAGTTTAGAAAGAAAATGAGACTATCACAAAAAAGTTGATTATTAGGAAGTATCTCATTTTGAGAAATCTGCAATTAAATCTTCTAACAATTGTTATGTAGACCTTTTCTCAAGGATACCAAATTTGAGATATTATTCTTCAAAGGAAGATACGGTAATTGGAGCCAAGAAAAAGGAATAATTATTGAAGAATTGAACAATTTACTTGGTATAATACAATGAACTACCTCAAATGTAGAGAGAATAGTTCAATTACTGAAGTTGAAGTTTCAAAAATTAGGAGGAGAAAATTTGTTAGAGGATAACAATAATTTTACACTTTCATCTCAACAATAATATCACTAAAATAATAAAGGAAAAAAATAATTTCTAATCTCCTTTGAAATTTTATTTCAATAGTAGGTATGGAAGGATAAGCATTGAAATATAACGGTGAAGATGATAAGAAAAGGAAAAATAACAACCGAAGCTGTAAAATCGATCTCTTTTTGAATTCAACGATGCTAACCCAATTGTTGACACTTGAAGGAAATTCTTTTTGGAAATATAACTTGGACTTGGTAAGAAAGAATAGTAATAAGGATATAAGAGCGGTTACTAACTGCTGGAAAGATTAGAGTAGTAATAATAAATGTTGAAATAATGGAGAAGTACCATTTGAAAGTGATGAATAAAATTTCACAAGCAAAATGAAGGTTATGACTGGAGCTAGTACCCAAATGGTTGTTTCAGTTTTGTAGTACAACTGAGGACTGAGAAGGTGTAAGTCAGAACTTGCAGTACTATATTATAGAGAGAGTACAAGAACATGGTTAATTATTACAGTTACTGAGAATTTCAAGAGAAAGAAAGCTTTAGTTTGAAAATAAGAAACAAAAGTCAAGCAAAGTTGTCCAACATGGCTGCAGAGGTTTAGAAGAAAAAAATATAGGAGAAAATTCTTTGACTACTGAAGTGTTTGCATGCAAGTTCAGGATTTTAACAATCAACAACTGTAAACAAAATCAGTCAATTTAGAGGTGTTGGTGAAAATGTAGACAATGCATAAGATAAGTTTGTAGTTATTCAAAAGGAGCCTAAGAAAGAGACAATAATGGCAGATCTATCAAGGACACCAAGAATGAGAATATGGTAAGGTAAAATTTCAACATTGTTGTTCATATAAGCCTATAATACTTATTATGATGAAGAATGAAATTTAAATTCATCACTAGTAAATTATAGATCAAAGTAAGAAAAAAGAATGGATACATGTTTTGTTGTCAGACATGGCAAGATTCAAGGAAAAAGATGAATGATTTTTCAACCCAAGAATATCAAATTTTTCTCAATACACTAAATTTTAAAAATTTAGTGAACTTTGAAAGATCATAACTTTCTCCATAGAGATCAGATTAAACTGAAATTTTGAGGGTAGGTTTTGGCATCAGAGAAGAATGTGTCTACCAAATTTTATAAGAATTTTACACTCAAAGAGATCAGGGTGATCAAATCTCTGAGACAAGATAAATCTCTGGGTGATTTTATTACAGATTTTATGATACTTGACCATAGTAATTTATACATTTCATCATCTTCGGTTTTAGCTCACTCTTTAGTGGTGTATGGGTGTTTTGATTGGGATTTTGAGGTAGGGACGATATTATTAGGTGAGAAATACAGCAGAGGTCCTTAACAAAAAATAAGGGTTACCAATTAGATTCTCCTTCAGTATCACTTGTAAAATTTAGAATTGGGAATCACGATTAGTTTATCTCTGATATATTAATTTGGTACAGTAGGAATGCTGGTCTAGATTTGGTAGAAAGGTTTTCAATAATCGACCTTGAAGATTTGCAAGTAAATGAATAAGAGACAAACTTAATTCTTTTAATTTAACATGCTGAAAATGCTAACTTTCAGCAATATGAGTTCACTAAATTTACTTGCAATTCTTATTAGATTGTTCAGTAACTTGAGGATCTAGATTATATTTGGAACCTTTCTTGAAAGAGTCAAGAGTACCATCCAAAAGATTTTGAAAGATGACCATGATTAGGGAGAGAAATATACTAAGGAAGAAATTTGAGAATGGTCAGCATCTAAAGATTTTCTCCTCACCCACTCATGCAGATTCATGGGGATTAAAAATTTATTTTCCAAGTTTAAGGAAGGAGAACTATATTGCACAGTATAGTTCCTGTGATATGAAAGTATCTGATGTATATTCATATTAAGAACTATCAGATAGGGATAAATGAGTGGGGTCTAGTGAGATGAGTATCAAGATTGAGATTGAGGTAAGATAATACATTTGATATACCCTATGGTACTAAATTAGATCATGTGGTATCAAGATTGAGATTGAGGTAAGATAGTACATTTGATACACCCAAAATGTTGAATATAAGATGATGGAGAGGGTATTGATATCTGATTATAATTCAAGAGTAAAGGATGATAAAATTAATAAAAGCTAGGGATGAAACTCTACAATTTACTATGTTCTTAATCAAGTTCTACATCTATAGAGAAGAGAAGGAAGGTCCCCATTATTATACCTTGATTTTGTGTTAAGATATGATAGGAAAATAATTGTGGAGGATCCCTTATCCTTCTTCCCAACCTCAATTAGAGGAAAAGATATTTCCAGCAATGATCAAATTTAAACATCCAAGGCTGCATAAGGTATCAATATTTTAATTTCCAACAAATCCTATGCCATACTTTATTGATACCAATAGTTAAATGACCCCCGTATCGTGCAATAAGGAAAGAAAGTAGTTACCACAACCTAAGATAACTAAATGCTCAGTTTGAGCAGAAATCTCAGCATGGTAACTAAGCAACTTAATCAAGAGGGAATTTATAAATTTAGCTAGAGTAGTTAATCAGTTCGTATCATGTGGGCAGATAGGGTCATATATTCAATAGCTGATCGAGATCAACTAGAATTAAGGTAACTAATTTTACAATAATTTTACATCATATAAGAAAACATAGGAAAATAATTTTACATAATTTTAGTGGTTTATCCAATATCAACAATCAATCAAAATAAGAATAGAACCCCAACAATAAGTTCTCTATAGTCCCATATGTAAGGCTCTTTATATTGTAATTAAAATTAAGTAATTAGATTATTTAGTTTGCTACTTAATAAAAATGGAGAAATTGTGACTTAATAGATTTATATTTAGTGATTGGATTTTCATAGGACTATTAAAATTATTTTTAGATTAATTAAGATGGTATAATAGATAAAATTGTCAGAATGATTTAATTGTGCAAATAGAAATTTAATTTGGGTTCTTACTGTATAATTTAAATGTAAACATATTATACATGTGTAGCTAGGGTTGGGGTGATGAATAACTATGGTTGTTGTATTTATTTAAATTGTTAAATGGTTTAATGGATTGAAAAGAAATTAACTAAAAATTTGATGTGAGGTTGTGAGTAGTGGGGGTAGTTAAGAGGATTGTTTGATTTGTGTTATTTATGCATGTTTGTTTACTTGTATTTAATTTATTTTAGGAGATTGTGTTGCTATGTTATTGCTTGACAAATCACAGCCAAACTGTAATTTGTGTCGAAGTAGAGAGGAATTGCGTTGCTTGCTTGAGTTATTGATTGTCTTACTTGCTTGCTCTTAAGGATCACGGCCAAGCTGTGATTCTTGTTTAAAGATTTACTTGAGACTCAGGTAAGGGTTTATGGTTTCAAATTAAGTTGGCCTACTAAAAATGCTGAGTCCTAAGGATAGTTGTTAATTATTGTACATGCTAATAAGTGATATATCTACTTTGTTACATACTTAATTAGCATGTGAATTATTGAAAGTTATATCATGCTAGTTCAGGCATGTTGTTACTGTATACATGCTCTTGATATAAGTTTGAAAGTTATATCATGCTAGTTCATGTGAGATGCTATAATATGCATGCTCTTGATTATGAGTTTGAAGGTTATACCATGCTGGTATATGTATGATGCTGTTACACGCATGCTATTGATGTTTTTATGCTCATGTCATGTTGATTATGTAATATGTTCATGTTGCTAGAGATGTAGAGACACTTAACAAAAACATGGAACATGTGGACATGAGATAAAACTTGAGATACTTTAGGTTCATGTTATGATAAACACCTAAAGTGATCTAAATTGTTATATGAATAAGAACCCTGGATATCTTAAGGTTATGATAACCTAGGAGAAGATGTGTGGTTCTTAGACTGGTATGTGCCAACATATGGTGAGGAGCCATGTGCTAGTAAGGTAGAGATGTACGTTCGGTTGACCTAAGTCACTAATACCTTGGTGTAGCCGAGATCTCAATGCGGTGCAGAACTCAAATTTAATTGTGTTACACAGGGTAGAGGGTGTCCTGGGAACAATATCGTCTCATGCACTACCGAGGCTAGGGAACCTGATTGACACTGGCATGCTTAACAGATGTGGGTCCCTGAGCAGTCCAGGTTCATTGGTATCGTATTCAGTGGATCTCAGCTTGCCAGGCTGGAGATGGATGTGATTTGTTATGAGTATGGTGATCCTGCCATAGGGCAGAATTACAGCGCTGTAATGGTACTTGTGTTTATGTTAGAAGGGGTGTCATAATCACGAGCTCCTTCTGCCAACGTTAGTGTACAGGCATATAGGACAGAGACATAGAGTTGACACTGACGGGTTTGGGGTTATCTTTGACGAGGGATTTGCCTTGAATATAGGCCGGCTGCCTTAGGTGTAGAATGGATAGATGATGATATATTAATTAAAGTGATATAACATCTTTGGTTAATGGCACTGTTATGATCATATTCTATCATATACTTTAGTATGATCATGTTTATGATGTTCCATATTTGTTGTCAGTAATATCTTGTCGACATGTGATATTTTGTTGACATATTGAATTAATATGTGATTTAGTGGATGTAATTTCTAATTGGTTTGTACAATATCCTAAGCTCATTATTTTAGGGTGCTCTCTCTGTAGCCTCACTGAGTCTCGCGACTCAGATGTACACATTTTTTCCTGTTGCGCAGGTTACAGATGGATCTTTAACCGGGAGTGAGGGAGAACCTAGCTTGGCGAACAATATCAATTAGGCGACCTAGATAGAGATTTAAAATACCCTCACCATCTATGGTTATTTACATAGTATTATATTTCCCCTTTTCTCCCTATCTCTTGAGTTATTTACTATGTTATTTTTTTATACTACCCCTTCTATTCTTATATATAAAAAAAATTTATTTTTCCATAAAATTTAGGGTTTACAAGTTCTCACCCCCTTAAAAATTTTTGGTCCTCCAAAAATTAAAATGATCACAAAAGTATGTTTAGTTAGTGTTTATATCATGAATTAAGAAATTTACTATCTTTCTAATTTATCCAACTATTAAGCCCTTCGAATAGATCCGAATAGTGGAACCGGATCCGTTCATTTAGTTTCCTAAGTATCTTTCTCTACCTCTATTATTATTATTATTATTATTATTATTATTATTATTATTATTTTCTTTAAATGATCTTTCACCAAAGATATTTCCTTCCTCACGAAGCTAAGGAGAGAAGAATAAAGGATATGATATTGAATGGAAAATTAAGCGAGCTTATTAAGTTAAATACCCTAATTCATCTAAAGAAGACTAAAAAGGCTCATGTTTAGCATTCTCCTAATTAACAATAAAATCAAAAGGTATAATAACATGCAAGGGTTTAATATCCAAAGCTCAAAGATTAATATTGATGATGAAAACTAGTTTTCACTAGGATAATAAAATCACATCATAAATAAAAATTTAAATAGAAGTTGCAAGCAATCAAAAGATATTTTTCTTAGAATAGAATGCTATGAGAATAACTATGATCAATCCAGGTCTTATATAGTATAGTTAGGTTCATATGTGAACAATTAAGTCATACAGTGAAAGGTCATATGCTCCCATATACAATACTTGACAAGATCGTGGAAACCAAAAGAAATACATAGGTGAGTAATTGCAACTTATTTTCAAATAAATACTCCAATTTATCTATATAATAAAGAAATTAAATATCAAGATAAAACCATGGGGTATGTCTTTCCTCATTCTCAAGATCATGCCTCAATATATCGAAAAACTCAATACATGAGTATGTATTCAAGGATGTACAATTTGAAGATACACATGGATACTCCATTTGTGTCATATCTTCCTTTTAACAGTATCAATATATTTTATAATCATATTTAGTATCAACATTTGTAACCCCACACTCTGTTGCATCCTCAAAAGTAAGAGTAGTATTAACTTGATCTCCCTTAAGACTATCCTATTCGATAGATCCGGGAATAACCTTTGCTAATACATGTCCTAGCAGGGTATGATCGATAAGAAATTGGATCAAAAGGATCGAAGGTGTATTCCCGCTTTGATGTTAAGCAAAGAAGAGGGGTTAAAGATACAACCACAATTGTTGAGGTTGAATTTTTTTTCTTTTCTTTTCCTCCATATTTCTAAAGTCCCCAAAAGTAGTATAACTAAGATCTAAACTACGATATCTTGCAAGACTATAACCTGCAAGTAATACGAGAGAAGGGACAAATAAAAAAAAGGAGAAACTATAAATGATCAAATTTTGAATGATAAGTAAGAGAATAACAATAATGATAGATGGAAATGTTCTTTATATGGAATTGGAAAACATTTCAAAACTAGGTCAAATTTTTATTATGCATGAATTTACACATAGTAGATGATTAGATTTCTACAATATCTGAAGTAGACAAGAAAGCTAATAGGTTGTCAAAGGAAATCTATGGGGATAGAAATCCACGTGCTAAGATCATAAAAAAGACGAAAGAAACATCCAACCCCAATATTACAAAAGATAGTGGAGAGAAACTATGACAAACGGCTCTCATCATCAAATGGAAGAGGATAAATTTTCAAGGCCAATAGAAGTCAAGATTTTATTTCTGCTGCAAAAATTTTGAAGTGCCAAACTAATGCATATGCAAAAATAATTATGGAGTACTAGAGTATGAAGGATTTTGAGAAAATGTTAAACAATATATTATCCGACAATAACCATGCCAATGAATCCCAAGACTAATCACCTGGAAATGCACCATGGCATTTTTTTTCTTCCTACATCTATATGCAAAAGATAAGATTATCATATTTGGGAGTAGAAAATTTCCGATCTTACACCTATATGCTCAAAATGATAAGATGCACAACTAGATACAACCATTATGGTTATACAATGGAAATTTTCATTAATATCTACATAATGAAATAAGAGTCTCAAGTTGACAAGACCTAGAAACATGTTAAGTCAATCTTTATCATAATCAATAAAGTAGTATTGCATTCTCCAAATCCATGGAGGATAACACTAACCAAGAAATCTGGAAAAGTAATGGAGCAAACAGAAGTAAATGAGAGTACATCCAGGTGATAGGCGAAATGAAAGAGGCATGCAAGGAGGTATAATATTTGAGAATAATTGCGGTAATGATATAAATATATAATATCATGACGGGTAGCATCCAATATATTAGGAACAAAAAAACCAAGAGAAAAGGAACTATATGTTTTGACGTACATGAACATACAGTGGAACGATTCTTAAATTGCAAGAGTTTTTAAGGACCACAATGACTTTCCAAAAGAACCTTGCATACAAAGAAATGACTCATAAGTTCCTATAATTTCTTGAGCACATTATTCATACTAGAATGTTCATACTGATGGTTGGTGTTAGTGCATGTCATCAAAGTATGAATATCTAATCATCGATGATACCACAATAAAAAGAAGAAAATAGTGTATCATCAAGTAATCTAAGACACTATATGTGTAATAGATTTGGTGTGCCCAAAATAAAAACCTATCAACCAAAGAAGCTGAAAAAGGAACAGCAACCCAAGAGAATGGTTATGAAATCCTATCCTCTGGAATTCTTGTTGAGTTGAAGGTATTGAAAGGATTCCATGGATGTAATCATCCAAGATATATAAACTTACGCATTTGAGACTATCAAAATGACCTCAATTTAAGTGCGGGTTCGAAGATTTAAATCAATGAAACATTTGATCATCATAAAAAAGTTTTTTTTTTCAAAATTCAAGACCTTGAAGAAAGAAATAAATTCTCTTAGAACTGATATTTCGCAAGCTAAGTCATTTTTTTTTCAATGCAACTAGAATGGGTATCATAATGGGCAACAGGCTTTGATAAAATCCCAACCAACATTTCAAATTGTTGATGCATTTCGTCAAGAGCATATAAATATTAAAACTCATTAAGAATGAAATTTAGTAAGAATGGGGAGTTTAGAAGTGCCTCAACCACCAACATGTATTATCAACATAAGGAAAACAAATGCTTGGATTATTTAAACTAATTCAATATGGAGGGAAAGATAAATAAGATCTATGATCTTAAGGAAGTTCATAGTGATATAATACTTAACTACCATTACAACAATGGCATTGTAATAGTTAAGATCTCTGCACCTAGACAATTCATCATCCATGATCCATATATAGAAGGTGTGATAAACTTACTTAAAATAAATATCCAATGACAATAATAAGAACTAATATCGAGGTGACAAATAACTCGCCTCATCTATAGCTTGAATTTAAATTTTTGTCAAGGTATAGATCTGGTTTGTAAGCAGTGCTAATAGATCGTAGAAGAGGTACAAGATCAAGAGATGCAATCCCGAATAAGATATACATGAGGTTAAAAAGAACTAAAGTACCATCATTCTGACCCTACTCAATATCCTATGTATATCGGGACTATTAGCCTAATCCTTCAACATAGGCTCTGATACCACTTTAATTATCATGCCCCGACCCATCTGTCGAGTATGTGGCAACCGCCGTATGAGCCCAAAGGACCTATACAAGGCATTTATTAATTTACACAACCTACATACATTATCAACGCAGCGGATAATACAATTAAATTAATTAACTCAACTCTACTAACACAGTTCCGATATACCTACTACAATATTATGATCACAAAAATAGTAGATAACTATGTTTGTCGATAGTCTCATCTCCATTAGCTATCTTGATCGGTCGTTTAATAGACCTGCACACATATTGAACGCAGTGTGCTCAGCCTTGCGGCTTTGTGCTTATGGCTCTAACCACAGTAGAATAACTCAAGTAGAGAAATGAGAGATTCTAACATGTCCATAACTCATTTAATAATATCAAAACAAAGCATGTAAAATCAGTAAATAAAACATGAAGCATCATAAGAAGAACATGTAGTATAAGTGTGTAACTCAGCTATAAATATAAAGTGTGCTTATATCTCAAGATTATTGTCACTAAAAATGTCATCTCATTCAAATATCATGATCTGCCAGCCTATGCTTAGGGGATCACCTAATCAGGGAGTTCCCATAAGCCCATCAGTGTCTACTCTATCTATGTCTCCACCTATACCCGTCACACTAATGTTGGCAGAGAGGTCGGGTGACTGTGAATCCCTATCTAATGGTCCACTAGACGAATCTCTCAATCTCCGTGTCCTAGTGACCTGTCACTCCATGCGTCTTTCCCAGACAATCCATGGAGCAACTCGTGTAGTACTACACACTGTCCCCTGGATAGGGTCACCGCACCTAAATGGCCACGGCTAGCCGATATTTAATTAAACCCCAGGATCCGAACTACTCTTCAGAACGTATACAGTACATCTGGTATAGTCGTGTGGTCCATGGATCCACTTTCTAAGGCTATGCGGAAGAGGTGACCGTCCCAATTCAAAAGCAGCGATGCCTGCCAGGAGGTGAGCATTCTAGCTGCCACTAAAATGCTACAACCTCGGCGACATGCTAGCAAAATCCTCGGTATGGTTGCACCCCCCGCTAACCATATTAGGACTATCATGGTGGCGACTTCGCGTCACACGTGTGGGTATGGTGACTAAGTCACGGGAGTTCTTGGCGATAAGCCGATCCATATTAAATTCCACCCTTTATGTCCTTTATAAATTTTTACCGTTTGGGTGGTATAGTTTTCAAAGGGTCAAAGCCCGTATCTGTAGTTCAAAATATCAGTCATGATGTATCGTTAATATTTCCTCACATATGAGTGATAGTGTCACATGACTATAGATTCTATTTTTGATTGTCCGAGTAGATGTCAAACTCTAGTGTAATTTAATTCTCTACATCATACCCGTAAATGAGACACTAATATTTTATTTTTCATGACATCATGGTTGATAATAATAAAAGGAGATAAGAGCATCCTAGCATCCTCAGATAACAACACATGCAAGGCTATAAATATATCACATAAGCAAAGTTAAGACTACCACATATCATGTAAGCAAGGTTTAGAGTATATATAAATCACGAGAGCAAGAATATTTACTATACAAACACGCATCAAGTTAAATTTAAATATTAGTTTTCTAAGCAGTAGTGTTATCATCTCCTTAAGTTTCACAACTTGAAAGTAGTCTACTGTAGTGAACCAGCACACCTGAATGTTGTAGTTCGTCCTTCAGAACCAACCGTATAATAGCTTGCATGTCGTTAAATGTTTCGAAGTGGCCTACCTATTATAAATATCATTACCTTTAGAGATTGTTTCTAATATTAGGTATCATCTCTTTTATTTTTAATAAGCTAAATTAACCACCTTTCCTTATTTTCTTTAAACTCACCTTAACCCAATTTAATTAAATATCATTCAACTCAATTTAGTTTATTCAATGTAATCTACCCTAACTACTTAACCACTATTACTTTACAACCTAACCACCAAAGTTCCAATTCCCTTGTGAGTTAATTAAAATTCCAAGTCATCCATAGGTTCAACTAATGACTCCTTAATTTTACTTAGTTATCATATCTAATAACTAACAAGGTGGAACATTACAAATATGTCCTAGTGTTGATGTGCATTCGATTACCCATTATGTCATAATTTAGTATTGACGTTGGCCCTCTCTTCATAGAAGAGGTGCAGCAGAGCTCCAATCTAAGGTTTTGCCCCCATTAGTTCCATATATTTACGGCAGTATACGCTTTACCTATTATACCCTCACCATCTATGGTTATTTACACAGTATTATATTTTCCCTTTTCTTCCTACTCTCTTGAGTTATTTACTATGTTATTTTTTTCATATTACCCCTTCTATTCTTATATAAATTTTTTTTTTCCAAATTTTTTTAGGTTTACATACCCAAAGGTGGAATTGGGGCGTGACATAAGTCGACCCCTGTGGAGTCGATATCGAGCTGTGGCCGCAGTGAGGAAGACGTGGTGGCGACGACGGACGACGTCTTCACCCGTGGCATAGGTTAACGGCACCGGCGAAAGGTGGTGAACTCTTGGGCTCCACCGGTGGCGAGTGGAGGTGGTCGATGGGTCGAGGAAGGCATGGTGAGGTCCTACACGTGGTTCCAGTAGAGTTGCAGTGGCTGAACGGGCAGCGATCGGTGGTGGAATCATCGGCGAGTTCGAGCGGAGGTGAAAAGGGGGCTGAACTCGAGCGGTGCATGCATGGTGCGTGCGTGGGTCCGGTTCAATCCAGACCGGTTCAGTCGAACGGCAGGTTCAACACTGGTTTGATGCGGGTTTGGCTTGGTTTTGCGATTTCTCACTTGGTTCGGTCCGGTTCAACGTGGCTAAGACTTGTATTATGCTTGGATATAGTTTTTGTGATTTAATTAGAATTCTTCTAGATTATTAAGGTAGTATTTTGATTTAACTAAGATGGTTCGAGTTTATTTAGGTGTTAAATGAATTATTTAGGTGTTAGTTGCATAAAAGAATATTTTGGTAGGTGGCATTATGTTTAATTTATGTTAAACAGAATTAAATAGATTTAATTTAGATTTTTACAAAATTTATAAATTTTAGGTTGTCAAGCAATAATACAGTTTCTTTCTAAAATCAAGCAAGGAAGCAAGCATCACAGCTTAGCCGTGATTTTTAAAATCAAGCAAGGAAGCAAGCATCAATCAAGCAAGACAGTTTCTTTCTACTTCAACACAAATCACCGCTTAGCCGTGATTTGTCAAGCAATAATACAACAATCAAATTACCTAAAATAAAATAAATACATCAAACAAACATAAATCATACAACTCAAACAAGGATTCCCTATCAACTCTTCTACTCACACTATTTTTTTTAATATTTAATTCTTTATAAATCAACCAATCATTTAACATATTAAACAATCACAACCCAACATAGTTAAACATAAACAAGCATATAACATTATATTCAATTTAAAAATTTAAATAAACACAACAACCACAATCAACATCAAATCAATCAAATCAACCCTAGTCACACCTATAATATATTTTACATTTAAACTGTACTATAAGACTATAAATTAATTATCCCTTTTAATCTAAAAATAATTTTAATAATTCTGTGAAAATTTCAGTCACACTAAATAAATGTGTATAATCACAAATTATCTAATTTCACTAAATAAAAAATCTAAATAACATAATTACCAAATTTTATACAACATAAATTTATAAATTATATAAAAATTCTAATTAAATTATTTTAATTCCATTTAATGTAATTTAAATACCCTAACATCCACCAAAATTTTTATTCATGCATGGAACCTACAAATAATCCACTTAAACCCTAAATTAAACCGAATCTCATTAATTAAATCAAAACTCCATCTTAATAGTTCGGACAAATTTTAATTAAATCACAAAAATTATAACTAAGAATAATAAAGCATCATAATTTGTGTTAGATTTTTCTAACAAATTTAATGCACTCAAAACCTTGAACCCAACTAAAAATAATTTAAAAACAGTACCTAAAATTTAATAAAAATTATAAATAAAATTTTCAAAGTCCAAAACTCACCAACAAATCCGATACCACGTCGAACCAAACCGAACCAGTTGAAAAATTATGAAAACTGGTGTGATCCACGTCGAACCGGCAGCTGCCTGAACCGGACCGAACCGGACCCACGCGCGATGCACATTGTCGGGCTATGCTAGGCACAGTAAAACCATAGCCCACAACCCATTGTATGGGTAGATTGGATATTGAAGGTGTGAAGGAGGGTACTAACTCTTAAATAGGAAAAAGATGCAACTCTTTTCCAAGACTTTCCTAATATAGAACTAAAAAGACTCTTCTCCCTTAAATAGAAAAATGATGCAATCCTTTTTCAAGACTTCCCTAAGGTGGGACTAAAAAAAACTCCTCTCCAACCTTTCAACTTTTCTCTTCTTTTCTAAAAATAATTTTAAAATTAATTTTTAAAATTCTTTTTTCTCCTTTACCAATTTTTTTTTTCTATTTTTATTTTTATTTTTAAAAGAAAATAGAGTTTACAATGCCTCTCAACCTTAATATTTTTGGTCCTTCAAAAATAACAACCTAACCCCCTTAAGTTTCCTAGACTTTCTATTTCTCTTAAGACATAAGAAGAACCTAAAGAATTTTTCAATCTAATCAAACAAATCTCAAACATGTTCAAACAATTTATCAAGCAAAACACAATCAAGATAAAATACTTAAGCAAACAATTGAGGGTATTGAGCTCGAATCTGGCTTAGAAAGATAAAGCAGCCTAATTTGGAGAAGAAAAAGTCGTTGTCTTTGCCAAACGATTTATCATGGCTCGATACTCGGTTAACCAATCGATACCCAAGATCACATCAAAGTATTTCATACCTAAAGGTATTAATCAACTTTTAGCTCAACCCCTTGAACCACCACAATACAAGCTTTATAAACTTGTCTCCTGCTGACTTGGTTACCTAAAGATGTTGAGGCTATCAACTTATATCCTAGCATCTCTAAGGGTCGATCAACTCCCTTAGAAATATCGTGTTCACATAAGACTTCTGTGATCCGGTATCGATTAGAACATGAGCAGTAGAACCAATTAAGATCATAGATCTTAGGAATAACACTCAACAAAATGAAGAATACAAATTAGTCAACTAAAAGTCTTCAATTAATTCCAATAATTACATTTGAACAAGTAACCAAAGGGAATAGCAGAGACATTAGGAAGTCCAAAATTGAGACAATTAACTTAAGCATTCAACAAATAAATTTATTAGTTTAGAAAGAAAATGAGACTATCACAAAAAAGTTGATTATTAGGAAGTATCTCATTTTGAGAAATCTGCAATTAAATCTTCTAACAATTGTTATGTAGACCTTTTCTCAAGGATACCAAATTTGAGATATTATTCTTCAAAGGAAGATACGGTAATTGGAGCCAAGAAAAAGGAATAATTATTGAAGAATTGAACAATTTACTTGGTATAATACAATGAACTACCTCAAATGTAGAGAGAATAGTTCAATTACTGAAGTTGAAGTTTCAAAAATTAGGAGGAGAAAATTTGTTAGAGGATAACAATAATTTTACACTTTCATCTCAACAATAATATCACTAAAATAATAAAGGAAAAAAATAATTTCTAATCTCCTTTGAAATTTTATTTCAATAGTAGGTATGGAAGGATAAGCATTGAAATATAACGGTGAAGATGATAAGAAAAGGAAAAATAACAACCGAAGCTGTAAAATCGATCTCTTTTTGAATTCAACGATGCTAACCCAATTGTTGACACTTGAAGGAAATTCTTTTTGGAAATATAACTTGGACTTGGTAAGAAAGAATAGTAATAAGGATATAAGAGCGGTTACTAACTGCTGGAAAGATTAGAGTAGTAATAATAAATGTTGAAATAATGGAGAAGTACCATTTGAAAGTGATGAATAAAATTTCACAAGCAAAATGAAGGTTATGACTGGAGCTAGTACCCAAATGGTTGTTTCAGTTTTGTAGTACAACTGAGGACTGAGAAGGTGTAAGTCAGAACTTGCAGTACTATATTATAGAGAGAGTACAAGAACATGGTTAATTATTACAGTTACTGAGAATTTCAAGAGAAAGAAAGCTTTAGTTTGAAAATAAGAAACAAAAGTCAAGCAAAGTTGTCCAACATGGCTGCAGAGGTTTAGAAGAAAAAAATATAGGAGAAAATTCTTTGACTACTGAAGTGTTTGCATGCAAGTTCAGGATTTTAACAATCAACAACTGTAAACAAAATCAGTCAATTTAGAGGTGTTGGTGAAAATGTAGACAATGCATAAGATAAGTCTGTAGTTATTCAAAAGGAGCCTAAGAAAGAGACAATAATGGCAGATCTATCAAGGACACCAAGAATGAGAATATGGTAAGGTAAAATTTCAACATTGTTGTTCATATAAGCCTATAATACTTATTATGATGAAGAATGAAATTTAAATTCATCACTAGTAAATTATAGATCAAAGTAAGAAAAAAGAATGGATACATGTTTTGTTGTCAGACATGGCAAGATTCAAGGAAAAAGATGAATGATTTTTCAACCCAAGAATATCAAATTTTTCTCAATACACTAAATTTTAAAAATTTAGTGAACTTTGAAAGATCATAACTTCCTCCATAGAGATCAGATTAAACTGAAATTTTGAGGGTAGGTTTTGGCATCAGAGAAGAATGTGTCTACCAAATTTTATAAGAATTTTACACTCAAAGAGATCAGGGTGATCAAATCTCTAAGACAAGATAAATCTCTGGGTGATTTTATTACAGATTTTATGATACTTGACCATAGTAATTTATACATTTCATCATCTTCGGTTTTAGCTCACTCTTTAGTGGTGTATGGGTGTTTTGATTGGGATTTTGAGGTAGGGACGATATTATTAGGTGAGAAATACAGCAGAGGTCCTTAACAAAAAATAAGGGTTACCAATTAGATTCTCCTTCAGTATCACTTGTAAAATTTAGAATTGGGAATCACGATTAGTTTATCTCTGATATATTAATTTGGTACAGTAGGAATGCTGGTCTAGATTTGGTAGAAACGTTTTCAATAATCGACCTTGAAGATTTGCAAGTAAATGAATAAGAGACAAACTTAATTCTTTTAATTTAACATGCTGAAAATGCTAACTTTCAGCAATATGAGTTCACTAAATTTACTTGCAATTCTTATTAGATTGTTCAGTAACTTGAGGATCTAGATTATATTTGGAACCTTTCTTGAAAGAGTCAAGAGTACCATCCAAAAGATTTTGAAAGATGACCATGATTAGGGAGAGAAATATACTAAGGAAGAAATTTGAGAATGGTCAGCATCTAAAGATTTTCTCCTCACCCACTCATGCAGATTCATGGGGATTAAAAATTTATTTTCCAAGTTTAAGGAAGGAGAACTATATTGCACAGTATAGTTCCTGTGATATGAAAGTATCTGATGTATATTCATATTAAGAACTATCAGATAGGGATAAATGAGTGGGGTCTAGTGAGATGAGTATCAAGATTGAGATTGAGGTAAGATAATACATTTGATATACCCTATGGTACTAAATTAGATCATGTGGTATCAAGATTGAGATTGAGGTAAGATAGTACATTTGATACACCCAAAATGTTGAATATAAGATGATGGAGAGGGTATTGATATCTGATTATAATTCAAGAGTAAAGGATGATAAAATTAATAAAAGCTAGGGATGAAACTCTACAATTTACTATGTTCTTAATCAAGTTCTACATCTATAGAGAAGAGAAGGAAGGTCCCCATTATTATACCTTGATTTTGTGTTAAGATATGATAGGAAAATAATTGTGGAGGATCCCTTATCCTTCTTCCCAACCTCAATTAGAGGAAAAGATATTTCCAGCAATGATCAAATTTAAACATCCAAGGCTGCATAAGGTATCAATATTTTAATTTCCAACAAATCCTATGCCATACTTTATTGATACCAATAGTTAAATGACCCCCGTATCGTGCAATAAGGAAAGAAAGTAGTTACCACAACCTAAGATAACTAAATGCTCAGTTTGAGCAGAAATCTCAGCATGGTAACTAAGCAACTTAATCAAGAGGGAATTTATAAATTTAGCTAGAGTAGTTAATCAGTTCGTATCATGTGGGCAGATAGGGTCATATATTCAATAGCTGATCGAGATCAACTAGAATTAAGGTAACTAATTTTACAATAATTTTACATCATATAAGAAAACATAGGAAAATAATTTTACATAATTTTAGTGGTTTATCCAATATCAACAATCAATCAAAATAAGAATAGAACCCCAACAATAAGTTCTCTATAGTCCCATATGTAAGGCTCTTTATATTGTAATTAAAATTAAGTAATTAGATTATTTAGTTTGCTACTTAATAAAAATGGAGAAATTGTGACTTAATAGATTTATATTTAGTGATTGGATTTTCACAGGACTATTAAAATTATTTTTAGATTAATTAAGATGGTATAATAGATAAAATTGTCAGAATGATTTAATTGTGCAAATAGAAATTTAATTTGGGTTCTTACTGTATAATTTAAATGTAAACATATTATACATGTGTAGCTAGGGTTGGGGTGATGTATAACTATGGTTGTTGTATTTATTTAAATTGTTAAATGGTTTAATGGATTGAAAAGAAATTAACTAAAAATTTGATGTGAGGTTGTGAGTAGTGGGGGTAGTTAAGAGGATTGTTTGATTTGTGTTATTTATGCATGTTTGTTTACTTGTATTTAATTTATTTTAGGAGATTGTGTTGCTATGTTATTGCTTGACAAATCACAGCCAAACTGTAATTTGTGTCGAAGTAGAGAGGAATTGCGTTGCTTGCTTGAGTTATTGATTGTCTTACTTGCTTGCTCTTAAGGATCACGGCCAAGCTGTGATTCTTGTTTAAAGATTTACTTGAGACTCAGGTAAGGGTTTATGGTTTCAAATTAAGTTGGCCTACTAAAAATGCTGAGTCCTAAGGATAGTTGTTAATTATTGTACATGCTAATAAGTGATATATCTACTTTGTTACATACTTAATTAGCATGTGAATTATTGAAAGTTATATCATGCTAGTTCAGGCATGTTGTTACTGTATACATGCTCTTGATATAAGTTTGAAAGTTATATCATGCTAGTTCATGTGAGATGCTATAATATGCATGCTCTTGATTATGAGTTTGAAGGTTATACCATGCTGGTATATGTATGATGCTGTTACACGCATGCTATTGATGTTTTTATGCTCATGTCATGTTGATTATGTAATATGTTCATGTTGCTAGAGATGTAGAGACACTTAACAAAAACATGGAACATGTGGACATGAGATAAAACTTGAGATACTTTAGGTTCATGTTATGATAAACACCTAAAGTGATCTAAATTGTTATATGAATAAGAACCCTGGATATCTTAAGGTTATGATAACCTAGGAGAAGATGTGTGGTTCTTAGACTGGTATGTGCCAACATATGGTGAGGAGCCATGTGCTAGTAAGGTAGAGATGTACGTTCGGTTGACCTAAGTCACTAATACCTTGGTGTAGCCGAGATCTCAATGCGGTGCAGAACTCAAATTTAATTGTGTTACACAGGGTAGAGGGTGTCCTGGGAACAATATCGTCTCATGCACTACCGAGGCTAGGGAACCTGATTGACACTGGCATGCTTAACAGATGTGGGTCCCTGAGCAGTCCAGGTTCATTGGTATCGTATTCAGTGGATCTCAGCTTGCCAGGCTGGAGATGGATGTGATTTGTTATGAGTATGGTGATCCTGCCATAGGGCAGAATTACAGCGCTGTAATGGTACTTGTGTTTATGTTAGAAGGGGTGTCATAATCACGAGCTCCTTCTGCCAACGTTAGTGTACAGGCATATAGGACAGAGACATAGAGTTGACACTGACGGGTTTGGGGTTATCTTTGACGAGGGATTTGCCTTGAATATAGGCCGGCTGCCTTAGGTGTAGAATGGATAGATGATGATATATTAATTAAAGTGATATAACATCTTTGGTTAATGGCACTGTTATGATCATATTCTATCATATACTTTAGTATGATCATGTTTATGATGTTCCATATTTGTTGTCAGTAATATCTTGTCGACATGTGATATTTTGTTGACATATTGAATTAATATGTGATTTAGTGGATGTAATTTCTAATTGGTTTGTACAATATCCTAAGCTCATTATTTTAGGGTGCTCTCTCTGTAGCCTCACTGAGTCTCGCGACTCAGATGTACACATTTTTTCCTGTTGCGCAGGTTAAAGATGGATCTTTAACCGGGAGTGAGGGAGAACCTAGCTTGGCGAACAATATCAATTAGGCGACCTAGATAGAGATTTAAAATACCCTCACCATCTATGGTTATTTACATAGTATTATATTTCCCCTTTTCTCCCTATCTCTTGAGTTATTTACTATGTTATTTTTTTATACTACCCCTTCTATTCTTATATATAAAAAAAATTTATTTTTCCATAAAATTTAGGGTTTACAAGTTCTCACCCCCTTAAAAATTTTTGGTCCTCCAAAAATTAAAATGATCACAAAAGTATGTTTAGTTAGTGTTTATATCATGAATTAAGAAATTTACTATCTTTCTAATTTATCCAACTATTAAGCCCTTCGAATAGATCCGAATAGTGGAACCGGATCCGTTCATTTAGTTTCCTAAGTATCTTTCTCTACCTCTATTATTATTATTATTATTATTATTATTATTATTATTATTTTCTTTAAATGATCTTTCACCAAAGATATTTCCTTCCTCACGAAGCTAAGGAGAGAAGAATAAAGGATATGATATTGAATGGAAAATTAAGCGAGCTTATTAAGTTAAATACCCTAATTCATCTAAAGAAGACTAAAAAGGCTCATGTTTAGCATTCTCCTAATTAACAATAAAATCAAAAGGTATAATAACATGCAAGGGTTTAATATCCAAAGCTCAAAGATTAATATTGATGATGAAAACTAGTTTTCACTAGGATAATAAAATCACATCATAAATAAAAATTTAAATAGAAGTTGCAAGCAATCAAAAGATATTTTTCTTAGAATAGAATGCTATGAGAATAACTATGATCAATCCAGGTCTTATATAGTATAGTTAGGTTCATATGTGAACAATTAAGTCATACAGTGAAAGGTCATATGCTCCCATATACAATACTTGACAAGATCGTGGAAACCAAAAGAAATACATAGGTGAGTAATTGCAACTTATTTTCAAATAAATACTCCAATTTATCTATATAATAAAGAAATTAAATATCAAGATAAAACCATGGGGTATGTCTTTCCTCATTCTCAAGATCATGCCTCAATATATCGAAAAACTCAATACATGAGTATGTATTCAAGGATGTACAATTTGAAGATACACATGGATACTCCATTTGTGTCATATCTTCCTTTTAACAGTATCAATATATTTTATAATCATATTTAGTATCAACATTTGTAACCCCACACTCTGTTGCATCCTCAAAAGTAAGAGTAGTATTAACTTGATCTCCCTTAAGACTATCCTATTCGATAGATCCGGGAATAACCTTTGCTAATACATGTCCTAGCAGGGTATGATCGATAAGAAATTGGATCAAAAGGATCGAAGGTGTATTCCCGCTTTGATGTTAAGCAAAGAAGAGGGGTTAAAGATACAACCACAATTGTTAAGGTTGAATTTTTTTTCTTTTCTTTTCCTCCATATTTCTAAAGTCCCCAAAAGTAGTATAACTAAGATCTAAACTACGATATCTTGCAAGACTATAACCTGCAAGTAATACGAGAGAAGGGACAAATAAAAAAAAGGAGAAACTATAAATGATCAAATTTTGAATGATAAGTAAGAGAATAACAATAATGATAGATGGAAATGTTCTTTATATGGAATTGGAAAACATTTCAAAACTAGGTCAAATTTTTATTATGCATGAATTTACACATAGTAGATGATTAGATTTCTACAATATCTGAAGTAGACAAGAAAGCTAATAGGTTGTCAAAGGAAATCTATGGGGATAGAAATCCACGTGCTAAGATCATAAAAAAGACGAAAGAAACATCCAACCCCAATATTACAAAAGATAGTGGAGAGAAACTATGACAAACGGCTCTCATCATCAAATGGAAGAGGATAAATTTTCAAGGCCAATAGAAGTCAAGATTTTATTTCTGCTGCAAAAATTTTGAAGTGCCAAACTAATGCATATGCAAAAATAATTATGGAGTACTAGAGTATGAAGGATTTTGAGAAAATGTTAAACAATATATTATCCGACAATAACCATGCCAATGAATCCCAAGACTAATCACCTGGAAATGCACCATGGCATTTTTTTTCTTCCTACATCTATATGCAAAAGATAAGATTATCATATTTGGGAGTAGAAAATTTCCGATCTTACACCTATATGTTCAAAATGATAAGATGCACAACTAGATACAACCATTATGGTTATACAATGGAAATTTTCATTAATATCTACATAATGAAATAAGAGTCTCAAGTTGACAAGACCTAGAAACATGTTAAGTCAATCTTTATCATAATCAATAAAGTAGTATTGCATTCTCCAAATCCATGGAGGATAACACTAACCAAGAAATCTGGAAAAGTAATGGAGCAAACAGAAGTAAATGAGAGTACATCCAGGTGATAGGCGAAATGAAAGAGGCATGCAAGGAGGTATAATATTTGAGAATAATTGCGGTAATGATATAAATATATAATATCATGACGGGTAGCATCCAATATATTAGGAACAAAAAAACCAAGAGAAAAGGAACTATATGTTTTGACGTACATGAACATACAGTGGAACGATTCTTAAATTGCAAGAGTTTTTAAGGACCACAATGACTTTCCAAAAGAACCTTGCATACAAAGAAATGACTCATAAGTTCCTATAATTTCTTGAGCACATTATTCATACTAGAATGTTCATACTGATGGTTGGTGTTAGTGCATGTCATCAAAGTATGAATATCTAATCATCGATGATACCACAATAAAAAGAAAAAAATAGTGTATCATCAAGTAATCTAAGACACTATATGTGTAATAGATTTGGTGTGCCCAAAATAAAAACCTATCAACCAAAGAAGCTGAAAAAGGAACAGCAACCCAAGAGAATGGTTATGAAATCCTATCCTCTGGAATTCTTGTTGAGTTGAAGGTATTGAAAGGATTCCATGGATGTAATCATCCAAGATATATAAACTTACGCATTTGAGACTATCAAAATGACCTCAATTTAAGTGCGGGTTCGAAGATTTAAATCAATGAAACATTTGATCATTATAAAAAAGTTTTTTTTTTCAAAATTCAAGACCTTGAAGAAAGAAATAAATTCTCTTAGAACTGATATTTCGCAAGCTAAGTCATTTTTTTTTCAATGCAACTAGAATGGGTATCATAATGGGCAACAGGCTTTGATAAAATCCCAACCAACATTTCAAATTATTGATGCATTTCGTCAAGAGCATATAAATATTAAAACTCATTAAGAATGAAATTTAGTAAGAATGGGGAGTTTAGAAGTGCCTCAACCACCAACATGTATTATCAACATAAGGAAAACAAATGCTTGGATTATTTAAACTAATTCAATATGGAGGGAAAGATAAATAAGATCTATGATCTTAAGGAAGTTCATAGTGATATAATACTTAACTACCATTACAACAATGGCATTGTAATAGTTAAGATCTCTGCACCTAGACAATTCATCATCCATGATCCATATATAGAAGGTGTGATAAACTTACTTAAAATAAATATCCAATGACAATAATAAGAACTAATATCGAGGTGACAAATAACTCGCCTCATCTATAGCTTGAATTTAAATTTTTGTCAAGGTATAGATCTGGTTTGTAAGCAGTGCTAATAGATCGTAGAAGAGGTACAAGATCAAGAGATGCAATCCCGAATAAGATATACATGAGGTTAAAAAGAACTAAAGTACCATCATTCTGACCCTACTCAATATCCTATGTATATCGGGACTATTAGCCTAATCCTTCAACATAGGCTCTGATACCACTTTAATTATCATGCCCCGACCCATCTGTCGAGTATGTGGCAACCGCCGTATGAACCCAAAGGACCTATACAAGGCATTTATTAATTTACACAACCTACATACATTATCAACGCAGCGGATAATACAATTAAATTAATTAACTCAACTCTACTAACACAGTTCCGATATACCTACTACAATATTATGATCACAAAAATAGTAGATAACTATGTTTGTCGATAGTCTCATCTCCATTAGCTATCTTGATCGGTCGTTTAATAGACCTGCACACATATTGAACGCAGTGTGCTCAGCCTTGCGGCTTTGTGCTTATGGCTCTAACCACAGTAGAATAACTCAAGTAGAGAAATGAGAGATTCTAACATGTCCATAACTCATTTAATAATATCAAAACAAAGCATGTAAAATCAGTAAATAAAACATGAAGCATCATAAGAAGAACATGTAGTATAAGTGTGTAACTCAGCTATAAATATAAAGTGTGCTTATATCTCAAGATTATTGTCACTAAAAATGTCATCTCATTCAAATATCATGATCTGCCAGCCTATGCTTAGGGGATCACCTAATCAGGGAGTTCCCATAAGCCCATCAGTGTCTACTCTATCTATGTCTCCACCTATGCCCGTCACACTAATGTTGGCAGAGAGGTCGGGTGACTGTGAATCCCTATCTAATGGTCCACTAGACGAATCTCTCAATCTCCGTGTCCTAGTGACCTGTCACTCCATGCGTCTTTCCCAGACAATCCATGGAGCAACTCGTGTAGTACTACACACTGTCCCCTGGATAGGGTCACCGCACCTAAATGGCCACGGCTAGCCGATATTTAATTAAACCCCAGGATCCGAACTACTCTTCAGAACGTATACAGTACATC
This sequence comes from Thalia dealbata, assembly GCA_030544415.1. Classification (NCBI taxonomy): domain Eukaryota; kingdom Viridiplantae; phylum Streptophyta; class Magnoliopsida; order Zingiberales; family Marantaceae; genus Thalia; species Thalia dealbata. Next base: position 15,226,594 of record CM060458.1, read on the forward strand.
TGGTATAGTCGTGTGGTCCATGGATCCACTTTCCAAGGCTATGCGGAAGAGGTGACCGTCCCAATTCAAAAGCAGCGATGCCTGCCAGGAGGTGAGCATTCTAGCTGCCACTAAAATGCTACAACCTCGGCGACATGCTAGCAAAATCCTCGGTATGGTTGCACCCCCCGCTAACCATATTAGGACTATCATGGTGGCGACTTCGCGTCACACGTGTGGGTATGGTGACTAAGTCACGGGAGTTCTTGGCGATAAGCCGATCCATATTAAATTCCACCCTTTATGTCCTTTATAAATTTTTACCGTTTGGGTGGTATAGTTTTCAAAGGGTCAAAGCCCGTATCTGTAGTTCAAAATATCAGTCATGATGTATCGTTAATATTTCCTCACATATGGGTGATAGTGTCACATGACTATAGATTCTATTTTTGATTGTCCGAGTAGATGTCAAACTCTAGTGTAATTTAATTCTCTACATCATACCCGTAAATGAGACACTAATATTTTATTTTTCATGACATCATGGTTGATAATAATAAAAGGAGATAAGAGCATCCTAGCATCCTCAGATAACAACACATGCAAGGCTATAAATATATCACATAAGCAAAGTTAAGACTACCACATATCATGTAAGCAAGGTTTAGAGTATATATAAATCACGAGAGCAAGAATATTTACTATACAAACACGCATCAAGTTAAATTTAAATATTAGTTTTCTAAGCAGTAGTGTTATCATCTCCTTAAGTTTCACAACTTGAAAGTAGTCTACTGTAGTGAACCAGCACACCTGAATGTTGTAGTTCGTCCTTCAGAACCAACCGTATAATAGCTTGCATGTCGTTAAATGTTTCGAAGTGGCCTACCTATTATAAATATCATTACCTTTAGAGATTGTTTCTAATATTAGGTATCATCTCTTTTATTTTTAATAAGCTAAATTAACCACCTTTCCTTATTTTCTTTAAACTCACCTCAACCCAATTTAATTAAATATCATTCAACTCAATTTAGTTTATTCAATGTAATCTACCCTAACTACTTAACCACTATTACTTTACAACCTAACCACCAAAGTTCCAATTCCCTTGTGAGTTAATTAAAATTCCAAGTCATCCATAGGTTCAACTAATGACTCCCTAATTTTACTTAGTTATCATATCTAATAACTAACAAGGTGGAACATTACAAATATGTCCTAGTGTTGATGTGCATTCGATTACCCATTATGTCATAATTTAGTATTGACGTTGGCCCTCTCTTCATAGAAGAGGTGCAGCAGAGCTCCAATCTAAGGTTTTGCCCCCATTAGTTCCATATATTTACGGCAGTATACGCTTTACCTATTATACCCTCACCATCTATGGTTATTTACACAGTATTATATTTTCCCTTTTCTTCCTACTCTCTTGAGTTATTTACTATGTTATTTTTTTCATATTACCCCTTCTATTCTTATATAAATTTTTTTTTTCCAAATTTTTTTAGGTTTACATACCCAAAGGTGGAATTGAGGCGTGACATAAGTCGACCCCTGTGGAGTCGATATCGAGCTGTGGCCGCAGTGAGGAAGACGTGGTGGCGACGACGGACGACGTCTTCACCCGTGGCATAGGTTAACGGCACCGGCGAAAGGTGGTGAACTCTTGGGCTCCACCGGTGGCGAGTGGAGGTGGTCGATGGGTCAAGGAAGGCATGGTGAGGTCCTACACGTGGTTCCAGTAGAGTTGCAGTGGCTGAACGGGCAGCGATCGGTGGTGGAATCATCGGCGAGTTCGAGCGGAGGTGAAAAGGGGGCTGAACTCGAGCGGTGCATGCATGGTGCGTGCGTGGGTCCGGTTCAATCCAGACCGGTTCAGTCGAACGGCAGGTTCAACACTGGTTTGATGCGGGTTTGGCTTGGTTTTGCGATTTCTCACTTGGTTCGGTCCGGTTCAACGTGGCTAAGACTTGTATTATGCTTGGATATAGTTTTTGTGATTTAATTAGAATTCTTCTAGATTATTAAGGTAGTATTTTGATTTAACTAAGATGGTTCGAGTTTATTTAGGTGTTAAATGAATTATTTAGGTGTTAGTTGCATAAAAGAATATTTTGGTAGGTGGCATTATGTTTAATTTATGTTAAACAGAATTAAATAGATTTAATTTAGATTTTTACAAAATTTATAAATTTTAGGTTGTGATTGTTATGCCCTGACCCTCTGTCGGGCACATGACAACCGCCGTATTAGCGATGTCCCACTCATACAAGGCTAATAAGACTATATAACTCAAGCATAAATGGAAAGTACTACAGTTAAGTTCACTAAATAAACTTACAACTAATTCATAGGTTCTTAGAAAATTGATACAGTCCGTCTACATTATGTGAGGTATACATCGTGCTAGTTAATATATTATATTAGTGTCCTTCTATAGTGCTCAATCCCGCTACCCACCGTTCCTCGTCGTCTCTAAGCGATGTTCCAAATACCTGCGCGCGGGGGAAAATTTGCATGTGCTAAGTCTTGCGACTTAGTACCTACAGATAGAAACTTCTCTAAGCAAAAGAATGGGCTAACAATACATGTCCGGATGAGCAGCAAGTATATTCATATTAAATCATGAAATAGCAATGATCGGAAGCATGCACATAAATCACCAATTAAATGTTAAAAGTCTAAATATGTGTCTGTGTTTAGAGATTTCTAAGTTTCTAATTTCAATACTATCTCCTAGGGCGGCCTGCCTATGCTTAAGGTAAGCCCTGGCCGGGGACTACTACAAGCCCGTCAGTGCCAGACTAAGTCTTTGCCTAGGCCCGTTGCACCGATGTTGGCGGAGAATGCGGGTGACCACTGTTCCTTCTCCTTCCAGTCTTGCGAGCCGTTTACTTGGACCGCGCTCCGATACTATCGTATCGTACATCTCCCATAGACCCTAGGATACTAGACACCGTGTAGCGCTACACTTCTACTTTACAGCAAGGTCACCGACTGACATGTATACTCTCGGCTTGACCTGCCGAATCCAACACATATGTATAACTCTGGTTGTCCGGACTACCCCCCAACCCTGCAGGATTCAGTTGGAGTATGTCAGCGTCAACAGACACCTTAGTCCTTAGGATAGCGGCTGAAATGAGCTCCCCAGCTCCCAGCACCTTAGTTTCGGATACATGCCATGGGGATATCTGACCGTTGGCGAGAACCCCCTTGTTGGTACTCACCGAACGCTAAAGGATGGGTCGGGTGACGCTTCCGCCACCCATCTTTAGACTAACACAAATAGTATCTACCATTTGTGAGAAAAATACAGTGTTATATAGACCTATAAGATTTCTAGAGGTTTATGTCCCTAGGAAGTTCAGGTCTATGTCTCTAGGTGTCCAAACTAGTTTAGGTTATCATGTAAGATAAGTCACCTAAAGAGTTTTGTCTGTCACCTAGCATCTTCATATGTCGCTATATATTCTAGGTTCCTCCTAGTGTCATCCACTTCTAAAATTGTAGAACACAAGCACATAATATATCATTTGCAATTATTTCACAACATACAAAACATCAATAAAATGCACATAACGGACAGTAATAAAAATTTAATAACAACTTGCCTACTTGGGAGCTCTACTGCAGCGATTGTAAACTAGCCGAAATAACAACGCACCTAAGCCTTTTAAATTAGTAATTTAACAGATTCACGGTTTTGCCGTGTTTATCCATCATCACTGCAGAACGTTTCCTATCAATTTGCAAACATATTAAAATTTTCTAATACTCATGATATAAGTATCTAACACCCTGCTCCCCCTTTTCTTATTTCTTATTTGTCATCATGGAAATAGAAGACAAAGAACAAAATAGGTGTTTCGATATTCATTGTTTAATGTCGCTCATGCACCAAGAAAATATTGAGTGCAAGACATGACAAATTTGTTTATCATATTATGAAAGAAAATATCAAAGAAAAAAAGCAGCAAAATGTTTCTCAACTATTTTAATTCAATAATACATTAACAATAACACAATTATTCTTGGAACCTGTAATTAGTTTCTAAATTTTAATCATTATTATTTTCATCTAGGATTCCTTGCATCAATGCCATCAGCTTCCACTCCACTACTGCATCGTCCATTTTTCAAAGAAAATATTGGCGATAGAGGGGTGTGGAGGTTGAGATATAGAGAGTTAGGTTTAGATGGTCTGATGATGAGGTAAATAAGGAAATCTAACATAATTGTCTCGGCCTCTTTTTTCTACTAACCCATAATTAATTCTGAAAAGTAAATTTATTTTAATACCTATATATATATATATATATCTATTCTTATATACCTATATATACATATGGTAAAGAATTATTCTTACGAGTATGTATATTTATTCATATGTCTCACGTATATATATCTTACTTTTTTATATATATTCACTTGTATTTATTTATATATATATTTAAAATAAGATTTTATTTCAACTCTAAATCTAGCTAAGAATCTATTTTATACATAATTTATTTATATGCCTATATATATATAAATCTAGATTTTACTATCTTATTGTTATTTATTGTCATTTATTTGTTATGTGTATACATAGTGTCACAAGCCCAACTCCCGTACTCGTGAGGCGCGTCTCCACTTGGACGGACGCCTCTCTTCGCTATCTATATATATCTTTTCTTATTGTAAGTTACGAATAGTTTTATTCCCCTTTTGTATTCTTGAACTATTCGGAAGAGAGAGTCTTCGATCAAAGCTTCCCTTCGGGTGTTCGACAGCTTCCCGTCGCTAGGCTAGCATCATCGGCTTGTTGCCGACGCTCCGCACACTCCGCCTTCTTCCCCTCTATTAAGAGAACGGAGAAGTCGGGGTGTGTCACATAGATATATACAAATATTTATTTATTATCACATTTATATATTTCTAAAAAAATTGGTGGTTTACATTGATTAAATTGGATAATTAGGTTAATTAGATTTTTTAATTAATGAAATTGGATAAATTGTGGTTTAATAAATTTATTTGTAGTTATTGGATTTTTACAGAATTATTAAAAATTATTTTCAGATTAATTAAGGTGGGATAATTGATCAATTAGATTAATTAGGGTAGTATAGTTGATCAAATTGTTAGAATAATTTATTTGTGAAAATACATATTTAATTTATGGTCTTATGGTATAATTTAAATATAAACATATTTTATAGGTGTAGCTATGGTTGGTTTGATGTATGGTTGTGGGGTTGTGTTTATTTAAATTGTTGAATTGTTTAAATTAATTAAAAAGTAATTAAAAATAAAATTTGGTGTGAGGTTGTTAGTAAGATTGTTTGAGACGTATTATTTATGCATGCTTGTTTGTTTGTATTGGATTATTTTTAAGAGATTGTGTTTGTTGTATTATTGCTTGACGAATCACAGCCAAACTGTGATTTGTGTTGAAGTAGGAAGGATTTGTCTTGCTTCCTTTCTTTTAAGAATCACGGTCAAGCTGTAATTCTTGTTTAAAGATCTCCTTGAGACTCAGGTGAGGGTTTATAGTTTCAAAGTTAATTTGGCCTACTACAGGTGTTGAGTCCTCAGGGTCATCTTTAATTATTGTACCTCCTGATAAGTGATATATCTACTTCTTTACATACTTATTTAGCATGTGGGTTATTGTGAGCTTGAAAGTATACCATGCTAGTTCCTGTAAGATACTAATGTATGCATACTATTGATGTGAGTTGAAACTTGCATCATGTTAGCAGATGTATGCTGCTGTTATTTGTATGTTAATAATAATCATGCTCATGTTAAATTGATGATTGAATATGTTCATGTTGCTAGAGTTGTAGAAATACCTAGTAAGAACATGAAACAAGTTGACATGAGATAGAAACTGAGGCATTTTAGGTACATGTGATAATGACACCTAGAGTGATCTAAATTATTATATGAATAAGAACCCTAGACATCTTAAGATTATGATAACCTTGAAGAAGATGTGTGGTTCTTAGACTAGTATGCGTCAACATGTGGTGAGGAGCCATGTGCTAGTAAGGTAGAGATACAAGTTCGGTTGACCTAAGTCACTAATACCTTGGTGTAGCCGAGACCTCACTTCGGTGCAGAACTTAACTTAATTATGTTCCACAAGGTAGAGGGTGTATTAGGAATAGTACCGTCCCATGCACTACCGAGGCTATGCTCAACTGATGTGGGTCCCTGAGCAGTCCAAGTCATTGGTATCCTATGCAGTAGATCTCAGCTTGCTAGGCTGGAGATGGATATGATTTTATATTTTGTTATGGTGATCCTGCCATGGTGCAGAATTACAACACTGTATAGTACTTGTGTTTGTATTAGAAGTTGTGTCGTGATCACCAGCTCCTTCTGCTAACGTCAGTATACAGGCATATAGGATAGGGACCTAGAGTTGACACTGACGGGTTTAGGATAATTTTTGACGAGTGATTTACCTTGAACATAGGCTGACTTCCTTAGGTGTGGAATGGAATGATAATGATATACACATTAAAGTGATATGACATCTTTAATTTTGTGTACCCTTTTATGAATAGATTTCTGATATCTTGTGATATATCTTGTTATAATTATGATCATGCTATTCTATATTTATTGCCTTATCATATATTTTTGACATGTTGATTTAAGTATGTGATCCTAGTGAATATATTTATTGTGGGTTGTACAATACTTTTTACCCATCATTAGGGTGCTCTCTCTGTAGCCTCACTGAGTCTCGCGACTCAGGTGTGCATATTTTTCCCCTGTTGCACAAGTTACAGATTGATCTTAGCCGGGAGCGAGGGAGGACCTAGCTTGGCGAACAATATCAAATTGGTGATCTAGATAAAGATTTAAATTAGTAGTGATGGTTAAATTGTAAAATGTATTTGCTTCTGCTATGTTTAAATTAACAAAAATGTAGTGCTTATGATACTTTTTGGCCTTGTATAAGTTGTGGTGTTGAAGTGCATCTTATATGGCGGTTGCCACGTGCCCAAAGGTGGAATTGGGGCGTGACAATTTCTCTTCATTTACTTCTACGTGATGGAAACCAGTAATTTAAAAAAAAAACTATTTTTTAAAAAGTACTATCTAGAAACATGCAGTCTTTAGAGGATCCGATTAAAATAATAATAATAATAATTTAAATATATATTTGAAGTCTACAATTGTTCATTGTTAATAATAATTAAATTCCGATGATGCAGATGATATATGAAATAATTATCACTCTCGCATCTAATAATACTCCACTTCTCGAAATTATATAATAACCAAATTAATATTTGTTACCACCTATCATCACTTCAGATGATGACTTCATATTATTTTCTCCACATGTTTATATATGTATATATATATATATGTAATAGATAAATACTTTTTCTAGTTTTAACAAATATATATATGTTGTGATAAATATAAAAGAAAACTTTGGGTATTAAATTTATTTTTATTTTGTTGGTTTAATTAGTCATTACAATTACAATTATTTCATTAGAGTTTTGGGCATTATGTTGGAAAAAAAGAATGATATGTTGAGAAATATTTAGATCTATTTACTTTCTTAACATAGTAAACAAATTTATCATGTCTTGCATTTAGTGTTTCCTTAGTCATATACATGAATAATATTTAAACAATGCAAAACTGAAACACCTATTTCATTCATTGTCTTCTATTTCCATGATGCTAAATAGGAAATAATAAAAGGGAGCAGGGTGTTAAATACTTGATTTTATGAGTATTAGAAAATTTAGTTGTGCTTGCAAATTGATAGGGAAACATTATGCAGCAATGATGATTAAACATTGTAGGGCCATCTATTAAATTATTAATTTAAAAGGCTTGGGTGCGTTGTTGGTTCGACTAGTTTACAGTCGCTGCAGTAAAGCTCCCAAGTGGGCAGTTGTTAATATATTCTTATACTGTCCGTGATGTGCATTTTATTACTGTTTTATATAATATAAATTAATTGCAATGATATGCTATATGAAATGTTCTCCCTTATCCTTGTGTTCTTAAATTCTAATAGTGTATAACACTAGAAAGAACCGAAAACACAGAGATGATATATAAACCTGCTAGGTGACAAACAAAACTAGTTAGGTAACATAATTGCATGATAACCTAAACTAGTTAGAACGCCTAAAGATATAGACCTGAACTTCCTAGGGACATGAATTTTTAGGAATCATATAGGTCTATATAACACAATATTTCTGTAAACCCTATTTTTCTTTTTTAAAAAAAAGTATTACTTGGCCTATTAGTGAAGTTGGTTAGAGTGTTGTGTGCTAATAACACAAGGGTCACGAGTTCAATACTTGCATAGGCTACCGGCCTCATGTATCATTGCATCTTTTTCTATTTAAGAAATATTTAGTCCCACATCAGGGAATTCTTGGAAAGGAGTTGTATCCTTTAAGAAATATTTAGTCCCACGTCAAGGAATTCTTGGAAATGAGTTGCATCCTGATTCTATTTAAGAGATAGTGCCTTCCTTCACACCTCCAATATCAAATTTATTTATATAATGGGTTGTGGGTTGTGGTCTTGCCAAGCCTAGCACAGCCTGATAACGTGCGTTGCGCGCATGTTGGTCCGGTTCGGTGAGCGGCCGGTTTAGCTACGTTTTGACTGCGGGTTAGCTGGTTTCACGGCTTTTTTACCGGTTTAATTCAGTTCAAGTGGCTAAGGCTTGATTGGTGAGTTTTTAGCCTTAAGAAACTTATTTAAAATTTTTAACATATTTGAGACCTACCTTTTGAATTATTTTACGTTCGGTTCAGGGTTTTGAGTGCATAAATGTTATCAAAAAAATTTAAAATAAATTATAATGTTTATGATTAGATAAATTATAATGTTTATGATTATGTATATATTTTTTTATGATTTAATTGGAATTTTTCTGAACTATTAAGGTGGTATTTTGAACTAATTGAGGTAGTTCAGGTTTATTTAGGTGTTAAATAAATTATTTGTATGATATTTACTTGAAAGAATATTTTGATGTGTGTTATTATATTAGATTCATGTTAAACAGAATTAAAATAATTTAATTGAGATTTTTACAGAATTTATAAATTTTAAACAATCATTAAATTGGGTAATTAGGTAAATTAGATTTTCTAATTAATAAAATTGGAGAAATTGTGACTTAATTGATTTACATATAGTAATTAAATTTTTACAGAAGTATTAAAATTATTTTAGATTAATAAGGTGGTATAGTAGATCAAACTATTAGAATGATTTAATTGTGCAAATAGAAATTTAATTTGTGTTCTTATTGTATAATTTAAATGTAAACATATTTTATTGGAAAATTATGTGGTGGTATTGATTTGAATTGTTAAATTATTAATTAATTAAAAGGAAAATAACTAAAAAGAAATTTAGGTGAGAGGTTGTGAGTAGTGGGGGTAGTTAAGAGGATTATTTGAGTTATGTTATTTATGCATTGCATTGCTTGCTTGAGTTATTGATTGCCTTACTTGCTTGCTCTTAAGGATCACGATCAAGCTGTGATTCTTGTTTAAAGATCTGCTTGAGACTCAGGTGAGGGTTTATAGTTTCAAATTTAATTTGGCTTACTACAGATGCTGAGTCCTAAGGGTTGTTTTGTTTATTATTGTACCTCCTAATAAGTGATATATCTACTTCGTTACATACTTATTTAGCATGTGGGTTACTGTGAACTTAAAAGTATGTCATGTTAGTTCTTGTAAGATGCTAATGTATGCATATTATTTGTAAACCCCCACTTTTATGTGATTTAATTAGTGAAAAATTAGATATTAAAATTTTTCTTAAGTTTAGATTAATGTAAAAGAGGTTAAAGAACTTTTAAGTTGAATTAGGACTAAATGGTGATATTAGACAAGTTTTTGAACCTAAAAAGGATGTAGTTGTAATTTATAGGGACCTAGTTAGAATTTAGTTAAAAATAAATGGACTTAGTTGAAATTCAATAGAGTTGAGGGGGCGCACTGCATAAGTATCTCTTACTATCTCCCCCACCTCCTTCTCCTTTCCCTATTTCTCCTCAACATATTTTTCTTTATCTTTTATTTAGAGATTTTGTATATGATATACTAATTAGGTATGTGGAGAGAATCGAACAAGGGTTGACACCAAAGAGGGATTGTGGAATATTAGTTTGCTAGTGATGATGTTGTGATGCTAGATCAAATTAGGGAATAATTAGCTTGGATTCTATATTGATTTTGACTTGAAAATATAATTGAGTTGGATTTAGGAATTTGACTATTCTAATAAATTAGAGGTGATGAAAGAGGATTAAGGATTTAAAGTATTAGCTTGAGCATCAAGTTGGACCTAGTAGTTTAAGTATGTTGATTAATTTAGAGGAAGCTAAATTAATCACATGAGTTGAATCATTAGTGAGTAAATAATTATTATCGTATTAAATTAATAATATTTTATATTTTAAAATAAAATATTTATTATTTTAGGGATATTATTCTGATTTGGGAGCTACTTAATACTATTATCTCGGAGCTTTAATTCGGTTGGTTCTAAAGCTCGAATTCCAATCAAGGTGCGTTGGTTCATCGTAATTAGAATTTATTCAAACTAGGGAACTACCTGCTGAGGTATTATTAGGAAGGTCCTGGATGCCTTGAAACAAATAAAATGTTATGTTTGCTAAATATGTGATAACATGCATGCTAGAATAATATTATTTATATACAATGAATTATATGCCATGGGTATATTGTCTAATATTTAATATGCTTTATTAAGCTCTTTTACATTCTGCTTTATTTTTCTTTATTGTGATATAATACGCCAATACCTTGCTAAAGAAGACAAGATGTGAATTTAAAGCTAAAATACTACATAGGAGGTAGTATCAAGAATAATTACCTGACACTCTAGTTTAAATAGAGACATAGGTAACATATGATACCAGCATCTCCTAGGAACATCACTAGATCACAAATTGTGAGGGTGTATTAGTAACACACCCTAGATGATAAATCGAACCCTTAGTGTTCGAATAGTGATGTTCACTCACTATTACCACTCCTGGGGCTACTAACAGCTCAGATATTGGGAGTTGGTTGGGAAATGGGCTAGATTTAACTCCAAGGTCAAGATAGACCAGAAAGCGGAGTAAGTCTATACCCGGATACAATTACCCGCACGCGTGACGTTTGAGCGTCACCGTGATAGTCCCGGAATGGCCAGCGGGGATGAACCTTTCCAAGGATTTAGCAGGCACGTAGTCGAGTTAGCCACAGCCCATTGTGCGAATGCGAGCTCAACTCGGCCAACATCAACTGCTATTGAATTGAAGAGGTAAATTTCCTTAAAGCCTTGGACAGTGGATCCGTAGACAACACGACTACTATTCCAGACGTTCTGCAGACGATCTGATGAGCAGTCCGGATCTTAGGGTTATAAATTAATTCGGCTAACCGTGGCCGAGGACATATTAATTGAGGTGACCCTGTCGACGGACAGTTGTGTAGCGCTACACGGTGGGTTGTGACCGTACTGAGTTTCCAAGGGGAAAGGTACGGAAGCAACCGATTTTGCTGAGACGGGGTGTAGGGATCGACCAGCGGGACAGTAGAGAGAGATACACGGTCATCCGATCTCTCTGCCAACATCCGTGCAGCGGGCATAAGTAGAGACCTGGACATTCATGGCACGGATGGGCTTATGGAAATCCCTGATCATGATATCCCCTGAGCATAGGCTGGTGGCCCGATGCACTTGACATAAAGACAGAAATACTCCTAGTTGACATATACTAGAGATACATAGATATATGCAACATAGATGACTTTTACTAATGACAGACATATTGTTCAACTTAGATGACAACTATGAACATATACAGTTATGCACAAATAGTTAGAATTCAACTTTGTCAATGACGTTATATACACCAAAAAGTTAATAATTGATAATTAATAAACCCAAAGGCATCCTAGTACTTCCCCCTAGTGTTTGATTTTCTACCTACGATTTAGAGATGTAATTTCGCACTAGGCCGCAAGGCTGAGCACACCACGTTCAATGTGTGTGCAGGTGTGTTAGACGATCGATCACGACGGTTGATGAAGATGAGTTTGTCGACAGATTTATTTTTATTGATTGATACTTATCATAGAATTGTAGTAGGATTATCGGGACTGTGTTAGCAGTGTTGAGTTAGATGTTTTAAATGTATTTCCGCTGTGTTAATGATGTATATGGACTGTGATTACCATTAAATGCCTTGTATGGGTCCATTGGGCTCATACGGCGGTTGCCACGTGCCCGACAGTAGGGTCGGGGCATGACATTATTGATGTGAGTTGAAACTTGAATCATACTAGCAGATGTATGATGTTATTATATGCATGCTCTCGATATGAGATTGAAGGTTATATCATGCTAGTTCATGTATGATGTTATTATATGCATGCTCTCGATATGAGATTGAAAGTTATATCATGCTAGTTCATGTATGATGCAATAATATACTTGCCCCTGATGCGAGTTGTTGCTTATACCATGCTGGTATATATATGATGCTGTTATATGCATGCTATTGATATTTATGCTCATGTTAGGTTGATTATTTAATATGTTCATATTGTTAGAGATGTAGAAACACTTAGCAAGAATATGGAACATGTTTGACATGAGATAAAAATTTGAGACATAGGAGAAGATGTGTGGTTCTTAGACTGGTATGTGCTAACATGTGGTGAGGAGCCATGTGCTAGTAAGGTAGAGATGCAAGTTCGGTTAACCTCGGTCACAAATACCTTGGTGTAGCCGAGATCTCACTTCGGTGCAGATCTCAACTTAATTGTGTTACACAAAGTAAAGGGTGTACTAGGAACAGTATCGTCCCATGCGCTACCGAGGCTAGGAAACCTGATGACTCTACCATGTTCAACATTGGTGGGATCCCTAAGCAGTCCTGGTTCATTGGTATCGTATACAATGGCTCTCAGCTTACCAGGCTGGAGACGGATGTGCTTGTTGTTTTTGTATGGTGATCCTGCCATGGTGCTGAATTACAGCACTGTATGGTACCTGTGCTTGTATTAGAAGGAGTACCGTGATCATCAGCTCCTTCTGCCAACGTTAGTGTATAGGCACATAGGACAGTGACATAGAGTTGACACTGACGAGTTTGGGGTAATCTCTGACGAGGGATTTACCTTGAACATGGACTGGTTGCCTTAGGTGTGGAATGATAATGAAAAAGATATACACATTAAAGTGATATGAAATCTTTAAATTTTGGGTATTCTGTTATGCTCAGGTTTCGGATATCTTGTGATATATCTTATTATAATTGTGATCATGTTGTTCTATATTTATTGCCTTGTAATATATTTTTGAGATGTTGATTTAAGTATGTGATTCTAGTGAATGTATCTCTTGTAGGTTGTACAATACTTTTTACCCATCATTAGGGTGATCTCTCTGTAGCCTCACTGAGTCTCGCGACTCAGATGTGCACACTTTTTCCTGTTACGTAGGTTACAGATGGATCTTAGCCGGGAGTGAGGGAGAACCTAACTTGGCGAACAACATCAATTTGGTAACCTAGATAAAGATTTAAAATGGTAGTGATGGTTAAATTGTCAAATGTATTTGCTTCCGCTATGTTTAATTAATAAAATTGTAGTGCTTTGTGATACTTTTTAGCCTTGTATAAGTTATAGTGTTGAAGTACATCTTATATGGCGGTTGCCACGTGCCTAAAGGTGGAATTAGGATGTGACAATTTCTCTCACAAATGGTAGGTACCATTTGTGTTAGTCTAATGATGGGTAGCGGAGGCATCACCCGACCCATCCTTTAGCGTTCAGTGAGTACCAACAAGAGGGTTCTCGCCAATGCACCAGATATCCCTATGGCATGCATCCAAAACTAAAGTGCTGGGAGTCGGGTAGCTCTCTTCAGCCGCTATGCCTAAAGACTAAGGTGTCTGTTGATGCTGACATATCTCAACTGAGTCCTGTAGGTTTGGAAGATAGTCTGGACAGCTAGAGTTATACACGTGTTGGATCCGGCAAGTCAGGCCGTGAGTATATATATATATATATATATATATATATATATATATATATATATATATATGTGTGTGTGTGTGTGTGTGTGTGTGTGTCAGTAGGTGATCCTACTGTAAAGTAGAAGTGTATCGCTACATGGTGTCTCGTATCGTAGGGTCTATAGGAGACGTACGATACGATAGTCTCGGAGTGCGGTATAGGTAAACGACTCGTGAGACTGGAAGGAGAAGGAACCGTGGTCAGCCACCTTTCCGCCAACGTCTGTGCAACGGGCCTAGGTAGAGACTTAGACTGGCATTGATGGGCTCAGGGTAGTCCCCGGCCAGGGTTTACCTTAAGTATAGGTAGGCTGCCCCTAGGAGCTAATATTTGAAACTATAAACTTAGAAATCTCTAGATACAAATTTAGACTTTCAGAATTTAATTTTTTAATCATTTGCATGCCTTCCTTCATTATTATTTTATGATTTGATATTGATATAATTGCTGCTCATCCGGACATGAAATGTTAGCCCATTACTTTGCTTGGAGAAGTTTCTATCCATAGGAACTATGTCGTAGGACTTAGCGCATGCAAATTTTCCCCCGCATGCAGGTATTGAGATACCGCTTAGAAGACCGCAAGGGAAGATAGGTAGCAGGGTTGAACGCTAAAGAAGGATATTATTAGAACGATTTAATTGGTATGATGCATACAACATAGAATGTAAACAGACTATATCAATTTTGTAAGAACCTATGAGTCAGTTGTAAACTTATTTAGTAAACTTAATTGTAGAACTTTCCACTTATGCTTGAGTTATATGGTCTTGTTAGCCTTGTATGAGTGGGATATCACTCATATGGTGGTTGTCCTGTACCCGACAGAGGGTCGGGGCGTGACAACTTCTATGCAACATAAGTATTGGAAACCCTGTTTTCTTTATAAAAATAAAAATAATAATAAATAATAATATTTTAATATTAAATCAATAAAATAATAGATAAATAAAATAAAATAAATAAAAATAGTAAATAAAAAATATTTATCAGAAAAATAATAAAATAATATTTTAATATTAAAATAAACAAATATTAGATAAAGAAAATAAAATAAATAATAACAGCGGTAAAGAGAAAAATATATATATTAAAAAGTAAATAAATAAATAAAAGTAATAATCAGATAAATATATATAATTAAAGTAAATAAATAATAATATATATAAAAAGAAAAAGAAATAAAAGGAAAAAAAACAAAAACAAAACAAAACCGTCGCATATGCAGCGAGTCAATTTGAGTAGGGCTAAGTTGGAGCGACGAGTCGGTGGACGAGTCGACCGACTCGGCGCTAGTATTTTTAACCCCTTTGAAATAGGGGGTTATCCTATTCCGAGGTGGATGACGACGGCGGGTGCATTGGAGCACCGGCGAGCCGAGTGGTCAACGGGGGAAGGTTGGGCCGGAGGCGAGGCGACGGTTCCGGTGGTGGGGAGGTGTGGGAGCAGCTCCGACAAGAAGGAAATCAATTAGGAAGCGGTGGGAGCAGAGGCGGCTGGTGGAGGTGCTGATCTTAGTCGATTTTGTCGGCGAAGGGCACAAGAATTGTTCTCTCCCTTCGTGGTGAAGTGTTGGACATCGAATCGACTCCAGAGGAGTTGATTTCGAGTGGTGGCTGCGGTGAGGAGGCCAGAGATCGGCGGCGAACGGAGGCTGGCGGTTGCAGCAGGGGAGGGCGACGCCAGTGGTGATGTTGTAGGTGTTCGGGCTCTACCGGCGGCCTGAGAGGGGGTCGGTGAGCCGAGGGAGACTCGGGGAGGTTGGGCTCTAGGTTCCGTCGAGTGGCCGGCGGTCGATCGACAGCAGATTAGCAGCAAAGGCGGCGACGACAAGGCTGAGTTCGAGTAGAGGGGGAAGAGTCGTTCGAACGAGCAGCGCGTGCGTAGCGCTTGCGGCGGTTCGATTTAAGTAGGTTCAACTAGTCCGGTCCGGTTCGAGGTCGATTCGACAACGGTTCAAGTCAACTTTTGTTGGTTTTTACAGTTTTAAGACCGGTTCGAGTTAGTTCAACATTGTTAGGGCTTATTCGTGAGTTTTGAGTCTTAAGGAATTTATTTAAAATTTTTAATAAATTTTAGTTGCAGTTTTTAAATTGTTTTAGGTTGGATTCAGGGTTTTGAGTGAGTAAACGATGTTAGAAAAATCTAAAATAAATTATGATGCTATATTATTCTTAAACATATTTTTAATGATTTAATTAAAATTTTTCAAGATTATTAGAATGTGGTTCTTGATTTAATTAAGATAATTTAGATTAATTTAGGGTTTAAATGAATTAATTGTATGCTATATACATGAAGAAATATTTTGATAGGTGGTATGACATTTAAATTGCATTAATTGGAATTAAAATGATTTTTTTGGATTTTTTACATAATTAATGAATTTAAGATATTGTAAATTGAGGTAATTAGATTAATTAGATTTTTCTAATTAATAAAATTAAATAATTTAGAATTTTATAAATTTAATTGATATAATTAGATTTTTCACATAATTATTAAAAAAAAATTAGAATTAATTAAGGTGGTATATATTGATTAAGATTTTTATGTATAATTAAATTGTTAAATTAAATATTATTTTATAGGCTTGTTTATGTTGATTGTGTTGAGTTGTGATTATTAATGTGATGGATGATTGGTTGATTATAAAGAATTAAATAAAATAAAGAAAATAGTGTGAGGATGTGAGTAGAAGGGTAGATAGGAAATCCTTATTTGAATTGTATGATTTATGGTTGTTGGATGTATTTATTTTATCTTAGAAAAAAATGATTGTTGTGCTGTTTCTTGACAAATCATGGCTAAGGTGTGATTTGTGTTGGAATCAGAAGGAATTGTTTTACTTAAATGCTTGCTTGCTTGCTTTTAAGAATCATAATCAAGCTGTGAATTCTTGCTTGATATTGCTTTGAAACTCAGGTGAGGGCTTATGGTTTCAAATTATTTGGCCTACTAAGATGCTGAGTCCTAAGGGTCGTTGTTAATTATTGTACATGCTGATAAGTTATATATCTACTTTGTTGTATATTTAATTAGCATGAGAATTATTGGATGTATGTCATGTTAGTTTACATATGATGCTATTATATGTATGCTCTTGATACGAGTTTGAAAGTTATACCATGCTCGTATATGTATGATGCTATTATATACATGCTCTTGATGTTTATATTGATGTTATGTTATTATTGATATGTTCATACTGCTAAAGATGTAGAGACGCTTAGCAAGAACATGAAACATGTGGACATGAGACAAAAACTAGAGACACTTTAGGTTCATGATATGTTACAACCAAGAGTGATCTAAATTTATATATATGACTAAGAACTTTGGACATCTTAGCGTTATGATAACCTAGGAGAGGATGTTAGGGTTCTTAGACTGGTATGTGCCAACATGTGGTGAGGAGCCATGTGCTAGCAATGGTAGATGTGCAAGTTCGGTTGACTTAGCCACAAATACTTTGGTGTAGCCGGGATCTCACTTCGGTGCAGAACTTAAGTTATTTGTGTTACACCATGATAGATGGTGTGCTAGGAATAGTATCGTTCAATGCGCTACCCAGGGTAAGGAACCTGATGACTCTAACATGCTCAATGATGTAGGTCCCTGAGCAGTCCAGGTTCATTTGCAGCAAATACAGTGGATCTCAGCTTGCCAGGTTGGAGATGGATGTGATTTGTGATTTTGTATGGTGATCCTGCCATGGGGCAGAATTACACCATTATATGGTATTTGTGTTGGATAGAAGGGGTGCCATGGTCACCAGCTCCTTTCGCCAACGTTAGGACAGAAGTGTAGAGTTGACACTAACGGGGTTCAAGGTGATCCCTGACAAGGAATTTACCTTGAACATAGGATGGCTGCCTTACGAGTATTACTAGATAACTTATGATATATTAGTTAAGGTAATATGACATTTTAAAATTTATGTTACTGTTATGAATACAGTTTCATATCATGTTCACATGCCTTATTTTAATAATGTGACTGTTGCTTTAATATGTTAAATCTTGTTAGATATTGTATGACATGTTATTTTAAATATGTGATTTGGTGGATATGTTTTATTGTTGGCTTGTACAATACCTTATGCCCATTTTTAGGATTTTCTCCGTAAACTCACTAGGTTTTGCGACTCAGATGCGCACATTTTTTCCCTGTTGCGCAGGTTACAGGTTGGCCACTTGTACGGGGAGCGAGGGAGAACCTAGTACGACTGTCACGCCCCGACCCCACTGTCGGGTACGTGGCAACCATCGTATGAGCCCAAAGGATCCATACAAAGTATTTAATGGTAATCACAGTCCATACACATCATCAACACAGCGGAATATATAGTTAAATCATCTAACTCAACACTACTAACACAGTCCCGATAAACCTACTACAATTCTATGATAACGGTAGCGATAAGCAAAAGTATATTCATCAATAGACTTATCTTCATCCATCGTCCCGATCGATCACCTAATATACCTGTACACACATTGAATACGGTGTGCTCAGCCTTGCGGCCTAGTGCGAAATTACTGCTCGAAATCGTAGATAAGAAATCATGTTCATATGCCCTACTGTCGGGCATGTGGCAACTGCTGTATGAATCCTGAGACCCATACAAGGTAAAAAAAAAAAGGATCAGTATAATAAGTATGAATCCAATACAATCCATGTAGTACAGTCCCGATATGAACCTACTACAAAACTAAACGCGGAAGCAACGACATCTAATAAGTACCGGGGTATACCTCCAACGACGCAGTCCTCATAGACGACTGCGGTGCAGTCCTCGTCGGCAAGTTACTACAAACGCACGTAAACCCTGCACACGCGGGTAAAGCGGTGTGCTCAGCCTTGCGGCCTAGTGCGAAATTACGGCTCGAAA
This sequence comes from Thalia dealbata, assembly GCA_030544415.1. Taxonomy (NCBI): domain Eukaryota; kingdom Viridiplantae; phylum Streptophyta; class Magnoliopsida; order Zingiberales; family Marantaceae; genus Thalia; species Thalia dealbata. The sequence goes on from CM060458.1 coordinate 15,245,575, forward strand.
CCGAATAAGGAATCCAAAGGTTAGGAGGATTAATCTAGGATGCCTTGGGTTTATTAATAGTAATTTTTATAAGATGTATGTGAGGCATATCACTAATACGAATAACTGTGTAAGTATGTACGACAAGTGTAACGCTAGATGTCGCCTAAGCTGTCTCTAGTAACCATGTCATCAATGTCACCTAAACTATCTCTAGTAACTATATCATCAATGTCACCGGAATATCATCTACGGTGTACTATTTCTATCAGTCTCATGACTCGGGCTGCCAGCCTATGCTTAGTGAATACTCCGGCCAAAGAGTATCACCAAGCCCACCAGTACCTTTCGTCTCTATCTCTCCCTATGCCCGCTGCACTGATGTTGGCGGAGGTGACGGGTGACCCGTGATCACTCTCCTCGGTGTCGCTAGTCGCCTGCTATGCCTCCCCTAGTGAAACCGCCGTGCCCTTACATCCTCCTCGGATGCCGTAAGGACAACGACAATCGTGTAGTACTACAACACCGTCCGAAAATGGGGTCACCGTCGATAACAATCAATTGACCACGGCTAGTCGATATATTTCAACCCTAGGATCCGGACTACCCATCCGACTGTCTGCAGATCGTCAAGGATAGTAGTCGTGTGGTCTACGGATCCACTGTCCAAGGCTATGCAGAGGGAATCACCGTTCCAATCCCCGAGCAGCGATGCCTGCCAAGAGGTGTACAGACTAGCTGTCGCCGGAATGCTACTACCTCGGCGACATGTTTGCAAAGTTCTTGTTCTGGTTCATCCCGGCTAGCCATCTAAGGACTATCATGAGGCCCCTGAAATGACACTCGTGCGGGTATACATCATCGGGTAGGGACTTGCTCCATATATCCGGTCTAATGTGACCTTGGAGTTTATACAGTCCCTTTCCCTACCAGCTCCCAGTATCTAAGGTATGTGTAACCTCAGGAGTGGTGTGTGGTGGAGCATCACCATTTCGACCAAATGCGGTACGCAGTGGTCAAACGGGGTATGCAAGCAGTACTCCTTCCTGTCTGATTTCTAGTGATGTCTCCTAAGAGTTTCTAACATGTCATCATCCTTGTCTATAACTGCATGGTAATCGTGCTATCATAGCATAGATGAATAATATAACATGCAAGACAAGAGTTATAGACATGTGAAGCATGTAGTATAGTAAACATGGCATATCAAGCTTGTAGACAAAGCAAATCATATCATCATGCATTTATAAATAAATCATAGCATGTATTCCATTTTTATCCTATTTAAGGCATCCGAGATATTTCCTAAGAACACCTCGGCAGGAATTCCTTAGCTTGAATAAATCCTACATTCGATGAGCCAACGTACCTGATAATGTAGTTCGTGCTTCGAAACCCACCCGTATAATAGCTCCCGCGTCATTTACTTGTTTCAGGGTAGACAACCTGTTCCAAATATATTTTTAGAAATCTTCTCTAATATCAGTTATCACCCTCTTTCCGTATAGTATGATAAATAAGTCACCCTTATAAAATAACTAAGATTTCAAATCATCCGTAGTTTTCTACTAACCATTCCCTAAGTTTATTTAATTATCACACCTATTAGATAGTAGGGTGGAAACCAAGCATTAATATCCTAGTGGTGACCTACATTCGATTCCCCATTCTACCATAATTGTCATATTATTTATACTCTCCTAAATAAAGGAATGAAGAAGAAAATAAAATGAATGAATAAATAAAATTACAAAATCAGTAAACCACCATTTACCATTTACCGAAAACTCAGCAACCCATTCCACACAATCAACAACATAAATCAACCCATTCCACACCATAACTCAGTAAACCACCATACACCGAAAACTCAACAAACACCAAATAACCGTTATAGGAATCGACTAAGGAGAGGGCAAGGCTTTACCTTACTATAGAGAGTCTTCGGCCGAACCCCCAAAGGAATCGACTAAGGAGATTACTATAGAGAGTCTTCGGCCCGTCATCGCGAGCTGGTTGCCGTCTCCAAATATGAAGCGGGAGAAGCAAAGGGCGCGAGCGGAGAAGAAGGAGATACCCTCACGGTGGAGGTAGAAGAGTAGAATTCGGACCCGGCTCGATTAGGCCGGTCCGGTTCAGTCCAAGCGGCAGTTCAGTTAGGCCGGTCATGCGAGGTGCATGTGCCAAGAATTTATGCAGTCTGCCCCTCTATGTTTAATAATATATCAAATGGTTCCTTATAAATTCCAATAAATTACAATCACGTCCTTTTTGATGCAAAACCATACATTTTGGTTCTAATCCCAACTAAAAATCCTTTAACCTTCTTCCGCCCAAAATATGACCTTAAGAAAAATTTTCTCCCATTACTATTATTTATTATTTCTAATTCAACTACCTAAAAGTGGGGGTTTACAAGTTCTCCCCCTTAAAAATTTTTGGTCCTCCAAAAATAATCCTTTAATACCAAAAAGATGTTCAACTATGACATAGCAGTTCCCAAAATTCTTTTACATTGCACTCAAACACTATCTCCCTCAAATAGATGAGGATGCTGGGCCCGCATGTGGACCTCAGTCTCCCACGTAGCTTCGTCCACAAGTGCATTCCTCTAGAGAACTTTAACTAAAGGAATAGATTTTCCTCGAAGTACCTTCACCCGGCGATCCATGATCTCGACTGCCTGCACCCCATAATTCAAGTCCTCTCTCAGCTGAACTGGCAGTGCCGTGAGGATATGGGATGGATCTGATATGTACTTCCTCAGCATGGACACATGGAAGACATCATGGATCTGCTCTAAGTCGGCAGGCAACTCTAGACGATAAGCCACTGGCCCTACTCTCTCAAGTATCTGGAAAGGTCCAATATATCTGGGATGTAGCTTCCCTTTCCTTTGGAATCGGAGAATGTCCTTCCATGGGGAAACTTTCAAGAAGACCATATCCCCAACTGCAAACTCGAGAGGCCGGCGACGATTATCAGCATAGCTTTTCTGCCGGTCCTGAGCTGTTTTTAGTCTATCTCGAATAACACTGACCTTGGCTATGGTTTCATCAATCAACTCCGTACCCGTCAGTCGTCTCTCGCCAACCTCGCTCCAACAAAGTGGAGTCCGACACTGCCTGCCATAAAGAGTCTCATAAGGAGTCATACCAATACTGGCCTGATAGCTATTATTATAGGCAAATTCTACTAAAGGAAGATGTGTGTCCCAGCTACAAGTAAACTCGAGCACGTAGGCTCTCAACATATCCTCTAGTGTCTGAATAGTCCGTTCTGACTGTCCATCGGTCTGCGGGTGAAAAGCAGTGCTAAACTTTAAAGATGTACCCAGCTCCTCCTGAATCTTTGGCGAGAACCTAGAAGTGAATCTAGGATCTCGGTCCGAAACAATAGATATCGGTACTCCATGAAGGCGGATAATCTCACCGATGTACAGCTTGGCTAACCTCTCTAAGGAATAGGTGATAGCAATCGGTAGGAAGTGGGTGGACTTCGTAAGTCGGTCGACTATCACCTAGATAGCATCATGATGTCGTTGGGTGCGCGGCAACTCGACCACAAAATCCATAGTAATGTGCTCCCACTTCCACTCCGGTATCGGAAGAGGCTGTAAGGTACCTGTCGGCTTCTAATGCTCTGCCTTAACCTGCTGGCACACTAAGCATCGCACTACAAACTCAGCTATGTCCCGCTTCATGTCGGACCACCAATATATCTATCGAATAGTACGATACATCTTCGTACTACCGGGATGCATGACATAAGCGGAACTGTGTGCCTCCTCCAGAATCTGCCGATGTAGATCCTAATCTTGGGGTACGCAGACTCTGTCATTCAGAACCAGCAAGCCGTCACCCCTAAGTCTGAAATCCTGTCCCTGACCATTCTGTACCCTCTGGATCACCTGGCTCAACTCAGCATCTGTCCTCTGTAACTCTGCCAATGATTTGATAAAGTGGGTCGCACAGCGAACTCTGCCAATAACCCACCCTGCGATCCACACTGTAACTCTGCCCCCAATAATCTCAAGTCACGCAGCAAGGGTAGATAGGCAGTGTGAATATATGCTAAAGTGGCGGATGACTTCCTACTCAGAGCATCTGCCACAACGTTTGCCTTCCCTGGGTGATAGTCAATAATCAGATCATAATCTTTAATTAACTCCAACCAGCAGCACTGCCTGAGATTCAGCTCCTTTTGTGTTAACAGATACTGCAAGCTCTTATGGTCTGTGTAAATATGACACTTCTCCCCATATAGATAGTGCCGCCAAATCTTAAGAGCCAAAACAATAGCAGCTAGCTCCAAATCATGAGTCGGATAGTTTACCTCATGCTTCTTTAACTGACGAGAAGCATATGCAATTACCCGCCCATTCTACATCAGAACACAGCCAAGTCCTTGCTTGGAAGCATCGCTGAATAGCACGTACTCGGTACCGCTGATTGGGAGAGTAAGTATCGGAGCGGTAGTCAACCGAATCTTAAGTTCCTGAAAACTCTGCTCACACTCTAGGGTCCACTGAAACTTTACATCCTTCCGAGTTAACTTGATCATCGGTGCTGCTATACGGGAGAAATTCTGCACAAACCGCCGATAGTACCCAGCTAACCCAAGAAAACTGTGCACCTCTGTGGGGCTCTTGGGCTGCTCCCACTTAGTTACTGCCTCAATCTTGGCTGGATCAACTTGGATACCCTCACTGGATACAATGTGTCCTAGAAATCCCTCCTGAGTCAGCCAAAACTCACATTTAGAAAATTTTGCATATAATTGATTATCTCTCAACACTTGTAAGACCAATCAGAGGTATCTAGTGTGCTCCTCCGGACTCTTAAAATATATGAGTATGTCATCTATGAATACAATGACACACTTATCGAAATACTCGTGGAAAACCCGTTTCATTAAATCCATGAAGGTGGCGGGAGCATTAGTGAGTCCAAAAGACATGACTAAGAACTCATAATGCCCATACCGCGTCCGAAATGCTATCTTCGGAACATCCGAGTCTCTAATCCTCAACTGGTGGTAACTTGACCTCAGATCAATCTTTGAGAAAACCCGAGCTCCCTGTAACTGATCAAACAAATCATCAATGCGAGGAAGCGGATACCTGTTCTTGATGGTGACCTTATTCAACTGCTTATAATCAATGCACATCCTCATGGTCCCATCCTTCTTCTTCACAAATAACACAGGTGCGCCCCAAGGGGAGACACTAGGTCAAATGAACCCTTATCCACCAAGTCCTGTAATTGTAGCTTGAGTTCCTTCAGCTCTATCGGTGCCATATGATACGGGGGTCTAGAGATCGGCATCGTCCCAGGAGTAAGATCGATGCAGAATTCTAACACCCGATCTGAGGGTAGGCCGGGCGGGTCCTGAGGGAACACATCTGGAAACTTACGGACCACAGGAACATCCGCCATCTGTCCATCCGACTTACTGTTATCAACAATGTGTGCTAGAAAACACTGATATCCTTTCTTCACATATTTCTGCGCCATGAGAGTGGATATAATGGCGGTCGGTAGGACCCGACGATCTCCCTCAAATACGAGCTCTGGTGGTCCCGATCCAACAAAAGATACTGACTTTGTAAAGCAACTCACTAGGGCTCTTTGTGCAGTCAACCAGTCCATACCAAGGATCACATCGAAATCTGTCATCTCTAGTGGAATCAGATCTGCCTCTAGAGTGACGTCCTGTATCATAATAGGGCAGGAGCAATACACCCGATCTCGAAGAATCCTCTCACCCAACGGAGTGCAGACAATAAGATCTGTCTCTAACGGGGTTAAAGGTCTATCAGCTCGCCTAGCATACTCAGCGCTAATAAAAGACCGATGTGACTCGGTATCAATGAGAATACGAGCCCATTCATCAAACAACCGCATATATCCTATCATACCATCACACAACCCAAACACACAAAGCAAAATTAAAATGTAGTTCAACTACACAAAAGTTTGCTCAAATCCATCACCAAATAATTTTCCAAACATCAAGTCTAACTTATTAAATCCAAAGCAAGATACTCAAGGGGCATCAGAATGGGTGTCGTTACTAGTGACCACATCCGGGTTGGCTCGTGCATCGGCGCTATCCAATGCGAAGATACGAGTCTGGGTGCGCTGGGGTGGCCTCTGGGAGTGCTGGTCAGATCTGGTGGCAGGTCCTCGGGCAGATGCAGAAATAGTTGCAGCCGGTGAGACTGGTGCTGGCGGACGACCACGGCTCGCTGAAGCAGGATGGATGGCCGACTGCTGAGATCCTCCAACCTGAAGCCGCTGTGGGCAATAGGGCCGGATGTGCCCCTTCTGCCCACACTGATAGCAGGAGACCTCTCGGCACAAACCGGTGTGGGCCCGGTGACAGAATCTACATGGAGCCACCTGCAGGGTATGGTATGTCTGAGAAGTCCACAGAGGGTGTGGCGGAGGACGTGCCTGACTCTACTGTCCTGACTGCTCAACCCTCAGTGTGACTCGGCCTCCAGATGGAACCCCTCCGGCAGCTGAGGCAGCTGATGAGGTCATGCCAACCTGCCTATCCCTCCAGTCACCTCGGCCCCTCTATGATGCAGTCTCTTTCTCTTATGCCCCTCCCTGTGTGCGCGAGTAATCTGAACAATCCTCTCAACCAAGAGGGCTTGATCCACCACCTGCTGGAAAGCCGTGTACTTAAACAACCCCACTTTGGTCCGAATGTGATCATCCAGCCCCTGGATAAACCGCAGACGACGATGTCTATCTGAGGAAATCACGTCAGGTACCAGCGAGGCTAACCGGTTGAATTCCACCACGTACTCAGTCACAGATCTGCTCCCCTGTGTGCAATCCTAGAACTCCTGTATCTTCAGATCATGCTGCAGCTCGGTGTAAAACCGCTCGTGAAACTCATCCTGGAATATCTCCCACGTCAACCCAGTGGCATAGCGAATCTCCAGCTCCTCTCGCCAAGTCTCCGCATCCCCGTCCATCAGATATAGTGCCACTCCAAGTCTGTCCCTATCCGATAGCTCCATATCAGTAGTGATCCAACGGACATTGTTGATCCAGGACCGGGCTATCTGGGGGTCTGATGATCCAGAAAATGTGACACACCCCAGAAGCCGGGCATCTCTCAACCAAGCAGCTATAGGCCTACCAGTACGGCTACTGAGCACCGACATAGTAATCTCCCCTACCGAGGTCTGGTACTTTGCCCGAGTGAAGGTCCTCTGAACTCCGGCAGGAGGGGTAACCGCTGCAGTTGCTCCGATCACTGGAACTGTCTCTGCTGTGCTGTCTGCAGGAGCAGGTGCAACTGCTGGGGCAGGAGTTGTCTGGACTACCTGCGGTGTAAACCCCCATCTTCAAAATCTTATTTTTAGAAAAAAAAAATAAATTCCTCTTCTTCTCCCATTCGATCTGACGCCTTCAGCAAGCTCGCGTCGCCCTCGTCGTGCGTCCTCTTCCCTCGTTCTGCCAGCAGCGGCATCCCGCCGCTCCGTCTCCCCTGCACGTTCCCACGTTTGCTGCGACCCTCGCATCACAACGAGGTCAGCAGCGAAGTGCCGTCTATTTCGAGCTCACCACTCCGTCTCCCCTGCACGTTCCCACGTGGGCAATCTGCCATCTCCATCGCTTCATCCGCCGATGGCTGATCTGGGTTCACTGAATATTCTATTTTGCATGTGGATGATTTAACTTATTTTCTTCTTCTTGCATTACTTAAAAGCATATAGATAATACGATAATTATGTTAGAATGGGGAATCGAATGCAGGTCATCATTAGTATACAGTTGCGTGGTTCCACCTTATTATCCACTAGATGTGATAGTTAAATAAAATTTGGGAGTGATTAGTTGAAACTAAGATGACTTGTCACCTTATCGACAAAGTTAATTATAAATCATATAAAAGTAAATCTCTAAATATGACTTTATTTATAATAGGAAGATCTACTCGAAACGATTAAAGGAAGTACGACTTATTACACGGTTGGTTCCGAAGAAAACCCAACTATATTATCAGGTGCGTTGGTTCACTGAATGTAGGATTTAGTCAAGCTAGGAAATTCCTGTCGAGGTTTTCTTAGGAAAACTCTTGGATGCCTCAAATATAATAAAATGGAATGCTTGTCATGATTATGTATATATGGATAGATGTATGTTATGCTTACTATGATATTATCTAAATGCATGTTAGAATGATTTACCTTGTTTACATGCATGATCATGTCATGTTTACCATGCTATTTATTTAACATGTCTATGAATCCTATCCTGCATGCTATGTTATTTATCTTTGCTATGATAGCACGATTACCATGCAGATATAGATAAGAATGATGACATGTTAGAAACTCATAAGAGACATCACTAGGAATCAGACAGAATGGTGATGCTCCACCACACACAACTCCCGAGGCTACACATAGCTTGAATACTGGGAGCTGGTGGGGAAAGAGACTGTACACACTCCAAGGTCATATTAGACCGGATATATGGAGCAAATCCTTACCCGATGATTTCTACCCGCACGAGTGTCGTTTAAGGGGCACTCGTGATAGTCCTGAGATGGTTAGCTGGGACGAACCAGAACAAGAACCTAGCAAACATGTCGCCGAGGTTGTAGCATTCCAGCGACAGCTAGTCTGCACACCTCTTGGCAGGCACCGTTGCTCGGGGATTGGTACGGTGACACCCCTCCGCATAGCCTTGGACAGTGGATCCGTAGACCACACGGCTACCATCCTTGATGTTCTGCAAACGAACGGATGGTGAGTCCGGATCCTAGGGTGGTATTATATCGACCGAGACCGTAGTCGATGAACTTTATTGACAGTGACCCCGTCTTCGGACGGTTTGTAGTACTACACGATTATCGTTGTCCTTACGGCATCCGGAGAGGATGTAAGGGCACAGCGGGTTCGCTAGGGGAGGCATGGTAGGCGACTAGCGACACCAAGGAGAGTGATCACGGGTCACCCGTCACCTCCGCCAACATCAGTGCAGCGGGCATAGGGAGAGACAGAGACGAAAGGCACTGATGGGCTTAGTGATGCTCTCTGGCCAGAGTATTCACTAAGCATAGGCTGGCAGCCCGAGTCATGAGACTGATAGGCATAGTGCAACGTAGATGACTTTCCGGTGACATTGATGACACAGATACCGTAGATGACATTCTGGTGATATTGATGACACAGATACTAGAGATGACATTCCGGCGATATTGATGACACAGATACTAGAGACAACTTAGGTGACATTGATGACATAGTGACTAGAGACAACTTAGGCGACATCTAGTGTTACACGTGTTGTATTTGCTTACACTGTTATTTGCATTTATGATATTCTTCACATGTATTATATGAAAATGACTATTAATAAACCCAAGGCATCCTGGATTAATCCTCCTAGCCTTTGATTTCCTTATTCGGTTTCGAGCTATAAATTCGCACTAGGCCGCAAGGCTGAGCACACCGCTTTTCCCCGTATGTGCAGGTTATTAGATGACCGATTGAGATAGTAAAGGAAGATGGATCTACTAACGAATTTATTTTTCTTTATCGTTATCTTTTATCATAGAATTGTAGTAGGTTTATCGGGACTGTGTTAGAAACGATGAGTTAGATATTTTGATTGTATATTCCGCTGTGTAAACGAGGTGTTTGGATTATATGTATCACTTGATGCCTTGTATGGGTCCGTTGGGCTCATACGGCGGTAGCCACATGCCCGACAGTAGGGTCGGGGCGTGATAATTAAAGTGGTATCAGAGCTTGGGTTTGAATCATATAAGGATTTAAAGTGGTATCAGAGCTTAGGTTTAAGGACCTAAGGACTTAAGAGATATTAAAGTTTAGGCTTGAAATCCTAAAAGTTATGAAAATCAGTCCCGATATAGCTAGGACGGTGAGAGAGTTAGTACGGGGTATAGTCATTTGACTATGATCTATAACGATATCATTCCTTAGTAGATGAGTATTTATACATCTCAATCTTGTATCCTATCTATGATCAAATATGAGTTATAAAGATCAAATCTAATCGTGTTAGATCATATTCAAATGTTACCTATCTTATTTTCATCTTGATCACTCTCTATGCAAACCGATGCATTTATTTATTTCTTAGATGTTTGGAACTATTGATATTGAAGTCCCATGTGAGAGCTATATCTAGGTTAGTTCTATTTGGACTTAACTCTTACAGATCTCTTTTATGGACTTTATCCTTGATCTATAAATCTATTTGTAGAGTGATTATTATTAAATAATTTGATATTATCTATGACCAATATTGTGACAGTCATGTAGTATGTCATTTATATTAGCTCCTTACACTTGCAACTCTATGTGCAATGTTTACAGTTTTATCATATACCCTATTGGTGAATTTACAATCTATTTGTAGCTCTTTCACATATTCAGCTTGCATATATTGTTTGACATTTTCATTTGCCCATATTGTAATCTTCCAAGCTTTCCTTGCTTGTTTTACTTCTGCAGAATAAATGCTCACTTGTTATATTGTCGCAGTGACCAATTCCTTTTTCTTAAAATTTCTTTCTTTGTTATGGTTCCTGCGGTCATGTTGATTAACTTTATAAGTGCATTTTTTTTGCTTCGCAGCCTTGTGCATTTTAATTTTTCTCAACTCTTTTAGCTCTCTATATTTATATTCATAGCCAAATTTCTGCAATCATGTTCCTTCGCTATTTAAATGTCTTCTTAAATTCTACAACTTCCTTTGATTCTATATTTTTGAGTACCAAGATAGCTTGATATAGATGTCATTAGCTGAATACCTGCACTCTTCCATCGGCATATACTTAATATCCTTTGCACTTTGTCAAGTAATTTTCTGCAATACATCTTGGTGACTTTTTCGAGTGCAGATTCCTGCATTTTGCAATAGTTTACTTTGTTAAATATTTCTGCAGCTACCTCTTTTTGCAGTTTCTTGGCAGTTATTTACTTAGTCTTTTTCTGTAGTTGCAGCTCTTTGTAACGTTATTTCCTCAACCATTTTCTTAGTTGAAGTTCTTTTTGTTGTGAAGCTACTTCCTTTGTCAAATGTCCTTAGTCAAATTCTAGCCATAGTTGACAGATTGCTTCACTTCTTTTTATTTTTGTAACTCCCGTATATTAGCTCAATTCTTTACCTAAAAATTTTATAGCTTAGAGTTCTCCACCTTCATGAGTATCATTAAATATGTTTGGTCAATTGATCAGTCATATTTGGTCAATGTAGTTAGCAAACTCTTTATTTTTAGCAAACATTTCCACTGCATGTTGATTCTATAGTAACTATTCTTCATTACTTTTCATTTCTCCTTGAATTCTGAATACTACAGTTTCTGGGCAACTCTAGCTTATGTTGATGCACATGTTGATATCCTTAGTAGCTGCATGTATTATTGACATCTTCTACTTCAGTTACTACTTCTGCAGCTCATATCCAGTTCGCATAGCAGCTTGGATATAACTACTATATTTCTGCAATTATAAATTAGAATGAAGTCCTTTTACATCAAGAGTTCACTTTGTTATTATTATTTTATCCTCTTATATAGGATATAACATTTCTTATATCAAATTTCATATCATCATATAAGTATGATCTACAAATTCCATATCAAACTCAGTTCTAGATTCCATTGTGTTAAAAGGATAACACAATCACATTTAGGGGTGACGTCGGATTTTAGTGTTCTATTAAGTTGGTAGGTAAATTTTTGGCGGACCAAAATTTTTAAGGGGGGGAGTATTTGTAAACCCCCATCTTCAAAATCTTATTTTTAGGAAAAAAAAATGAAATCGGTTCGGTTCAACTGAACCGGCCGGCCGGTTCAGATGAACCGGATTGAACCGGTCTGCTCGAACCGGCGGTTGCGAGCTAAACCCGAAGCCCTAACCTTATCCCCAAATTCCTCTTCTTCTCCCATTCGATCTGACGCCTTCAGCAAGCTCGCGTCGCCCTCGTCGCGTGTCCTCTTCCCTCGTTCCGCCGGCGGCTGCAGCTGGAAACGGCGACGGAGAAATCTCACTGCACCGTCGGAACTCCTCAGCGACCCTTTTTCTGCCCTTTCCATCGCTCGCGTCGCCCTTCTCCTTCAATCCGGCGACTGCAGCTGTAGAGGGATGATCTCTCGCCGTACCGCCGTTGATGCCGGAACCCCGGCGACCCCTCCATCGTGCTCGACGTCTTCCTCCTTTGTGCGGCGTCGACTGTGACCACGGCTGCTCACCGAATTCGAGCCCCCACCGAGCTCCCTCCTTTCGTGCGAGAGCGGGGGAAAATGCTAGGGAGTGCTCGTCTCTGTGGTTCATCGGAAGCCCTTCGCCGCTGCCATCGGCATCCCTCGCATTCACAGTGAGGGAGTCCTCTTCGCCACGAGCTCACCGTCGACCAGCATTCGTCCACCTTTCCCTCCATCCAACGGCGACAGCACCGGCATCCCGCTGCTCCGTCTCCCCTGCACCGTCCCACGTTTGCTGCGGGGGATTCGGGAAAAGATGGAATAGGAATACGTGTTTCCAGAACGAAGAAGATACGGGTGGAGAAGGGGAAGTTGGCAAAGTTCGACAAGATTGGAATGGGCATAGGAACATGTATTGATGTACCAGATCGACTAATGCTCCCAGGTTGATGCAATGTATTCCACCAGTTGACTGGAGAGGTCAGCGGCGAACACTTCGCCGTCTATTTCGAGCTCGCCTTGCCTCCTTCATTCGATACCCTGCTGATCTAGGGGGCGATCCGCCATCTCCATCGCTTCATCCGATAGTCGCCTCTCGCTTCCACATATGGTATTATTTTCGGCTCCACCTGATTGCTATCGCTCTCGATCGGATTTTAGCTGGTTGGCCTCTCCATGTCGATGCTGCCCGATTGAGTGGCTGCTTACCGATCGACCCAAATCGAGCCTTTACCTCCATCTGCATCGAAGGCCGCCGATGGCTGATCTGGGTTCATTGATGTATCTGTTCATCGGTTTTGGGAATCTCTTGATCAGTGATTGTGAGTAAGAGAATTTGGTATGTGAGATGATGATGGTATGCGATGTTGATCATGAATTCGTTATCCTATGATTCCTATAACTATTAATTCGGAGAGCATATGTGTAGTTGACCGATTGATTGTTTTTGGATTTTTCGTGAAGGTGTTGTTGATGTCGTTTCATGGTTAAATTTGATAGTGTTAGTGCTGAGTTTGGTTTGTTGTGGCTGAGTTTATATGGTTTGGTTTGTTGTGGTTGAATTCGTGCTGAGTTTATATGGTTTGTTGTGAGGATTTGTGGGTTGAGTGCATGTTTATGATTTTGTTTTTGGGTTGATAATGTGGTGGTCGTGCTCTATTATTTTTATTCTTATTTTCTTCTTCTTGCATTACTTAGAAGCATATAGATAATACGATAATTATGTTAGAATGGGGAATCAAATGCAGATCATCACTAGGATAAAGTCGCGTGGTTCCACCTTATTATCCGTTAGACTAAATGGAGATATCTCATCCTTAGTCTAGTCTTTAATATTAGGAAAGATTCCTTTAATATCCACATTTTTTTTTTGGTAAATAAATTAAATTATCATTTACCAATAGGATATTATATTGTTTCAGTATAGTTACATCATCTTACATAAATTTTGCTCCTTATAACTTGTTTGATAGCATCAATAGTAATGTCAACTCACCTTCTAGGAAGGGTATTTGAGCATTACTACAATATCATGTGCTACAAGTTATAAAGAAATAAATATAATAAAAATAAATATCTCAAAGAGCACTAGTATTCTAACCTAAGCATAAGACAATAAATTCTCTTATTTTTTCTTTATCCAGCTTAGTAAAAATTACTGTCTTGATATGTCGAAGAATGACCACTTCATCTCTTACTTGTTGCTTAAATAATCTCTAATTTCTTTCTTCCCAAATGTGATATACAAACTCTGCTATCACCACCTGCATAAGCTGTCCTTTCAATATTTTCCTTTCAGCTATTTTAGCAGCTATATTAATTGTGGTTTCCCATATAGTTTGTCTTAAAACTTCTTCATTCCATTTCAACAAATCACTCCATATAGTCTTACTATATTTACATTCATTCAGCAAATGTTCTAAGGTTTCTATTGCAGTTAGATATAGCTGACATCCTCCTTCTATTTGTATGCCCCGCTTGAGTAGTTTATCTGCAGTCATTAATTTCTGATACAAAGCAAGCCATAGAATGAAGGTAGCTCTAGGTCTAGCTGTAGAATCACATATCAAACTTGTCTTATTTTTCTTTGACAATGTACCCACCAATATATTGTAAATTGCACTGATTGTGTTTTTTCCAGTTAGTATTATTGCCAGTCGGGGATTGTATTGTAATACCTCTCCACTCATCATCACTTTCTTCAACATCCAACTTGTTTGTTTGGGTAGAGTCATAGTATGAATATTTTTATTTTTTATATAATAAGTGTGTACCCATTTGATCCATAATTTATCTTTCTTCATCTGCATATCCCAAAAGAGCATGAAGATGGCTGCTTTATTCCATAAGTCTAGTCTTAGTAAGTTAAGTCCTTCGGCTGTCTTTGGTGTGCAAACTTTATTCCAAGCTACCAAGGTCTTCCTACTAGTCTCAACTGATCCTATCCATAAGAATGTCCTGCAAAAGCCGTGGCTGATTTGTATATTTAGGTGCGGTGACCCTGTCTGGGCACGGTGTGTAGTAGTACTACACGAGTTGCTCCATGGATTGTCTGGGTAAGACGCATGGAATGACAGGTCACTAGGACGCGGAGATGGAGAGATTTGCCTAGCGGACCAATAGAGAGGGATTCACAGTCACCCGACCTCTCTACCAACATCAGTGTGACGGGCATAGGTAGAGACATAGACAGAGAGGACACTGATGGGTTTATGGGAACTCCCTAATCAGGAGATCTCCTAAGCATAGGCTGGCTGCCCAGATCATAGTATTTAAATAAAATGACATATTCTTAGTGACAATGATCTAGAGATATATACACATTTCACAATTATATTTGGAATACATGCTCATATTACATATTGTACTCAAGATGCTCCATATTTTATTGCTTGACTTTACGTGTAAACCCCCATTTGTGGAAAAAAAAGAAGGAGAGAGAACCGGTTCGGTCTGACCAAACCGGCCAACCGGTTCGGATGGACCGGCTACCACTTCAACAGTGAAGCGAGCAAGAAGGGCAGATGCCCTAACTCCTTCGAGCGCCTACCATCGTCTTACCCTTCTCCACACGCAGTGCGGGCGGGCGATGACGAGCTCGTCGACGCGCCGTTTCTTCGCGGTTCCCCGCAAGGCGATCTAGTGGAGAGCTTAGCCACAGCTTCGGCCGGGAGAGCTTCCGCATTAATCTCTTCCGACGCGATGTGCCCATTTGTTCGCCGTCTTCATTCCTGAAGCCTTCGACGCCGACCCGCAGCTGTGCTCGTCCAGGTCGAGGTGCTCCGCCTCCTCTCGAGCATAAGGACCAACGATTTACCTCGAGCGATGCCGACTGCCAATAGCTATCTCCCTCCTTCGTGCGACCTCAACGGGAGCTTTGCCTCACCATCGCCGACCGCCTGAATCCCAGCAGCAACACTCCTATCTCCGGTGCGATTCGAGTCGTTACCGAGCCCCATCGGTGATAGTTTCCTCACGGTCTGACGCTTCCTCATTGATTCGGTTCCCTTTTTCCTCAATCATCGTCGAGCTTGCTGGGATTGGGGGAAGGCAGAGGCATCCCCTGTTTTCCGGCATTCCCCTCGCGAGCAACCATCGGCGCCTACGAACCCGCCGACGACCCTCCATCGACGCGGACTGATAGGTAGTGATCTTCTTCCCCTCTTCAGCAATTCCACTTTTCCCTTCCGCCTCGCTCGATTCGAGCATCGACTCTCCACCGAAGGGATTTGTGAGGGTTTTCTAACCATCCGTTCTTCCCTTTCCCTCCGCCGTAGCCACCGCAGTCCGCCGTCCATCAAAGGAGAATCGTTGCCAGCGGAGGTCGTCGGGGCTAGCGGCCGACGACGCGGCTTCACTGGCGAGCTCCCCACCAGCAGGCGTGCGAGGGTGACGAACAGAGGTACGACTCTGTTTTCGTTCGCTTAAGCCACCTTAGTTAATAAATAATTTAGTTAAAATGTGATTAGTTAAAGTGCGATTAAGGAGTTAAGATTAGATATATTATACTTATAGGTTGATTTAAATATGTTTAATGTTAATTAATTAAGTTATTAAATCAAGTTGCTTGATTAGTTAAGTTGGGTTTGGGTCTAACTTAACTTGGGTCCAAATTTGATGAGATGAACTTGACTTGATTGAGCTGAATTAACTGGACTCATGTTGAACCCAAGCTGGGTTAGTTCGGGTTTGGGTTAGGATTGGGTCCATTTAACCAATTAGGAGTTAACATAGTCAACAAAATTGGTCCATGGTCAATGTTGACCAATTTGGACCCATGGGTCCAATTTGGGCCGGACACATTGGGCTAAACAAATTGATTGAAGCTTGATCAAATTAAATTAGTCAACTGGTCAACATGGTCAAAATAGTTGACTGGGCCAAATTGGATCCAAATTTTGGGTTGGATCTGATTAAGAGGAATTTGGACTTAATAAACCTAAATCATTTAGCTGGTCAACATAGTCAATTTTAGTTGACTAGGTTAATGTTGATCGAATTTTGACCTGGACCTATTAAGGTGAAATTGGGCCTTCATCAGATGGGCTTTGGATGAATTGGGTCTACAAGAGGGAATAGGCTTTAATAAGAAGTAGGTTTAATAAAATTAATTTAAGCTTAAATTTGCAAACTAAATGAGGTTAATTAAATTTTATTATTTTATTATTAATGGATGGATTAGTTACTATTTGGCTAATTGGATCAAGATGGTTAATTAAAATTTGGATTAATGGGGTAAATTTATTTTTTAAAGGGAGATGAATTATTTTATTTAGAAGTTGGCTATGTGCCTACTACTTGGGCCTTGGGAAGGTGGATTGGATCTCTATAGCATTGGACCCTAGTATAATTAGATTAATTTGATTAATTTCATGAATCCCATTAGATAAATTAATTTGGATAGAACTAAATTAATTAGACAACTTAAAATTTTAATTTATTAGATTTTTATCCGAATAATTCGTAGAAATAATATTACACTGGTCCTAAATAATTTTTTTTATTTAGGAATACTAAATTGGTTCGCGAGCTAAATTACAATTAATACATCCGAGCTTCATCTGAATTGGTTCTGAAGCTCCGATCGCGATTCAGGTGCGTTGGTTTATCGAATGTAGGATTTATTCAAGCTAGGGAATTCCTGCCGAGGTTTTCTTAGGAAAATTTTTGAATACCTTAAATATAATAAAAATGAGATGCATTCTATGATTATTTATATATGCATGTTAGTATGATTTACTTTGTTTACCTGCATGATATGCCATATATACCATGCTAATTATTTTACATGTTTATGAATCTTGTCCTGCATGCTTTGTTATTTATCTATGCTATGATAGCACTACCACAATGCAGTATAGATAAGAATGATGACATGTTAAAAACTCTTAGGAGACATCACTAGAAAACAAACAGGAAAGGGTACTGCTTGCATACCCCGTTTGACCACTGCGTATCGCCGATGGTCAGAATGGTGATGCTCTGCCACATACCACTCCCTAGGCTATACTTAGCTTAGTTACTGGGAGACTGGTCGGGAAAGGGACTGTATAACCTCCGAGGTCATATTAGACCGGAAACACGGAGTAAGTCCATACCCAGGAAACTTATACCCGCACGTGTGCTGTCTAGGCGACATCGTGATAGTCCGGAAATGACTAGCCGGGATGAACCAAAACTCGAACCTAGCAAACGTGTCGCCGAGGTTGTAGCATTCCAGCGGCCGCTAGTATGTTTCCGCGGTGTTTAATTAAAAGAATTTTGGCTACTCTGTGATACATTTAGCCTGATATAAGTTGTAGTATAGAAGAGCAGCTTATACTGTGGTTGCCACGTGCCCAAAGATAGATTTGGGGCATGACAAAGTAAAGCATGGCATGCTTGGCACTTTATACCGTTTCGTCAGTCTGTATCAGTTTCAGAGAAACGTTTATTGTAGTAAGATGTAATCACAAAATATTCTCACACGTTTTTGTTAAGTATGGAGTTTATGTAAATTATATTTTATTATCATGTTCCTGCTACTTTAAATTATTAGTCTTGTTATATATTGTATGATATGCTATTTTAATGTGTGATTTGGTGGATATATCTGCATATTGGTTTGTACAATACCTTATGCCCGTTTTTAAGATGTGCACATTTTTCCTATTGCGCAGGTTCCAGGTTGGCCATTGGTACAGGGAATGAGGGAGAACACAGTTATGATGAAATAGAATATACTTTGGAAATCTAGATAGAGATTTATTTTGTAGTGTTTGTATTAAATATAATTTATTTATGTTTCCGCGGTGTTTAATTAAAAGAATTTTGGCTACTCTGTGATACATTTAGCCTGATATAAGTTGTAGTATAGAAGAGCAGCTTATACTGTGGTTGCCACGTGCCCAAAGATAGATTTGGGGCATGACAAAGTAAAGCATGGCATGCTTGGCACTTTATACCGTTTCGTCAGTCTGTATCAGTTTCAGAGAAACGTTTATTGTAGTAAGATGTAATCACAAAATATTCTCACACGTTTTTGTTAAGTATGGAGTTTATGTAAATTATATTTTAGCCTTGCATGAGTTCTTCCAAACTAATATGATAATTGTCATGTTGCCAACATAGGGTCGGGGTGTGACCGGACCCTTGGTTACTTGCCCTTTGCTCTCTTCATGAACATTTGTGTGACAGGCATAGACAGAGACCTAGACAGGTACTGATAGACTTACGAATAGCTCCCAGTCAAAGCATACTCTAAAGTATAGGCTGGGAGCTCATGTTAGGAGATAGACAATATGGTCGTGATATGGACAATAATTTAGAGACAAAAGACATCAATTTAAGATACATACAGAATAAATTTTGATATTTTCCTACAGCAAATTGTATATATATGTTATTGCTTATCTTATTTTCTATTGTTCAGCAAGTTATACTATTTTTATGTTCGAATGTTAGTGCTTGGCTTTATCTCTATGACACATGAAAATATACATGAATTATTCAGACTTGATGGCCTATTTTCATCAAGACCGTTCTTTTGTAAGGTTTAGTGCATTTTATCTTATATGCACAGGTAACTTTAGGTAGGAATGACGACCACTTATGAGTACTAGACTACTGGGAGCATAGGCTGAGTCGCGTTTGGGGATGCATGAATATTTTTAAGAGGTTTTGTTGGACATTAGTTTTTAATAACAAATAGTTTCTACAAATTTATCCATATTTGTTTATTGAAGATAAATAAAATTTCAATTTTCAATCATTGAGATTGTTGAGCGAATAATATTAAAAACACAAGATTCTATGTGAGAGAACTTGAACTCGAGCTAAAAGTCAAGAATAAAAAAATAAGTATATGGTAAATAGTAATATTTAGGATTACTAGGCAAGGGGTAAGGTTTGTTTTGATTTAACTCACGAAGCATTAGGAGAGGGATTTATTATCACTCATCCTCTCTGCCAACATCAGTGCAATGCGCATAAGTAGAGGCACAGACATTTTGATACTGATGGGCTTACGGGAATTTCCTTGATAAGGAAATCCCCTAAACATAGATCGGCTATCGAGACCATTAGTAGGGAATTAAAACAAATTTATTAGTGACATGGACACATTATACACTTCATTTTACAAAAACAGTTTGGAGAGAAATAAAGCATGGTACTTGACATTTTCACATGATTTAAATATTTTTGATATTTTTATATTTGATAACATATAAAATTAATAAAGCCATCCTAGATTTTCCTCCCCTATTCCTATAAATATGTCTACTAAACCCCATCCATAATTTTGCATATGGTCACAAGGCTGACACTGCATCCAATATAGGTGTAAGTAAGTTAGGAGAGTGGTTTAGGTAGACAAAGAAGTTGTCATCGACGGAAGTTTAGATTCCATTTCTAATAGTTTCCTAGATCATTTTTCTAGTGTGGTAGTAGGTGATATCAGAACTGTATTAGAAACCCCATCTTTAAAAAATAATTAAATATTTTATTATACCGATGATCATCGACTTTATGGTGATGTTTATGAGTGTTGAGAGATTTTATCATCGTGATATTTTATCAAATTGTATGGGTCTTCGAATCAATACAGCGGTTGCCATGTGTCGGCTTACGGGTCTGGGCATGACACAAGCTCAGCAAGTACAGTTATATATCTATGATACACAAATATAGAAAATATACATAGAGAGAGAGAAATACACATAGATATATATTTATAGGCTTGGGGTTGATGAAGTCAAGTCCTATATAAATGAAGGATTTTGTAAGCTAATGACTACACCATTAATGGGTAGTTTAAGGTTGGCAAGATGAGGGCGTTTATGTAAACCACAATATTTAGGAAAAGAAATCTAAAATAATATACATATATATACATGTGTAAAAGATATATATTTCTAGAGATATACATTGGTATGTACATGATAACAATATGTACTCGTAAATGGGACAATGGTAAGACTATAGATAAGATTAAGTGATGGGGCAAAGTTAAAAATTTGCCTCCCATATTTTTGCCATTTATTTCCTTGCTGTGTTATGGTTGAGGGCTTGTTTCCCCTGTCGTAAGCATCGACACACTACTACCCACCATTTATGCCCTCTGCTTGGAGGTCATGTTGGAGCTCTTGTCCTTTGGAGTAGTACCGATATCACTTGGGGTTGTTAGAGATGTTTCCTCTCGGGTTTCTTTGCTACAACTTGTTGTCACCTAGCAAAGGTAGGCATCTAAATTCCTCCTCAATGCTGCCCTCTTAGTTATAAGATTTCTTGAGTTCCATTTGTCTGCACATATTGGAAAGATTTGATTGCTTTATTTAGTTTATTTTTTCCTTCTTCGCTGAGAACTTCGATGTCTCTTTGAGTCAAGGTTGGTTTTTCCTTGGTATTAATCATGTTGGTAGTTTAGAAACAGTGGTTGTGGTTTGGTAATGGTGATTTCCAAGTCCCCAAACTTTGGTGTAAATTGTAATTCATTATTGGGTTACTGAATTGATTGTTACTATTGTGTTGTTTTATAAGTGGGATCTATAGAAGCTTTGGCTGTAACTATACTTACAAGATCCAAAGGATGACATCTAGATCTTGCTTCATATTTGAAGAGGTGAAAAAAGAAAATCAAATAGTTATCCACATTGTATATATTGGTTGGAAATAAGATATGTTTTTATCAACCAGAGACAACAGCAGTTAAACATACAAAGCATATAATTTCCTTATAGTTCAACTTCCTTTAGTTAAGGCATTGTTTCTGAAAATAAGGTATGTTTCAAATGGGTAGTTGGAACCAATTTCAAGCATCGATTGTGCATCTTCTATCATCCACTTAAACGTCCAATTCAAAACAATCAAAAAAGTTCGTAGTTGATAAGGAATCCAATGTTGATTCAAACGGCAGAAGGATAACCTCTGAGGATACTCGCATAATTAAATCCATGTAGAACAATTGCAAGAGAGAAAAGTCCTCTTTATTTGGTGGTCTCTAATTTCCCCTTTAACCCACTAAAAGAATGAATTTTTTTTAGAGCTTAATGAGGCTTGAACCCAAGACCTCATGATCCTCCCGTATAGAGCCCAATTACTCTTACCATAGAGATGTACACTTTGTGTACCTAGAAGAATGAATTTTGATGCATAAAAGATTTCAAGACTAACCTATAGGCAAAATTCCAACTTCATTGGAGCTTGGTTGGCTTCTCCTAATCTTCTTGTATGCTCCTAACTTTTCCCTACACCGTCGCTAGTTTCCAACCATCCCCTCTCTTCAACTTGTCAAGTCGATTGCTGTTGGCGTATGCTGAGGGATGACCCAATTTCTAGCAATGGAGAATGCATGGAAGTGGGGAGTGGACGATTAAGGATCAGGGTCTCAAATTGGTGTAAATTGAAATTCTTTATTGGGTTACTGAATTGATCGATGCTACTGTGTTGTTTTATAAGTGGCATCTAAGTTTATATTGGGTTGAAACATTGGCTATAACTATACTAACAATATGCAAAGGATGGCATAAAGATCTTGCTTCATATTTGAAGAGGAGAAAAAAAAATCAAAAAGTTATCCACATAGAATATATTGGTTGGAAATATGGGTTGAAAAGGTGGTCAACTGCAGGTTGAAAAGAGTGGTACTAGTTATTAAGGGTAGTAGAAAATTGAAGTGGTGAGCTCTCACCAAAAAAAATAAAAAAATAAAAGTAATATATATATATAAAGAAGGGTATGAAAGAAAACATAAGAATGGTCAGTAAAGCATTATTTTGTAATTTCACATTTGGTTTGTTGTTGATTATTTTGGTCCTGTAATTTATTCTCTATTTGTTTTAATGGTTGTTCTGTCCACCATGAAAAGTAATGAGGTTTTGGGAATAAGTAGGAATCATTAGTAGTGTGACAAATAAGGGTATTCTTTGATTTTATTAGTCATTTATTTTTGGATTGTCGTAGGCATAAGGTTGAAGTAGAAGGATCATTTGACAAAATGATTACATTTAAAATAATATTATGCATATGTTGTAGGGCATTGTTCCAAGTTAAAAGGTGACGTGATTGGTATTGTTAATCCAAGTTAAAAGGTGACGTGATTGGTATAGTTAATCCTCTCTTGGTTGGTTCTGAAGATATGGTCTGCAATATAGGTCTACTACATTGAATACTTGAGTTAGGCATATTAATATTTAGTAAAGTCCTAGAATTTTCTGTGTATTTACTTGTGTTTGTTTTTTATTTAATTACGTTGCTAGTATTTTAAATATGATCATTGAAACTTGTATGATAGTAGATGCTCTTGAATAAATTGTTCCCATGATATTTTTATATGATATGTTTGCTTTAAATATACCAATTAATTAAATAGATGGTAGCGAAGGATGCTCAAACATCCTATATATACACATGGATATAGAAATATCTAGTTTAATTTAGTGGCATTATTGTCCAAGATAGGACTAGGATTTATCACACTGTACTCCCATACGTGTGGTGAATGGTCGTCACTGTGATATTCTAGTCATGGTATATGGGGGATGCAGCCATCTATAGAAGCAGTGTGTACTGTGCAGGTGTGTGTTTGGTGTACCTACAAGGGAGAAGACATTAGTCCCGCTAGCACCGATCGGGGTAAACAGCTATCGAGACTAGAGGAGAGAGACCCTTGGTTACTTGCCCTCTTCACCAACATTTGTGTGACAAGCATAGACAGAGACCTAGACATGTACTGATGAGCTTATGGATAGTCCCCAACTAGGGTATACTTTAAAACATAGGCTGGCAGCTCGTGTTAGGAGATTGACAAATGTGGCCTTGATATAGAGAATAATTTTAGAGACAAAAGACATGAATTTAAGATACATAGAATAAATTTTAATATTTCCTTGTAGTAAGTTGTATATATATGTTATTGCTTATCTTATTTTCTATTATTAAGCAAGTTATACTGTTATTATGTTTTCATGTTATTGCTTGGCTTTATTTCTCTAGCATATGAAAATATACATGGATTGTTTAGACTTGATGGCCTATTTTCTTCAAGATTGTTCTTTCGTAGCCACTAAGCCACAAGGCTCAATGCATTTTATCTTATATGCACAAGTAGCTTGAGATAGGAATGATGATCATTTATGAGTACTAGGCTACTGGGAGCATAGGTTGAGTCGCATTCGAGGCTGCATGAATATTTTTGGGAGGTTGTGTGAGATATTAATTTTTAATCTATTTATTGAACATAAATAAAATTTCAGTTTTCGGATGGATGTAGCCCCCTAAGGTTCTATCGGAATGAAGATATCGGTGATAAATAATCTGGTGACAAATTTATGTCAAGGCAAAAATTCTATTGCATCTATGTCTATTGCTAGAATTTATAAATCAATTCTTAACTCTCAGCTAGTAGAAGTGGATTAAGCTTTCAATATCAGAGCTAGGTTTCAATCCGACAACCTGTGGGTTATGGGCCCACCACGCTTCCATTACGCCACTCTGATATTACTATTAAGTTTTCATTAAACAATTTGATCGGTGTTAGCTAAAGCATCATTTGAATAAAAGTTGGATCTAAGTGGTATCAAAGCAAGGTTATATCAAACTATGTGTATATTAGAGTTAAGATTATATTAGAACCTAAATATATCAGAGCAAGGTTGTATTAGTCCATCATTTTTGAAAAATAAATTTTCAAAAGCATTTTACAAAATATAGTCTAAAGAGTCCAGTGAATCTTAAATAAGGACCAGTTTAATGGCCTTATGATGAAAGTTATGTATGTGATATCAATTGTAATATTTATTAATGAAATTTAGAATGAGATATTTTAGGGGAGGATGCATTAAAGAGATGGGAGGATTCCTCT
Organism: Thalia dealbata; assembly: GCA_030544415.1. Taxonomy (NCBI): domain Eukaryota; kingdom Viridiplantae; phylum Streptophyta; class Magnoliopsida; order Zingiberales; family Marantaceae; genus Thalia; species Thalia dealbata. Next base: position 15,270,098 of record CM060458.1, read on the forward strand.
ACATCCCATACAAACCTCTTGAAATGTGTTAAAGTGAACCATCATCATAAAATGGTGCAAGCTGTAAAACCCTCCCCTGACATTAATTTTTAGCTAATCAAAAGAATTTTTTTGTATGCTGTGAGAGGTCCATGAAGGATAGCATAAGTAAAATTTACTAATTGACTTATTTATGATTAAAGGAACATTTGACGAGCCCAATGTAGTGGACCAAGCATGAGTTGTTTCCACCCAAATCTATCATGGGGCTAACGTTGGGCTTCAATTAAATTTGGAGTTATGGGTTTGACCCATAAATAAGTAGAGATGATGAGGGGAATTTGGTGATTTTGCATGGACATATGCTCCTCACATGTCCAGTTTGTTCTTCCACTTATATGAGCCAGATGGACCATCCGGTTTGAATGAACTAGCTCCAATGAAATAAATAAAATATCGTGCATAATGTCAACGAAATAAACACCAGCTTCTCTAAATTGTACGACGGGTGGATCTCTTCCCTTTCATGAAGCCAATCTATCGAAGTAAAACTTGTCGATCTTGTCTCATCCTCGCTAGCACCTCCAGCTGCCACTCCCATTTTGTGCTCGCCACTCAAACATTGCCAGTGTTTGCCTGATTTACACGAAGCCCAATGGATGGTTCCCTCATCCTTCAAGTGTGGTGGTCAATCAGATTTGCCCATGCTGAGGCAACGAATTCATCCCATTTTGGATTGTTTGAAACTCTCGCATCAAGACTTCAAGAACTACCAACTCCTTTAACCTGTTTCTTTTGTTATTTATGCTTCCCAAAGGTTTTGCAGTTGGTTGCTATGCTACAAAGACGTGCGAATGGGAGAAGAGATAAGGCCCTCTAATGTTGTTCTTATGATGCTTTCATACCCATAAATGACGAAGCATGACAAATTTTCGTTGGTGCATGATCCCCTCGTTTGAGCAATGATTGCAACATATGTGTTTTGGTGTCACTGATTTATGGAGGAAGTTGCATGTTGTTTTGTATAAAGATGTCCCTTTTAGTAAACTATTAAGTTATGGTATAGATGCATGATTAGATTCAGTTACAAGTTGTCATAACTAAGCGGAAACCTGACTGGTTGTGTGAATAGCAACGGTAGAAGGAAACAATCTAGTAGAAATACTAAAATGGATAAGAGGGGTTAAAACTTAGGTAAATGCACAATCTTGCGAGCATGTTGTCAGTAGAAGCTACACAAATTCTCTAAGCCTTATGATGTTGAAAAATTGTCAGCTCGGTGTTTGTTTAGATCTAATTTGTTATACTTGGTTGGTTGCTGATCAGTAGAAATCATTGTAAATTAAGAAACCATATGTATGTTTGTGGAGACTTGTTTTGTTCTTGACTATGACATATTGAATAGAATGCTAAACACAGTTTCTCTCCCTATTAGAAACTGATTTCATCCAACAAATTTTATCGTTGTTGATACATGGAAAATGATTGTCTTCACAAGTGCCCTGTTGTTGTAGGATGATCAGAATGTAGACAAAGTTGGTTCTTGTAAATGAGTGATAAGAAATAATTAGTATTGCCAGGATAGTAGTGCTGGGAGAAATAAATAGTATAACTTGGTTATTATACCTTACATGTATGTGCTGTAAACTTTACAAAGGTTGAACATGAGAGTAATTTCATTTCAGCAGTAGTTATAAATATCGTGAAAAGTACATCCACCGTAGACTATGTATTTTAAGGCATCTAGAATATAAATTCAGGATTTTGGGATATTGGAGAGGTTTCAGTCTGATTAAGAAAGTATAACTTGTTTGATGTAGAGCTAAAATTGTTGAACATGAGATACCCAGCTAATAAGTCCTAATGAAGTTGAGTATAAGCCTAAATATGTTGAGCAAGTTGTCCATCAAAGCTAAGGTTGTAATTAGTAATGTGGACGCTACAATAATTACTATTTTGTTACTGACAGATGAAGGATTATTTTGGCTGGAAAATTTTAATATGAGAGTTTAAGAGTAGATAAAGTAACCAATTTAATATCATTACACTTGAATCATAAACGGGCCAAGAGAAAATAAAATAGTAGAATTAATATAGTTAAGGTATTTACTAGACATGTGGCATTGGTGAAATAGGCTGCGAACTTTTGAAATTTCCAAGGAAAAACAAACAGGCATTGGTGAAATAGGTGTGCAAATGAATTAGTTAAGGAAGTTGATGAATCAGTTAAATAAATTCAGCCTAAAAACTTAATGGGATTAGTTGAATTAAAAGTAAGGGATTAATGTTTGTTTAAGTCAGTAAACATCAGAATGCAATGAAAGGTGATTTCGATGGAGTAGAAGTGGATTATTAAAGCTGCAATAAGGTTAGTTCAGACGTAATAAAAATAGATTTTACTAAGTTTAAGTTTGAGATTAAATTATTTACTTATCCTGTTTTGAATTAATGGAGTAGATCTGCCGAGAGTTGGAGTTAATTCCTTTGTTCTTTCCATAATTTATTTTTCTTTTCATTTCTTTTCCTTCCATTCCTCTTGGAGATTCATTATTGAATGTGACTAGTTGGAGAAATAAATGACAAGGAAATTGCCGAGAGAGGGGGGGGATTTAAATTGATTGGTTTTAATTTCTTTAAATTGCTTATATGATCGGCTATATTATTTGGTTGAAGAACTACGGAAATTGATTCTTCATTCTGTTCGTTTATTTTCTTTTTCTTCCAGTTCGCTGTGCTAAAGCTAAACGGTAGGAAAGAGGGAAGGAACTATAAATCAAATAGCATGCACATTATTGAAATAAAAGGTTCATGATCATAAGCAAAGGAAAACCAATCCACATCGATAGTGATAAAACGTGGTCAACTATGGTTTTTGTTAACTTGGAAAAATTTAAATAGCTCGGCTAAGTTATTAAGGTTTCAAATATGACCTGCTACAGTAAAAGCTCCATAGTGGGTGATTGTTAAATTTTACATTGTCTGATTACTTGGCTATTTACAGCTTTCTACAGTATTTTAAATGCCTTTATATACATGATTGTGAATTACATATTCCTATATTATGCAATACTTGTATATTGTACTTGATATATAGAAAATACTTAAATGTCGAATATGTATAAGTGATAAAGACACAAATAAATGACATACAAAACAACTCAATCTCTTATCACCTGAAACTAAGGACCGACAAATCCTAGAGATATTAAGGGGATCATAAGACAACTAATGTACCCTCTTTGGACTTTGCAGGCCTATGAGAGGGTAGTCTAGACTTTGGAGGTTTAATAATTTGTGCGGAGTCCGGTTCATCAGACCATTGAAACTAAACAAGGAGGGGGCAGAATGTAGCGCTACATGGTATTCGTACGATATGGGTTTAGGGGGACACACGTACGAAGGTCTTGAAGCACGAGCAGAGGTATAGCTTGTGAGATCGGACAGAGGAGATTCCAAGGTCACTGATTTCCTCCGTTAACATCAATTTGACGGGCCTAGGTAGAGACCTAGATGGATACTGATAGGCTTAGTTCCTGACGAGGGAATAAGCATAGGAAGATAGCCCAAACTAAAATAGAAAACAAAACACATATTGATATAGAGATGACACAGATGACTAAACACAAAATTGTGGAAAGATTTATTCTTTACATTGCCTACTTACTAACTACTACCGCATGATTGCTTATATCAATTATTAAACTGTTACTGCTTGATTGTTTGTGCTTGGCTATTTTCAGACATATTCCCTTTGCCTTTGTACTAAGATGCCTTTTTCTGTAGCCACTTGGTCGTAAGACTCAGCACATGCAAATTTTTCCCCGCACGCAAGTAACAGGATGAGAGGGGGAGATAGAGTTCTAGACATCAAGTTAAGATAGTAAGACATCGGGTAGCAACAAATAAATTAGATGGAGTGTAGTAGGACATTAAAGTTAACTTCTTTGAATATTAGATAATGCAAAAAATTCAAAGTAAAAATTTAAAAGTTCAAATGATGTTTATAAGCATAAACTTATTTTATTTAGCCCTGTATGGACTTTTATAATTCAAACGGTTGTTGCCAAATTGCCAACACAGGGTCGCAGCATGACAGGAGCACTACCAACGTCCCTTGGGGTCATCAGAGTTGTTTTCTCTAAGGTTTCTTTACTGCAACTTGTTGTCACCAAGCAAAGGTAGGCATCTAAATTCCTCCTCAATGATGCCCTCTTAGTTGCAAGATTTCTTGAGTTGGAACTTTGCTGAGTTGACTTCTCAATGTTGTTTTATAAGTGGCATCTTAGTTCATATTTGGTTGAAACTTTGGTTGAAACTTTGGCTGTAACTATACTAACAAGATGCAAAGGATGGCATCAAGATCTTACTTCATATTTGAAGAGGAGAAAAAAAAATCAAATAGTTATCCACATAGTTTACATTGGTTGGAAATATGAGTTGAAAAGGTGGTCAACTACAGGTTGAAAAGAGTGGTACAAGTTATTAAGGGTAGTAGAAAATTGAAGCAGTGAGCTCTCGGCAAAAAATAAAAGTGATATATATATATAAAGAAGGGTATCAAAGAAAACATAAGAATGGATGGTAAAGAATTATTTTGTCCTTTCACCTTTGGTTTGTTGTTGATTATTTTGGTTATGCAATTTATTCTCTCTTTGTTTTAGTGGTTGTTTTGTTTTTACTATTCAGTATTACCGTTCACCATGAACAATAACGAGGTTTTGGGAATAAGTAGAAATCATTAGTAATGTGACAAATAAGGGTGTACTTTAATTTTATTAGTCATTTATTTTTGGATTGCCATAGGCCTAAGGTTGAAGTAGAAGGATAATTAACATGAGGTTATATAAAAGATTTTGTTTAAAATAATATTATGAATATATTGTAGGGAATCGTTCCAGGTTAAAAGGTGATGTGATTGGCATTGTTAATCCTTTCTTGATTGATTCTGAAGATTTAATCTACAATTCAGGTCTACTACATTGAACACTTAAATTAGGTGGATTGAAATTTAGTATAGTCCTAGAACTTCCTGAATATTTACTTGTGTTCATTTACGATTTAACTATGTTGCTAGTATTTTAAATATGATTGTTGAGAGTTATGTGATAGTAGATGCTCTTGAATAAATTGTTCTCATGATATTTTTATATGATATGTTCACTTTAAATATACCTGCTAACTAAATAGATGGTGGCGAACGATGCTCACACATCCTAGATATACACATAAATATAGAAACATCTAGTCTAATCTAATGGCACCATAGTCCAAGATAGGACTAGAATTTATTACATTGTACGCCCTTATGTGTTGTGAATGGTCGTCACTGTAATAGTCTAGATATTATTAGCACCATACAAAACACCCTAAAAGTACATCTCCCACCTCTCTTTGAATGTCAAAATATAACAAAAAGCTCATGGATGCCGCTTCCTCTCAACCCCCTACCCCATGTTTAACATTTTAATACTGCTATTGTTCCCGACAATTTAAAATAATTTACGGTCTCAATGGGCACACCAAAGTTCATAAAATGGAGCATATCGCCCACATGCCCACAGAGGCTACCACCTTTCTTCCCCCTCTATTTCCATTGCCCTGCCATTGTAAATTTTGTTCACGACAATGTGATACAGTCCAAGCCCTATGTAGTCATCAAAATGAACGTATCATCAATCACCATACAGTCGCAGCCATGACACCTAGGCCCTTTAACTTGCCCCAAACTGTTTCCACTACCCATTCCACCCAAGTGGGCACCAGCATCAATAACTCCAACGAAATCGATCTCGATTTCCATATATACACAAAGGCTACCACTTCTCTTCCCCCTCCATTTCCATTGCCCTATTATTACAATTATTATTCCCGATAGTTTCATTCCGTCCAAGCCTTATGTGATCATCAAAATGCACATATCAATGATCACAATGCAACTGCAGCCATAACTCCTGGGCCCTTAAACTTGCCACAAACTAGTGTCGCTTCTCATCCCATACAAAAGGGCTCCAACGACACTAACTCCAACGATATTGACTTCGATTTGCAATTATAGATGAAGAAAAGATGATGATCGCTTATGTATATTATTTCTTATCCTCATTTTCAATAAGAATAACTGAAGTCATTTAAAAGGAGTGTATGCTTCTCAAGTTAGAGCAATTATGTTTGGCCTTAAAATATAGAATAAGGATAAGATCTATAAGCTTATATGTAATCTAATTGGTGAGTCCTATTTTTTATTTATCAGCTTAAGATATTTTAATGTATGAATAGATTTATAAAATTACTTTATATTTATGTGCCTAAATATAGTCGACTATTTGGACTATAGAACATTAAATTAATCCAACATAACTAATAATATGTTTAGAAATTGAGTAAAGACATATTCTTTAAAATAAATAATATGATATATATATTTTTTAGACCTTAAATTAGTATAATTTTTGATATTATTTCCATATTAGAACCATGAGTGTCATATAGCTAGCGAGGATGAAACCACCCAATGCTTTAGCATGTAGGTAGCTGAGGTAGCCACAACGAATTGTGCAGGTGTGAAGATCAACTCTGCCCAATACTAGTTGCTTCAGAGATGGAATGGTGATTCCCTCTCTTAAACCTTCGACGATGGATTCGTTGACCACATAGCTATTATTCAATATATTCAACACATGATCTTACGAGTAGTTTAGATCATGGGATTTATTTATTTCCTACTAACGATGATCAATGTGTTATTTGTTTACATATGATGACCCTATTTATCGACAATGTGAAGTACCACCACACAAGCTGTTGCTTTCATGTGGTTATTGGGGCAAGCATATCGCGATGGGTTTTCACTATTTTAGTTTGGTGTATTCTTCTAGGTTATTATAGGAAAGTATGGGAGAGTGGTCCTCAGTCATTGTCCTCTCCGTCAATACCGGTATAATGGATATGGGTAAAGAGATAGATGAATTTGACACTGATGGAGTTACGAGAGATCCCATATTAGAAAATTCTTAAAGAATAGGCCAGGTGTCCGGATCACCATTTCATTTGTCTCTATACTAGAGTGTCATGAATAATTCTTGATACTACCTCTGATGTAATGATTTAAGCTGTTAGTTCTTTATTTTATATCTCTCTACATGGTAGTAGTATAACAACTAACACATGTGGCAAAACAAGTTATATGCAGGAGAAATAATAAAGCATGCAAAGTAAATTCAAAACAGTATATTATACGACATGCCAATCATGCTAAATAAATTATTTAATCTAGTATGCATATTTCGCGTCATTTAATAAGCATAATATATAATTATTTTTAAGGCATCCAAGTCTTTCCCAATAAAATCTTATTGAGATTTTCCCTAGCTTGACTATAAATCTACTACGATGTACCTACCCGAATAAAAATTATGTACGAAACCTTTATGGTACTATCGTATTAGAATACTTTCCCTATGTTAAACAAGTTCATTTAATCCTTATTAGATGATTGGCTAATTGGGAATCACCACAAATTTCCTCACAATAAACCTCAATTATCCCTCTATTCAAACTATTTTCCCAAACCAGATTAAAATGGAAAGAAAGATGGAGTGGGAGTGATAGAGTGAGACTACCCTATAATCAAATAAGATCACATGTCTCAGAGGCGGCAATAGGATGCTAATCGTAGAGGGAAGATATTAGGTGATCGGAGGATCGTGGTTACATTAGGGCTCATATGATGTCGGTTAATTGGGCGTTCATTTTATTTCATCTGTCATCTTGGTTGAGCCAGACCGGATCAATCAGTTCAACCGATCGAGATATTAGAAGGTTGCCTAAGAATTTCCTTCTTTGCCCTCTCCTACTCAATTTAATTATGGGTTCAACACTGGTTTCAGGCTTGGCCCAACATAATAGTTGATGCACTATTCAAATACACTAGCCCATGTCAAAAATTTTAATTTAAGTCACTCTTTGTGGGCCTTCTCCATCTTATTTCTTAGTCATGATTTAAATTTGTTTGATATTTTAATGCATTTGACAACATATAAAATTTAGATAAGTATCCTAGATATTCCACCCTTGATTCCTTGAAATGTTCTATTTTGGTTTGAGTCGTAATTTTGCATAAGACCGCAATGCTAAGCACATTGCGTTCAATAATTGCATAGAAGAGCGGTTGAGATAATAGAAGAAGATGTCATCAATGGAAATTTAGCTTTTATTCTACATGATCTATTAGACCGTTTTCTTAGAGTCTTAGCAGGTGATATTAGAAATCTATTATAAAATATAGATTGTAAAAAATAATTGAATATTTGATTCAATGGATGATAGACCGAACTTTTGATGGTTCTATGAGTAATGATTGATTATGTCATTGTGATGTGTTATGAAATATCTTGTACAGCTTTTCAACATACTACGGTTGCCACTTATCGATATGCCGGTCCGAGTCTGATAATTTCTTTCTGAATTCACTGAGATTTTATACAATATAAAAGATTTTCATTTAGAATTGTCTCTTTTTTATCATTAACATTTATTATTCCAATTAAATAAGAATAGAAATTTTTTAATAACTAAATAGTTTCTACAAATTTGTAATCATCTATTTATCAGAAATAAAAATTTTAGTTTTTGAAGATTACACATTGAATAATATTACATTTATAAGGTTCTCAATCTAAAGTCAAAAGTCTAGAATAACGAGATGAGTTACCACTTATGACGTGAGGGTCCTAGTCTGATAATTTCTTTTTAAATTCAAATTTCTTTTTAAATCTTGTTATACAATATAAAAGATCTTCTTTTGGAAATTGTCTCTTTTCTATCTTTAACATACTATGACTCTACCCAAACAAACAAGCTGGATGATGAAGAAAGTGATGATGAGTAGAGAGGTATTACAATACCACCCTCAACTGGCAATAATACTAACTAGGAAAACCACAATCGGTGCAATTTACAATATATTGGTGGGTATATTGCCAAAGAAAAATTAGACAAATTTGATTTGTAATTTTATAGCTAGGCCTAGAGCTACCTTCATTCTATGGCTTGCTTTGCATTTGCTGAATGAATTTCAATATACCAAGACTATATGGAGTGATTTGTTAAAATGGAATGAAGAAGTTTTAAGATAAACTACATGAGAAACCACAATTAATACAGCTGCTAGAATAGCTAAAAAGAGAATGCTGAAAGGACAGCTTATGTAGGTGGTGATAGCAGAGTTTGTATATCACATTTGGGAAGAGATAAACTATAGACTATTTAAGCAATAAGTAAAAGATGAAGTAGTCCTTCTTTGGTATATTAAGATAGTAATTTTTACTAGACTAGATAAAGATAAAATAAGAAAGTTTGTTTATGATTAAAGGTTGACCAACCATTGTACAATTCTATTTCAAATAATAAAATAATAAGTAAGATAAAAATAAAAAAAATTAGAAAATAAAAATAAAAATTAGGTAAAGGGGGAAAAGGGATTTTAAAAAAAATTTTAGAAAAGAAGAGAAAAAGTTGAAATGATGCTGATGAGTTTTTTTAGTCCCACATGGAAAAGAGTTGCATCATTTTCCTATTTAAGATAGAAGAGTTTTTTTTGTCCCACATGAGGGAAGTCTTGGTAAAAAGTTGCATCATTTTCCTATTTAAGAGTGATCCCCCCGCCTCCCTCCTTCTTCCCTTTTAGATACTCTTTTCTTTCCCTTGTGTGTGAGCATGTCACGCCCCGACCCTACTATCAGGCACGTGGCAATCGATGTATATGTCCAAAAGATTCATACAAGGTATTTAATGGTAATCATAGTTCATATACATCATCAACACAGCATAATATATAGTAAAATCATCTAACTCAACACTACTATACAATCCCAATAAACCTACTACAATTCTATGATAACAGTATCGATAAATAAAGGTAAATTCATCGATAGACTCATCTTCATCAACCATCCCGATCGATCAACTAATCACACCTGCACACACATTGAACACGGTGTGCTCAGCCTTGCGGCCTAGTGTGAAATTTGGCTCGAAATCGTAGATAGGAAATCAAACACTAGGGGGAAGTACAATGATGCCTTTGGGTTTATTAATTATCAATTATTATTATTATTTTTGTGTAAATAATGTCATTAACTAAGTTGAGTTCTAACTGTTGTGTATAGCTATATATATTCCTAATTGTCATCTATGTTGAACAACATGTCCATCACTAGTATAAGTCATCTGTGTTGCATAAATGTATGTATCTCTAGTATATGTCAACTAGAAGGATTTCTATATTTATGTCAAGTGCTTTGGGCCGCCAATTTATTCTCAGGGGATATCCTGATCAGGGATTCCCATAAGCCCATCCGTGCCATAAATGTCTAGGTCTCTACGTATGCCCGCTGCACAGATGTTGGTAGAGAGATCGGGAGATCGTGTGTCTCTCTCTACTGTCCCACTGGTCGATCCCTACACCCCGTCCCAGTGAAACCTGTTGTGCCCGTACTTTTCCTCTTGGAATCCTAGTATGGGTCACAATACCACCGTGTAGGGATACACAACTGTCCGTCGATAGGGTCACCTCAATTTCTGTGTCCTCGGCCACGGCTAGCCGAATTAAGTAATAATCCTAGGATCCGGACTCATCATCAGATCGTTTGCAGAACGTCTGGAATAATAGCCATGTGGTCTATGGATCCACTGTCCAAGGCTTAAAGGGAATTTATCTCTCCAATTCAATAGCAGTTGATGTTGGCCGAGTTAAGCTCGCATCCACACAATGGGCTGTGGCTAACTCGACTACATGTCTGCTAAATCCTTGGAAGGGTTCATCCCGGCTGGCCACTTTGGGACTTTCACAGTGATGCTCAAACGTCATGCATGTGGGTAATTGTATCCGGGTATTGACTTACTCCGCTTTCTGATCTATCTTGACCTTGGAGTTAGTTAAGCCCATTTCTCAACTAGCTCCCAGTATCTGAGCTGTTTGTAGCCCCAGGAGTGGTAATAGTGAGTGGACATCACTATTTGAACACTAAGGGTTCGATTCATCATCTAGGGTGTGTTACCAATACACTCTTACAATTTGTGATCTAGTGACGTCCCTAGGAGGTGATAGTATCATATGTTACCTATGTCTCTATCTAAACTAGAGTGTCAGGTAATTATTCTTGATACTACCTCCTATGTAGTGATTTAACTTTAGAATCCATATTTTATCTTCTTTAGCAAGGTATTAGCATATCATATAACAATAAGGAAAAATAAAGCAATATGTAAAAGAATTTAATAAAGCATGTTATATTTTAGACAATATACCCATGGCATATAATTTATACTACATAAATAATATTATTCTAGCATGCATATTATCATATATTTAGCAAACATAGCATTTTATTATTTTCAAGACATCCAAGACTTTCCTAATAAAATCTTTCTAAGATTTTCCCTAGGTTGAATTAGATCCTACTTTGATAAACCAACGCACCTTTATCGGAATTCGAACTTGAGAACCAACCGAATTAAAACTCCTAGACAATAGTAATAGGTAGCTCCCAAATCAGAATAATATCCCTAAAACAATAAAGATTTTATTTTAAATATAAAATATTCTTAATTTAATATGATAAAAATTATTTACTCACTAATGACTCAACTTATGTGATTAATTTAGCTTCATCCAAAATAATTAACCCACTTCCAACTACTAGTGTCCACCCCGAACCACCTTTGAGAACGCGATAACCGCCGTATAAGCTGTACTACAACACCACAACTTATACAATGCTAAAAGTATCGCAAAGTACTACCATTTTATTATTTAAACAATGCGGAAGCAATTACATTGTACATTCAAGCCAATACTACTCATTCACATCTCTATCTAGATTACAAAATAAATATTGTCCACCAACTAGGTTCTCCCTCACTCCCCGCTTATGGCCAACCTGTAACTTGCGCAACAGGGGAAAAATGTGCACATCTGAGTCGTGAAACTCAATGAGGTTACAGAGATAGCACCCTAAAAATGGGTATAAGATATTATACAAACCAACAAGAAAATATATCCACTGAAATCACATATTAAATCAACATGTCCATAATATAACAAGACAATAAATATGTAACATCATGAATATGATCATAACATAGCATATAACAATATATATGAAATATGATCATAACAATGCTACTAAATCAAAGATATCATATCACTTTAATTAATATTTCCTCATCTAACCATTCTACACCTAAGGCAGCCACTTATGTTCAAGGAGAATCCCTCATCAGGGACTTCCCTAAATCCATCAGTGTCAACTCTATGTCTCTGTCCTATATGCCTGTACACTGACGTTGGCGGAAGGAGCTGGTAATCACGGCACCCCTTCTTTCCAATCACAAGTATCATACAGTGCTGTAATACTGCCCCATGGCAGGATCACCATACAAAATCAACCAGCCATATCAGTCTACAGTCTGGCCTGCTGAGACCCACTGTATACGATACCAATGAACCAGGACTGCTCAGGGATCCACATCTGTTGAGCATGCCAGTGTCAATCAGGTTCCCTAGCCTCGGTAGCGCATGGGACGGTACTGTTCCTAGTACACCCTCTACCTTAGTGTAACACAATAAGTTGAGTTCTGCACCAAAGTGAGATCCTGGCTACACCAAAGTATTAGTGACTAAGTCAACCGAACGTGCATTTCTACCTTACTAGCACATGGCTCCTCACCACATGTTGGCACATTCCAACCTAAGAACATTAAGTTCTTAGTCATGTGTTTAACGAGACCACTCTAGGTATTATCATAACATGAACCTAAACTGTCTCAAATTATTATCTCATGTTCTCATGTTCCATGTTCTCACTAGGTGTCTCTATAACTCTAGCAACCTGAACATATCAATAATAACATCACATGAGCATAATATCCACATCATGCATATAATAGCATTACATATACCCTCATGACATATCTTTCAACTCACATCAGGAGTATGCATATAGCAACATTTCACATACTAGTATGGTATCACTTTCAGCTCATGTCAAGAGCAAGCATGTAAATAACATAAACCATGAACTATCATGATATCACTTTCAACCTTATAACAAGAGCATGTATATGATAACATCATACATGAACTATCATGTTATAACTTTCAAACTCGTGTCAATAGCATGCATATAAGAACATCATACACAAACTAGCATGGTATACCTTTTTAATAATCACATGCTAATTAAATATAAAATCAAGCAGATATACAACTTATTAGCATGTACAATATTTAACAACGACCCTTAGGACTTAGCATCTGTAGTAGGCCAAATAAACTTTGAAACCATAAGTCCTCACCTGAGTCTTAAGCAGATCTTTAACAAGAATCATAGCTTGGCCATAATTCTTAAAGCAAGAAAGCAATCAATCCAGCAAACAATTCCTTTCTACACAAATCACAGCTTGGCCGTGATTTGTCAAGCAATAGCACAGCAACACAATCTCCTAAAATAATTTAAAGACAACCAAGCAAGCATGCATAAATAACACAAACAATCATATTAACAACCCCTCTACTCACAACGTCACCCAATTTCCATTTAATTTCTTTTTAATCAACCAAATGGATTAATCAACTCAAATAAACATACTACCCTAATTAATCTAAAATAACTTGTAATAATTCTGTGAAAATTCAATTACCATCAACAATTATATCAGGTCATAATTCTCTCCATTTTATTAATTTAGAAAATCTATTTAGCCTAATTACACAATTTAATCACAACATAAATTCATAAATTCTGTAAAAATTTTAATTAAATTATTTCAATTTTGTTTAACATGAATTAAACATAATAACACCTAATAAAAATATTCTTTCATGTAAATAACATACAAATAATTCATTTAAAATCTAAATAAATCCAAATCATTTTATTTAAATCAAAATCCCGACTTAACAATTTGGAAAATTTCTAATTAAATTATGAAAATTAAATCTAAGCATAATCTAGTGTCACAAATTATTTCAGATTTTTCTGATATTGTTAATGCACTCAAACCCTTGAACCCAATCTCAAATAATTCAAAAACTGCACCCAAATCTTGATAAAAATTACAAATAAATTCCTAAAGACCCAAAACTTACCAATAAAGCCCTAGAAATGTTGAACCGTATACAATCGGTTGTTAAATCGTGAAAACCGGCTAAACCTCTTCCGAACTACGGCTTGAACCGGTCCCTGAACGAACCGGACCGGCCCAGTCGAACAGAACCGACCCGCCGTGCGTGCGTCGCACGCGCGGTCGAACTCTCCTTCTTCCCCGTTCGAACAGCCGCGACTCTGCCGTCGACCACCGTCGCCCGCGGCCTCCTTCGCGGCTACGGCATCGCCGGAGCAATACGAACGGCTTGCCTCTCTTTCCTCTACCTTCCAGCTTCCCCGTCTCACCGCCGGCAGAGCTTAGAGGTACCCACAACCGGCGACGCACGCTGCCTTCGTTGCAGCGACCGATCTCCACCAGCAGCCTCTTCCCAACTTCCGGTGTTGCAGCTAACTCCCCTATTCGTCTTCTATCGACTCGAATTGAAACTCCGCACCACAAATCGAAGGAAGGAAAGCGATCTCGCGCCGACCGTTAGCACGATCGATCGGAAACAGGGTATGCCCTACCTTCGCCTCAAACCTTCCGATCTCAGCCGCCTTCCGAGCCTCCTCGCCACGGCCGCCGCACCAGACCACCTCCAGGGGAGTTGGGTCATCCTCAGCTACCTCTCTATGGAAGAGAAAGTCGATCTCCGACCCTCCCACCGGCGCAAACGATGGGAACAGGGACGACCCCCTGTTCCTCCGCCCTTTTGCTTTCATCGTCCACCAGGATCACCGCAGGCCTTCGCCGATCTCGAATCGAAGGCCTCGTCGCAGTCCGCGACTCCCTCCGCCATCCACGTCTCTCATCGAAGCTCCACAGCTCTGCCGCCATCGCTCAACCCCAGAACAGGGATTGCCCTATTTGTCGGGGTTAAAACCCCTTCACCCTTTCGCCGCAGCACGCGCGCGTGCTTCGCGCGTGCTGCGGCGATTAATTTTTATTTTTTATTTTTTAACTATCCTTTTCCAAATAAACCCCTCCCATTCTATTAAATTGAATATTAACCCTTCTTTTTTTTCCCTTAAATTCAACCCTTTACTATTTAATTTATTATTATTATTATTTTATAATTAATATTAAAATATATTTTTTTATAGAAATCAGGGTTTACAATTTCTCTCCCCCTTAGGATTTTTGGTCCTCCAAAAATGACAACCTAAGCCCTTAAAATTTTCTAGACATCTTATGTTTCTTAAGACACAAAACCTAAAGAAATCATTCAATCAAGTCAACTATGCAAACAATGTTGAAACAATCTATCAAACAAGAATACAATCAAATCAAAATACTAAGCAATCAACTATGGGTATTGAGCTCTAACTTGGGCTTAATCTCCCATGTTCCTGCTAGGCAATCTAATCCCATCAACTAATCGATATGGCTCGATACTCGATTATCTAACCAATACCTAAAATCACATTAAAGTCCTTTCATACCTAAAGGTATCGAATCAGCTCTTTAGCTCACATCCTAGCATCTCTAAGGGTCGATCAGCCCCCTTAAAAATACCGTGTTCACATAAGAGCTCTGTACTCCGACATCGGTCAGAACACAAGTAGGTGGACCTATTAAGATCATAGATCTTAGGTTTAGCACTTAATGGAATAAGGAGTACCGATTGGTCAACTAAAGATCTCTAAATAATTCCAACAATTGTATTCAAAACAAGAAACCACAATAAATAACAGAGACAATTTTAGTAGCTCAAGCCGAATCAATTTAATTAAGCCTTCCAATAGATTAATTGACTCTAAATGATAAAGAGACAATCATAAAAAATTACTTATTAGGGAGTATATCAATCCCAAAATGTCATGCAATTAATCTTTTCAAACACAGAACACTTGGAAGTAAACAAATCCTTTCTCAAGGATCCCCCAACTGGGGATTTCCTTCTCCACAGGAAAATATGGCCCTATAAGCCATGCAAAAGAACAATCATGAAAGAATTTATCAAGCAATATGATGAGAATCAAGAAGTAAATCGGGGATCCCAGTCTAACACACTCGTCATCGGCACATCATGTAGTCTTACTAACTCATGAAGGTTTTTACTTCTAGCCTCTTTTCTATCCTAAGGTTTGGCTTTGCATCAAAGGATCAACAAATCAAAGGATCAAAGAAGTAAGGAAGGATGTTTCGAGTTTTCAAACAACACTTTAGCAATTCAACCCATTATACGATAAATGGTAAGTCAACCCTTAACATAACTGACCGCTAGTTCTAACACCTACCTCAAGGGGTAGTAGACAATGTATTTTGGGTTTCCCACAGTCCCCTTTCATTAAGTGATTCTCAAGATGTGGTGTATCATGATCAATCTAAGAGGTTTGATGTTTCAGGACTATAGGATAGATCTAACTAAGAAGATATAACAGAGATACTCACACCCGAAGCGGGTTTATAACTTGCAACAAGAAAGTATTGTATTAGTAAACATGCCACTACCCTATTCATGGGATTTTACTCTTTTCTAGGGTGTACTTCTGCTTATTTGCACTTCTATAAAGTAATGGGAGGAAAGCAAAATTGTTAGGAGAGTTTACTCATCAGAGAGTGCATATGTTTAGGACAAAGAAATAAGGAAAATCTAAGATTGACAAGGTTTAGAATGCAGGCAAGATAAAATTTTAACACATAAGCCCATAATACTTATTATGGTGAAGAATCAAACTTAGATTCACAACTGGGAGATTCTAAATCAGAGGTATGGGAAAAGGATGAATATATGTTCTGTTGTTAGCAAGGACATGGTGAGATTTAAGTGGAAAGATGAATAGTTATCAACCTAAGAGTATCAACTTTCGGCACACAAAATTTTCAGGATTTAGTTAACTTTGGAGGGTCATAACTTCCTCCACAGACATCAGATTAAGCTGAAAGTTTGAGGGTATCAGTGAAGAAAAAGTCTACCAAATTTCATAGGAATTGGACACTCAGAGAGTTCAGGGTGATCAAATCTCTGAGATCAGGTAAATCTGATGGCTATAAAATTTCAGATTTTTGATACTTGGCTAAAATGATTGTTATATCTCACTATTTTTGGTTTTAACTCACCCTTTAGTTGGGTATGGGAATCATGGCTGAGATTTTGAAGTAGGGATGGTATCACCAAGTGGGAATTACCGTAAGGGTCCTTAATGAAGAATAAGGATTATCCAATATCAACTAAAGTAGGCATAGAACTCCCATAATAAGTTCTCTATAGTTTCACATGAAAAACTCCAAATATCTAAGTCTTTCTAGATCAAGTTTTCAACAATCACAATGCCATTCAAGCATAAAATCAAAATCAAAGTAACCCGAAAACACACAACAACAAACAAACAATCTACTTGCTAGTATTAACCAATTAAAGCATAGGACATCAACCAGCAAGGACATAATAAGCAAAATTATAAGGACAAAAGTTAACTCCTAAATCCTTATAATCTCTTTGTACCCCGTCAAAGTTATCTCACATGTGTACTTAGGCCTATAGTGTATCCTAAATTCCTATCCTTACTTTTTGATGTTATCTTTTTAAACTTATGCTCTGATACCACTTTAATTGTCACGCCCCGAACCACCTTTGAGCACGTAGCAACCACCGTATAAACTGTACTACAACACCACAACTTATATAAGGCTAAAAGTATCGCAAAATACTACCATTTTATTATTTAAACAAAGCGGAAGCAATTACATTGTACATTCAAGCCAATACTACTCATTCACATATTACAAAATAAATATTGTCCACCAACTAGGTTCTCCCTTACTCCCCGCTTATGGCCAACTTGTAACTTGCGCAACAGGGAAAAAATGTGCACATCTGAGTCGTGAAACTCAGTGAGGCTACAGAGAGAGCACCCTAAAAATGGGCATAAGATATTATACAAACCAACAAGAAAATATATCCATTGAAATCACATATTAAATCAACATGTCCATAATATTACAAGGCAATAAATATGGAACATCATGAATATGATCATAACATAGCATATAACAATATATAAGAAATATGATCATAACAAAGCCACTAAATCAAAGATATCATATCACTTTAATTAATATTTCCTAATCTAACCATTCTACACCTAAGGCAGCCACTTATGTTCAAGGAGAATCCCTCGTTATTGACTTCCCTAAACCCGTCAGTGTCAACTCTATGTCTCTGTCCTATATGCCTGTACACTGACGTTGGCGGAAGGAGCCGGTGATCACGGCAACCCTTCTTTCCAATCACAAGTACCATACAGCGCTGTAATTCTACCCCATGGTAGGATCACCATACAAAATCAACCAGCCACATCAGTCTACAACCTGGCCCGCTGAGACCCACTATATACGATACCAATGAACCAGCACTGCTCAGGGATCCACATCTGTTAAGCATGTCAGTGTCAATCAGGTACCCTAGCCTCGGTAGCGCATGGGATGGTACTGTTCCTAGTACACCCTCTACCTTGGTGTAACACAACAAGTTGAGTTCTGCACCAAAGTGAGATCCCGGCTACACTAAAGTATTAGTGACTAAGTCAACCGAATGTGCATTTCTACCTTACTAGCACATGGTTTCTCACCACATGTTGGCACATACCAGCCTAAGAACATTAAGTTCTTAGTCATGTGTTTAACCAGACCACTCTAGGTATTATCATAACATGAACCTAAAGTGTCTCAAATTATTATCTCATGTTCTCATGTTCCATGTTCTCACTAGGTGTCTCTACAACTCTAGCAACATGAACATATCAAGAATAACATCACATGAGCTTAATATCCACATCATGCATATAATAGCATCATACATATACCCTCATGGCATATCTTTCAACTCACATCAGGAGTATGCATATAGCAACATTTCACATACCAGTATGGTATCACTTTCAGCTCATATCAAGAGCAAGCATGTAAATAACATAAACCATGAACTATCATGATATCACTTTCAACCTTATAACAAGAGCATGCATATGATAACATCATAAATGAACTATCATGTTATAACGTTCAAACTCATATCCACAAACTAGCATGGTATAACTTTTCAATAATCACATGCTAATTAAATATGAAATCAAACAGATATACAACTTATCAGCATGTACAATATTTAACAACGACCCTTAGGACTCAGCATCAGTAGTAGGCCAAATCAACTTTGAAACCATAAGTCCTCACCTGAGTCTTAAGCAGATCTTTAACAAGAATCACAGCTTGGCCGTGATTCTTAAAGCAAGCAAGCAATCAATCCAGCAAACAATTCCTTTCTACACAAATCACAGCTTGGCCGTGATTTGTCAAGCAATAGCACAACAACACAATCTCCTAAAATAATTTAAAGATAACTAAGCAAGCATGCATAAATAACACATCTCAAACAATCATATTAACAACTCCTCAACTCACAACCTCACCCAATTTCCATTTAATTTCTTTTTAATCAACCAAATGGATTAATCAACTCAAATAAATATACTACCCTAATTAATCTAAAATAACTTGTAATAATTTTGTAAAAATTCAATTACCATCAACAATTATATCAAGTCATAATTCTCTCCATTTTATTAATTTAGAAAATCTATTTAGCCTAATTACACAATTTAATCACAACATAAATTCATAAATTTTGTAAAAATTTTAATTAAATTATTTCAATTCTGTTTAACATGAATCAAACATAATAACACCTAACAAAAATATTCTTTCATGTAAGTAACATACAAATAATTCATTTTAAACCAAAATAAATCCAAATCATCTTAATTAAATCAAAACCCCTACTTAACAATTTTGAAAATTTCTAATTAAATTAGGAAAATTAAATCTAAGCATAATCTAGTGTCACAAATTATTTCAGATTTTTCTGATATTGTTAATGCACTCAAACCCTTGAACCCAATCTCAAATAATTCAAAAACAGCACCCAAATCTTGATAAAAATTGCAAATAAATTCCTAAAGACCCAAAACTTACCAATAAAGCCCTAGAAATGTTGAACTGTATACAACCGGTTGTTAAATCATGAAAACCGGCTAAACCTCTTCCGAACTGCGGCTTGAACCGATCCCTAAACGAACCGGACCGGCCAAGTCGAACAGAACCGACCCGCCGCGCGTGCGTCGCACGCGCGGTCGAACTCTCCTTCTTCCCTGTTCGAACAGCCGCGACTCTGTCGCCGACCACCGTCGCCTACGGCCTCCTCCGCGACTATAGCATCGCCGGAGCAATACGAACGACTCGCCTCTCTTTCCTCTACCTTCCAGCTTCCCCGTCTCGCCGCCGGCAGAGTTTAGAGGTACCCACAATTGGCGACGCACACTGCCTTCGTTGGAGCGACCGATCTCCACCAGCAGCCTCTTCCCAGCTTCCGGTGTTGCAGCTAACTCCCTTATTCGTCTTCTATCGACTCGAATTGAAACTCCGCACCACAAATCGAAGGAAGGAAAGCGATCTCACGCCGACCGTTAGCACGATCGATCGGAAACAGGTTATGCCCTGCCTTCGCCTCAAACCTTCTGATCTCAGCCACCTTTCGAGCCTCCTCGCTACGGCCGCCGCACCAGACCACCTCCACGGGAGTTGGGTCATCCTCAGCTACCTCTCTGCGGAAGAGAAAGTCGATCTCCGACCCTCCCACCAGCGCAAACGATGGGAACAGGGACGACCCCTGTTCCTCCGCCCTTTCGCGTTCACCGTCCACCAGGATCACCGCAGGCCTTCGCCGGTCTCGAATCGAAGGCCTCGTTGCAGTCCGCGACTCCCTCTGCCATCCACGTCTCTCATCGAAGCTCCACAGCTCCACCGCCGTCGCTCAACCCCAGAACAGGGATTGCCCTGTTTGCCGGGGTTAAAACCCCTTCACCCTTTCGCCGCAGCACGCGCGCGTGCTTCGCGCGTGCTGCGGCGATTAATTTTTTTTTTTAACTATCCTTTTCCAGATAAACCCCTCCCATTCTATTAAATTGAATATTAACCCTTCTTTTTTTTTCCTTAAATTCAACCCTTTACATTTTAATTTTTTTATATTATTATTATTTTATAATTAATATTAAAATAATATTTTTTTTATAGAAATCAGGGTTTACAACTAGGCTCATCTTCATGCTCAAGCCTAGTACTTTAAATCCTTAATCCTCTTTCACTACCTCTAATTTATTAGAATAGTTAAATTCCTAAACCAAACCTAATTATATTTTTAAGTCCAAATCAATAGAAAATCCAAGCTAATTATTTCCTAATTTAATCTACATCATCACTAGCAAACTAACATTCAACAATCCTTCCTTGGTGTCAACCTTCATTCAACAATGGAGGACAGGGAGAAATGGAATCGACCTTAACAAGCAGCAAGCAGCAAATTGGAAGGTGCGGTCGACCAATGGGCAAATCGAGCAGCTCCAACAGTATTCGCAGGAAGCAGGGGCGTGTGGAAGAATTGGTTCGGGGCCAGAAGATGGAAGGATGGCCGCCCACCGGTGATTCACCCAGTTGGGGAGGTCAGGTGGTGACGATAGTCTGCATATTTGTCCCTTCGCAGCTTCACCGTCGAGCAAGGGAACAAAAGACGGAGGTGCGACGAGCTCACTCCGTGGGATATAAAATTCTAACTAGATCCCTATAAACTTTAATAAACTACAACTACATCCTTTTTAGATCCAAAATTTAACCTAATGTCACAATTTTAGTCCTAACCCAAGCTAAAAGTTTTTTTTTAAACCTTTTTTACACTAATCTAAACTTAAGAAAAATTTTAATATCTCATTTTTCGCTAATTAAACCACATAAAAGTGGGGGTTTACAGAGCATGTGGGTAATATAATAATTATGATGGATTGGAGAGTCGAATACATGTCAACACTAGGACATAATTATTAAGTGCCATCCTGCTAATAATTAGATATTAAAACTAAATAAAGTTAGGGAGTAATTAGTTGAAATTATAGATGGCTTGGAACTTGAATGAGCATACAAGAGAATTGGGACTTGGGTTGTGATTTGAAGATTCTGACTAAGTTAAGATTGTAAATTAAATAAAGGTTAATTAATTAGGGTAGATTATGTCAAATTAACTAAATTGAGTTGAATAATATTTTTAGCTTGAGTTGAGGTGAGTTTGAATTTTAAAAAAAGGAAAATATGATTAATTCAGCGTATTACAAATAAATTGGGTGATACATAATATTAGAAACAATCTCTAAAGGTAATATTACTTGTAATAGGTAGGCCACTTTGAAATAATTAGATGACGTGCAAGCTATTATACTGTTGGTTCCGAAGAACGAACGACAAACGACAATATCTAGGTGCGTTGGTTCATTACAGTAGGCTATTCTCAAGTTAGAGAAATTTAAGGAGATAAATATTTTACTGCTTAGAAATTAATATTTAATTAATCATTATTCATGCTTTGTATGTTAGACTAGCTTGTTCATACTAATAATGTGATATGCTTGTAGTCTTATATATGCTTTTATTTAAATATGTGCTAGTATTATTCACTTGCTCACTATCTTCTTTGTTGAAGGGATGATCGAGAAAAAAATATTATAGTTACATCTACAAACAATTGTACTTCACTATAGCTTGACATATATATAGACATCAACAAGCAGAACCTATAGACATGTGACATCGACATACTAGCGTATAGAAATACTGACGATGCACCATATTTGATCTCCTGAGTTATAGATACGAGTTTTAATGCTCATAAACCTATACCACCCAAAGAGGTTGAAATCGTCTTGGATATAAGGGGTGGAATAAGATATGGAACGGCGTATCGCCAGAGAACGTAGTGAAATATTCATTATACCCGCACGGTGTCACCAAGTCACTACCGTGATAGTCCTAAGATGGCTAGTAGGGATGAAACCAAATCAATGACCTAACAAACATGTCGCCGAGGTTGTAGCATTCCGGCGACGGCTAGGATGCACGCCTCCTAGCAGGCATCGCTGCTTGTGAATTGGTATGGTGACTCCTTCCGCATAGCCTTGGACAGTGGATCCATGGACCATACGGCTATTATTCCAAACGTTCTGCAGATGTTCTGATGAGTAGTCCAGATCCTAGGGTTTATTACCGGCTAGCCGTGGCTGATTTGTATATTTAGGTGCGGTGACCCTGTCTGGGGACAGTGTGTAGTACTACACGAGTTGCTCCATGGATTGTCTGGGGAAGACGCATGGAGTGACAGGTCTCTAGGACGCGGAGATGGAGAGATTCGCCTAGCGGACCAATAGAGAGGGATTCACGGTCACCCGACCTCTCTGCCAACATCAGTGTGATGGGCATAGGTAGAGACATAGATAGAGAGGACACTGATGGGTTTATGAAAACTCCCTGATCAGGAGATCTCCTAAGCATAGGCTGCCTGCCTAGATCATAGTATTTAAATAAAACGACATTTTCTTAGTGACAATGATCTAGAGACATATACACATTTCACAATTATATTTGGAATACATGCTCATATTACATATTATACTCAAGATGCTCAATATTTTTTTGCTTGAATTTACATGCTTTGTTTGATATTATTGAATGATCTATGGATATATTAGAATCTCCCATTCGTTACTTGAGATATTCTACTACTGTTAGAGCTGTAAGCACAAAGCCGCAAGGCTGAGCACACCGCATACAATGTGTGTGTAGGTCTACTAAATGACCGGTCAAGATAGTTGACGGAGATGAGATTATCGATGAACATAGTCTATCTACCATTGTTATTATCGTAGTATTGTAGTAGGTATATCGGGATCGTGTTAGTAGAGTTGAGTTAATTGATTTAATTATATTATTCACTGTGTTGATAATGTATGTAAGTTGTATAAATTAATAAATGCATTGTATGGGTTCTTTGGGCTCATACGGCGGTTGCCACATATTACAGATGGGTCGGGGTGTGACATTATAAATTTAATTGATGTGATTAGATTTTTCACAAAATTATTAAAATTATTTTTAAAATTTATTTAAGGTGGTATATATTGATTAATTTTTTTTGTATAATTAGATTATTAAATTAATATTTATTTTATAGACTTATTTATGTTTGATTGTATTGGATTATGATTGTTTAAAGTAATGGATGATTGGTTGATTATAAGAAAATAAATATACGAAAGAAAATGGTGTGAGGATATGAGTAGAATGGTAGATAGGAAATCCTTATTTGAGTTGTATGATTTATATTATGTTGGATGTATTTTACGGAATTTGATTGCTTTGCCATTGCTTGACAAATCACGGCCAAGCTGTGATTTGTGTTGGTGTCAGAAGGAATTGCTTTGCTTGATTAATTGCTTGCTTGCTTTTAAGAATCACGGCCAAGTTATGGATTCTTGCTTGATATTACTTTATAACTCAGGTGAGAGTTTATGATTTTAGATTTCCGGCTTACTACAGTGCTGAGTCCTAAGGGTCATTGTTATTTATTCTATATGCTGATAAGTTATATATCTGCTTTGTTACATGTTTAATTAGCATGTGATTTGATTTAATTTTGAAAGATGGATTTGGGGCGTGACAAAGTAAAGCATGGCATGCTTGGCACTTTATTACCGTTTCGTCAGTCTGTATTATTTTCAGAGAAATGTTTATTGTAGTAAGATGTAATCACAAAATATTCTCACACGTTTTTGTTAAGTGTAGAGTTTATGTGAATTATATTTTTGCCTTGCATGAGTTCTTCTAAACACATACCATAATTGTCATGTTGCCAACATAGGGTTGGGGTGTGACCGGACCCTTCGTAACTTGCCCTTTGCTCTCTTCATGAACATTTGTGTGACAGGTATAGACAGAGACCTAGACAGATACTGATGGACTTACGGATAACTCCCAGCCAAAGCATACTCTAAAGTATAGGCTGGGAGCTCATGTTAGGAGATAGACAATGTGGTCGTGATATGGACAATAATTTAGAGACAAAAGACATCAATTTAAGATACATACAGAATAAATTTAGATATTTTCCTACAGCAAATTGTATATGTCACGCCCCGACCCGCCTGTCGGGCACGTGGCAACTACCCTATGAGCCCAAAGGACCCATATAAGGCATTTGATAATAAATATCGTCCATACGTATAATCAACATAGCGGAATATACAATTAAATTATCTATAAAACTCTACTAACACAGTCGCGATATACCTACTACAATTCTACAATAATGACATCGATAAATAAAACTAAATCCATCAATAGCCCTCATCTTCATCAAATATCTCGGACAGTCATCTAACAACCTGCACACACATTGAATGCGGTGTGCTCAGCATTGCGGCCTAGTGCGAAATTACAGCTCGAAACCATAATACGAAATCCAAGGCTAAGGGGATCGTTCAAGGATGCCTTAGTGAGATTAGTTATCACATAACAAGCTTTATAATATTTTACATGTATTATCCGACTAGGTTATATGTCAACCTAGGTTGTAGGCTGATGTATGTCTCTAAATACCACCTAGGTTATATATCATATCGGTATCGCTAGTGTAAATCATATATAACATCTTTATTTTTATATCACATGACTCGGGCTGCCGGCCTATGCTTAAGGAAAGCCCTGGCCTAGGACTTTCCTAAGCCCATCAGTGTCATTACAGTCTATGTCTCTGCCTATGCCCGCTGAACTGATGCTAGCGGAGAGGACGGGTGACCCATAATCACTCTCCATCGTTTCGATGGTCGCTGACCATGCCTCCCCTAGCAAAACCGTCGTGCCCTTACATCCTCCCCAGATTCGTAGGGGCAACGACATCTGTGTAGACAGGGTCACCATCACAACAGTCTCATTGGCCACGGCTAGCCGAAATAATAACCTTAGGATCCGGATTACTCATCCGATCGTCTGCAGAACGTCAAGGATGATAGCCATGTGGTCTACGGATCCATTGTCTAAGGCGTCGCATAGAGAATCACCTTCCCAGTCCAATAGCAGTCGACGTTGATCGGGATAAACACATATCCGCACAATGGGCTATGGCAACCCCGTCTCCATCGATGCCAAGTCCATGGTAGGGTTTATCCTCGCTAGCCATCTCAGGACTATCACGGTGTCGCCTAAACAACACTCGTGCAGGTATCGGTACCTGGGTATGGACCCACTCTATTTTTGGTCTATCTTGACCTAGGAGTTAAACTGGTCCAACCCTTAGCTCACTCCAAGTATCTAAGCTATCTATAATTTGTAGCCTCAGGAGGTGCTGGTGTGTGAACATCACTAACCGAACTCTAATGGTTCGCGATGTTATCTAGGGTGCATTAATAACTCTCTTAGTTTAAAATTCAGTGATGTTCTTATGTGGTACTAGTATCATGTCACCTATGTCTCTATACTAAAGTATCCGGTGTAAATCATGATACTATGTTCTATGTTTGCTTCATCTTTTATCATTTTACGCATGATATTATTTGTATTCAACATTTTAGCATAATTAACTAATATGCAGTAAAAATAATATATCATGCCGAGTAAAAGATGATATAAGCATATGTGGCATGTTAGCATGCTAAATAAAATATAATAACATAACATGCATTTTTCTTGGTAGTTTTAGAAGCATGATATTTATTTAGTTGGCAGACATCCAAGAATTTTCCAACAAAATCTAACTAAGATTTTTCCTAGCTGGAATAAATCATACTATGATAAGCCTACGCACCTGTATCGAGGTTAGAGGTTCAGAATCAATTCAATTGAAGCCCCGGAGTGATAATAGCATGGTATGTCAAGTCCAAATAATTTTCCTAACATAAGAAAATTTATTTAGAATTTTAAATAAATTTTCTATAATTAATTTGGATAAATATATTAAATTATGTTGATCTGATCTATCCCCTTAATTTGGACCTAACCATGTAATTAGCCCAATCTGTTTGGTCCAAGTCTATTCATGAAACCCAAGCCCAATCAATTTATTATCCAAATTAATCTGGTCAAAATTTGATCAAATCTGACTTTAATTTGGATTCAAACCTAATGCATACCATAAAAGTTAAAATTGGTCAAATTTAATATTAATTAACCAAATTGATCAATTTTGACCCAATCTCAATCAATTTGACTCAATTCGGGTTCAAACAGTCAAATTGGTTTAATTTGGATTCAATCTGATTTAATTTGGTTCGAATCTTACTTGATTCAATTTAATTAGGCTTAAATCAATTTAACTGGTTCAACTCAGATTCAGATCAATTAAATTTGGTTCGACCCAGGTTTGATTTAATTCAATCTGGTTCAGCTAGGATCCGGTCCAGTTTAATTGGATCTGGTCCAACCGACCCAATCTGATTTGATCTAACTCGAGCTCGAACCACTTTCAATTAATTGATTCAGCTCACCACAACTAAACTCAACCCGAACCTAAGTCCAGCCCAGACTCGACTCAACTCAACCACTTACTTAACCCATTAATTAACCCACTTAATTAACTCAATAAATAATCTTAACTTAATTAATTTATCCTTAAGCATGATTAAAGGAAATTAATCGACGGCAGAAAGGAGCAAGGGCAGAGGTGTTACCTCTGTTCGTTCGCTCCTTTTTCTCCGACGCCGACGATGGAGCTCCGGTAAGGTCGGCTCGGCTTCGGCGGCAGCCCTCCGGCTTTGGCGAAGGTCCGCTGGGGTCCTCGTGAGCAGCAGTGACGATGATGGCGATGGGTGCGGTGAAACAGAGCGCGCTGCTGCATGGGAAGAGGGCAGCATGGGCGACGCTCCGGCGAGCTCTCATTGAGCTCGCGAACAATGAGTTAGGGATGGAGGAAGGTTGCCGATGAGAGGATGGCGGCGACAGGCGAGGAGGAGGCGCCGACAGTGAGGGATCGCAGCTCGTGGGCGTGCGATCGAAGGCCCCTGCTCACGGCTCTGTTTCCGCCCACGAGCAGAGGAGGACGGCCTGCTGCAATCTCCGGCAGCAGCAAGGCAAGGGCGACGGGTTGCGGCGAAGGGCATGCCGGCGAGTTTCCCACTCTCCTTCATCACTTGGAAGAGGTGGTCGCGCGAGGAGGAGGAGGAGACGCCGACGAGCAAGCTGCAGCGTCCGTGGGAAGAGGGTGGAGGCGTCAAGCCTTCGCGAACCTTAGGGAAGGTGCTGCCTTCCCTTCTCCGGTGGGTCAACGATGAGGGAAAACCGACGAGGCATGCAGAGAGGGTGCAGAGGCGACGACATTTGCTTGGCGAGGGAGAAATCGTCGGTTGAGGCACTCAACTTGGGGCGCTTTGTTTGCGCCCCTGTTTTTGTTCGTGAGCAGGGGAAGGAGAAGGCAGAGGCGTCGGAGCTTCCTTCCGCAAGCTCTGGCAATGATTGGATGAAGGAGGATGGTGGCAAGGTGCCGGCAAAGTCGTCAGCCCTCCTCCGCAGCCCGAATGCATGGATTGCAGGAGGGAGCGGACATCCAGGCGAGCTGCAAGGGCAGCCACGTTCATGGCCATGGGAAAAGGGTGAAGTTGTTGGCCCTTCACGAATTGAAGGGAAGTGTCGCCTTCCCTTCTCCGACAGGTCGGCGAGGACGAGGTCGTGCGTGCGGCGAGGAAGATGAAGTCGATGGAAAGGAGGAAAGAGGGCGTGAACTGCGAGTACGATGGGGATGGTGGAAAGCATTGGCAGCACGCGCGATGGATGGGGCGTGCGTTTCTCCTCTCCTTTTTTTTTTCTTCCTCAGGTGAGGGGTTTACAGTATATATATGTTATTGCTTATCTTATTTTCTATTGTTCAGCAAGTTATACTGTTTTTATGTTCGAATGTTAGTGCTTGGCTTTATCTCTATAACACATAAAAATATACATGAATTGTTCAGACTTGATGGCCTATTTTCCTCAAGACCGTCCTTTTGTAGCCATTGAGCTGTAAGGTTTAGTGCATTTTATCTTATATGCACTGGTAACTTGAGGTGGGAATGACGAGCACTTATGAGTACTAGACTACTGGGAGCATAGGCTGAGTCACGTTTAGGAATGCATGAATATTTTTAAGAGGTTTTGTGGATATTAGATTTTAATAGCAAATAGTTTCTACAAATTTATCCATATTTGTTAATGGAAGATAAATAAAATTTCAGTTTTCAATCATTGAGATTGTTGAGCGAATAATATTAAAAACACAAGATTCTCTATGTGAGAGAACTTGAACTCGAGCTAAAAGTCAACAATAAAAAAATAAGTATATGGTAAATAGTAATATTTAGGTTTACTAGGCAAGGGGTAAGATTTGTTTTGATTTAACTCACGAAGCATTAGGAGAGGGATTTATTATCACCCATCCTCTCTGTCAACATCAGTGCAATGCACATAGGTAGAGGCATAGACATTTTGACACTAATGGGCTTACGGGAATTTCCTTGATAAGGAAATCCCCTAAACATAGATCGGCTATCGAGACCATTAGTAGGGAATTAAAACAAATTTATTAGTGACATGGACACATTATACACTACATTTTACAAAAATAGTTTGGAGAGAAATAAAGCATGGTACTTGACATTTTCACATGATTTAAATATTTTTGATATTTTTATATTTGATAACATATAAAATTAATAAAGCCATCCTAGATTTTCCTCCCCTATTCCTATAAATATGTCTACTAATCCCCGTCCATAATTTTGCATATGGTCACAAGGCTGAGGACACTGCGTCCAATGTAGGTGTAGGTAAGTTAGGAGAGTGGTTTAGGTAGACAAAGAAGTTGTCATCAACGAAGTTTAGATTCCATTTCTAATAGTTTCCTAGATCATTTTCCTAGTGTGGTAGTAGGTGATATCAGGACTGTATTAGAAACCCCATGTTTAGAAAATAATTAAATATTTTATTATACCGATGATCATCGGACTTTATGGTGATGTTTATGAGTGTTGAAAGATTTTATCATCGTGATATTTTATCAAATTGTATGGGTCTTTGAATCAATACAGTGGTTGCCACGTGTCGGCCTACGGGTCAGGACATGACACAAGCTCAGCAAGTACAGTTATATATCTATGATACACAAATATATATATATACATAGAGAGAGAGAAATACACATAGATATATATTTATAGGCTTGGGGTTGATGAAGTCAAGTCCTATATAAATGAAGGATTTTGTAAGCTAATGACTACACCATTAATGGGTAGTTTAAGGTTGGCAAGATGAGGGCGTTTATGTAAACCACAATCTTTAGGAAAAGAAATCTAAAATAATATACATATATATACGTGTGTAAAAGATATATATTTCTAGAGATATATATTGGTATGTACATGATAACAATATGTACTCGTAAATGGGGCAATGGTAAGACTGTAGATAAGATTAAGTGATGGGGCAAAGTTGAAAATTTGCCTCCCATATTTTGGCCATTTATTTCCGTGTCGTGTTATGGTTGAGGGCTTGTTTCCCCTGTCGTAAGCATCGACACACTACTACCCACCATTTATGCCCTCTGCTTGGAGGTGATGTTGGAGCTCTTGTCCTTTGGAGTAGTACCGATATCACTTGGGGTTGTTAGAGATGTTTCCTCTCGGGTTTCTTTGCTATAACTTGTTGTCACCTAGCAAAGGTAGGCATCTAAATTCCTCCTCAATGCTGCCCTCTTAGTTATAAGATTTCTTGAGTTCCATTTGTCTGCACATATTGGAAAGATTTGATTGCTTTATTTAGTTTATTTTTTCCTTCTTCGTTGAGAACTTCGATGTCTCTTTGAGTCAAGGTTGGTTTTTCCTTGGTATTAATCATGTTGGTAGTTTAGAAACAGTGGTTGTGGTTTGGTAATGGTGATTTCCAAGTCCCCAAACTTTGGTGTAAATTGTAATTCATTATTGGGTTACTGAATTGATTGTTACTATTGTGTTGTTTTATAAGTGGGATCTAAGTTCATATTTGGTAGAAGCTTTGGCAGTAACTATACTTACAAGATCCAAAGGATGGCATCTAGATCTTGCTTCATATTTGAAGAGGTGAAAAAAGAAAATCAAATAGTTATCCACATAATATATATTGGTTGGAAATAAGATATGTTTTTATCAACCAGAGAAAATAGCAGTTAAACATACAAAGCATATAATTCCCTTATAGTTCAACTTCCTTTAGTTAAGGCGTTGTTTCTGAAAATAAGGTATGTTTCAAATGGGTAGTTGGAACCAATTTCAAGCATCGATTGTGCATCTTCTATCATCCACTTAAACATCCAATTCAAAACAATCAAAAAAGTAGGTAGTTTATAAGGAATCCAATGTTGATTCAAACGGCAGAAGGATAACCTTTCTATCTTCATTTTAAATACTAATTTATGCACCAAGCAAATGCTTCTATCCACGCAGAGAGAAAATTCATGAGGGTACTCGCATAATTAAATCCAGGTAGAACAATTGCAACAGAGAAAAGTCCTCTTTATTTGGTGGTCTCTAATTTCCCCTTTAACCCACTAGAAGAATGAATTTTTTTTAGAGCTTAATGAGGCTTGAACCCAAGACCTCATGATCTTCCCGTATAGAGTCCAATTACTCTAACCAGAGAGATGTACACTTTGTGTACCTAGAAGAATGAATTTTGATGCATAAAAGATTTCAAGACTAACCTATAGGCAAAATTCCAACTTCATTGGAGCTTGGTTGGCTTCTCCTAATCTTCTTGTATGCTCCTAACTTTTCCCTACACCGTCGCTAGTTTCCAACCATCCCCTCTCTTCAACTTGTCAGTCGATTGCTGTTGGCGTATGTTGAGGGATCATCGACCCAATTTCTAGCAATGGAGAAGGCGTGGAAGTGGGGAGTGGATGATTAAGGATCGAGGTCTCAAATTGGTGTAAATTGAAATTCTTTATTGGGTTACTGAATTGATCGAAGCTACTGTGTTGTTTACAAGTGGCATTTGAGTTCATATTTGGTTGAAACATTGGCTGTAACTATACTAACAATATGCAAAGGATGGCATAAAGATCTTGCTTCATATTTGAAGAGGAGAAAAAAAAATCAAAAAGTTATCCACAAAGTATATATTGGTTGGAAATATGGGTTGAAAAGGTGGTCAACTGCAGGTTGAAAAGAGTGGTACTAGTTATTAAGGGTAGTAGAAAATTGAAGTGGTGAGCTCTCACCAAAAAAAGTAAAAAAATAAAAGTAATATATATATATAAAGAAGAGTATGAAAGAAAATATAAGAATGGTTAGTAAAGCATTATTTTGTAATTTCACATTTGGTTTGTTGTTGATTATTTTGGCCCTGCAATTTATTCTCTCTTTGTTTTAGTGATTGTTCTGTCCACCATGAAAAGTAATGAGGTTTTGGGAATAAGTAGGAATCATTAGTAGTGTGACAAATAAGGGTATTCTTTGATTTTATTAGTCATTTATTTTTGGATTGTCGTAGGCATAAGGTTGAAGTAGAAGGATCATTTGACAAAATGATTAGGTTTAAAATAATATTATGCATATATTCTAGGGCATTGTTCCAAGTTAAAAGGTGACGTGATTGGCATTGTTAATCCTCGCTTGGTTGGTTCTGAAGATATGGTCTGCAATACAGGTCTACTACATTGAATACTTGACTTATGCATATTAAAATTTAGTAAAGTCCTAGAACTTTCTATGTATTTACTTGTGTTTGTTTTTTATTTAATTGCGTTGCTAGTATTTTAAATATGATCATTGAGACTTGTGTGATAGTAGATGCTCTTGAATAAATTGTTCTCATGATATTTTTATATGATATGTTTGCTTTAAATATACCTATTAATTAAATAGATGGTAGCTAAGGATGCTCACACATCCTAGATATACACATGGATATAGAAATATCTAGTCTAATCTAGTGGCATTATTGTCCAAGATAGGATTAGGATTTATTATACTGTACTACCATACGTGTGGTGAATGGTTGTCACTGTGATATTCTAGTCATGGTATATGGGGGATGCAACCATCTATAGAAGCAGTGTGTTCTGTGCAGGTGTGTGTTTGGTATACCTTCAAGGGAGAAGACATTAGTCCTGCTAGCACGGATTGGGGTAAACAACTATCGAGACTAGAGGAGAGAGACCCTTGGTTACTTGCCCACTTCACCAACATTTGTGTGACGAGCATAGACAAAGACCTAGGCAGGTACTGATGAGCTTATGGGTAGTCCCCAACCAGGGTATACTTTAAAACATAGGCTGGCAGCTCGTGTTAGGAGATTGACAATGTGGCCTTGATACAGAGAATAATTTAGAGACAAAAGACATGAATTTAAGATACATAGAATAAATTTTGATATTTTCCTACAGTAAGTTGTATATATATGTTATTTCTTATCTTATTTTCTATTATTCAGCAAGTTATACTGTTATTATGTTTTCATGTTATTGCTTGGCTTTATCTCTCTGGCATATGAAAATATACATGGATTGTTTAGACTTGATGGCCTATTTTCTTCAAGTCTGTTCTTTCATAGCCACATAAGCCACAAGGCTCAATGCATTTTATCTTATATGCACAAGTAGCTTGAGATAGGAATGACGACTATTTATGAGTACTAGGCTACTAGGAGAATAGGTTGAGTTGCATTCGAGGCTGCATGAATATTTTTAGGAGGTTGTGTGAGACATTAATTTTTAAGAACAAAATAGTTTCTACAAGTTTGTCCGCATCTATTTATTGAACATAAATAAAATTTTAGTTTTCAATGATGAAGATTGTAGAGCGAATAATATTAAATACACAAAATTCTAAAAATAAATTTTTTCTTGAGAGATAGAATCACAGTAAGTGGAGAAGAAAGATGATAAAAGAGGATGGATGTAGCCCCCTAAGTGTCGTTCTATTGGAATGAAGATAATGATGATATCGAGTTTGTTTGAGCCACTTGAAACCAACAAGGTGATAAATAATCTGGTGACAAATTTATGTTAAGGTAAAAATTCTATTGCATCTATGTCTATTGTTAGAATTTATAAATCAATACTTAACTCTCAGCTAGTAGAAGTGGATTGAGTTTTCAATATCAGAGCTAGGTTTCGATCCTAGGTCCTGTGGGTTATGGGCCCACCACACTTCTACTGCGCCACTCTGATATTACTATTAAGGTTTCATCAAACGATTTGATCGGAGTTAGCTAAAGCATCATTTGAATAAAAGCTGGATCTAGGTGGTATCAAAGCAAGGTTATATCAAACTATGTGTATATTAGAGTTAAGATTATATTAGAACCTAGATATATCAGAGCAAGGTTGTATTAGTCCATCATTATTGAAAAATAATTTTTCAAAAGCATTTTACAAAATATAGTCTAAAGAGTCCAGTGAATCTTAAATAAGGACTAGTTTAATGGCCTTATGATGAAAGTTATATATGTGATATCAATTGTAATATTTATTC
Source organism: Thalia dealbata (assembly GCA_030544415.1). Classification (NCBI taxonomy): domain Eukaryota; kingdom Viridiplantae; phylum Streptophyta; class Magnoliopsida; order Zingiberales; family Marantaceae; genus Thalia; species Thalia dealbata. The sequence goes on from CM060458.1 coordinate 15,304,576, forward strand.
ATGAAATTTAGAATGAGATATTTTAGGGGAGGAGGCATTAAAGAGATGGGAGGATTCCTCTATATCCCATACAAACCTCTTGAAATGTGTTAAAGTGCACCATGATTGGTTGGCGGAGTAAATTTTATTGCTGAACATTTCCAAACGATCATCATAATGGTGCAAGCTGTAAAACCCTCCCCTGAATGACATTAATTTTTAGCTAATCAAAAGAATTTTTTTATATGCTGGGAGAGGTCCATGAAGGATAGCGTAAGTAAAATTTACTAATTGACTTATTTATGATTAAAGGTTGACCAACCATGGGACAATCTTATTTTAGATGTTATTTCATGTGAACATTTGACGAGCCCAATGTAGTGGACCAAGCATGAGTTGTTTCCACCCAAATCTATCATGGGGCTAACGTTGGGCTTCAATTAAATTTGGAGTTATGGGTTTGACCCATAAATAAGTAGAGATGATGAGGGGAATTTGGTGATTTTGCATGGACATATTCTCTTCACATGTCCGGTTTGTTCTTCCATTTATATGACCCAGATGGACCATCCGGTTTGAATGAACTAGCTCCAATAAAATAAATAAAATATCGTGCATAATGTCGGTCAGTCAACGAAATAAACACCAGCTTCTCTAATTATACATGTAAATCCTATTTTCTATAAAAAAAAAGAATTTAAAAAAAAATTATTTTCATATTAAATTAATAAAATATTAATAATAATATAATATATATATATATATAATTTCTAAATAAAAATAGAAACAGATAAATAGTAAGGAGAATAAAATTTTAAATTTATTTTAGATTTTTTTATATAATAAAGTTTTTATTTATTTATTTATTTAAATTTGATTTTTTGAAAGAAAAAAATAAAGAAAAAAGAAAATCGTCGCACGTGCAACGAGTCTGGGTGAGTTGACCCGGCCGAACTGGCCGAGTCGAATGACGAGTCGGTGAGAGGTAGAGGGCGGAGCTAGGCATTGCCGTCAGGAGCTGCGAGTGAGAGACACGACCCCGGCGAGGCGGAATCGAGAAAGGGGTGGCGAGCAGAGGGGCTCCTCTGTTCGTGGTAAACTCGCCAGTGAGAGACGCGTCGAGTGGGATTTTCCCGCGGTGAGCTTCCTAAAGTCGATTCAACTTCCTGGGAGTTGATAGGGAGCAGAGGTGGCGGTGGGAGAGTCATGGGAGAAGCTGAGGGCGGCGATTCCGCTTGCGGCAGAAAGCTTGAAGGAAGCGGCGACTGTTGGCAACGTCTGGGCTCTACCAGCATTGCGATTTCGTTTGCCGGAGGGTGGTGAGAGGTTAGGAAAGGAAGATAGAAGGGTTCTGTTGCATCGGCGGTGGGGATCGACGGTGATGGGAGAAGGAATCACGCGTGGCGGCGCGACGGTGGTGCGAGCAGGGGCGAGGAAGCGGGCGAAGGAGACGCACGTGCTCCGCACGTGTCTCGGTTCAATTCAATGCAGACTGGTTCGGTCCGGATCGGTCCAAGCCACGGTTCAAACTTTGGTTTAGCCGGTTTTCATAATTTTTCGACTGGATTGATTCGATTCAAGTTCCTATAGCTTTGTTGGTATGTTTTGGGTATTTATGAATTTATTTAGGATTTTTATCAAGTTTTAGGTTCGATTTTCAAATTATTTTAAGTTGGGTTCAAGGGTTTGAGTGCATTAATAATGTCAGAAAAATCTAAGATAATTTATGATGCTAGTTTGTGCTTAGACATAATTTCTATGATTTAATTGGAATTTATCGGAACTACGAAGATGATGTTTTGATTTAATTAAGGTGGTTTAGGTTTATTTAGGTGTTAAATAAATAATTTGGATGTTGTTTGCAAGAAAGAATATTTTAGTAGATGTCATTATGTTTGATTGTTGTTAAACTAAATTAAAATAGTTTAATTAGAATTTTTACAGAATTTATAAATTTTATGTTGTGATTAAATTGGGTAATTATGTTATTTAGGGTTCCTGTTTAATGAGATTAGATGAATTGTGATTTAATGTAATTATTGATGGTAATTGAAATTTTACAGAATTATTAGGAGTTGTCTTTAGATTAATTAGGGTGGTATAGTTGATCAATATGATTAATTAAAATGGTTAGAATAATTTATTTGTGGAAATAAATATTTAGTTTGTGGTCTTATGATAAAAATTGAATGTAAACATAAGTATGGCTAGGGTTGGTTGATGTATGATTGTGGTAGTTGTGTTTATTTTAAATTGATTAATCTAGTTGGTTGATTAAAAGAAATTAAATGAAGGTTGGTGTGAGGTTGTGAGTAGAGGGGTTGGGAGGAAGTTTGGTTGAGTTGTATTATTTATGCATGTTTGTTTGGTTGCATTTAATTTATTTTAGGAGATTGTGCGGTTGTGCTATTGCTTGACAAATCACGGCCAAGCTGTAATTTGTATTGAAGTAGAAAGGAATTGTTTTGCTTGATTGATTGCTTGCTTGCTTGAAGAATCACGACCAAGCTGTGATTCTTGTTTAAATATTTGCATAAGACTCAGGTGAGGGTTTAAGGTTTCAAATTTATTTGGCCTACTACAGATACTGAATCCTAAGGGTCGTTGTTAATTATTGTACATGCTGATAAGTTATATATCTGCTTGGTTGCATATTTAATTGACATGCAAATTGTTGGAAGTTATATCATGCTAGTTTCTGCTGATGTTATGATAAGCATGCTCTTGATATGAGTTTGAAAATAATATCATGCTAGTCAATATATGATGCTATCATATGTTTGCTCCTAATGTGAGTTGTAAGTCATACCATGTTGGTATGTGAATTGATGCTGTTATATGCATGTTATTGATATTATGCTCATGTTATGATATTATTTGATATGTTCATGTTGCTAAAGATGTAGAGACACTTAGCGAGAACATGGAACATGTGGACATGAGATAATACTTGAGACACTTTAGGATGATGTTATGATAACACCTAGACTGATCTGAATTGATATATGATTAAGAACTCTAGACATCTTAAGGTTATGATAACCTAGGAGAAGATGTGAGTTCTTGGGTATGGTATGTGCCAACGTGTGGTGAGGAGCCATATGCTAGCAATGGTAGAGGTGCAAGCTCGGTTGACTTAGACACTAATACTTTGGTGTAGCCAGGATCTTACTTCGGTGCAGAACTCAACTTATTTGTGTTACACCAAGGTAGAGGGTGTGTTAGGAACAGTACCGTGCAATGCGCTACCCAGGCTAGGGAACCTGTTGACTCTGGCATGCTCAACATATGTGGATCCCCGAGTAGTCCAGGTTCATTGGTATCATCTGTGGTGGATCCCAGCTTGCCAGACTGGTGTTGGATGTGATTTGTGATTTGTATGGTGATCTTGCCATGGTGTAGAATTACAGCACTGTATAGCACTTGTGTTTGGAAAGAAGGAGTGTCGTGATCACCAGCTCCTTCCACCAACGTCAGTGTACAAGCATATAAGACAGAGACATAGAGTTGACACTGACGGGTTCAGGAAAATCTCTGACGAGGGGTTCACCTTGAACATAAGAGGCTGCCTTAGGTGTAGAATGGTTAGATGATGAATATTAATTGAAGTGATACGATATCTTTGATTTAGTGGCATTATTATGATTATATTTCTTATATACTGTTATATACCATGTTATGATCATGTTCATGATGTTTCTTATTTGTTGTATTGGTATATTATTGCCATATTGATTTAATATGTGATTTAGCGGATATATTTTTTTGTGGGTTTGTAAAATACCTTATACCCATTTTTAGGGTGCTTTCTCTGTAACCTCATTGAGTTTCACGACTCAGATGTGCATTTTTTTCCCCTATTGCGTAGGTTATAAATTGACTACTGGCGGGGAGTGAGGGAGAACATAATTTGACGAACAATATCGACTTGGTGATCTAGATAGAAATTTAAAGTGATAGTGTTGGTTTACTTGTAAAATGTAATTGCTTCCGCTATGGTTAAATAATAAAATAGTAGTGCTTTGTGATACTTTTAGCCTTGTATGAGTTGTGGTGTTGTAGTATAGCTTATACAGCAGTTGCCACGTACCCAAAGGTGATTTGGGGCGTGACACGATGGGTGGATCTCTTCCCTTTCATGAAGCCAATCTATCGAAGTAAAACATGTCGATCTTGTCTCATCCTCGCTAGCACCTCCAGCTGCCACTCCCATTTTGTGCTCGCCACTGAAACATTGCCGGTGTTTACCTGCTTTACATGAAGCCCAATGGATGGTTCCCTCATCCTTCAAGTGTGGTGGCCAATCAGATTTGCCCATGCTGATGCAACGAATTCATCCCATTTTGGATTGTTTGAAACTCTCGCATCAAGACTTCAAGAACTACCAACTCCTTTGTAGTTGGTTGCTATGCTACAAAGACGTGCAAATGGGAGAAGAGATAAGGCCCTCTAATGTTCTTCTTATGATGCTTTCATACCCATAAATGACGATGCACGATAAATTTTCGTTGGTGCATGATCCCCTCGTTTGAGCAAAGATTGCAACAGACATGTTTTGGTGTCATTGATTTATGGAGGAAGTTGCATGTTGTTTTGTATAAAGATGTCCTCTTTAGTAAGCTATTAAGTTATGGTGTAGATGCATGATTAGATTCAGTTACAAGTTGTCATAACTAAGCGGAAACCTGACTGGTTGTGTGAATAACAACGGTAGAAGGAAACAATCTAGTAGAAATACTAAAATGGATAAGAGGGGTTAAAACTTAGGTAAATGCACAATCTTGCGAGCATGTTGTCAGTAGAAGCTACACAAATTCTCTGAGCCTTATGATGTTGAAAAATTGTCAGACAATGGTTGGATAACTCGGTGTTTGTTTAGATCTAATTTGTTATACTTGTTTGGTTGCTGATCAGTAGAAATCATTGTAAATTAAGAAACCATATGTATGTTTGAGGAGACTTGTTTTGTTCTTGACTATGACATATTGAATAGAATGCTAAACACAGTTTCTCTCCCTATTAGAAACTGATTTCATCCAACAAATTTTATCGTTGTTGATACATGGAAAATGATTGTCTTCACAAGTGCCCTGTTGTTGTAGGATGATCAGAATGTAGACAGAGTTGGTTCTTGTAAATGAGTGATAAGAAATAATTAGTATTGCCAGGATAGTAGTGCTGGGAGAAATAAATAGTATCACTTGGTTATTATACCTTACATGTATGTGCTGTAAACTTTACAAAGGTTGAACATGAGAGTAATTTCATTTCAGCAGTAGTTATAAATATCGTGAAAAGTACATCCACCGTAGACTATGTATTTTAAGGCATCTAGAATATAAATTCAGGATTTTGGGATATTGGAGAGGTTTCAGTCTGATTAAGAAAGTATAACTTGTTTGATGTAGAGCTAAAATTGTTGAACATGAGATACCCAGCTAATAAGTCCTAATGAAGTTGAGTATAAGCCTAAATATGTTGAGCAAGTTGTCCATCAAAGATAAGGTTGTAATTAGTAATGTGGACGCTACAATAATTACTATTTTGTTCCTGACAGATGAAGGATTATTTTGACTGAAAATTTTTAATATGAGAGTTTAAGAGTAGATAAAGTAACCAATTTAATATCATTACACTTGAATCATAGACGGGCCAAGAGAAAATAAAATAGTAGAATTAATATAGTTAAGGTATTTACTAGACATGTGGCATTGGTGAAATAGGCTGCGAACTTTTGAAATTTCCAAGGAAAAACAAACAGGCATTGGTGAAATAGGTGTGCAAATGAATTAGTTAAGGAAGTTGATGAATCAGTGAAATAAATTCAGCCTAAAAACTTAATGGGATTAGTTGAATTAAAAGTAAGGGATTAATGTTTGTTTAATTCAGTAAACATCAGAATGCAATGAAAGGTTATTTCGATGGAGTAGAAGTGGATTATTAAAGCTGCAATAAGGTTAGTTCAGACAGAGATTAATGCAGTAGTGAAGGTCATAATAAAAATAGATTTTATTAAGTTTAAGTTTGAGATTAAATTATTTGCTTATCGTATTTTGAATTAATGGAGTAGATCTGCCGAGAGTTGGAGTTAATTCCTTTGTTCTTTCCTTAATTGATTTTTCTTTTCATTTCTTTTCCTTCCATTCCTCTTGGAGATTCATTATTGAATGTGACTAGTTGGAGAAACAAATGACAAGGAAATTGCCGAGAGAGAGGGGGGAGTTAAAATTGATTGGTTTTAATTTCTTTAAATTGCTTATATGATCGGCTATATTATTTGGTTGAAGAACTACGGAAATTGATTCTTCATTCTGTTCGTTTATTTTCTTTTTCTTCCAGTTCGCTGTGCTAAAGCTAGACGGTAGGAAAGAGGGAAGGAACTATAAATCAAATAGCATGCACATTATTGAAATAAAAGGTTCTTGATCATAAGCAAAGGAAAATCAATCCGCATCGACAGTGATAAAACGTGGTCAAATATGGTTTTTGTTAACTTGGAAAAATTTATATAGCTAGACTAAGTTGTTAAGACTTCAAATATGACCTGCTACAGTAAAAGCTCCATAGTGGGTGATTGTTAAATTTTATATTGTCTGATTACTTGGCTATTTACACCTTTCTATAGTATTTTAAATGCCTTTATATACATGATTGTGAATTATATATTCCTATATTATGCAATACTTGTATATTGTACTTGATATATAGAAAATACTTAAATGTCGAATATGTATAAGTGATAAAGACACAAATAAATGACATACAAAACAACTCAGTCTCTTATCACCTGAAACTAAGGACCGACAAATCTTAGAGATATTAAGGGGATCATAAGACAACTAATGTACCCTCTTTGAGCTTTGCAGGACTATGAGAGGTTAGTCTAGACTTTGGAGATTAAATAATTTGTGTGGAGTCCGGTTCATTAGACCATTAAAACTAAACAAAGAGGAGGCAGAATGTAGCGCTACATGGTATTTGTATGATATGGGTTTAGGGGGACACACGTACGAAGGTCTCGAAGCACGAGCAGAGGTACAGCTTGTGAGATCGGACAGAGGAGATTCCAAGGTCACTGATTTCCTCCGTTAACATCAATTTGACGGGCCTAGATAGAGACCTAGATGGATACTGATAGCTTAATTCCTGACGAGGGAATAAGCATAGGAAGGTAGCCCAAACTAAAATAGAAAACAAAACACATATTGATATAGAGATGACACAGATGACTAAACATAAAATTGTGGAAAGATTTATTATTTACATTGCCTACTTACTAACTACTACCGCATGATTGCTTATATCAATTATTAAACTGTTACTGCTTGATTGTTTGTGCTTCGCTATTTTCAGACATATTCCCTTTGCCTTTGTACTAAGATGCCTTTTTCTATAGCCACTTGGTTGTAAGCCTCAGCACATGCAAATTTTTCCCCGCATGCAAGTAACAAGATAAGAGGGGGAGATAGAGTTCTAGACATCAGCTCAAGATAGTAAGACATCAGGTAGCATCAAATAAATTAGATGGAGTGTAGTAGGACATTAAAGTTAACTTCTTTGAATATTAGATAATGCAAAAAATTCAAAGTAAAAATTTAAAAGTTCAAATGATGTTTATAAGCATAAACTTATTTTATTTAGCCCAGTATGGACTTTTATAATTCAAACAGTCGTTGCCAAATTGCCAACACAGGGTTGCAGCATGACAGGAGCACTACCAACGTTCCTTGGGGTCATCAGAGTTGTTTTCTCTAGGGTTTCTTTACTGCAACTTGTTGTAACCAAGCAAAGGTAGGCATCTAAATTCCTCCTCAATGATGCCCTCTTAGTTACAAGATTCCTTGAGTTGAAACTTTGCTAAGTTGACTTCTCAATGTTGTTTTATAAGTGGCATCTGAGTTCATATTTGGTCGAAACTTTGGCTGTAACTATACTAACAATATGCAAAGGATGACATCAAGATCTTGCTTCATATTTGAAGAGGAGAAAAAAAAATCAAATAGTTATCCACATAGTTTATATTGGTTGGAAATATGAGTTGAAAAGGTGGTCAACTACAAGTTGAAAAGAGTGGTACAAGTTATTAAGGGTAGTAGAAAATTGAAGCAATGAGCTCTCGGCAAAAAATAAAAGTGATATACATATATAAAGAAGGGTATCAAAGAAAATATAAGAATGGATGGTAAAGAATTATTTTGTCCTTTCACCTTTGGTTTGTTGTTGATTATTTTGGCTCTACAATTTATTCTCTCTTTGTTTTAGTGGTTGTTTTGTTTTTACTATTCACTATTACCGTTCACCATGAACAATAATGAGGTTTTGGGAATAAGTAGAAATCATTAGTAATGTGACAAATAAGGGTGTTCTTTAATTTTATTAGTCATTTATTTTTGGATTGCCATAGGCCTAAGGTTGAGGTAGAAGGATAATTGACATGAGGTCATATAAAAGATTTTGTTTAAAATAATATTATGAATATATTGTAAGGCATCGTTCCAGGTTAAAAGGTGATGTGATTGGCGTTGTTAATCCTTTCCTGATTGGTTCTGAAGATTTGATCTACAACTCAGGTCCACTACATTGAACACTTAAGTTAGGCGGATTGAAATTTAGTATAGTCCTAGAACTTCCTGAATATTTACTTGTGTTCATTTACGATTTAACTATGTTGCTAGTATTTTAAATATGATTGTTGAGACTTATGTGATAGTAGATGCTCTTGAATAAATTGTTCTCATGATATTTTTATATGATATGTTCACTTTAAATATACTTCTTAACAAAATAGATGGTGGCGAACGATGCTCACACATCCTAGATATACAAATAAATATAGAAACATCTAGTCTAATCTAATGGCACCATAGTCCAAGATAGGACTAGAATTTATTACATTGTACTCCCTTATGTGTTGTTAATGGTCGTCACCATAATAGTCTAGATATTATTAGCACCATACAGAACACTCTAAAAGTACATCTCTCATCTCTCTTTGAATGTCAAAACATAACAAAAAGCTCATGGATGCCGCTTCCTCTCAACCCCCTACCCCATCTTTAAAATTTTCATACTACTATTGTTCCCGACAATTTAAAATAATTTACGGTCTCAATGGGCACACCAAAGTTCATAAAATGGAGCATATCGCCCACATGCCCACAGAGGCTACCACCTTTCTTCCCCCTCAATTTTCATTGCCCTACCATTGCAAATTTTGTTCATGACAATGTGGTACAGTCCAAGCCCTATGTAGTCATCAAAATGCACGTATCATCAATCACCATACAGTTGCAGCCATGACACCTAGGCCCTTTAACTTGCCCCAAACTGTTTCCACTACCCATTCCACCCAAGTGGGCACCAACATCCATAACTCCAACGAAATCGATCTCGATTTCCACATATACACAAAGGCTACCACCTCTCTTCCCCCTCCATTTCCATTGCCCTATTATTACAATTATTGTTCCCCACAGTTTGATACCATCCAAACCTTATGTGATCGTCAAAATGCACATATCAATGATCACAATGCAACTGCAGCCATAACTCCTAGGCCCTTAAACTTGTCACAAACTAGTGTCGCTTCTCGTCCCATATAAAAGGGCTCCAACGATACTAACTCCACCGATATTGACTTCGATTTGCACTTATAGATGAAGAAAAGATGATGATCGCTTACGTATATTATTTCTTATCCTCATTTTCAATAAGAATAATTGAAGTCCTTTAAAAGGAGTGTATGCTTCTCAAGTTAGAGCAATTATGTTTGGCCTTAAAACATAGAATAAGTATAAGATCTATAAGCTTATATGTAATCTAATTGGTGAGTCCTATTTTTTATTTATCAACTTAAGATATTTTAATGTATGAATAGATTGACAAAATTACTTTATATTTATGTGCCTAAATATAGTCCACTATTTCGACTATAGAACATTAAATTAGTCCAACATAACTAATAATATGTTTAGAAATTGAGTAAAGACATTCTTTAAAATAAATAATATGATATATATATTTTTTAGACCTTAAATTAGTATAATTTTTGATATTATTTCCATATTAGAACCATGAGTATCATATGGCTAGCGAGGATGAAACCTCCCAAGGCTTTAGTATGTAGGTAGCCGAGGTAGCCACAACCAATTGTGCAGGTGTTGTAAAACCCCCCACCTTTAGATGGTTTAATTATTAAAATAATAATAATTAAAAATAAAATTTTTCTTCAGTTTAAATTAGAGTAAGAGAGGTTAGCGAACTTTTAGATTGGGTTAGGACCAAAATGGTATCATTAGGTTGATTTATGAATTAAAAAGGACCTAGTTGTAAATTTGTTAAAATTTTTAGGGACCTAGTTAGAATTTAAATTTAAGTTTTGAGGGACTTACTTGTGATACTATCTCCCCCACCTTCTTCTCATTTCCCTATCATACTCTCCTCTTCTCCCTTGTTTGGTTTTCTCTTTTCTTTGCTTGAAGTTATGTATATAGGATAATAATGATAGATGTGGAGAGAATCGAATGGAGGTTTGCACTAGGGAAATATTATTAAATTCCAGTTAGCTAGTTATTATATGGTGATGTTAGCAGAAATTAGGAAGTTATTGACTTGGACTTTAGTTAGACCACTAGTTTACGTTCTATCGTGCCTAGTTGAGAACATAGGAAGATGACTTGTCACTTTATGAACAAGGTTAATCATAAAGTCATATACAAGGCATATCTCTAAATACAAATTTGTTTATAATAGGAAGATCTCCTTGAAACGATTAAAGGAAGTGCGAATTATTACACGGTCGGTTCCAAAGAAGATCAAACTACACTATCAGGTGCGTTGGTTCATCAAAGTAGGATTTATTCAAACTAGGGAATTACCTGCTGAGGTATTATTAGGAAGGTCCTAGATGCCTTAAACTAATAAAATGTTATGTTTGCTTAATATGTGATAACATGCATGCTAAAATGATATTATTTATGCAGCATGATTTATATGCCATGTGTATACTGTTTAACATGTTTTATCAAATTCTTTTACATATTGCGTTATTTTTTGCCTATTATTACATGATATGTTGCTACCTTGCTAAAAAGATGAAATATTGATTATAAAGTTAAAACACTACATAGGAGATAATATCAAAAATGGTGACCTGATACTCTAGTTTAGATAGAGACATAGGTAACATTTGATACTAGTATCTCCTAGGGACATCACTAAATTATATATTGTGAGGGTATATTAATAACACACCCTAGATGATAAATCGAACCCTTGGTGTTCGAATAGTGATGTCACTCACTATTACCACTCCTAAGGCTACACACAGCTCATATATTGGGAGTTGTTTAGGAAACGGACTAGATGAACTCCAAGGTCAAGATATACCAGAAAGCGGAGTAGGTCCATACCCGGATAAAATACCCACACGTGTGCCGTTTAGGCGACACCGTGATAGTCTTGAGATGGCTAGCTGGGATGAACCAAATCAAGAACCTAGCATACATGTCGCCGAGGTTGCAACATTTCCGGCGACGGCCAGTATGCACATCTCTTGGCAGGCATCGCTGCTTGGGGACTGGGATGGTGACTTCCTCCACATAGCCTTGGACAATGGATTCGTAGACCACACGGCTATCATCCTTGACGTTCTGCAGACGATCGGATGAGTAGTCCGGATCCTAGGGTTGATATATATTTCGGCTAGCCGTGGTCGAGGACATATTAATTGAGGTGACCCTGTCGACGGACAGTTGTGTAGCGCTACACGGTGGGTTGTGACCGTACTGGGATTCCGAGGGGAATGGTATGGGAGCAACCAGTTTTGCTGGGACGGGGTGCAGGGAACGACCAGCGGGACAGTACAGATAGAGATACACGGTCACCCAATCTCTCTACCAACATCCATGCAGCGGGCATAGGAAGAGACCTAGACATTCACGGCACGGATGGGCTTATGGGAATCCCTGATCAGGATATCCCCTGAGCATAGAATGGCGGCCCGATGCACTTGATACAAAGATATAGAGATACACCTAGTTGACATATACTATAGATACATCTAGTTGACATATATTAGAGATACGTCTAGTTGACAAATATTAGAGATACAGTCATATTACACGACAAGATGACATACACTAACGATAGACATGTTATACAATGTAGATGATAAGTAGGGACATATAGAGACATATACTACGGGTTAGAACTTGACGTTCTGGATAATATTATTTACCTTAAAAAAAAGTTAATAAATGATAATTAATAAACCCAAAGACATCCTAGTACTTCCTCCTAGCATTTGAATTCCTATCTATGATTTCGAGTTGTAATTTCGCACTTGGCCACAAGGCTGAGCACACCGCGTTCAATGTGTGTGCAGGTGTGATTAACTGATCGATCATGACGGTTGATGAAGAGGAGTTTGCCGATGGATTTATTTTTATTAATCGATACTTATTATAGAATTGTAGTAGGTTTATCGGGACTGTGTTAGCAGTATTGAGTTAGATGTTTTAAACGTATATTCCGTTGTATTAATGATGTATATGAACTATGATTGCCATTAAATGCCTTGTATGGGTCTTTTAGGCTCATACGGCGGTTGCCACGTGCCCGACAGTAGGGTCGGGGCGTGACAGGTGTGAAGATCAACTCTGCCCAATACTAGTTGCTTCAGAGATGGAATGGTGATTCTCTCTCTTAAACCTTCGACAGTGGATTCGTTGACCACATAGTTATTATTCAATATATTCAACACATCATCTTACGAGTAGTTTAGATCATGGAATTTATTTATTTCCTACTAACGATGATCAATGTGTTATTTGTTTACATATGTTGACCCTATTTATCCATAATGTGCAGTACCACCACACAAGTTGTTGCTTTCATGTGGTTATTGGGGCAAGCATATCGCGATGGGTTTTCACTATTTTAGTTTGGTGTATTCTTCTAGGTTATTATAGGAAAGTATGGGAGAGTGGTCCTCGGTCATTGTCCACTCCGTCAATACCGGTATAATGGATATGGGAAAAGAGATAGATGAATTTGACACTGATGGAATTACGAGAGATCCCAGATTTGAAAATTCTTAAAGAATAGGCTAGCTGTCCGGATCACCGTTTCATTTGTCCCTATACTAGAGTGTCATGAATAATTCTTGATACTACCTCCGATGCAATGATTTAAGCTATTAGTTCTTTATTTTATATCTCTCTACAGGGTAGTCGTATAACAACTAACACATGTGGTAAAACAAGTTATATGCAGGAGAAATAATAATGCATGCAAAGTAAATTCAAAATAGTATACTATACGACATGCCAATCATGCTAAATAAATTATTTAATCCAGTATTCATATTTCGTGTCATTTAATAAGCATAATATATAATTATTTTTAACGCATCCAAGTCTTTCTCGATAAAATCTTTTTGAGTTTTTTCCTAGCTTGACTATAAATCCACTACTATGTCTATTGTTAGAATTTATAAATCAATACTTAACTCTCAGCTAGTAGAAGTGGATTGAGTTTTCAATATCAGAGCTAGGTTTCGATCCTAAGGTCCTGTGGGTTATGGGCCCACCATGCTTCCGCTGCGCCACTCTGATATTACTATTAAGGTTTCATCAAACGATTTGATCGGAGTTAGCTAAAGCATCATTTTAATAAAAGCCGGATCTTGGTGGTATCAAAGCAATGTTATATCAAACTATGTGAATATTAGAATTAAGATTATATTAGAACCTAGATATATCAGAGCAAGGTTGTATTAGTCCATCATTTTTGAAAAATAATTTTTCAAAAGCATTTTACAAAATATAGTCTAAAGAGTCCAGTGAATCATAAATAAGTTCCAGTTTAATGGCCTTAGGGTGAAAGTTATATATGTGATATCAATTGTAATATTTATTCATGAAATTTAGAATGAGATATTTTAGGGGAGGAGGCATTAAAGATATGGGAGGATTCCTCTACATTCCATACAAACCTCTTGAAATGTGTTAAAGTGCACCATGATTGGTTAGCAGAGTAAATTTTATTGCTGAACATTTCCAAACGATCATCATTATGGTGCAAGCTGTAAAACCCTCCCATGAATGACATTAATTTTTAGCTAATCAAAAGAATTTTTTTATATGCTGGGAGATGTCCATAAGGATAGCGTAAGTAAAATTTACTAATTGACTTATTTATGATTAAAGGTTGACCAACCATGGGACAATCCTATTTTAGATGTTATTTCATGTGAACATTTGACGAGCCCAATGTAGTGGACCAAGCATGAGTTGTTTCCACCCAAATCTATCATGGGGCTAAAGTTGGGCTTCAATTAAATTTGGAGTCATGGGTTTGACCCATAAATAAGTAGAGATGATGAGGGGAATTTGGTGATTTTGCATGGATATATTCTCCTCACATGTCCAGTTTGTTCTTCCACTTATATGAACCAGATGGACTATCCGGTTTGAATGAACTAGCTCCAATGAAATAAATAAAATATCGTGTATAGTGTCAGTCAGTCAATGAAATAAACACCAGCTTCTCTAAATTGTACGACGGGTGGATCTCTTCCTTTTCATGAAGCCAATCTATCAAAGTAAAACTTGTCGATCTTGTCTCATCCTCGCAAGCACCTCTAGCTGCCACTCCCATTTTGTGCTCGCCACCGAAACATTGCTAGTGCTCTACAACTCAAGTCTACTACATTGAACACTTAAGTTAGGCGGATTGAAATTTAGTATACTCCTAGAACTTCCTACATATTTACTTGTGTTCATTTACGATTTAACTATGTTGCTAGTATTTTACATATGATTGTTGAGACTTATGTGATAGTAGATGCTCTTGAATAAATTGTTCTTATGATATTTTTATATGATATGTTCACTTTAAATATACCTCATAACTAAATAGATGGTGGCGAACGATGCTCACACATCCTAGATATACACATAAATATAGAAACATCTAGTCTAATCTAATGGCATCATAGTCCAATATAGGACTAGAATTTATTACATTGTACTCCCTTATGTGTTGTGAATGGTCGTCACCGTAATAGTTTAGATATTATTAGCACCATACAGAACAATCTAAAAGTACATCTCTCATCTCTCTTTGAATGTCAAAACATAACAAAAGGCTCATGGATGCCGCTTCCTCTCAACCCCCTACCCCATGTTTAACATTTTCATACTGCTATTGTTCCCAACAATTTAAAATAATTTACGGTCTCAATGGGCACACCAAAGTTCATAAAATGGAGCATATCACCCACATGCCCACAGAGGCTACCACCTTTCTTCCCCCTCAATTTCCATTGTCCTACCATTGCAAATTTTGTTCACGACAATGTGATACAGTACAAGCCCTATGTAGTCATCAAAATGCACGTATCATCAATCACCATACAGTTGCAGCCATAACACCTAGGCCCTTTAACTTGCCCCAAACAGTTTCCACTACCCATTCCACCCAAGTGGGCACCAGCATCAATAACTCAAACGAAATCGATCTCGATTTCTACATATACACAAAGGCTACCACCTCTCTTCCCCCTCCATTTCCATTGCCCTATTCTTGCAGTTATTGTTCCCAATAGTTTGATATCGTCCAAGCCCTATGTGGTCATCAAAATGCACATATCAATGATCACAATGCAACTGCAGCCATAACTCCTGGGCCCTTAAACTTGCCACAAACTAGTGTTGCTTCTCGTCCCATACAAAAGGGCTCCAACGACACTAACTCCAACGATATTGACCTCGATTTGCACTTATAGATGAAGAAAAGATGATGATCGCTTATGTATATTATTTTTTATCATCCTTTTCAATAAGAATAATTGAAGTCGTTTAAAAGGAGTGTATGCTTCTCAAGTTAGAGCAATTATGTTTGACCTTAGAACATAGAATAAGGATAAGATCTATAAGCTTATATGTAATCAAATTGGTGAGTCTTATTTTTTATTTATCAACTTAAGATATTTTAATGTATAAATAGATTTACAAATTTACTTTATATTTATATGCCTAAATATAGTCGACTATTTGTATTATAGAACATTAAATTAGTCCAACACAACTAATAATATGTTTAGAAATTGAGTAAAGACATATTCTTTAAAATAAATAATATGATATATATATTTTTTAGACCTTAAATTAGTATAATTTTCGATATTATTTCCATATTAGAACCACAAGGATGAAACCTCCCAAGGCTTTAGCATGTAGGTAGCCGAGGTAGCCACAACCAATTGTGCAGGTGTGAAGATCAACTCTGCCAAATACTAGTTGCTTCAGAGATGGAATGATGATTCCCTCCCTGAAACCTTTGATAATGGATTCGTTGACCACATAGCTATTATTCAATATGTTCAACACATGATCTTTCGAGTAGTTTAGATCATGGGATTTATTTATTTCTTACTAGTGATGATCAATATGTTATTTGTTTACATATGTTGACCCTATTTATCGACAGTGTGCAGTACCACTATACTAGCTGTTGCTTTCATGTGGTTATTGGGGCTGGAATATTGTGATGGGTTTTCACTATTTCAGTTTGGTGTATTCTTCTAAGTTGTTATAGGAAAGTAAGGGAGAGTGGTCTTTGGTCACTATCCTCTCCATCAATACCAGTATAATGGATATGGGTAGAGAGATAGATGAATTTGACACTGATAGAATTATGAGAGATCCCAGATTAGAAAATTCCTAAAGAATAGGCCAACTGCTCGGATCACCATTTCATTTGTCTCTATAATAGAGAGAGTCATGAATAATTCTTGATACTACCTCCGATGCAATGATTTAAGCTATTAGTTCTTTATTTTATATTTCTCTGCATGGTAGTAGTATAATAACTAACACGTGGCAAAACAAGTTATATGCAGGAGAAATAATAATGCATGCAAAGTAAATTCAAAACAGTATACTATACGACATACCAATCATGCTAAATAAATTATTTAACCTAGTATGCATATTTCGAGTCATTTAATAATCATAATATATAATTATTTTTAAGGCATCCAAGTCTTTCCTAATAAAATCTTATTGAGATTTTTCCTAGCTTGACTATAAATCCACTACGATGTACCTACCTGAATAAAAATTATGTACGAAACCTCTATGGTACTATCGTATTAGAAAACTTTCCCTATGTTAAACAAGTTCATTTAATCCTTATTAGATAATTGGCTAACTGAGAATCACCACAAATTTCCTCACAATAAACATCAATTATCCCTCTATTCAAACTATTTTCCCAAACCAAATTAAAATGGAAAGGAAGATGGGGTGGGAGTGATAGAGTGAGACTACCCTATAATCAAATAAGATCACATGGTTCAGAGGCGGCAATAGGATGCAAATCATAGAGGGAAGATATTAGGTGACCGGAGGATCATGATTACGTTAGGGCTCATATGATGTCAGTCAATTGGGCATTCATTTTATTTCATATGTCATCTAGGTTGAGCCAGACCAAATCAATCTGTTCAACCGGTCCAGATATTAGAATGTTGCCTAAGAATTTCCTTCTTTGCCCTCTCCTACTCAATTTAATTGTAGGTTCAACACTGGTTTCTTTTATAAGATGCCCCAATTCTACCTTTGGGTACGTGGCAACCGCCATATAAGATGTACTTCAACATCACAACTTATACAAGGCTAAAAAGTATCACAAAGCACTACAATTTTATTAATTAAATATAGCGAAAGCAAATACATTTGATAATTTAACCATCACTACCATTTTAAATCTCTATGTAGGTCACCAAATTGATATTGTTCGCCAAGCTAGGTTCTCCCTCACTCCCGACTAAAGATCCATCTGCAACCTGCGCAACAGGAAAAAATGTGCACATTTGAGTTGCGAAACTCAGTGAGGCTACAGAGAGAGCACCCTAAAATAATGGGTTTAGGGTATTGTACCAACAAGAAATTACATCTATTAAATCACATATTAATTCAACATGTCAACAAAATATCACACATTAATACCACATATCAACAAGGTATTACCAAACAGCAAATATGGAACATCATAACCATGATCATACTAAAGTATATGACAGAATATGATCATAACAGTGTCATTGAACCAAAGATGTTATATCACTTTAATTAACCTATCATCATCTATCTATTATACACCTAAGGCAGCCGGCCTATGTTCAAGGTAAATCCCTCGTCAAAGATTACCCCAAACCCGTCAGTGTCAACTCTATGTCTCTATCCTATATGTCTGTACACTAACGTTGGCAAAAGGAGTTGGTGATCATGGTATCCTTTCTAACATAAACATAAGTACCATTACAGCACTGTATTTCTGCCCCATGGCAGGATCACCATACACATAACAAATCACATCCATCTCCACCCTGGCAAGTTGAGATCTATTGAATACGATACCGATGAACTTGGATTACTGAGGGACCCATATCTGTTGAGCATACCAGTGTCAATCAGGTTCCCTAGCCTCGGTAGCGCATGGGATGATACTGTTCCTAATACACCCTCTACCTTGTGTAACACAATGAAGTTGAGTTCTGCACCGAAGTGAGATCTCAGCTACACCAAGGTATTAGTGACTTAGGTCAACCGAACTTGCATTTCAACCTTACTAGCACATGGCTCCTCACCATATGTTGGCACATACCAGTCTAAGAACCACACATCATCTCCTAGGTTATCATAACCTTAAGATGTCCAGGGTTCTTTTTCATATAATAATTTAGATCACTTTAGGTGTTTATCATAACATGAACCTAAAGTATCTCAAGTTTTATCTCATGTCTACATATTTCATGTTCTTGTTAAGTGTTTCTACATCTCTAGCAACATGAACATATTACACAATCAACATGACATAAGCGTAAAAACATCAATAGCATGCGTGTAACAACATTATACATATACCAGCATGGTATAACCTTCAAACTCGTAATCAAGAGCATGCATATATTATAGTATCACACATGAACTAGCATGGTATAATTTTCAAACTTATATTAAGAGCATGTATACAGTACTAACATGCATGACGATGAGGACATCACTAGTTCACCCATGCAAGACTCGGTTAGCATACAAGGCCCAATGACACGAGCCCGTATACGATGCTTAGAACAACAGGTGAATTATTTTATTGGATAAATTAATTACTTAATTACAGAACAAATGATATTGCCTAATTATTATTGTTTACTTGTCACTACATGCAAGGAAACACTTGGAGGACTTACCCATATGGAAGTTGCATGAGTAATTGAAGGAATATTTATTCAAGAATCAAATCTTCATCAAATATTTATTCAAGAGCAAATCAAGGAAGATTTATTCAAGAATCAAATCTTCATCAAATATTTATTCAAGAGCAAACAAAGGAAGATTTATTCAAGATCAAATCTTCATCAAATATTTATTCAAATCTTCATCAAGGGATATTTATTTTTCAAAATTCGTGGCTTACAAGAGGAGGAGATTTATATATTTGTTTTACCTATTTTAGTGAAACAAAATAAGGAAAACATCCATTATTATGTTTATATAATTGGTGGAGTATGCCTTATTGAAGGGGACTTGGATTTTTGCTTTAGCCACCACTTTTGTAATGCTTTTGCTACAAACTTGAAGTCTAATTTCTTTAATCACATCTTGAGTGATCCTTCCGCTGTTTCTCTTTCAATTCTCGTGAATTGTTTGTGTCATTCTTCGTGAACAGGTCAGTCATATTTGACACGGTTGATAACCAACTGAGGAGTGGTTTAGCGATTGCGAGGTTGCTGGTCGCGTTCCTAGATCGTGGTTAGCCTCCCCTTCGTCAAAGTCACAACTCCCTACCTTAAGGATTTCTCCTACGATGGAAGATCGGGACCAACTTGCTTGCACGCATCTTAAGTCGAGGCATGTGCATATCAAGTGGTATCAGAGTCTTTGTTACCGGTAGGAATTCATCTATTCTTTAGTATATTCTCTTTTATTTTCCCTACATCAAAAATAAAAAAATAAAAAAATCCTCTATTCCTTTTCTTGAATGTTGTTTTTCCATCTTTTATACTATTCTTTTTTTTTATCTCCTAATTTCTGTTCCGCCAAAGGAGAGGTGGAGAAAAAAGAGGAGGAAGTATTCGGCTAAGGAAAAAAAAAGGAAAGGAAAATTTGGTTGAAATATTGGGAAAAAAAGAGAGAGAGAGAGAGAGAAAAAAGAGAGGAGGAAGTGTTGGGCAAGAAAAAAGGAGAAAGAGAAAAAAATAGTGAGAGGAAGGTTCGGCCAAGGAAAAAAAATAAATAAAAAAATATATATTTTTTATTCGAATTTTAATTATAATTATCCTTGCATTTATTCTTCTTTTGACACCTTCTACCTTGCTTGATTGAGTCAACTTTTTAATTTTTTGAATTATTGTTTTCTTCTCTTTGCTACAAATATATCCCCACCTAGAGCTCCCTAAAATTAGCCTTGATCACCGTGTTCTAGCACTTTGCAATCGCTTTATTTACTCCTTGTTGAAAGTTATCACGAACCAGCAAACACCCGAGCAATTTTTGAGAAAGGTAAGAGCTTCAGGTGGTAAGGTTTATGAGGATCGAGAGTATTTCATAAATAATTTATTAGTTTGGTGGAATTTCTCTTATCTTTACTAATAATGTCAGGATCGAGAAGTCCTCGTGATGTTTCTTATGACGGGGAAGATCGAGACCAACTTACTTGCACGCATCTTAAGTCGAGGTGTGTGCATATCAGGTGGGTCCCAATCATCGGCGATATCATTGTCTCTACATTCTCAGGTTTTGATGGCTCATGTTACAAACACCTTCGAGCAAATACTATCCGTTCAAGTACTTATGCGCCTGAACGGGATGGAGAATCATCTTGGTGAAATTGAAGCACAACTTGAACAAGTGGAGCGAACTCCTCTACGACGACACCCACCACCTCGAGTTCCTCAAGGACGAGTTAAAGCTAATAATAATGCTGCTGCTACCACTCCATTCGAACCAAAAGGAAATTTGAACGCTGCATTTCAAGAGACTGCCGATGAAGAGTTAAATGATAATTATGTGGTTGATGATGAAGTTGCCTTAGAATTGTATCAGTGCTGCCACGCACGAGTGGCAGGTGATGAAGGTCCTGCACGTCACTGTAATGAAGAGAGAATAAATGATGCATTGGGTAAAATTAAATTTACTGTTCCTAATTTTGATGGAAAGTTTAATCGAGAGGCTTATCTTGATTGGGAATTATTAGTTGAGCAAAAGTTCAACTGTCATCATTACCCAGAAGAGTATAGAGTACGTGCGGCCACTACTAAATTTATTGGTTATGCTTCGATTTGGTGGAGTTAAATTCGACAAAGAAATGGAGGTCCTCATACTTGGGATGATTTGAAGTGCTTGATGAGGTCCAGGTTCATGCCTTCATAGTTTGAGAGAGAATTACTTAATAAATTCGAAAGGATGAAACAAAGAAATAAATTTGTGGAAGAATACTATCAAGAGTTGCAGGTGGGCATGCTACGTGCTAATGTGCAAGAAGATGATAATGCAAAGATGACTAGATTCTTGGGAGGATTAAATGGAGAGATACAAGATATACTTGATTTCTAGAACTACAATTTTTTGGATCAACTATTTCATTATGCATGCAAAGCTGAAAGGTAAGTTCAAAGGAGGAAGCAACCATACAAATCTAATCGTAGCTATCCTAGTTCTTCCATGCCTTGGAGGGATACCTATCAACAACAAAAGGGTATTGGTCATTCTAGCAGGACTGCTGCACTAATTGGCCAAGGGAATTCAGGAAGCCGATTTACTTCACCAACATCCAAACCTATCGATTCGAAAAAGACCACTATTGCCCCTACAAAATCCTCAGTTGCTTCTATAGGAAGAACAAGGGAGATTGAGTGCTTCAAATGTGAAAGGATATTATATGCGTGATTGTCCAAATCAGCGTGCCCTCATCATTCGAGAAGATGGTGAGTACACATCAGCTAATGAGGTAGAAGATGAAGGCGCATCTAACCACGAGGAGTCTCAACATGTTTCGGGGTCAGAACCAGAAGAAAGTACCTTTGATACAAGTCATACAAGCCTCGTTGTTCGTCGTGTTCTTAGCTCGCAGATGGAGAAGGCAGAAAATGGGCAGCATCATAATTTGTTCCAATCCAAATTTGTGATCAAGTTCATAATTGATGGTGGAAGCTGCAATAATATTGCAAGTTCAGAGATGGTTGGAAAGCTTGGCTTAACCACAAGATTACACCCACAGCCAAACTACATTCAATGGTTCAATTCTCGTGAAAAGTTGAAGGTAACAATGACGGTATGTGTTCATTTTTCTGTTGGTACCTACTCTGACTTTGTGGACTGTGATGTGGTGCCAATGTAAGCTTGTGCATTACTAATTGGAAGACCATGGCAATATGATAAGGATGCTACATATTATGGGCGTTCCAACAAGTACTCCTTTACGCACAAAGATAAGAAGGTCGTATTGGTTCCAATGACATCGGAAGAACTTCTCAAAGACAATATAGATAGGGCTGAGTGTGAGAGTAAAGAGAAAGAGATGAGTGATATTCACAAAATAAAAAGTGAGAGTCATCAGCCCAAAATGAGAGAAAAGAAAGAAAGAAAAATATGAGAAAAAAAGAGAAATATCAATCAAGGGACAAGTTCTATTAGCCATCAAAAGTGAGAGAAAAGAAAGAAAAATGTGAGAAGAAAACAGAAATATCAATCAAGGGACAAGTTCTATTAGCTACCAAAAGTGAGATGAGAGAATTAGAAACTAATCCCCAAGAGTGTTTTGCACTTGTACGCAAGGACGCTCTCTTTTCTACTAATTCTTTACCATCTTCTTTGCCTGTTTCGATTGTTTCCTTGATGCAGGAGTTTGCTGATGTCTTTCCAGATGAGATACCTGTAGGGTTGCCACCATTGTGGGGGATTGAGCATCAAATCGATTTGATTCCAGGGGCATCACTGCCTAACCGACCCCCATACCGTACCAATCCCGAGGAGACAAAATAAATTCAGCTCCAAGTGCAAGAGCTTCTAGATAAAGGATATGTGCGTGAAAGTTTAAGTCCATGTGTTGTTCCTATTTTACTTGTGCCAAAGAAAGATGGATGTGTATAGATTATCGAGCTATCAATAATATTATGGTACGTTATCGTCATTTTATTCCTCGATTAGATGATATGCTTGATGAATTGTGTGGTTCTACTATCTTTTCTAAGATTGACTTACGTATTGGTTACCATCAAATTAGAATGAAGCTAGGTGATGAGTGGAAAACTACTATTTTCAACTACATGTCATCCCCAAACAGACGGACAAACCGAAGTCATTAACCGCACACTTGGTACCATGTTACGGGTGATACTCAAAAAGAACCTGAAGATGTAGGAGGAGTGCTTACCACATATTGAGTTTGCCTACAACCAAGTTGTGCATTCTACTACCAAGTTCTACCCATTCGAGGTCGTCTATGGATTTAAGCCTGCTGCTCCAATTGATTTACTACCTCTACCACCATCAGAAAGAGGTAATCTTGATGCTGAGAAGTGTGCTGAGATGATTCGTAAGATACATCAGCTGACCAAAATAAATATTGAGGAGATGCAAATACAATATAAAAAGCATGCAGACAAAGGAAGAAAGAAAGTTATTTTTGAAGAAGGAGATTTGGTTTGGTTGCATTTGTGCAAAGATCGATTTCCAGAACAGTGCATGTCCAAACTAATGCCACGAGGTGATGGTCCATTCAAGGTTCTTGGAAAGATCAATGATAATACCTACAAGCTGAAACTACCTAAGGATTATGGAGTGAGTAATACATTTAATGTGGCCGATTTATCTCAATACTTAGGTGATGAAGATGAGCTAGAGTAGAGGTCGACTCCTTTTCAAGAAGGGGAGTAGGATGAGGACATCACTAGTTCACCCATGCAAGACTCAGTTAGCATACAAGGTCCAATGACACGAGCCCGTGCACGATACTTAGAGCAACAGGTGAATTCTTTTCTTGGGTAAATTAATTACTTAAACAGAACAAATGATATTGCCTAATTATTATTGTTTACTTGTCACTACATGCAAGGAAACACATGGAGGAATTACCTATATGGAAGTTGCATGAGTAATTGAAGGAATATTTATTCAATAATCAAATCTTTATCAAATATTTATTCAAGAGCAAATCAAGGAAGATTTATTCAAGAATCAAATCTTCATCAAATATTTATTCAAGAGCAAATCAAGGAAGATTTATTCAAGAATCAAATCTTTGTTAAATATTTATTCAAGAGCAAACCAAGGAAGATTTATTCAAGATCAAATCTTCATCAAATATTTATTCAAATCTTCATCAAGGGATATTTATTTTTCAAAATTCGTGGCTTACAAGAGGAGGAGATTTATATATTTATTTTACCTATTTTAGTGAAACAAAATAAGAAAAAACATCCATTATTATGTCTATATATTTGGTGGAGCATGCCCTATTGCAGGGGACTTGGATTTTTGCTTTAGCCACCACTTTTGTAATGCTTTTGCTACAAACTTGAAGTTCAATTCTTTTAATCTATCTTGAATGATCCTTCCGCTGTTGCTCTTTCAATTCTCATGAATTGTTCGTGCCGTTCTTCGTGAACAGGTCAGTTGTGTTTGACACGGTTGATAACCAATCGAGGAGTGGTTTAGCGATGGTGAAGTTGCTGGTCGCATTCGTAGATTGTGGTTAGCCGCCCCTTCGTCAAAGTCACAACTCCCTACCTTAAGGATTTCTCCTACGACGGAAGATCGGGACCAACTTGATTGCATGCATCTTAATTCGAGGCATGTGCATATCATATGAACTAGCATGATATAACTTCCAATAATCCACATGCTAATTAAATATGTAACAAAGCAGATGTATTACTTATTAGCATGTACAATAATTAACAACTACCCTTAGGACTCAGCATGTCATGCCCCGACCCTACTGTCGGGCACGTGGCAACCGCCGTATGAGCCCAAAGGACCCATACAAGGTATCAAAGTGATGCATACAATCCATACCCCTCATTACACAGCGGAATATACATTTAAAACATCTAACTCAACACTGCTTACACAGTCCCGATAAACCTACTACAATTCTATGATAAATATCGATCAATAAAAATAAACTTTTCAACAAACTCATCTTCATCAACAGTCATGATCAATCGGTTAACACACCTGCACACACATTGAACGCAGTGTGCTCAGCCTTGCGGCCTAGTACAAAGTTACAGCTCAAAATCGTAGATAAGAAATCAAACACTAGGGGGAAGTACTAGGATGCCTTTGGGTTTATTAATTATCAATTATTAACTTTTTGGTGTAAATAATATCATTAACAAAGTTGGGTTCTAAATGTTTGTGTATAGCTGTATATGTTCCTAGTTGTTATCTATGTTGAACAACATGTCTGTCACTAGTAAAAGTCATCTATGTTGAACAACTTGACTATCGCTAGTATATGTCATCTATGTTGAACAACATGTCTGAATCTCTAGTATATGTCAACTAGAAGTATTTTTTTCTTTATGTCAAGTGCTTCAGGCCGCCAAACTATGCTCAGGGGATATCCTGATCAGGGATTCCCATAAACCCATCCGTGCCGTAAATGTCTAGGTCTCTACTTATGCCCGCTGCACGGATGTTGGCAGAGAGATTGGGTGACCGTGTATCTCTATCTACTGTCCCGCTGGTCGATCCCTACACCCCGTCCCAGCAAAATCGGTTGCTCCCGTACCTTTCTCCTTGGAAACTCAGTAGATCACAACCCACCGTGTAGCGCTACACAACTATCCGTCTACAGGGTCACCTCAATTAACATGTCCTCGACCACGACTAGCCGAAATAATTAATAACCCTAGGATCCGGACTGCTCATCAGATCGTCTGCAGAACGTCTGGAATAGTAGTCGTGTGGTCTACAGATCCACTGTCCAAGGCTTTAAGGAAATTCACCTCTTCAATTCAATAGCAGTTGATGTTGGCCGAGTTGAGCTCGCATCCGCACAATGGGCTGTGGCTAACTCGACTACTTGCCTGCTAAATCTTTGGAAGGGTTCATCCCCGCTGGCCACTCCGGGACTATCACGGTGACGCTCAATGTCACGCGTGTGGGTAATTGTATCCGGGTATGGACTTTCTCCGCTTTCTGGTCTATCTTGACCTTGGAGTTAGTCTAGCCCAATTTCCAACCAACTCCTAGTATCTGAGCTGTTTCTAGCTCCAGGAGTGGTAATAGTGAGTGAACATCACTATTCGAATACTAAGGGTTCGATTATCATCTAGGGTGTGTTACTAATACACCCTCACAATTTGTGATCTAGTGATGTCCCTAGGACGTGCTAGTATCATATGTTACCTATGTCTCTATCTAAACTAGAGTGTTAGGTAATTATTCTTGATACTACCTCCTCCATATTTTATCTTCTTTAGCAAGGTATTAGCATATCATATAACAACAAGGAAAAAATAAAGCAGTATGTAAAAGAACTTAATAAAGCATGTCAAATATTAGATAATATATCCATGATATATAATTCATGCTACATAAATAATGTTATTCTAGCATGTATGTTATCACATATTTAGCAAACATAGCATTTTATTATTTTCAAGGCATCTAAGACTTTTCTAATAAAATCTTTTTAAGATTTTTCCTAGGCTGAATTAAATCCTACTACGATGAACCAACGCACCTTTATCGAAATTCGAGCTTCAGAACCAACCAAATTAAAGCTCGGAGATAATAATAATGGGTAGCTCCCAAGTCAAGATAATATCCCAAAAATCACAAAAATTTAATTTAAAATATATTTCATTACCATATATTAATAATTTAATAAGATAAAAATTATTCGATTACTAATTTAATTTATTTGATTAACTTAGGCTAATCTCAAAATAAATAACTCACTTCAACTACTAGACCCAAGTTCATACTCAAGCCCAACACTTTAAATCTTTAATCCTCTTTCATCACCTCCAATTTATTAAAATAGTCAAATTCCCATATCAAACCTAATTATATTTTCAAATCCAAATTAATAAAGAATTCAAGCTAATTATTCTCTAATTTAATCCAACATCATAACATCATCACTAGCAAACTCATATTCAACAATCCTTCTCTTGGTGTCAATCTTCATTTGATTCTCCCAACATACCTAATTATTATATCATATGCATAATCTCTAAGTAAAAGATAAAGAAAAATATGATGAGGAGAAATAGGGAAAGGAGAAGGAGGTGGCGGAGATAGCATGATTTCAACCATCTATCATCCATCCAAAACACACAACAACACTTCACAACATGCATTCCAAACCTTATATACCAACTCAAAATTCCATCACCATTCAAATCAAACATCTCATCCATATTACTATCAAATCCATCAATTAGAATATGCATCAACCATCATCATCATTCCAAAATTATCAGAATTGATTCATCCATAATAGCATAGCAACATCAATTGATAACTAATGAAATCAACATTATCATGGTCTACCATTCCGTTAGCCAAAATGCATAGGTTCAACAATTCAGCATACCATAGGTTTGGACATGGAGAATTAAATCAAGGATAACGGTGATTGGCATGGAATCCGCATGCATCATCATCATCAATTAGCATCAAAGGTTCCAAAATTATCGCAAGTAACCAACTAAGAGATGCATACCTACTCGATACCAATTGACAGCAAAGGGAGATATGAAATCGACCTTAGCAAATTAGACGAAGGATGCAGGGGCGTGTTAGCAGGAAACAGAGCCGAGGGAGTCGGCTGCAATCACAGTATCGACCTTAGCAAATTGGACGAAGGATGCAGGGGCGTGTTGGCAGGAAACAGAGCCGAGGGAGTCGGCTGCAATCACAGTGGAGGCTGATATCTTCGGCAAGCAGAAGGACGAAGGCGACAGAGCACCCCCGATGTCTTCCCCCGCTATTGCACGAATGAGGGAACTCGGTGAACCAGGAAACGTCGAGTTATTGCTTCGTCCCTTTGCAGCCGAAGGACAGAGGTGCGGCGAGCTCACTATGATGTGGAAGATGCAACTAGCATTGTTGATGCAACCATGGAAAGTGCGAAGAATACAAGGCAATGGGAGGTCGTTGGAGCTCCGGAAGATAGAAGAATGGCTGCCCACTAGTGATTCACACCCAAATCGTGCAGCGGCTCATAACTGGGAGATCCAGTCGCAGATCATCGAGTTGAGAAGAGAGCTCGCTGTCAGTGGGGAATGAAATCGAGCTAGGGAGTAAAGGGAGCTTCGTTCGATCTCAGTCGTTGTGGATCTCGACGGCCAATGCGTAGGGATCTGGAATCGTGCCGAAGAGCTCACTGCGTTGGGGAATCAATCGTCGTCAAGCACAGATTTGGGAGGCCAGCGACAAGTATCGGTGGAACCACGTCAGGCGAGGTCATGTAGCGGCAATGGATGGTGGGGAGTTTACCGTTGAGCTCACTGTGATGCGAGAGACGCAGCGGCGACCAAGGCGGTTGAAGACTTTAGGGCTTCCGATGATCGATGCCTCGTCGCCGAGAGATCCCGCCGTCGAGGGAAGACAATGTCAGATTCGTAGGCGAGAGTTGGCGGACTTGTCCCTCCGCAGCTTCGCCGTCGAGCGGAGGACGTCTAGTGCACGCGCTGAGCAAAGGAATCGAGCGAAGGAAGGGTCGTTGGGGAGTTCCGGCATCAGCGGCGGTGCGGCGAGGTCTCTCCCGTCGTCGCAGCTGCAGCCGCCGACGGATCGAGGAGGAACGCGAGCGAGCGAGCGATGAGGGCGATTTGGGGGCAGCGGGAACAAAAGGAGTCATACGGGTTTAAGTCTCTTCCTCAAATCGCCGACCGGTTCAACTGAACCCATCCGGTTTGAGTTGGTTCAATTAGATCGGTCGGAAAGGTGCACACGCTGAGCATGTGAGGGGTTAAGAGTCACCTCCTACACATTTACATATTGGTCCACAACTTCTGAATAAACACAACTAAGTCCCTCTAACCTTAATAAAATTCCAACCAGGTCCCTATAAACTTTAATAAATTATAACTACATCCTTTTTAATCTAAAATTTAGCCTAATGTCACCATTTTAGTCCTAACTCAAGCTAAAAGTTCTTTAATCTCTTTTACATTAAACAAAACTTAAGAAAAAATTTAATATCTCATTTTTCGCTAATTAATCTACATAAAATGGGGGTTTACAAGTTCTTCCCCACTTAAAAATTTTTGGTGCTCCAAAAATACACTTACCATACTAAGAAAATAAATAAAGGATTTTTTTTTTTTAATAAACAATCCTCACATCTAAAGAAGAGGCGGAGGACTTCCAAAAATAAAGGGGATAACTTAATCCTATATGGCGCGTTCACTTCATATTAATATGTTGAATAACAACAATATCTCATATCCAAGATCTTGGTAGTACGATCGCATACTAATAAGCCCATAGGAGATACATGATGTTAGACAATCAAATTACTATCTTAACTCTAATACGACATCATATCATATCGGGACTGTTACCTTAACTCTTAGAACTTTAAGCCTAAACTCTCATACTACTTTAACCCTTAGGTCTTTAAACCTAAAGCTCTTATACTAATTTATTCCTTAGGTTCTGAAACCTAAGCTCTGATACCACTTTAATTGTCACGCCCCGACCCTACTGTCGGGCACGTGGCAACCGCCGTATGAGCCCAACGGACCCATACAAGGCATCAAAGTGATACATACAATCCATACCCCTCATTTACACAGCGGAATATATATTTAAAACATCTAACTCAACACTGCTTACACAGTTCCGATAAACCTACTACAATTCTATGATAAGTATCGATCAATAAAAATAAATTCTTCAACAAACTCATCTTCATCAACCATCATGATCGATCGGTTAACACACCTGCACACATATTGAACGCGGTGTGTTCAGCCTTGCAGCCTAGTGCAAAATTACAGCTCGAAATCATAGATAGAAAATCAAACACTAGGGGGAAGTACTAGGATGCCTTTGGGTTTATTAATCATCAATTATTAACTTTTTGGTGTAAATAATGTCATTAACAAAGTTGGGTTCTAACTGTTTGTGTATAGCTGTATATGTTCCTAGTTGTCATCTATGTTGAACAACATGTCTGTCACTAGTAAAAGTCATCTATGTCGAACAACTTGACTGTTGCTAGTATATGTCATATATGTTGAACAACATGTCTGATTCTCTAGTATATGTCAACTAGAAGTATTTCTGTCTTTATGTCAAGTGCTTCGAGCTGTCAACCTATGCTCAGGGGATATCCTGATCAGGGATTTCCATAAGCCCATCCGTGCCGTAACTGTCCAGGTCTCTACCTATGCCCGCTGCACGGATGTTGGCAGAGAGATCGGGTCACTGTGTATCTCTATCTACTGTCCCGCTGGTCGATCCCTACACCCCGTCCCATTAAAACCGGTTGCTCCGGTACCTTTCCCCTTGGAAACCCAGTACGGTCAGAACCCATCGTGTAGCACTACATAACTGTCCGTCGACAGGGTCACCTCAATGAACATGTCCTCGGCCACGGCTAGCCGAATTAATTAATAACCCTAGGATCTGGACTGCTCATCAGATCGTCTGCAGAACGTTTGGAATAGTAGCCGTGTGGTCTACGGATCCACTGTCCAAGGCTTTAAGGAAATTCACCTCTTCAATTCAATAGCAGTTGATGTTGGCCGAGTTGAGCTCGCATCCGCACAATGGGCTGTAGCTAACTCGACTACTTGCCTGCTAAATCCTTGGAAGGGTTCATCCCCGCTGGCCACTCCGGGACTATCACGGTGACGCTCAACGTCACGCATGCGGGTAATTGTATCTAGGTATGGACTTTCTCCGCTTTCTGGTCTATCTTTACCTTGGAGTTAGTCTAGCCCAATTTCCAACCAACTCCCAGTATCTGAGCTGTTTGTAGCCCTAGGAGTGGTAATAGTGAGTGAACATTACTATTCGAACACTAAGGGTTCGATTATCATATAGGGTGTGTTACTAATACACCCTCTATCACGTAATTATTCTTGATACTACCTCCTCCATATTTTATCTTCTTTAGCAAGGTATTAGCATATCATGTAACAACAAGGAAAAAATAAAGCAGTATGTAAAAGAACTTAATAAAGCATGTCAAATATTAGACAATATATACATGACATATAATTCATGCTACATAAATAATGTTATTCTAGCATGTATGTTATCATATATTTAGCAAACATAGCATTTTATTATTTTCAAAGCATCCAAGACTTTCCTACTGCGATAAACCAACGCACCTTTATCGAAATTCGAGCTTCAGGACCAACTAAATTAAACCTCGGAGATAACAATAATGGGTAGCTCCCAAGTCAAGATAATATCCCTAAAATCATAAAAAATTAATTTAAAATATATTTCATTACCATATATTAATAATTTAATAAGATAAAAATTATTCTATTACTAATTTAATTTATTTGATTAACTTAGCCTAATCCCAAAATAAATAACTCACTTCAACTACTAGACCCAAGTTCATACTCAAGCCCAACACTTTAAATCTTTAATCCTCTTTCATCACCTCCAATTTATTAAAATAGTCAAATTCTCATATCAAACCTAATTATATTTTCAAATCCAAATTAATAAAAAATCCAAGCTAATTATTCTCTAATTTAATCCAACATCATAACATCATTATGAGCAAACTCATATTCAACAATCCTTCTCTTGGTGTCAACCTTCATTCGATTCTCCTTACATACCTAATTATTATATCATATGCATAAGGTGGGGGAGATAACATGTTTTCTGCCTACTCGATACCAATTGACAGCAAAGGGAGATATGAAATCGACCTTAGCAAATTGGACGAAGGATGCAGGGGCGTAACAGAGCCGAGGGAGTCGGCTACAATCACAATGGAGGCTGATATCTTCGGCAAGCAGAAGGACGAAGGAGACAGAGCACCCCCGATGTCTTCCCCCCCTACCGCAGCTTCGCCGTCGAGCGGAGGACATCTAGGGCATGCGCTGGGCAAAGGAATCGAGCGAAGGAAGGGTCGTCGGGGATTTCCGGCATCAGCGGCGAGGTCTCTCCCGTCATCGCGGGTCATCGCGGCTACAATCACAATGGAGGCTGATATCTTCGGCAAGCAGAAGGACGAAGGAGACAGAGCACCCCCGATGTCTTCCCCCGCTACCGCAGCTTCGCCGTCGAGCGGAGGACATCTAGGGCACGCGCTGGGCAAAGGAATCGAGCGAAGGAAGGGTCGTCGGGGATTTCCGGCATCAGCGGCGGTGCGGCGAGGTCTCTCCCGTCATCGCAGCTGCAGCGGCCGACAGATTTTACATATTGATCCACAACTTCTGAATTAACACAACTAAGTCCCTCTAACCTTAATAAAATTCCAACCAGGTCCATATAAACTTAAATAAATTACAACTACATCCTTTTTAATCCAAAATTTAGCCTAATGTCACCATTTTAGTCCTAACTCAAGCTAAAAGTTCTTTAACCTCTTTTAAACTAAACTAAACTTAAGAAAAAATTTAATATCTCATTTTTCGCTAATTAATCCACATAAAAGTGGAGGTTTACATAGCATCTGTAGTAGGCCAAATTAAATTGAAACCATAAACCCTCACCTGAGTCTCAAGCAGATCTTTAAACAAGAATCACAGCTTGGCCGTGATCCTTAAGAGCAAGCAAACAAGACAATCAATAACTCAAGCAAGCAACGCAATTCCTCTCTACTTGGACATAAATTACAGCTTGGATGTGATTTGTCAAGCAATAACACAGCAATACAATCTCCTAAAATAAATTAAATACAAATAAACAAACATGCATAAATAACACAACTCAAACAATCCTCTTAACTACCCCCACTACTGAAAACCTCACATCAAATTTTTAGTTAATTTATTTTTAATCCATTAAATTATTTAATAATTTAAATAAATACAACCACCATAGTTATACATCACACCAACCCTAGCTACACATGTACAATATGTTTACATTTAAATTATACAGTAAGAACCCAAATTAAATTTCTATTTGCACAATTAAATTATTCTAACAATTTTATCTATTATACAATCTTAATTAATCTAAAAATTATGTAAAAATCTCAATTAAATTATTTTAATTCTGTTTAACATTAATCTAACATAATTACACCTATCAAAATATTCTTTCAAGCAAATATCATACAAATAATTTATTTAACACCTAAATAAACCTGAACTACCTCAATTAGTTCAAAATATCACATTAATAGTTCAGAAAAATTCCAATTAAATCATATATATATATATATATATATAAGCATAAACATGCATTACAATTTATTTTAAATTTTTCTGATATAATTTATGCACTCAAAAACCTGAATCCAACCTAAAATAATTTAAAAGGCAGGTCTAAAATATGTTAAAAATTTTAAATCAATTTCTTAAGGCTCAAAACTGTCACACCCCGACCCTACTGTCGGGCACGTGGCAACCGCCATATGCGTCCCAAAGGTCCCATACAAGGCATTTGGTAATAAATATTGTCTGTACACATAATTAATATAGCGAAATATACAATCAACTCATCTATACAACTCTACTAACACAGTCCCGATATACCTACTACAATCCTATACTAACGACATCACTAAATCCGTCGATAGTCTCATCTTCAGTGATTAACCTGATTGATCACCTAATAACCTGCACACATAGGGAATAGCGGTATGCTCAGCCTTGCGGTCTAGTGCGAAATTACGGCTCGAAATCGTAGCAAGGAAATCAAAAACTAGGATGTAGGTTATAGGAATATCCTTGGTTTGTTATTAATCATTTTCATTTTCATGCATGAGTATATCAACAACGGCATATAAAATATGAGCACATGTATGTCCATAGTAGTCTCTTAGGTTGTATCTGATGTCTATGTCACTAGTGTATGTCATCTATGTATTATTCCGATATTATGTCACAAGACTCGGGCTGCCAGCCTATGCTTAGGGAATACCCAGGCCAAGGGCATCCATAAGCCCATCAGTGCCTTGTTATCTCTGTCTCTTCCTATGCCCACTGCACTGATGTTGGCGGAGAGGACGGGTGACCCTTGATCACTCTCCACTGTCTCGCTAGTCGTCTACAATGCCTCCCCTAACGAAACTGTCTTACCCTTACATCCTCCCCGGACTCCGTAGGGGCAACGACGACTCGTGTAGTACTACAACACTGTCCGAAGACAGGGTCACCATCAACAAAGACTCATCGACCACGGCTAGTCGATATAATATAACTCTAGGATCCGGACTACTCATCCGACTGTCTGCAGTACGTCGAGGATGATAGCCGTGTGGTGGAAGTCACCGTCCTAGTCCCCAAGCAGCGATCCCTCCCAAGAGGTGTGCATACTATCCGTCGATGGAATGCTACAACCTCGGCGACATGTTTGCTAGGTTCTTGATTTGGTTCGTCCGAGCTAGCCATCTCAGGACTATCACGGTGTTGCCTAGACGGCACACGTGTGGGTATCGGTTCCTAGATATGGACCTCCTCCACTTTCGGTTAGTATAATCTAGGAGTTTGTATAGTCCATTCAGCAACCAACTCCCAGTATCTAAGCTATGTGTTAGCTTTGGGAGTGGTGTGATAAGGGGCATCGCTTTTCGACCATCAATAGAT
Organism: Thalia dealbata; assembly: GCA_030544415.1. Lineage (NCBI taxonomy): Eukaryota > Viridiplantae > Streptophyta > Magnoliopsida > Zingiberales > Marantaceae > Thalia > Thalia dealbata. Next base: position 15,339,329 of record CM060458.1, read on the forward strand.
GCAGTGGTCTTCTAGGGGGTATGAAGGACGTCCCCTACTTTAGCTATAGTCTAGCGATGTCCCCTGGGAGATTCTAGTATCATGTCACCTATGTATGTCTTAGAATGTCAAGTAAGGTTTTTCTAATACTACATCATATGCACAGTGGTTTGCTCAACCAATTAAGTGATAAAGTTTGTCTTTGTCCGCATGATAAGGGTGTAACATATGCAACATAATAAAATAAAATAAAATAATCATGCTGGAGGTGTTATAGGAATGCCCTTGGTTTGTTATTAATCATTTTCATTTTCATGCATGAGTATATCAACAACGGCATATAAAATATGAGCACATGTATATCCATAGTAGTCTCTTAGGTTGTATTCGATGTCTATGTCACTAGTGTATGTCATCTATGTATTATTCCGATATTATGTCACAAGACTCGGGCTGCCAGCCTATGCTTAGGGAATACCCAGGTTAAGGGCATCCATAAGCCCATCAGTGCCTTATTGTCTTTGTCTCTTCCTATGCCCACTACACTGATGTTGGCGGAGAGGACGGGTGACCCTTGATCACTCTCCACTGTCTCGCTAGTCGCCTACGATGCCTCCCCTAGCGAAACTGTCGTGCCCTTACATCCTCCCCGGACTCCGTAGGGGCAATGACGACTCGTGTAGTACTACAACATGGTCCGAAGACAGGGTCACCATGAACAAAGACTCATCGACCACGACTAGTTGATATAATATAACCCTAGGATCTGGACTACTTATCTGACTGTCTGCAGAATGTCGAGGATGATAGCCGTGTGGTCTACGGATCCACTGTCCAAAGCTATGCGGAGGAAGTCACCGTCCCAGTCCCCAAGCAGCGATCCCTGCCAAGAGGTGTGCATACTATCCGTCGATAGAATGCTACAACCTCGGCGACATATTTGCTAGGTTCTTGATTTGGTTTGTCCCAGCTAGCCATCTCAGGACTATCACGGTGTCGCCTAGACGGCACACGTGTGGGTATCGGTTCCTAGATATAGACCTCCTCCACTTTCGGTTAGAATAACCTAGGAGTTTGTATAGTCCATTCAGCAACCAACTCCTAGTATCTAAGCTATGTGTTAGCTTCGGGAGTGGTGTGATAAGGGGCATCGCTTTTCGACCATCAATAGATGTAGTGGTCTTCTAGGGGGTATGAAGGACGTCCCCTACTTTAGCTATAGTCTAGCGATGTCCCCTGGGAGATTCTAGTATCATGTCATCTATGTATGTCTTAGAATGTCAAGTAAGGTTTTTCTGATACTACCTCATATGCACAGTGGTTTGCTCAACCAATTGAGTGATAAAGTTTATCTTTGTACGCATGATAAGGGCGTAACATATGCAACATAATAAAATAAAATAAAATAATCATGCTGGAGGAGATAGTAAAGCATGCTAATTATCATCCTAGCATGATAGGCAATGTATCTCAGTATATCAGATAAAACATTCTAGCATACATAACTTATAAGAATTTAAGAGGCATGGTATTTTTATTATGTTCAAGGCATCCAATAACTTTCCTAAAAATTTCCTCAGCAGGAATTCCCTAGTAATGAATAAATCCTATTGCGATGAACCAACGTACCTGTATAAGGATCTGAGCTTCAGAACCAACCCAGATATATCAATAATACACGGCTCCTAAGTCGAGTATCATTCCTAAAAATAATAAAGATTTTATTTAAAATATTTTAGATTTTAATATGATAAACATTATTCAATCATCCATGACTCAACATCTGTAATTAATTTGGCTTAATCCAAATTAATTAACTCAACACAACTAGTTGGCCCAAGTCAACGTCAACCAAATTCTCTATCTTAACACATTACATGCATCAAGAGGAAAAGAGAGAAAGTAGATAAGGAAATGAGAAGGAGGTCATAATAGGTGAGAAGAAGGAAGATGATGAGGTGATAACATAAAATCAACCAAATTCTCATACCAACATATCAATACATTGAAATACAACATCGCCATAACCTATCACATTAACACTAATAACAACAGTTAAAAACACCACCAAAACAACAACTCACAATAATTCACGTCCATTACACCACAAGAAAATACCATAGTTACCATCAATAATTCAAAATCATCAAAGCTAACAATAATACCACGTAAACAACTAAAAGTCCAATATTGTCAAAACCATCAGCAGCATCACCATCATATAAACTACCCACAACCACCAATAACAGAAATTCTAATATCAGTAAAGTCATTAGCAACGTTACCACATAAACAACCTCATCAAAATCAACAATACCATAACCACAATATCAATATTATCACATCATTGAAAACCACACAACATAACCCAAAATTCTCCATAATCAAAACATTAGAAGCATCATCAAGAACAATGAATCCAATATCATCAAAGCACCTTGAAAACTTAGCAACATCACCTCCATTATCACAACAATTTGAAACACCATGAAAACTTAGCAACATCACCACCATTATCACAACAATTCGATCCCGAAACCAAACTACCATCAAAACTCAGCAAATAAATACTACCATTGGCAATGTCACCAATAACCAAAATGAATCTTTCGAAATCGTCAACTCATGATACCATATCAGCAACATCACTAACAACAATACATCAAAACCCATCAGCAATTACAACCGAAATAACACCAACAAATCCAACACCATCATCACAGTTAATTCCACAGTCAAAAACCATCAGCAACATTGTCACCTAAGCACCATATAACAACACTTTAAACCCATCAGCATTACCTCAATAATTCAACATCATCAAAGCCATCAAAAATCACCATTAGATCAACAATTGAAACCATTAACCATAATACCACATAATCACCATCCATCCAAACATCATTAAAACTGTTAACACAGAATAATCACCAATTAAATACCACTCCATCAACAAACCAGATCGACAAACCAGCATCACCAGCAAATATGGCAATTCAACAAGCGCAATGCATAAATCCTAACACCATTAATCAATAACAGAGGGGGTTTAATTAACATCATAGCATCATTCAAGAATACAGCAAGCATTGAAACGTAACTTGTGATCAAAGAGGAAATTAGCGAATTCGACCTTGGGGTGGATCAAATTGAAGGTTCAATGCCGCTGCTGAGATGATGATGTGCGGATGATGCGGTGACGCGACTGCTGCAAAGCGAACGGACTTGGGATGACAGCGTGCAGGAACCCCTGAAGTCCCATCGATGAAATCGAGCCGCAGCAAGATGGCCAATGGAATTGGCAGCCGTGCTTGATGGAGATGGGAAGCTAAGATTATCGGCGATCTACAAATAGGATTGGTCGAAGCGCCCATCAGTGATCTGAGAGCGACTGACTCGGCAAGGTGGAGGTCATCTGATTTGGGGTGGAGGATATTGAGTCCCGCCTCCGCTTGGGCTCATCTAGGTGGTGGAGGATCCCACAACGATCGACGAAAATGGCTGCGCGTCGAGAGCGCAGTGAGGTCAGAGTCCCCCCCCGTTCTGACTCTGCAGAACCGGAAGCTTGAGCTCCAAGGAGTCAGTAGAGCAAAGGAGGTGGAAGGGCTGATGGCGATGAGATCAGCTCGGCGGCGAGGTCGCAGTGGCCTCCCGGTGGATCGAAGGAGGTGGGATAGTGACCGCACCCATCGGGCACCGCGGGTGTGAGAGGGAAGGAGGAAGAAGAGCTCGAAGATGCCTGCAGTCGTCGGCGTGGCGAATCAAAAGGGGAAGGTCGAAGAGGAGGACTTCAATGGGTTTTGCTGTCGAGCTCTCGGCAAGAGATCCGGAGCGGATCGTCAGCGGATCGAATGGGAAGGGAAGAAGGGGTTCAGCGTCGAGGGCGTGCGAAGAGGAGAAAGGGGCATCGTCACAAGCTTGCCCATTAGGGCACAAGGCGCGCACGTGCGTTGCACAGCATAGCGTAAATTTCCAATCTTGCCCACATTAGTTCTATATAATTACAACATCATCCATATGCATATTGTACTCCAACCAATTATACCTACTTACATAATGTTACTTTTTAAATTTACCACTATTTTTCATACTACCCCTTTTTTTTTTTACTTATTATTCTTTCATTAATTAACCACCTAAATGTGGGGGTTTACAAGTACTCCCCCCCTTTGGTCCTCCAAAAATAAAGATCCTAATAGTAGGCTTAGTTAGGTTTGCATTACGAATAAAGAAATTTACTGTCTTCCCTAACTACTAAGTGTCTTCCTCTATCTCTATTATAATTATTATTTCTCTCTCTAAAGGATCTTTCACTCAAGATATTTTCTTCCTCACGGAGGCATTTTATAAGGAAGACAAATAGTCATATTCCCATCTATAATCACCAAGGTAGTTTATCTCCTAGATACCTATATTTCTGAATCCTAGAGGCAAATATGTAGACTACTCTTGGATTCCAATGAAGAATAAAGAAAATTTTTGCTTTTCCTTAGTTGAAAATTTTCAATTATCGTATAAGAAATTTTATTAACTCTATTTTGATCCTATCTATGAATAAAAGTGTAAGAGCTCAATCACCAACTATTTTTATCCCATGGAAGCCAAGGAGAGAAGAATAAAGGATATGGTATTGAATGGAAAACCACGAGAGCTCATTAATTTAGATACACTAAAACATCTCGAAAAAAATTATAAAGGCTCATGTTTAGCATTCTCCCAACTAACAATAATATCAAAAGGTAAAATCACATGCAAGGGCTTAATGTCCAAAACTCAACAACTGATACTAATGATGAAAACCATTTTCCACTAAGATAATAAAATCACATTATAAACAAAAATTCAAATGAAATCGAATGCAATCAAAAGATATTTTGCTATAGAATAGGATGCTATACGAATAACTATGATCAATCAAAGTTGTGTAGAGCATAGCTAGGTTCATATGTGAACACTTAAGTCACATAATGAAGGTCATGTACTTCCATATACAATATTTGATAAGATCATGGACCAAAAGAAGAAATAGGTGAAAATTGCAACTTATTTCCGAAGAAATGGTATAGTTTATCAGAATGATAGATACAGCTAATTATCAAGAGAAGAGTAGAGGTATGTTTTCTCCTTACTCCCAAAGATCATGTCCCAATATAACCAACAACCCAATATATGAGTATGTATTCATGGAGGTACAATTTGAAGATACACATGGGTATTCCATTTGTGTCATATCTTCATTTTAACAGTATCAATACATCTCGTAATCGTGTTTAGTATCAACCTTTGCAACCTGACGTTCTATTACCACCTTAAAGGCAACAGTAGTATTAGCTCGAACTCCCTTATGACTATCATATTCGATAGATTCCGAAATAATCTTTGCTAATACCAGTCCTACGAGGGTATGAACGATAAGGATTTGAGTCAAAATGATCAAATGTATATCCTCACTTTGATGTTAAGTAGACAGAAGTAAATGAGAGTACATCAGGGTGATAGGCGAGGTGCAATAGGCAACAAGGAGGTATAATGTTTTGAGAAAAATTATGGTAACAATATATACATAAATAAATAATATCGTGATGGGTAGCATCCAATATATTAGGAACAAAATCAAGAGAAAAGGAACTATATGTTTTTGATGCACATGAATACACAGTGGTATAATTCTTAAATTGCAAGTGTTCCTAAAGAATATGATGACTTTCTAATAGAACCTTGCACATAAAGAAAATGATTCATAAGTTCCTATTATTCCTTAAGCACATTATTCATACTAGAACTCAGGAAACTAATAACTTTTCATGAAAGATGTTCATACTGATGATTGTTGTTAGTGCATGTCATCAAAGTATGAAGATCCATCTACCGATGATGTATTAAATAAAAAGAAGAAAATAGTGTATCATCAAGTAATCTAAGACACTATATGTGAGGTAAATTTGGTGTATCCAAGATGAAAACCTATCAACAAAAGAAGCTGAAAAAGGAACAACAACCCAAGAGAAGGGTTATGGGATCCTACCCTCTATTGAGTTGTAGGTCATGAAAAGGTCAATGAATGTAGTCAACCAATAAAGTTACATATTAGAAATTCTATCAACTCTACAATTGAGAAGTAGAAGGGTGTATCTAATGCATTCTATATGAAGTTTAAGGTTGTAAAATCAAAGGAGAGTGTTGCACGAGCTGCAATTACTGTTAAACGACAAGAGTTGGGTTCTTTCCAATTGATGATAACCAAGTTGCAATATACCTTTGTTTGAGGAGATTTTGATAATAAGATCCAACCTAAGAAGCTGAGGAGGCTCCAACAATGTGATCTCAATTTAAATGCGAGTTCAAAGATTTAAATCAATGAAATAATTGATCATAAAAAAGATGTTATTCAAAAATTCAAGACTTTGAAGAAGGAAATGAATTCTCTTAGAAATGATATTTCACAAGCTTAGTCGGTTTCCAATGCAACTAGAATGTGTATCATTATGGGCAACAAGCTTTGATAAAATTGCAACCAATGTTTCAATTTGCTGATGCACTTTGTCAAGAGTATATAGATATTAGAACTCATTAAGAATGGAATTTAGTAAGAATGAGGAGTTTAGAAGTGCCTCAACCACCAACATATATTATCAACAGAAAGGAAAAACAAATGCTTGGATTATTGGAACCAACACAATAGAGAGGAATAGATATAAAAGATCAATGATCTTGGGGCAATACATAGAAATGATATGATACGTAACCACCATTGCAATAATGATCTTGTAATAGTTGAGATCTATACACCTACTTGAGCCATAATCCATTTATAGAAGGTATGATAAACTTATTCAGAAAAAGTATCTAATCACCATAACAAGGACAAATATGGAGGTGATAAATAACTCAAATCATCTATAACATGAATTTAAATTTTTTGTCAAGATATAGATCTAGTTTGTAAGAGGTGCTAATAGATCATAAAAGAGACACAAATTCAAGATAATCAATCCAGAATGAGATAAGTAAGGTTAAGAGTACTAAGGTACTATCCTTCTGACCCTACTCAATATCTTGTGTATATCGAGACTATTAGCCTAATCCTTAAATCCTCGAACCTAGACTCTGAAACCACTTTAGTTGTCACACCCCGACCCTACTGTCGGGCACGTGCGCCGTATGAGTCCCAAAGGTCCCATACAAAGCATTTGGTAATAAATATTATCTATACACATAATTAATATAGCGAAATATACAATCAACTCATCTATACAACTCTACTAACACAGTCCCGATATACCTACTACAATCCTATACTAACGACATCACTAAATAACACTAAATCTATTGATAGTCTCATCTTCAGTGATTAACCTGATTGATCACCTAATAACCTGCACACACAGGGAATAGCGGTGTGCTCAGCCTTGCGGTCTAGTGCGAAATTACAGCTCGAAATCGTAGCAAGGAAATCAAAAACTAGGAGGTAGGTTATAGGAATGCCCTTGGTTTGTTATTAATCATTTTCATTTTCATGCATGAGTATATCAACAACGGCATATAAAATATGAGCACATGTATGTCCATAGTAGTCTCTTAGGTTGTATCTGATGTCTATGTCACTATTGTATGTCATCTATGTATTATTCCGATATTATGTCACAAGACTCGGGCTGCCAGCCTATGCTTAGGGAATACCCAGGCCAAGGGCATCCATAAGCCCATCAGTGCCTTGTTATCTCTGTCTCTTCCTATGCCCACTGCACTGATGTTGGCGGAGAGGACGGGTGACCCTTGATCACTCTCCACTGTCTCGCTAGTCGTCTACAATGCCTCCCCTAGCGAAACTGTCTTACCCTTACATCCTCCCCGGACTCCGTAGGGGCAACGACGACTCGTGTAGTACTACAACACTGTCCGAAGACAGGGTCACCATCAACAAAGACTCATCGACCACGGCTAGTCGATATAATATAACTCTAGGATCCGGACTACTCATCCGACTGTCTGCAGTACGTCGAGGATGATAGCCGTGTGGTGGAAGTCACCGTCCTAGTCCCCAAGCAGCGATCCCTCCCAAGAGGTGTGCATACTATCCGTCGATGGAATGCTACAACCTCGGCGACATGTTTGCTAGGTTCTTGATTTGGTTCGTCCGAGCTAGCCATCTCAGGACTATCACGGTGTTGCCTAGACGGCACACGTGTGGGTATCGGTTCCTAGATATGGACCTCCTCCACTTTCGGTTAGTATAATTTAGGAGTTTGTATAGTCCATTCAGCAACCAACTCCCAGTATCTAAGCTATGTGTTAGCTTTGGGAGTGGTGTGATAAGGGGCATCGCTTTTCGACCATCAATAGATGCAGTGGTCTTCTAGGGGGTATGAAGGACGTCCCCTACTTTAGCTATAGTCTAGCGATGTCCCCTGGGAGATTCTAGTATCATGTCACCTATGTATGTCTTAGAATGTCAAGTAAGGTTTTTCTAATACTACATCATATGCACAGTGGTTTGCTCAACCAATTAAGTGATAAAGTTTGTCTTTGTCCGCATGATAAGGGTGTAACATATGCAACATAATAAAATAAAATAAAATAATCATGCTGGAGGAGATAGTAAAGCATGTTAATTATTATCCTAGCATGATAGGCAATGTATCTCAGTATATCACATAAAACATTCTAGCATACATAACTTATAAGAATTTAAGAGGCATGGTATTTTTATTATGTTCAAAGCATCCAATAACTTTCCTAAAAAATTCCTCAGCAGGAATTCCATAGTAATGAATAAATCCTATTGCGATGAATCAATGCACCTGTATGAGGATCTGAGCTTCAGAACCAACCTAGATATATCAATAATACACGGCTTCTAAGTCGAGTATCATTCCCAAAAATAATAAAGATTTTATTTAAAATATTTTAGATTTTAATATGATAAACATTATTCAATCATCCATGACTCAACATCTGTAATTAATTAGGCCTAATCCAAATTAATTAACTCAACTCAACTAGTAAGCCCAAGTCAACATCAATCAAATTCTCTATATTAACACATTACATGCATCAAGAGGAAAAGAGAGAAAGTAGATAAGGAAATGAGAATGAGGTCATAGTAGGTGAGAAGAAGGAAGATGATGGGGCGATAGAATAAAATCAACCATATTCTCACACCAACATACCAATACATTGAAATACAACATAGCCATGACCTATCACATTAATACTAATAACAACAGTTAAAAACACTACCAAAACAACAACACACAATAATTCACGTCCATTACACCACAAGAAAATACCATAGTCACCATCAATAATTCAAAATCATCAAAGCTAACAACAATACCACGTAAACAACTAAAAGTCCAATATTGTCAAAACCATCAGCAGCATCACCATCATATAAACAACCCACAACCACCAATAATAGAAATTTTAATATCAGTAAAGTCATTAGCAACGTTACCACATAAACAACCTCATCAGAATCAACAATACCATAACCACAATATCAATATTATCACATCATTGAAAACCACACAACATAACCCAAAATTCTCCATAATCAAAACATTATAAGCATCATCAACAACAATAAATCCAATATCATCAAAGCACCATGAAAACTTAGCAACATCACCTCCATTATCACAACAATTCGAAACACCATGAAAACTTAGCAACATCACCACCATTATCACAACAATTCGATCCCGAAACCAAACTACCATGAAAACTCAGCAAATAAATACTACCATTGAAAATGTCACCAATAACCAAAATAAATCTTTCAAGATCATAAACTCATGATACCACATCAGCAACATCACCAACAACAATACATCAAAACCCATCAGCAATTACAACCGAAATAACACCAACAAATCCAACACCATCAACACAGTTAATTCCACAGTCAAAAACCATCAGCAACATTGTCACCTAAGCACCATATAACAACACTTTAAACCCATCAGCGTTACCTCAATAATTCAACATCATCAAAGCCATCAAAAATCACCATTAGATCAACAATTGATACCATTAACCATAATACCACATCATCACCATCCATCCAAACATCATTAAAACCGTTAACACAGAATAATCACCAATTAAATACCACTCCATCAACAAACCAGATCAACAAACCAGCATCACCAGCAAATATGGCATTTCAACAAGCGTAATGCATAAATCCTAATACCATTAATCAATAACAGAGGGGGTTTAATTAACATCATAGCATCATTCAAGAATACAGCAAGCATTGAAGTGTAACCTATGATCAAAGAGGAGGAAATTAGCGAATTCGACCTTGGGGTGGATCAAATTGAAGGTTCAATGCCGCTGCTGAGATGATAATGTGCAGATGACGCAGTCACGCAGCTGCTGCAAACCGAACGGACTTGGGATGACAGCGTGCAGGAACCCCCAAAGTCCCATTGGCGAGATCGAGCCGCAGCAAGATGGCCAGTGGAATTGGCAGTCGTGCTTGATGGAGATGGGAAGCTAAGATTGTCGGTGATCTACGAATAGGATTGGTCAAAGCGCCCATCAGTGATCTGAGAGCGACTGACTCGGCAAGGTGGAGGTCATCTGATTTGGGGCAGATGATATTGAGTCCCACCTCTGCTTGGGCTCATCTAGGTGGTGGAGGATCCCACAACGATCGAGGAAAATGGCTGCACGTCGAGAGCACAGTGAGGTCAGAGACCCCCCCCCCCCCTTCCGACTCTGCAGAACCGGAAGCTTGAGCTCCAAGGAGTCAGTAGAGCAAAGGAGGTGGAAGGGCTGATGGCGATGAGATCAGCTCGGCGGCGAGGTCGCAGTGGCCTCCCGGTGGATCGAAGGAGGTGGGATAGTGACCGCACCCATCGGCGATGCCAACCGTGGCGGCGACATGATGGCCCCCCATGAGCTGCGGTGATGGCACGACAAGTGATGAGGAGTTCGCAAGCTCCTTGGCCTTCCACAAAGGGGATGACGAGGTGAAGATATCAAAGTCGACGGTAGTGCTTGGATCACTGGTGAGGTCGGCAAGGAAGCAATGGACGTTGAGCTCTCTACTTTGCGGCGACCGATCGGGCACCGCGGCTGTGAGAGGGAAGGAGGAAGAAGAGCTCAAAGATACCTACAGTCGTCGGCACGGCGGATCAAAAGGGGAAGGTCGAAGAGGACTTCAGTGGGTTTCGCTGTCGAGCTCTCGGCAAGAGATCCGGAGCGGATCGTCGGCGGATCGAACGGGAAGGGAAGAAGGGGTTCAGCGTCGAGGACGTGCGAAGAGGAGAAAGGGGAACCGTCGCAAGCTTGCCTATTAGGGCACAAGGTGCGCACGTGTGTCGCACATGCATGGCGCAAATTTCCAATCTTGCCCACATTAGTTCTATAGAATTACAACATCATCCATATGCATATCGTACTCCAACCAATTATACTTATTTACATAATTTTACTTTTTAAATTTACCACTATTTTTCATACTACCCCTTTTTTTTATACTTATTATTCTTTCATTAATTAACCACCTAAATGTGGGGGTTTACAAAACTCACCAATCAAACCTTAGCCACATGAACCAAATTAAACCGATCAATAAGCCATGAAACCTGCCAACCCACAGCCGAAACGCAGCTAAACCGGCCGTTCACCAAACTAGACCAACACACGCGCAACGCACGTTGTCGGGCTGTGCTAGGCATGGCAAGACCACAGCCCACAACCCATTGTATGAATAAATTTGATATTCAAGGTGTGAAGGAGGGCACTATTTCTTAAATAGAATCAGGATGCAACTCATTTCCAAGAATTCCTTGATATGGGACTAAATATTTCTTAAATAGAAAAGGATACAATTGAATTCCCTGATGTAGGACTAAATATTTCTTAAATAAAAAAAGATGCAATGTTACATGAGGCTGGTGGCTTATGTAAGTATTGAACTCGTGATCTTTGTGTTATTAGAACAACACTCTAACCATCTTCACTAATAGGCCAAATAATAAATTTTTTAAAAAAAAGAAAAATAGGGTTTACAATAATAGTTGATCCACTAGTCAAATACACTAGCACATGTCAAAAAATTTAATTTAAGTCACTCTTTGTAGGCCTTCTCCATCTTATTTTTTAATCATGATTTAAATATGTTTGATATTTTAATGCATTTGACAACATATAAAATTTAGAAAAGTATCCTAGATATTCCACCCTTGGTTCCTTAAAATGTTCTATTTTGGTTCGAGTCGTAATTTTGCATAAGACCGCAATGCTAAGCACATTGCGTTCAATGATTGCATAGAAGAGCGGTTGAGATAATAGAAGAAGATATCATCGATGGAAATTTAGCTTTTATTCTACATGATCTATTAGACCATTTTCTTAGTTTCTATAAATTTGTCCTCATTTGTTTATTAGAAATAAAAATTTTAGTTTTTGAAGATTACACAATGAATAATATTACATTTATAAGGTTCTCAATCTAGAGTCAAAAGTCAAGAATAACGACATGAGTTACCACTTATGAAGTGAGGGTTCTAGTTTGATAATTTCTTTTTAAATTCAAATTTCTTTTTAAATCTTGTTATACAATATAAAAGATTTTCTTTTGGAAATTGTCTCTTTTTTATCTTTAACATACTATGACTCTTCTCAAAAAAATAAGTTGGATGTTGAAGAAAGTGATGATGAGTAGAGAGGTATTACAATACCACCCTCAACTAGCAATAATACTAACTAGGAAAACCACAATCGGTGCAATTTATAATATATTGGTGGGTATATTGCCAAAGAAAAATTATACAAATTTGATTTGTAATTTTACAGCTAGGCCTAGAGCTACCTTCATTCTATGACTTGCTTTGCATTTGCTGAATGAATTTAAATATATGGAGTTTATTAAAATATAATGAAAATTTTTTAAGATAAACTACATAGGAAACCACATTTAATACAGCTGCTAGACTAGCTAAAAGGAGAATGCTGAAAGGACAGCTTATGCAGGTGGTGATAGTAGAGTTTGTATATCACATTTGGGAAGAGAGAAACTGGAGACTATTTAAGCAATAAGTAAAAGATGAAGCGGTCCTTCTTCGGTATATCAAGACAGTAATTTTTAATAGGCTGGATAAAGATAAAATAAGAGAATTTATTGTCTTATGCTTAGCTTAGAATACTACTATTCTTTGAGATATTCATTTTTAATGTATTTACTTCTTTATTACTTGTAGCACATGATATTGTAGTGATGCTCAAATACCCTTCCTAGAAGGTGAGTTGAGAATTATTGATGCTATCAAACAAGTTATAAGGAACAAAATTTATGTATAATGATGTAACTATAGTGAAACAATGTAATATACTATTGGTAAATGATAATTTAATTTATTTGCCAAAGAAAAATATTTATTCTTCCAATCAAATAAGAGTATAAATTTTTTAATAACTAAATAATTTCTACAAAATTTTCCTCTACCAAAAATAAATAAAAATTTAGTTTTCAATTATGAAGATTACACAATGAATAATATTACATTTATAAGATTCTCAATCTAGAGGACTATTAATGGAGTCGAAAGTCAACAAGCACAAAATGAGTATATAGTAAATAATACGACATTATTTAGGATTACTGAGCTAGGGGTAAGAATAAAAATTCTAAATATCACGATTTATCTATAATAAACCTCTATTATCTATAATAAACCTGCTCAAATTATAAAATCTAAAACATGCTAAGAAAAGAAAAAAAATCGAGCATACTCCTAAAAGATTTATAAAGGAGTAAGAAGAGTATTCCTTAAAAAATTTAGACTTTCAGGTCAAGTGAGAAAACATCAAAGGAATGTATGAGATCATGCTTAATGAGGTGAGACATGAAACTATTTACTTGAAGACTCTATGGAAGGTTGGAAACATATGAGAGTGACACAAGCAGTGAGATAAAAGCAAAAAAGATTTATTTTATTCACCCCGTAAGGACATTTGAAAAAAAGAAACAATTTACATCCCTAAAAGTTGGAAGTTACAGGGGTTGTTAAGCAAAAGGTATATGAAACTAAATGAAATACAAGTAAGGAAGATGTTAAATCAAAGCAAAGTAAAAGCTGACTATTCCCATGAAGCAGTGGAAGAATCAACACCTAGAAGTTTTTGACTGTAGGTAGCCTAGATATGCATGGGAAAGAGAATACCAAAAGAACTAGGATTATTAGCTATAGGATGCAAAAAAGTTACTTGTACCATCAAAAATCAGATAATTCAAAGAGAACATGAGCTATTGAGTAACCTAACATACTTGGAAGAAGAAAACTATGAGATATCTTTTAGAAGGCTTATTGATTATCCCAAGAACGATCACAAGGATCAATACAAGGTACAATAGAATTTTTCGGAATTTACTTAATACTGGTGAAAAGGAATATAAGTAGGAATCCACTGATACAAGTACCCATATTTCCTATAGTTGCAGAAATTCTAACTTGCATCACAAAGTAAACAGATTGAGCATGATAGCATATCTGAAGTCTTGAAACCAACAAGGTGATAAATAATTTGGTGACATGGTTCATAGTTGATTTAAAGTTTAACAACCCAACAATGATATCAAAAGTCGCAGCAAAAAGTAAGTTATAGTGGTCCCATCAGGATTTGTCCAGTGCATCTATGTCTATTGCCAAAATTTATGAATAGGTGCTCAACTCTCAACAAGAAGAAGTGGAATGAGTTTTCAGTGAATTGGAATGACAAACTTGTATGGTATCAGAGCTCTGTGGGTTATGGGCCCACCACGCTTCCCCTGCACCACTCTGATGTTGCGGTTAAGGTTTCATCAAAAGATTTGATCGGGTTGGCTAAAGCATCATTGGAATAAGAGCTGGATCTAGGTGGTTGCAAAGCAAGGTTATATCAAACTATGTGTATATTATAATTAAGATTATATTAGAACTTGGATATATCAGAGCAAGGTTATATTAGTTCATCATTTTTGAAAAATAATTTTTCAAAAGCATTTTACAAAATATAGTCTAAAGAGTCCGGTAGATCTTAAATAAAGACCAGTTTAAAAGCCTTATGGTGAAAGTTATGTATGCAATATCAATTGTAATATTTATGCATGATATTTAGAATGAGATATTTTTGGGGAGGAGACATTAAAGAGATGGGAGGATTCCTCTACATCCCATGCAAACCTCTTGAAATGTGTTAAACTACACCATGAGTGGTTAGCAGAGTTACTTTTACTACTGAACATTTTCAAACGATCATTATAATCACTATCAATAATTCAAAAGCATCAAAGTCATCATTCCCATTAATTCAAAAATTCAAAACCATCTTCACAATTCAAAACCAAAACTAAATCACATCACTCATCATAAAAACTCACCAACATCGAAACCACATTATCACTAAGATTCAACAGCAACAACTCACCACCATTAATAACATTACCATAATCCATTAATTCAATCACTCCATCAAACTAAACCCAAATAGCAACATCACACCATCAGCAAACTATCAAGAAAAATTCAGCAAACCACAACAGCAATACTATCATCAAACCATCATAAAAGTTCATCAAACAACATCATCCATAACCATCAACTGAATAAGATCAACTAGCAATTATCAAATCAACATCACAACCATTAAATTCATAAATCAAAACCACATAATCATTAGAATCAACAACACACAACATAACCCAAAATTCTCCATAATCAAAACCATTGACAACAATTAAAAACACCACCACCAATCACCAATAACAACATCAACAATTCACATCCATCAAACAATATAGAAATCTCACATTCACCATCAAGCCATCAATAAATCAATAACACAAACTAATCATCAAAATAAATACCACACCATCATCAACATTCAACAATAACATAAGTCACTTAAAATCACATCACCATTTTTAATCCAAATAGCATCAAATTAATCAACCATCAAAGCACCCAAAATGCATCAACAACCATCATAATCATGAAAACTCAACAACCAAATTCCAAGTCATCAAAGCACTATGAAAAACTCAGCAAACCACATTATCAACTCATCAATCAAAGCACATGAAACACTCATAATAAGCTCGCCAAAATAACACCATCAAACCCACATTTAAAAGCAAGGTACCATAAAACAACATCGTCATATATTATCTAGCAAATTGGAATTTAATAATATTTTCTTAGTGCAGACCACAATTTGAATCTCTCTACATCCCCAATTATTGTACAATATGTAAAATTTCAAATAGGAAAGAATAACAAAGAAGAATGGGAGGGTTATAGAGATGGCGCTCGGTCGGTGAACTGCGAGGAGATGCAGAGGGCGGAGGTGCGGCGAGTGGACGACAAATGTTGACGAAAGGGGCGAAGTTGGCGTCGGTGGAAAAATTAGGGATTCGAGTGGGTTATTTCCGCAAGTGTCGGTTCGGGTGAGCCGATTCCATTAGGTCGGTCCGGTTCGCTAAAAGCAAAAAGCTTTTAGTTGGACCGGTCATGTGAGGAGCGTGTGAGTAGTAACTTATGCGGTTGGCCCCCTCAACTCTACTAAATCTCAACTAAGTCCCTTCTTTTTTAATAAAAATTCTAACTAGGTCCCTATAAAATTTTAATAAATTACAACTAAACTCTACTAAATCTCAACTAAGTCCCTTCTTTTTTAATAAAAATTCTAACTAGGTCCCTATAAAATTTTAATAAATTACAACTAGGTCTTTTTTAATACTAAATATCAACCTAAGGTCACCATCTAGGTCTTAACTCTATTTAAAAGTCATCTAATCCTCAACACTTAACTAAATTTCTAACTTATTTCTTATAGAAATTTTATAAATCATAGTTATATCCGATTTGACCAAAAAATTTATCAAATTTTATTATTTGAGTCTTAAATCCACTCAAAAATTCTTCTACCTAATTTTTCTCAATTTAAGCTTAAGAAATTTTTTATTTTTAGTTGTTATTATTTTATTAATTAAACAACCTTAAAGGTGGGGGTTTACAAGTTCTCCCCCCCTTAAAATTTTTGGTCCTCCAAAAATTCACTTACCATCCTACGAAGATGAATAAACAATCTTACCTTACTATAAAATCTCACACCAAATTTTCACACCCATTAATTCAATTTTTTTTTATTTTGATCGATCTACTTCTTCTCTCTCTTTTTTTTTCTTCTACTAGGACCACGCTAAAGAAGAAATCTAGTGATCAATATTCAAGCTACTCATTGTTGTTTCCAGATTGGGAAGCAAGAGATAAAGATCGACTCACTTGACTACAGGTTAATATGCAGGATATAAATTCTGTAAGGTTGATTGATATTTGACTGACATGCAGAAATATAGAATAATCAGATGCAGTCAAAGTTATTTGAAAAATGAAGAAATATATTGTAGTTGAGCTGAGTTTGATACGGAATTGAGGAGAAATAACCAAAAGGTAACAAATTTTATGGCAAAAAACTTAGAACAAGTACATGTCAAATAAAAGAAATAGCCAAGCTGAGCTGTAGAACTGATGTAAGCAACAATATTTATATTGCATCTATCAGAATACCTCAAGGAAGGGAATAAAGAAAACTATGGAATGTACAAATGAAGAAAGTGAGGCAGTATATGCAAGCTCAATATGTAAAATAGAGCTACAAATAGAGTGTACACAAAAGCTCTAAGTACTGCATATAGAGTCGCAAGTATAAAGAGCTGATGCAGATATAATATTTAATGTCAGTCAAAATATCGATTAACAACCCTCTGCTAGTTTGATATAGATTCCTCAATAGATAGATTTATAGATCTAAAAAGAAGTCAATAAAAGTGATTCAGATAAAAATTTGGTTCAAACAACATTAGCCTAGATGTAGGCTAGATCAAAATATCAAGTCAGATCAATGTAATGTAAATATTATGATTACATCCTTTGGAACAAAAATTATAGTAGTTCCAAGATTCAAGAATTTATCGCTGCAAAGATTTGCATAAGATACCTTTGCATAAGATACACCCATGATGAATATTAAAGAGATATCATATGAGAATAATCAAGACCAATAAACTTAGTTCACAATGAGAACTAATAGATTGAGATAATATGATGTAGCATGACGAGTTTATTCTTCCTAAATAATCAGATTGCGTTGGTATACCTCAATGCACATATACTCGTCATCTTTAGAGACTATATCGTATACAGGTCTTGATCAATTAATCTTACCAATTATGGAAACTCTCCAAATCCTAATTATATCGGGACTGTTACCTTAACTCCTAGAACCTTAAGTCTAAAACTCTCAAACTACTTTAATCCCTAAGTCCTTAAACCTAAAGCTCTGATACCACTTTAATTGTCACGCCCCGACCCACAAGACAATACGTGGCAACCGCCGTATGGGCCCTACGACCCATACTAGGTATAAATACAAATACTAAAATACATACACTCACATTCCAAATATTATCTTAGTACAGTCCTGATATATCCTAATACAAATCTAAGACCGACATACAAAAACTCATAACAGCGATCGTATACCTTCCGCGATGAACCCTCCGTCAACGACCTCGTCTAGTGCGTCTGCACCTGCACACACATTGAACGTGGTGTGCTCAGCCTTGCGGCCTAGTGCGAAATTACGGCTCTACCGAACAAAGAAATCAAATGCTAGGAGGAGTATTCTAGGATGCCTTTGGTTGTAAATCATCATTTTTCATTTGATTTGTGTAAATCAATTTATAGAAAGCGGCAAAACATCATAATTAAATACATATGTATATTTCACTAGATGTCACCTAAGTTGTATCTAGTATCAAAGTCAACAGCATGTCACCTACGTCATAATAAGACTTTAAGGTTATAAGACTCGGGCTGCCAGCCTATGCTTAGTGAATACCCGGGCCGAGGGTATCAGTAAGCCCATTAGTGCCTTTCTGTCTCTGTCTCTACCTATGCCCGCTGCACTGATGTTGGCGGAGAGGACGGGTGACCCAATATCACTCTCCATCGTTTCACTAGTCGCTGACCATGCCTCCCCTAGCGAAACCGTCGTGCCCTTACATCCTCCCCGGATCCGTAGGGGCAACGACATCTGTGTAGTACTACACACTGTCCGTAGACAGGGTCACCATCATATAAATCTCATCGGCCACGGCTAGTCGGAATATCAACCCTAGGATCTGAACTACTCATCCGATCGTCTGCAGACGTCAAGGGTGATAGCCGTGTGGTCTATGGATCCACTATCCAAGGCATCGCATATGGAGTCACCTTCCCAATCCAATAGCAGTCGACGTCGACCGAGATTGACGCACATCCGCACGATGGGCTGTGGCAACCTCGACTCCATCAGTACCAAGTCCATGGTAGGGCTCATCCTCGCTAGCCATCTCAGGACTATCACGAGGCCCCCTAAACCACACTCGTGCGGGTATAAATTTCTGGGTAAAGACTTGCTCCATATTTCCGGTCATGTGAGGAGCGTGTGAGTAGTAACTTATGCGGTTGGCCCCCTCAACTCTACTAAATCTCAACTAAGTCCCTTCTTTTTTAATAAAAATTCTAACTAGGTCCCTATAAAATTTTAATAAATTACAACTAGGTCCTTTTTAATACTAAATATCAACATAACGTCACCATCTAGGTCTTAACTCTATTTAAAAGTCATCTAATCCTCAACACTTAACTAAATTTCTAACTTATTTCTTATAGAAATTTTATAAATCATAGTTATATCCGATTTGACCAAAATTTTTATCAAATTTTATTATTTGAGTCTTAAATCCACTCAAAAATTCTTCTACCTAATTTTTCTCAATTTAGGCTTAAGAAAATTTTTATTTTTAATTATTATTATTCAATTAATTAAACAACCTTAAAGGTGGGGGTTTACAAACAAGGTATTACTAACAACAAATATGGAACATCATAAACATGATCATACTAAAGTAAATGACAGAATATGATCATAAGAGTGCCATTAACCAAAGATGTTATATCATTTTAATTAATATATCATCATCTATCCATTCTACACCTAAGGCAACCGGCCTATGTTCAAGGTAAATCCCTCGTCAGAGATTACCCCAAACACGTTAGTGTTAACTCTATGTCTCTGTCCTATATGCCTGTACACTGATGTTGGCAGAAGGAGTTGGTGATCATGGCACCCCTTCTAACATAAACACAGCACCATTACAACACTGTAATTCTGCCCCATGGTAGGATCACCGTACCCATAACAAATCACATCCATCTCCAGCCTAGCAAGCTGAGATCCACTGAATACGATACCAATGAACCTGGACTGCTCAGGGACCCACATTTGTTGAGCATGCCAGTGTCAATCAGGTTCCCTAGCCTCGGTAGCGCATGAGACGATATTGTTCTTAGTACACCCTCTATCCTGTGTAACACAATTAAATTTAAGTTCTGCATCGCAGTGAGATCTCGGCTACACTAAGGTATTAGTGACTTAGGTCAACAGAACATGCATCTCTACCTTACTAGCACATGGCTCCTCACCGTATGTTGGCACATACTAGTCTAAGAACCACACATCTTCTCCTAAGTTACATAACCTTAAGATATCCAGGGTTCTTATTCATATAATAATTTAGATCACTTTAGGTGTTTATCATAACATGAACCTAAAGTATCTCAAGTTTTGTCTCGTGTCTACATGTTCCATGATCTTGCTAAGTGTCTCTACATCTCTAGCAACATGGACATATTACACAATCAACATGACATGAGCGTAAAAATATCAATAGCATGCGTGTAATAGCATCATACATATACCAACATCATATAACCTTCAAACTCATAATCAAGAGCATGCATATTATAGCATCACACATGAACTAGCATGATATAATTTTCAAACTTATATCAAGAGCATGTATACAGTACCAACATGCATAAACTAATATGATATAACTTTCAATAATTCACATGCTAATTAAATATGTAACAAAGTAGATGTATCACTTATTAGCATGTACCTAAAGTGTCTCAATTTATAACTCATGTCAACATGTTTCATGTTCTTACTAGGTATTCCTTCAACTCTAGAAACATGAACATATTCAATCATCAATATAACATGAGTATGAATATTCAATAGCATGCAAATAACAGCAGCATACATCTCTAGCATGATTCAAGTTTCAACTCACATCAACAACATGCATACATTAGCATTTTACAGAAACTAGCATGGTATACTTTCAAGCTCACAATAACCCACATGCTAAATAAGTATGTAACGAAGTAATTATATTACTTATCAGGAGGTACAATAATTAAAAATGACCTTTAGGACTCAGCATCTATAGTAGGCAAAATTAAATTTTAAACCATAAACCCTCACCTAAATCTCAAGTAGATCTTTAAACAAAAATCTCAGCTTGGCCGTGATCCTTAAGAACAAGCAGGCAAGGCAATCGATAACTCAAGCAAGCAATGCAATTCCTCTCTACTTCAACACCAATCACAGCTTGGTTGTGATTTGTTAAGCAATAACACAGCAACACAATCTCCTAAAATAAATTAAATACAAGTAAACAAGCATGCATAAATAACACAACTCAAACAATCATCTTAACTTCCCCCACTACTGACAACCTCACACCAAATTTCTTTTTAGTTATTTTTCTTTGTAGGTGTGAAGGAGGGCACTATCTCTTAAATAGAATCTGCAACTCCTTTCCAAGAATTTCGGACTAAATATTTATTAAATAGAAAAGGATACATGAGATTGGTGGCTTATACAAGTATTAAACTCGTGACCTTTGTGTTATTAGCACGACACTCTAACCAACTTCACTAATAGGTTAGGTAATTTTTTTTTTATAAAAAAAAATAGGGTTTACAACCCCAAACCCGTCAGTGCCAACTCTATATCTTTGTCCTACATACCTGTACACTGACGTTGGCAGAAGGAGCTGGTGATCATGACACCCCTTCTAACATAAACACAAGTACCATTACAGTGCTGTAATTTTGCCCCATGGTAGGATCACCAAACCCATAAAAACACATCCATCTCCAGCCTGGCAAGCTGAGATCCACTGAATACGATACCAATGAACCTGGAGTGCTCAGGGACCCACATCTGTTGAGCATGCTAGTGTCAATCAGGTTCCCTAGCCTCGGTAGCGCATGAGATGATATTGTTCCTAGTACACCCTCTACTCTGTGTAACACAATTAAATTTGAGTTCTGCACCGCAGTGAGATCTCGGCTACACTAAGGTATTAGTGACTTAGGTCAACAGAACGTGCATCTTTACCTTATTAGCACATGGCTCCTTACTGTATGTTGACACATACCAGTCTAAGAACCACACATCTTCTCCTAGGTTACATAACCTTAAGATGTCCAGGATTCTTATTCATTTAATAATTTAGATTACTTTAGGTGTTTATCATAATATGAACCTAAAGTATCTCAAGTTTTATCTCATGTCCACATGTTCCATATTCTTGTTAAGTGTCTCTACATCTCTAGCGACATGGACATATTATACAATCAACATGACATGAGTGTAAAAACATCAATAGCATGCGTGTAAAAGCATCATACATATACCAGCATGGTATAACCTTCAAACTCATAATCAAGAGCATGCATATTATAGCATCACACATGAACTAACATGATCAAACTTATATCAAGAGCATGTATACAGTACCAACATTCATGAACTAACATGATATAACTTTCATAATCCACATACTAATTAAATATGTAACAAAACAGATGTACCACTTATTATAATATACAATAATTAACAACTACCCTTAGGACTTAGCATCTGTAGCAGGCCAAATTAAATTGAAATCATAAACCCTCACCTGAGTCTCAAGCAGATCTTTAAACAAGAATCATAGCTTAGCCGTGATCCTTAAGAGCAAGCAAGCAAGGCAGTCAATAACTCAAGCAAGCAACACAATTCCTCTCTACTTTGACACAAATCACAGCTTGGTTGTGATTTGTCAAGCAATAACACAACAACACAATCTCCTAAAATAAATTAAATACAAGTAAACTAGCATGCATAAATAACACAACTCAAACAATCTTCTTAACTACCCCAACTACTCATAAAACACATCAAATTTTTAGTTAATTTCTTTTTAATCCATTAAATCATTTACCAATTTAAATAAATACAACCACCATAGTTATACATCATACCAACCCTAGCTACACATGTACAATATGTTTACATTTAAATTATACAGTAAGAACCCAAATTAAATTTCTATTTGCACAATTACATCATTCTAGTAATTTGATCTACTATATCACCTTAATTAATCTAAAAATAATTTTAATAGTCATGTGAAAATCCAATCACTATATATAAATCTATTAAGTCACAATTTCTACAATTTTATTAAATAACAAACTAAGTAATCTAATTACCTAATTTATTTATAATATAAAATTTATAAATTCTACAAAAATCTTAATTAAATCATTTTAATTCTGTTTAATATGAATCTAACATAATAACACCTATCAAAATATTCTAAATAATTTATTTAACACCTAAATAAACCTGAACCACCTCAATTATACCACCTTAATAGTTCAGAAAAATTCCAATTAAATCATTAAAAAAAAAACTAAGCATAAACATGCATTACAATTTATTTTAAATTTTTCTGGTATCATTTATGCACTCAAAACCCTGAACCCAAACTAAAATAATTCAAAAGGCAAGTTTAAAATATGTTAAAAAATTTAATAAATTTTTTAAGGCTCCAAACTCATCAATCAAGCCTTAGCCACTTGAACCGAATTAAATCGATCAACAAGCCGTAAAACCAGCCAACCCACAACCGAAACGTAACTAAACCGGTCGTTCACCGAACCAGACCAACACACGCGTGACGCACGTTGTTGGGCTATGCTAGGTATGGCAAGACCACAGCCCACAACCCATTGTATAGGTAAATTTGATATTCAAGATGTGAAGGAGGGCACTATTTCTTAAATAGAATCAGGATGCAACTCCTTTCCAAGAATTCCCTAACGTGGGACTAAATATTTCTTAAATAGAAAAGGATACAACTCCTTTACAAAAATTCCCTAACGTGGGACTAAATATTTCTTAAATCGAAAAAATTGCAATGATACATAAGGCCAATAGCCTATGCAAGTATTGAACTCGTGACCTTTGTGTCATTAGCACGACGCTTTAATCAACTAAGCTAATAAATCAAGTTATTTATTTTCTTTTTTGTTTCTCAAAGCAAAAGAGGGTTTATAATTCCTCTCCCCCTTAAGATTTTTGGTCCTTCAAAAATAACAACCCAACCCCTTTAAGTTTTCTAGACTTTCTGCTGCCCTTTAAGACACAAAACAACCTAAAGAATTCAGTCGATCAATTTAAATAATTTTCAAACATCTTCAAATAATTTATCAAACAAGAATACAACCAAAGTAAAGACCAAGCAAATAATTTTGGGTATGGGCCTTAATTTGGGATTCGGTCTCCCATGTACCTTCCTCTATACTATCGTTTCTTCAAAGCACTCGAACTAGAGGTACAGTCTTACCCCTCAACACTTCATCACGACTATCAACTATAGCCACTGTCCTAAGCCCACAGCTCAGATCATCTCTCAAAGCAACCGAAGGTGCAGTCAGAATGGATCTAACACATATTTCTTAAGCATCAACATATGGAATACGTTATGGATTCTATCAACGTCTACCAATAGCTGGAATTTATAAGCCACCGGCCTAGCTCTCTATAGAATCTCAGACGACCCAATATAGATCGGATGCAACTTTCCTCTCAGGTGAAACCGGAAAAAGTTCTTTCCAAGGGGGCACCTCTAGGAATACTCTGTCCCAAACCGCAATCTCTAACAGCCCTCACCGACTGTATGCATATACTCTTTTGTCTGTCCTGACCTGCCCTCAGTCTCACTCGGACCAATTTAAAAAGAAAGATAGAGTAGGCTAGTCTAGGAAAAAAATCACTGTCTTTGCTAGACAATCTAATCCCGTCAATTAATTGCTTATAGCTCGATACCCGATTATCCAACCGATACCTAAAATCACATCAAAGTCTTTTCATACCTAAAGGCATCAAATCAGCTCTTTAGCTCACATCCTAGCATCTCTAAGGGTCGATCAGCCCCCTTAGAAATACCGTGTTTACATAAGAGCTTTGTGCTCCGACATCAGTCAGAATACAAATAGGTGGACCTATTAAGATCATAGACTTTAAGTTTAACACTCAATGGAATAAAGAATACCAATTTGTCAACTAAAGGTCTCTAAATAATTCCAACATTTGCACGACACTCTAACCAACTTAACTAATAGGCTAAGTAATAAAAAAAAAATTTAAAAAGAAAATGAAAAATAGGGTTTAGAATTGTTCCTAGCACACCCTCTACCCTGGTATAATACAAACAAGTTGAGCCCTGCACCGAAGTGTGATCCCCGCTATACCGAAGTAGTAGTGACTAAGTCAATCGAACTTGCACCTCTACCATTGCTAGCACATGGCTCCTCACCACGTGTTAGCACATCCCATTCTATGAACCCAACATCGTCTCCTAGGTTATCATAAACCTAAGATGTCCAAAGTTCTTAGTTATACATCAATTTAGATCACTCTAGGTTTTAATCAAAGCATGAACCTAAAGTATTTCTAGTTTTTGTCTCATGTATCTATGTTCTATGTTCCTGCTAAATGTCTCTACATCTATAACATAACATGAACATATCAATATCTAATATAACATGAGAACTATTATATATAGCATGCATATAATAACATCATCTATCTTTTCATAGCAAAATCTATCAATAATTATCAAATCACACATGCCATTTAAATATGCAACAAGTAGACATTCAACTTATCAGCATGTATAATATGTAATAACGACACTTAGGACTCAGCATCTGTAGTAGGCCAAAATAAATTTTAAACCATAAGCCCTCACCTCAGTCTCAAAGTAGTATTAAATAAGAATTCACAGCTTGGCTGTGATTCTTAAAAGTAAGCAAGTAAACAATCAGCACAACAACTCCTTCTTACTCCAACACAAATCACAGTGTAAACCCCCACCTTTAGGTGGTTTAATAAATTAAATAAAAATAATAAAAAATAAAAATTTTCTCAAGCTTAAATTAAGAAAAATAAGGTTGAAGAATTTTTGAGTAGAATTAAGACTCAAATAATGAAATGGAAATAAATTTTGATTAAAAAGGATATATTGTGAATTACAAAATTTATAAGAACTAAGTTAGAAATTTAGTTAAGCGTTGAA
Organism: Thalia dealbata; assembly: GCA_030544415.1. Lineage (NCBI taxonomy): Eukaryota > Viridiplantae > Streptophyta > Magnoliopsida > Zingiberales > Marantaceae > Thalia > Thalia dealbata. Next base: position 15,365,613 of record CM060458.1, read on the forward strand.
GATTAGATGACTTTTAAATAGAGTTAAGACCTAGATGGTGACCTTAGGTTGATATTTGGTATTAAACAGGACCTAGTTGTAATTTATTAAAATTTATGGGGTCCTAGTTAGAATTTTACTTAAAATGGAGGGACTTAGTTAAGATTTAATGTAGTCGAGGGGGCGAAATGAATAAATTGACAGATCGCATGCTTTCCACGTGATTGGACCGGACCGGTTTAACAGAGTCGGCTCGGCCCGGTCAGATCGGGTTTCAACGAACCGATCCCCACGATTAAATCCCTCTCAAATCCCTAACTTTCCCCCAAATTCGTCCTCCCATCCCCCTTCGCACGCGCTCGACGCCGACCCCTCTCCTTCTCCTCATTCGATCCACCGGCGACAAGCTGCCGACCCCTCCGTCGCGCGTCCTCCTCCGACGTCTCCTTCCTCCCTCAGCGGCCGACGACCTCGCATTACAGGGAACCATCACCTCTGCGTCTCTCTCGAGCTCTCCTCCTCCTTCGCTCGCGCCGCTGGTCTTCCCCTTTGCTCTCCCGCTCCAGATCCGGCGACGGCGAACCCTCCGTTCGACCTCGCCCCTCCGTCGGTCGCGGACGATCCGCGTCCTCCTCTCCTATGCGGATTGAAGCTTGGTGGTTGTTCGTCCCCTTCGCATGCTGTCGCTCTGGATAATAGAGGCAACGAAGTGCCGACGCTTTGAGGTTCCGTCGCACCATTTTATTTATGTTTGAACCCTAAGTTAATCACATTGAATCTTTTTTTTTGAATGAATGTGACTACTGATTTATTTGAGATGGTGGGTGTTGGATGAACATTGAGTGCTAGATGGTGGTGGGTGTTGGATGAACATTGAATCTTTTTGTGCTAGATGGTGGTGTGCACTAGATTGGTAGATTGGTTGAAATCATGCTATCTCCCCCCAATTCACTAAAATCATGCTAACTTCCTGATTTTCTGTAAACCCCCACCTTCAAAAATCGTATTTTAAAAAAAAAAAAAATTCGGTCCAAGTGAACCGGCCCGACACGGTCCGAAGGGCCGGCGCGAGCGAGAAGAGCCGAGGGCTCTTCCCCCTCGCGAAGTGCCCCTTCTTCTCCTCTTCTTCTTCTTCTTCTTCTTCGCCTTCTTCCTCGTCTCCCTCACCCGCAGCAGGGCACGCCGGTGGCCCCTCCCTTTTCGACGCCGTCCGCTGCCGTCATTCGTCGGCAGCCGCCCGACTCCGTCGCCCCTCGTGCGCCACTCCCCAGCAGAAATGGGAGCTCGGCGACGGCTCCCTCATTTTCGCGACCACCCGCAGTAGAGCATCCGTAGATCGTCGCCGCTCGCTCTTCGCGTCCGCCGTCCGCAGCCTCCTCGCCGCTGCCCATTTCCGCAACGACGAGGGGAGCTCGGCGGAGGTCCCTTGCAGCCGCGCGACCCCCTTTCCATCCCCTGTTTTCCTCCCCTTCGAGGGAGTAGTCGCAGCCGCCCGTCGCCCGTCCTCCGCGCCCACCGACTGCCAATCGCTGCCGCCGTCCGCAGCCGACGTTGCCGCCCATTCCTCTCCACTGCGACGAGGAGCTTTCGGCGGAGACGAGGAGGGATCGAGTGCAGCCGCGCGACCCTTGCCGCTGCATTTCCCCTCTTCGCGTATGCTGCAAATTGTCCGTCGTCCGTCCGCCATTCCACGCGCCGACCGACGGCGCCTCGCTCCTTGCTGCAAGGGCTCGGTTGCTCGCCCTCTCCGCGAGCTCGAGAGCCCACGTCTGCCCCAACGCAGACGGAGCAGGCGACGATTTCGTCGCCGTCGCCTGTTCGACCCGCAAAACCACCGGCGAGGAGTGGAGTTGCGATTCCACTCCCCTCGTCGGCGAATCTTCCCTCTCCGCCTCCCCTGAGTGATTTCGAGGTGAGCCGCCACTCTTCCCCCCTGTTATTGGGCGGTTTCGCCCTCCGGCAAAGCGACGCCACGAAGAAAGGCTCGTTTAGGCATTGATGGCCGAATTTTTCGCAGGCCGTCGTCGGTCCCCACGCGTGCAAAGGCTTGCGGAGCTCGTCGCCTAGTTGGTCGGAGGTTTCGCGAGCTCCGGCGAGGTAGCGGCTAGGGTTCTGGCGGCGGTGCTACTATTCCGGCGGTGAATAGTTATTCCGACGGTGAATAGTGATTCCGACTAAGGTAGCTTTATTTTTCTCCAATCGCGATTAGTGATTAATTAAGCATGTTTAGTTGCAATTAAACACGTTTAGGATAAATTAGTGTTGTTGAAATGCTTAGATTAATTTAAACATGCTTAGTGTTAATTAATCAAGTTTAGTGGATTAATTAAGCATGATAAATTAAGTTAAGTAAAATTTATGATTTAATTGAGTAGAGTTAGTGAATGGGTTGAGTTGAACCAGATTGGAGTTAGTTGGGTTGAATTCGAGTTAAGTTTGGATTCGGGTTGAGTTAGTTGAGGTGAGCTAAATCAATTAAATTGAAGCTGAGTCGAACCAAATTAATTTGAACCGGACTCAAGTCGGACTCAGATTTAGATGGGTTGGAGCTTACTTGATCGAACCGAACTGGCTAGGCTTGGGTCAGACTTAAGTTAAGTCGAATGAATAGTGATTGGGTCCACCGCGTTGGCCGGGTCAACAACGTTGACCGAGTCCACCGCGTTGATCGGGTCAACAGCATTGACCGGGTCCACCGCGTTGACCGGGTCCACCGTGTTCACCGGGTCCACCGCGTTGACCTGCTCAACTGTTGACCGTTGACCAGTCAAAATAATAATAAAATAATAAAAAATAAAAAATAATAATAAAATAATAAAAATAACAATAACAATAAAAATAATTTAACTTTTCATGAGTATGATTAGGTGACTTGGGCGAGATGAGGGATTTAAATGGATAAATTTGATAGAATTTATCTAAGCTTAACTAAGTTAATTTAATTTGTAAAATAGAAATTTGGTTAATTAGTATTTGAATGATTAGGTTAGATTGATAAATTAATAATTGATTTACTTTAGGGAAAAAGTAATTAAATTTGATTTTAAATAATTGTGTTAATTAGGATTATCGCGGGTACGTGATCCGAGTAGTTCGACGGAGTGATTCATAGTTACGCGAGTTGATTCTGAAGACCGGATCGCTAACCCAGGTGCATTGGTTCTCCGATGTAGGATTTGTTCAAGCTAGGGAATTCCCGCTGGGATCTTCTTAGGAACAATTCCTGGATGTCTTAAATATAATAAAATATTATGTTTGATAAGATTTGATTATCCGCATGTTAGTTTAATTTATTTTTGTCTAACATGCATGATATAGCATGATTTTCTACTATGTTTTTAATATGTCGTTATATCTGTCCTGCATGATATATAATATTTTATTATTATTTTATCTATGTTATGATTGCACAACTACCATGCAGATATAGATAAGAATAATGACTTGTTAGAAACTATTAGGAGACATCACTAGAAGTTCGATAGGAAGGGGTACTGCTTGCATACCTCGTTTGACCACTACGTACCGCCGATGGTCAGAATGGTGATGCTCCAGCACATACCACTCCCGAGGCTACATGTAGCTTAGATACTGGGAGCTGGTTGGGAAATGGGCCAGATAAACTCCAAGGTCGGATAGACCAGATAGCGGAGTGGTCCATACCCGGATACTATTACCCGCACGAGTGACGGTTGGGCATCACCGTGATAGTCCTGATATGGCTAGCGGGGATGAACCTTCCAACAAATTAGCAAAAATGTGGTCGAGGTACCTCAAACCCATTGTGCGGATTGACGGTCAACTCGGCCAACATTGATCGCTGTTGAGTTGGGACGGGGATTCTCTCAAGCCTTGGATAGTGGATCCGTAGACCACACAGCTGTCATCCTAGACGTTCTGCAGACGGTCGGAAGAGTAGTCCGGATCCTAGGGTTATTATGATTTCGGTTAACCGTGACCGATGATATATTATGTTGAGGTGACCCTATCTACGAGCAGTGTGTAGCGCTACACAAAATGTCGTTGCCCTTACGGAGACCGGGGAGGAAGTAGGGGCGCGATGTTTCGCTGGGACGGGGCGTAGGGTGCGACTGGCGAAACAGTGGAGAGAGATATACGGTCATCCAATCTCTTCGCCATCATTAGTGCAGCGGGCCTAGGTAGAGACATAGAAGGACACTGCACTGATGGTCTTAAGGGAAGTCCCCGACGGGGGAATTTCACTAGAGACAGCTTAGGTAACATCTAATGTTATACATTTTGTATATACTTACCCTGTTATTTAAATTTACGATATGCCTCACATGTATCATATGAAAATGACAAATAAATAAACCAATGGCATCCTAGAATACTCCTCCTAGCCTTTGATTTCTTTATTCGGTAGAGCCGTAATTTCGCACTAGGCCGCAAGGCTGAGCACACCACTTTTCCCCGTGTGTGCAGGTTATTAGTTGACAGATCGAGATAGTAAATGAAGATGGATCCACCGACGGATTTATTTTTCTTTATCGTTACCGTTTATCATAGAATTGTAGTAGGTTTATCGGGACTGTGTTAGGAATATTGAGTTCGATTAATTATTTGTAAATTCTGCTGTGTAAATGATGTATTGGATGATATGTATCACTTGATGCCTTGTATGGGTCTGTTGGGCCCATACGGCGGTTGTCACGTGCCTGACAGTAGGGTCGGGGCGTGACAATTAAAGTAGTATCAGAGCTTAGGTTTAAAGGCCTGATCATTAAAGTGATATGAGAACCTAGGTTTGGACAACCTATGAGATTAAGTTAAGTTTGAGGTTTTAAGGATTTAGATAACAGTCCCGATATAATATAGGATAAAGTGCGAGTCGGAAATATAGTAGTATATTTCCTTAACGATGAGTTTTTACTCAGACGACAGTTGATCGCTGTGATTAAAATTTTTTTTCTTAAGTCGATAACTGTCGTAATATAAAGATAGTAAATCTACTATCTTCAGATAGTAAATATGGATACCATCTCCACCGCATTGGAGAAGAGATAGAAACTTAGATCAATAGGCTCAGATCTACGATCAAGTTTCATTTTTAAATGATCAAGTAAATTTATCCATAATCATACTCTAGGTTACCTTGTTGGGTGCATTATAATTACCTCTTATACCAACATAGGTAGCTATCATCACTTTGATCTTAAGAGTATTGATATCAAAATATTCCATGTTATATCTTTATCATACTATTTGTATCTCATGACCCAGTTGAGATACTGAGTTTGAATGAATCTATCAATATTTGATTTTATCCGCTCTGATTTGAGCACGTGCTTCTGAGTTGGACTCGTGACATAGAAGCACTAGATATACTCCCACACCTGTACTCTCATGCTAGATAGCTGAGGTATCAGGTAGTCTATCAGGATCATTAAATTGTGGATTATCTATAGATCTTACCATCAGTTCATATGTTACAATCTAGTTAAACAATTAGTACATTATCATATCATTCTATGGACCTTCCTACTTTAGTTAGCACGTGTGTTATTATTACAACATTTGAGCACGTGTGATATCGTTTAACTTTTGCTGATATGGCAGGTTATAATTATCTTATCAGATTGTGAAATCTGATGATATGATCATATTGACTATCGCGGGTATAAATGATTTCTACAAAGTTGAAATCTTGAATCATAGGTTAAATTCATGATCAATTTGGAGATATGGAAATCCAAGTAAATTATCTCCGGTTATACACATTTTACATCTTTATTTTGATCATGAGAATTTTCCATATAAATATTTACCTTAATTATTTCCTAGATCTTGGAAATAACTGATATTGAACGTCCATATGAGATCTGGATCATATAATTTATATCAGAATTTATCTACGTAAGACCACTAAGCTTAAAGAAAGATCTACTGATATTTTAAGCTGGCTTACGTATGAGTTAATTTTCTTTGAACCTAACTCCTACTCGGATCTCTTAGATGGACTTCATTCCAGATTCATAAATTTGTTGTGGATGGATCTGTATCAAATGATTTGAAATCATCTATGACCTTACTTCCATTTGAGTAACTATTGATATATATATAAATCTTATGTGTATATGTTGATCATTTTTTATCATCATCATGATTTTTAAGTTGCAACTAGAAGTTGACCGCCATCAATTATCATATTAGTGTCAACTCCCAACACTTGCAACTCTATGTATAGTATTTGTAGCTTTCTACCTATACTATTTTTGCAGCTCTACACCCTATCTGCAACTCCATTTCACAAATTCAGCTGGCGTATATTGCATGACATTTCTAGTTGTGCATGCTACAGCCTTCTTCATTTTCTGAGTTCTGTAGCTTCGATGCTCACTTGTTATATTTCTGTAGCTTCATTTTTGCCGCTCAGCTTTACCGCTTGTTTCATTTTACATTTCTACAACTTTGATATTTTACATTCATTTCAGTTTATCTGTAGTCATGTGGACTGACTTCCTAAATGTAAATTCTTCTATTGTTTCTCCCTTCATTTCATATTTCGATGCGTCAATACAGTTGGTATAGCTGTCATCAGCATACCACTTACACTCTTGCATCACTACATCCATAAAGCTTCCTACACTTTTTAAGCAATTCACTCTATCATATTTCTCTTTGTTGAGCTGGGAGCATCTTCCTTGGTACCAGCATTCTATGCACTCAATGCAGCTGTTTCCTGCTATTTTCTTCTATCTATCAGTTTCTTTTTGGAGCTTGAGCAGCTTTCACTTATTTTGTGTTTCCTATATATGGCCAACTTATTAACCAAGCAGATTTCTTTTATCTGCTTCTTTTAATTCTGCTTAATGGCCTTTCTGAACGCAATTCTGTCGAATATTTCTGCAATTTTCTTTGCAGTCATTTGCTCGGTCATTTTCTGCAGTTTGCAGTTCCCTTCTTGCGAAGCTACTTCTTTTGTCAATTCTATCTATCGTTGATAGATTTCCTTACTCCTTTTTATTTTTGTAGCTTCATCAGCTTAGCTCAGTTCTTCACTTAGTATTTTTGCAGCTCGGATTCCTATATTTTCATCAGTATTGTTATATATATACCCGGTCTTTCTCTGCAGTCTTATTCAATCAATGCAGTTGGCAGTATTTCTATATCTGCAACTCATATTTCAACTACCTGCAGATTTTGGGGTAACTTTGCTTCTGTACTTCTTTTGATTTCTCCTTTAATTTCTGGATGCTGCAGTTTTCTTGGCACCTCTAGCACCTGTTGATATCCTTAGTAGCTACACGTATTATAACATCTCTTACTCCATTATGATCATATTATAGTTCAGAGATATCTGATCCTGATCTAAACTGAACCACTAAAGGTTGTCTGTATGTTAGTGTAAAAGGGACTCCCTAGTATATCTACCATCTAGTTTTGTCAGTAAATTGCTTCACCAACGAACAGGTTATCTCAAATGATCTTAATAATCTATTATGGTGAAGTTTGATCTACTCATCTAGTGCTCATTCAGTACCTCTAGTAGACTGCTATCATACTAAGCAATTGTTTGACACTTTACTAAGCAATTGCTTTCTACCACGTACTAGGATACGCCTCTTGTTGTTGGATAATATGGATGCTCGTGAGGATCCCAAATGTGACTACAATGATCCACAGTGTAGTGACACCTAAAGTGGATCGCTATATCATGATATATGTTATGTTGTCACGTGGGTCATTTAGATGAGCTACCATAAATTGCAGACGTCGTATCTTAGTACCAATGAGTTTATGATAACTAAAGTGGTACCACCTTGGAAAGGGGTTACTACTTTAAAGGAAATATAAAGGATCTACTTATTTATCATCTATCATGATTCGAGGAAGGGATCCCCTATTCTGGTTATTTTTGGTGGACCAAAAAATTTTTAAGGGGCGGAGTACTTGTAAACCCCCACCTTCAAAAATCATATTTAAAAAAAAAATAATTTCTAGTCCGGTTCAATTGAACCGGCCAGCTGGCCGGTCCAAGTGAACCGGCCCGACCGGGTCCGAAGGGCCGGCATGAGCGAGAAGAGCCGAGGGCTCTTCCCCCTCGCGAAGCGCCCCTTCTTCTCCTCTTCTTCTTCTTCTTCTTCTTCGCCTTCTTCCCCGTCTCCCTCACCCGCAGCAGGGCACGCCGGCGGCCCCTCCCATTTCGACGCCGTCCGCTGCCGTCGTTCGTCGGCAGCCGCCCGACTCTGTCGCCCCTCGTGCGCCACTCCCCAGCAGAAATGGGAGCTCGGCGACGACTCCCTCGTTTTCGCGACCACCCGCAGCAGAGCATCCGTAGATCGTTGCCTCTCGTCCTTCGCGTCCGCCGTCCGCAGCCTCCTCGCTGCTGCCCATTTCCGCCACGACGAGGGGAGCTTGGCGGAGGTCCCTTGCAGCCGCGCGACCCCCTTTCCATCCCCTGTTTTCCTCCCCTTCGAGGGAGTAGTCGCAGCCGCCCGTCGCCCGTCCTCCGCGCCCACCGACTGCCAATCGCTGCCGCCGTCCGCAGCCGACGTCGCCGCCCATTCCTCTCCACTGCGACGAGGAGCTTTCGACGGAGACGAGGAGGGATCGAGTGCAGCCGTGCGACCCTTGCCGCTGCATTTCCCCTCTTCGCGTATGCTGCAAATTATCCATCGTCCGTCCGCCATTCCATGCGCCGACCGACGACGCCTCGCTCCTTGCTGCAAGGGCTCGGTTGCTCGCCCTCTCCGCGAGCTCGAGAGCCCACGTCTGCCCCAACGCAGACGCAGCAGGCAACGATTTCGTCGCCGTCGCCTGTTGGACCCGCAACACCACCGGCGAGGAGTGGAGTTGCGATTCCACTCCCCTCGCCGGCGAATCTTCCCTCTCCGCCTCCCCTGAGTGATTTCGAGGGGAGCCGCTACTCTTCCCCCCTGTTATTGGGCGGTTTCGCCCTCCGACGAACTCGCCCTAGAGTTCGCCGGCGACGCCACGAAGAAAGGCTCGTTTAGGCATTGATGGCCGGATTTTTCGCAGGCCGTCGTCGGTCCCCACGCGTGCAAAGGCTTGCAGAGCTCGTCGCCTAGTTGGCCGGAGGTTTCGCGAGCTCCGGCGAGGTGGCGGCTAGGGTTCCGGCGGCGGTGCTACTATTCCGGCGGTGAATAGTGATTTCGATGGTGAATAGTTATTCCGGCTAAGGTAGCTTTATTTTTCTCCAATCGCGATTAGTGATTAATTAAGCATGTTTAGTTGCAATTAAACACGTTTAGGATAAATTAGTGTTGTTGAAATGCTTAGATTAATTTAAACATGCTTAGTGTTAATTAATCAAGTTTAGTGGATTAATTAAGCATGATAAATTAAGTTAAGTAAAATTTATGATTTAATTGAGTAGAGTTAGTGAATGGGTTGAGTTGAACTAGATTGGAGTTAGTTGGGTTGAATTCGAGTTAAGTTTGGATTCGGGTTAAGTTAGTTGAGGTGAGCTAAATCAATTAAATTGAAGCTGAGTCGAACCAAATTAATTTGAACCGGGCTCGAGTTGGACTCGGATTTAGATGGGTTGGAGCTGACTTGATCGAACCGAACTGGCTAGGCTTGGGTCAGACTTAAGTTAAGCCGAATGAATAGTGATTGGGTCCACCGCGTTTGCCGGGTCAACAGCGTTGACCGAGTCCACCGCGTTGATCGGGTCAACAGCATTGACCGTGTCCACCGCATTGACCGGGTCCACCGCGTTGACCGGGTCAACTGTTGACCGTTGACCAGTCAAAATAATAATAATAAAATAATAAAAATAAAAATAACAATAAAAATAATTTAACTTTTCATGAGTATGATTAGGTGACTTGGGCGAGATGAGGGGTTTAAATGGATAAATTTGATAGAATTTATCTAAGCTTAACTAAGTTAATTTAATTTGTAAAATAGAAATTTGGTTAATTTGTATTTGAATGATTAGGTTAGATTGATAAATTAATAATTGATTTACTTTAGGGAAAAAAGAATTAAATTTGATTTTAAATAATTGTGTTAATTAGGATTATCGCGGGTACGTGATCCGAGTAGTTCGACGGAGTGATTCGTTGTTACGTGGGTTGATTCTGAAGACCGGATCGCTAACCCAGGTGCGTTGGTTCTCCGATGTAGGAATTGTTCAAGCTAGGGAATTCCCGCTGGGGTCTTAGGAACAATTCCTGGATGTCTTAAATATAATAAAATATTATGTTTGATAAGATTTGATTGTCCGCATGTTAGTTTAATTTATTTTTGTCTAACATGCATGATATAGCATGATTTCCTGCTAAGTTTTTAATATATCGTTATATCTGTCGTGCATGATATATAATATTTTATTATTATTTTATCTATGTTATGATAGCACAACTACCATGCAGATATAGATAAGAATAATGACATGTTAGAAACTATTAGGAGACATCACTAGAAGTTCGATAGGAAGGGGTACTGCTTGCATACCTAGTTTGACCACTTCGTACCACCGATGGTCAGAATGGTGATGCTCCACCACATACCACTCCCGAGGCTACATGTAGCTTAGATACTGGGAGCTGGTTGGGAAATGGGCTAGATAAGTGAGAGTCACCAGATATGTGACATTTCCAAAATAGAAAGTGAGAGTCATCAACCCAAAATGAGAGAAAAGAAAGAAAATGTCACGCCCCGACCCTACTGTCGGGCACGTGGCAACCGCTGTATGAGCCCAACAGACCCATACAAGGCATCTAGTGATACATATTATCCAATACATCATTTACGCAGCGAAATTTACAAATAATTCATCTAACTCAATATTCCTAACACAGTCCCGATAAACCTACTACAATTCTATGATAAACGGTAATGATAAAGAAAAATAAATCCGTCGGTGGATCCATCTTCATTTACTATCTCGATCTGTCAACTAATAACCTGCACACACGGGGAAAAGTGGTGTGCTCAGCCTTGCGGCCTAGTGCGAAATTACGGCTCTACCGAATAAAGAAATCAAAGGCTAGGAGGAGTATTCTAGGATGCCCTTGGTTTATTTATTTGTCATTTTCATATGATACATGTGAGGCATATCGTAAATTTAAATAACAGGGTAAGTATATACAAAATGTGTAACACTAGATGTCACCTAAGCTGTCTCTAGTAACTATGTCATCAATATCACCGGAATGTCATCTACGGTGTACTATGTTTATCAATCTCAAGACTCGGGCCGCCAGCCTATGCTTAGTGAAATTCTCTCGTCGGGGACTTCCCTTAAGCCCATCAGTGCGGTGTCCTTCTATGTCTCTACCTAGGCTCGCTGCACTGATGTTGGCGGAGAGATCGGGTGACCGTATATCTCTCTCCACTGTTTCGCCAGTCGCACCCTACGCCTCGTCCCAGCGAAACATCGCGCCCCTACTTCTTCCCCGGTCTCCGTAAGGGCAACGACATTCTGTGTAGCGCTACACACTACCCGTAGGCAGGGTCACCTCAACATAATATATCATCGGTCACGGCTAACTGAAATCATAATAACCCTAGGATCCGGACTACTCATCCGACCGTCTACAGAACGTCTAGGATGATAGCCGTGTGGTCTACGGATCCACTGTCCAAGGCTTGAGAGAATCCCCGTCCCAACTCAAAAGCGATCAATGTTGGCCGAGTTGACCATCAATCTGCACAATGGGTTTGAGGTACCTCGACCACATTTTTGCTAATTTGTTGGAAGGTTCATCCCCGCTAGCCATATCAGGACTATCACGGTGATGCCCAACCGTCACTCGTGTGGGTAATAGTATCCGGGTATGGACCACTCCGCTATCTGGTCTATCCGACCTTAGAGTTTATCTGGCCCATTTTCCAACCAACTCCCAGTATCTAAGCTACATGTAGCCTCGGGAGTGGTATGTGTTGGAGCATCACCATTCTGACCATCGGCGGTACGCAGTGGTCAAACGAGGTATGCAAGCAGTACCCCTTCCTATCGAACTTCTAGTGATGTCTCCTAATAGTTTCTAACATATCATTATTCTTATCTATATCTGCATGGTAGTTGTGCTACCATAACATAAATAAAATATTAATAAAATATTATATATCATGCAGGACAGATATAACGACATATTAAAAACTTAGCAGGAAATCATGCTATATCATGCATGTTAAACAAAAATAATTTAAACTAACATGCGGACAATCAAATCTTATCAAACATAATATTTTATTATATTTAAGACATCCAGGAATTGTTCCTAAGAAGATCCCAGCGGGAATTCCCTTGCTTGAATAAATCCTACATCGGAGAACCAAATCACCTGGGTTAGCGATCCGGTCTTCAGAATCAACCCGCGTAACAACGAATCACTCCGTCGAACTAAATTTCTATTTTACAAATTAAATTAACTTAGTTAAGCTTAGATAAATTCTATCAAATTTATCCATTTAAACCCCTCATCTAGCCCAAGTTACCTAAGGGCCCAAATAACACTCATCAATACTTAATTAAATCAATTAAACATTAATTAGCTATTTTAAATCACCTAATCATACTCATGAAAAGTTAAATTATTTTTATTTTTATTATTTTATTATTATTTTTATTATTATTTTGACTGGTCAACGGTCAACAGTTGACCCGGTCAACGCGGTGGACCCGGTGAACACGGTGGACCCGGTGAACACGGTGGACCCGATCAACGCTGTTGACCCGGCCAACGCGGTGGACTCGGTCAACACTGTTGACCCGGCCAACGCGGTGGACCCAATCACTATTCATTTGGCTTAACTTGAGTCTGACCCAAGCCTAGCCAGTTCGGTTCGATCGAGTCAGCTCCAACCTATCTAAATCCGAGTCCGACTCGAGTTCGGTTCAAATTAATTTGGTTCGACTTAGGTTCAATTTAATTGATTCAGCTCACCTCAACTACACTCAATCCGAACCTAAACTTAACTCGAATTCAATCCAACTAACTTCAATCCGGTTCAACTCAACCCATTCACTAACTCTACTTAATTAAATCATAAATTTTTACTTAACTTAATTTATCATGCTTAATTAATCTACTAAACTTGGTTAATTAACATTAAGCATGTTTAAATTAATCTAAGCATTCAACAACACTAATTCATCCTAAACGTGTTTAATTAAGACTAAACATGCTTAATTAATCACTAATCGCGATTAGGGAAAAATAAAGCTACCTTAGCCAGAATCACTATTCACCGTCGGAACCCTAGCCGCCACCTCGTCGGAGCTCGCGAAACCTCCGAACAACTAGACGACGAGCTCCGCAAGCCTTCGCACGCGTGGGAATCGACGACGACCTGCGCAAAATCTAGCCATCAACGCCCTAACGATCCAAATTTTTGGCGTCGCCGGCGAACTTTAGGGCAAGTTCGCCGGAGGGCGTAATCGCCCGTTCACAGAGGAGAAACGGAGCTCCTAACCTTGCGTTCGCGTGGGGAAGATGGGGAGGAAGCTTCGGCCGGCGAGGCGGGCGGAATCGAGGCTCCACCGCTCGCCGGTGGTACTGTGTTCGAGCGAGCAGCGGCGGCGGAAATTACTGCCTGCTGCGTTGCCGTCAAGGGTCGACGGCAGCTCCCGAGGGTGCAGCGGGGGCGAGCGTCGCCAACCGCAGCGGGGGAGACGTCACCCGGCGATCTAGGCGGGATTGTGGCGGACGCAGCCGGCGGATGGCTGCGGACGCGAAGAAGAGGAGATGCAGGGGAAACGGGGGAAGAAGAGGGGCGTGGCCGCAGGACCTCCGCCGCGCTCTCCTTGCCACGGCGGGGATCTAAGGAGGTCGAACGATGGCGGACGCTGGTGACGGGCGACGGGCGGCGGGTGCCTGCATTCGCCCTGCTGCGGTCGAAGAGGAGGTGGGCATCGCGAAAGCGAGGGAGGCAGGCGACGGAGTCGGGCGGCTGCCGACGAACGACGGCAGCGGACGGAGTCGAATGGGAGGGGCCGCCGGCGTGCCCTGCTGCGGATGAGGGAGACGGGGAAGAAGGCGAAGAAGAAGAAGAAGAAGAAGAAAAGGAAGAAAAAGAGGAGAAGAAGAAGAAGGGGCGAGCGCGAGTGGGAAGAGCCCTCGCTCGCGTCGGCCCATCAGACCGGGTCGGGCCAGTTCACTCGGACCGGCCAGCTGGCCGGTTCAGTTGAACCGGACCGATTAAAAAAAAATATTTTTTTTAAATAATAATTTTTATTAAGGTGGGGGTTTACAAGGGCACGTGGCAACCGCCGTATGAGCCCAACTGACCCATACAAGACATCAAAATGATACATACAATCCATACATATCATTTACATAGCGGAATATACAATCAAATCATCTATGCAACTCTACTAACACAGTCCCGATAGACCTACTATAATTCTATGATAATTTTATCGATAAATAAAAATAAATCCATCGATAGACTCATCTTCACCCACCATCTCGATCAATCATCTAACATACCTGTATACACGGGGAAAAGTGGTGTGCTCAGCCTTGCGGCCTAATACAAAATTATGGCTCGAAATCGTAGATAGGAAATCAAACACTAAGAGGAAGTACTAGGATGCCTTTGGGTTTATTAATTATCAGTTATTACTTTTTAAGGTGAATAATATTATCAACAATATTAAGTTCTAATCGGTAGTATAAGTCTGTATATGTTCTTAATTATCATCTATATCGAACAACATGTCTGTTGCTAGTATATGTCATCTATGCTAAATCATATGTCTGAATCTCTAGTGTATATCAACTAAAAGTATTATTATCTTTATGTTAAGTGCCTCGGGCCGCCAGCCTATGCTCAGGGGATATCCTGATCAGGGATTCCCAAAAGTCCATCCGTGCCGTAAATGTCTAGGTCTCTACCTATGCCCGCTGCACGGATGTTGGCCGAGAGATCGGGTGACCGTGTGTCTCTCTCTACTGTCCCACTGGTCGATCCCTACACCCCCTCCCAGTGAAACCCGTTGTGCCTATACCTTTCCCCTTGGAATCCCAGTACAGGTCACAACATCTTCGTGTAGCGCTACACAACTGTCCGTCGACAAGGTCACCTCAATTAATATGTCCTCGGCCACGGCTAGCCGAATTAAGTAATAACCCTAAGATCCGGACTAATCATCAGATCGTCTGCAGAACGTCTGGAATAATAGCCGTGTGGTCTACGGATCCACTGTCCCAGGCTTTACGAGAATTCACCTCTCCGATTCAATAGCAGTTGATGTTGGCCGAGTTGAGCTTGTCCGCACAATGGGCTGTGGCTAACTCGACTACATGCCTGCTAAATCCTTGGAAAGGTTCATCCCCGCTGGCCACTCCGAGACTATCACGGTGATGCTCAATGTCACGCGTTCAGGTAATTGTATCCGAGTATGGACTTACTCCGTTTTCTGGTCTATCTTGACCTTGGAGTTAGTCTAGCCTAATTCCCAACCAACTCCTAGTATCTAAGTTGTTTGTAGCCCCAAGAGTGGTAATAGTGAGTGAACATCACTATTCGAACATTAAGGGTTCGATTTATCATCTAGGGTGTGTTACTAATACACCCTCACAATTTGTGATCTAGTGATGTTCCTAGGAGGTGATAGTATCATATGTTACCTATATCTCTATCTAAACTAGAGTATCAGGTAATTATTCTTGATACTACCTCCTATGTAGTGATTTAACTTTAGAATCCATATTTTATCTTCTTTTGCAAGGTATTAGCATATCATATAACACCAAGAAAAAATAAAGCAATATGTAAAAGAATTTAATAAAGCATGTTAAACATCAGACAATATACCCATGGCATATAATTCATGCTACATAAATAATGTTATTCTAGCATGCATGTTATCACATATTTAGCAAACATAGCATTTTATTATTTTCAAGGCATCCAAGACTTTCTTAATAAAATCTTTCTAAGATTTTCCTTAAGTTGAATTAGATCCTACTGCGATGAACGAATGCACCTTTATCGGAATTCGAGCTTTAGATACAACCGAATTAAATCTCCCAGACAATAGTAATAAGTAGCTCCCAAATCAGAATAATATCCCTAAAATAATAAAGATTTTATTTTAAATATAAAATATTTTTAATTTTATATGATAAAAATTATTTACTCACTAATGACTCAACTTATATGATTAATTTAGCTTCATCCAAAATAATTAACCCACTTCCAACTACTAGGCCTATCTTTATGCTCAAGCCTAATACTTTAAATCCTTAGTCCTCTTTCATCACCTCCAATTTATTAGAATAGTCAAATTCTCAAATCAAACCTAATTAAATTTTCAAATCCAAATCAATAGAGAATCCAAGCTAATTATTCCCTTAACGTAATCTAACATCATAACATCATCACTAGCAAACTAACATTCAACAATCCTTCCCTTGGTGTCAACCTTCATTCGATTGAGATGGCCCTTGAATCGCACCCGAGATCAGCAAGGAATCGTCGAGCACAAGAGTCTCAGTCGATAGTGTCGTTGAAGAACCCAGGTTCGTCGGATCGACAACTGTATGGGCATCGCACAAATGAGGGAGATGAGGTGATGTGGAAGACGCAGCTAATGCTGCCGATGCAAATCTGGGTACGACGCACGCGTGAGATCGATTTGGGGGCAAGGATTAGGGTTGCGAGGGTTTAGCTCCACAGGCATCGGTTTGGGCGGGCCGGTTTAGTTAAACCGGTTCGGTTCAAGCGGGCGGCTTAGTTAGGCCGGTCATGTGAGGAGCATGTGACTAGTGAACTTATGCAGTTCACCCCCTCGAGTCTATTGAATCTCAACTAAGTTTTTCTATTTTTAATAAAATTCTAACTAGGTCCCTATAAATTTTAATAAATTAGCACTACATCCTTTTTAATCCAAAAATTAACCTAATGTCACCATTTTGAACCTAACCCAATCTAAAAGTTCTCAAACCCTCTTCCACACAAAACTAAACATAAGTAAAATTTTAATCTCTCTCTCTTTTTTAAAAATAATTAAACCGCATAAAAGTGGGGGTTTACATAAACTGCTATCGAGACTAGAGGAGAGAGACCCTTGGTTACTTGCCCTCTTCACCAACATTTGTGTGACGAGCATAGACAGGTACTGGGTGAGCTTATGGGTAGTCCCCAACCAAGGTATACTTTAAAACATAGGCTAGCAGCTCATGTTAGGAGATTGATAATGTGGCCTTGATATAGACAATAATTTAGAGACAAAAGATATGAATTTAAGATACATAGAAATATATGTTATTGCTTATGTTATTTTCTATTATTCAGCAAGTTATACTGTTATTCATATGAAAAAGCTCAATGCATTTTATCTTATATGCACAAGTAGCTGGAGATTGCTTGGCTTTATCTCTCTAGCATATGAAAAGGCTCAATGCATTTTATCTTATATGCACAAGTAGCTGGAGATAGGAATGACGACCATTTATGAGTACTAGGCTACTGGAAGCATAGGTTGTGTCACATTCGAGGTTTTCAATAGAAGTGGATTGAGTTTTCAATATTAGAGCTAGGTTTTGATCCTAGAACCTGTGGGTTATGGGCCCACCACGCTTCCGCTGCGCCACTTTGATATTACTATTATAGCTTCATCAAAAGATTTGATCGAAGTTAGCTAAAGCATCATTTGAATAAAAGTTGGATCTAGGTGGTATCAAAGCAAGGTTATATCAAATTATGTGTATATTAGAGTTAAGATTATATTAGAACCTAGATATATCAGAGCAATGTTGTACTAGTCCATCATTTTTGAAAAATAATTTTTCAAAAGCATTTTACAAAATATAGTCTAAAGAGTCCACTGAATCTTAAATAAGGACTAGTGTAATGGCCTTATGGTAAAAGTTATATATGTGATATCAATTGTAATATTTATTCATGAAATTTAAAATGAGATATTTTAGGGGAGGAGGCATTAAAGAGATGGGAGGATTCCTCTACATCCCATACAAACCTCTTGAAATGTGTTAAAGTGCACCATGATTGGTCAGCGGAGTAAATTTTATTGCTGAACATTTCCAAACGATCATCATAATGGTGCAAGCTGTAAAACCCTCCCCTGAATGACATTAATTTTTAGCTAATCAAAAGATTTTTTTTATATGCTGGGAGAGGTCCATGAAGGATAGCATAAGTAAAATTTACTAATTGACTTATTTATGATTAAAGGTTGACCAACCGTGGGACAATCCTATTTTAGATGTTATTTCATGTGAACATTTGATGAGCCCAATGTAGTGGACCAAGCATGAGTTGTTTCCACCCAAATCTATCATGGGGCTAACGTTGGGCTTCAATTAAATTTGGACTCATGGGTTTGACACATAAATAAGTAGAGATGATGAGGGGAATTTGGTGATTTTGCATGGACATATGCTCCTCACATGTCCGGTTTGTTCTTCCACTTATATGAGCCAGATGGACCATCCGGTTTGAATGAACTAGCTCCAATGAAATAAATAAATTATCGTGCATAGTGTCAGTCAGTCAACGAAATAAACACCAGCTTCTCTAAATTGTACGATGGGTGGATCTCTTCCCTTTCATGAAGCCAATCTATCAAAGTAAAACTTGTCAATCTTGTCTCATCCTCGCTAGCACCTCCAGCTGCCACTCCCATTTTGTGCTCGCCACTGAAACATTGCCAGTGTTTGCCTGCTTTACACGAAGCCCAATGGATGGTTCCCTCAACCTTAAAGTGTGGTGGCCAATCAGATTTGCCCATGCTGAGGCAACGACTTCATCCCATTTTGGATTGTTTGAAACTCTCGCATCAAGACTTCAAGAACTACCAACTCCTCTAACCTGTTTCTTTTGTTATTTATGCTTCCCAAAGGTTTTGCAGTTGGTTGCTATGCTACAAAGATGTGCGAATGGGAGAAGAGATAAGGCCCTCTAATGTTGTTCTTATGATGCTTTCATACCCATAAATGACGAAGCATGACAAATTTTCGTTGGTGCATGATCCCCTCGTTTGAGCAATGATTGCAACATATGTGTTTTGGTGTCACTGATTTATGGAGGAAGTTGCATGTTGTTTTGTATAAAGATGTCCCTTTTAGTAAGCTATTAAGTTATGGTATAGATGCATGATTAGATTCAGTTACAAGTTGTCATAACTAAGCGAAACCTGACTGGTTGTGTGAATAGCAACGGTAGAAGGAAACAATCTAGTAGAAATACTAAAATGGATAAGAGGGGTTAAAACTTAGGTAAATGCACAATCTTGCGAGCATGTTGTCAGTAGAAGCTACACAAATTCTCTAAGCCTTATGATGTTGAAAAATTATCAGACAATGGTTGGATAACTCGGTGTTTGTTTAGATCTAATTTGTTATACTTGGTTGGTTGCTGATCAGTAGAAATCATTGTAAATTAAGAAACCATATGTATGTTTGTGGAGACTTGTTTTGTTCTTGACTATGACATATTGAATAGAATGCTAAACACAGTTTCTCTCCCTATTAGAAACATGGAAAATGATTGTCTTCACAAGTGCCCTGTTGTTGTAGGATGATCAGAATGTAGACAAAGTTGGTTCTTGTAAATGAGTGATAAGAAATAATTAGTATTGCCAGGATAGTAGTGCTGGGAGAAATAAATAGTATCACTTGGTTATTATACCTTACATGTATGTGCTGTAAACTTTACAAAGGTTGAACATGAGAGTAATTTCATTTCAGCAGTAGTTATAAATATCGTGAAAAGTACATCCACCGTAGACTATGTATTTTAAGGCATCTAGAATATAAATTCAGGATTTTGGGATATTGGAGAGGTTTCAGTCTGATTAAGAAAGTATAACTTGTTTGATGTAGAGCTAAAATTGTTGAACATGAGATACCCAGCTAATAAGTCCTAATGAAGTTGAGTATAAGCCTAAATATGTTGAGCAAGTTGTCCATCAAAGCTAAGGTTGTAATTAGTAATGTGGACGCTACAATAATTACTATTTTGTTCCTGACAGATGAAGGATTATTTTGGCTGGAAAATTTTAATATGAGAGTTTAAGAGTAGATAAAGTAACCAATTTAATATCATTACACTTGAATCATAGACGGGACAAGAGAAAATAAAATAGTAGAATTAATATAGTTAAGGTATTTACTAGACATGTGGCATTGGTGAAATAGGCTGCGAACTTTTGAAATTTCCAAGGAAAAACAAACAGGCATTGGTGAAATAGGTGTGCAAATGAATTAGTTAAGGAAGTTGATGAATCACTTAAAAAAATTCAGCCTAAAAACTTAATGGGATTAGTTGAATTAAAAGTAAGGGATTAATGTTTGTTTAATTCAGTAAACATCAGAATGCAATGAAAGGTGATTTCGATGGAGTAGAAGTGGATTATTAAAGCTGCAATAAGGTTAGTTCAGACAGAGATTAATGCAGTAGTAAAGGACGTAATAAAAATAGATTTTACTAAGTTTAAGTTTGAGATTAAATTATTTGCTAATCCTGTTTTGAATTAATGGAGTAGATCTGCCGAGAGTTGGAGTTAATTCCTTTGTTCTTTCCTTAATTTATTTTTCTTTTCATTTCTTTTCCTTCCATTCCTCTTGGAGATTCATTATTGAATGTGACTAGTTGGAGAAACAAATGACAAGGAAATTGCCGAGAGAGAGGGGGGAGTTAAAATTGATTGGTTTTAATTTCTTTAAATTGCTTATATGATCGGCTATATTATTTGGTTGAAGAACTACAGAAATTGATTCTTCATTCTGTTCGTTTATTTTCTTTTTCTTCCAGTTCGCTGTGCTAAAGCTAAACGGTAGGAAAGAGGGAAGGAACTATAAATCAAATAGAATGCACATTATTGAAATAAAAGGTTCATGATAAGCAAAGGAAAACCAATCCGCTTTCTACAGTATTTTAAATGCCTTTATATACATGATTGTGAATTACATATTCCTATATTATGCAATACTTGTATACTGTACTTGATATATAGAAAATACTTAAATGTTGAATATGTATAAGTGATAAAGACACAAATAAATGACATACAAAACAACTCAGTCTCTTATTACCTGAAACTAAGGACCAGCAAATCCTAGAGATATTAAAATCTAGGAATCTAAAATGGGTCCTTATGCATATTATTTCTCTCATGGTTAGAGGATTTTCACCGTGCTAAGTCCAGTGAGGGTAGTCGGAAGTATAACCCAACCCATACTTTGGGTTAAGATTGAAGTCGAGGTGGAGTCTTCCCATATAACTGAGATACCACCCTCATGACATGCGACCAACCTTAAAAGACTTTGGAAGTGACGAGCTATCTAGTTGCTCTGCCCTAGGCTAAGGGGATCATAAGACAACTAATGTATCCTCTTTGGGCTCTACAGGCCTATGAGAGGGTAGTCTAGACTTTGGAGGTTAAATAATTTGTGCGGAGTCCAGTTTATTAGACCATTGAAACTAAATAAAGAGGGGGCAGAATGTAGCGCTACATGGTAGTCGTACAATATGGATTTAGGGGCACACACATACGAAGGTCTCGAAGTACGAGGAGAGGTACAACTTGAGATCAGACAGAGGAGATTCCAAGGTCACTGATTTCCTCCGTTAACATCAATTTGACGGGCCTAGGTAGAGACCTAGATGGATACTGATAGGCTTAGTTCCTGACGAGGGAATAAGCATAGGAAGGTAGCCCAAACTAAAATAGAAAACAAAACACATATTGATATAGAGATGACATAGATGACTAAACACAAAATTGTGGAAAGTACATTGCCTACTTACTAACTACTACCGCATGATTGCTTATATCAATTATTAAACTATTACTGCTTGATTGTTTATGCTTAGCTATTTTCAGACATATTCCCTTTGCTTTTGTACTAGGATGTCTTTTTCTGTAGCCACTTGGTCATCAGACTTAGCACATGCAAATTTTCCCCTGCACGTAAGTAACAGGATGAGAGGGGGAGATAGAGTTCTAGACATCAAGTCAAGATAGTAAGACATCGGGTAGCAGCAAATAAATTAGATGGAGTGTAGTAGGACATTAAAGTTGACTTCTTTGAATATTAGACAATGCAAAAAATTCAAAGTAAAAATTTAAAAGTTCAAATGATGTTTATAAGCATAAACATATTTTATTTAGCCCTGTATGGACTTTTATAATTCAAACGGTTGTTGCCAAATTGCCAACACAGGGTCGCAGCATGACAGGAGCACTACCAACGTCCCTTGGGGTCATCAGAGTTGTTTTCTCTAGGGTTTCTTTACTGCAACTTGTTGTCACCAAGCAAAGGTAGGCATCTAAATTCCTCCTCAATGATGCCCTCTTAGTTGCAAGATTTCCTGAGTTGAAACTTTGCTGAGTTGACTTCTCAATGTTGTTTTATAAGTGGCATTTGAGTTCATATTTGGTTGAAACTTTGGCTGTAACTATACTAACAAGATGCAAAGGATGGCATCAAGATCTTGCTTCATATTTGAAGAGGAGAAAAAAAAATCAAATAGTTATCCACATAGTTTATATTGGTTGGAAATATGAGTTGAAAAGGTGGTCAACTACAGGTTGAAAAGAGTGGTACAAGTTATTAAGGGTAGTAGAAAATTGAAGTAGTGAGCTCTCGGCAAAAAATAAAAGTGATATATATATATAAAGAAGGGTATCAAAGAAAACATAAGAATGGATGGTAAAGAATTATTTTGTCCTTTCACCTTTAGTTTGTTGTTGATTATTTTGGCTCTGCAATTTATTCTCTCTTTATTTTAGTGGTTGTTTTGTTTTTACTATTCACTATTACCGTTCACCATGAACAATAACGAGGTTTTGGGAATAAGTAGAAATCATTAGTAATGTGACAAATAAGGGTGTTCTTTAATTTTATTAGTCATTTATTTTTGGATTGCCATAGGCCTAAGGTTGAAGTAGAAGGATAATTGACATGAGGTCATATAAAAGATTTTGTTTAAAATAATATTATGAATATATTGTAGGGCATCGTTCCAGGTTAAAAGGTGATGTGATTGGAGTTGTTAATCTTTTCCTAAGTGGTTCTAAAGATTTGATCTACAACTCATATCTACTACATTGAACACTTAAGTTAGGCAGATTGAAATTTAGTATAGTCCTAGAACTTCCTGAATATTTACTTGTGTTCATTTACGATTTACCTATGTTGCTAGTATTTTAAATATGATTGTTGAGACTTATGTGATAGTAGATGCTGTTGAATAAATTGTTCTCGTGATATTTTTATATGATATGTTCACTTTAAATATACCTGCTAACTAAATAGATGGTGGCGAACGATGTTCATACATCCTAGATATACACATAAATATAGAAACATATAGTCTAATCTAATGGCATCATAGTCCAAGATAGGACTATAATTTATTACATTGTACTCCCTTATGTGTTGTGAATGGTTGTCACCGTAATAGTCTAGATATTATTAGCACCATACAAAACACCCTAAAAGTACATCTCCCATCTCTCTTTGAATTTCAAAACATAACAAAAAGCCCATGGAGGCCGCTTTCTCTCAACCCCCTACCCCATGTTTAACATTTTCATACTGGTATTGTTCCCGACATGCCCACAGAGGCACACCAAAATAATTTATGGTCTCAATGGGCACACCAAAGTTCATAAAATAGAGCATATCGCCCACATGCCCACACAGGCTACCACCTTTCTTCCCCCTCAATTTCCATTACCCTACTATTGAAATTTTTTTTCATGACAATGTGATTCATTCCAAGCCCTAAGTTGTCATCAAAATGCACGTATCATCAATCACCATATAGTTGCAGCCATGACACCTAGGCCCTTTAACTTGCCCCAAACTGTTTCCACTACCCATTCCACCCAAGTGGGCACCAGCATCAATAACTCCAATGAAATTGATCTCGATTTCCACATATACACAAAGGCTACCACCTCTCTTCCCCCTCCATTTCCATTGCCCTATTCTTGCAATTATTATTCCCGATAGTCTGATACCATCTAAGCCTTATGTGGTCATCAAAATGTACATATCAATGATTACAATGCAACTGCAGCCATAACTCCTAGGCCCTTAAACATGCCACAAACTAGTGTCGCTTCTCATCCCATACAAAAGGGCTCCAACAACACTAACTCCAATGATATTGACCTCGATTTGCAATCATAGATGAAGAAAAGATGATGATCGCTTATGTATATTATTTCTTATCATCCTTTTCAATAAGAATAATTGAAGTCATTTAAAAGGAGTGTATGTTTCTCAAGTTAGACATATGTTTAGAAATTGAGTAAATACATATTCTTTAAAATAAATAATATGATATATATTTTTTAGACCTTAAATTAGTATAATTTTCGATATTATTGTCATATTAGAACCACGAGGATGAAACCTCCCAAGGCTTTAGCATGTAGGTAGCCGAGGTAGCCACAACCAATTGTGCAGGTGTGAAGATCAACTCTGCCCAATACTAGTTGCTTCAGAGATAGAATAGTGATTCCCGCCCTGAAACCTTCGATAGTGGATTCGTTGACCACATAGCTATTATTCAATATGTTCAACACATGATCTTACGAGTAGTTTAGATCATGGGATTTATTTATTTCCTACTAGTGATGATCAATATGTTATTTGTTTATCATGAGGTCTTGGGTTCAAAACTCATTAAATTCTAAAAAATATGTTATTTGTTTACATATGTTGACCCTATTTATCAACAATATGCAGTACCACCACACTAGCTGTTGCTTTCATGTGGTTATTGGGGCAGGTATATCGTGATGGGTTTTCACTATTTTAGTTTGGTGTATTCTTCTAAGTTATTATAGGAAAGTAAGGGAGAGTGGTCCTCGGTTACTGTCCTCTCCGTCAATACCAGTATAATGGATATTGGTAGAGAGATAGATGAATTTGACACTGATGGAATTATGAGAGATCCTAGATTAGAAAATTCCTAAAGAATAGGCTAGCTGTCCGGATCACCGTTTCGTTTGTCTCTATACTAGAGTGTCATGAATAATTTTTTATACTACCTCCGATGCAATGATTTAAACTATTAGTTCTTTATTTTATATTTCTCTACATGGTAGTAGTATAACAACTAACACATGTGGCAAAACAAGTTATATGCAGGAGAAATAATAATGCATGCAAAGTAAATTCAACATAGTATACTATACGACATACTAATCATGCTAAATAAATTATTTAATCTAGTATGCATATTTCGAGACATTTAATAAGCATAATATATAATCATTTTTAAGGCATCCAAGTCTTTCCCTATAAAATCTTATTGAGATTTTCACTATGAATCCACTACAATGTACTTACCCGAATAAAAGTTATGTATGAAACCTCTATGGTACTATTGTATTAGAATACTTTTCCTATGTTAAACAAGTTCATTTAATCCTTATTAGATGATTGGCTAACTCGGAATCACCACAAATTTCCTCACAATAAACATCAATTATCCCTCTATTCAAACTATTTCCCCAAACCAGATTAAAATGGAAAGGAAGGTGGGGTAGGAGTGATAGAGTGAGACTACCCTATAATCAATTAAGATCACATGGTTCAGAGGCGGCAATAGGATGCTAATCGTAGAGGAAAGATATGTCACGCCCCGACCCGCAAGTCGACACGTGGCAACCGTCGTATGGGCCCTGTGACCCATACCAGGTATATACAAAATGCAGTATCATAAACATAAACATGTCCATATAATCTTTAGATATAGTCCCGATATATCCTAATATAATTCTAAGTCGATGACAGCGATATTTGAATCTAAGTAGCGACGATCGTATACCTTCCGCAATGACCCTCCGTCAACAATCTCGACTAGTACGTCTACACCTACACACACATTGAACGTGGTGTGCTCAGCCTTGCGGCCTAGTGCCAAATTACGGCTCGAAACCGAATAAGGAAATCAAAAACTAGGATGAGTACTCTAGGATACCTTTGGTTGTTAATCATCATTTTTCTTTTAATTTGTGTAATTCAAGTCATAAAAAGCAGTAAAACAGCATAAATAAATATAGACATGTATTTCACTAGATGTCACCTAAGTTGTATCTAGTATCAATATTATCAGCATATGTCACCTATGTTATAATACGACTTTGAACTTCAAGACTCGAGCTGCCAGCCTATGCTTAATGAATACCCGGGCTAAGGGCATCTGTAAGCCCATCAGTGCCTTTATGTCTTTGTCTCTACCTATGCTCGCTTCACTGATGTTGGCGGAGAGGATGGGTGACCCTTGATCACTCTCCATTGTCTCACTAGTCGCCTTCGATGCCTCCCTTAGCGAAACTGCCGTGCCCTTACATCCTCCCCGGACTCTGTAGGGGCAACGACTACTCGTGTAGTACTACAACACTGCCCGAAGACAAGGTCACCATCAACAAAGACTAATCGGCCACGGCTAACCGATAAAAATAACCCTAGGATCCGGACTACTCATCCGACTGTCTGCAGAACGTCATGGATTATAGTCGCGTGGTCTACGGATCTACTGTCTAAGGCTTCACGTAGGGAATCGCCTTCCCAGTCCAATAGCAGTCAACGTCGACCGAGATTGACGCTCATCCGCACGATGGGCTGTGGCAACCTCGACTCCATCGGTGCCAAGTCCACGGTAGGGCTCATCTACGCTAGCCATCTCAGGACTATCACCGGGTCGCCTACACGACATCCGTGCGGGTAGGAACCTACTCCATATTTCCCGTCAAGTATGACCTTGGAGTTGTACAGTCCCTTCCCTTACCAGCTCCCAGTATCTAAGCTATGTATAGCCTCGGGAGTGGCGCGAAGAGAGACATCAACAGAAATTCCCTAGCTTGAATAAATCCTACATCGATGAACCAACGCACCTGATTTGGCAGTTTACTCTTCGGAACCAACCCACGTAAAATAAATCACCCAGACGAACCACTCGAATCGCGTATCAATAATAGTCCTAAATAACACAATTATTTAAAATAAAATTTATTTTGTTTTTCTCCAAAATAAATAAAATAGAAATTTAACAATTCTAACTTATACAATTATCCTAGTTAATTATCGCCTAATAAACCTACATTTAAATTTACGAGCCCATGTTCAATTTAGGGGTGCATACTTAATTAATAAGCTCATATTTACCCATTAGGCCCATATCCACTTTTTTGCCCAATTAAATTATTAATAAATTAATTAAAGTAATTACTACATTTAATTAACCCAATCTAAGCATACAAGTTTAAATTGATTTAATTAAACTTAAATAAAATTTATCAAACTTATACCCATTTAAACCAAATACATGATCTAGCCCAAGTCATCCAAGGGCCCAATTAAAATCCATCAGAAATTAGTAGAAATATTTAAATCTTAATTAATTTTATAAGCATCTAAATTAGTTTTACTCAATTTAATAATCATCTAATCCAATTTAGCCCAATTTGAATCAAGTCAAAATTGACATAGTAAATTAAAATTGATCATGTTGACCATTAAGAAAATTTTAATTTATTATTACCCAACCCAATTCAAGTTGTCAGCTCAATCCAATTGGCCCAAATTTGAGCTCACGAAGATCAATTTAGATTTTGGGATCAATATTGACCTAGTCAACGTTTAGTCAATGGTGACCCGATCAACGTGGGCTGGTCAATTTTGACCCGGTCAACATTGACCCGGTCATCGCGGACCCTGTCAATATTGACCCGGGTTGACCACCTAATAACCCATTTGGCTTAACTTGAGTCCGACCCAAGCCCCAACTAGGTCGGTTCGATCGAGTCACCTCCTAAGCATTCTAATTCGAGTCAGACTCGAGTTCGGGTTAAACTTGAGTTAAATATGAGTTCGGTTGACTTGGTTCCACCCAATCAAGTTCATTAAAATTAACCCAACCAAACCCAAATGTGATTAATTATCCCTTATTAAGCATGTTTATCTTTATGTATCAAATAAAAATTAGTATAACATAAGTTCCATATTTAATTTACATTAGGTGGGATTAATTAACACTAAGCATGTTTAACTTATCACTAATCATGATTAAGGGAAGAAAATAAATCTACCTCTGCAGACACTCTTCCCTCGCCGGAACCCTAGTCGCTGGCACCAAACCCTAGCTGCCACCTCGCCAGAGCTCGCGAAACTGATGGTCGACTAGAGGACGAGCTCCGCAGCCCTTCGCACGCGGGGAGACGAACGACGGCTTGCGAAAAATCCGACCGTCAATGCTAAACGACAGCTCTTAGTGGACGTCGTCGGCGAACTCTTGGGCAGTCTACCAGAGGGTGAAACTGCCCGTTCACAGAGGGGAAAAGGGGCTGCTCACCTCGCGAACGCGGGGGAAGAAGAGAAGGAGGATCCGAGCGGCGTGGCGAGTGGAATCGCAGCTCCACTTCTCGCCGGTGGTGCTGCAAAACGGGTGGACGGCAGCGACGAAATCACCGCCTCTTGCATCGGCATTGGGCAGACGCGGGCTCACGAACTCACGGAGAGGGCAAGCAGCTCAAGCCCCAGCAGCAAGGAACGGCGCGTCGACGATCTGCACGTGGAACGGCAGGCGGACGACAGATGGTTGCAGCTGACGAAGAAGGAGAGGGGAAGAAGGTAGGGGAGAGAGAGTCGCGCGCCGCAGGGGTGCTTCTGTCGTGCTCCTCTTTTCATGACGGGAAAGGGGGCACGGCGGACGACAGTCAGCTGGCGACGGCGGGCAGCAACCGGCGGTGAAAGGGGAGGGCGTCGACGCTGCTCTGTTGCGGAAGAGGGAGGCGAACTCATGAGGTCGGGGACGAAGGCGATGCGAGTGGGAAGTGCGCTCGGCTCTTCTCGCTCGCATTGGCTCTTCGAACTGTGTCCAAGCCGATTCATCTGGACCGGGTCTTTTTTTTTTATTATAAAGGGGTAGGGGTTTATAAGTACTCCCCCCTTAAAAAATCTTGGTCCCCCAAAAATAATCCCTCCAATACAACAATGTTTGATTATTGCGTATCAAGTTCCAAAATTTTTTTACATCATGCTCAAACACTCTCTCCCTCAAATAAATGAGGATGCTAGGCCCGCATGTGGGCCTTAGTCTCCCACGTAGCTTCCTCGACATGTGCATTCCTCCAGAGAACTTTCACTAAGGGAATAGATTTACCTCGAAGTACCTTTACACACCAATCAATGATCTCAACAGCCCGCACCCCGTAGCTCAAGTCCTCTCTCAGCTGAACTGGTGGTGCCGTGAGGACATGGGATGGATCTGATATGTACTTCCTCAGCATGGACACGTGGAAGACATCATGAATCTGCTCTAAGTCTGCAGGTAGTTTTAGTCGATATGCCACCGGTCTGACTCTCTCAAGTACCTAGAAGGTTCTGTTGTATTTAGGGTGTAGCTTCCCTTTCTTTTGAAATTGAATGATACCTTTCTATGGGGAAACTTTTAGAAAAACCATATCCCCAACTGCAAACTCTAGAGGTCGGCGGCGATGATTTGCATAGCTCTTCTGTCGGTCCTGAGCTGTCTTCAGTCTGTCTCGGATGACACTGTCCTTGGCTACGGTTTCATCAATCAACTCCGTAAACGTCAATCGTCTCTCGCCAACCTCACTCCAACATAGTGGAGTCCGACACTGCCTGCCATACAGAGCCTCATAGGGAGCCATACCAATACTAACCTGATAACTATTATTATAGGAAAATTCCACCAAAGGAAGGTGTGTGTCCCAACTACCAGTAAACTCAAGCAGACATGCTCTCAACATAGCCTTATAGTACGCTCCAACTGACCATCGGTCTGTGGGTGAAATGCGGTGCTAAACCTCAATGATGTACCCAGCTCTTCCTGAAACTTTGGCCAAAATCTAGAAGTGAACCTAGGATCTCGGTCCGAAACAATAGATACCGGCACTCTATGAAGGCGGACAATCTCACTGATGTATAACCTGGCTAACCTCTCGAAAGGATATGAAATCTCGATCGGTAAGAAGTGGGCACACTTTGTAAGTCGATCAACGATCACCCAGATAGCATCATGATGTCGCTGGGTGCGCGGTAACCCGACCACGAAGTCCATAATGATGTGCTCCCACTTCCACTCCGGTATCGGAAGAGGCTGCAAAGTACCTGCCGGCTTCTGATGCTCCGCCTTAACCTCCTGGCACACTAGGCATCGGGCTACAAACTCAGCTATATCTCGCTTTATACCCGACCACCAATACGTCTGTCGAATAGTACGATACATCTTCGTACTACCGGGATGCATGGCATAAACAGAACTGTGTGTCTCCTCTAGAATCTGCCGACGTAGGTCATCATCATGGGGTACGCATATCTTGTCATTCAGTATCGGTATGCCATCATCTCCGAGTCTGAAATTTTGACCCTGACCATTCTGTACCCTCTGGATTACCTTACTCAACTCGGAATCTGTCTTCTGTAACTTTGTCAACCGATCTATCAAAGTGGGTCGCACAGCAAACTGTGCTAGCAAACCACCCTGCGATTCACACTGTAACTCCGCCCCCAGAAGTCTCAAGTCACGCAGCAAAGGTAGGTAGGCAGTGCGAATATACGCCCAAGTGGCGGATGACTTTCTGTTCAAAGCATCCACCACAATATTAGCCTTCCCTGGGCGGTAGTCGATAATCAAGTCATAATCCTTGATTAACTCCAACCAGCGGCGTTGCCTGAGATTCAACTCCCTCTGTGTCAGCAAATACTATAGGTTCTTATGGTCTGTGAAAATATGACACTTCTCCCCATACAGATAGTGTTGCCAAATCTTAAGAGCTAAAATAATAGCTGCTAGTTCCAAGTCATGAGTCAGATAATTTATCTCGTGCTTCTTCAACTGACGAGAAGCATAAGCAATTACCCGTCCGCTTTGCATAAGAACGCAGCCTGATCCTTGCTTCGAAGCATCGCTGAATACCATATACTCTGTACCGCTGATTGAGAGGGTGAGTATCGGAGCGGTGGTCAAATAGGTCTTATGTTCTTGAAAACCCTGCTCACACTCCGGGGTCCACTGAAATTTGACACCCTTCTAGGTCAACTTGGTCATCGGTGCTACTATACGAGAGAAATTCTGCACAAATCACCGATAATACCTAGCTAACCCAAGGAAACTGCGAACCACCGTGGGATTCTTGGGCTGCTACCACTTAGTCACTGCCTCAATCTTTGTCGGATCAACCTGAATGCCCTCACCGGATACAATGTATCCCAGAAATCCAACCTGAG
Source organism: Thalia dealbata (assembly GCA_030544415.1). NCBI lineage: Eukaryota > Viridiplantae > Streptophyta > Magnoliopsida > Zingiberales > Marantaceae > Thalia > Thalia dealbata. Next base: position 15,396,776 of record CM060458.1, read on the forward strand.
TCAGCCAAAACTCATATTTAGAGAACTTAGCATAAAGATGATTATCTCTTAATACCTGTAGGACAAGTCGGAGATGTTTCGTATACTCCTCCGGGCTCTTCGAATAAACAAGTATGTCATCTATGAATACAATGACACACTTATCTAAATATTCATGAAAAATCTGGTTCATCAAATCCATGAAGGCTGCGGGAGTATTTGTGAGTCCAAAAGACATGACTAAGAACTCATAGTGACCATACCATGACCGAAATGCTGTCTTCGGAATATCCGAGTCCCTGATCTTTAACTGATGATACCCTGACCTTAGATCAATCTTCGAGAAAATTCGAGCTCCCTGTAACTGATCAAACAAATCATCGATACGGGGAAGTGGATACCTGTTCTTGATGGTGACCTTGTTCAGTTGCCTGTAATCAATGCACATCCTCATGGTCCCATCTTTCTTCTTCACAAATAGGACGGGTGCGCCCCAAAGAGAGACTCTAGGTCTTATAAACCCCTTGTCCACCAAGTCCTGCAACTGTAGCTTGAGTTCTTTCAACTCTGTCGGTGCCATACGATATGGGGGTCTAGAGATCGGCATCGTCCCGGGAGCAAGATCGATGCAAAACTCTAACACCCGATCCGGAGGTCAGCCAAGCAGATCCTCAGGAAACACATCTAGGAACTCCCGGATTACAAGAATATCCGCCATCTGGCTATCCGACTGGCTGCTATCCACCACGTGCGCTAGAAAACACTGATATCCTTTCTTGATGTACCTTTGCGCCTGAGAGTGGATATAATGGCGATCGGTAGGACTCGACGATCTCCCTCGAATACGAGCTCCGACAGTCCCGATCCAACGAAAGATACTGACTTCATAAAGCAACTCACTAGGGCTCTATTTGCGATCAACCAGTCCATACCGAAGATCACATCAAAGTCTGTCATATCCAGTGGAATCTAGTCCGCCTCAAGAGTGATATCCTATATCAGAATAGGACAGGACGGATACACCTCCCGTAAAATCTTTTCGCCCCAGGGAGTGCAGACAATCAACTCTGACTCTAACGGGGCAAGTGGTATATCGGCTCGTCTGGCGAACTCTGAGCTAATAAAAGACCGATGTGACCCGGTATCTATGAGAATACGAGCCCATGCATCAAATAACTGCATATATCCTAATCCACCATCACACAAACAACCACACACGGCAAGTTAAATATAGTTCAACTAAACAAAAATAAGTTTTAGTTCCAAAAACCAACACATCATCAACTTATCAAGTTCAACTATTCAGTCTCCAAAATAAGATAACTCAAGGGGCATCAGCTTGCGAGGTGTTACCGATGACTACGTCCGGGTTGGCTTATCGTCAATATTGTCCAGTGCAAAGATGCGAGTCTGGGTGCGCTGGGCCTTTGGGAATGCGGACCAGATCTGGTGATAGGTCCTCTGGTCGATCCTGTCAGAGGTGCAGTAGGTGGAATTGATGCGGGCGGGCGACCCCAACCCGCAGATGCAGGATGGATAGCCGACTGCTGAAATCCGCCCATCTGAGTCTACTACGGACAGTTGGGCCGAATGTGCCCCTTCTGTCCACACTGATAACAGGAGACTACCCGGCACGACCCGGTGTGGGTCCTGTGGCAGAAAGTACATTGGGCCAACGGTGGGGCATGGTGCATCTGAGAGGCCCTATGTATTGACGGTGGGGGACGCGCCTGACTCTGTTGACCAGGCTGCTCAGTCATCTCTATAAATTAGCCCCCAGATGGAGCCCCTCCTACAGCTGAGGCAACTGGTGGTACTGTGCTAGTCTGTCTGTTTATCAAGTCACCTCGACCCCTGTGTTATGCTGACCTCTTCTTCTTATGCCCCTCCCTCCGTGTGCGGGTCGTCTGAATCATCCTCTCGGCCAACAGGGATTTATCCACCAACTGCTGAAAAGTAGTTTAGTTAAATAGTCCTACTCTAGTACAAAGGTGGTCATCCAATCCCTGAATGAAACGCAGACGACGATATCTATTAGATTGAATCATATCGAGTACCAGGGATGCCAATCGGTTAAACTCCACCACATACTCTGACACAGATCTGCCTCCCTGTGTACACTCTAAGAACTTCTGTATCTTCAGATCATGCTGCAGCTCTGTGTAGAAACGCTCGTGGAACTCATCCAGAAAGATGTCCCACATCTGTCCTATGGAATAGCGGGCCTCCAGCTCCTCTCGCCAGGTCTCAGCATCCCCGTCCACTAGATAGAGTGCCACTCCAAGTCGGTCTCTATTTGATAACTCCAAATCAGCAGTGATACGGCGGACATTGTTAATCCATAATTGGGCTATCTGGGGGGTCTGATGATCTAGAAAATATAACAACCCAGATGCTGAGCGTCTCTCACCCAAGTGGCTAACAGTCTACCAACTCGGGCACCGGGCACTGGAGTAGCAACTTCCCATAGCGGGGTCTGATAATCAGCCCAGGTATAAGTCCTTTGTACTCCTGCCGGAGGGGTAGCAACTACCGCTGCACCTACCACTGGATCTGTCTCTACACAACTGTCTCCTGGAGCAGGTGCAACGGCTGGGGCAGTAGCCGCCCGAACTACTGGTGGTGCCGGTGGGGCCACTGGTGCGGCAGGAGGCGAAGGAGGTGCTATCATCTGTGGCTCCCCCAGTTCCTGCTACGAGGAGGGAGTCAGGATGCTGACCATAGCTGCTGCTATCATGTTCAGCTATCCCTGCGATATAGGAGCCTGCCCAGATGGCATTGTGGATACGGTTCTCTGCCTCAAAGTCCGACCGAAACTTGAGCTCCGACGTGTACCCGATGATGCCTGCTCGGGGATCATAGGCACTGGTGCCCTCTCGGAATCTCTGATAACGCTAGTAGCTAGTACCGATGCGAGTGGCGCTAACGGATCCGCCGATGGATGGGAGGTGGCCGTCGAATGATCTTGGGGTTCTGTGAGCTTTCAGGACCTCCCCCGTTTGCATCACGGCGGTACGTCCGACATCTACAAGAAATATACTTCGGTCAGTTCATATGCGACAAAATCAACGTAAGATAAACTCTTCCGGTATATATAGTCACGATATAGGTAAACGACTGTACCACTAACTATCTAACTGGCCACCCTAGTTATATCGGGGCTGACTTCCTTATACTGAAGATTCAGAGCCGAACCCTAGAAATCCCTAGGTCTTTAAACCTAGGCTCTGATACCACTTTAATTGTCACGCCCCGACCCACAGGTCGACATGTGGCAACCGTCGTATGGGCCCTACGACCCATACCAGGCATATACAAATTCCAACATCATAAACATAAGCATGTCCATATAATCTTTAGATACAGTCCCGATATATCCTAATACAATTCTAAGTCGATGACAATGATATTTGAATCTAAGTAGCGACGATAGTATACCTTCCGCGATGATCCTTCGTCAATAGTCTCGATTAGTACGTCTACATTTGCACACATTGAACGTGGTGTGCTCACCCTTGCGGCCTAGTGCGAAATTACGGCTCGAAACCGAATAAAGAAATCAAAAACTAGGAGGAGTACTCTAGGATGCCTTTGGTTGTTAATCATCATTTTTCTTTTGATTTGTGTAATTCAGGTCATAAAAAGCGGTAAAGCAGCATAAATAAATATAGACGTGCATTTTACTAAATGTCACCTAAGTTGTATCTAGTGTCAATATCATCAGCATATGTCACCTATGTTATAATATGACTTTAAAGTTCAAGACTCGTGCTGCCAGCCTATGCTTAATGAATACCCGGGCCAAGGGCATCCGTAAGCCAATCAGTGTCTTTCTGTCTCTGTCTCTACCTATGCCCGCTGCACTAATGTTGGCGGAGAGGATGGGTGACCCTTGATCACTCTCCACTGTCTCGCTAGTCGCCCTCGATGCCTCTCCTAGCGAAACTGTCGTGCCCTTACATCCTCTCCGGACTCCGTAGGGGCAACGACGACTCGTGTAGTACTACAATACTGCCCGAAGACAGGGTCACCATCAAAAAAGATTAATCGGCCATGGCTAACCGATAAAAATAACCCTAGGTTCCGAACTACTCATCCGACTGTCTGCAGAACGTCATGGATGATAGTTGCGTGGTCTATGGATCCACTGTCCAAGGCTTCACGTGGGGAATCGTCTTTCCAGTCCAATAGCAGTCAACGTCGATCGAGATTGACGCCCATCCGCACGATGGGCTGTGGCAACCTTGACTCCATCGGTGCCAAGTCCACGGTAGGGCTCATCCACGCTGGCCATCTCAGGACTATCACCGGGTCACCTAAACGACATCCATGCGGGTATAAGTTTTTGGGTAGGAACCTACTCCATATTTCCCGTCTAGTATGATATTGGAGTTGTACGGTCCCTTCCCTTACCAGCTCCCTGTGTCTAAGCTATGTATATCCTCGAGAGTGGCGCGAAGAGAGACATCACCGTTTTGACCATCGACGGTACGTGATGGTCAACTGGGGTATATGAGGAACACCCCTCTCTGTCTAAATTACAGTGATATCTCCAAAGAGATTATAACATGTTATTCTATATATCTATGTCTGCATGTTAGTTGTTTAGCACATAACATAGAAAATAATATAACATGCAGGACAAGAATTTAGAACATATTAAATACATAGCATGTCATTCATGTTAGACAAAATAAATTATACTAACATGCATACGATCATAGTCTTAACAAACATTATATTTTTATCATATTTAGGGCATCCAAGAATTTTTTAAGAAAACCTCACAGAATTTCCTAGCTTGAATAAATCCTACATCGATAAACCAACGCACCTGATTTGACGGTTTACTCTTCGGAACCTACCCACGTAAAATAAATCACCCCCACGAACCACTCGAATCGCGTATCAATAATAGTCCTAAATAACATAATTATTTAAAATAAAATTTAATTTATTTTTTCACAAAATAAATAAAATAGAAATTTATCAATTCTAACTTATACAATTATCCTAGTTAATTATCGCCTAATAAGCCTACATTTAAATTTACGAGCCCATGTTCAATTTAGGGGCGCATACTTAATTAATAAGCTCATGTTTACCCGTTAGACTCATGTCCACATTTTTGGCCAAACTAAATTTTTAATAAATTAATTAAAGTAATTACTACAATTAATTAACCAAATCTAAGCATACAAGTTGATAATTAATTCCATCTAATCATTCAATTATTAATTAACCAAAATTTAAATTTATTAATTAAACTAATTATAATGTTAAATTAATTTAATTAAACTTAAAGAAACTTTTTCAAACTTATACCCATTTAAACGAAACACATGATCTAGCTCAAGTCACCCAAGGGCCCAATTAAAATCCATCAGAAATTAATAGAATTATTTAAATCTTATTTAACTCAATTAAGCATCTAAATTAGGTTTACTTAATTTAATATTCATTTAATCCAATCTAGCCCAATTTGATTTAGGTCAACATTTAGTCAAAATTAATCTAATAAATTAAAATTAATCATGTTACCATTAAAAAAAATTTAATTTATCATCACCCAACCCAATTCAAGTTGTCAGCCCAATCCAGTTAGCCCAAATTTGGGCTCATGAAGATCAATTTGGATTTTGGTGTCAATATTGACCTGGTCAATATTTGACCTGGTCAACGTTTAGTCAACGCTGACCCGGTCAACGCCCAGTCAACGCAAGACGGTCATCACGGACCCAATCAACATTGACCCGGGTTGACCACCTAATAACCCATTTGGCTTAACTTGAGTCCGACCCAAGCCCCAACTAGGTCGGTTCTATCGAGTCACCTCCTAACCATTCTAATTCGAGTCAGACTCGAGTTCGGGTAAAACTTGAGTTAACTATGAGTTCGGTTGACTTGGTTCCACCCAATCAAGTTCATTAAAATTAACCCAACCAAACCCAAATGTGATTAATTATCCTATTAAGCATGGTTATCTTTATGTATCAAATAAAAATTCGTATAACATAAGTTCCATATTTAATTTACATTAGGTGGGATTAATTAACACTAAGCATGTTTAACTTATCACTAATCGTGATTAAGGGAAGAAAATAAATCTACCTCTGCATACACTCTTCTCTCGTCAGAACCCTAGTCGCTGGCACCAAACCCTAGCTGCCACCTCGCCGGAGCTCGTGAAACTGACGGCCGACTAGATGACGAGCTCCGCAGCCCTTCGCACGCGGGGAGACTAACGACGGCTTGCAAAAAATCCGACCGTCAACGCTAAACGACAGCTCTCGGTGGATGTCGCCGGTGAACTCTTGGGCGAGTCCTCCGGAGGGCGAAACCGCTCGTTCACAGAGGGGAAAAGGGGCTGCTCACCTCACGAACGCGTGGGGAAGAAGGGAAGGAGGATCCGGGCGGCGAGGCGAGTGGAATCGCAGCTCCACTCCTCGCCGGTAGTGCTGCAAATTGGGTGGACGGCTGTGATGAAATCACCGCCTGTTGCGTCGGCGTTGGGCGGATGTGGGCTCACGAACTCGCGGAGAGGGCAAGCAGCTCAAGCCCCAGCAACAAGGAACGGCGCGTCGGTGATTTGCGCATGGAACGACTGTCGAACGGCGGACGGTTGCAGCGGACAGCGGACGGGTGCAGCGGACAGCGGACGGTTGCAGCGGACGAAGAAGGAGAGTGGAAGAAGGCGTGGGAGAGGGAGTCGCATGCCGAGCTCCTCTTTTTGCAACGGGAAAGGGGGTATGCGGACGGCGGGCGGCGAAAGGGGAGGGCATCGGCGCTGCTCTGCTGTGGAAGAGGGAGGCGAGCTCGCGAGGTCGGGGACGAAGGCGACGCAAGTGGGAAGAGCGCTCGGCTCTTCTCGCTCCCATCGGCTCTTCGAACCAGGTCCAAGCTGGTTCATCTAGACAGGCCGGCTGGCTAGTTTATTTGATCGGACCGGGTCTCTTTTTTTTTATTTTTATAAAGGGGTAGGGGTTTACAAGATATTTGGTGACCAGAGGATTGTGATTACGCTAGGGCTCATATGATGTCGGTCAATTGGGCGTTCATTTTATTTCATCTGTCATCTTGGTTGAGCCAGACCGGATTAATTTGTTCAACGGGTCCAGATATTAGAAGGTTGCTTAAGAATTTCCTTCTTTTCCCTCTCCTACTCAATTTAATTATGGGTTCAACACTGGTTTTAGACTTGGCCCAACATAATAGTCGATGCACTATTCAAATACACTAGCCCATGTCAAAAAATTTAATTTCAGTCACTTTTTGTAGGCCTTCTCCATCTTATTTTTTAGTCATGATTTAAATATGTTTGATATTTTAATGCATTTGACAACATATAAAATTTAGAAAAGTATCCTAGGTATTCCACCCTTGGCTCCTTAAAATGTTCTATTTTGGTTTGAGTCGTAATTTTGCATAAGACCGCAATTCTAAGCACATTGCGTTCAATGATTGCATAGAAGAGCGGTTGAGATAATAGAAGAATGTGTCATTGATGGAAATTTAGCTTTTATTCTACATGATCTATTAGATCGTTTTCTTAGCGTCTTAGCAGGTGATATTAGAAATCTATTATAAAATATAGATTGTAGAAAATAATTGAATATTTGATTCAATGGATGATAGAATGAACTTTTGATGGTTCTATGAGTAATGATTGATTATTTAATTTTGATGTGTTATGAAATATCTTGTACAACTTTTCAAATCCATACTACGGTAGCCACTTATCGATATGTCGATCCGAGTCTGATAATTTCTTTTCAAATTCACGGAGATTTTATACAATATAAAAGATTTTCATTTAGATTTGTCTCTTTTTTATCATTAACATTTATTCTTCCAATTAAATAAGAGTAGAATTTTTTTAATAACTAAATAGTTTCTACAAATTTATCCTCATCTATTTACCAGAAATAAAAATTTTAGTTTTTGAAGCTTACAGAATGAATAATATTACATTTATGAGGTTCTCAATCTAGAGTCAAAAGTCAAGAATAACGAGATGAGTTACCACTTATGACGTGAGGGTCCTAGTCTGATAAAAAAAATTTAAATTCAAATTTCTTTTTAAATCTTGTTATACAATATAAAAGATTTTTTTTTGGAAATTTTAACATACTATGACTCTTAACAAAAAAACTGGATGTTCAAGAAAGTTATCACGCCCCAATCCACCCTTGGGCACGTGGTAACCGCTATATAAGCTGCACTTCTCTACCACAACTTATACAAGGCTCGATGTATCACAAAGCACAATAAATTCCTTTTCATTAAACAACGGAAACATAAATAATGTACATTTTACAGTAATGCTATAATAATAAAATCACTATCTAGATTTCTAAAGTAAATTCTATTTCGCCACATTTAGGTTCTCCCACATTTAGGTTTTCTAAAGTATCAACGCCCAACCTGTAACCTGCGTAATCGGAAAAAAATGTGCACATCTGAGTCGCGAAACTCAGTGAGGCTACATCTACTCTATGTCTCTATACTATATGCCTGTACACTAACGTTGGCAGAAGGAGCTAGTGATCACGGTACCCCTTCTTTCCAACACAATATCTTTCCAAACCATGTAACCATACAGCGCTGCAATTCTACACCATGGCAGAATCACCATACAAAATAACACATCACATTCGTCTCCAGCTTAGCAAACTAAGACCACTATATACGAAACCAATAAACCCGGAGTGCTCAGGGACCCACATGTGTTGAGCATGCTAGTGTCAATCAGGTTCCCTAGCCTCAGTAACGCATGGGACGGTATTGTTCCTAGTACACCCTCTACCCTGTGTAACACAATTAAATTAAGTTCTGCACAGTAGTGAGATCCCGGCTATACCAAGGTATTAGTGATTTAGGTCAACCGAACTTGCATCTCTACCTTACTAACACATGGATCCTCACCACATGTTGGCACATACCAGTCTAAGAACTCACACATCACCTCCTAGGTTATCATAACCCTATGATGTTCAAAGTTCTTAGTCGTGTTTCAATTTAGATGACTCCAGGTGTTATCACTGAACATGCAAACAAGTCGTGCCTGGGCTGACCCGGGCACACCCTACGAGCGTGCCGTGCCTAACCCGGCACGGGGCGCTTTACGCTCCCTGCCGCCTGGCACGACACGCAGCACGCCGGTCTAGCGTGCCGGGCCGTGTTCGGCACGACCCGTGTTCATGCCTGCACGAACATGCCGGACCGGTTGGTGGCTTGGTGCCAACGAAGATGTCCACTTCTTCGGAGAGGTAGACGACTTCTTCGAGGAGGGGGGAGGCCGGTTTGGTGTCGACTTCTTCAAAGAGGCAGACAGCTTCTTCAATGGGGGGTGCCGACGATGTCGACTTCTTCGAGAGGCAGACGGTGTCTTCGAGGAGAGGGGAGGCGGACAAGGTTCTTCTGAGAGGGGGGAGGAGGCAGACGGCTTCTCAGGCAGGGGAGAGGCGGATGGCTTCTCGAGGAGGGGAGAGGCGGACGGGATTCTTTGGGGACTGTGCGAGGCAGACTTCAGAAAAGGTTCTTTGGAGAAGGGGGGAGGCGGACGCCCGAAGAAGGGGGAGGGAGGCGGACCGAGAGGGTGGGAGGCAGACGCCCGAAGAAGGGTGAGGGAGGCGGACCGAGAGGGTGGGAGGCAGACGCCCAAAGAAGGGGGAAGAAGGTTTTATGATTAAAAATTAGAATTAGATAATTAACATGCTTCTAATTATAATAAAACCTCATCAATGTTAGAAATATTTTATAAGATATATATATAATATTAATAATTTGACAAGATGCTTGCATGCATGTGGACATTGCTTCCTTGGGAAGAACTAGGCGAGGTAAAAATGAAAAAAAAAACACCTTCGGAAGCTAAAGTCCTCTTCCCTCTCTTTCAAAAAAATGAGAACAAGTGAGCAAGCTGCAGTAGGCTGCAGTAATGCTTCCGCTCTTCCCCTCCTTCCATTCTTCGCCCTCTTCCAGAAAAGAAAAAAAAGACAGCAGACAAAGCAACAAGGCGAGGCAAGTAAGACAGCAGGAAAGGCAACTAGGCGAGGCAAATGTCATAGATCTCTTCCTCTCTCGCTCGAAGATGGGCAAGCACTCCATAGCTGATCTCTTCCTCTCTCGCTCGAAGATGGGCAAGCACGCCATCGCCATAGCTGATCTCTTCCTCTCTCGCTCGAAGATGGGCAAGCACGCCATCGCCATAGCTGATCTCTTCCTCTCTCGCTCGAAGATGGGCAAGCACGCCATCGCCATAGCTGATCTCTTCCTCTCTCGCTCCAAGATGGGCAAGCACTCCATCGCCATAGCTGATCTCTTCCTCTCTCGCTCGAAGATGGGCAAGCGAGACGGGATAACAGGAGTGCCCCGACGAGTGATGGGGCTGGCCGGCTAGGTGGATCGTGCTCGTGCCAAGCACGGGTACGATCGTGCTCGTGCCGTGGGCTACAGAGGTGAGGCCCGGCACAGGCACGGGCAAAGAGCGGGCCATGCGAAGCACGACCCATCTAGTCACCGGGTCGTGCCTGGCACAACTCGATTCGTGCCAAGCTCGGTGGCCCGGTGTCACGGCCCAATTTTCTGCGGAACACCAAGGTTGCGCTTGAGTCGTGCGGCGTGGACGTCCTTCGAGAATCTCTGGTCGCCCACAAGCCTATGGAGTGCGGAAGCGTATGCGAACGTGTGGAAAGGGAATGCACCGAGAAGTGGGAGGACAAAAGGATGCTTTATTAGCTCCGGTAAAACCTCCCTTCTCTTGGGCTATCCCCAAGAGAGGATTATTACAAGAACCTACTCTACTCTCAAGACTCTAGCCGAAGGCTAGAGCTTTTCCCTACCACAAACTACGAACACTCTTGTGGTGGTCGGTCACCGATAGCTTGATCTCTTAGAGCTTGAGATCGCTTGATACTTGGATCCTTGATACTTGGATCCTTGATACTTGGATGCCTTTCTCCAAAGGGTTTGGGCTCCTTATATAGGCTGAAGGATGACCCTTCAGCTGCTCTCTTGATTGCCCCCTTTGATGACACCTCTTCATTGCTGGCATTGAAGCTAGCTTTAAGGGTCGGGCCTTAAAGGCCCGACGGTTATATAGCCGCCACTTTAATTACTCCATCAATGTCCAATCATTGATGGCTCTCTTGATTGCTCCATCAATGTCCGGACATTGATGGCTCTCTTGATGGTTGCTTGATTGCTCCATCAATGTCCGAGCATTGATGGCTCGTCCGATACACGTGCGCCGTCTGCTCCTTTTGGCTGCAACCTTGAAGCGACCCTGCGCGGTTTCCCTCGCGCTGGACCTTCTGCGGTTCGCGATGCGCCTTTGGGCTCGACCCTCAGGAATTGGGTCTGACAATCCTCCCCGCCTAAACCCGTTGACGTCCCTGTCAACTCTGAGTCTAGGTAGTCGTTTACCAGCTTCTCGAATTGCCAGAGCGTAGCATCTCGCTCCCAACTCGTTTCTTCGGGTGGGGAGTCCTTCCATTGTACCAAGTACTCGACGTGTCCAGCAGGTCGGGCGATCCTTCGCCCAATGATCTTTTCTGCTTGCTGGGTGAACTCTTTGGTGACGGTCGGAGGTGCTCGCTTGGTGTGTTTCTTCATTCCTCGTGCGGCTTTCTCCAGACTCTCGCGTACTTCCGCGAGTAGCTCCTGATGGTTGCGGACAAAGCGCATCACTGCGGAACATCTCTCATCCCGTGTACTCTTCGTCAACTCTAGCGGAGTAAGCGGTTGGTTACCGAGAACTACCTCGGCTGATTGTTTCTTCTGCGGTGGGGTGTCTTCCACCGGTACTGCGATGTGGGTTGCCTCGTTCCTTCGACCCCCTTTGTTCAGCTGGACGACTGACAGTGAGTTAGGTGGGCTTATCGTCGGGCCGGTTGCCTTTGGTGCCTCCCTCTTCATGCAGCTTCTGCTGGAGGAATGCGGGCTGCACGCTCGGCTGACGGTGTTGGTTGTCCCCGATGACTCAGGCATTGGTCCCGCGAGGACCTTTGGCTACTTGGGCGCTTGCTCCGTGCACCCTTCTTGTGGCTCGACGCGTGTTACCGCGTTAGCCGGTTTCTCGGAGATCCTCGGCTGTTCGAGCATCCGCTTCGTGCACTCCCCTCGTGTCTCGGCTGCCTCGCGCCGGTCTTGTGCCCGTCCCTCAGTTGTCCGTCCTTCGACCTGTGTCGTGTCGAGCCTCTGCACTGGTGTAGCTCGAGCGACTGTGGCTGGGGTCTTGCGTACTACCGTGGTGTTTTGCTTGCGCCTTGAGCATCGCTGCGCAGGTTGCGATCCTTCGTAACTCATGCATCCGCACTTTCGGGGAATCGGCTGTGTCCTGGAATGCTTCTGCTTCCTATGTTCTGTCGTTGTACGCCTTCGACCTGCACCTCTCGCATGTGGTCGGGGAGTGCTGTACGCGGGCACTTAGTTCGGGCGGTACGTCCTTCCGCGAGAACCCCTTGAGACCAGGTAGAGGTCCATCAAGCTTTCTGCTGTTTCGACAGCTTCCTGTAGCGTCGTTATCCTACGACGATGGAGCTCCTCTCTAACCCCTGGTTGTGGTCCTTCCAAGAAGGCAAAGAGGAGGTCCTGTTCTCCCATATCTTTTATTTCTAATGAAATGCTGTAGAAAGCTTGGATGTACTCACTTATGCTTCGAGATTGTCGCAACTCTCGGAGCCTCCTCCTGGCTAGGTACGCGGCGTTGGTCGGGAGAAATCTGCGTCTCATCTCCTCGATCATGGCCGCCCATGTGTCTAGCTCGGTGCATACCTGGTACGCTGGTGCTTCACATCGGACGCGCCACCACTGCTTCGCGTCTCCTTCCAGGTACGCCGCCGCGGTTGACACCTGGTCTTCCTCCGCGATCTTTGCGGCATTGAAGTACTGCGTCACGTCCCACACGAAGTTCTCTAGCAACTTCGCGTCGCGCGCACCGAAATACTTCTGTGGCTCCGGTATCCGCGCCGTCGGGCGCAAGATCGCCTTTGGAACAATTGAAGAACTGAGCTCCAAGCGGAGACCCTCTAGATCTTCGCGGAACTTGCGCTCGACCAAACTCAAGTCGGCCGAGGAGGGCGGGCTTGATGTCCCCGTATCGGATGTCCGGCCGGCCCCTCGTGCTAGAAGCTCATCGTGCTTCGTCCGCACTTCTACCATAGCCACGTAGAGTTCGCCCATACGACTCCATAGTGGCCCGGAACCCAGATCCTTCTCTCCCTCAGGTAGAGGGATTCCGATTGATCCTTCCAACATGGACAGCCTTTTCTCCACGGCTTCCTTAGTTTGTTTGCCTGCCATCGATAAAGTAGGGGGTAGATACGACGAAGGAGTACCTCAACGTGCTCGCTGGTAGGATCTTGTCTTTACGGATAGCTTCCTTCCGCTGCGAATCAACTTCGGAGTGTGACAACTCAGAAGCTTGATTCAACCTTCGCTCTGATACCAACTGTCACGGTCCAATTTTCTGCAGAACACCAAGGTTGCGCTTGAGTCGTGCGGCGTGGACGTCCTTCGAGAATCTCTGGTCGCCCACAAGCCTATGGAGTGCGGAAGCGTATGCGAACGTGCGGAAAGGGAATGCACCGAGAAGTGGGAGGACAAAAGGATGCTTTATTAGCTCCGGTAAAACCTCCCTTCTCTTGGGCTATCCCCAAGAGAGGATTATTACAAGAACCTACTCTACTCTCAAGACTCTAGCCGAAGGCTAGAGCTTTTCCCTACTACAAACTACGAACACTCTTGTGGTGGTCGGTCACCGATAGCTTGATCTCTTAGAGCTTGAGATCGCTTGATACTTGGATCCTTGATAATTGGATGCCTTTCTCCAAAGGGTTTGGGCTCCTTATATAGGCTGAAGGATGACCCTTCAGCTGCCCTCTTGATTGCCCCCTTTGATGACACCTCTTCATTGCTAGCATTGAAGCTAGCTTTAAGGGTCGGGCCTTAAAGGCTCGACGGTTACATAGCCGCCACTTTAATTACTCCATCAATGTCCGATCATTGATGGCTCTCTTGATTGCTCCATCAATGTCCGGGCATTGATGGCTCTCTTGATGGTTGCTTGATTGCTCCATCAATGTCCGAGCATTGATGGCTCGTCCGATACACGTGCGCCGTCTGCTCCTTTTGGCTGCAACCTTGAAGCGACCCTGCGCGGTTTCCCTCGCGCTGGACCTTCTGCGGTTCGCGATGCGCCTTTGGGCTCGACCCTTAGGAATCGGGTCTGACACCCGGCCCGATTTGCATCTCTAGTTATTACCTCATGAATCTAAAATGTCTTAAATTTTTATCTCATGAAAACATGTTCCATGTTCTTGCCAAGTGTCTCTACATCTCTAGCAACATGAACATATTAAATAATCAACCTAACATGAGCATAAAGATCAATAACATGCATATAACAACATCATACATATACCGGCATGGTATATCTTACAACTCACATCAGGAGAAAGCATATAATAGCATCATACATGAACTAGCATGATATCATTTACAAACTCATATCAAGAACATGCATATTATAACATCATATAGGAACTGTCATGATATAACCTCCAAGAATACACATGTTAATTAATATATGCAATCAAGCATATATATAACTTATCAGCATGTACAATAAGTAACAACGATCCTTATGACTAAGCATCAATAGTAGGCCAAATTAAATTTAAAATCATAAACCCACATCTGAGTCTCAAGCAAAGCAATTCCTTTCTACTTCAACACAAATCACAGCTTGGCCATGATTTGTCAAGCAATAGCACAACAACACAACCTTCTAAACAAATTAAAGACAACCAAGCAAACATGCATAAATAACACATCTCAAACAATCATCTTAACAACCCTATACTCACAACCTCACACCAATTTTTTTTTAATTTCCTTTCTAATCAACCAAATAGACTAATAAATTTAAATAAACACAACTACCACAATCATACATCAACCAACCCTAGCCATACCTAAGTTTACATTCAAATTATACCATAAGGCCACAAATTAAATATCTATTTCTACAAATAAATTATTCTAATAATTTGATCAACTATACCACTTTAATTTATCACATTGATTAACCATACCACCTTAATTAATCTAAAAATAATTTTTAATAATTCTGTAAAAATCCAATAACTACAAATAAATATATTAAATCATAATTTATCCAATTTCATTAATTAAAACATCTAATTAACCTAATTATCTAAGTTATCCACAACCTAAAATTTATAAATTCTGTAAAAATCCTAATTAAATTATTGTAATTCTGTTTAACATAAATTAAACGGCACCTACCAAAATAATATTTCATGCATATAATGCAGAAATAATTTATTTAAACCCTAAATTAAGCCGAATCACTCTAATTAAATCAAAACTCCACCTTGACAGTTTAAAAAAATTCTAATTAAATTACGAAAATTCTATCTATATATAATAAAGCATGACAATTTTTTTAAAATTTTTCTGACAAATTTAATGCACTTAAAACCCTGAACTCAACCAAAAATAATTTAAAAATAGTACCTAAAATTCAATAAAAATTCTAAATAAATTTTTCAAAGTCCAAAACTAACCAAGTAATCCCAGACAATGTTAAACTAGACCGAACCGAATGTAAAATTACAAACCAGGCGTAGACCACGTCAGACCGTAACTGAACCGCACCCAACCGGACTGGTCCGGACCGCAGCCAACAACCCATTATATGGGTAGATTGGATATTGCAGTGTGAAGGAGGGCTTTAACTCTTAAATAGGAAGAGGATGCAACTCTCTTCCAAGACCTCACCGATGTAGGACTAAAAACTTTTCTCTCTTAAATATGAAAAGGATGCAACCCGGACTAAAACTCATCTATAATCTTTTAACTTTTTCTCTTTTTTTTCTAAAAAGAATTTTTAAATCCCATTTTCCCCTTTTTTACCTAATTTTTTTTATTTTTATCTTACTTATTATTTTATTATTTTAATATTATAATAATATTTTTTATTACGAATTTAAATCTAATTTAAATAAATAAAAAAATTTCTATATTTAACTTAATATAGATATTTTATTATTATTTTTAAATTTTTTTAAAAAAAAACAGGATTTACAATTCCTCTTCCCCTAGAATTTTTGGTTCTACAAAAATGACAACCTAACCTCTTAAATATTTTCTAGACTACTATATTTTCTAAGACACCAAACCTAAACAAATCACTCAATCAAGTCAAATAATTTCAAACATGTTCAAACAATCTATCAAACAAGAATTCAATGAAAGCAAAATTCTAAGCAAACAATCATGAGTATGGGGCTTTAATTTGGGTCTGGATCTCCCATAACTCTTCCTCTGCATTATCATCCTCCTAGAGCACCCGAACTAGGGATACGGTCTTGCACCCTTAATACTTTATCACGCTGATCAATTATAACTACTGCCCCAATTATAACTACTGCCCCAAACCGGAGGCGTGGTCAGAATCATGCGATGGGTCCGACATATATTTTTTAAGCACCAATATATGAAACACGTTATAGATTCTATCAATGTATACCGGTAGCTATAATCTATAAACCACCGGCCCAACCCTCTCTAGAGTCTCGACGGTCCAATAGGATGCAACTTTCCTCCCAGGTGAAACCGGAAAATTTCTACCCCAGGAGACCCTCTAGGAACCCTCTGTCCCCCAACCGCAATCTCTAACGGCCTTCGCCGACTATCTGCATACACTCCTTTATCTGTCCTGAGCTGCCCTCAGTCTTACTCAGGGTACTTTTAAAAAGAAAAATAGAGCAGGTTAGTCCAGGGAATAAAAGTCACTGTCTTTGTCAGATAATCTAATCCCATCAACTAACCAATATGGTTCAATACACGGTAAACTAATCGATACTTGTGATCAAACTCTTTTCATACCTAAATGTGTCAAATCAGCTCTTAGCTCACATCCTAGCATCTCTAAGGGTCAATCAGCCCCCTTAGAAATACCGTGTTCACATAAGAGCTCTGTGATCCGATATCAATCAGAGCACAAGCAGTAGGACCAACTAAGACCATAGACATTAGGTTTAGCACACAATGGAGTAAAAAATACCAATTAGTCAACTAAGGGTCTCTAAATAATTCCAACGTTTGCACTCAAAACAAGTAACCAAGAGGAATAATAAAGACAATTAAGAAGTTCAAGATGAAGCAATTTAAATTAAGCATCCCAAATAAATCATTCAGAAAAATAAAGAGACAATCATAAAAAGGTTAACTATTAAGATGTATATTATTCAGAGAAGTTATGCAATTAACTTTTCAAACATAGAATATTTGGAAGGAGACAGACCCTTTCTCAAGGATACCCAATTTGAGATTTCACTTTCCAAAGAAAGATATAACCATAAAGAATAATTCATTAAAGAACTCATCAACCAATATGATCAAAATCAAGAAGTAAATCGGGGATCTAGGTCCGACACACTCGGCATCGGCACACCATGTAGTCTCACTAACTCATGAAGGTTTTACTTCTATCCTCTTTCCCATCCTAAGGTTTGACTTTGCATCAAATGGTCAAAGAATCAAAGTACCAAAAAAGCCAAGAAGGATATGTCAAGTTTCAATCAACACTTTAACAATCCAAGCCATCATACGATAAATTGTAAGCCAACACTTTAATATAACTGACCACTAGTTTCAATACCTACCTCAAGGGGTAGTGGACAACATATCTTGGGTTTCCAACAGTCCCTCTACCTTAACTTCCCCCTGGATTTTGATAATTTGGTTAACAACTCCAAGAGATCAGAGAAAGGTCAATGGATATATACTACAATTCAATCCTTCCAACTAGTGTTTGAGATTGAAATCTAATTACTTCATTTAACCAAGCAGGAATAATATTTAGCTAAATAGAAAAGATCTCATTATGATGAACTGGATAGTAACTGCTGTTACATAATAGTTTAAACAACAAAGAGAAGGGATAATGATTCCTTGAAGATCTGAGAATTTTAATGAATCTTTCTTAAGTAATCTCAAAATATGATATTTCAAGGTGAACTTAAGATGTTTGATGTACAGGTTTGTAGGATATATCTGAACAAGAAGGTATAGCAGTGATACTCACATCAGAGGGTTTAGAACTTGTAATAAGAAAGTATAGCAGTGATACTCACATAAGAAAAGGGTCTATAAATTTCCACAATAAAGTATAATATCAATAAACATGTCACTACCCTTAGTCATGGGATTTTACTTTTCACAAAAGTGTACTTCTGCCTATTTGCACCTCTATAGGGTAATGAGAAATCTAAATTGTTAGGGGAGATTGTTCAGCAAAAAGGTGTATGAGCTTAGGTGAAGGGAATAAAGAAAACTGGAATTAGCAAGATTTAGAATGTAGGCAAGGTAAAATTTCAGCTTGGTTCTTCACATAAGTCCATAGTACTTATTATGCTAAAGAATCATACTTAGATTCACAACTAGAAGATTATAGATCAAATGTAAAAAAAAAGAATGGATATACATTCTATTATTAGCATAGACATGACAGATTCAAGTGGAAAGATAAATGGTTTTTCAACTCAAAAGTTTTAAATTTTCGGCACACTATATTTTCATGATTTAGTAAATTTTGGAAGGTCATAACTTCCTACACAGAAATCAGATTAAACTAAAATTTTGAAGGTAGATTTTGGCGTCATTGAAGAAGGTACCTACCAATTTTCATAGGGATTGGACATTCAGAGAGTTCAGGGTGATCAAATCTCTGAGATAAGGTAAATCTGATGGTGATTAAATTCCAGATTTATGATACTTGGCTATAATGGGTCGATACATCTCACTATTTTTGGTTTTAGTTCACCCTTTAGTTGGGTATGGGAATCATGGTTGAGATTTTGAGGTAGAAATGATATTAATAAGTGAGAAATACAGTAAGGGTCCTTCATGAAGGGTAAGGTTTACCAATTTGATCCTCCTTTAATATCACTTTGGAAAATTTAGGATTGGAAATCAAGGTTGGTTTACTTCTACTATATTAGTCTGGTACAGTAGGTATGCTTGTCTAAGATTAGATAGTAAGGTCCTCAACAATTATTATTGAGGATATGCAAGTATATGAACAAGAGACCAATTCTCTTAATCTAACATGCTGAGAATGTCAACTTTCAGCACTAGCAGTTCATTTAGTTTACTTGCAACTCTTACTAGATTGTTTAATAACTCGAGGTTCTAGATTGTATTTGAACCCTTTCTTGAAAGTGTCAAGAGTATCACCAAAAAGGTTTTGAAAGCTGACAAAGATCAGGGAGAGAATTATGTTAAGGAAAAAAATTGTTAACTGTTAATGGAAGGAATTTGGGTTATTTTAGTGCTAGGGACGGTACTACTTTTTGAACACACTCAAGAATACTCAACAAAAAGATGGTTAGTATTTTGAGAATGGTCAGTACCTGAAGAATGGTCACTACTAAAGATTTGTAGGATAGGGATTAAAACAGATCAATGGATAACAATGATGGAACAGATGTCGAATTTATGATATAGTTCATGGGATTTTGGTTTTCCTACTTTAAAGAAGAAGAACTATATTGCATAGTATAGTTCCTTTGACATGTAAGTACCCGGTGGTTATTCATATAAGACTATCAGATAGGGCTAAAAGAATAAGATTAAAGTAAGATAGTAGATACACCCCAATGGTACTAACTAGTTTATGTGATACCAATAGCTTTGGAGCTTATTTGACTCCTGAGGTCAACACCCTAAGATTACCGTAATATGGAAAGTGAGATGATATTGGTCCTTGATTATAATTCAAAAGTAAGGGATGATAACATCAACAAAAGTCAGGGGAATGACATCCCAATTGGACTATGTCATCTAACTAAGTTTTGGATATATAGTGAAAGGAAGGAAAGTCCTTAGACTTTAGTTTGGTATCTGGATATGATAGGAAAACAATTGGAGAGGATCTCTAAACTTCTTCTCAGCCTCTGCTAGAAGAAAGGATATTTCCAGAGCTACAGCAAAGATCAAATTTAAACATCCAAGGCTGCATAAGGTATCATATTCAAAGTTCAATATTTATGCATAGAGGATCCTATGTCATGCCTTATTGATACCAATAGTTAAATAACTCTCATATTTGACAATAGGGAAGGAAAAATAGTTGTTGCACCCTAAGACCCTTAAATGCTTAGTTTGGGCAGAAGTTTCAGTCATGGAAATTTAGGAGCTAAATTAAGAGGAAATTTACGAATTTTGCCAGAGGAGATGATATGTGGCCAGATGGGGTCATACGATCAATAGAAGAGTAAGGTCAACTAGAATTGAGGCTACATGATTGCTAGACCAGACATAGGAAAATAATTCCACATAATTTTAGTGGGTTATCCCACATCAACCAGTAATAGGCATAGAACCCCAAACAATAAGCTCTCAATAATCACATATGGAAGGCACCAAATGTCTAGGTCTTCCTAGGTTAAATTTTCAGCAATCACAATACAATTTAAGCACAATCAATATAACCCAAAAATACATAACAACAAACAACCAGTTTACTTACTAACATCAACCAAAACAAGGGTAATATAGCACATCATCAAGTAAGGACATAAAATACAATGCATAATATAGCACATCATCAAGTAAGGACATAAAATACAATGCAACTAAATAAGGGTAATATAGGCATAAAAGGATAAACCCCCATATATCCCAAAAATCTCTCTTTACCCGGTCAAAATTGTCTCACACGTGTACTTAGGCCTATAGTGTATCCTAAGTCCTATCTTTACTTTTAATATCATATTTTTTTAAACTTATGCTCTGATACCACTTTAATTGTCACGCCCTAATCCACCTTTGGGCACGTGGCAACCGCTGTATAAACTGCACTTCTCCACCACAACTTATACAAGGCTCGATGTATCACAAAGCACAATAAATTCCTTTTCATTAAACACAGTGGAAACATAAACAATGTACATTTTATAGTAATGCTATAAGAATGAAATCACTATCTAGATTTCTAAAGTAAATTCTATTTCGCCACATCTAGGTTATCCCTCGTTTCCGGTATCAATGCCCAACCTGTAACCTGCGCAACAGAGGAAAAATGTGCACATCTGAGTCCCGAAACTCAGTGAGGCTATAGAGAGAGCACCCTAAAAATGGGCATAAGGTATTGTACAAACCAACAAGAAAATATATCCACTAAAATCACATATTAATTCAACATGTCAACAAAATATCACATATTAATTCCACATGTCAACAAGGTATAATCAAATAACAATTATGGAACATCATTGCCATGATCATAACAAGATATATAACAGAATATGATCATAACAGCGCCATTAAACCAAAGATGTTATATCGCTTTAATTAACATATCATAAGCTATCCATTTTACACCTAAGGCAGCCACTTATGTTCAAAGTGAATCCCTCGTCAAAGATTCCCCTGAACCCGTTAGTGTCAACTCTATGTCTCTATCCTATATGCCTGTACACTGATGTTCGCAGAAGGAGCTGGTGATCACGGTACCCCTTCTTTCCAACACAATATCTTTCCAAACCAAGTAACCATACAACGCTGTAATTCTGCACCATGGCAGGATCACCATACAAAATAACACATCACATCCGTCTCCAGCCTGGCAAACTGAAACCACTGTACACGATACCAATGAACCCGGACTGCTCAGGGACCTATATCTGTTGAGAATGCCAGTGTCAATCAGGTTCTCTAGCCTCGGTAGTGCATGGGATGGTACTATTCCCAATACACACTCTACCTTTTGTAACACAATTAAATTGAGTTTTGCACCGTAGTGAGATCCTAGCTACACCAAAGTATTAGTGACTTAGGTCAACCGAACTTGCATCTCTACCTTACTAGCACTTGGCTCCTCACCACATGTTGGCACATACCAGTCTAAGAACTCACACATCACCTCCTAGGTTATCATAACCCTATGATGTTCAAAGTTCTTAGTCGTATTTCAATTTAAATCACTCCAGGTGTTATCACCTTATGAATCTAAAATGTCTTAAATTTTTATCTCATGTCAACATGTTCCATGTTCTTGCCAAGTGTCTCTACATCTCTAGCAACATAAACATATTAAATAATCAACCTAACATGAGCATAAACATCAATAGCCATGCATATAACAGCATCATACATATACCAACATGGTATAACTTACAACTCACATCAGGAGTAAGCATAGAATAGCATCATACATGAACTAGCATGATATCATTTTCAAACTCATATCAAGAGTATGCATATTATAACATCAAACAGGAACTCGCATGATAACCTCCAATAATACACATGCTAATTAAATATGCAATCAAGTAGATATATAACTTATCAGCATGTACAATAAGTAACAACGACCCTTAGGACTCAGCATCTGTAGTAGGCCAAATTAAATTTGAAACCATAAACCCTCACCTGAGTCTCAAGCAGATCTTTAAACAAGAATCACAGCTTAGCCGTGATTCTTTAAGCAACACGCAAACAAACAATCAAACAAAGCAATTCATTTCTACTTCATTACAAATCATAGTTTGGCCATAATTTGTCAAGCAATAACACAACAACACAACCTCCTAAATAAATTAAAGACAACCAAGCAAGCATGTATAAGTAACACATCTCAAACAATCATCTTAACAACCCCTCTACTCACAACCTCACACTAATTTTTATTTAATTTCCTTTTTAATCAACCAAATAGACTAATCAATTCAAATAAACACAACTACCACAATCATAAATCAACCAACCCTAGCCATACCTAAGTTTACATTCAAATTAAATATCTATTTCTACAAATAAATTGTTCTAATAATTT
The DNA here is from genome assembly GCA_030544415.1 of Thalia dealbata. NCBI lineage: Eukaryota > Viridiplantae > Streptophyta > Magnoliopsida > Zingiberales > Marantaceae > Thalia > Thalia dealbata. The sequence continues at coordinate 15,419,625 of CM060458.1, forward strand.
TATCAACTATACCACTTTAATTTATCACATTGATTAACCATACCACCTTAATTAATCTAAAAATAATTTATAATAATTCTATAAAAATCCAATAACTACAAATAAATATATTAAATCATAATTTATCCAATTTCATTAATTAAAACATCTAATTAACCTAATTATCTATGTTATCCACAACCTAAAATTTATAAAATTAACAGGTTTGCTGATATATGCCTTTATGTTTCCACCATGCAAACTAAATTATGAGACTAAGACCCTAGGATGGGAAAGGGGTAGAGGTTAAATTTTCATGAAATAGCAAAGTAAATGCATGCTTGATATTTTTAGGAAGTTTCATTTCGGCACTGACAGTGATTAAAATTGCTGGAAGAACGTTTGCTTGATCACTGTGATTTGTTTTAAGTTCAATTATGAAATACTACAGTTAGAGCCACTGGTGGACGGTTATTAAAATTTTTGAATATATGGAATGATTTGATTAAATCTATGGCTTCATAAATATTATGTTGTAGAGTCTATTGTATACTTTAACATGCAAGTCATTATCATGCTTGATATGTTCAAATGTTGATGAACTCGAAATCCTGTATAGTTCTTGAATGCCATGCCACATAGGGACAAACATGAACATCATAAAACACATCTATATGCATGGAAACAAAAAGGACCTTATATCCTAGAGACATCAAAACCAGGAGAAGACTATTAGGTCCTTGTACTTCATTTTCTCTCATGGTTGGTGGGTGCTACCATGCTAGTTCAATGAGGGTAATCGAAAGCGTAACCCGATCCAAACTTTGAGTTAGATTGAAGCTGGGGAAGAGTTTTCTCACATAGTTGAGGACTCCCTCATAGCATGCAACCAAACTTCAAAGACTTGGGAACTGAAAAGCTATCTAGCTGCTCTGCTTAAGGACTAGGGGGTCAAAAGACAACTGACGTACCCTATTTAGGTTCTGCAGACCTATAACTGGTAGTCTAGACCTTGAAGATTAAATAATTATGCGGAGTCTGGTCTAAAAATCATTAAGGCTAAACAAAGAGGTGACCCGGTCATGAGGCAGAATGTAGTACTGCTTGGTAATCGCATAGTGTGGGTCTAGGGAGACACATGTGGGAAAGTCTCGAAGCATGAGCTAGGGTACTACTTATGAGATCGAAGTAGATAATTCTATGGTTATCAATTATCTCCATCAATGTCAGTGTGATGGGCATTAGGTAGAGACCTAGAAGGACACTGACGGGCTTATGGATAGTCCCACCCGGGTGTATTCTAAGTATAGGATGATATATCTAGAAAAAGAGAATACATAAAAACATAGTGGATGATGATATCTTATATGCAAAATATCATTCAAGTGTTCACTTATGATTTAATTTATTGCCTATAACAGATTCATATCATGATTGCTATATTTTAATTAAACCTATATATGTCAGTGTCTTTTTTCCCTTACAATTGCAAGGGATCAACTCTTTTTGTAGTTAGTGGGTTGTAAGGCTTAGTGCAAGTTATTTTTCCCACATGCGGGTACTTGAACACCGAGTAGATTCGAGGAGAGTGACATGGAAGAACAAATATTAGTATAACATGATTTATATGTTTCAATACTTAGTCGAACTATATTAGGTAAACTAAATTAATTGTACTAAATTGTAATCGTAAAAATTTTCTATAAGTTTTATATCATTATTTTGCTTCGTGTAATATTTTAAATTAACCTTGTATAAGTTAAGTAAGACGGTTGTCACGTGGCCGACAAAAGGTCGGGCTGTGACAACAACCCTATATCCACTTTTATAATGTATAAGAACTCTCAAATTCTTCCAAAGTGTGTCTAGGTAGCAAGTGGAACTATTCATTTCACCAAGACAAATTAGGTACGCATGTCATCGAGAAACTATTCCACCTTAGGAAATTTAGATCTCATATTATTGCATCATTATAATACTCTACTAAATCTTGTAAAGTATATTCATCACCCTTACCATCCATGACAACACTAGAAGGTGGAAGAAAGATGTTATTTAGTTTGGGAAATCCATCAATAATTACCTAAGCAAGTGGGAATTTAAATTACTTAAGTATTAATCCCAAATGTTGGTTACATTAAGCAACTATAATTGACTCAACTTTCATCATATTGTTGTCCGGACATAGTTGATAGTGTGGACCTTACTAACCTTAGCGAACAAGTCAAATAGGCAATGATTGAGGCTGACCTAATAGATAATCGGTGACCTATAACTAGACATATACTAGAGTAAACTTAGTTAACAACTAGTGCAATAAGTGAGTTAATTTATGTAATGTATGAGGTATTTTTTTGGTCAATCAAGGTCAGTATTATATGTATCTTTCCATCGCTGTAGGAGGATTATTCTGAAACTAAGATAAACGAGTATTAGAGTGAATTATCATATGTTAGGGGTTTTGAAGTTCAGACTTACTCAACTAGGTGTTGGATTCACTATAGAAGCTTATTTTAATAGAGGAATATTTAAAAATATTTACTTCATTAATTTCATCTGCTTTAAAGCATGGGAATTCTAGGATACCAAAATAATATGCTGAAATGATTTGTTTATTTGAAATATTTCTTACGCATGGTTGCATATTGTAGAGTTATTACTTATGCTAAATGTTGATATTGTTGTTATGTTGAACACTAGAAAATCACACTTGTAAATTAAGTAGGGAGTGATACACGAACAACACAATATAGATACAAGGTATATTATATATCAAAATCATACCATTAGTATACACATGTAGGGTTATAATGACAATGCACCCTAGTTGACCTTCCAACCTTTGGAGGATAGATAGTGATGCTCACTCATCAGTAGCCCCTAATTGCTAGATCTAGCTAAGACACTAGGGGTGTGTTGAGGTAGGAATCTAATGACTCCTATGGACACTATAGTCTACAACACTACATAGGTCTATGATATACTATTATTACCCACACGTATGATGAGTAGGTGCTACGGTGATAGTCCTAAGATGCTAGTAAGGATGAAACCTCCAAGGGTTTAGCATATATGTAGCCGAGGTAGCCAAAACCTATTGTGCAAATGTGAAGTTCAACTTTAACCAACCGTGGTTGCTTTTGAGATGGGATAGTTATTCCCTTCGTGAAGTCTTAGATAATAGATCCATTGAATATATGACTGTTATACCATATTTTCTATAGATGATCTGATGAGTAATATAGATCCTAGGGTTTATATTATTTTTGGTTAGTCGTGGTCAATTTATATATTTAGGTGCGATGATCCTGTTTGAGGATAATGTGTAGTTACTGCACGGGTCGTGTCCATGCTTATCCAAGGAGGATGGATTAGGCGATAGTTTCACTAGGACGGGGTGTAGGGTTTCAACTTGTGAACCATTGGAGAAGATATATAGTCATCAAATCCGCTCTACCAACATTAGTGCAATGGCATAGGTAGAGATGTAGACAAGTTCAGGCATTGATGGGCTTATGAGAAGTCTGTAATGAGGGATTACCCTAAGCATAGGCTGACTACCCAATACCCGATACTAAAACAAAAGACACATATCATAACAACAACCCAGTGACATTGCCACATATTTATCATAGTTTATCGATAGTACTAGGCAAAACAAATAGAGACTATACACTTAAGATTTAGACATACAAAAGTATATTTATTTTTATGGTTACAACCAATGGGATAAATATATAACATTTGATATCTTTAATATTAAATGGGTTATTCCACCTTATTACTTGAGTTAGTTAATCATGCCTTGAGCCATAATTTTGTAAAAAGTTGTAAGACTGAGTAGACCACATTTAATGTGTGTATAGGTTTAGTAGGTGAGCAAATGGGGTTATTGAGGAGGACAATGTCGTCAGGATTTAAAGAGTGACATTCTCTTACTATTTATTGGTCGTATTATAGTAGATTATACCGGAACTATATTGGAGTACCTATATTAGAACATTTATGTTAAAGTGTTTTTGTTAAATGAATGTGATAATATTTTAGATGTATGGATAATATTTTTGGTATCAGATTGTTATTGTTGTGGATTGTGGAATAGATTGTATAGTAATGAATTATTGAAGTATCTTTTATGGGTCATTTGGAACTTATATGATGATTAACAACTAAAGTGGTATTAAAGCTTAGATTTAAAGTCCTGAAGGTTAAGGAAAATAATATCGATATAGTAAGACGTCGTACCATAGTTAAAATGATATTTTGATTGTCTAACATGGCTTACCCTGTTATCAACTATGTAAGTGAGTAATTGTATGGCAAAGATCTAGTATTTAAATTTGGGATATAGATCTTTTTCATTGTATTAAGGTGAAATTGGAGAGCAACTAGTCCGAAGCTGAGTGGGGATACAGTGACTAAGACTAAAGTCTTTGGGGATAGATTGAATTTAGCACAAGATCATCAAAACGGGTTATGCGGATGATCATGGTACCCTTAGAGCATCATGGGTAACTTAGGCTTTCAAAACATTTCATGCTGGAAATTTATCATTAAAAAACCTACAATGGTTCAGTAATTCTAGGGTACCGATCATGATTTTGGTAACTTGATAGCTTGGGACACAATACAAATTATTAAAAGACCTTGTTTCTTTGGAGACAAGGCAATAAAACCCTTGTTGTACCTTTATATGAAAGATGAACAAATTGTATTGTACTATATCTCAAATAAATCCCATTTTATCTTCTTGTAATGGGTGATTTCTAAACTCAAAACCTATATTATATACAACAAAGATCCTTCTAACTTAACAAATTATCACCGGATGCAGATGTGTGATTCTCTGAATCTAAGGAGCTATGATAAAGAGAAAACAATCTTTCACTTAAGTCATACCTCACTAGTCCAGCTATCCAACAAATTGCATTTTTACTAAAGCATTTTAGCTTGATTCCTCAATGTGAATGTATTATGACGCTACCTCTTCCCATAAGCACCCTCAAATAATTAGAGGGATACCCTTTGGTGGAAGAAAACCATTTATTTCATAGGTATTTCTATATATTTCTTATTTCCTGATTTCTAGATAGTTTAAACTCTACTAGTTAGGTAGTGGTGAGTAGGACATACTTTCATTATTTAACCCTTCAATCATGTAGTATATTCACTCGTTTTGTTTTCAACAGTACAACAGTGATGGTGTCGTATCCTTTCCCTTCCCTATTGTGTTTCCTTATGTATGGCGGTATGGTGTTGGATAAGCTACAATATCTTTTTATTATTCATAGTACCTTCTATGGTAATTGAATCTTATACGGGTGAACCAACGATGTCCTCATCATACTCCCCTTCTTAAAGAGGAGTCGACCTCGACTCTAGCTCATCTTCATCACCCAAGTATGGTGATAGATCAGCCACATTGAATGTATTACTCACCCCATAATCCTTAGGTAATTCCAGCTTGTAGGCATTATCATTGATCTTCACAATAACTCTGAATGGACCATCACCTCATGGCATGAGTTTGGACTTGCGCTGTTCTGGAAATCGATCTTTACGCAAATGCAACCAAACCAAATCTCCTTCTTCAAAAATAACTTTTTTTCTGCCTTTGTCTGCATGCTTCTTATGTTGTATTTGCATCTCCTCAATATTTATTTTGGTCATCTGATGTATCTTACGAATCATCTCAGCACGCTTCTCCGCATCAAGATTACCTCTTTCTGTTGGTGGTAGAGGTAGTAAATCAATTGGAGCAGCAGGCTTAAAGCCATAGACAACCTCGAATGGGCAGAACTTGGTAGTAGAATGCACAACTCGATTGTAGGCAAACTCAATATGTGGTAGGCATTCCTCCCACATCTTCAGGTTCTTTTTGAGTATTGCCCGTAGCATGGTACCAAGTGTGCAGTTGACGACCTCGGTTTGTCCATCCGTTTGGGGATGACATGTAGTTGAAAACAGCAGCTTTTTTCCGAGCTTACCCCAAAGCGTCCTCCAAAAGTGGCTTAAAAATTTTGCATCACGATCTGAAATAATTGTTCTCGGCATTCCATGTAGGCGCACGATCTCCCTGAAAAATAAATCGCCCACATGAATAGCATCATCGCTCTTATGACAAGGTATGAAATGAGACATCTTAGAAAACCTATCAATAACAACAAATATACTATCTCTCCCCTTCTTAGTCCTTGGTAAACCCAATACAAAATCCATTGAAATATCCTCCCAAGGTAATTTGGGAACAGGAAGAGGTTTATATAAACCATGTGGGTTTAAGCGAGACTTAGCTGTTTGACAAGTGGTGCATCTCCCCACGTAACGCTCGATGTCGCGCCTCATCTTTGGCCAATAAAAGTGTGTGGCCAATACGTCCTCAGTCTTACGTATCCCAAAATGTCCCATCAAACCACCTCCATGTGCTTCCTGCAACAATAGAAGACGAACAGAACTTGCAGGAATACAAAGCTTGTTAGCTCTAAATAAATAGCCATCATTCAACACATACTTATCCCAACATCTCCCTTCTTTACATTTCTTGAAAATGTCCTTGAAATCTAAGTCAGTAGCATATAATTATTTTAACATTTCCAAACCAAGAATTTTGTAATCAAGTTGGGACAACAACAAGTAATGTCTAGATAATGCATCAGCAACTAGATTATCTTTTCCTTTCTTATATTTCACAACATATGAAAAAGTTTCGATAAATTCGATCCACTTAGCATGTCTACGATTCAACTTACTTTGGCAATGAATATGCTTCAAGGATTCATTATCTAAATGTATGACAAATTCTTTTGGCCAGAGATAATGTTGTCATGTTTCTAATACTTTAACTAATGCATATAATTCCTTATCATATGTTGAGTAGTTTAAAGTTGGACCACTAAGCTTTTCACTAAAATAAGCAATGGGTTTCCTATCTTGCATAAGAACACCTCCAATTCCAATACCACTAGCATCACATTCTATCTCAAAAGTTTTATTAAAATCAGGAAGTTGTAAAAGTGGTGCATTGGTTAACTTATCTTTTAGCAAATTGAAGGCATCTTCTTGCGCTTTTTCCCACTTGAAAGGTATGTTCTTTTTTGTCAACGCATTAAGGGGTGCGGCGAGTGAGCTGAAATCCTTTACGAATCGACGATAAAAGCTTGCTAGTCCATGAAAACTCCGCACTTGAGTGACTAATGTAGGTGTTGGCTAAGCTCGAATAGCTTTCACCTTTTCCTCATCCACCTCAATACCTTGCACAGTCACAACAAAAACAAAGAAATATGACTCGATCCGTACAAAATGTACACTTCTCGAGGTTAGCAAACAAACGTGTCTCTCTCAAAGTAATCAAAACTTGTCGCATATGTGCTAAATGTTCATTCAAAGACTTGCTATAGATTAATATGTCATCAAAGTAAACTACCACAAATTTTCCAATAAAAGCTCTCAACACTTCATTCATTAAGCGCATAAATGTACTAGGTGCATTTGTAAGACCAAATGACATAACTAACCACTCATATAATCCAAATTTAGTCTTAAAAGCAGTTTTCCATTCATCACCTAGCTTCATTTTAATTTGGTGGTAACCACTACGCAAGTCAATCTTAGAAAAGATAGTAGAACCACACAATTCATCAAGCATATCATCTAATCGAGGAATAGGGTGACGATAACGTACCGTAATATTGTTGATAGCTCGACAATTTATGCACATCCTCCATGATCCATCTTTCTTTGGCACAAGTAAAACAGGAACAGCACATGGACTTAAGCTTTTATGCACATATCCTTTATCTAGGAGCTCTTGCACTTGGTACGGTATGGGGGACGGTTAGGCAGAGATGCTCCTGGAATCAAATCAATTTGATGCTCAATTCCCCGTAATGGTGGCAACCCTGCAGGTATCTCATCTGGGAACACATCAGCAAACTCCTGCATCAAAAAAACAATCGAAACAGGCAAAGAAGAGGGTAAGGAGTTAGTAAAAAATAGAGCGTCCTTGCATACAAGTGCAAAACACTCTTGGGGATTGGTTTCTAACTCTCGCATCTCGCTTTTGGTAGCTAATAGAACTTGTCCCTTGATTGGTATCTCTATTTTCTTCTCACATTTTTCTTTCTTTTCTCTCATTTTGGGTTGATGACTCTCACTTTCTATTTTGGAAATGTCACTCATCTCTTTTTCTTTTCTCTCACACTCAGCCCTATCTAATTCATCTTTGAGAAGTTCTTTTGGTGTCATTGGAACCAATACGACCTTCTTATCTTTGTGCATAAAGGAGTACTTGTTGGAACGCCCATAATGTGTAGCATCTTTATCATATTGTCATGGTCTTCCAAGTAGTAACGCACAAGCTTGTATTGGCACCACATCACAGTCCACAAAGTCAGAATAGATACGAACAGAAAAATGAACACGTACCATCATTATTACCTTCAACTTCCCACAAGAATTGAGCCATTGAATGTAGTATGGCTGCGGGTGTAATCTTGTGGTTAGGCCAAGCTTTCCAACCATCTCCGAACTTGCAATATTATTGCAGCTTCCACCATCAATTATGATCTTACAAGAATGCTCCTTGATCACAAATTTGGATTGGAACAAATTGTGACGCTGCCCGTTTTCTACCTTCTCCATCTGGGAGCTAAGAACACGACGAACAACAAGGCTTGCATGGCTTGTATCAAAAGTGATCTCTTCTGGTTCTGACCCCGAAATATGTTGAGACTCCTCATAATCAGATCCACCTCCCTCTTCAACCTCACTGGCCGATGTGTACTCACCATCTTCTCGAATGATAAGGGCACGTTGATTTGGACAATCACGCATATAATGCCCTTTTCCCTTACACTTGAAGCACTCAATCTCCCTTATTCTTCCTGCAGATGCAACTGAGGATGAACTTTTTGTAGGTGTAACAGTGGTCTTTTTTGAATCAATAGGTTTGGATGTTGGTGAAGTAAGGTGGCTTCCTGAATTTCCTTAGCTAATGGGTGCAGCAGTCTTGCTAGAATAACCAACACTCTTTTTTTGCTGATTGGCATCCCTCCAAGATATGGAAGAACTAGAATAGCTACGACTAGCTTTGTATGGTTGCTTCCTCCTTTGAACTTGCCTTTCAGCTTTGCATGCATAATGAAATAGTTGATCCAAAAAATTGTAGTTCTAGAAATCAAGGATATCTTGTATCTCTCCATTCAATCCTCCCAAGAATCTAGTCATCTTTGCATTATCATCTTCTTGCACATTAGCATGTAGCATGCCCACCTGCAACTCTTGATAGTATTATTCCACAGATTTATTTCCTTGATTCAATCTTTGAAATTTATTAAGTAATTCTCTTTCAAAATAGAAAGGCACGAACCTGGACCTCATCAAGCACTTCAAATCATCCCAAGTACGAGGAGCTCCATTTCTTTGTCGAATTTGACTACACCAGATAGAAGCATAACCAATAAATTCAGTAGTTGCCGCACATACTCTATACTCCTCTGGGTAATGATGACAGCTGAACTTTTGCTCAACTAATAATTCTCAATCAAGATAAGCTTCTGGATTAAACTTTCCATCAAAACTAGGAACAGTGAATTTAATTTTACCCAATGCATCATTTCTTCTTTCTTCGTTACGGTGACGTGCATGACCTCCATCAACTCCCACTCCTCGTGCGGGGTGGCGCTGATACAATTCCAAGACAACTTCATCATCAGCCACATAATTATTATTTAACTCTTCATCAGCAGCTTCTTGAAATGCAGCGTTTAAATTTCCTCTTGATTCGAATGGAGTAGCAGCAGCAGCATTATTATGAGCTTCAACTCGTCCTCGAGGAACTCGAGGTGGTGGGTGTCGTCGTGGAGGAGTTTGCTCCACTTGATCAAGTCGTGCTTCAATTTCTCCAAGATAATTCTCCAACCCGTTCAAGTGCATAAGTACTTGATCGGATAGTATTTGCTCGAAGGTGTTTGTAACATAAGCCATCAAAGCTTGAGAATGTGGAGACAATGATATCATTGATGAGTGGGACCCATCTTCCCCATTGTAAGGAACATCATGAGGACTTCTTGATCCTGACATTATTAGTAAAGACAAAAGAGAAATTCCACCAACTAGTAAATTATTTATGAAAACTCACAATCCTCACAAACCTTACCACCTGAAGCTCTTACCCTTCTCAAAAATTGGTCATGTGTTTGCTGGTTCGTGATAACTTTCAACAAGAAGTGAATAAAGCGATTGCAAAGTACTAGAACACGGTGATCAAGGCTAATTTATGGAGATCGGGGATATATTTGTAGCAAAGAGAAGAAAATAATAATTCAAGTTGACTTAATTAAGCAAGGTGGAAGGTGTCAAAAAGAAGAATAAATGAAAGGATAATTATAATTAAAATTCGGATTGCAAAATTAACTCAATCAAGGAAGGTATAAGGTGTTAAAAAGGAAGAATAAGTACAAGACAATTAAAATTCGAATAAATTTTTTTTTTTTTTTTTTTTGTTCTTGGCAGAACCTTCCTCTCACTTTTTTTTTCTACTGGCCGAAAGCTTACTCCTCTCTTTCTCCACCTATTTTTTCCTTGTCGAACACTACTCCCTCTTTTTTCTCCTTTTTTCTAGCAAAACACTTCCTCCTCTTTTTTCTCCTCCCTCTCTTTCTTCTTTTTTTTTCTTTTTTTTTTCTAACCGACTACTTCCTCCTCTATTTTCTCTACCTTTTTAATTCGGCCGAACACTCTCTTTGGCCGATATTTTTTTATTTCAACAATCAAACGGAAATTTGGAGATAATAAAGAAAAAGAACAATAAAAGATGGGAAAAAAAAATGATGATGGGTACGAAATAGAAGTTCAAGAGAAGAATTTTTTTTTTTTTATGTAGGGAAAATAAAATAGAATCTAATAAAGGATAGATGAATTCCTACCGGCAACGAAGGCTCTGATACCACCTGATATGCACACGCCTCGACTTAAGATGCGTGCAAGCAAGTTGGTCCCAATCTTCCGTCGTAGGAGAAATCCTTAAGATAGGGGGAGTCGTGACTTTGACGAAGGGGAGGCTAACCACGATCAAGGAACGCGACCAGCAACCTCGCAATCGCTAAACCACTCCTCAGTTGGTTATCAACCGTGTCAAACACGACTGACATGTTCACGAAGAACGGCACGAATAATTCAAGAGAATTGAAAGAGCAACAGCGGAAGGATCACTCAAAAAGTGATTAAGAAAGTGGACTTCAAGTTTGTAGCAAAAACATTACAAAAGTGGTGGCTAAAGCAAAAATCAATGTCCCTTTTCAATAGTGCACATCCTACCAAATATATAGACAAAATATGGCACGTTTTTCCATATTTTATTTTACTAAAATAGGAAAAATAAATATATAAATATCCTCCTCTTGTTAGCTACGAAATTTGGAAAAATAAATCCCTTCATGAAGATTTGAATATATATTTGAGGAAGATTTGATCTTGAATAAATCTTCCTTGATTTGCTCTTGAATAAATCTTCTTCCTTGATTTACTCTTCAATAAATATTTGATAAAGATTTGATTCTTGAATAAATCTTCCTTCACTCATACACTTCCATATGAGTAATTCATGCAACTTCCATATAAGTAATTCCTCCATGTGTTTCATTGCATGTAGTGACAAGTAAACAATAATAATTAGGCAATATCATTTGTTATGTAATTAAGTAATTGAATTTCCCAAGAAAAGAATTCACCTGCCGTCCTAAGCGTCGTGCACGGGCTCGTGTCATTGGGTCTTCTATGGTAATTGAATCTTGCACGGGTGAACCAACAATGTCATCATCAACCCCTACCGGTACCAACCTGGCCATGGGTATCCATATCCATGGATTATGTAAAATCATTTTCGAAGGTCGATGGATTTTCTGATGTACTTGTAGTTGTTGATGGATTTAGTAAATTTACAATCTTCATCCCCACTACAGAACAAGTAACAACAGAAGAGTTGACCTTTCTATTCTTCCACCATGTTTTGGAGTACTTCGGCCTCCTCGAAGACATTGTTAGTGATCATGACGGCCGCTTCATTGGATGGTTCTGGACAGAGCTCTTTGGACGGCTAGGGACGAAACTTAACTTCTCCACCGCCAATCATCCACAGACTGACAAACAAATGGAGAGAATCAACACCCTCAACACTTCGCCTTGGCAAGCTAGGGAAATTGGGTGGAACTATTGGGAACCGCCCGATACTGCTACAATTTACACAAGAGCTCGATCACCGACAAAGTCACCATTTGAAAGCATGTTCGGACAACTTCCACTCAGCCCCCTTGAGCTGTCTTAGACCTCCTTAGAAGACTGTTATCCAGCCGCATCCCAATTCCTAAAGGATCGGCAGGAACAATGGGAGGAGGCCAAAGAAAGCCTAAAGAAGGCGAGCCGGTGCATGAAGAAGTATGTTGATCAACATCGATGGCCTCGAGAATTACAAGTTTGCGATGAGGTATTGCTGAAGCTGACACCCTAAATGTGAAAGAAGGCCCGCGGAACTCATACACACAAGGGGCTAATGCCAAAATTCAACGGACCTTTCTGTATCACCAAAAGGTTCAGAGGCACTGCGTACAGGCAATGCTCGAGAGCTCCTCTTTCCCTTCACTCATCAAATCCACTTTCCCTATCTTCATACACGAAGTGTACATCCCTCTGATTAGAATAATTAGGCTATAGACGGGAGGTTCATGAGGTCTTGGGTTCAACACCCATTGTGTTCAAAAAAAAAACTCTCCCAATCTTATAGTCCGATGGATAAGGAGCCTCAATGTCCTGAAAATTCTACCTCCTGACCTCGTCCTCTTATTCTCCTTCATCTCTCATTGGAAATGTGGAATTATTGGAAATGTGGAATCACGGTGTAAATCTAAGTGAAGCTTCTGCCGCTAGTAGAGTCCGACATTCCTAATCAAGAAGGATGTCCCTTTCGCTCCCATTACTGGTCCTGATGTCTCTGTTAGTTGGGTCAAGGAGAATGCTGGGATCACTTGGTAGGTATGCTGCTTTGAGTTTTTGTGCATGATTGACTGGATCTAAGCTTTTCTAGTTTATTTATTAGACGTTGATGTTTATTCATTGTCAATGGTATCTAAAGTAGGACATATGTTTCCTTATCGGCTGGAAATTACTTGAAGATGGATTTATCCCTAATCGTGCAAAATAATACTTTACTAGAAAGACACTGTTGAGAGATGAGATCAGAGAAATTTGTGTAAAATAGCAAGCAAACGACATAGAGGGCTCTACAAATGATGATAGTATCTGCGCTCAGAGTACACTATGGCCTTTTAGCATCTTGGATTTAGGTTATTAAGTAGAATATGACACAGAATTATTGGTTCATACCTCATCTATAAATTCTTGCCTTGGTTATTAAGTTATATGTTGGACGTAGAATGCCTTGCAAGCATTTCAAGATATGGTTTCTCATTGTCTCCTTACCCAAGGCAGAGTGTAGAAAGAATGCATTCCCATGCCACTAACAAGAAAATAGGATGTTTCATTTAGAATTTGCAATTAAGTTATTTCGAAGCATTGTCGATACTGGACTAATATTTGTACAAATTACAGATAATTTAAGCCTCAACAGAAGTTCGAATTTCATTTTTAGATGGCAGTAAGGCAACCTCTTTATTTAAGCAACTTGGTCGGACCTCTACTATATTAAGGTCATTAATGTGATTGAAAACATGCATGCCAATATAATAGGTAGGTACATCAATCACCAGCATTGATGCTCTAAGAGATTGCTATCCTAAATCATGTTGTGTTTTCCTGAAATTGATCAAATATGGAATTTACTAATAAAAGTGAGAAAGTGACATGCTGTGGGTAAGGTGGTGTATATTTGCCTTGAACTCATTCTCAACTCATTTCAGATTTGAATTGCTAGAATTTAGTGTGACTTGGTTGGTTAACCAACTATTATTTTCACCTACTTTGTACCTGCATATTTGGTTAGCATGGGGACATTGTGCATGATATGAACCATTCATGAGAATTTCTACTTACCTGATCGAGTGTGACCATCTATTCACTTTCTGCATAAATCAGGACCAATTCATATGGTGCCTAATTTTTCTCTTCTACATGTGTGGAAATGATAATAATATTTCTATTATTAATTTATTCTGTTATCACTAAACTAGCAGATCCATCATGATTTGTTTTAAATTCCCCTTTATCAGCGGAAGTATTCTTCATATTTTATAACATCTTTAACTGCCTTTCCAGATTTTCTTTATTTAGCTTAGAAGAGACCAACCAAATTAATATTTAGAGTTGAACCTACTGAGTGTAGACTCCCATCAATTCTTCCTCTATTTACACAATTGTTTTATTTTTCCTCTTTTCATTATTTTCTTCGTAGAAAATCCTGCTGAAACCATTAAGAAACTAATCTTATTATTGTCTTTGATTTTGATATATATTGATAGAGATGGTACTTTGAATCTAGATAGATATTTATTACTAAACCTAGGTGTCTCTTTGGAAGCAATTGTTAAGAATAAGTTCCCAGTTTCTGTCCCAACGTACATGAAAGTTAACAACAAATGCAAATGCAACTTAGAAAACTTCAACAGCAAGATAGCCTTGATAAAAGTTCAATTGGAAATCAACAACAGTATCTCTCACTTTTATGTTTGCAATATAATGGAGTGTTTCTCTCTTCTTGTTTCAGATTTCCTTTTTTTGTGTGTGTGAACTTTACGTAGCATAACAGTAAAAGTAGTCTCAAGGTAACCCTGCATCCACTTCTATGTTTATAGTGTACAAGAACTCCTCTCAAATTCTTTTGGAGTATGTCTAGGTAGCAAGTGGCACTGCTCATTTCACCTAGACAAGTTAGGTCAGCATATCATCGAGAAACTTTTCCCCTTCAGAAACCTTAGGCCTCATATTGTTACATCATTATAATACTCTATGAAATCTTGCAAAGCATATTTCATCATCCTTACCACCCATAACTTATGACAACACTCAAGTGAGAATTTAAATTACTTAAGTATGAATCCCAAATGATGGTTACAGTAAGCAACTATAATGGATATATTGACTCAACTTTCATCATATTGCTGTCTGGACAAGGTTGACAGTGTGGAACCATGCTGACCTTAGTGAACAATTCAAATAGGCAATGATTGAGGCTGACACAATAGATGACCGGTGACCTATAACTAAGACACATACGAGAGTAAACTTAGTTAACGACTGGTGCAATAGGTGATGCTTAATTTCAATATATTTATGTTTCCTATGTTAAAATGTTAGATAATGTATGAGGTATTTTCTGTGATCAACCAATGTAAACCCCCACTATATTGGAAAAAAAAAAAAGGGACCGGTTCAGGTGAACCGGCCGGTCCAGCTGAACCGGCTTGCACCGGTTGAAGAGGCGAGGCGAGCGAGAAGAGCCGAGCGCCCTTCCCACTCGAGCATTCGTCCTCGAGCTCACGACGAAGCGTCGTCTCCCGCACCGAGCAGCGCCGACGTTTCCTCCTTCGTCGTCGGCGGCTGCACGCCGTCGTCGACGGCCGTCCGCCCTCGTCCACCCCCAGCGAACACTCCCGGCGGAAAAGAGAGCTCGCGACGCCCCTCTCCTTCCCCGTTCGCGCGACCCCCGCAGCAGAGGACCTGCTGCCGTTCGATCGCCATCCAGAGCCCCAAAGACCACCGGCAATCGTCTCCTCCGCGGTGGTTGGAGACGCCGGCCTTCTCCGCACCTCCACGAGTCTTCGTGGAGTTCGACGACCCCGCAGCAGGCGGCTGTGTTCGCCGTCTCTGTTCGCGCGACCAAACCCCTCCGGCGACGGGTGGAGGGATCCGCCCACCTCGTCGGCCGGAACTCTGTTCCTTCCCTTTCCCCACGTCCGCGAGGTTAGCAGCTTCATTTCCCCCATGTAAAGGGGGGGTTTTCGCCCTCCGGTGGAGGCACCGTGAGTTCGCCGAAGACGACGCTGGAAAAATCACCGTTTAGGCGCTGATGGTCGGCGTTTTCGCAGATCGGCGTAGGTCTCCACGTGGTGTGAGGAGCTACGAAGCTCGCCGTCCGGTTAGCCGTCGTTTTCGTGAGCTCCAGCGAGGTGGCGGCTAGGGTTCCGGCGGCGGTGCAAATTTTTCGGCGGTGCATAGTGATTCCGGCGAAGGTGCTTAATTATGCCTTAATCGTTATTAGTGAAACGTTAAGCATGATTAATGAAACCTTAAGCATGATTAGTATAAATATAAAATGTTATTAGAGTAAGTTGTATTAACATTTGCTTAGTTTAATTTAATCATGCTTAGAGTTAAATAAATCAAGTTTAGTTAAGTTAACTATGAATTAGAGTTAATTTAATTAAACCAGTTGGGTTAAATCAAGTTGGATTAAATCGGTTGGGTTTGAGTTAGGTTTGGGTTCGGATTGAGTTGGGTTGGGTGAGCCGAATCAACTAATTGAAATTAGTTCGAACTCGAGTCAAACCCAATTGGATTGGGTTGGTTGAACCGGACCCGAGTCGAATCGCATTGACTTGAACCGGACTCGAGTCGGACTCGGACTTAGTTGGTTAAGCTGACTTGATTGAACCGAACCATTTAGGCGTGGGTCAAACTCAGGTTGAACCGGATGAACAGTAACCGAATGAACCCAGTCAGCGTTGACCGGGCCCACCGCTGACCCATTCAGCATTGACCGGGCCCACCGCTGATACAGTCAGCGTTGACTGAGTCAACAGCTGACCCGGTCAGCATTGACCGGGCCCACAGCTGACCCGGTCAGCGTTGATCGGGTCAACCGCTGACGCGGTCAGCGTTGATCTGTCAACCGTTGACCGTTGATCGGTCAGAAAATAATAAAAAAATAAAATGAAATTAAATAATTAATAAAATAATACTATAATAATAAAATAATATTAAAATAATAAAATAATATTAAAACAATAAAAAATCATAAAAATAGTAAAAATTTCTATTGGTTCTACTTGGGCCCCTGGATGACTTGGGCCAAGTTATGGGTGAGTTTATTGAGTAGAAATTGAATAAAAATTTATTTAATTTAATAGATAAAAATTTAAAATATGATTAATTATGAATTGATTAGGTGGGATTAATCCTAAACTTGTATAGGATTAATTTAATGTAATAATTATTTAATTGATAGATTTCAATTTATTTATCTTAAGGGAAAATAGATTAAATCTATTTTAAATAATTGTGTTAATTAGGACTATTGTGGGTGCACGATCCGAGTAGCTCGACGGGTGATTTTCTCTGCGTGACTTGGTTCAGAGGAGCAGATCGCTAACCCAGGTGCGTTGGTTCTCCGATGGTAGGATTTATTCAAGCTAGGGAATTCCCGCTGGGGTTTTCTTAGGAACAATTATTGGATGTCTTAAATAAATAAAATATAATGCTTGATAAGATTTGATATGTTTGCATGTTAGTTTAATTTACTTTACCTGACATGTATGATATACCATGATTTTCTATGCTAGTTTTAATATGTCGTAGTATCTTGTCGAGCATGTTAAATATTATTTTATTGTGTTTCTATGCTATGCTAGCCTACCTACCATGCAGACATAGATAGTAAATAACGACATATTAGAACATTTGGCGACGTCACCGCCACTTAGACAAAAAAGGGGCCTTTTCCATATGCCCCGATTGACCGTCGCGTCCCGATGGTGGTCAAAACGGTGGCGTCCCGCTAGGCACCACTCCCGAGGTTGATGCATGGCTTGGATACTGGGAGCGCTACTCCCGAGGTTATGCATAGCTTATATACTGGGAGCTGGTAGGGTAAGGGACTGTACACACTCCATGGTCATATTAGACTGGAAATATGGAGCAAGTCCTTACCCGAAATCTTCACCTGCACGAGTGTCATTTAGGCGGCCTCGTGATAGTCCTGAGATGGTTAGCAAGGATGAACCCTACCATGGACTTGGCCCCGATGGAGTCGAGATTGCCACAGCCCATCGTGCGGATGTGCGCCAATCTCGACAGACGTCGATGGCTATTGGACTGGGAAGGTGATTCCACATGCTATCACCATTGACGTCTGCAGACGATCGGATGAGTAGTCCGGATCCTAGGGTGGTTATTCCGGCTAGCCGTGGCTGATGAGATTTAATAGAGGTGACCCTGTCTACGGGTAGTGTGTAGTACTACATGGGTGTCGTGGCCCCTACGAAATCCGGGGAGGATGTAAGGGCACGACGGTTTCGCTAGGGGAGGCATGGTTGGCGACTAGTGAAACAAATAGAGAGGGATTGTGGGTCATCCGTCCTCTCTGCCAACATCAGTGCAGCGTGCATAGGTAGAGACAGAGACAGAAAGGCACTGATGGGCTTACTGATACCCCCGGCCCGGGTAGTCACTAAGAGTAGGCTGGCAGTCCGAGTTTATGAAACCTTAAAGTCTCACCATGACGTAGGTGACAGATTATTGATATTGACACTAGACATAACTTAGGTGACATCTAGTGGCATGTACACATTTATTTATTTATTTATTTATTTATGTTGTCTTATCGTTATACGAATTGTTTAAATTATATTACATGAAAGATGATGATTAATTACCAAAGACATACTAGAATACTCCTCCTAGTCTTTGAATTCCTTATTCGGTAGAGCCGTAATTTCGCACTAGGCCGCAAGGCTGAGCACACCGCGTTCAATGTATGTGCAGGTATCGACGCATTAAACGAGATCGTTGACGGAGGGTTCGTCACGGAAGGTATACGATCGCGGATTTCGAGTTTTCGTATGCCGGTCTTAGATTTGTATTAGGAGATATCGGGACTGTATTTAAGATGTTATTTGGAAATGCGGGTGTATGTATTTTAGTATTTGTATTTATGCCTTGTATGGGCCTGTCGGGCTCATACGGCGGTTGCCACGTGTCGTCCTGCGGGTCGGGGCGTGCCAACTTAAGTGGTATCAAAGCTTAGGTTTAAAGACCTGAGCATTTAAGTGATATCAGAACCTAGGTTTATAAACCTAGGGATTTTTGGGGTTTCAACTCCAAATCTTAAGTATAAGGAAGTCAGTCCCGATATATTAAAGTTGCCAGTTAGATAGATAGTGGTACGGTCGTATTCCTATATCGTGACTATACGTACCGGAAGAGTTTTACCTTACGTCAATTATTTTTTATTGCGTATGAACTGGCGGAAGCCTGTTTCGTGTAGATGTCGGAAGTACCGCCGAGACGTAAACGGGGGAGGCCCCGGAAGCTCACGGAGCCCCAGGATCATTCGACGGCCACCTCCCGTCCCTCGGCAGATCCGTTAGCGCCACTAGCACCAGTACCAGCTGCTAGCGTTATCGGGGATTCCGACAGGGCACCAGTGTCTACGATCCCCGAGCAGGCATCGTCGGGTACACGCCGGAGCTCGAGTTCTCGTCGGACCTTGAGGCAGAGGACTACATCTACAGTGCCATCTGGGCGGGCTCCGGTGTCCCAGGGACAGCTGAACATGATAGCAGCAGCTATGGTCAGCATCATGGCTCCCTCCCCGCAGCAGGAGCCGGGGGAGCCACAGACGGTAGCACCTCCTTCGCCTCCTGCCGCACCAGTGGCCCCATTGGCACCATCAGTAGTTCAGGCGGCTACTGCCCCAGCCGTTGTACCTGCTCCAGCTGACCGTGGTGCAGAGTCAGATCCAGTGAGAGTTGCAGCAGCAGTTGCTACCCCTCCGACAGGAGTACAGGGGACATATACTCGAGCGGATTATCAGACCCCGCCTGAGGGAGTTGTTACTTCGGAGCCCAGTACCCGAGCTGCTAGACCGATAGTCGCTTGGGTGAGAGACGCTCGACATCTGGGGTGTGTCACTTTTTCTGGATCGTCAGACCCCCAGACAGCCCGGTCTTGGATTAACAATATCCGTCGTATCACTGCCGACTGGGAGTTATCCGATAGAGACCGACTTGGAGTGGCACTCTATCTTGTAGACGGGAGGCTGAGACCTGGCGAGAGGAGCTGGAGACCCATTATTCCACAGGACTGACGTGGGACATCTTTCTGGATGAGTTCCACGAGCGTTTCTATACAGAGCTCCAGCATGATCTGAAGGTACAGGAGTTCTTGGATTGTACACAGAGAGGCAGGTCTGTGTCCGAGTATTTGTTGGAGTTTAATCAGTTGGCCTCTTTGGTGCCCGACACGATCTCATCCGACAGGTATCGTCGTATGTGCTTTATTCGGGGATTAGATGACCACCTTCGTGTTAGGGTGGGGATACTCGATTACACTGCTTTCCAGCAGTTGGTGGATAAATCCCTGTGGACTGAGAGGATGCTCCAGACGATGCGTATATAGAGGGAGGGGCATAAGAAGAAGAGGTCAGCGACACACAGGGGTCGAGATGATTTTAGGGACAGACCGACTGGCACGGTAGCATCAGTGGCCTCAGCTGCAGGATGGGCTCCATCTGGGGGTTGATTTATACAGAGGACTGAGCAGCGCGGTCAGCTGAGCCAGGCGCGTCCCCAGCCATCAGTACATAGGGCCTCTCCGATACACCGTGCTCCACAGCTGGCCCCATGTACCATTTGCCGCTGGACTCACACCGGGTTGTGCCGAGAGATCACTTATTATCAGTGTGGACAGAAGGGGCACATTCGGACCAACTGTCCGCAGCAGATTCAGATGGGCGGATCCCAGCAGTCGGCCATCCACCCGGCATCTGCGGGTCGTGGTCGCCCTCCAGCACCGATCCCACCTGCTGCACCTATGACGGGAGCGACCAGAGGACCGGTTACCAGATCTGGCCCACACTCTCAGAGGCCGCCCCAGCGCACCCAGACTCGCATCTATGCATTGGACGGCACTGACGCCCAAGCCAACCCCGATGTAGTCCCTGGTACCTCCTTGCATGCTGACGCCCCTTGAATTATCCTATTTTGGAGATTTAGTAATTGAACTTGATAATTTGTTGTTGTGTTGGATTTTGGAACTAAAACTTATATTTTATCTAGTTGGACTAAACTTAACTTGTCGCATGTGTTGTTTGTGTGATGTGGAATAGGACATATGCGATTGTTTGATGCATGGCTCGTATTCTTATTGATACCGGGTCACATCGGTCTTTTATTAGCTCGGAGTTCGTCAGACGAGCCGATATACCTCTTACCCCATTAGAGGCAGAGTTGATTGTCTGCACTCCCTTGGGTGAGCAGATTTTACGGAGTCAGGTGTATCGGTGCCGTCCCATTATGATACATGATGATTCCCTTGAGGCGGACCTGATTCCACTGGATATGATAGACTTCGACGTGATCCTCGTTATGGACTGGTTGACAGCACATAGAGCCCTGGTGAGTTGCTTCACGAAGCCAGTGTCTTTCGTTGGATCGGGACCCCCGAAGTTCGTATTTGAGGGAGATCGTCGGGTCCTACCGACCGCCATTATATCCGCTCTCACGGCGCAGAGGTACATCAAGAAAGGATATCAGTGTTTTCTTGCGCACGTGGTGGATAGCAGCCAGTCGGACAGCCAGATGGCAGATATTCTTGTAGTTCGTAATTTTCCAGACGTATTTACAGAGGATTTGCCTGGCCTACCTCCGGATCGGGTGTTAGAGTTTTGCATCGATCTTGCTCCTGGGACGATGCCAATCTCTAGACCCCCGTATCGCATGGCACCGGCAGAGTTGAAGGAACTCAAGCTACAGTTGCAGGACTTGGTGGATAAGGGTTCATACGACCTAGTGTCTCCCCTTGGGGCGCACCGGTTATATTTGTGAAGAAGAAGGATGGGACCTTGAGGATGTGCATTGATTACAGGCAGCTGAACAAGGTCACCATCAGGAACAAGTATCCACTTCCACGCATCGATGATTTATTTGATCAGTTACAGGGAGCTCGGATTTTCTCGAAGATTGATTTGAGGTCCGGGTATCATCAGTTAAAGATTAGGGACTCGAATGTTCCGAAGACAGCATTTCGATCACGGTATGGACACTATGAGTTCCTAGTCATGTCTTTTGGACTCACAAATGCTCCCGCAGCTTTTATGGATTTGATGAACCGGATCTTTCATAAATATTTAGATAAGTGTGTCATTGTCTTCATTTATAACATACTTGTCTATTCTAAGAGCCCGGAGGAGCATACGAGACATCTCCGACTTGTCCTTCAGGTATTGAGAGATAGTCAGCTTTATGTTAAGTTTTCTAAATGTGGGTTTTGGCTGACTCAGGTTGGATTTCTGGGGCACATTATATCCAGTGAGGGCATTCAGGTTGATCCGACTAAGATTGAGGCAGTGACCAAGTGGGAGCAGCCTAAGAGTCCCACAGAGGTCCGTAGTTTCCTCGCGTTAGCTGGATATTATCGGCGATTTGTGCAGGATTTCTCTCGTATTGCAGCGCCGATGACCAAGTTGACTCGGAAGGACGTTAAGTTTCAGTGGGGCCCGGAGTGTGAGCACAGCTTCCAGGAACTTAAGACTCGTTTGACCACTGCTCCGATACTCACCCTCCCAGTCATCAGTACAGAGTATGTGGTATTTAGCGATGCTTCGAAGCAGGGGCTAGGTTGTGTACTTATGCAGAGCGGACGGGTAATTGCCTATGCTTCGCGTCAGTTGAAGAAGCACGAGGTAAATTCTCCGACTCATGATTTGGAGTTAGCCGCTATTGTTTTGGATCTTAAGATTTGGCGACACTATCTATACGGGGAGAAGTGTCATATTTTCACTGACCATAAGAGCCTACAGTACTTGTTGACCCAGAGGGAGTTGAACCACAGGCAGCGCCGCTGGTTGGAGTTAATCAAGGACTATGACTTGATTATTGACTACCACCCAGGGAAGGCTAATGTTGTGGCAGATGCTTTGAGCAGAAAGTCATCCGTCACTTTGGCGTATATTCGCACTGCCTACTTACCATTGTTGCGTGACATGAGATTGCTGGGGGTTGAGCTACAGTGTGACTCGCAGGGTGGGTTACTGGCACGTTTGCTGTGCGACCCACTTTATCAGACCGGCTGGCCGAGTTGCAGAGGACAGACTCTAAGTTGAGTACAGTGATCCAGAGAGTACAGGATGGTCAGGGTCAGGATTTCAGACTCAGAGATGACGGCATGCTGGTGCTGAATGACAGGATCTGCGTACCCCATGATGAGGATCTACGACGGCAGATTCTGGAGGAGGCACACAGTTCCGCTTATGCTATGCATCCGGATAGTACGAAGATGTATCGTACTATTCGACAGACGTATTGGTGATCGGGCATGAAGCGGGACATAGCTGAGTTTGTAGCTCGATGCCTAGTATGCCAGCAGGTTAAGGCGAAACATCAGAAGCCGGCAGGGACTTTGCAGCCTCTTCCGATACCGGAGTGGAAGTGGGGGCACATCACTATGGACTTCGTAGTCGGGTTGCCGTGCACCGAGAGACATCATGACGCTATCTGGGTGATCGTTAATCGACTTACAAAGTCTGCCCACTTCTTGCCGATTGAGATTTCTTATACATTGGAGAGGTTAGTCAGGCTATACAACAGTGAGATTGTCCGTCTTCATGGAGTACCGGTATCCATTGTGTCGGACCGAGATCCTAGGTTCACTTCTAGGTTCTCGCCGAAGTTTCAGGGGGAGCTGGGTACATCATTGAGGTTTAGCACCGTATTTCACCCACCGACTGATGGACAGTCAGAGCGTACCATACAGATGCTGGAGGACATGTTGAGAGCATGTGTGCTCGACTTTACTGGTAGCTAGGACACCCACCTTCTTTTGGTGGAATTTGCCTATAATAATAACTATCAGGCCAGTATGAACTTAATATGTTGTAGTTGGATATCTTTTTGGATATAGAAGTATTATTTTTGGAGTACCAAAAATTTTTAAGGGGCGGAGTACTTGTAAACTCCCACTATATTGGAAAAAAAAAAAAGGGAAAGGTTCAGGTGAACCGGCCGGTCCAGCTGAACCGGCTTGGACCGGTTGAAGAGGCGAGGCGAGCGAGAAGAGCCGAGCGCCCTTCCCACTCGAGCCTTCATCCTCGAGCTCGCGACGAAGCATCGTCTCCCGCACCGAGCAGCGCCGACGTTTCCTCCTTCGCCATCGGCCGCTGCACACCGTCGTCGACGGCCGTCCGCCCTCGTCCACCCCCAGCGAACACTCCCGGTGGAAAGGAGAGCTCGCAACGCCCCTCTCCTTCCCCATTCGCGCGACCCCCGCAGTAGAGGACCTGCTGCCGTTCAGTCACCATCCAGAGCCCCAAAGACCACCGGCGATCGTCTCCTCAGCGGTGGTTGGAGACGCCGGCCTTCTCCGCACCTCCACGAGTCTTCGTGGAGTTCGACGACCCCGCAGCAGGCGGCTGTGTTCGCCGTCTTTGTTGGCGCGACCAAACCCCTCCGGCGACGGGTGGAGTCGCGGATCCGCCCACCTCGTCGGCCGGAACTCCGTTCCTTCCCTTTCCCCACGTCCGCGAGGTTAGCAGCTTCATTTCCCCCATGTAAAGGGGGGGGGGTTTCGCCCTCCGGTGGAGGCACCGTGAGTTCGCTGGAGACGACGCTGGAAAAATCGCCGTTTAGGCACTGATGGTCGGCGTTTTCCCAGATCGGCGTAGGTCTCCGCGTGGTGTGAGGAGCTGCGAAGCTCGCCGTCCGGTTAGCCGTCGTTTTCGTGAGCTCCGGCGAGGTGGCAGCTAGGGTTCCGACGGCGGCGCAACTTTTCCGGCGGTGCATAGTGATTCCGGCGAAGGTGCTTAATTATGCCTTAATCGTGATTAGTGAAACGTTAAGCATGATTAATGAAACGTTAAGCATGATTAGTATAAATATAAATTGTTCTTAGAGTAAGTTGTATTAACATATGCTTTGTTTAATTTAATCATGCTTAGAGTTAAATAAATCAAGTTTAGTTAAGTTAACTACGAATTAGAGTTAATTTAAGTAAACCGGTTGGGTTAAATCAAGTTGAATTAAATCGGTTGGGTTTGAGTTAGGTTTGGGTTCGGATTGAGTTGGGTTGGGTGAGCCGAATCAACTAATTGAAATTAGTTCGAACTCGAGTCAAACCCAATTGGATCGGGTTGGTTGAACCGGACCCGAGTCGAACCGCATGGACTTGAACCGGACTCGAGTCGGACTCGGACTTAGTTGGTTAAGCTGACTTGATTGAACCGAACCATTTAGGCGTTGACCGGGCCCACCGTTGACCCCGTCAGCATTGGCCGGGCCCAACGCTGACACAGTCAGCGTTGACCGAGTCAACCGCTGACCCAGTCAGCATTGACCGGGCCCACAGCTGACCCAGTCAGCGTTGATCGGGTCAACCGCTGATCGACCGTTGACCGATCAAAAAATAATAAAAAAATAAAATTAAATTAAATAATATTAAAATAATAAAATAATATTAAAATCATAAAAAAAATCATAAAAATAGTAAAAATTTCTATGGGTTCTACTTGGGCCATGGGTGAGTTTAATGAGTAGAAATTGAATAAAAATTTATTTAAGTTAATAGATAAAAATTTAAAATATGATTAATTATGAATTGATTAGGTGGGATTAATCCTAAACTTGTATAGGATTAATTTAATGTAATAATTATTTAATTGATAGATTTTAATTTATTTATCTTAAGGGAAAATAGATTAAATCTATTTTAAATAATTGGGTTAATTAGGACTATTGTGGGTGCGCAATCCGAGTAGCTCGACGGGTGATTTTCTCCGCGTGACTTGATTCAGAGGAGCAGATCGCTAACCCAGGTGCGTTGGTTCTCCGATGGTAGAATTTATTCAAGCTAGGGAATTCCCGCTGGGGTTTTCTTAGGAACAATTCTTGAATGTCTTAAATAAATAAAATATAATGCTTGATAAGATTTGATATGTTTGCATGTTAGTATCTTGTCGAGCATGTTAAATACTATTTTATTATGTTTCTATGCTATGCTAGCCTACCTACCATGCAGACATAGATAGTAAATAACGACATAGTAGAACCTTTGGCGACGTCACCGCCACTTAGACAGAAAAAGGGGCATTTTCCATATGCCCCGATTGACCGTCGCGTCCCGATGGCGGTCAAAATGGTGGCGTCCCGCTAGGCACCACTCCCGAGGTTGATGCATGGCTTGGATACTGGGAGCGCTACTCCCGAGGTTATGCATAGCTTATATACTGGGAGCTGGTAGGGTAAGGGACTGTACACACTCCATGGTCATATTAGACTGGAAATATGGAGCAAGTCCTTACCCGAAATCTTCACCCGCACGAGTGTCGTTTAGGCGGCCTCGTGATAGTCCTGAGATGGTTAGCAAGGATGAACCCTACCATGGACTTGGCCCCGATGGAGTCGAGATTGCCACAGCCCATCGTGCGGATGTGCGCCAATCTCGACAGATGTCGACGGCTATTGGACTGGGAAAATGATTCCACATGCGACGCCTTGGACAGTGGATCCGTTGACCACACGGCTATCACCCTTGACGTCTGCAGAAGATTGGATGAGTAGTCCGGATCCTAGGGTGGTTATTCCGGCTAGTCGTGACCGATGAGATTTAATAGAGGTGACCCTGTCTACGGGCAGTGTGTAGTACTACATGGGTGTCGTGGCCCCTACGGAATCCGGGAGGATGTAAGGGCACGACGGTTTCGCTAGGAGAGGCATGGTTGACAACTAGTGAAACAAATGGAGAGGGATTCTGGGTCATCCGTCCTCTCTGCCAACATCAGTGCAGCGGGCATAGGTAGAGACAGAGACAGAAAGGCACTGATGGGCTTACTGATACCCCCGGCCCGGGTAGTCACTAAGCGTAGGCTGGCAGTCCGAGTTTATGAAACATTAAAGTCTCACCATGACGTAGGTGACAGATTATTGATATTGACACTAGACATAACTTAGGTGATATCTAGTGGCATGTACACATTTATTTATTTATTTATTTATTTATTTATTTATGTTGTCTTATCGTTATACGAATTGTTTAAATTATATTACATGAAAGATGATGATTAATTACCAAAGACATCCTAGAATACTCCTCCTAGCCTTTGATTTCCTTATTCGGTAGAGCCGTAATTTAGCACTAGGCCGCAAGGTTGAGCACACCGCGTTCAATGTGTGTGCAGGTATCGACGCATTAGATGAGATCGTTGACGGAGGGTTCGTCGCGGAAGGTATACGATCGCGGATTTCGAGTTTTCATATGCCGGTCTTAGATTTGTATTAGGAGATATCGGAACTATATTTAAGATGTTATTTGGAAATGCGGGTGTATGTATTTTAGTATTTGTATTTATGCCTTGTATGGGCCTGTCGGGCTCATACGGCGGTTGCCACGTGTCGTCCTGCGGGTCGGGGCGTGACAACCAAGGTCCGTATTATATGTAACTTTCATTCGCTGTAGGAGGATTATTCTGAAACAAAGATAAATGGGTGTTAGAGTGAGTTATCATATGTTAGAGGTTTTGAAGTTCAAACCTACATAACCAGGTGCGTTGGATTCGTTATAGTAGCTTATTTCAAGTTAGGAATATTTAGAAATATTTAATTCATAAAATTCATCATGGAAATTATAGAAGCCAATCAATAAGAAGAAATAATATGTTTATTTGGAATATTTCTAAAACATGGTTGCATGCTATAGAGTTGTTAGTGATGCTAAATTCTTATATTGTTGTTATGTTGAATAGTGGAATATCACACTTGTAGATTAAATAGGTTTAATACATAAACATATACATCAGACTCCCATACGAACAATGTAGATACAAGATATACTATACATCAGAATTATACCATATGTATGTGTATATGAATTATACCATATGTATATGTATATGTATATGGTGCTGTTATGTTAATGCACCCTAGTTGACCTTCCAACCTTTGGAGGATGGATAGTGATGCTCACTCATTAGTAATCCCTAGTTGCTAGGTTTAGCTAAGACACTAAGGGAGTTTTGAGGTAGGGACCTAATGACTCTTGATGACACCATAGTCTAGGACACTATATAACTTCGTGATATACTATTATTACCCACACATGTGGCATGTAGGTGACATCATGATAGTCCTAAGATGACTAGCGAGGATGAAACCTTCTAAAGATTTAACACATTTATAGTTGAGATCACAACCCATTTTTCGGATGTGAAGATCAACACTAGCCAATATTGGTTGCTTTTGAGATGAGATTGTGATTCTCTCACTGAAGTCTTGACAGTGGATCCATTGACCACATAACTATTACATGAGTTGCATTCATATGTTCCGGGGAGGACTGATGGGGTGATGGTTTCATTAGGATGGGGTGTAAGGTTTCAACTAGCGAACCATTGGAGAGAGAAACACGATCACCCGTCCTCTTTGCGAACATCACTGCAACGGGCATCGGTAAAGACAAAGATAGGTTTAAATATTAATGAGCTTATGAAAAATCCCCAATGAGAGGTTACCCTAAGTATAGGCTGGCTACCTAATACTTCATCTCATCCTTGCATGCATTGTGGGCAATGCATCATCAGAGGCAAGGCAAGCATACTTGTGACCTCATACGTCGAGCACCGACCCTATGCCAGACATGCCAAATGTTGGCTGGCCTAATTATTGATTATGTATATAGATGGTAGGAAAGGAAAGGGTGGTGTAGAGCTCCTAAAAGCCGATTTGGCCATGATAAATTAATTAGACTGTATGCAAGAAGATATATATATATAGAAAAGAGAAAATCAAAATATAAATAATCTGATATATATATTCTGGTACTTGTATTACGTTCAGATCAGATGTGGTAGAGTCACATGTACATAGCTAATAAAACTAGCTGCAAGCCAAGTTAATATGATGAAAAAAAAAGCCAAGGCATGCAGCGACCGAGCGTGACAGGCGCCTCATTGGTATGCCAAGGGCTGTGTCGTTTTGGTACCTTCTCTCACAAATGTGTGAGAGAGAGAGAGAGAGTAGATTCCAAGAAAGAAACATCCTCCTCCATTCAAGAAACATCCGGCCGGCACAAATTTCTTTTGAAGCCCCAACTTTTTCTATTTTTTCTTCTCCCCTTCCCTTTATATAAAAAAAACGTATGCCACTGAATCACACGGCTCCTCGAGAATCTGAGAGGCGGAAGGCAAATTAAAAACGTGGAAGGAGGGAGGTGGCTGCATCGCACCTTCACACGGCTCCTGCGCAAGCAGAGCTTACACCCCCAACGCGTACACGGACAGTCGGCCTGCCTGCCAGCCTTCTTCCTCTTCCTTCCTTATAAATAGAACAACTTCCTCCAAATTAAATCAAACTAGGGCTGCAGAGGAAAGAGGGCAAGTGTGTTCGACGATAAGAGAGGAGGAGGAGGAAAAAGAAGGCAATTGCAACTTGATTTCTACTTCTTCTTCTGCTCCCACCTCCCTTTCATCATCAACTGGTACTACCAGCCATCCAGCCCCACATGGCTCGCCCTCTCTCCAGCGTTGCTCGTCTCACTGCATCTCTCGCCGAGAATGTCACCGTCGTCACCCTCAGCAGGTAATCCTCTCATCCCTTAATTAAGCAATTAGACGCCATCAATGACATTATTTATTTATTTATGGTACAGGAGGGGATACGGTGCGGCATCAGCGGCGGCGACCGCAGAGAAGATGAAGGCGGCGGCAGCTGCCGCTGGAGGAGGAAAGGCGGTGACAGTGGCATCGTCGAGCTCTTCGATTTCTCCTCCTCCTTCCTCCCATATTAATTCTTGGGTACCGGATCCGGTGACGGGGTACTACAGACCTGGAAATCAACGGGTTCAGATGGACGCAGCCGAGCTGCGGCAGATGTTTCTCTCCAAGAACTGAATCACCTTCTGAGAACTAGTAGCAACCAAGAAAGAGATTTTTTAAATAAAAAAAAGTGTGCGCTGCTGTGGTTCCGATGAGAAATCAATCGTGATGAGGATTGGAATCTAATATTTATTTAACAAAGAAGGGACCATATATATATATATAATATAGCAAATACATTTGATCTATATATATCATCCTATGTGCAGGTGCTGCAGTAAAAGAGCAAACCCCCATGTGAAACACATCCAAATAGCATTTTAATAACAAATTTTAATGAGTTATCTACGAGTGAAAGCAATGCTCTGTTGTGTACACAAGTATATAGTTAACAAATTTATGCACTTAAGTTATATTTTTATCAATTAATCCAAACCCCCATATGAGTAGCGTCCTTATGGGCGTCACAATTTTAGCAAGTGGTTCCATAATTATGA
Source organism: Thalia dealbata (assembly GCA_030544415.1). Lineage (NCBI taxonomy): Eukaryota > Viridiplantae > Streptophyta > Magnoliopsida > Zingiberales > Marantaceae > Thalia > Thalia dealbata. The sequence continues at coordinate 15,449,844 of CM060458.1, forward strand.
AGCTTGCGTCTATATGCTTTCTAGATACTTGACTACTCTGGACTCTTTCTCTCATGATTTGAGCCAACGTACCAAAAGATCTCTAAAAGACTAAGTTTTCTTATACGAGTATAATCTTTCATACCGCATAGCCCACTTAGATGCCTTATACTAACTCCTACTTGTTACACCTTCTCAATATTTTAAAATTATACACAACTAGTGAACATGTCCAACCTTAGGCTTATTTTAAGGAATTTCTTAATTCCCTTGCATTTAACCTATCCTATGGTCCTGCATATGTAAACCCCACCATTATTTTTAAGTAATAATAATAAATAAAATAAAATAAAATTGTAAGTAACTGAAAGTATAAGAGGCAATTTGGGGACTATCTCTATTGGTACGCTAGTCTTACCCTCAGCACCTTGACCTAGCGCCATTTCATACGTCCTCCCCGGACGATCTATGAAGTAACTCATACAGTACTACACATTGTTCCTAGGCAGAGTCACTCCCCTCTTACTACTATTTCATTGGTGTAGTGCTATATATTTTAAGGTTGCCCAACCTTACCATCAATATCCGTGTAATAGGCATAGGTAGAGACCTAGACTTATATGACATGGATGGGCTTATGAAAAATCTCTGACGAGAGAAATCCCCCTAAGCATAGGTTGGCAGCTTGAGGTACTTGATGAAATGACAGAAACATCTTAGATGATATACTCTAGAAATAAGGACGTGATACATGATATAGACGACAGATAGGAACATGTATGATTACATAACATACTTGTACATATTATTCTCCCTCTTATGATATCTGATATCCTAAAATACTTTATGTGCATTAAAAAATTGAAAAGAAAGGCATCTTCGAACCTTCCTACTAGTTTTTAATTTTTTTTTACTATGATTTTAAGCTGTAATTTTACATTATGTCACAAGACTGAGCACACTGCATTCAATATATGTGTAGTTTTGATAGATGATTGGTCAAGATAGTCGATAGAGATGAAGCTATTGATGGATTTATATTATTTACTGATATCATTATCATAAAATTGTAGTAGACATATCGGGATTATATTTATAGTATTGCCTTAATTGATTTGATTGTATTATACACTAAGCTGATCATGTATATGGATTGTGTTTATTGATAAATGTCTTATATGGGTCATTTGAGCTATATGATGGTTGCCACGTGCTCGACAGATGGGTCGGTGTGTGACAGTATAAGATTGGTCATCTTCTTAATTTTATGGGTATATTAAGATTTTAATATCATTCATGCAAATCTTTATAGACGGTTTAAATATAGCTCTCTTAGTTTGGATCTAAAATATCGTAAAGTTATCTTTGATATATCTTGATCCCTTATAAAATATTTGTAATACCATTTTGTAGTATGAACTAATAGACAAAACAACTAATGAAAATGGGTTTTCAATTAAGGTCTCCACTTTAATGCCATTTACCATCTAAGTTAGTTAGCTAACACGTGAACTTTGTCTCCGATAGAAATGATTTATTTGTAATTTATGTTATTTGAAGTACTAAACTGCACAATAAATTGAGTTTTTTTTAGAACTTAGCAAGTCTTGAATCCAATACCTCAAAAACCTCTACTATAGAGCCAAATTACTCTAACCAGAGGGATATATACTTTGTGCACCACAATAGATTAAGTTTGAATAAGAATTTTTTTATATAAAAATTATATTCGATAGGATTTTAAACTTAGACTTTGGCAGTGATGGTGATCTATCATGTTTTGGATGCACTTTAAGAAATATTCATATACCAGGGCAAGTCAATTGGCTCAATGGTTGTGCCAAGTCTCAACGAACTCCTTTCTTGCAAAGGGGGAAAATAAAATTGCTCGCCGATACATCTCTACATGGTGTAGAGTAGTTTTGACATGTGCTGCACTAAGGATAGCTTGATCGTCATTGGGGACTCCTTCAAGATTCCTTTTTTTTTTGTATAAGGCTCCCTTCTATTGCCTTTTCCTTGTGTGGCATTCGCGAAACATGATCAAATTTTAGTGAGGAAGCTCTTGATGCACTGCAAGGTGATTCCTAATATTGGAATGATCTATAAAAAATTGGTGCTTCCATCTTGGAGTTAATTTGGCCTCCAACAGGTCTTCCTCTTTGTTGCTCTTGTTGGAACAAATTGGTGCTAGGTGCAGCAATTCCAAAAGCATCCCAATTCCCTAAGTTTGGCATTAACATAGGGATAAGTGGTGGAGTTATCTTTGAGTTGCTCCTTCTCTTAATTATAGTGTCATCTTACTACTCTAGCTTGATAAGGTTAGTATGGCTTCATTGCTCACCATTGCTTTACTATCTCTTTCTTTGATCCTTAGCTCCATAGAAGCATTTTGATCAATTGGGATGTAGTCCTTGTGCATGATGTTGAGAACCTACAAACAAGTGACACGCATGTTCAATACATCCAAGGTTGTCATGATCGGGGTCATCGAATTGCTCATGCAGAATCATAACAAGTCACTCGCATCATGAAAAATCCCATATGGTATACAACTTTTCACAAAGCAACCATCCTCCTTTTGGTCAGCTTTCAAAGTTCCTAAGGCCCCCATCCCTAGGGGATGAGTGATTGCCTCCTTGCCTTATGACTAGTCTGCATTGCCTTAAGACACCCTTGGGATGTAGGGTTTAGGTGTGGGTGGTTGCAAGTCCTGCAAAACTTTTGCGGCCATGATTGCCTCCTCCATGCGGAGACGTTTTTGTGCACTAGCTTGCTCTTCGCCCATGGTTGAAGATCTATGATGGACACATAAAGCTTGTCAACTTTGGCCATTTCGTGTAGGTCTACAATTATTGAGTTAAAACTCTATATGTACTTATGGATAGACTTAGTTCGATGAAGATTTTGTAACCTTTCTCTTACTACACATGCGGCATTAAGTGGATTATCTTCGGATCTCTTCCTTCATAGTGTTCCAATCTTTGATGCGTGGTCGTTTGCCATTGATAGTTGGATCACATCAAACACACTAGTATTGCTTATCATCTTCAGTGAAATAAACAGCTATGGTAGGAACTATATCTTCTTCCTCCACTCTTGGGGCCTGAAAATATTGCTCCAAATCTCAAATAATATTTTCTAGGGTTTTGGCATTGCACTCATTAGAATTTGATGGTGGATGAGGCAGGCACTTATTCTTGTTGTGATATGTGTCTTTGTTTGATGGTAGCGTTTGGTACTCAATTGCTCCAATTCGACCTTCAAGCATTTTTTTCTCTTGCTTGGACGACAAGGGCTAGCCTCCAAAAGTTGTGGTTCGAAACTCTGTCTTGAGTTGCACGGACCTAGTTGAGCTTAGCTCAAATGGTGCTCATCGTGTCATAGAAGTGCTCAATCTCTCGGTGCATGAACTCCAAGTGTGTGTGGAATAATGTAAATTGCTCCCTTAGTGGTATGTTAGCATAGAATGGGCCTTCTCCTTCAACAGGGGCTATTCAGACAATCTCCTTAAGAACTTGAGTTCCTTGTATTGTGGTGTCATCTAGAAACTAAAAAATTAAAAAGGTTAGCTTCAAAAGCTCTCGTGGAGGCTTGACTTCATGAATTAGCACAAGGCCATGCTAGATCAAGGTAAAGATGGCACATTATTATGGTTTATGTGGATGTGTCAAGAATATAGCCAAGATAGTGGTGTGCAAGTACTAGATGTGTGCAATACAGCTAGGTCACAGGTTGGGTGAGGCAATGCAAATGAGGGCAGAGGAAGCACTCAATGCAAATGGTTACTATTCTACGAGGCTATGAATGTGCGAGGTAAAGGGCACATGTAGTCTCAATCCGCTATGTCAAGATGAGGCAGCATTGTGAGTGCACGTTCAAACGTGGCACGAACAATCTGCCATGCAAGGCCATGACACATATGGGGAAGGTTGTGCATGGTCTCGAGGTGTTGCATCCGGGATGAGGTAGCAAGCACAATGTGTGGGCATAGTGCACTCTTCAACTGATGACAATGATGGACACAAGGCAAGTAAGGTGTGTGTGGATAGATTCAAGCATGGGCTCCTAAGGCTGTGATGCGAACAAGATCCCAATAGCAGAAGAGGAAGAGGGGTGCATTGTGAACTAAGGGAATTGCATTGGTGTTAAAGAAGCGATGCATGACACGTGGGTGTGGCACGTCTTCATAGATTGTCACTGAAGAATATTTAGATACATGGACCTCCGGATATGGCATAGAAGCAACACACGGTAAAAAGCACACATAGGCCAGTTGTAGTAGTCATAGAAGTGATCACACGATGAAAAGCACACTCATGAACCTAGTTGATGCTTGTAGAAGCAAGGCAAAGTCACGACAAGGCACAAAGTGTTTCTTCTTCGGTGATAAGACATTCAGTGGAGTTGTTGATGTATGGGGATCACAACAAATTGGCTTCAACAACTGTTGGTGAAGCTTGATCACCAAAAAGTTATCTTTGAGATCAAAGTGTTGGTTTAATCTAGCACTAATCTTGGATCTTTTGTGCTCTAATACCAATTGTCACACCCCTAATTCAATCATATAAATTAGGACTGAAGTGGGTCTGCAGCATGACTCTGTGATAGTCATAAGCCCTTTTGTCTTTAGACTATGATGTACTATAAAGATCTTGATTTTTTTTAGAACTTAATGTGTATTAAACCATAATCTCCCATGTATAACTCAATTGCTCTAACCATAGGAATGTATATTTTGTGTACATAAAAATCTTAATAGTGATGTTGAAACTTTGAGATACCAAAGATAGATAATTGAGGGGAAAAAGAGAATATTATTCACTTTCTCAATTTTTACCCCATAAGCTTATGGTGTTATCTATGATCATAAGTGGTCCTAAACCTATGACAAAGACTAACTTACTACGATCAAAAATCTCATACAAGATTTGATCAACCTAAGATGCCTTATGCCTTCTCCAAATGCTTTATTTTATACTAATATGGGGCAGCTAGGTTATATGAATAATTCTCCTAAATTCTAGAAAATAATTAAGCTTTACTTCTCCTTTATGTGGCTAACTAGAATTGCTCCAATCCCATTGCTTTTCATAGTGGAGATTAGCCTAGGATGGATGAATAAGACTCATTCATCAGCTAGCTTGTTCTTCATCCTTACTTTGAAGTAGTTAAGGCTGAATTAGAGCTGGAAGAAGTCAATTGGATCAATGATGGAGCTTGATCGAAGTTGATGCATCAAATGGGCAAGATGCATCCTAGGCGTGGCCAAGATGCACCCACTGTCATGGGAATGAATCGGGGATGTGCCCTGGGCATGGCCAGGTCATGCTCTATGTGCACACAAATGGATGTCCATGAGTTCCAAACATGGCCAAGGCATGTCTATAGATGTGCACTGTGGCATAGTGCAGACGGTTGAGGACACATGTGCCTTTGCTATGTCTTGGATGAGTCTTGATCAAGTTTTGAGTGAGTCTTCACCTCATTTCCCATATGGCTTGACCTGAGTTGATTTAACTTAACTTGGGTCCTTGGTCAGCCATGGGTCAATATAACTTCTTCTAAAAATCTTCCACATAACTTGACTTGAGTTTAGCTTGCATTTAATTGGAGTCTTGGGAAGGTTTGGACCAGCCAATTGTACCTAATTTGAACTTAGGTGATCAAATCTACCTCCTTATATTGTCATTGTGTTGCACTACTCTTTGGCATCCATTTGGCACGCCCCCAGTATTATGAGTTAGATGCGGGTGTGACCAAATATAATGGGTGTAACACCCAATGTTATACTCATGAGAAATAAGGATATGACACCCAGTATAACTACGTGAGATTATGAGGTTTGTGAAGACTTGAAAGTATTCATAGTTAGAGTTTGTCAAAAGTGGAGGGGTGCTATGGATGATGATAATTTGTCATAGTTGTATATTCCTAAAATTTAAAATATAAAAAGAATTCACATTTTAGATTTGTCAAAATATTTCATCTATTTTGAGTTTGACCTAAAAAGAATAAGGTTAGAATATTAAAGAATAGCTCTAAGTTAGTTAGAGGATAAAAATCTATTTTATAATCTTAATTTGAATAAATTCAGTTTACATGGATTTGCATCAAATGAATAAAGAGATGTAAAATCCTTCGTCACTCACCTGGAAAAAACAGATACTATTTCTAATAAACTTGGTATTAATAATATATGAAGTATTTATTATATAAGAAATATGGAATATAGAGAGAGACGGTTTTGAAAGAATTACTTTAGTACATGGATCTATAACTTGGATCCGAGATTAATGGGATTGCAAGGGTAGATCATCTTTAGAAATTGAAATCATAAAGATGGCTTGACATTTGTGCTCTCTTAAGGCGTTAATGTAAGTAGTTTGTACATAATCTGGTTAGAGTAATTAAATTTTACGTAGAAGATTGTGGATTCAATGCTCATCAAAGTTTTATAAAAAAATTATTGAAGTAGTTTGTTCAGATTAATTAGGAGGCAATTGAGATGATTAGAAATTTGAAGGATGTTCATGGATGATAAAGCTCTAGATATTACAAGACTTGCTGAAGAGGTTGGGGCAAGGGAGTGGAGGCATGTCAATAGTTTTATTTTGCACATTTTGGATAGATAGGCAAATATCATATCATGTATCATATTTGAGTATCAATAAATTATCCTATTGGAAATACTCAAATTTAAAATTGTTGTTTTGGTAGAGATGGAAAAAGAAAAAAAATATAAAACACTTCTTTAAAAATTTATAATTTGGATTTTTTTTGTTATACAATGTGAGATTTTTTTCAAAAGTTTATCATACTTAGATATAGTAATTCATCGATTTATTTATAAAAAAATATTTTAATTTATTTATTCAACACTCACATTTTCTAAAAGGTAAAGAATACAAATAATAAGATAAAAGTATAAAGATGATTGTGCTTAAAAAATAATTATAATATAATTGAAAAACAAAATCTTATGATGGTTTTAATATAATTATCTTTGTTGCTATTTAATGATCTCTAAAATTTCATAGAATTTATCTGTCACTGAAAATAACTTTCTAATCCCGAGTTTACCTTTCAAAAACTAATTTTCCTAGAACTATAGAACTCTCGTTATCAAAACAACTCTACTTTTGGAGGCTGTCCTGAGACCTGCAGTTAAAAAAGTAATTGCAAATTTCTAAAAGAAAAAAAGAAATAGGGTACTTAATCAGTAAATAGTGTTTCATATTAACTGAATGTTTCTATAAGAAAAAATAAAGTTCAATAGAGTGACAAAATTTGCTGTTCAAAGATGAAATAATTAACAACTAAACACGAAACAATAGTAATAATAATAGTAAAGAACGTCTACAAAATAAATAAGAAAATAGCACTAACTACATGGTGAAAATGCGACATCCAGTAGTAGCCACCTCAAATAATTAGTTCCTGGTCACTCCGCATGCTCCAACAATTTTGTGCTGCTTTGAGTTTGAAATCTACAGGGATTCGACGGAGTAACAATGGCCCAAATACTTGAGCAAAGAATGATAATTTACTGTATATTAAATCAATTATATCACTGTGTAGTTGGAGAATAGCTGCATCAAATTGTCAAGAGCCTCAGGGTAAAATTTCCTGGCAAACAAGTAGCACGGTCTCTTCATTCCATTCCACATGCAGGGCTTCACGCTCACCACTTTCTGCAATAACACGAAAACCATCAGTATATATGTTGTAGCAACTTAGATTTTTTTCATCCAGCATTAGAAAATAATTTATATGAAAAAAATGTGGGTTTTATAGAGGACTTGGGAGTTCATGGATAAACTGTTCTATCTAGTCCGGTCATGACATATGTAGCATGAAACAAAGGCCTTCAAGATCTTGTGAAGAGATATAGACATAGCTCAAAACATGAAACTCTTATGCTTTTGTAGGTAAAATACCAGTTTTGATGGATAGATTGAGTACAGATGTCTTTTAATCTAGAACTAACCATGAACCAGTTGGGATTCCACAGTTAGTTCAACTGGATTTAGGTAAAAAAATATTTGAAAGACAGGGCTGACCGGTTCTAAGTGGTTTGACACGTTCTTCATTGATTCCTGACTATGATTAGATATAAGAACAAGTTCCTGAGTCACATCGTTGAATCAGCTGGCTGAGTACGATTTGAAAACACTATCGTCAGAACTTGAAGAATATCAATTCCAGTAGAAATTGTCGGTCCTATTCATGGCATGAGGTAAACTAGAATTGTTGGATCATTGGGCAAGCTTATGCTCGCTTAGGTTGTATCTTCTTATCAGAATCTAATAATGCAAGTTGCTTGAAAGTGTTGGAAAGTTTCGCCGGAATTCAGAGGTGAACCAAGAAAAAGAAGTACGACTGTTGCTAGAAATGCAAAGGTTGCATGGAATTTATTCTACAAACTTAGAGGCAGTAAGACAACAAAGCAGAAGAACGAACAGTGTTGTTATTGCAGATAAAGTCTTGGTGTGGTTACCTTCTCATCACTGGTGACGTGGAAACTTTGATCAATGGACTGTCAAAAGCAACCAATGAGAAATTTAGAGGCATCAGAACCATCAGAACTTACTGATGCATGATCTTATGAAAGAAATAATTCTTACTGTTATATTCTTCAGGAGCTCATAAGTGATATCCTGAGCTCGATATGCTCTTGGATGCCACTTTCCTTCAGACCAATCAACGTTTGTCACTGACCAATTAGCAATGCTGGTAGGGTCCACCATCTGAAGGATGCGGAAATATCTCATCCGATCAGCAATACGACCAAATCATCCATTCAGGAAAGCTGAGCATAAAAGAAGATTTTCTTATGCACTTACAGTGAATAGTGTTGGCAGGTAGTGTTCATCAGCATAGCAATTGCGACCATCAAAACCTGGCTGGTGAGGTCAAGAGGGAAAAGACATCAGTATATTTAGTGGTTGGTAGATTTAGTCTAACTTTAATTGCCATTGCCACCACGAGGAAAGAGTAAAATTATGCTGTTTGCCTTTCATCTCTCTGTAATCAACCTTTTTCAGGTTTTTTGTTTACAAGGTGGCGTGCCTTAAATTTCAGTATCTGTTGCTATCTTTTTCTTTCTTTTGGTTTTAGGAAACTATTGTCTATGGTTGATGCTAATTTAGCTCAAGAAAAGCAGACCAAGTTTCATCATCAACCACCAATATCCAAATTAGCTAAACAACGCCTGTAAATAACTTTGGGCTTTTAGGGCACTTTAGCATTATGTAGTCAACGCAGGCTCATATATTTTGCTTGGTGAAATTACCTGAATCACATTACAGCATTACTCTGCTCCTAGACTTTCAGGTATAAAACAAAGAAAATAAGCGGGAATTTGTTCACCTTGCAATACAGCTTGAATTTTGTGTAGTAAAGGCTGTCTGCCAGTACTATTAAAGCATGTTGACGCTTCATTGTAAACCACTGCATTATGAACAAGAATCTGAATGTCACAAATTTCAGAAAAGAAAGGCAATATGCAGCTTATGTTCACAAAATCAAAATGAATAATAGAAAAATAAGAACATGCTAGAATTTGAGGCATCTTTGCATTTTTTTTCAAATCCTATAAAATGACAGACAAATATTTGCTCTCTTTTTCTATAATTATTAACCCTTTCTAAGTCTACAACCAAGATCTTTCAAGAGCATAATGAATCCTAAATGAAGAGGAAAAGTAATACATGTTCATCTACACTCAAACAAATTGGGATGGCATATTGCTCAATGAAATGAATTATTCAGATCCATTACAGAAATTCATTGTCCTGATTGGCAACTTCTGAACAGTTGTCCATCTCAATCTCAGAAACAAATAAAACAATAAATCTTTTTCGTTAACATGAGATTTCTTTTGTTAACCAAAGAAAAACCAATCTTACTCTAATGCATCAGGAAGTACATACCAAATCAAGATTCCAGAACCATATTGTTGGAATATAAATATTTATATATACCGACTTCAACCCTTAGTTAGAATTGTATGAACTTGTAAGATGTTTATCTTATCCTTAAAACCACCATATCACAATCCAAAGAAGATGAAATATTCTAGAGAATCAGACCGATAAAACTCAGAACAGACCCTTGTAGCTTATGATAGGTGATGCAAGGACTAGCCCTCAAAGACATCATATTCTATTAGAATTCCTTGCATGACAAGTTTTTTTTTTTTTTTTTTTTGCATCATCTGGCTACCAAAATCTCTTTTGGAATGGAAAGCAAATTACCTGCGAACCCTTCCTGAAGTCTTGCAATCGGATCTCAGGCAACATATGTTTAGTATACCTGGCATTTCCATGAGGGCCAGGATCCCAGAAGCTGAGAATAATGGCAACAACGAATTAGTAAGGAATTTAGAATTAAACATTAAAGGGTTAATATAGAAAACATCTTTTTAATATCTGAGAAAAAGAATCCACTTGCCAGATTTAGCTAAAGCTTTCTCAACCAAAATATAGATAGAAGAATGTAAAATAGGTACCTAAAACTTTTTATGGTCTTACCTGTCAAGGAAACTGACATTTGTTCCCAACAGATAGTTGTACACGTAATCAAAGTTATGTAGGGGAACACAACTGTCATACAAGAGACATGAGCATCCACCATCAACCATAGATAAGACAAAAAAATTGGCAGCCAATAAACCTGTACCTGTCAGAAAGTAAGACAAAATGCTGATTATCAGGGTCTTGGAGTGCATTAGCCAGGAGCCTCTTCTCTGCATCAACCATAGAGATCTTTCCCCATACAACCTATATGTACGAGAAAAATCTTTAAGATTATGTGCAAACATTTCATTTAAGTATTAGTTTTCACATTAGCACAGATTCAAGCTAGCAACAATCCTTGACTTGCAATTGTCCAGAGGACAATTCTATATGAGAGACAGAAAAAGATTTGTCAGTTTTTGCCATTCCACTAGCTGAAAGTAACTTAGTGCATAATCCTTCGAATCAGAGTGCTAATTATTTATACGCTGTTAAAACATTTCATTTACATACTGGTTTCGCATTAGGATAAGTTCAAAGTACAGCATTATCCTCAACTTGCATTTGTCCAGAGAACTGACAGAGATACGACAGAAAAATTGTTGGTTTTTGCCATTCCACTAGCTGAAGATAATGTACTGAATAATGATTCTAATCAAAGTGCTCATTATATTGTTCAAACATTATATTGCTCATCATATTGTTCAAACAATGAGTATGTTTGCCAATATTTTAAGTTACTTTTTTTATCTTTTAGGAAACATATGGTGCTAAGACAATTAGAAAACACCAGGTCAAGATACTATAGGTGTAAATGCTTGGGCAGATATCAGGAAAAGAATCAATCCTACAAGGAGCAAAATATAAAGGTCCTACTGTTAAGTAGTAACGATAATTAAGTATCTAGACCTAGCCCAGACAATACAAATACAAAAGATCTGAAGACACTACAAGGGAGGATCTGCACTGAGCAGAAAATGACAAGGGGGGTTTTCAGGTACCTTTGCACTTCGTATGTCTCGGCCAGCAAATAAAGGATTCACGTGTGTTGGCTTCTCTCTGGATGCATGTACATAGATGGAGAATCTCCCCTCATGACCCTGTAAATACAGATTTAGTAATGCACTTTTTTACTCCATAAATTAAATGGATGCTTTTCTTCTGAACATGTAAAAAATAACTAAATAGTTCTAGTTCCTTCTGAACACATTCCGACGTCTAGGCCAGATGCCTGAACACCAAGCGCCTTATTTCTCTTCAGTGGCAAGCTTAGTAAAGCAAGAGCATTGCTTCATTCAGATATAAATGGTGTCCCTGTGTTCTAGTTTATCATGTTACATAACAACACTTTGGTAATTAGGTAACAATAACTTGAATACTAAAATTCTTGAAACAATTATAGATAATAAATGATATTTAAGGATTTGTTTCTCACAAATGGGAACAACTTGGTTATCATATTAAGGAACAGGAAAATATGTTTTTTTTAGAACTTAACGAGTCTTGAACCCAAGACCACATGATCCTCCCATATAGAGCCTAATTATTCTAACCAGAGGGATGTGCACTTTGTGTACAGGAAAATATGTTAGATGTTCATTTTTCTACTTTCTGGTTTGGTTTATTTATATTAGATGAGGACAATTCTCAAACCTCTTTTTTGGAGTTTCATTAATCCATGGACTTGAATGGTGCAATGTATTTATCACATTTTTAAGCATGACAAATGAACAGGATGGTGGTTGCCTTCCGTACACTCCTTATGGTAACAGGCAAAGAATATCACACATTTTATGAGTCACAGGAAGGCTGAGGTGCTTAATATCAGTCTCCTGTATCTTTCACTGAAAGAATCGATTTTGGTTATGAAAATTGAATAAGTACAAGGCCCAATCACAACATTTTTCAGTTTTTTACCTTTGAGTATAACTCCTTTAGAGCAACACTACTAAAACGATAAATTTAGTCGTATTGTGTTCCAGGAGGGATAGGCAGTGATTAGAAAACAATTGCTAAAGTAATAATGAAAATACAATTATTTTAATGAGAAACTAAATGTTACTTGTGCTTACAAAGCAGAAGAAATGGAAATGATAAAGATAAGACTTCACAAAAAGCATACATTGGAAATCACAAATGACACTAAGAAAAGATATTCAAATGTGGGTTTTCACTTTACTGGAAGGTAAAAGGAGCAATAAAGTTTGACAACAAATATTTCACAATAATTTTTTTTAATACTTTTCATAAATAGAACAGTACAGTATTACATAAGCACTTCAACTTTGGTCTTCAAGACGCCATGGACTAGCAACATTGGACATCTCAATCTAGTTGCAAGATCATTTTCACAAAAAAGCAGCCATCAACATCACTCTTAAAATTTGGAACTTCTAAACTTGCAATTAAGAGATATGCAAGCCTTAGCAGTCTTATCATATCACACTAAGTTATCTAATGGATAAAGGAGAGCACACTTAATTGAAAAGGACAAACCTTAAATGAAACACGGCTTGCCTAATCAAAAATTTCACATGTCGGGAATTCGACTTAAAATGCATCATAAACTCGATGCATTTGTTTTGACCTTTGTCTACACGTGTGGCAATCTTCAGCTATTCTATAGGAGCTTAACTGTTAGTCTCCTGCTCAATGGACTTATGAGGATGGACAAATAGATAGCATGAGAAGCATTTTTACTGAAGTAAAAGGAAGACAGCAAAATGAAAACTAAACTAAAACTTTACCTGAAAGAATTTCTCCCAGAGTTTCTCAAAGGGCAGTGAACCAGGAGTTAAGAACATGAAAGCTATCTTTGGATTTTTTGGCTCAACAGAGGGCCTGGAAAGGATGTCTCTGATTAAAACATGCGATGCAAACTCATCATCTGTAAGTACACGGGCCGCAGGAGGTGTCCAATCCTTAAAAGGACTACAGACACTTGAACCAAAGAAGTAGCAAGCTGAGTATTGGCGAGGTGGATAGACGTATGCCCCAATCAAGGCAATGCATATGAAGCATATCAAGATGATGATCCGTTGAGGCCTCCTTGTAGTTATTCTATGGCGTGTCACTGACATCGTTGGCAAATTCCCATTGCCAAGGTTCCATGCATTTGGTACTTTAAATTTCATCTTGTTCTTCTCACAGAAAATAGTATCACCATTACTATGATTTTGGCATCAGCCGGTCAACTTATATACCAAAAAAGTAACCACAAGCCACCACAATTTAGGTTGCAATTAATATGAACCAAGATGCAATCCAACTGCAAAGAGAAAAAAGGGAAAATGAATACTTCACATGTCAGGATGTCAGAAATGTAGCCCCTGTGAGGGAAATAACCAACGATGAACTTAAAAAATAGTGCAACTCAAGATACGTATAATGTATTAAAAAAAATTTAGTAGCATGCATGACATGCATCAAATCTTACTTTGAAAATAAGAGACGAACACTGCAGGTTAGATAGATAAGTAAAGTTCTAAGAATGTTCCTTCAACAAACAAGCTATGGATCCGAAAATTAAATTTTCTTTCAAGTTAGCTCAATCTGGTTCGTTGCTCCAACAAACAAGCAAATCAGCACGTCTTAATTCTAAGAAATATTTTATATCAAATTCTTTAAAATTTATTATCACTAAACATTACGTCTTTAAAGCTTGAAGATACAGTAGGCAAAATGGAAGTCAGTTCCAACCAAAACGTGGTCAAAACGTAAGCGTAGAATTTTCACTTAGTTGACCGTGAACACAAATCTAGCGGTGTGTCTTCCAGCTTTCGAACACCTTGAAACTTCGAAACTAGGGCTAAATCAATCTTCACACTCTCTCTCAGAACAGCTTCAATCACAAAAAAATTAAAAAAAAAAAAACAATTTCGAAACCAAACAAATAAAAAAAAGAAGGAACTGGAGCCCAGATTGAGCCACAGCGATGCCCAAAATCCAAGCTTTCTTTTCCGGACCGAATGGAAACGAATAACAAGACCACAACTCACACCGACTTGGAAGACGAAAAATAATCCGGAGGTTTAGGATGCCGCCCCGCGCAGGCGAGATCCAGAGACCGAGGCAGAGAGAAAGCCCGGACAGGTTGGAGATCCGCAGAGCGCTTAGGGAGGAAGGAGAGAGAAGAAAAATAATATATATTTGGAAGAAGTAATTAAATATCAAATGGATCGACGAAGCGATTCTGCTCGGTTCCTTCCTCAAAATCGATCATTAAATCTCTGGCTTTGGGGTTGCCGGTGAATGATGTGGGGGTGGAGGAGGATGGCCGAGAAGGATCGATCGAGAGAGCGTAAATGGAGATCGGGTCGTTTCGTCGTCGGTCGCTCGCTCGGTCTGCTCCGGGAAACTTCGTCCTGCTTGCGAATTAATTCATTTTTTTTCTTTTATATTTTTCTTGGTAGAACAATTCTTCTAATAAATTTCATAAGTCAAAGCTGATGATAGAGAGATAGAGATGGTCGTCGTTGAACGATGCAGACTAAATTAAATCATCGAATCATATTATTGGGTTTTAATTCGGCTGATGGCCCAACGATTGATAAATGGTAAGGAATTGTTGAAGAGATTAAAAATATGAGATCAATGGCTAGGATTAGATCCTAGAAGAATGAATCGTACAGATTTAGCTAAGCTATATATAAGTTAAAATCAATGACTGAGATTTAATAATTAAATTCGACACGAAAGATTATGAATTTAATAAAGATGACCCCCATTTAGATGCGACCTATCTGAGCGATCAGGGCTCGACCTTAGTGCGAATCAACTCAAATTATTCGCTAGACTAGACCCGAGTAAGCTCAGGTTCAGGCTTAGTAGGAGTAGACTAGACTCAAGCCAGTGGAGCACCCACCCATCGCTAGCCCTCTTTGGGCAAATGAAGGCAATCTGAGCTGCTCAAACTTACAGACCTTTATTATTTGGGTATATCTTAAAATTAGAAGGAAGAAAGATTCTGCCACCACTTTTGAGAGATGATTCAATTTTTCTTTTCTAATATTTCGGCTCTAATTAAATAGCATATGATTAGGACCTTATTAGAGAAATTCATTGAAAGTAAACTTTTCTAGTGAAGAGGCGTCAATTCACCGTAACAAGTTTAGTATATTGTGGCTAATTTTCTACTAATTACTAATTTGAATAAACCGGTAACCAATCTTACTTTGGTAATGACAATAGGAAGGATTTCATGATAAAAATTATCATTTTGCTGTAAAAATACTATAACCTTTAAGAGACCAAAGATTTTTTTTTTTTTTGCTAATTATTAAAATTATCATATAAATAATAAAATAAATTTAAGACTAATAAAATAGTCAATCAAAGAACACCACTAATTAATTTTGGTAGATTTTCGTAATTACATCTATTCTATGCATGTGAGTTACAAATTAATGTTCTCTCTCTTAAATACAAACAATAACTCGTGTACAAATTTCCTCATCGTCATCCTTCTTTGTCCATCCACATCCCAAAAGTGTAAAGGGTGCAAAAGATAGAGATAGGGAAAAAAAAATTTTTAGAACTTAATGAATCTTGAACCCAAGACCTCATGATCCTCCCGTATAGAATCCAATTACTCTAACCAAAATGGTGTGTACGACAGAAAAGAAAATGTTGATAACAGGAAAGGGAGGAAGAGGAGGAGGAGCATGATGATGGGGAGGATCGGGAGCAACATAAATATACCAAGAGGAGGATTCAAAAGAAAGGCAAAAGAGAACAGTAACCAAAAGCTAGTCAAGAAGAGCAAAAAGAGGATCTTGAGTCGATGCTCAACCAAAACTGCTTCTATGATTATGGAAGCTAATTCTGAAGGAAGATTTACTATGGATTGACATTATAAAACAAGTCTAGTTTCAAAAAAAAAAAGGTTTAGACCCACATACTACATGCTACGACAGACTGCAGTTGGAAAAAAAAAAAAAAAACTTAAGCATACATGATATCCTTTGAACTGCATTATTGGAAATGAGAAAGACATGGACTTTGGTGGGAGCTCTAATTTCAGTATAAACCTCTCAAACATGACCAGAGTGAGGTTTATTGTGCAACTTCAAGAAATCAACAGGTCCTAATAGAGATTTTGTACAAAAAATTTGAAGGAACATCAATGGTTGTAGTGCGCTTGGTGTCATCTGTGAAACGAATGAAACACGATCAATCGACTTAAAGCTCAAGCACAATCAAGGCACATTAGTACACAAAACGGAGTGGGCCAAACAAAAGACATGCACAAGAGTTACATCCACATTAGCTGGGCATGTCTCTTGCACGCCTAAGTCATTTGGGGCTTGCTCGAGCCTAAGGGGCTTCTAGCACAATTGAAGCATCGAGTTAGCAACATCACCAGATACAAAGGCCACCACACATTGGAGGTGGTTTGAGGAGTATGGCCAAACGAGTGGCCCGTATGTAGGGAACCAAATGCAATGCTTGAGAATGATTGGGCACGCTCGGCTATAGTTGTAACCCGCAAAGCATTGAAGGAGTTCAGCTATGAGCACATGCACATATTGATGCTGATACGACCCTTGAAATCATGGAGCAAGTTGGCAAGTGAGGGAGGCAGCATTGTGCATTGAAGAGAAATTAGGCACTGTATTAGATTATGCTCGGAGAACAAAATCAACACGCACTACAGTAGCCACAATGGAACAGTAACTCGAGAAGTTGAAATGTTCAGGTTCAACTATCCGTTGGAGCCTTTACCAAGCCATGGTTGAGATAATGGGATGTAACTTAGCCCCACAATTGTTTAGCATGTCAAAATGGTGTAGGCAGAAGATTGGCTCAAGACATCAACATTGGAGGCACATTCAGTAATGATCTCAACATTACTAAACATGTTATGTTATCTAAGCAAGGGCAGCACTTAGGTTCAACTCAAGCTCCACGAAGAGCCGTTGGTCTACGTGGATAAGTTTTGCCAATGGAAGCTTCCAATGGTGGGTTGTATTGCTGATTTGAATTACTCGACGAATCACTTGAAGCCAGGGAAATTTGAGTCACTGCCCTAGCCCTAATTGTAGCTGACTTGGTGACACTTGGCTGGAGTTTAACAAAACTTGACGATAAGGTGCCGCAAAGCCGACACCAGCTAACCATAGCTGACCAACAAATTGAGTTGCTCCAACGTCACTTGCAACTGGTCATGGCGAGCAAAGGCTGCAAGCACAGCAGCGACAATGCACCATTGTACTGGACGTGGAGCCCTCTAGCTGTAAAGGAGCTTTGTGAAACCCTAAAGGGCATCGAAGAGAACCACAATGAAGCCTTAACTGAGTGTTGAGTGAAGAATAAGCAAGAGATGCATATCGGCAAGTGTGCCGATTCCCAAGCGAACCCATCAACGATGAACCTATATGCCAGTGACGGGTCTTGTTGTGTATATTGTAATCAATGTGCATAATAGGAGTTTAGGGGATTTTACTGGGGCGGGGCATTGCCCTATATCTTTCCCCTTTTGTGAGTAATCTATTATGTGTTCTTGTGTTGGCGACAGTACTATAGCTCGAGTGTTCAATCTTGCTTTGCATCGACATGCGCTTGCCTTATGAGCATCATCTGAGGCTTTCAACGTTCGTGCACACCGACGAGGCATTGCGTCGCACGTTCAAGACCCCGCAAGTTCATAAAAAATTTTGGGGGAAGGGGGTTAAGATTGTTGCGTATCACACCCTTAAAGTTGGGGATATATTCAATGCGCACTATGCTCATAGATCCAAGACATATGACAAGTGACCAAAGTATGTCGTAATACTTAGGCCTAAGCCTACAAATATGCAGGATGAGATTCGAGCGCACTAGAATAAGTGTATGCCTAAACATAGCTACTCAAGATGCATGTATGGGCGTGCATAGAGCATGCAAGGACACGGGTATACATGGGAGCTTGAAGCATAGTAGGGTGCAAGGCACTTAAAACTAAGGATGTGGGCCATTACTGGATCATCTAAGGTCCACAAGCCAATAACCTTAAGGCTTAGTAGGGTGAGCATGGACCAGTAAAGCATGTGACCAAGTCAAGCATGGAATTAATCTTCGCTAAATTATATATTATACCATGAAAGACTCGATCAAGGTAAAATAATTAGACGAGAGTAATTGCAGGAAGCAATAGTGGTACTCATCACAAATCAGTCATGTGAAGAATAGACCTATATAAAGCTTGGAGTACAATTATAGAAGGCAGAGATAGTGATCCACTACAAGTTAACCATACCAAATAGAGTGTTGATCCCCAAAATTAACATCATGAGCCATAGGTTAGAGGGAGTTTCTAAAAGAGGTCTGAAAAAAGAGACCTAGTTCGTGTTAGTATATAGCTTATGGAGTCTTGAGAACAAAGACACGAGTACCACATACAAGAGGACAAATGATTATTTGGAAATAGTTGATTTGAAAAAAGTAGAATAATAGACACATCTCAAACACATGCACTTGTGACTTCACTAAAAGAGGCAATTCATATCTTCAAAACAAATTTTAGATCACCATAACTAGTAGAAGCAATGTAGCAGACTTAATTTCTTAATTTCCTAATGTGTCGGCCCTTTTCTTCCTTAATTTAACTTACATCCTTCTATTTTACCTTTAATAAACAAATTGCATCTTTTTAAGAATCTTGAAATAAATGAAATATACTCTTTAAAAAATTGCTACAAGTAAAAGAAGAAATAAGAAATATACATTCGAAAGGGGAGCTATAGTTTGAGGAGATTAGTGTACATGTAGCTTAAACAAGGACAGGGAGAAGAGAATCAAGTGATGATGGACCTTGCTGACTTTGAAAAGGAACTTAAGAGATAAAGAGAGATGGAAATTTGACATCAATAGGCAATTCCTTCATTGCATCTTTCTACAAACTTATGATTGACAGGGTTTTGAAATATAAACTGATCTAGAATGGTAAACTACATAACAAATGAGGCTTCTACAGAGAGAGAGCATGCCCACAAAACAATCTTTGATGTAATAGAAGTATACCCACAAAAGAATCCTTGATGCATAGAAGTATAGGTAATGTTTGAAATGAGGTAATCGGAGGTTGCTTTCCAAGCCTAATCTAATTTTTAGTTATAGTTTTATATTTAAAAAGATGCATGTTAGATTTAGAAATAACCTTTGATCAAATATCCATCCTATGCTCCTTTATTGATGAATCACAAAGATATATCTCTTTGAAGAATATTGTTTTCACTAAGGAGAATTGAACTATTTTAACAAGGAGGTTGGAATGGATCCTATTCATTTGGACTACAACCCCCACCACCCACCAGCAGCAGCAAGCAGAAATTGAGAATTAAAAAAAAAAAATGAGGCAATAACAAACAGGTCTAATTAAACTAAGGTATTGACAAATGCAGCAGGCAGGAAAGAAACTAAATGTGCATTAGAGGGAGAATATAGCCCAGGAGACTAAATGCATCCTCCGACCATAATCACCATTTTTATTTTGGTAGGCCAGGCATTCCATGTATGATTTTGGGGGAGGCAGATTAGATAAAGTAAGCATTGGTTTCTTCTCTTTTCACACTTCGTAACACCTTTTCATCTTTCCCTTTTTTCATTGCATGATGGATAATTGTACTATATTAAATAAAAATGATTTAATGTTGTGCATCCAATTATCTTTTGTGTGATATTTTATATACTTGAGAGCATCTAGATAAGTGGAAAAACTAGGACAAATCGGTCAGGTTGCTTATAATATTCGAACCTGGAAAGGTAAATATATCCAACTATTGATAATTTTCAGACCTAAAAAGACTCGAAACTTTATTTATTTCTAGTTATAAAAGTTCTTAAACCATGAGAATATATTTAGGTAATCATCGAGAAGACATGATCCGTGATGACCTGGGTGGAACATGTTTTCCAGAGTCCAAGTTGGATCTCCAATCCAGGTATTCCTTTGGACTTTGGAACCGAATAAATTAACCTATTTATACATGTAATCATGCAAGGTTCAATCATTTGTGCATCACTAAGTTACAACAAAACAGCCATGTACTTTTTCCCGGATTTAAAAAGGGTTCATAGACCAATGAAGACTGAACCTGCATAATTACATTGCATAAACTTAATCACATTAAACAATTAATGCAGTAGCAGAAATCAAAAGGTAGTTGTGATTAGTTGAATTATTCAACCGTAATTAATCCTCTGAAGCGACCATACCTAGATGAGATTTTGAACTTGCATAATTCATTTGCTTAGTTAAGCTAACACAAGGAACACAGACCCAATGGAAGAAAGAAAAAAGAAGCAAAGTTAACTACTTGGTCGCTAAAGGAAGAACCATAGAATTCATTTATGCAATTCTAATAGCATCATGCTCAACAAATCAACCGAATGCTCAACATATGACCGAGAATATTACTAAAAATGTAACAATAATAGCTATTTTTCCAAATAGTAATAGTGATATAAGATCTATTTAACCAAATCATCCAAACTAATGTAAACCGCCATCATCCTATCCTATTCCTAATAGTAGTCTAATATAATTGATGCTTCATACTTCTTATACGCACTACTTGATAGTAAAATTTTCTCAGCACAGGTTTACTCTTGATAAGGAGAAATAAATTATGAACAATCAACGTTCATGTAGGCACAAGCGCCTATTAAAATTTTATTTAGTCCCAGCTTGGTATAAATTGCACATACCAAGATGCCTAAACTTTAATATAGAGGTGGAATACCAATCCATCCCCTAATTATCCCATACCAAATAAGTTACCTAGAAGGATTCCCACTTACTATTTAGCATAGCATGGAGAATAAGGCATATATTGAATCCCCTCATGGTTGCAGTTGCAATCGGTAGATATTGAGTACGTTTGATATGAAGTGATACTTAGTTAAAATGTATATACCAAACACCATCTAGGGCCTTCGGACAAGGAGTTAAAGTGTTTGACAAAGACATACAAGTACCCCCTCCTGGAAGAAAAGGTGTCATCTCTCTTTTCCAGTTTGATGCAGAATGACTAATCACTTGTCTTAATCACATCTGGTTTTAAGGCTTTAATTCATACCAAGGTATGTCTGCAAGGTCTTGCTCAGAGATCTTTTCAAGATCAAGGAGCATGAAACAGACCAGAACTGCAGCTGCAAGGACAGTTCGTTCGATGTATCACTGCGTTTAAACTTCACAAGAACATCATCTCATGCAAAGCTCTCTAACAGTGAATGAGAAGCTGGAAAATATCACATAGACAAATCCGTAATGGAACTTGAGATGTCAAAGGACAAGGGGCTTAGCATGGGATTATTAGCCTATAAAACCAGACATTATGTATATTTCATTCTTTGATGAATATCCACATTACTGAACAAGAAAACAGTTTTATTTCTAGTAAATACTATAAAAAATGAGCATAATATTTTGGCTACCATTTCATATTGCACAGAGGGCAAGTGCGGCTCTTCGTGGTGACTGTACAAAATGTTGCCATGGGTTAAGTTTTAACCATAGACTTTTGGACGCCATCCAGCGATAACATCATCTTTAAGTGGTTGGGTCTTAACAAACGAATCCAAGGAGAAAATTGTCTGCATTTAAGAAGACACAAAGTAAGTAGAGCATGCAAATTGCAATAACCACTCTGAAACTAAAGTGAATGCCACATATCAGTGGAGAGTTTATAGCATTGGCATTTGCAACACATGTAGCAGTACTTCAAACTTCAAAGAGAACTATTGTTACAAGTAAATGATACTTTTGAATCAAGAAAAGTAAATGAAAGATGAAAAGTTAGAATGTTAATGATAGTTGAACCCTCTTAATCAACTTAAAAAAGGCTATTGATCCCTGACTTGCTCCCAATCTCCAGATTAGCAAAAATTTAGATTATTATACAGCAATACAAGAGATAACAAGGAGAAATATAAGAAAGAATCTCTCGTACTAGCCACTAATATAACCCAATGTAAGTTTGAATGATTCACATAGTAATCAATTTCTCTAGGAATTTCCATGCATAAGATGAAATGAATCTAATAAATAATGGAGAAAAAATAGCAAATATCAGTAATTATGTGAGGAAACATAATGAACCTTTCAACTCTACTTTGTTTAATATAAGATAACCTATAAAATATATAAAAGAAAACAACCTATTATAAGATATTTCTGATACATTACACAATGACTATAGTCAAATGTTGAAAGTTTTACTCTATTCCTACACATTTCAATTATAAGTTCCAGCAAAACCTTTACTCTAGCTTATTCCATCTTTCCAAACTTTTTTAGTTTGGCTTTCTACTTTCGTATTTTCTTTATCAGATTGAAGATCAAAATAATGATGTATTTTTATCTATCTTAACAACAAGAATCTCTTATCATACCTTCATGTAGGTTCTCAGATATGCAAGTTTTTCTGGAACTGACCAGTTTTTATAATGACCTAGAGCAATTTCCATATGATAAAGCTTAGGCCCAAGAGATAGATCAGCAGCAGATATCTTGTCGCCATTCACAAAAGGACCCTAACAAAAGGAAAAGGAATAGCAAAATCTTAATTCCAGAAAGCAAAAGAAATAACAAATCCTAAATTAGGGACCATAAATAAACTAAATTAGAGCTAGCAGGCAAATGCATATAGCCAACTAAGGTACTAAACTTCTCCTCAGCTGAAAGAATGATAAAATTAATTCTAATATTAAAACAAAAAATGTTCAGCCAAAAAATTACATAAGAACGAGGAGCAGTACATTATATGTCTGCTTTAGTTAATCAAAGCGATTGACTAGGAATGCTAAAGAGGAAACAACATTTTCATATTAGCAAATGTTGCAGTTGATTCTGTTACTTAAACAAAGGATTAGTGTCAAGCATCAACTTTAGTTTAGTATAACTCAGTAGATGAGCAAATATAGACAAAAAGGAAAGAACATCCTGACCTCATTGCTCTGGTGTACTAGTTTATTGACTTTCATATGTTTCAAATTAAATAAGAACAAATACCACAAAAAAGAGCCACACTATCTTGAAATAGGTTCAAGTGCTTGACAAAATTTAATAATAAAGAAGAAACTAGGGATAATTAAAACCATTAAGATGGGACAGCACATTTCACACGAATGTACAGTCAACACATCATACATAGAATTACGAACAAACCCCAGGTACAAAAATTAAACAGGAAGGCAGCGGTCCTGCATACATAGGCATAAATGCTCATCGAAATGCATCTGCTTGTGAAATAAAGTGGTAACAGTTTGGCGAATGAGTAGTATGAATGAAATCGTTTATCAAGAAATGGCAGGTTACACTTACATTGTCCTTTAAGTATGTATTAAAGGAGATCAGCTCATCAAGAAAGGCTTTCTCTGTGCCATCATTAGGATCCTTGCTTTTTACGAAACTGATAAAAGTTGAGAAGATCTTTGAACCACTACAAGCAAAACAAATGCAATAAATATATACAATTTAATACATGGATTTGGTGCTAATTACTCTTATTTGGACAATGAATCCCCACACATTCTTTAAACAACATCAGCTATAATACCTATCATCAGATAGTGATGTGATAGTAAAATCAAAATTATGTACTGGCATACGGATGAATTTCTCAAGTCAGCAGTATGCTTGTCACAATCATAGTAAATTGCTGCATACACACAGTAATGTGAGGCTAAAATATAACCAATTATTTGATTTTGTTCACCTTTTCATGGTTAAAGCATTGCTGTGTTAAGTAACTATTTCATAAAATTCATATTTTACAGCCATAGAAGCACAAGAGAAACAAGAAAAACATCCTCTGCCGATTATCAATAAATATTCTGATCATACCCTTTTGGTAGTTCTATTAACAAAGAAGAATGCATGCTTAGAAACATTTGATAAATGAATAAAAAAGTTAGACCATCCTCTACAAAAATCGCCTTATTTAGATGACTCATCTTGATTTCTGCTTCTATTCAGTAATCATAATTGCAACAAAGATGGTAGGGAGCCCTCTGTGAGAGTTCATACGTCCTGTGGCCAATCAATACTACCAGACCAGTGATAAACTATGACAATCATAATCTAAGTTGAAACGGAATCTAGGCAAATCCATCTCACACAAAAATTAGAAGTGGCACTTGGATCGAATCATTCATTGAAAAATGCAAAATAAAGTAAGATGAATACGCTGCAGCCTTCTCTGGAGGTGTCTCCAGTGGTGGAATAGGGTATACTTGTTCCACCTTTTTCGTGATAGCATCCGAATCAGCAATCCACCCGTCATCTAGTTTTAGGAGAGGAACCTTTCCTTCTGGGCTTACTTGCAAAAACCTGAGAAATAATTCATAAGCGAACATAGAACTAAATGAACTCATCCTGTCCCTTGCGTTTCGATCCTCCTTTTCCAGATAGCAAGAATTACCAGTCCGGCTTGTTTCCTAGGTCTACCAACTTCACGTCATACGGTAGATGCTTCTCCTCCAGGGTCAAAAGAACCCTCTGTGTGAAAGGACCTGAGCAGGCATTATCCACAAACACACCATCGTAAATGAGAGGCATCGATGCTGAAGAAAAATGCGCAAGTAGACAAACATGCGAAAGACATCCGTTGAATTAGAAACCAGAAGGCAGGATAGCGTCAGTAGATCGTTAGCATCGGAGGGGAAACATCGAGCAGAGCCTCGTATGTACACCACGATGGAGTAAGAAGAGGAGAGATCGAGCAGCGTTACAGTCTCCAAGACGATCGGGCACGGTCGTAGAAGCCTTGACGCAAACCTCCAGCGGCTGCTCCGGTGGGGCAGAGGCGCGGACGGAAAGCGCACAGGAGAGGCGCCGGGAGGGCGACGCCGGGTTCACGGAGGGGGAGAAGAGGAAGCGGGAGGCGGCTGAAGAAGGGAGGAGCGGAGAGGATCGGGACAAGAAGGTAGCCTGAGCGATGATAGCGGTCGCCACCGACATCGCTGCTCGCCGCCCACCCGGCGGATGTTTATCTCGCCGCTGGCTGCGTCGAAAGGTGGGCGGAGAAGATGGGAGCGAAATGCCGGGTCGAGCACCGACGGCTACGATTCATATGCGGGCGGATGAGGCAAGCAAGTCGGCGACAGCAGCGACACGTGCGACGCTGCAGGCGATGCGAGGGCCGGAGAAAAAGCTCATCAAGATTCGTGAGCGTTTCGATGAATCGTGTACGTTTAATAGCTTAAAGTTGAAGTGGAGGGTTAGTTAAAATTAATGGAAGTATATTTTAATGTCCATCGGTACTTCAGACGGACGCAGGGGATTTGATATCTTTTTTATCGCTTAAATTTTGGAAGATATTTAGAAAATCATTTACTAATTTCAAATTTTCTTTAGAAATTTGAGGAAGGTCATCGAACAAGTAAACATTGAGGGGAATTTAGCTCTAGGTATGGCTGTTTCAACTATTTTTTTTCCTTTTTTTTGTTATGAGACGGAGCATGTAATTTATGCTCAGTGGTTGGCATCTAATTTGAAATATGATCTCATTGTAGATCGGTCGTACTTCTTCTACAAATATATATATAGATTTATTCTTTGAGTACGAGGGTACTTCTGATGGTGGACTAGTATCCTGTCTAGAATTGAGTTTTAAACGAAAAGAAAATAAATGGTTATTGCTAGATGATCTTATGTTTTTTTCTCTATAAAAGTCAATTTTATACCTATAATTTATACTGTGAGAAATAATAACTAAACTGGCCGATAGGGGAGTTCATCTGTATAATATTCTACGATGATCAAAAAGTAATTTTACACCTACAATTTACCATAACGAACTATTCATATATTTATAATTAACAGATAATTTTACACCTACAATGATCAAAAAGAATATTGATATATCAAATAAGTGAGCCTTCTGAATGGCAAAAAAAAAAATAGATTTTACATACAAAGCAAACAAAAAAAAATCTAATTTAATGAAATGCTGTGGCTGTCAAGAAGTCTTCTGTCGGTAGGGTTGTGGAATTCGAGTTGCAACTATCTTCACGATATGGATATTTTGCTTGTTGAAATTTGAGAAGATAGAGGATATATGCAGTCCTCATATCAAGTCATAATAAATCCTTGAAGAATATTTGAAGTTTTCCTTCTAGTTTATTTCTCCAACAAGAAAACCTAACAATACAGCAAATGATGTGCATAACTATATTTTCACGGTACCATGCATGTTCCCTAGACTTCACATCTCTTAAGGTAAACCTAAAAGAAATCACCATATCTCTGACTTCTTTGGAAAATGCCTAAGAGCTAAGCTAGACGTTCTTATACAGTAATCATATCAATAACCACCCTCTATGAATCGTATTGATTGATGATGACATCATTGGTTCACCCATGTAAAATTTATTTAGTATACAATGTCCAATGACGTCCCACAATTAAGAGAACATGTGAATTCTTTTCTTAACAAATTAATTACTTAATAACTAAACAAATAATATTATTTGATTGTCACTACATATAAGGAAACACATGGACGAATTACTGATATAAAAGTTGTACAGTAATTAGAAGAATATTTATTCAAGAGAAATCAAATATTTATTCAAGAGCAAATCAAGAAATATTATTCAAGAGCAAGAGCAAATCAAGAAATATTATTCAAGAGCAAGAGCAACTCAAATATTTATTCAAGAGCAAATTAAGGAATATAATCAAATCAAATAATTATTCAAGAGTAAATCAAGGAGTATTTATATTCCAAATTTGTGGCTCCAATAAAGGAAGTTGCATGTATGCAACTAATTTTTCTTGTAAGAGAATGAGATTTTTTTTTTAATATTTCAATAGGAAAAAATATCCATTATTGTGTCTATATATTTGGTGGAGCATGCTCTATTGAGGGGGACTTTGATTTTTGTTTAGCTTTATTGTCTCCACATTCTCAAGATTTGATGGCTCAAGTTACAGACACCTTCAAGCAGATATTGTCTAACCAAGTACTTGTGCGCCTGAATGGGTTGGAGAATCGTCTCGGTAAAATTGAAGTGCGACTTGAACAAGTGGAGCGAACTCCTCCATGACGACACCCACCACCTCGAGTTCCTCGATGACGAGTTGAAGTTAATAATAATGTTACTGTTGTCACTCCATTCCAACCAAGAGTAAATTTGAACACTGCATTTCAAGAGGCTGCCGATGAAGAGTTCAATGATAATTATATGGCTGATGATGAAGTTGCCTTGAAACTGTATCAGTGCCACCTCGCACATCATCATCGAGGAGTGGGATGTGATCAAGGTCATGAAGAAAGAAGAAATAATGTTGTGGATAAAATTAAAATTACTGTTCCTAGTTTTGATAGAAAGATTAATCTAGAAGACTATCTTGATTGGGAATTATTAGTTAAGCAAAAGTTCAGTTGTCAACAATACCTAGAAGAGCATAGAGTACGTGCGGCCACTACTGAATTTATTAGTTATGCTTTTATTTGGTGGAGTCAAATTTGACAAAGAAATGGAGACTCTGATACTTGGGATGATTTGAAGCGCTTGATAACGTCTAGGTTCGTGCCTTTATATTTTGAGATAGTGTTACTTAATAAATTTTTAAGAATTAATCAAGGAAATAAATCTGTGGAAGACTACTATCAAGAGTTGTAGGTAGGCATGTTATGTGCTAATGTGCAAGAAGATGATAATGCAAAGATAACTAGATTCTTGGGAGGATTAAATGAAGATATACAAAATAAACTCTTTGGATCAACTATTTTATTATGCATGCAAAGCTAAAAGGTAAGTTCAAAAGAGGAGGCAGCCACACAAATCTGGTCGTAGCTATCCTAGTTCTTCCATACCTTGGAGGGACACCAATCAGCAACAAAAGATTATTGGTTATTCTAGCAGGACTGTTGCACCAATTGACCAAGGGATTTCAGCAAGTCGCTTTACTTCACCAACGTCTAAACCTAGAGATTCAAAAAAGACTACTATTGCCCCTAGAAAAAATTCATCCTCAATTGCCTTTACAAGAAGAATAAGGGAGATTGAGTACTTCAAATGCAATGGGAAAGGACATTATATGCGTGATTATCCAAATCAACATGCCTTTATCATTCGAGAAGATGGTGAGTACACATCGGCCAGTGAGGTAGAAGAGGAAGGCAGATCTGGCCACGAAGAGCCTCAGCTTATTTTAGACTCAGAACTAAAAGAGATCACCTTTGATATAAGTCATGCAAGCCTCATTGTTCGTCGTGTTCTTAGCTCCTAAATAGAGAAAGTAGAAAATGAGTAACGCCACAATTTATTTCAATCAAAATTTGTGATTAAGGAGTTTGCCTGTAAGATCATAATTGATGGCGGAAGCTGCAACAACATTGCAAGTTCAGAGATGGTTTTTGGTCTAACCACACGATTACACCCACAGCCATACTATATTCAATGGTTCAATGCTTGTGGCAAGTTGAAGGTAATAATGATGGTACATGTTCATTTTTCTGTTGGTACCTATTTTGACTTTGTGGACTGATATGGTGTCAATGCAAGCTTGTGCGTTACTACTTGGAAGACCATGATAATATGATAAATATGCTACACATTATGGGCATTCCAACAAGTACTGCTTTATGCACAAATATAAGAAGATCATGTTAGTTCCAATGTCACTGGAAGAACTTCTCAAAGATAATTTAGATAGGGCTGAATGTAAGAGAAAAGAAAAAGAGATAAGTAACATCCATAAAATGGAAAGTGAGAGTCATCAGCCCAAATTGAGGGAAAAGAAAGAAAAATGTGAGAAGAAAAGAGAGATACCGATCAAGGGACAGGTTTTATTAGCCACTAAAAGTGAGATGCGAGAATTAGAAACCAATCCCCAAGAGTACTTTGCACTTATATGCAAGGACGCTCTTTTTTCTACTAATTATTTACCATTTTCTTTGCATGTTTCGATTGTTTCTTTGATGCAGGAGTTTACCGATGTGGATGAGGAAAAGGTAAAAACTATTCGAGCATGACCAACACCCACAACAGTCACACAAGTGCGGAGTTTTCATGGGCTGGCTAGCTTTTATCGTCGATTCGTAAAGGATTTCAGCACGCTCGCTACTCTACTCAATGCGTTGACAAAAAAGAACGTATCTTTCAGGGAAAAAAAGGTGCAAGAAAATACCTTCAATATGCTGAAAGATAAGTTAACCAATGTACCACTTTTACAACTTCCTAATTTTGATAAAACTTTTGAGATAGAATGTGATGCTAGTGGTATTAGAATTAGAGGTGTTCTTATGCAAGATAGGAAACCTATTACTTACTTTAGTAAAAAGCTTAGTGGTCCAGCCTTAAACTACTCAACATATGATAAAGAATTATATGCGTTGGTTAGAGTGCTAGAAACATGACAACATTATCTTTGGCCAAAAGAATTTATCGTACATTCAGACCATAAATCGTTGAAGCATATTCATAGCCAAAGTAAGTTGAATTATAGACATGCGAAGTGGATCGAATTTATCGAAACTTTTCCATATTTGTGAAATATAATAAGGGAAAGCATAATCTAGTTGGTAATGCTTTATCTAGATGATACATGTTGTTGTCCCAACTTAATTGTAAAATTCTCAGTTTGGAAAGGTTAAAAGAATTATATGCTATTGATTTAGATTTCAAAGACATTTATACTAGTTGTAAAGAAGGGAGATGCTGGGATAAATATGTATTGAATGATGACTATTTATTTAGAGCTAATAAGCTTTGTGTTCCTGCAAGTTTTGTTTATCTTCTATTGTTGTAGGAAGCATATGGAGGTGGTTTAATGAGACATTTTGAGATACATAAGATTGAGGATGTATTGGCCACACATTTTTATTGGCCAAAGATGAGGCACAACGTGGAGCATTACGTGGGGAGATGCACTACTTGTCAAACAGTTAAGTCTCGCTTAAACTCATATGGTTTATATACACCTCTTCCTATTCCGAAAGTATCTTGGGAGGATATTTCTATGAATTTTGTGGGGTTTACCAAGGATTAAGAAAGGGGGAGACAATATATTTGTTGATGCTACTCATATTGCTGAGTTATTTTTCAGGGAGATCATTCACCTACATGGAGTGCTGAGGATAATTGTTTCAGATCGTGATGCAAAATTTTTAAGCCACTTTTGGAGGATGATTTACGGTAAGCTCGGAACAAAACTGCTATTTTCAACTATATGTCATCCCCAAATCAACGAACAAACCAAAGTCATCAACCGCACCCTTGGTACCATACTGCGGGCAATACTAAAAAAGAATCTGAAGCTTTGGGAGGAGTGTGAGACCCATGATTTTTGAATAAGGGCAATAGAGTAATTTTAGTATTTGGAGGGTTTAATCGTAAAAGAAATTCTTTAAAGGACTTATTTGTAAAATCATATGAATTTTTGAAGTATGATATTTTGATGTGAAAATTATACCATCAGGTAGTATTTTTGATAAGGAATCCAACGGCGCAGACGGATCGTAATTTGGACGTCGTTTGATTGGTTAATTAGACAGTAAAGATTTAATCAAGATTTAAGATTTTAATTAATTAAAAATAATAATAATAATAATAATAATAAATTTCTTTTCTTCCCACCCGCGCGCGAGCTCCTCCCTCTCTCTCTCTCTCACTCTCTCCTCCTCCGTAGTGGACCGACGATGGCGACGCAACTTCCGGACGATGCTCCGGTGAAACCACAATGAATTAGGCTCCCAAATTTTAGCCACAGGTAGATCTCGACCTCCTTTTCATTTTGATACCAATATGCCCAAATTTGGTGTAGAGATGAGGGAGAAATCATGCGAGAGGCATCGGCGGCGAGGGTTTCGATCGCCGGAGCTTGCTCCGACGATTTCTGGTCATTCCGGCTGTGAAACCTTGCAAACTTGGTACCTATGGATTCTTCTTGACGAGAGCTATCCATTGGTACCAGAGTTGAGGGCTATTGGCCGCCGGTTGGCCGCCGGCTAGCTAAAAACCCTAACTTTGGGAATTCACCCAAAATTTTAATTGGTGAAATTGATCGCGTATGAGCTATAAAAATTGGGGCAAATATGATTTTTGGAATCCTCATGAAGAGAGCTTTCGATTGGTACCAATATTGGTGCTGATCGAAGAACTTCGCCGGCGAGGGTTCCGGCGAACTTTCCGGTGATCGCCGGAGAAATTTCCGGCGAACTTGGGAAAAAAATTTGGGTGATTCTAGAGATCATTCTAAGAGTATTGGTGAAGAGAGATTTGAGAAAATATTTCTGGATTGAGAATTAAAATTCGTTGAATAATTGACAGGAAAATATAAAATGCGTAAATGACGACACGTGGATCGAAACAGTGTCAGAGAATAAAAATTCAGCGAACGGACCTTAGGTTAGTTCCGAGGAGTAAACCGCCAAGTCAGGTGCGTTGGTTCATCGATGTAGGATTTATTCAAGCTAGGGAATTCCCGCTGGGGTTTTCTTAGGAACAATTCTTGGATGCCTTAAACATGATAAAATGAAATGCTTGCTATGATTATATTTAAATGCATGTTAGTATGATTTACTTTGCCTAACATGTATGCTATGCCATATTTACCATGCTATATATTTAACATGTCCTAAAATATTATCTTGCATGTTATATTATTTTCTATGCTATATGCTACACGACTACCATGTAGACATAGATATGAATTGTGACATGTTAGAACCTCCTAGGAGACATCACTGAAAATTAGACAGAAAGGGATGTCCTCGCATACCCCGTTTGACCACCGCGTACCGTCGATGGTCAAAATAGTGATGTTCCTCAACACACCACTCCCGAGGTTATGCATAGCTTAGATACTGAGAGCACCACTCCCGAGGCTATACATAGCTTAGATACTGGGAGCTGGTGGGGAAAGAGACTATACAAACTCCATGGTCATATTAGACCAGAAATATGGAGCAAGTCCTTACCCAGAAATTTATACCCGCACGAGTGTCGTTTAGGTGACCTCGTGATAGTCCTGAGATGGCTAGCGAGGATGAGCCCTACCATAGACTTGGCGCCGATGGAGTCGAGGTTGCCACAGCCCATCGTGCGGATGTGCGTCAATCTCGGTCGACATCGACTGCTATTGGATTGGGAAAGTGATTCCCTATGCGACGCCTTGGACAGTGGATCCGTAGACCACGCGGCTATCATCTATGACGTTCTGCAAATAGTCGGGTGAGTAATCCGGATCCTAGGGTTATTTTTATCGGTTAGCCGTGGCCGATTTGTCTTGTTGATGGTGACCTTGTCTTCGGGCAGTGTGTAGTACTACACGAGTCGCCGTTGCTCCTACGGAATCCGGGGAGGATGTAAGGGCATGACAGTTTCATTAGGGGAGGCATTAAGGGCAACTAGCGAGACAGTGGAGAGTGATCAAGGGTCACCCGTCCTCTCCGCCAACATCAGTGTAGTGGACATAGGTAGAGACAGAGACAGAAAGGCATTGATGAGCTTACTGATGCCCTTAGCTCGGGTATTCATTAAGCATAGGCTAGCAGCCCGAGTCTTGAAACTACAAAGTCTTATTATGACATAGGTGACATATGCTGATGACATTGACATTAGATACCTCTTATGTGACATCTAGTGAAATGTACTTATTATTACTGTTTTTATGCTTTTTATGAACTGATTTACACAAATCAAATGAAAATTGATGATTAACAACCCAAGGCATCCTAGAATACTCCGACTAGCCTTTGATTTCCTTATTCGGTTTAGAGCCGTAATTTCGCACTAGGCCGCAAGGCTGAGCACACCGCGTTCAATGTGTGTGCAGGTTGTTAGATGACTGTCCGAGATATTTAATGAAGATGAGGGCTATCGAAGGATTTAATTTTATTTATTGATAATGTTACTGTAGAATTATAGTAGGTATATCGGGACCGTGTTAGTAGAGATTAATAGATGATTTAATTGTATATTCCGCTGTGTTGATTATGTGTATGGACGACATTTATTATCAAATGCCTTGTATGGGTCCTTTGGGCTCATACGGCGGTTGCCACGTGTTCGACAGGTGGGTCGGGGCATGATAAGGAGTGCTTACTACATATTGAGTTCGCTTACTACCGTGTCGTGCATTCTACTACAAAGTATTGCCCATTTGAGGTCATCTATGGATTTAAGCCTACTATTCTAATTGATTTACTACCTTTACCACCTTTAGAAAGAGGTAATCTTGATGCCGAGAAACGTGCTGAGATGATTCCTCAGATACATCAGATGACCAAAATAAATATTGAGAAGATGCAAATACAATATAAAGAGAATATAAACAAAGACAGAAAGAAAGTTATTTTTTAAAAAAGGAGATTTGGTTTGGTTGCATTTGCACAAAGATCGATTTCTAGAACAGCGTAAGTCCAAACTAATGCCACGAGGTGACAGTCCATTCAGGGTTCTTGCAAGGATTAATGATAATGCCTACAAGTTTGAACTACCTAAGGATTATAGAGTGAGTAATACATTCAATATGGTTGATTTATCTTCATACTTCGGTGATGAAGATGAGCTAAAGTCGAGGTCAACTCCTTTTTAAAAAGGGGAGTATGATGAGGATATCACCAGTTCACCCATGCAAGATTCATTTTGTATACATGGCCTAATGACACGAGCCCATACCCGATGATAAGGACAACATGTGAAATTTTTTTTGGATAAATTAACTACTTAATTATAGAAAAATAATATTGTCTAATTATTATTGTTTGCTTGTCACTAAATGCAAGGAAATACATGGAGAAATTACTGATATGGAAGTTGCATGAGTAATTGAATGAATATTTATTCATGAGCAAATCAAATATTTATTCAAGAGAAAATAAAGGAATATTTCTTCAAGAGCAAATCAAATATTTATTTAAGAGCAAATGATCAAATCAAATATTTATTCAAGAGCAAATCAAAGAATATTTATTACCCAAATGTGTGGCTCCAATAAAAGAAGTTGCATATATGCAACTAATTTTGCTTGTAAGAGAAAGAGACTTATTTAAATATTTTTCCTATTTTAGTGAGAAAAACGTTCATTATTGTGTCTATATATTTAGTGGAGCATGCCCTATTGAGGGAGACTTTGATTTTTATTTAGCCTCACTATTTAGCATCACTATTGTTCGTGTTGTTCTTCGTAAATAGGTTAGTCATATTTGGCACAATTGATAACCAATTGAGGAGTGGTTTAGCGATAGTGAGGTTGTTGGTCGCGTTCCTAGATCGTGGTTAACCTCCCCTTCGTGAAAGTCACAACTCGTCACCTTAGGAATTTTTCCTATAATGTTAGATTAGAACCAACTTGCTTGTATACATCTTAAATCGAGGCGTGTGCATATCATTGATAGTCTTAAGGTTCAAAAACTTATTGGATAGGTATTTAATATCTTTTAGTGGTTTTTGTAATGTAGAAGTTTGCTCTACCTAAGACTTAGAGTGTACATAGTAGATGATAGCTTTTATTGTGGAATATGAATTTTGAGTGTTTGATTGTCATGTGATCTGTGCTGAAATCAAAGAGGATTAAGTTAGGTGGTTAAAACGCTTAAGCTGAGGGTTTGTGGAGTGCATAGTTGCTGAAATTTTCAGTTACTGCGGAAGGAAGCATAGGAGGTTGAGATAGAAAGAATATAAGGTGAAAGGGAGAATAATTTAGATATGTTGATGCGGCTGGATGACAAATCAAGCAAGGGGCAAAAAATTGAAGCTTTTGTAGAAACCGCTCATCTAGAGCATTCCGTTGATAGTAAACTGGTCATTAAAAGAAATCTAATATTCTCAGAAAGTGAACTAGGCTAAGAGTCTTAGTTGATATTGGTTCGCTAGGTACCTTTTAGAAAGAAAAATGCTGCATCTGAATTTTTTTTATAAATTTACTGTATGTGTGATTTTGATAGTTAAGAATGAAATTGAATACTTTTAATGTATTATGCTATCGTTGTGTAAATGAATAGTTTGCCAAAAGTGTTAACGATGTTCTTAGAAATCTGACCTTTCATACGACTTTGTTGTTCTTTCCTTATATTTCCATACTTAACGAAAACTAAATAGGATAAAGGATACAAGCAAGGTCGAATACAAATAGGAGGAATGGTGTTCGCTGCGATATCTGATTATTTTGTTAATTGCAAGCTTTTGTTTCCTTGGTTTAATTTTGTTATACTTGT
This sequence comes from Thalia dealbata, assembly GCA_030544415.1. Lineage (NCBI taxonomy): Eukaryota > Viridiplantae > Streptophyta > Magnoliopsida > Zingiberales > Marantaceae > Thalia > Thalia dealbata. The sequence goes on from CM060458.1 coordinate 15,485,494, forward strand.
ACTCAGTTGGGATAGGGGTTGGGGCAATAGAATGTCACTGAATTTATGATTAGAAAGGAATTTTGAAGGAAAACGATATATTTTTGCTATATTATGGAAACTCTGACGGTGATTTGCACAAGGAGAGTTTATTTCTCCTAGAGATTTTTAAGTCAAGTGAGTTATTTTTGGCATTTATAAGCCTGCTATGGAGCGCCTGAGTGAATAGATGTAAAAAGATTAACTGTGTCTAAGATGCTTTTAGTTTTATTTTTTACTTTCCGCTAAGTTATGTTTGATTAATGTGGTGCAAAATAAATCTTTATTTTTCTACATCGGTTTAGAATTTTGTGAAATCGGTTTGGTTGAAAAGGTAGTTTATTCAATTATGAAGGGAAGGAGTTTTATTAGTAGGTTCATGTAATAGTTTGAAACTATGATTAAGAAACAAAATTGTAGGTACAGTATGACCGATTCATTTCTTTCATTTGCTGCTGTGCTTATTTTGCGAATATTATTCTTGTTCCATTTTCCTGTTCTTTCTTGGATGTCGAAGCATATATATTTTGGGTAGAAGAGGGTTAGTTATGAATAATGTTGAACTTCTGAAAATAAAGTATTTTGTGACCATAGACGTTGCAACTAGCAAAAAAAATTAGAATGTAAAAGGTTCTGTGATGTAAGGAATCGTTCTGCATCAACAGTGATTGACCCGGTGAAACTATGTTGCTACTTTAGGAGAATTGATTCAAAATCCAAGTGAGTTATTTTTGATTTTAAACCTAGTACAGTTGGAGCTCTTGAGTGGGCGATTGTGAAAAATTAATAATTGTCTGTGATGTTCTATTTATTTACTACATTATGCAAATTTCAACTTTTAATGCTTATCTACCATGATTCCTGTGCACTGCATGCTTTGTTTCACTTATCCTATTTGTTGTGACTCAGTTGAGGATTGCGAAACATAAAGAAATAGGTGAACACATATATAGCTGATAGAGACAACTAGTTAGTTGACACTTTAACTATAATGCTCAAGGTAAGTCCCTAATCATCTCAGATGAGGACCCAACAGATCCTAGTGACATTATAGCCTAGGAAGACAAATAGGTCTTTGATACACAGTATAATCCTCACATGTGGTGGGCGCCACCATACTAGTCCCATGATGGGTGGGGGGGAGTATCATCCAACCCAATCATTAGCCTAGATGAAATCAAGGAAGGAGCCTTCTCGGCCATAGCTAAGATGCTCATTTGGGGCACATGTCAAAAACTAAGATGTTAGGAGTGGAGAGCAGATGTCGCTAAGCCCAAGACTAGAGGATCTAATTGACACACGACTTGCTTCACCTAGATCTGCAGGCCTAGTGAGCAATCGAGACTTAGGGTAGATACACGTGTTTATTTCGGTACGTCGTTCCACACAAATGAGTTATAGTATGGTGATCCTATCTAAGTGCAGAAGTGTAGCACTACATGGTCCTCATGCCATACGATCTTGGGAGAATGCATGTTGCAACGATCTTAGAGTGCGGTTCGGATTAATAGCTTTCGAGACTAAAAGGAGAAGAATCCTCGGTCACTCGTCTTCTCCGGCAACGTTAGTATGATGGGCTCGTGAATAATCCCCGATCAGGATTTACTTTAAGCATATGATGACAACCTTTAAGTAATAGTGAATAGAGTTATATATAAGCCGATGGACGAAAAATACTAGACACCATAATAACTTGATCATCTGAAAAAGGCAGTTGAAAGATTCCTCTGTCAGTGAAATATATTTTATCACACATGTTATGTGATTTATGTGATGTTATTTGATCATACTTGTTATAATGCAACTAGACATATACTATTATTTGCCTATTTTGTTTGGAATTTTTTTTAACCACTGAGTTGCAAGGTCAACACACATTGTCCTCCGTGAATAGGTAATAGGTTTCGGAGGTAGGGAGTGGTGAAGTAGCAGAAACAATATTGGCCAAGAGTTTATTGAAATCCTAGTGCATATAAGTTCTGGACTATGAGTTGTAATTATGCGGAATATATTAGAAATGAGTTAATAGATTGTGTTAGAATGATCAGTAGAAATTAGTTGGACATATGAGGACTAAGTAAACTAAAAGTTGTTATTTTAATTATGAAAAATATGGTTGGGGATATTAGATCAAATGCGAAATTTTTTTAGTGCTTTTGGTAAACATGTTGATGTCTGAACATGTTGTATGTGAATGATTTAGTTAGCATAGTATACTTGACGTTGTAAGTGAAGAAAGCTTTGTATGGATTGTGGCAATTTGACTACACAAACTGTTAGCAATTTAAAGTCTAGTATGGGGAGGCTATCCATGTCACAAAGTTCAGAACCAACTTTGAAAGAGGCAAAACTAGTAGCATGTAGGCTACTTCTATTGCTTTCTATATCTATGTGTAGTATGAACATGCTTGAAGCACCTTTGTGGAAGAATGCTCATAGTCCTATTTCCTAAACTGAAGCAACGGCAGGTGTTCCTAGCACTCAAAGAAATTCAAATAACCACAACAATATTGCTTCTATATTGAATAGAACTTCAAAAACTCAGGCAACAAGTGTTCAGACAATCAACAATTCTGACATAGTTCCCTGTAGTTGTTCCTAGGACTAGCCCTAGATTAGAGGTATCATTTGGTTCAAATAAAGACACTATGATGGGTAGAACAACAACATATGCTGTCCAACCACAATTTTCTAGCTTTCGAAAAGCGTCCAAACATCAGGGAAAAAAAAACAGATAGAATAGATATATTAGATAGGTCTGGATTTGTGGTTAGTAGGAATACTGGACTAAATGAACCTTTGGACCGAAGATTTATTTCTTATGTCAATACAGTAACTCAACCTGTGACATCTGGAGAACACAACCCAGATACTAGTAGATGTATTACCCCCTGTGAGAGTTTTCTATAATTAGTGTATTATTTAACTAGTTGACTATTTCTTTTCTTTGTATTTCAATGTATGTCAACATCAAATGGAAAAACAAAGACTTGAAGTTAAATCTTGTTTTCCTTTTCATATTTCAGTCAATCTGATATGATGCGAAAACCTTTAGGATCACTATCGCAAGATCTAGTTTCATCATCAAAACAAAGTCTAAAAGATAATATTTTAAAGTCACTTATTTTTAGAGTCATCAAGAGAAACTTGAAAAGAACTCAAATTAGCCCAACAATTTGCTTGCGAGCTAAGTCCCCAGTTTACTGTCTATATCCACCAAGAATGACTTTTGTAGAAAAGCTGAAATTGTAGCTTAAACGAAAGTCTGCATTGGATGCAGGGAGGTAGGGAAACAAAAATATAACAGAAGAGCAGAACAGGTTGCTACAATTGTGAGTATGGTGTCAATTATCCCATGTCAATAATTTAACCTAGGAAAATTCTGATACAAAAATATGGGTCAAGTGTGTATCAAGCTAATCAATCAATTCCTAGGCATAGATTAAAAAGTTAACTTCTCTTTGCATACTACAAGTGGCTTCCTTATAAATGCATCAAGGATAATCAAATTATAATATCTTTTATTTATAAAAGTAATAAGAAAGTGCATTTAATTTGATCCAACCTATTGTTGTTAGTTATCCTATAAGCACAATGTATGGGATTTTATATTATGTATATATGTATTTTTTAGAAAGATAACTATATGAAGTGAAATGCTAGGTTCCACACTTCCATCCAGGGGAATGGCTAAAAACATGAGCAGTGAGAAATAAATCCAATTGAAAAAGTAAAGTTTAATTTCAAGTTTTTTTTTTGTTTTTTTTCCACTATTCTCCCAATGTGAACTTCCTAAGTTTCTCTTTGGGAAATTTAGTCCTATTGCCACTCGGTTTCTCTAATTGCTTGCAAAATATATAACTGTTGTTATGAATTTGAATGTTATTAGTGCTAATGGTTTATTTCCAAAACCTGTTGATATGCACACGCCTCGACTTAAGATGCATGCAAGCAAGTTGGTCCCGATCTTCCGTCGTAGAAGAAATCCTTAAGGCAGGGGAAGTTGTGACTTTGACGAAGGGGAGGCTAACCACGATCTAGGAACGCGACCAGCAACCTCACAATCGCTAAACCACTCCTCAGTTGGTTATCAACTGTGTCAAACACGACTGACCTGTTCACGAAGAACGACACGAACAATTCAAGAGAATTAAAAGAACAGCGGAAGGATCACTCAAGAAGTGATTAAGAAAGTGGACTTCAAGTTTGTAGCAAAAGCATTAAAAAGTGGTGGCTAAAGCAAAAATCAAAGTTCCATTGCAATAGAACATGTTCCACCAAATATATAGACAAAAATATGGCACGTTTTTCCATATTTTATTTTATTAAAATAGGAAAAATAAATATATAAATCTCCTCCTCTTGTAAGCTACGAATTTGGAAAATAAATATTTGATGAAGATTTGATCTTGAATAAATCTTCCTTGTTTTGCTCTTGAATAAATATTTGATAAAGATTTGATTCTTGAATAAATCTTCTTCCTTGATTTGCTATTGAATAAATATTTGATGAAGATTTAATTCTTGAATAAATCTTCTTCTTTGATTTGCTCTTGAATAAATATTCCTTCAATTACTCATATACTACCATATGAGTAATTCCTCTATGTGTTTCCTTGCATGTAGTGACAAGTAAACAATAATAATTAGGCAATATCATTTGTTTTGTAATTAAGTAATTAATTTGTCCAAGAAAAGAATTCACCTGCTGTCCTAAGCATCGTGCACGGGCTCGTGTTATTGGGCCTTCTATAGTAATTGAGTCTTGCATGGATGAACCAGCGATGTCCTCATCATACTCCCTTTCTTGAAAAAGAGTCGACCTCGACTCTAGCTCATCTTCATCGCCCAAGTATGGAGATAAATCAGCCACATTGAATGTATTACTCACCCCATAATCCTTAGGTAGTTCCAGCTTGTAGGCATTATCATTGATCTTCGCAATAACTCTGAATAGACCATCACCTCGTGGCATGAGTTTGGACTTGCGCTATTCTGGAAATCGATCTTTACGCAAATGCAACCAAACCAAATCTCATTCTTCAAAAATAACTTTCTTTCTGCCTTTGTCTGCATGCTTCTTATATTGTAATTGCATCTCCTCAATATTTGTTTTGGTCATCTGATGTATCGTACGAATAATCTCAACACGCTTCTCTGCATCAAGATTACCTCTTTCTGTTGGTGGTAGAGGTAGTAAATCAATTGGAGCAGCAGGTTTAAAGCCATAGACAACCTCAAATGGGCAGAACTTTGTAGTAGAATGCACAACTCGATTGTAGGCAAACTCAATATATGGTAAGCACTCCTCCCACATCTTCAGGTTCTTTTTGAGTATCGTCCGTAACATTGTACCAAATGTGCGGTTGACGACCTCGGTTTGTCCGTCCGTTTGGGGATGACTTGTAGTTGAAAATAGCAGCTTTGTCCCGAGCTTACCCCAAAGCGTCCTCCAAAAGTGGTTCAAAAATTTTGCATCACGATCTGAAACAATTGTCTTCGGCACTCCATATAGGCGTACGATCTCCCTTAAAAATAAATCGGCAACATGAGTAGCATCATCGCTCTTATGACAATGTATGAAATGAGCCATCTTAGAAAACCTATCAACAACAACAAATATATTATCTCTCCCCTTCTTAGTCCTTGGTAAACCCAACACAAAATCCATTGAAATATCCTTTCAAGGTACTTTTGGAATAGGAAGAGGCGTATATAAACCATGTGGGTTTAAGCGAGACTTAGCTGTTTGACAAGTGGTGCATCTCCCCACGTAACACTCGACGTCGCGCCTCATCTTTGGCCAATAAAAGTGTGTTGCCAATACGTTCTCAGTTTTACGTATCCCAAAATGTCCCATCAAACCACCTCCATACGCTTCCTGCAACAATAGAAGACGAACAGAACTTGCAGGAACACAGAGCTTGTTAGCTCTAAATAAATAACCATCATTCAACACATACTTATCCCAACATATTCCTTCTCTACATTTAATGTAAATATCTTTGAAATCCAAATCAGTAGCATATAATTCTTTTAACATTTCCAAACTAAAATTTTACAATCAAGTTGGGACAACAACATATAACGTCTAGATAATGCATCAACAACTAGATTATCTTTTCATTTCTTATATTTCACGACATATGGAAAAGTTTCAATAAATTCGATCCACTTAGCATGTCTACGATTTAACTTACTTTGGTAATGAATATGCTTCAAAGATTCATGGTCTGAATGTATGATAAATTCTTTTGGCCAGAGATAATGTTGCCATGTTTCTAATACTCTAACCAATGCATATAATTCCTTGTCATATGTTGAGTAGTTTAAAGTTGGACCACTAAGCTTTTCACTAAAATAAGCAATGAGTTTCCTATCTTTCATAAGAACACCTCCAATTCCAATACCACTAGCATCACATTCTATCTCAAAAGTTTTATTAAAATTAGGAAGTTGTAAAAGTGGTGCATTGGTTAACTTATCTTTTAGCAAATTGAAGATATCTTCTTGCGCTTTTTTCCACTTGAAAGGTATGTTCTTTTTTGTCAACGCATTAAGGGGTGCGGCGAGTGAGCTGAAATCCTTTACGAATCGATGATAAAAGCTTGCCAGTCCATGAAAACTCTGCACTTGCTTGACTGATGTAGGTGTTGGCCAAGCTCGAATAGTTTTCACCTTTTCCTCATCCACCTCAATACCTTGCGCAGTCACAACAAAACTAAGAAATACGACTCGATCCGTGCAAAATGTGCACTTCTCGAGGTTAGCAAACAAACGTGCCTCTCTCAAAGTAATCAAAACTTGTCGCATATGTGCTAAATATTCATCCAAAGACTTGCTATAGATTAATATGTCATCAAAGTAAACTATCACAAATTTTCCAAAAAAAGCTCTCAACACTTCATTCATTAAGCGCATAAATGTACTAGGTGCATTTGTAAGACCAAATGACATAACTAACCACTCATATAATCCAAATTTAGTCTTAAAAGCAGTTTTCCATTCATCACCTAGCTTCATTCTAATTTGGTGGTAACCACTACGCAAGACAATCTTAGAAAAGATAGTAGAACCACACAATTCATCAAGCATATCATCTAATCGAGGAATAGGGTAACGATAACGTACCGTAATATTGTTGATAGCTCGACAATCTATGCACATCCTCCATGATCCATCTTTCTTTGGCACAAGTAAAACAGGAACAGCACATGGCCTTAAGCTTTCACGCACATATCCTTTATCTAGGAGCTATTCCACTTGGCGCTGAATTTCCTTTGTCTCCTCGGGATTGGTACGGTATGGGGGACGGTTAGGCAGAGATGCTCCTGGAATCAAATCAATTTGATGCTCAATCCCCCCCAATAGTGGCAACCCTGCAGGTATCTCATCTGGGAACACATCAGCAAACTTCTGCATCAAAGAAATAATCGAAACATGCAAAGAAGAGGGTAAGGAGTTAGTAGAAAATAGAGCGTCCTTGCATACAAGTGCAAAACACTCTTAGGGATTGGTTTCTAACTCTCGCATCTCGCTTTTGGTAGCTAATAGAACTTGTCCCTTGATTAGTATCTCTCTTTTCTTCTCACATTTTTCTTTTTTTTCTCTCATTTTGGGTTGATGATTCTCACTTTCTATTTTGGAAATGTCACTCATCTCTTTTTCTTTTATCTCATACTCAGCCCTATCTAAATCATCTTTGAGAAGTTCTTCTGGTGTTATTAGAACCAACACGACATTCTTATCTTTGTGCATAAAGGAGTACTTGTTGGAACACCCATAATGTGTAGCATCTTTATCATATTTCCATGGTCTTCCAAGTAGTAACGTACAAGCTTGCATTGGCACCACATCACAGTCTGCAAAGTCAGAATAGGTACCAACAGAAAAATAAACACGTACCATCATTGTTACCTTCAACTTTCCACAAGAATTGAGTCATTGAATGTAGTATGGCTGTGGGTGTAATCTTGTGGTTAGGCCAAGCTTTCTAACCATCTCTAAACTTACAATATTATTGCAACTTCCACCATCAATTATGATCTTACAAGAATGCTCCTTGATTATAAATTTGGATTGGAACAAATTGTGACGCTACCCGTTTTCTGCATTCTCCGTCGGGGAGCTAAGAACACGGCGAACAACAAGGCTTGCATGACTTGTATCAAAAGTGATCTCTTCTGGTTCTGACCTCGAAACAAGTTGAGACTCCTCATGATCAGATCCATTTTCCTCTTCTATCTCACTGGCCGAAGTGTACTCACCATCTTCTCGAATGATAAGGGCACGCAAATTTGGACAATCACGCATATAATGCCCTTTCCCCTTACACTTGAAGCACTCAATCTCCCTTGTTCTTCTTGTAGATGCAACTAAGGATGAACTTTTTGTAGGTGCAATAGTGGTCTTTTTTGAATCAATAGGTTTGGATGTTGGTGAAGTAAAATGGCTTCCTGAATTCTCTTGGCTAATGGGTGCAGCAGTCCTGCTAGAATGACCAGCACTCTTCTGTTGCTGATTGGCATCCCTCCAAAGCGTGGAAGAACTAGGATAGCCATGACTTGTTTTGTATGACTGCTTCCTCCTTTGAACTTGCCTTTCAGCTTTGCATGCATAATGAAATAGCTGATCCAAAGAATTGTAGTTCTGGAAATCAAGTATATCTTGTATATCTCCATTCAATCCTCCCAAGAATCTAGCTATCTTTTCATTATCATCTTATTGCACATTAGCACGTAGCATGCTCACCTGCAACTCTTGATAATATTCTTCCACAGATTTGTTTCCTTGGTTCATCCTTTGAAATTTATTAAGCAATTCTCTCTTAAAATATGAAGGCACGAACCTGGACCTCATCAAGCGCTTCAAATCATCCCAAGTATGAGGACCTCCATTTCTTTGTCGAATTTGACTCCACCAAATAGAAGCATAACCAATAAATTCAGTAGTGGCTGCACGTACCTTTATACTCTTCTGGATAATGATGACAGCTGAACTTTTACTCAACTAATAATTCCCAATCAAGATAGGCTTCTGGATTAAACTTTCTATCAAAACTAGGAACAATGAATTTAATTTTACCCAATGCATCATTTCTTCTTTCTTCATTACGGTGACGTGCATGACCTCCATCAACTCCCACTCCTCGTGCGGGGCGGTGTTGATACAATTCCAATGCAACTTCATCATCAGCCACATAATTATCATTTAACTCTTCATCAGCAGCTTCTTGAAATGCAGTATTCAAATTTCCTTTTATTTCGAATAGAGCAGCAATAGTAGCATTATTATTAGCTTTAACTCATCCTCGAGGAACTCGAGGTGGTGGGTGTCATCGTGGAGGAGTTCACTCTATTTGATCAAGTCGTGCTTCAATTTCACCAAGACGATTCTGCAACCCATTCAGGCGCACAAGTACTTGATCGGATAGTATTTGCTCGAAGGTGTTTGTAACATGAGCCATCAAAGCCTGAGAGCGTGGAGACAATGATATCGCCGATGATTGAGACCCATCTTCCCCGTCATAAGAAACATCACGATGACTTCTTGATCCTGACATTGTTAGTAAAGACAAAAGAGAAATTTCACCAAACTAGTAAATTATTATGAAAAACTCACAATCCTCACAAACCTTACCACCTGAAGCTCTAACCATTCTCAAAAATTGCTCGCGTGTTTGCTGGTTTGTGATAACTTTCAACAGGGAGTGAATAAAGCGATTGCAAAGTGCTAGAACACGGTGATCAAGGCTAATTTATGGAGATCTAGATAGTGATATCTTTGTAGCAAAGAGAAAGAAACAATAATTGAAGAAATTGTAAAGTTGACTCAATCAAGCAAGGTAGAAGGTGTCAAAAGGAAGAATAAGAGCAAGGATAAATATAATTAAAATTCAGATTGTAAAATCTACTCAATCAAGCAAGGTATAAGGTGTCAAAAGAAGAATAAGTGCAAGGATAATTAAAATTCGGATAAAAATACATATATATATATATATTTTTTCTCCTTGGCCGAATCTTCCTCTCATCCCTTTTTTTTTCCCACCGAATACTTCTTCCTCTTTTTTCTCCTCTCTTTCTTGCAAAACACTTCCTCCTCCTTTTTCTCAGATGGCAAAACAATGATGATAGGTACTAAATAGAAGTTCAAGAAAAAGATTAAAGGATTTTTTTTTTAATGTATGGAAAATAAAAGAGAATCTAATAAAGGATAGATGAATTCCTACCGGCAATGAAGGCTCTGATACCACCTGATATGCACACGCCTCGACTTAAGATGCATGTAAGCAAGTTGGTCCCGATCTTCCGTCGTAGGAGAAATCCTTAAGGCAGGGGAAGTTGTGACTTTGACGAAGGGGAGGCTAACCACGATCTAGGAACGCGACCAGCAACCTCACAATCGTTAACCACTCCTCAGTTGGTTATCAACCGTGTCAAACACGATTGACCTGTTCACGAAGAAGGGCACGAACAATTCAAGAGAATTGAAAGAGCAACAATGGAAGGATCACTCAAGAAGTGATTAAGAAAGTGGACTTCAAGTTTGTAGCAAAAGCATTACAAAGTGGTGGCTAAAGCAAAAATCAAAGTCCCATTGCAATAGAGCATGTACCACCAAATATATAGACAAAATATGGCACATTTTTCCATATTTTATTTTACTAAAATAGGAAAAATAAATATATAAATCTTCTCCTCTTGTAAGCTACGAATTTGAAAAATAAATATTTCATGAAGATTTGATCTTGAATAAATCTTCCTTGTTTTGCTCTTGAATAAATATTTGATAAAGATTTGATTCTTGAATAAATCTTCTTCTTTGATTTGCTCTTGAATAAATATTTGATGAAGATTTGATTCTTGAATAAATCTTCTTCCTTGATTTACTCTTTAATAAATATTCCTTCAATTACTTATACACTACCATATGAGTAATTCATGCAACTTCCATATGAGTAATTCCTCCATGTGTTTCCTTGCATGTAGTGACAAGTAAACAATAATAATTAGGCAATATCATTTGTTCTGTAATTAAGTAATTAATTTGCCCAAGAAAAGAATTCACCTGCTGTCCTAAGCGTCGTGCACGGGCTCGTGTCATTGGGCCTTCTATAGTAATTGAGTATTGCACGGGTGAACCGGCGATGTCCTCATCACCTGCTGGTATTGAATGGGGGTAGATCATGAATATAAAAAAATGTTAACCTAGGTTGGTCTAATATTAAGCTAGATTTTTGCATCTTCTTGACTGGAGCAGATGATCCTCCATCGAAAGTTAATATTGCTCATTTTAGGTTGGTTCGAGTAAGGGCAAAGCTAAGGAGTATTAGGCTTAACTTGTTATTAAGATAGTTACAAATTAGTATATTAATTAAAATTCATATGCTTTGTTCATATATCTTGTTGTATCATGATTCTGTTATATTGAACTGTTAGTATTGTTGCATACTATTGAGCATGTTATTTGGATATGTAAATTAGTAGATATTTCTTCTTATTGGTTTGTACAATACCTTATGCCCATTTTTAGGGTTCTCTCTCTGTAGCCTCACTGAGTTTCATGACTCAGATGTGCATATTTTTTTCTGTTGTGCAGGTTACAGGTTGGCCATTGATACAGGGAACGAGGGAGAACATAGTTATGATGAAATAGAAATTTCCTTGGAAACCTAGATAGAGATTCCTTTTGTAGTGTTGTATTAAATGCAATTTGTTTATACTTCCATTATGTTTGATTAAAATAATGGTAGTACTTTATGATACTTATAGCATTGTATAAGTTGTGGTGTATAAGTGCAGCTTATACGGCGGTTGTCACGTGCCCAAAGGTAGATTTGGAGCGTGATAATTAAGGTTGTATCAGAGTATAAGTTTTAAAAAGATGCAATTAAAATTAAGGATAGGATCTTAGTGTACACCATAGGCTTAAGTATACATGTGAGATAACTTGGACGGGGTAAAGAGAGGTTATAGGGATTTAAAATTTTACCTCTTTATGCTTTCGTTACTTGTAGTGCTATATCTCTATGTTGCCCTTACTTGTTGATACTTTTGGTCTTATATTTTTCCTTACTTTGTTGAGTTATGTTCTATGTTTCTTACTTATTTATGTTCTGAGATTATTTTGGTTGATATCATTAAATAAGTTGATTGTATATTATGTGTTTTATATTTTATAGGTTTATGTTAACTTTAATTTGTTCTTAAATTGTGCCTATTGTGGTTGATGTTAGTAAATAAATTAACTGTGATTGTTTGTGGTGTGATTTAATTTGGTGGATTGTGTTGATTTGTATTGTGCTTGTGATATGCTGTGGTTGTTGAAAACTTAACCTAAGAAAATATAGGAACATTTAGAGCCTTACACATGAGACTATAGAGAACTTATTGTTGAGGTTCTATGCTTATTTTGGTTGATGTTTGTTAGAATAATTATATTTAATGTCATAGACCTTATATGATGTGTGGCTCAGATTTATTTATGATTGTAATCCTAAGGTTTAGCCTCACTATAAATATGTAAGCATGCCTATGATATTAGATAGTGAAAATAAATCTTTTCTCCCCTCAAGTTTATTACATGGTATTAAAGCAGGCGAAACTCTAAAGTTACACACCGCCGCCGTTTAATATTTTTATTCTTCAAACCAACATCGGCTGACTTCTTCAACACAACAGCAATTGTTGACTTCTTCAGCATCTCCTTTTGCTGACTTCTTCAATGCAACCTCAGGTTTCAGCCGTCTTTGTTGATTTTTCAGTATCAAAGTTTGATTTCAGCCATCTTTTACCAACTATTTACGAAAGGTCCAATTCAGCATGTCACGCCCCGTACCTTCCCTTAGGGCACGTGGCAGACCGCAGTGAACTCCACATACAGCTCTGCTAAGCCCCCAGAACTATATGGAAATCTACTAAGCGTACCAGATATATATCCCCTATATTTATGGAAGGAGAGAACCTGAATAACAGAATAACATAACTCTAAAACCATGCATACGCAAAATCAGATTTCTTATACAAGAAATCCCTTATATAGAAATATTTTACAACCAAAATAAGACACATGTCCCATAATACACAAAGTACCTATCCAGTGGATCTTTCTGTACACAAAACAAAGGTAGAACTGTCCTACCTTTCAAAAGACAGGAGTCTGGTTAACCACCTCTAACTCTATCCGTCCCTCTCCTGCTGTGATCCTGAAAAAAAATGAGTTCCCCTTTGGGGTGAGTACGCTTGTACCCAGTGAGTTGGATAGAAAACAATGTAAAACCAAGAACATATAATAGCAAAGTCTCATAAGCTGAATAACCTGGCTATTCGGGTATAATAGTCAATCAAACAAAGTAATCATGGATCATACAAGAATATATCTGGGGCTAGTATAGTTAACGACAGTTGTAGCTATCAACCGTCACCTCAGGGGGAGGTATCAAGTATCATAAGGTACCGAATCAAAGTGAAATCATAGGAATTCATGAACAAAGCCCCCTTTCCCCCTGGGTTACCCACTGGACCTCGCTACCTGGTTTACCATAGCTGGTCCAATGAATATCCACAGTCAGGAGTTATCTAACCTCCCATCCTGACTGCCCGGCACTTTAAACCCACGCCCCTCTATCTAGGCGGCCATAGGAGTGCGACCAAATTAAATGTCACTGCAGCGACTAACACCAGTATAAGGTCATCCTAGTCATACGCACCCAAAAGATGAAGCAGAATCGTATATCAATCAATAAATCTCCTAGGGTATGCTTTTCACCATACCTCTAGTTTTTTGGAAAAATAGGTGCATATGCTAGCTTTAGAATCAAACAAAAGCATAACATCATGCTTACAATGAATCAAAGAACAGTATATCAAGAAGCATGAATATCAAAAGTTATTCACAACTCATATAATCATAATCAGGATAATTAACTAGCAGGAGAGCTAATGAATATCAAGCATAGATAATCAAAGGGATATAGTTCTCCTGGACTAAACATTGAGAACTATCTCGTTTATTCTACCTAGAGAATAAACACTCACCTGATCCTATCATCACAAGCACGTTCTAATTCGTATCGCGATCGCTCGTATCCTCGTGCTTGCTTATCGTATTTCCTGTGAATATTTCAATGAATTTTAATTCTCAATCCGATAATAATTTTACAAATCCGCCTTCACCAATACTCTTAAAATAATCTCTAGAATCACCCTAATTTTTATCTCAAGTTCGCCGGAAAGTTCGCTGGAGCTCGTCGGAATCTCGCCGGAACCCTCGCCGGCGAAGTTCTCCGAATAGTACCAATATTGGTACCATTCGAAAGCTCTCATCACAAGGATTCCAAAAATCATATTTTCCCCAATTATTATAGCTTATACGCGATCGATTTCATGAATTAATCCAATTTGGGCAGAAATCCTAAGTTAGGGTTTTTAGCTCACCGGCGGCCAACCGGCGGCCAACTGCTCTCAACTCTGATACCAATGGAAAGCTCTCGTCGAGGAGAAGCCATAGGTACCAAGTTTGCGAAGTTCCGCGGCCGGAATGGCCGGGAATCGCCGGAGCAAGCTCGGGCGACGAAGTTTCGCCGCCCCCTACTTCTCTCCTCTTTTCTCCCCCAAATCTCAACCAAAACTGTAAATTAATACCTCTAATGTGTTCTCCTCACTCTCCTGAAGCTGTGCCTGAAATCTCGTCGAAAAATACGATCGATAAGTCCTCCAAATGTTAATAACAAAGTAACAACTTTGTTCTTCGTTGTTACTGTGCAAGGGAAGAAAGAAGAGAGAGAAGAGAAGAAAAGCTTGCGCTCGTCATCGGTGGGAAATATCTGATTTTTTATAAATAATTAATTAAAATCTTAAATGTTAAATCAAATCTGGACTGTCCATTCTTGATTCAACGATTTGATCAATCAAACGACGTCCAAATTACGATCCGTATGCGCCGTTGGATTCCTTATCAAAAATACTATATGATGGTATAATTTTTATGTCAAAATTTCATGCTACAAAAATCTACAAAATTTTACAAATAAGCCCTTCTATTATTATTTTACAAAATTATGCCTAATACAAAAATACAAATCTCACACAGCATCAGATTTGTTGCTCAAATTTGCCACAAATCAAATTTTATTTTTCTCTTCTTAAGATCTTTCAAAAGCTGCACACTTCTATTTTTATGGAGCAAGTAGTAAAAGGATGAAGTTCTAAGAGAAATCTAATTTCCTTTGCCTTCTCCGGTTCTCCAACTATCACATCGGAGAAACTTAATGGTAAAAATTATTTGGACTGGCATAATGCAGTAGAAATATGATTTTTGGGTCAAGGATTATTTGACCACCTTACCACAAAAGTTGATGATGTAGCTGATGCAGAGAAAGAGGAGTGGAAGAAAGTGGATTATCAGCTTGTATCTCTACTTTGGCAATCTATTGATCCCAGGTTAATGGTGCATTTTAGGCCATACAAAACATGCGTTGATATTTGGAAGAAAGCACAAAATGTCTATGCAAATGATATTCAGAGACTCTATGAATCTGTCCACAACTTAGCAACTCTTCAGATGATAGATCATGACCTATCAAACTATTTGAATAAGGCACAATCTACAATAGAGGAGCTTAAGTTAATGCTCATGAGCAATGATCTTCAAGGAATGTTAAGAAAGTTGGACAACATGTTCATGGTCTTTGTTCTTCATGGCCTTCATAAGGATTTTGAGTCAATTAGAAATCAAAACCTAACAAATCCCAACATTCCAACTGTGGAAGAGCTTATTGATAGACTCCTACGAGTTCCTCCCTTGAAAATTACTTCAGTTGAAAGTAATCATGATTCTTCAGCTCTTATTGGAGGTTCAGAACGAGGGAATAAAAATAGAGGAAGAAAAGTAGGAAGAGGAAACTTACACTGCACCTATTGTAAAAGGGAATGACATACACAAGATCGATGTTATTTCTTGCATGGGTTTCCAAATAAGACTATTAACATAATGCAATCCCAACCAACAGCAAAGAATAAGACAGAAACTTTAGAATTCTTTAATCTATTTTCTGCGAATGAATATAAGGAGTATCTACAACTTAAAAATGCACAACAAGCCACTTCCTCAACCACTAATGGTAATTCTACAATCTGTTTATCTCATTCTCTGCCTGTTGGATCTTGGGTAATGAATTCAGGAGCTTCCGATCACATCACGGGTAATCTCTCATTGTTCTCTAATCTTTCATCTCTTAAAACATTACTTCAAATCACCCTTGCTGATGGATCTAAAGCTCAAGCCAAAGAAATTGGAAGAATTTCTTTACTTCCAAATCTAACATTAGAATCTGTCTTATTTGTTCCTGAATGCAAATTTAACCTAATTTCAGTTAGCAAACTTGCTCACACCCAAAATTATCTTATTATTTTCAAACCTAATTCTTTTGTAATACAGGATCAAAGCATGAGGATGATGATTGGAGCAGGAGTTGAATCAAGAGGCCTTTATTTTTTGTAGCCAACTTCAAGTGTTGTGTCACCCTTAGTTCCATGTTGTGTTGCTGCAGAAACTCCTCAAATACTTCACCAACGATTAGGACATCCAAACCTCAACAAACTTAAGAAGATGGTACCTCATCTTTCTCAACTTTAGACCCTGAATTGTGAATCATGTCAGCTAGGGAAGTATGTTCGAGTTTCCTATCCAATCAGAAATAACACTCAAACTGTATCACCCTTTGATATCATTCATTCTGATATCTGGGGTCCGAGTCGTGTCTCATCTATCTTAGGTTTTAAGTATTATGTTACATTTATTGATGGTTTTTCAAGATGTACTTGGATTTTCTTAATGAAGGATTGTTCTGAATTATTTAAAATCTTTCAGAGTTTCTATGATGAGATTAAAACACAATTTGGGAAAACAATTCGCATCCTACGAAGTGACAATGCTAAGGAATACTTCTCAACTTCCTTCAACTGTTTTATTGCTTCCAATGACATTTTATATCAATCTAGCCGCCCTCATACCCCTCAACAGAATGGTATAGCTGAAATGAAACATAGACATATTGTTGATATAGCTCGAACCCTTTTGATTAATGCTAATGCTCCATTAAAATTTTGGGCTGATGCTGTTTTTACAGCTGGGTATTTAATTAATAGAATGTCATGCTCAGCTCTTAATAATCAAACTCCACACTCACTTTTGTTTCCTAGAGAGGCTCTCTATGTTGTTCCCTCTAGGATATTTGGTTCAATTTACTTTGTGCATGACTTGTCACCTAATCATGACAAATTGCAGCCCTGTTCAACCAAATGCATATTCCTAGGGTATTCTCGATTACAAAAAGGGTATAGATATTATTCTCCACCCATAAATAGGTTTTATACCTCTTTAGATGTCACATTCTTTGAGCATATTCCATATTTCTCAACCCCAATTGAATCAGTGTCTATAGAACAAGTCTTACCAGTACCTACACTTGATGTTCATAGCGGTCAGTAGCATGTTGTGAGACAAATTGAGACTCTAGTTCCTGAGATTTCTGAGCAACATGAACTAGGTAGTAATGGTACCAACCCATCCAATCGGTATGGTATCACTTATAAGCGTCGACCAATAATTGAAGCTCTTGCTGAGAATGATTCTACAATTGATTCAGCCCCTGTTCCGGCTTCTCCACTTGCTGAAGATCCTATTCAAGCTCCTCCAATTTCAGACCCTGCTAACCTACCCATTGCAATTTGCAAAAGTAAAAGGTCCACACTTAACCCATATCCAATATATAACTTTATGAGCTATCATCGTTTGTCTCCAACATATTTTACTTTTGTATCCACACTGTCTTCCGTTGTAATTCTTAAAAATGCCTAGGAAGCTCTCTCACACCCAGGGTAGCGACATGCAATGATTGAGGAAAGGATTGCCTTGGAATCAAATCAGACATGGACACTTACACCTCCTACTCTTGGAAAGTCAATTGTGGGTTGTCGATGGATATTTACAATCAAAACTGGACCTACTGGGGAAGTTGATAGATTGAAAGCAAGACTTGTGGCAAAGGGATATACTCAAATTTATGGGCTAGATTACAGTGATACCTTCTCTCCAGTTGCTAAAATTACCTCTATACGACTCCTGTTATCAATCGCAGCCATGAAAAATTGGTTATTGTGTTAGCTAGATATCAAGAATTCCTTCTTACATAGGGACTTAAATGAGGAGATCTATATGGAGCAACCTCCTGAGTTTGTTGCTCAGGGGGAATCTCATCTTGTATGCAAACTAAAAAAATCTTTATATGGGTTGAAGCAATCGCCTAGAGCATGGTTTGCAAGATTCAATCAGGTTCTGAAACTATTTAATATGGAAAGATGTGAAGCTGATCATTCAGTATTTTTCAAGTCCTCTTCAAACAACAAGCTCATATATCTTGCTGTATATGTGGATGATATAATCATTACAGGGAATGATCAAGAAGGCATCAATAATTTAAAGCAGCACTTATCTCAACATTTTCAAACCAAAGACTTAGGTCAGTTGCAATATTTCCTTGGTATTGAGGTGGCTCGGTCGAAAACAGGAGAGACAATTATATCTCAAAGAAATATGCTCTAGATCTATTAAATGAAGTAGAAATGATGAATTGTAAACTACTTGATAGCCTAATAGATCCTAGTGAAAAACTTCTACCAGATCAAGGGAAACTCTACTCAGATCCAAATAGATATCGAAGATTAATTGGGAAGCTAAATTACCTTACCATAACTAGACCAGATATCTCATTCCCGGTTAGTGTGGTAAGTCAATTCTTTAATTCTCCTCATGTTAATCATTGGAATACAGCTGTGAGAATTCTTAGATACATAAAAAAGTCTCCAGGAAATGGAATAATATACCAAGATAGAGGCAACACAAACATTGTGGGGTACACAGATGCTGATTGGGCAGGATCACCATATGATAGAAGATCAACTTCAGGATATTGTGTGTTCATTGGTGGAAATTTAATTTCATGAAAAAGTAAGAAACAAAGTGTTGTAGCTAGGTCAAGTACAGAGGCTGAATATAAAGCTATGACACTTACATGGGAACTCCTCTGGTTAAAGCAACTACTTCAAAAGCTAAAATTTTGTGAAGTCAATTCTATGGAGTTAGTTTGTGATAACCAATTAGCTTTACACTTGGCATCAAATCCAGTGTTCCATGAAAGGACAAAACACATAGAAGTAGATTATCATTTTATCAGGGATAAGATTGTATCTGGCATTATCAAAACAAGTTCGGTTCGCCGACGCCACGCCGACAACTGCAGCCCTACTGCATCTTCGAGCTTCTTCCTCCTTCCATCTCGGCCGACGTGTGCTCGACTCCGTTGTTATACTCCCCCACCTCCTTCTCATTTCCCTATATACTCTATCCTTCTTAGTTGTTATGTTATCCTTTTTATTACTTAATGTTATGAATATAGGATAATAATGATGGATGTGGTGAGAATCGAATTCAGGTCTGCACTAGAAAAATGTTAGTAAATTTCAATTTACTAGATATTACAAGATGTTATTATTTTATGGTACTTTGCTTTTGAATGTGGATTTGATGGTGTTATTTTGGTGGGCTTGTGATGAGTGTTTCATAGTGCTTTGACTGATGAGTTGATGATGTGGTTTGCTAAGTTTTTCATATCACTTTGATGATTTGGAATTTGGTTATTGAGTTTTCATGATTATGATGGTTGTTGATGCATTTTGGGTGCTTTGATGGTTGATTAATTTGATGCTATTTGGATTGGAAATGATGATGTGATTTTAAGTGACTTATGTTGTTGTTGAATGTTAATGATGGTGTGGTATTTATTTGGGTGATTAGTTCGTGTTATTGATTTATTGATGGCTTGATGGTGAATGTGAGATTTCTATATGATTTGATGGATGTGAATTGTTGATGTTGTTATTGGTGATTGGTGGTGGTGTTTTTAGTTGTTGTCAATGGTTTTGATTATGGAGAATTTTGGGTTATGTGGTGTATTGTTGATTCTAATGATTATGTGGTTTTGATTTATGGATTTAATGATTGTGATGTTGATTTGATAATTGCTAGTTGATCTTATTCAGTTGATGGTTATGAATGATGTTGTTTGATGAACTTTTATGGTGGGCTGATGATAGTATTGCTGTTGTGGTTTGCTGAATTTTTCTTGATGGTTTGCTGATGGTGTGGTGTAGCTATTTGGGTTTAGTTTGATGGAGTGATTGAATTAATGGATTGTAGTAATGTTATTAATGGTGGTGAGTTGTTGCTGTTGAATCTTAGTGATAGTGTGGTTTCGATATTGGTGAGTTTTTATGATGAGTAATGTGATTTAGTTTTGGTTGAATTGTGAAGATGGTAATGTTGTTGATAGTTTTGGAGTTGATGATGTTGTTATGGTTTGTTATGTGGCAACGTTGTTGATAGATGGTTTTGAATTAATAGGAATGATGGCTTTGATGCTTTTGAATTATTGATAGTGATTACATGATATTTTCATACAGCGATTTTGGTGGTTGATGTTGTTTCATGCGGTGATTTTTAATATGATGGGTTATGGTGATTATAAGAACTTGGTTGATTTATGTTATCGCTCCCATCATCTTACTTCTTCTCACCTATTTTGACCTTCTTCTCATTTCCTGATCTACTTCCCCTCTTCTCCTCTTGATGCTTATAATGTGTTAAGATAGAGAATTGAACAAGGGTTTGCACTAGGGAAAGTGATCTCTAATCCTACATAGTTAATGATGATTTTTGACATGGAGTTGAAAAACAAAATGATTGAGTTGAAATTGTTGTTGACTTAGACTATTGAGTTGACTTATGATAATTAAGAGATTTGAAGTATTGGACTTGAGTATGAAGTTGGACCCAATAGTTGAAGTGCATCACTTATTTTGGATTAGGCCAAATGATTCACGAGTTACTAGTGATTAAATAATCTCTATCATATTAGATTATGCAGATTTTATTTTAAATAAAATCTTTATTGTTTTAGGGATCTTACTCCATCTTGAGAGCTGTGTATTATTGATATATCTGGATTGGTTCCGAAGCTCAGATCCCCATACAGGTGCGTTGGTTCATCGAATGTAAGATTTATTCAAGCTAGGAATTCCTGCCGAGGTTTTCTTAGGAAATATCTCAGGTGCCTCAAATATAATAAAAATGAAATGCTTGTCATGATTATGTATATATGGATAAATGCATGTTATGCTTATTATGATATTATCTAAATGCATGTTAGTATGATTTACTTTGTCTACATGCATGATTATGCCATGTTTACCATGCTACATACTTAACATGTCTTTAACTCTTGTCGTGCATGTTATATTATTCATCTATGCTATGATAACACGATTACCATGCAGTTATAGATAAGAATGATGACATGTTAGAAACTCTTAGGAGAGACATCACTAGAAATCAGACAGGAAGGGGTACTACTTGCATACCCTGTTTGACCACTGCGTACCATCGATGGTCAAAATGGTGATGCTCCGCCACACACCACTCCTGAGGTTATGCATAGCTTAGATACTGGGAGCACCACTCCCGAGGTTATGCATAGCTTAGATACTGGGAGCTGGTAGGGAAAGGGACTGTACAAACTCCTAGGTCACATTAGACCGGAAATGCGGAGTAAGTCCCTACCCAGAAAGTCATACCCGCACGTGTGCCGTCTAGGCGACACCGTGATAGTCCTGAGATGGCTAGCCGGGACGAACCAAAACAAGAACCTAGCAAACATGTCACCGAGGTAGTAGCATTCCGACGATAGCTAGTTTGCACACCTCTTGGGACATTGCTGCTCGGGAACTGGGACGGTGACATCCATCCGCATGGCCTTGGACAGTGGATCCGTAGACCACACGACTACCATCCTTGACGTTCTGCAGATGGTCGGATGGGTAGTCCGGATCCTAGGGTTGTATTATATCGACTAGCCGTGGTCAATGGTCTTGGTGATGGTGACCCCATCTTCGGATGGTGTTGTAGTACTACACGAGTCGTCGTTGCCCCTACGGAGTCCGGGGAGGATGTAAGGGCACGACAGTTTCGCTAGGGGAGGCATTGTAGGCGACTAGCGAGACAGAGGAGTGTGATCAAGGGTCACCCGTCACCTCCGCCAACATCAGTGCAGCGGGCATTGGGAGAGACAGAGACAAAGGCACTGATGGGCTTGGTGATGCCCTTTGGCCGAGGTATTCATTAAGCATAGGCTGGCAGCCCGAGTATTGACATTGATAGCCATAGTACACTGTAGATAACATTCCGGTGACATTGAGGACATAGTTACTAGACACAGCTTAGGCGACATCTAGTGCTACACTTGTTGTATATGCTTACACAGTTATTTTGCATTTATGATATGCTTCACATGTATTATATGAAAATGACTAATAATAAACCCAAGGCATCCCCGATTAATCCTCCTAGCCTTTGGATTCCTTATTCGGTTTCGAGCCGTAATTTCGCAAGAGGCCGCAAGGCTGAGCACACCACTTTTCCCCGTGTGTGCAGGGTGTTAGATGATCATATGAGATGATTGATGAAGATGAGTCTATCGACGGATCTATTCTTTATTTATCGATACCTTTTATCATAGAATTGTAGTAGGTTTATTGGGATTGTGTTAGGAATGATGAGTTAGATACTTTGATTGTATATTCCGCTATGTAGACGATGTGTTTGGATTGTATGTATCACTTGACGCCTTGTATGGGTCCGTTGGGCTCATACGGCGGTTGCCACGTGCCCGACAGTAGGGTCGGGGCGTGACATTTTCTCCCCTCAAGTTTATTACAATGTTGATATTGGATAACCTACTGAAATTATGTGAAATTATTTTCCTATATTTTTCTTGTCTGATGTAGCAACTAAGTGGTGTTAATTCTAATTAATCTCACTCAGCTATTGAACATATGACCCCATCTGCCCAATGATACGGACTGATCAACTATTCTAGTTAAATTCATAAATTTCCTCTTGATTAAGTTCCTAAGTTATCATGCTAAGATTTCTGCTCAAACTGAACATTTAATTGCTTTAGGTAGCAAGAGCTACTTTTTCCTTCTTTATTGCAAGATATGGGAGTCATTTCACTAATGATATCAATAAAGCATGACATAGGATTTATTGGAAGTTGAAATATTGATACTTTATGCAGACTTGGATGTGCAGATTTGATCCTTGCTGCAGAACTGGAAATATCCTTTTTCCTCTAATTGGGGCTGAGAAGAAAGATAGAGATCCTCTCCAGTTATTTTCCTATCGTACCTTAATACAAAACCAAAGTATAAGAATGATGACCTTTCTTTTATTCTCTATATATTGTTAAATTGTAGAGTTTCATTTCTTAGCTTTAATTGATTTTATCATTCCTTACTCTTGAATTATAATCAGTAATCAATAAGTGAATAGATCTCCTTCCTTAAATTTGGAAAACAAATTCTTGTTACCCATGAACTATATTATAAATTCTGCATATGTGGGTGATGAGAAGATCTATTCACTTATTTTCATTTGCTGATATGTTTCAATCCTTTTCTTTACAAACCTTTAGCAGTGGCCATTTTTTAGATGCTGATCATTCTCAAAATACTAACCATTCCTCTGTTGAATACTCTTGAGTACATTTAAAGTGGTATCGTCCCTGGTACTAAAAGAATTCAAATTTCTTCTGTTAATAGTTAACAATTCCTTTTCTTCCTTAGTATATTTCTCTTCCTAATCTTTGTCATCGTTCAAAACCCTTAGGATGATACTCTTGACTCTTTCAAGAAAGGGTCCAAATATTATTTAGAACCTCAAGTTAGTGAATAATTTAGTAAGAATTGCAAGTAAATGCAATGAACTCATAATGCTGAAAGTTTAGCATTTTCAGCATGTTAAATTTAGAGAGTGGAGCTTATCTCTTGTCAATATACTTGCATATCCTCAATGATTATTGAAGACTTTTCTACCAAATCCTAGAGAAGCATACCTACTGTACCAGACTAATATAGCAGAAATAAACTAAACTTGATTTCTAATTCTGAATTTTACAAGTGGTACTAAAGGAGAATCAAATTTGTAGCCTTATCCTTCATTTAGGACCCTTATCGGAATTCTCACCTATTAGTACTGTCCCTACCTCAAAATCTCAACCATAACTCTCATACACAACTAAAGGGTGAGCTAAAGCCGAAGATAATGAAATGTATCAATCACTATAGCTAAGTATCATAAACCTGGACAGATTTACTTCCAGATTTACCTTGTCTCAGAGATTTGATCGCCATGAGCTCTCTGATGTCCAATTCATATGAAATTTGGTGGACACCTTCTTCACTGATGCCAAAACCTACCCTCAAAATATCAATTTGATCTGATCTCTATGGAGGAAGTTATGACCTTCCAAATTTTACTAAATCCTAAAAATTTAATATACCGAAAATTTGATACTTTTAGGTTGAAAAACCATTCATCTCTCCACTTGAATCTTGCCATATCTCTACTAACAGCAGAATATATATCCATTCTCTTCACTTACCTTTGGTCTATAATTAACCAGTTGTGAATCTAAGTTTCATTCTTCATCATAATAAGTACCATGGGCTTACATGAACAACAATGCTGACCTTGCCTACATTCTAAACCTTGACAATTTCAGTTTCTTTGTTCCTTTCTCCTAATTTATACACTCTCTGATGAACAACCTTATCTAACAATTTAGGTTTCCTTTTATTACTCTATAGAAATGCAAATAGGGAAAAGTATACTTCAATGAAGAGTAAATTCCTATAAGTGAGATAGTGATATATTTATTGATACTATACCTTTCTGTTACAAATATTAAACCCTTTTCTGATGTGAGTATCACTACTATACCTCCTTATACAGGTATATCCTACAAACCTGTACATCAACATATTAAGTTCAACATGATACATCTAACTTTGAGATCACTTAAGGAAGGTTCAATCAATTCTCAAACCTTCAAGGCATCATTTTCCCTTCTTCTTGCTGTTTCAACAATTCTATAACAGCAGCCACCATCCACTTCATCCTAATGAGATTCAATGGAATGATTGAGTAAAGCAAGGAAAAAAAAATCTTCCCTACTTAGCTAAATGAACTAATCAAGTTCTAACCTCGAATATATGCTGAAAGGATTGAATTATAACCCCATACTCAATGCTTTTTTCTCTGATCTCTTGGAGTTGTCAATTGAATTATTAAAATCCAGTGGGAACTAAATATAGTGAAGCTGTTGGAACCCAAGTTTACATTTCTTTATTACCCCTTGAAGCAAGTTTCAAACATAGTGGACTATTATATTAAAGTTTGACTTACAATAAATTGTATGAATGTTTGACTTGCTGAAACATAGTTGAAACCTCGAAACACCCTTCTTTGATGCAAAATAGAATCTTAGGAGGGGAAAGGGCTAGAAGTAAAACCTTCATGAGTTAGTGAGGCTACATGGTGTGTCGGTTTTAGTCGTATTGCTTGTTGAATTCTTTCATATTTCTTTTTTTAGCTTGGTCAATTCAAATTCTCAATATTTTTATCCTCCTTTAAAGAATGAGTTCTCAGATTTGGTATCCTTGAGAAAAGGTCTACTCCCTTCCAAATGTACTGTAATAATTGGTAGAAAAGTTAATTGTAGACTTCTCAAAATGATGTACTTCATAAAAAATCAGCCTCTTTATGGTTGTCTTCTTTTCCCTAAGCTAACTAATTCACTTTCTTGGATGAACACTTGCTAACATAATCCACCTCAAGCTAAAATTGATTAATAAATACATCCAGTCTCATCACTTTTGTTCTTCCAACTGGATGCTTAATTTAACTTTTGTTCTTTTTGGTTACTTGTTCTAATGCAACCTTTGAATGGTTTGAAGACCTTTAGTTTACTAATTTCCTAAATCAAATACCCCACCTTCTTCACATAAAATTCTGCAGTTCTTTTCCCAAGCCAATTTGCTTTCAAGACAATTTGTATTCGAGTTCCAAATTAAATTAATGAATTCTTTATTTTCTTTAGTCCATTGTGTGCCATTCTTAGGATCTATAATCCTATTTGGTTCTTTCGTTCATGTTTTGATCGATACCGGATCACAAAGGTCCTATGTGAGTACAATATTTGTTAAAGGGGCTGATAGACCCTTAGAAATGCTGGGATATAAACTAATAGATTCAACTCCCTTGGGAAGCCAAATCAGTAGGAACTAGGTTTATAAAGTTTATGTTGGGATGGTTGAAGGGGTTGAGCTAAGAGTTGATTTGACACCTATGGATATGAAGGACTTTAATGTGATCTTGGATATCGATTGGTTAACCGATGATCGAGCTATGGTAAATTGTCGGGCAAAGACAGTGACTTTTTCTTTCCTAGATCAGTCTGCTTTATTTTTCTAAGGTGATCCGGCGAGACTGAAGGTAGCTCAGGACAAACAAAAGAATTATGCAGACAATCAGTGGAGGTCGTTGGAATTTATGGTTGGGGACTCCTTGGAAAGGACTTCTTCGGTTTCACCTGAAAGGAAAATTACATCCGAGGTATATTGGACCGTTTGAGATTTCGAAGAGAGTTAGGCCAGTGGTTTATAAATTACAGTTATTGGTAGACTTAGATAGGATCCATAATGTGTTCTATATATCTATGCTTACGAAGTATGTGCTGGACCCATCGCATGTTCTGACTGCACCTCCGGTTGCTTTGAGGGATGATCTGAGCTGTGGACTTCGGGTAGTGGCTATAGTTGATCGACGTGATAAAGTATTAAGGGGCAAGACCGCACCTTTAATTCGGGTGCTCTGGAGGGATGATAATGTAGAGGAAGAGACATAGGAGACCGTAGCCCAAATTAGAGTTCAATATCCTAAATTGTTTGCATAGTATTTTACTTCGATTATTTTTTGCTTGACAAATTATTTGAAGATGTTTGTAATTTATTTGAATTGATTGAATGATTTTTCATGTTCTTTTTATGTCTTAGGAGACATAGAAAGTCTAGGAAACTTAAGGATGATATGTTGTTATTTTTGGAGGACCAAAAATATTATGTCACGCCCCAACCCTCCTGTCGGGCCACGTGGCAACCGCCATATGAACCCTGGGATCCATACAAGGCATAAAGAGTACAAATCAGTCTGAAATCGATAAAGCACTACTATAATCCATTTAATACAGTCCCGATATATTCCTACTACAAATCTAGAATCGGAAACGACGACTTCTAAATAAATGCGGAAGTATATCTCCGATAGCATGGTCCTCGTCAGCAACTACTACTGACGCACGTAAAACCTACATACACGGGGAAAAACGATGTGCTCAGCCTTGCGACTTAGTGCGAAATTATGGCTCCTAACCGAATAAGGAATTCAAAGGCTAGGAGGATTACTCTAGGATGTCTTTGGTTTATTAATCGTCATTTTCATATGATACATGTAAATTTCTATCATAGAAGCAGAATAACTGAGTAAGCAACTACGAACGTGCATAACACTAGATGTTGCCTAAGCTGTGTCTGGCAACTATGTCATCAGTGTCATCGGTGTGTCATCTATAGGGTAACACGACTATAAATCTCAAGACTCGGGCTGCCATCCTATGCTTAGTGAATACCCTGGCCAAGGGCATCACCCAGTCTATTAGTGTCTTTTGTCTCTATCTCTTCCTATTTCATTTTATCATATTTAAGGTATCCAAGAATTTTCCTAAGAAGACCTCAACAGGAATTTTCTAGCTTGAGTAAATCCTACATTCGAGGAACCAACGCACCTGAATCGCGATCTGAGCTTCAGAACCAATCCAATTGAAGCTCGAATGTATCAATCATAGTATAGCTCACGAATCAAAATGATATTCCTAATTAATTAAATTTATTTAGAACAAGTTTAATATCATTTCTACGAATTATTCGGATAGAACTCTAATTAATTAAAAATTTAAGTTATCTAATTAATTTAGTTCTATCCAAATTAATTATCTAATCCAATCCATAAAGCTAACCCAATCCAATAATCTCAAACCATTAAAGTTCAATTCTTATTATCTAACCCATGTCTATATGAAAATCCCAAGGCCCAAGTAATAAGCCCATAACCAATTTCTCATTTAAATTTTACTTTAATTAAGTAAACTAACCAACTTAGTTGGAATTATTCAAATGGATTATCCTCACATTAAGTTTAACCCATTTCATTAGCTCAAATTCCTATTAATCAGATTCAGGTCCAAATTTGGATCCAACTTGGCACAGTCAACTATTTTGACCATGTTGACCAGTAATGTGATTTTTAATTTGCCCTAAATCAACCCAAATCAAATTATTAGCCCAATCTGTTCGGCCCCAAATTTAGGCTCATGAAACCCCCAATTAAATTCTGGGTCAACATTGACCTAGTCAACCTTGACCGGTCAACATTAACCCGGTTGACTGCCTTTTACTTATGCCTTAGTTCAGACCCAATTTGTTTAGCCCTATTCATCCAGCCCAAATTGAATCCATTGGTCAAAATTGGTCAATCCTAACCATAGCCCACTTAGGTTGACTATGTTGACCCACTAATTGATTTGCTTAACTCATACCTAACCCAATCCAAAATAATCCGACTTGGGTTCAACCCTGAACCAATTTCTACTGATTAGGTTCAAATTAGACTTGGGTCTACCATGGGTTTAGCTACTCAGTTTAATCCAGTCACGTTCATCATATTTAACTTAACCCAAGCTAAGTTAGACCCACACTAATTTAATCAACCTAGTTTAACCCACATTAACTAACATGCAACTTGGCTAATAACTTACTCATCCACTAAGCTTATTTAATTAACGTTAAACATGCTTAAATTAATCTATGCATATAACATGATTAATTTACACTAACCATATTTAATTACCGCTAAGCATGCTAAATTAACATCCTTAAACAAGATTAGGAGAAAGGGGGCAAAATCGAGACCTCCTTCCGCCGCACCCTTCGCCGGAGCTTCCGCCACCCACGCTCGTGCGATTCGCCGGCTGACGACAGCGATTTCTCCGTGCGCGTGACTGCTGGGATCACGCTGCAACCAAATACGCTTGTAAATAACAGAGCGTCGAAGGTGTCGGGGGTCGTCGGACCACCCCCGGACGGCGAACATGGTGGCCATGAAATCGAAGAACGAAAGAGGGCGATAGGGACGAGATTTCTCACCTACGATCTCGCAAATAGCTAGTGGAGTCAGATCGTGCAGCAAAGAGGGTGGAATGGACGATTCGCTCATCACCGCCGCTTGCGCATTCCGCCCCGAACGTACTGCCAGTCGTTGGTTTCACCAGTCGATCCGGGGTAGAATGCCGACTGCTACGCCTTTGTGGAGACGGAGTAAGGCGATATCGATGGATGCAGTGGCAGGTCGAGGTCGAAGTCGCCAGTGAGGAGTGCAGCGACCCACCTCGGAGCGTCGCGAGGGAGAAGTTGCAGGTGGGAGCTCTCCAGACCGGGGTTGCTGCTAAGCTTCCCACCAAATCGACTTGGGGCGATGGGGACAAGGGCCAACGGCGTCCGCCGGCGAGCTCGTCTACTTTCGTCTGCACTGCGTGCAGAGAAAAGGGGAAACGAAGAGGGAGGCGCTCGAACGAGATAGGGTTCCGCCCTTCTCGCTCGCAGCCGCTCCCCTATTTTGGGGCGGTCGGTCCATCAGAATCGGTTGACTGTCCGGTTCAGGTGGGCTGGACCGGAAAATACATTTCTTTATATTTTTTTTCCTAAAATATATATATTTCTAAAGATGGGGTTTACAAGTACTCCCCCTCTTAAAAATTTTTGCTCCTCCAAAAATAATCTCCCCAATATAAAAAGAAGGATATTCAACTACAGCATAACAAGTTCCAAAATTCTTTTATATCACGCTCAAACACTCTCTCCCTCGAATAAATGTGGATGTTGGACCCGCATGTAGGCCTCAGTCTCCCACGTAGCTTCCTCGACATGCACATTCCTTCAAAGGACTTTCACTAAAGGAATAGATTTTCCTCGAAGTACCTTCACGCGACGATCGATGATCTCCACAGCCTGCACTCTGTAACTCAAGTCCTCTCTCAGCTGAACTGGTGGTGCCGTGAGGACATAGGATGTATTTGATATGTACTTCCTTAGCATGGACACATGGAAGACATCATGGATCTGCTCTAGGTTGGCAGGTAACTCTAATCGATAAGCCACTGACCCTACTCTATCAAGTATCCGGAAGGGTCTAATGTACCTGGGATATAGCTTTCCTTTCTTTTGGAATCGGAGGATACCCTTCCATGGGGAATCTTTCAAGAAGACCATATCCCCAACTGCAAACTCGAGAGGCCGGCGGTGATGATCCGCATAGCTCTTCTGTCGGTACTGAGCTGTCTTCAGTCTATCTCGGATGACATTGACCTTGGTTACGGTTTCATCAATCAACTCCGTACCCATCAGTCGTCTCTCACCCACCTCACTCCAACAAAGTGGAGTCCGACACTGCCTGCCATAGAGAGCCTCATAAGGAGCCATACCGATACTAGCTTGATAGCTGTTATTATACGTAAATTTCACTAAAGGAAGGTGTGTATCCTAGCTACCAGTAAACTCAAGCATGCAGGCTCTCAGCATATCCTCTAGTGTCCGAATGGTACGCTCTGACTGTCTATCAGTCTGCGGATGAAAAGCAGTACTAAACTTTAATGATGTGCCCAACTACCCCTGAAACTTCGGCCAGAATCTAGAGGTGAATCTGGGATCTCGATCCGAAATAATAGATACCGGCACCCTATGAAGGCGAAGAATCTCGCTGATATATAGCCTGACTAACCTCTCCAAGGAATAGGTGATATCAATCGGTAAAAAGTGGGCGGACTTTGTAAATCGATCGACGATTACCCAGATAGCATCATGATGTCATTGGGTGCGCAGCAACCCGACTAAAAAGTCCATAGTAACATGCTCCCACTTCCACTCTGATATCAGCAGAGGCTGCAAAGTACCTGCCGGTTTTTGATGTTCCGCCTTAACCTGCTGGCACACTAGACATCGAGCCACAAACTCCGCTATGTCCCTCTTCATGCCTGACCACCAGTATGTCTGTCAAATAGTACGATACATCTTCGTACTACCAGGATGCATGACATAAGTGGAACTGTGTGCCTCCTCTAGAATTTTCCGACGTAGATCCTCATTACGGGGTATGCAGGCTCGGTCATTCAGTACCAGTAATCCGTCATCTTTAAGTCTGAAATCCTGTCGTTGACCATTCAGTACCCTCTGGATGACCTTGCTCAACTCGGATTCTGTTCTCTGCAACTCTGCCAACCGATCTGATAAAGTGGGTCGCACAACAAACTGTGCCAATAACCCACCCTACGAGTCACACCGCAACTCTGCTCCCAATAATCTCAAGTTATGCAGCAAAGGTAGGTAGGCAGTGTGAATATATGCCAAAATGGCGGATGACTTCCTGCTCAAAGCATCTGCCACCACATGAGCCTTCCGTGGGTAGTAGTCAATAATCAGATCATAATCCTTAATTAACTCCAACCAGCGGTGCTGCCTGAGATTCAACTCCCTCTGTGTTAGCAAATACTGTAAGCTCTTATAGTCTGTGAAAATATGACACTTCTCTTTGTACAGATAGTGTCGTCAAATCTTAAGAGCCAGAACAATAGCTGCTAGTTCTAAATCGTGAGTCGGATAATTTACCTCATGCTTCTTCAACTGACGAGAAGCATAGGCAATTACCCGCCCACCCTACATAAGAACGCAGCCTAACCCTTGCTTGGAAGTATCGCTGAATACCACGTACTCGGTACCGCTGATTGGGAGGGTGAGTATCGGAGCAGTGGTCAAATGAGTCTTAAGTTCCTGGAAACTCTACTCACACTCCGGGGTCCACTGAAACTTGATATCCTTCCGGGTCAACTTGGTCATCGGCGCTGCTATACGGGAGAAATTCTGCACAAACCACCGATAGTACCCAGCTAACCCAAGGAAATTGTGAACCTTTGTGGGACTTTTGGGCTGCTCTCACTTAGTCACTACCTCAATCTTTGCTGGATCAACTTGAATGTCCTCACTGGAAGCAATATATCCTAGAAATCCCACCTGAATTAGCCAAAACTCACATTTGGAAAATTTAGCATACAGCTGATTATCCCTCAGTACCTGTAGGACCAATCTGAGATGTCTTGTGTGCTCTTCCGGGCTCTTGGAATATATAAGTATGTTATCTATGAATACTATGACACACATATATAAATACTCATCAAAAACCCGGTTCATGAAATCCATAAAAGCAGCAGGAGCATTTGTGAGTCCAAAAGACATGACTAGGAACTCATAGTGACCGTACCGTGTACGAAATGCTGTCTTCGGAATATCTGAGTCCCTAATCCTCAATTGATGATACTCCAACCTCAGATCGATCTTTGAGAAAACTCGAGCTCCCTGCAACTGATCAAACAAATCATCAATGCGAGGAAGCGGATACCTGTTCTTGATGGTGACCTTGTTCAACTGTCTATAATCAATGCACATCCTCATGGTCCCATCTTTCTTCTTTTCAAATAGAACAGGTGCACCTGAAGGGGAGACACTAGGTCGTATGAACTCCTTGTCCACGAAGTCCTGCAACTGAAGCTTGAGTTCTTTCAGCTCGGCCGGTGCTATGCGATATGGGGGTCTAGAGATCGGCATCGTCCTAGGAGCAAGATCGATGCAAAACTCTAACACCAAATCCGAGGGTAAGCCAGACAGATCCTGAGGAAATACATATGGAAACTCACGGACCACAAGAATATCCGCCATCTGACTATCCGACTTGCTGTTATCCACAACGTGTGCCAGAAAATACTGATATCATTTTTTCACATATTTCTGCGCTGTGAGAGCGGATATAATGGCGGTCGGTAGGACCCGACGATCTCCCTCAAATATGAGCTCCGGTGGTCCCGACCCAATGAAAGAGACTGACTTCGTGAAGCAACTCATCAGGGCTCTATGTACGGTCAATCAGTCCATACCAAGGATCACATCGAAGTCTGTCATCTCCAATGGAATCAAATCCGCCTCCAGAGTGACGTCCTGTATCATAATAGGACAGGACCGATATACCCGATCTCATAAAATCTTTTCGCCCAATGGAGTGCAGACAATAAGCTCTGTCTCTAACGGGGCTAAATGTATATCAGCTCGTCTAGCATACTCAGAGCTGATAAAAGACCGATGTGACCCGGTATCAATGAGAACTCGAGCCTATGCATCAAATAACCGCATATGTCCTATTTCATAATCACACAAGTAAACACACAATGCAAATTAAAAATAATTCAACTACGCAAAAGTTTGTTCAAGTTCATCGCAGCATATGTTTCCATGCATCAAGTTCAATTTATTAAATCCAAAATAAGATACTCAGGGGGCATCGGTAGGAGAGACGTTACCAGTGACCACGTCCGGGTTAGCTTGAGCATCGACGCTATTCAGCGCAAAGATACGAGTCTGGGTGCGCTGAGGCGGCCTCTGGGAGTGCTGGCCAGATCTAGTGGCGGGTCCTCGTGTTGACGCTGAGGCAGGTGCAGCAGGTGAGACTGGTGCTGGCGAACGACCCCGACCCGCCGACTCAGGATGGATGGCCGACTGCTGAGATCCTCCAGTCTGAAGCCGCTGTGGGCAGTTGGGCCGGATGTGCTCCTTCTGCCCACACTGATAGCAGGAGACCACTCAGCACGACCCGGTGTGGGTCCGGTGACAGAATCTACAGGGGGCCACCTGCGGGGTACGGTGCATCTGAGAAGCCCGATGTGGTGGCGGGGGACGTGCCTGACTCTGCTGTCCTGGCTGCTCAATCCTCTGTGTAACTCGGCTCCCAGATGGAGCCCCTCCGGCAGTTGAGGCAACTGATGGTGTTATGTCAACCAGCCTATCTCTCAAGTCTCCTCGACCCCTCTGTGATGTTTGCATCTTTCTCTTACGCCCCTCCCGATGTGCACGAGTAGTCAGAACCATCCTCTCAGCTAAGAGGGTTTTATCCACCACCTGCTGGAAAGTCGTGTACTTAAACAGCCCTACTCTGGTCCGAATATGATCATCCAACCCCTGCATGAATTGCAGACGACGATATCTATCTGATGGAATCACGTCCGGTACTAGGGAGGCTAATCGATTGAATTCCACCATATACTCGGACACAGATCTGCCCCCCTGCGTGCAATCCCTGAACTATTGTATCTTCAGATCATGCTGCAGCTTTGTGTAAAATCGCTCATGGAACTCATCCTGAAAAATATCCCATGTCAGCCCAGTGGTATAGCGAGTCTCCAGCTCCTCTCGCCAAGTCTTCGCATTCCTGTCCATCAGATAAAGTACCACTCCAAGCCTATCTCTATCCGATAACTCTATATCAGCAGTAATCCGGCGGACATTGTTGATCTAAGACTGGGCTATCTGGGGGTTTGATGATCCAGAAAATGTGACACAACCCAGAAGCCGGGCATCTCTCACCCAGGCAGCTAATGGCCTACCAATACGACCACTGAGCTTCGGAGTAGCCATCTCCCCTAACGGGGTCTGATACTCTGCCCGAGTATAGGTCCTCTGTACTCCGACGGGAGGGGTAACCGCTGCAGCTGCACCAATCACTGGAACTGTCTCTGGAGAGCTGTCTACAGGAGCAGGTACAACTGCAGGGGCAGCAGCTGCTTGGACTACCTGCGGTGCTGGTGGAACCACTGGTGCAGCAGGAGGTGGAGGAGGAGGTGCCATCATCTGAGTTTCCTCGAGCTCATGCTGTATAGTGGGGTTCAAAATGCTAACCATCGCTGCTGCTATCATGTTCAACTGTCCTTGAGATAGGGTTCCTGCCCAGGTGGCACTGTGGTTCCAGTCCTCTGTCCGGATGTCCGACGAGAACTCGAGCTCCGAAGTGTCCTTGCTGATGCCTGCTCAGGGACCATCGACAATGGTGCTCCCAGAAGACCCCCGTCAGCATTGACTGCTGGCACCGGTGCGAGTGGTGCTAACGCGGGTGGATCTGCTGACGGGCGGGATGTGGCAGTCGTCTGATCCGGAGGCTCGACTACCTACCGGGGCCTCCCTGGATTCCTCTTTGGCTGTGCGTCAGGCATCTGTACGCAACAGAATTTTAATCAGTCCACCTCCTTATAAATTTCGATCTCAAAATCAATCCCCTTATACGTGGTTTTCCTATGGTTAATCGATCAAACTACTAACAATCCTAATTATATTGAAATTGTATTCCTAAACACTTAAGATTTTGAGCCCATGCTCAAATCATACCACAGTCCTTAAATCTATTAACCTAGGCTCTGATACCACTTTAATTATCACGCCCCGACCCTCTTGTTGGGCCACGTGGCAACCGCCGTATGAACCCTAAGATCCATACAATGCATAAAGAGTACAAATCAGTCTGAAATCGATAAAGCACTACTATAATCCATTTAGTACAGTCCCGATATATCCCTACTACAAATATAGAATCAGAAACGACGACTTCTAAATAAATGCGGAAGTATACCTCCGATAGTGTGGGCCTCAACAGCAACTACTACTGTCGCACGTAAAAC
The DNA here is from genome assembly GCA_030544415.1 of Thalia dealbata. NCBI lineage: Eukaryota > Viridiplantae > Streptophyta > Magnoliopsida > Zingiberales > Marantaceae > Thalia > Thalia dealbata. Next base: position 15,521,123 of record CM060458.1, read on the forward strand.
ATGCACACACGGGGAACAACAGTGTGCTCAGCCTTGCGGCCTAGTGCGAAATTACGGCTCCTAACCGAATAAGAAATTCAAAGGCTAGGAGGATTACTCTAGGATGCCTTTGGTTCATTAATCATCATTTTCATATGATACATGTAAATTTCTATCATAGAAGCAGAATAACTGAGTAAGCAACTACGAACGTGCATAACACTAGATGTTGCCTAAGCTGTGTCTGGCAACTATGTCATCAGTGTCATCGGTGTGTCATCTATAGGGTAACACGACTATAAATCTGAAGACTCGGGCTGCCATCCTATGCTTAGTGAATACCCTGGCCAAGGGCATCACCAAGTCCATCAGTGCCTTTTATCTCTGTCTCTTCCTATGCCCGCTGCACTGAAGTTGGCGGCGAGGATGGGTGACCCTTGATCACTCTCCACTGTCTCGCTAGTCGCCCTCGATGCCTCCCCTAGCGAAACTGTCGTGCCCTTACATCCTCCCCGGACTCCGTAGGGGCAACGACGACTCGTATAGTACTACAACACTGTCCGAAGATAGGGTCACCATTAATTAAGACTAATCAGCCACGACTAACCGGTAAACATAACCCTAGGATCCGGACTACTCATCCGACTGTCTGCAGAACGTCATGGATGATAGCCGCGTGGTCTACGGATCCACTGTCCAAGGCTTCGCATAGGGAATCACCTTCCCAGTCCAGTAGCAGTCAATGTCGACCAAGGTAGACGCACATCTGCACAATGGGCTGTGGTAGCCCCGACTCCATCAGTGCCAAGTCCATGGTAGGGCTCATCCTTGCTAACCATATTAGGACTATCACGGGGTCGCCTAAACGATGCTCGTGCGGGTATAAATTCTCGGGTGGGGATTTACTCCGTATTTCTGGTCTGATATGACCTTGGAGTTTGTACGATCTCTTTTCCTACCAACTCCCAATATCTAAACTATGTGTAGCCTTAGGAGTGGTGTGTAGCGGAACATCACCATTTTGACCATCGGTAGTACGCGGTGGTCAAATGAGATATCCGAGGAGCACCCCTTCTTGTCTGATTTCCAATGATGTCTCCTAGGAGGTACTAACATGCCATCATTCTTATCTATGTCTGCATGGTGGTCGTGCTAACATGGCATAGAAAAATAATACATGCTAGACAAGATTCTAGGACATGTGAAATACATAGTAGGGTAAACATGACATATCACTCATGTAAAAAAAGTAAATCATACTAACATGCATTTATATATATATAACCATAGCAAGCATTTCATTTTATCATATTTAAAGCATCCAAGAATTTTCCTAAGAAGACCTCAACAGGAATTTCCTAGCTTGAGTAAATCCTACTTTCGATGAACCAACGCACCTAAATCGCGATCTAGGCTTCAGAACCAATCCAATTGAAGCTCGAATATATCAATTGAAGTATAGCTCACAAATCAAAATGATATTCCTAATTAATAAAATTTATTTAGAACAAGTTTAATATCATTTCTACGAATTATTCGGATAGAACTCTAATTAATTAAAAATTCAAGTTATCTAATTAATTTAGTTCTATCCAAATTAATTATCTAATCCAATCCATGAAGGTAACCCAATCCAATAATCTCAACCCATTAAATTTTAATTCTTATTATCTAGCTCATGTCCATATGAAAATCCCAAGGCCCAAGTAATAAGCCCATAACCAATTTCTCATTTAAATTTTACTTTAATTAAGTAAACTAACCAACTTAGTTAGAATTATTCAAATGAATTATCCTCACATTAAGTTTAACCCATTTCATTAGCCCAAATTCCTATTAATCATATTCAGGTCCAAATTTGGATCCAACTTGGCCCAGTCAACTATTTTGACGATGTTGACCAGTAATGTGATTTTTAATTTGCCCTAAATCAGCCCAAATAAAATTATTAGCCCAATCTGTTCGGCCCCAAATTTGGGCTCATGAAATCCCCAATTAAATTCTGGGTCAACATTGACCTGGTCAACATTGACCCGGTTGATCGCCTTTTCCTTATGCCTTAGTTCAGACCCAATTTGTTTAGCCCAGTTCATCCAGCCCAAATTGAATCCATTGGTCAAAATTGGTCAATCCTAACCATAGCTCAATTAGGTTGACTATGTTGACCCACTAATTGATTTGCTTAACCCATACCTAACCCAATCCAAAATAATCCAACTTGGGTTCAACCCTGATCCAATTTCTACTGATTAGGTTCAAATTAGACTTGGGTCTACCATTGGTTTAGCTACTCAATTTAATCTAGTCACGTTCATCATATTTAACTTAACCCAAGCTAAGTTAGACCCACACTAATTTAATCAACCTCGTTCAACCCAAATTAACTAACATGCAACTAGGCTAATAATTTACTCATCCACTAAGCTTATTTAATTAGCGTTAAACATGCTTAAATTAATCTATGCATATAACATGATTAATTTACACTAACCATATTTAATTACCGCTAAGCATGCTAAATTAACATCCTTAAACAAGATTAGGAGAAAGGGGGCGAAATCGAGACCTCCTTCCGCCGCCCTTCGCCGGAGCTTCCGCCACCCATGCTCGTGGGATTCGCCGGCTGACGACAGCGATTTCTCTGTGCGCGTGATTGCTGGGATCACATTGCAACCAAATCCGCTTGTAAATAACAGAGCGTGAAGGTGTCGGGGATCGTCGGACCACCCGCGGACGGCGAACACGGTGGCCGTGAAATCGAAGAACGAAAGAGGGCGATAGGGACGGGATTTCTCAACTACGATCTCGCAAATAGCTAGTGGAGTCGGATTGTGCAGCAAAGAGGGCGGAATGGATGATTCGCTCGTCACTGCCGCTTGCGCGTTCTGCCCCGAATGTACTGCTAGTCGCCGACTTCACCAGCCGATCGGGGTAGAATGTCGACTGTACGCCTTCGTGGAGACGTAGCAAGGCGACATCGATGGATGCAGTGGCAGGTCGAGGTCAAAGTCGCCGGCGAGGAGGGCAGCGACCCACCTCGGAGCGTTGCGAGGGAGAAGTTGCAGGTGGGAGCTCTCCCGACTGGGGTTGCTGCTAAGCTTCCCACCAAATCGACTTGCGGCGATGGGGACGAGGGCCAACGGACGGTGCGCTAGCGAGCTCGCCGACGCTCGTCCGCGCTGCGTGCAGAGAAAAGGGGAAACGAAGAGGGAGGCGCTCAAACGAGATAGGGCTTCCGCCCTTCTCGCTCGCAGCCGCTCCCCTATTTTGGGGTGGTCAGTCCATTAAAACCGGTTGACTGTCCGGTTCGGTTGGACCGGACTGGAAAATACATTTCTTTACTTTTTTTTTCTAAAATATATTAAGGGGGAGAGGAATTGTAAACCCTATTTTTTTTAAAAAAAACATGTTGAAAAGTTGGAGAAGAGTTTTTTTTTAAGTCCCACATCAGGGAAGTCTTGGAAAAGAGTTGCATCATTTTCTATTTAAGAGATATTTAGTCCCACATCAGGAAAGTCTTAGAAAAGAATTGCATCTTTTTCTATTTAAGAGATAATATCCTCCTTCACACCTTGAATATACAATTTGCACATACAATGGGTTGTGGGCTGTGGTCTTATCGTGCCTAGCACAGCCCGACAACATGCATCGTGCGTGTGTGGGTCCGATTCAGTTCGATTCAGTTCGGGCAAACGGGCGGTTCAGCGGTTGTTCGACATGGGTTTATCTTGGTTTCACGATTTTACGCTTGGTTTGGTCCAGTTCAACATTGCTAGGAGTTTGTTGGTGAGTTTTGAGTTTTGAGAAATTTATTTATAAATTTTATATAATTTTAGGTACTCTTTCTTAATTATTTTTGGTTGTGTTCAGGAATTTGAGTGTGTAAATCATGTCAGAAAAATTTGAAATAATTTGTGATGCTATGTTATACTTGAATGTAATTTTTATGATTTAATTAGAATTTTTCAGAATTAATTAAGTGTGATTCTTAATTTAATTAAGATGATTCGGATTAATTTAGGGTTAAATGGATTATTTGTATGTTTTATGCATGAAGAAATATTTTGGTAGATATTATGGTGTTCAAATTGCATTAACTGAAATTAAAATAATTTAATTAATATTTTTACAGAATTAATAAATTTATTATGTTATAAAATTTAGATAATTAGTTTATTTAGATTTTTCTAGTGAGAGAAATTGAATAATTTGGGATTTTATAAATTTAATTAGTGTAATTGAATTTTTTATAGAATTATTAAAATTATTTTTAGAATTAATTAAAGTGATATATATTGATTAAATTATTGGTATAATTAAAAATTTAAATTGAATATTATTTTATAGGCTTGTTTTTAATTGTGTTGGATTGTGATTGTTTAATATGTTAAATGATTGGTTGATTTATAAGAAATTAAATAGAAGAAAGAAAATGGTGTGAGGATGTGAGTAGAAGGGTAGATAGAAAATTTTGTTGAGTTGTATAATCTATGGTTGTTTGGTTGTATTTATTTTATTTTTAGGAGAAATGATTTGCTATACTATTGCTTGACAAATCACAGCCGTGATTTGTGTTGAAGTAAGTAGGAGTTGCATTGCTTGATTGTTTGTTTGTTTGCTTTTAAGAATGACAGCCAAGCTGTGAATTCTTTCTTGAGATTTGCTTTGAGACTCGGGTGAGAATTTATGGTTTCAGATTTCTAGCCTATTACAGTGCTGAGTCCTAAGGGTCGTTGTTATTTATTGTACATGCTGATAAGTTATATATCTACTTTGTTACATGTTTAATTAGCATGTGATTTAATGTGATTTTGAAAGTATGTCATGCCTGTCACGCCCCGACCCAACTGTCGGGCACGTGACAACCACCGCATGAGCCAACAAACCCATGCAAGGCATAATAGGATTCAATATACGCTACATAAGGAGCTAACTAAGTCAATAGCAACATAATACAATTCCTTAGTACAGTTCCGATATAAGTCTACTACACTCTACGATCCGTAATATAGAAAGAAATCCTAGACACGGATGTTCACCGACCTTCGATGATAAGATCCTCGTCCACGATCTTGATCGTCACTGCTACACCTGCACACACATTGAACGCGGTGTGCTCAGCCTTGCGGCCTAGTGCGAAATTACAGCTTGAAACCACAGCACGAAATCCAAGGCTAGGAGGATCGTTCAAGGATGCCTTAGTGAGATTAGTTATCACATAACAAGCTTTATAATATTTACATGTATTATCCGACTATGTTATATGTCAACCTAGGTTGTAGGTAGATGTATGTCTCTAAATGTCACCTAGATTATATACCATATCGGTGTCACTAGTATAAATAATATATAACATCTTTATTTTTATATCACATGACTCGGGCTGCCGGCCTATGCTTAAGGAGAGCCTTGGCCAAGGACTTCCCTAAGCCCATCAGTGCCATTACAGTCTATGTCTCTGCTTATGCCCGCTGCACTGATGTTGGCGGAGAGGACGGGTGACCCATAATCACTCTCCATCATTTCGCTAGTCGCTGACCACGCCTCCCCTAACGAAACCGTCGTGTCCGTACATCCTCCCTGGATCCGTAGGGGCAACGACATCTGCGTAGTACTACATACTATCCGTAGATAGGATCACCATCACAACAGTCTTATCGGCCACGGTTAGCCGAAATAATAATCTTAGGATCTGGACTACTCATCCGACTGTCTGCAGAACGTCAAGGATGATAGCCGTGTGGTCTATGGATCCACTGTCCAAGCTTCACGTAAGGAATCACCTTCCCAGTCCAATAGCAATCAACGTTGGTCGGAATAAACGCACATCTGCACAATGGGCTGTGGCTATCCCGACTACATTGTGGCTAAGTCCATGGTAGGGTTCATCCTCACTAACTATCTAAGGACTATCACGGTGTCGCCTAAGCGGCACACGTGCGGGTATCGGTATCTGGGTATGGACCCACTCCATTTTTGGTCTATCTTGACCTAGGAGTTAATCTGGTCCAACCCTTAGCTCACTCCCAATATCTAAGCTATCTATGATCTGTAGCCTCAGGAGGTGCTGGTGGGTATATATCACTAACCGAATGTAAATGGTTCATGATGTCATCTAGGGTGTATTAATAATACCCTTAGTTTAAAATTTAGTGATATTCTTAAGTGGTACTAGTATCATGTCACCTACGTCTCTATACTAAAGTGTCCGGTGTATATCATGATACAATGTTCTATGTTTGCTTCATCTTTTATCATTTTACGCGTGATATTATTTGCATTCAGCATTTCAACATAATTAACTAACATGTAGTAAAAATAATATATCATGCTGAGTAAAAATAAAATAAGCATATATGGTATATTAGCATATTAAATAAAATATAAAAATATAATAATATAACATGCATCTTTCTTGGTAGTTTTAGAAGCATGATATTTATTTAGTTAACAGGAATCTGAAAATTTTCCAATAAAATCTAATTATGATTTTTCCTAGTTGGAATAAATCATACTATGATGAGCCTACGCACCTGTACCGATGTTGGGACTTTAGAATCAATCCAATTGAAGTAGGGTAGATCAAGTCCAAATAATTTTCCTAACATAAGAAAATTTATTTAGAATTTTAAATAAATTTTCTAGAATTAATTTGGATATAAATATATTAATTTATATTAATCCGATCTATCCCCTTAATTCGGACCTAACTATGTAATTAGCCCAATCTGTTTGGTCCAAGTCTATTCATGAAGCCCAAGTCCAATCCATTTATTATCCAAGTTAATCTGGTCAAAATTAGTTAAAATTGACTTTAATTTGGGTTCAAACCCAATGCATACAATAAAAATTAAAATTGATCAAATTTAATCTTAATTAACCAAATTGATCAATTTTGACCCAATCCCAATCAATTTGACTCAATTCGGGTTCAAACAGTCAAATTGGTTTAATTTGGATTCAATCTGATTCAATTTGGTTCGAATCTGACTTGATTCAATTTGATTGAGTTCAATTCGGCTTAAATCAATTTAATTGGTCCAACTCAGGTTCGAATCAATTCAATTTGGTTCGACCCAGATTCAATTTAATTCAATCTTGTTCAACTTGGATCCGATCCAATTTAATTGGATCTAGTCTAGCCAGCCCAATCTAATTTGATTTGACTCGAGTTCGAACCAATTTTAATTAATCGATTCAACTCACCCCAACTAAACTCAACCTGAACCCAAGTCCGACCCAGACTCGACTCAACTCAACTAATTGGTTCACCTCAACCACTTACTTAACCCATTAATTAACCCACTTAATTTATTCATTAACCAAGCTTAGCTTAATTAATCAAGCATTAATCATGCTTATGTTTTCTACGAGCGGAAAGGGGGCGAGAGCAGAGTAATACCTCTGCTCGTGCGGTCGCCTCCTTCGTCTCCGGCGTGGGCTTCCCCGCTCTGGCGAGGGATCGTCTGGGTCCTTAGAAGCGGTGGCGGCGGCTCTCCGGTACGAGTGACAGCGGCAGGGCAGAGCAAGGTGTGGATGCCATTGGATGAGGGAAAGTGGAAAGCGGGTCATCTCCCACCTGCACATTCATTGTATAGTCGGAGGTCCCCACGACGATGTCCAATGGCAGTAGAGAGGGAGGTGAGGTTGACGGCAACGTCATCGATTGCTGCATAGCTTAATACTGACGATTGTTCATGCGCGAAGAGGGCGACGTCGACAGCAGCGGAGACAGAGGGCAGGGCAGCCTCTATGATGGCAGTTGGCGAGCTCTATGGACGACGAAGCTCGAAGGAAAGAGGTCGACGATGAGGGGAAACCGACGTGGCACACGGAGAGGGTGCAGCGGCGACGACATTTGCTCGGCAAGGGAGAAATCGCCGGTCGCAGCCGCCCGATTTGGGCGTGCTCTGCTCGCTCCCCTGTTCTTGTCCGCGAGCAGGGGAATGTGGCGATGAAGGTGTCGGCTGCCTTCTGCCACCTCCAACGGTGATGGGAAGGAGAGGAAAATGATGATGGGGGAGGCACCAGCGAGACCTTCAGAACTCCTTTGCAGCTCTGGCGCATGGGTCGCAAGAGGGAGCGGACGCTTGGGTGCTGCAAGTGCGGCCGCGTTCATGGCCATGGGAAGAGGACGGAGGCGTCGGAACCTTCGCGAGGTGGAAGAGAAAACGTCGCCAGCCTCCCTTTCGTGGGTTGGCGAGTGACGACGAAGGCGAGTGTGCGGCGTCGAACGGGGTGAGGATGGAGATGATGAAGGCATAAGCAATGGGTACGAAGGGGAAGGCAAAAGGCATGGGCAGCATGCACGAGGGATGGGGCGTGCATTTTTTTTTCTCTTCTTTTTTTTTTTCCTTTTTTTAATTTTTTTTTTCTCAACTGCTGAGGGGTTTACAATGCCAGTATATAGATATGATTTTATCATGTGCATGCTATTGATGTTTATGCTCACGTTATGTTGTTATTGATACGTTCATGTGATGTTAGAGATGTAGAGATACTTAGTAAGACACAGAACTTGATGACATGAGACAAAACTAGAGACACTTTGATGAGGACATCATTGGTTTACCCGTGCAAGACTCAGCTAGCATACAAGGCCTAATGACACGAGCACGTGCTCGACGCTTAGGACAACAAGTGAATTCTTTTCTTGGGCAAATAAATTACTTAACTACAGAACAAATGATATTGCCTAAATTTTATTGTTTACTTGTCACTATATGCAAGGAAATACATGGAGGAATTACTCATATGGAAGTTGCATGAGTAATTGAAGGAATATTTATTCAAGATCAAATCTTCGTCACATATGTAAGTTGCATGAGTAATTGAAGGAATATTTATTCAAGATCAAATCTCCATCAAATATTTATTCAAGAGCAAATCAAGGAATATTTATTCAAGATCAAATCTTCATCAAATATTTATTCAAGAGCAAATCGAGGAATATTTATTTAAGATCAAATCTTCATCAAATATATATTCAAGACCAAAACAAGAAATATTTATTGTCCAAAATTCGTGGCTTGCAAGAGGAGGAGACTTATTTATTTATTTTTCCAATTTTAGTGATAAAAAAAATGGAAAAACGTCCATTATTGTGTCTATATATTTGGAGGAGCATACCCTATTGAGGGGACTTTGATTTTTGCTTAGCCACCACTTTTGTAATACTTTTGCTGCAAACTTGAATTCCAATTTCTTTAATAACATCTTGAGTGATCCTTCTGCTGTTGCTCTTTCAATTATCATAAATTATTCATGCCGTTCCTCGTGAACAAGTTAGTCATGTTTGACACGGTTGATAACCAACTAAGGAGTGGTTTAGCGATTGTGAGGTTGCTGGTCACGTTCTTAGATCGTGGTTAGCCTCCCCATCGTGAAAGTCACAACTCACCACCTTAAGGATTTCCCATACGACGGAAGATCGGGACCAACTTGCTTTCACGCATCTTAAGTCAAGGCGTATGCATATCAAGTGGTATCAGAGCCTTCGTTGCTGGTAGGAATTCATCTATCCTTTAGTAGATTATCTTTTATTTTTCCTACATCAAAAAAAATATCTTTTAGTCCTTTTCTTGATCTTCTATTCCGTGCCTATCATCATTATTTTTTTTTCAACTTTTATTATGTTCTTTTTTGATCTCCTAATTTTCATTTACTTTGTTGAATTTTTACAAAAAAAAAAAGAGTAAAGAAAGGGTTGTTCGGCCAAGAAATTTTGGAAAAAGATAGAGAGAGAGAAAAGAGGAGGAAGTGTTCGGCAAGGAAAAAAAAAGAAAAAAAAATAGAGGGAGGAAGGTTCGGTGAAAAAAAAAGTGAGAGAGAAAAAAATTTATTTTTTGGCAGAATTTTAATTATAATTGTCTTCTTCCTTTTTGACACCTTCTACCTTGCTTGATTGAGTCTTAGATATCCTTCAAATATGCAACTAAGACTAATACTTGTGCGAACATTTTATTAAACTTTGCAAATTCTGGAATTATTGTTTGCTTCTCTTTGCTACAAATATATCCCTATATAGAGCTCCAAAAATTAGTCTTGATTTGTTCTAGAACTTTGCAATCACTTTATTCACTCCCTGTTGAAAGTTATCATGAACCAGCAAGCACGCGAGCAATTTTTGAGAAGGGTAAGAGCTTCAAGTGATAATGTTTGTGAGGATCGAGAGTATTTCATAAATAATTTATTAGTTTGGTAGAATTTCTCTTTTATCTTTACTAACAATGTGAGGATCGAAAAGTCCTCGTGACATTTCTTATGACAGGGAAGATGTATCCAAATCATCGGCAATATCATTGTCTCCGCATTCTCAGGCTTTGATGGCTCATGTTATAGACACCTTCGAACGAATACTATCCGATCAAGTACTTGTGCGCCTGAATAGGTTGGAGAATCATCTCAGTGGAATTGAAGCACGACTTGAACAAGTGGAGCAAACTCTTCCATGACGACACCCACCACCTCGAGTTCCTCGAGGACAAGTTGAAGCTAATGTTGCTGCTGCTGCTCCATTCGAACCAAGAGGAAATTTGAACGCTGCATTTCAAGAGGTTGCCGATGAAGAGTTAAATGATAATTATATGGCTGATGATGAAGTTGCCTTGTAATTGTATCAGCACCGCCTCGCACGTTATCATTGAGGAGTGGGCGGTGATGGAGTTCATGCACGTCACCGTAATGAAGACAAAAGAAATGATGCATTGGGTAAAATTAAATTTACTGTTTTTAGTTTTGATGGAAAGTTTAATCCAGAAGCCTATCTTGATTGAGAATTATTAGTTGAGCAAAAGTTCAGCTGTCATCATTACCCAGAAGAGTAAAGAGTACGTGCAGCCACTACTAAATTTATTGGTTATGCTTCTATTTGGTGGAGTCAAATTCGACAATGAAATGGAGATCCTCATACTTGGGATGATTTGAAGCGTTTGATGAGGTCCAGGTTTGTGCCATCATATTTTGAGAGAGAATTGCTTAATAAATTCTAAATAATGAATTAAGGAAACAAATCTGTGGAAGAATACTATCAAGAGTTGCAGGCGGGTATGCTACGTGCTAATGTGCAAGAAGATGATAATGCAAAGATGGCTAGATTCTTAGGAGGATTGAATGGAGAGATACAATATATACTTGATTTTCAGAACTACAACTCTTTGGATCAACTATTTCATTATGCATGCAAAGCTGAAAGACAAATTCAAAGGAGGAGGTAGCCATACAAATCTTGGAGGGACACCAATCAACAACATAAGAGTGTTGGTCATTCTAGTAGGGCTGCTGCACCAATTAACCAAGGGAATTCAGGAAGCCATTTTACCTCACCGACGTTCAAACCTAGTGATTCAAAAAAGACCACTGCTGCCCCCCCAAAAAGTTCATCCTCAGTTGCTTCTACAGGAAGAACAAGGGAGATTGAGTACTTCAAATGTAAGGGAAAAGGGCATTATATACGTGATTGTCCAAATCAGTGTGCCCTTATCATTCGAGAAGATGGTGATTACATATCGGCCAATGAGGTAGAAGAGGAAGGCAGATCTGACCACGAGGCATCTTAACATGTTTCGGGGTCAGAACCAGAAGAAATCACCTTTGATACAAGTCATACAAGCTTCGTTGTTCATCGTGTTCTTAGCTCTCAGATGGAGAAGGCAGAAAATGGGCAACGCTACAATTTATTCCAATCGAAATTTGTGATCAAGGAGCACTCTTGCGAGATCATAATTGATGGTGGAAGCTGCAATAATATTGTAAATTCAGAGATGGTTGGGAAGCTTGGCCTAACCACACGATTACACCCACAGCCATACTACATTTAATGGCTCAATGCTTGTGGAAAGTTGAAGCTAATAATGATGGTATGTGTACATTTTTTTGTTGGTACCTATTCTGACTTTGTGGAATGTGATGTGGTGCCAATGCAAGCTTGTGCATTACTACTTGAAAGACCATGACAATATGATAAAGATGCTACACATTATGGGCGTTCCAACAAGTACTCCTTTATGTACAAAGATAAGAAGGTCATGTTGGTTCCAATGATACCGAAAGAACTTCTCAAAGATGATTTAGATAGGGCTAAATGTGAGAGAAAATAAAAAGAGATGGTTGACATCCACGAAATGGGAAGTGAGAGTCATCAGCCCAAATTGAGAGAAAAGAAAGAAAAATGTGAAAAGAAAAGAGAAATACCGATCAAGGGACAGGTTCTATTAGCAACCAAAAATGAGATGCAAGAATTAGAAACCAATCCCTAAGAGTGTTTTGCGTTGGACACTCTCTTTTCTACTAATTCTTTACCCTCTTCTTTGCCTGTTTCGATTATTTCTTTGATGCAGGAGTTTGCTGATGTGTTTTCAGATGAGATACCTGCAGGATTGCCACCATTGCAGGAAATTGAGCATCAAATCAATTTGATTCCAGGAGCATCTCTTCCTAACCACCCCCCATACCGTACAAATCCTGAGGAGACAAAAGAAATTCAGCGCTAAGTGTAAGAGCTTCTCGACAAAGGGTATGTGCATGAAAGTTTAAGTCTGTATACTGTTCTCATTTTACTTGTGCCAAAGAAAGATGGATCATGGAGGATGCGTATAGATTGTCGAGCTATCAACAATATTACGGTACGTTATCATCATCCTATTCTTCGATTAGATGATATGCTTGATGAATTGTGTGGTTCTACTGTATTTTCTAAGCTTGATTTGCGTAGTGGTTACCACTAAATTAGAATGAAGCTAGGTGATGAATGAAAAACTGCTTTTAAGACTAAATTTGGATTATATGAGTGGTTAGTTATGCCATTTGGTCTTACTAATGCACCTAGTACGTTTATGCGCTTAATGAATGAAGTCTTGAGAGCTTTTATTGGAAAATTTGTGGTAGTTTACTTTGATGATATATTAATTTATAGCAAGTCTTTGGATGAACATTTAGCATATATGCGCCAAGTGTTGATTGCTTTGAGAGAGGCACGCTTGTTTACTAACCTCGAGAAGTGCACCTTTTGCACAGATCGAGTCGTGTTTCTTGGTTTTGTTGTGACTGCGCAGGAAATTGAGGTGGATGAGGAAAAGGTGAAAGCTATTCGAGCATAGCCAACACCTACAACAGTCATGCAAATGCAGAGTTTTCATGGACTGCAAGCTTTTATCGTCGATTCATAAAGGATTTCAACTCACTCGCCGCTCCACTCAATACGTTGACAAAAAAGAATATGTCTTTCAAGTGGGAAAAGACACAAGAAGATGCCTTTAATTTGCTAAAAGATAAGTTAACCAATGCACCACTTTTATAACTTTCTGATTTTAATAAAACTTTTGAATTGGAATTGGAGGTGTTCTTATGCAAGATAGGAAACCCATTGCTTACTTTAGTAAAAAGCTTAGTGGTCCAACCTTAAACTACTCAACATATGACAAGAAATTATATGCATTGGTTAGAGTGTTAGAAATATGGCAATATTATCTCTGGTCAAAATAATTTGTCATACATTCAGACCATGAATTGTTAAAACATATTCATAGTTAAAGTAAGTTGAATCGTAGACATGCCAAGTGGATTAAATTTATTGAAACTTTTTCATATATTGTGAAATATAAGAAGGAAAAAGATAATCTAGTTGCCGATGCTTTATCCAGACGTTATATGTTGTTGTCCCAACTAGATTGTAAAATTCTCGATTTGGAAAGGTTAAAAGAATTATATGTTACTGACTTAAATTTAAAGACATTTACATTAAATGTAAAGAAGGGAGATGTTGGGATAAATATGTATTAAATGATGGCTATTTATTTAGAGCTAACAAGCTTTGTGTTCTTGCAAGTTCTGTTCGTCTTCTATTGTTGCAAGAAATGCATGGAGGTGGTTTGATGAGATATTTTATGATACATAAGACTGAGGACATATTGGCCACACACTTTTATTGGCCAAAGATGAGGCGCGACGTCGAGCGTTACGTGGGGAGATGCACCACTTGTCAAACAGCTAAGTCTCGCTTAAACCCACATGGTTTATATATGTCTCTTCCTATTTCGAAAGTACCTTGGGAGGATATTTCAATAAATTTTGAGTTGGGTTTACCAATGACTAAGAAGGGGAGAGACAATATATTTGTTGTTGTTGATAGGTTTTCTAAGATGGCTCATTTCATACCTTGTCATAAGAGCAATGATGCTACTCATGTTGCCGATTTATTTTTTAGGAAGATCGTTCGCCTACATGGAGTGCCGAGGATAATTGTTTCAGATCGTGATGTAAAATTCTTGAGCCACTTTTGGAGGACGCTTTGGGGTAAGCTTGGGATAAAACTGCTATTTTCAACTACATGTCACCCCCAAACTGATGGACAAACTGAGGTTGTGAGCCGCACACTTGGTACTATGCTATGAGCGATACTCAAAAAGAACCGGAAGCTTTGGGAGGAGTGCTTACCACACATTGAGTTCGCCTATAACCGAGTCGTGCATTCAACTACAAAGTTCTGCCCATTCGAGGTTGTCTAAGGATTTAAGCCTGCTGCTCCAATTGATTTACTACCTCTGCCACATTCAGAAAGAGGTAATCTTGATGCTGAGAAGCATGCTGAGATGATTCGTAAGATACATTAGCTGACCAAAACAAATATTGAGGAGATGCAAATGCAATATAAAAAGCATGCAGACAAAGGAAGAAAGAAAGTTACTTTTGAAGAAGGAGATTTGGTTTGGTTGTATTTGCGCAAAGATCGATTTTCAGAACAACGCAAGTCCAAACTAATGCCACGAGGTGATAGTCTATTCAAGGTTATTGCAAAGATCAATGATAATGCCTACAAGTTGAAACTACCTAAGGATTATGGAGTGAGTAATACATTCAATATGGCTGATTTATCTCCATACTTGGGTGATGAAGATGAGTTGGAGTCGAGGTTGACTCCTTTTCATTTTTGGTCCTCCAAAAATGAAATAACACTTAACTAAAATTTCTTTTCTTGGGCCATTATATTTAATGACAACCAAATTAGAAAGAAACTTTCAATTCACTTATTCAAAGTAGTACTACTAACACAAGAAAAACTTATCTCCTTCACTCAAAGCAGATTTGCTAAGAAACAATAATTGCTAGAAAAGAAAATTATTAATTCTTACTAAATGCCTTATTCTCCAAATCTTTTGTGGCCACCACTAAATATTGGTGTGCATCCTCCTACCACTCACTTCCATACTTTAGTTTCATTCCCACTACCAACAGCTCATCTTTAGTAGTCCTCTACTTGAGATGTATCACCCTCGAAGACATTTGGACTCTCTTGCATATGACTACCATCTAGTGCAAAAATTCACGTCTGCATACGCGTTTATGGTCTTTGGGAGTGTTGCCCAGTTCTAGGCATTGGCACCTTTCTTGATGCTGAAGCAGAGGCCACAGGTGTGGTTGGTACTGGTATTTGATTTTTACCTCGAGCTATCGATGCTTGAGAATCTTCCGGTAGTGCTTATTGCGGACAATTAGGATGAACATGACCCTTTTGACCGTAGTGGTAACAAGTAGTATTCCGACATGGCCCTGTATGCGCCCTATGGCAACGACGACAGTTGTTTAAATTGGGAATTGGTGCTAACCCCATAGGCTGTGGTCGAGTATAACCCGCCATGATATGTGTTGTCGCTCGTGGGTTGCTAAATCCTGCAGTAGAAGCAACTGACAACGCCCTTGACATGCCACCTTCCTTTTTTGTGGTTTGGTTTGCCAAGGATCCCGACCGTTTTCTTTTGCGCTCATTCCTTTTCTCTCGAGACTCCATTACTACCCTCTCAACTCTTATGGCAGCTTCCATTGTGTCCTTATAACATTCCACTTTTAACACTGCCAAGCGTGAGCGGATGACATAATCTAATCCTTCAATAAATCTGTTGCAACGAAATTCTTCTGATACTACCATCTCGGGTGCAAATGATGCTAACTTGTTAAACTCTACTGCATACTCTACTATAGACCTTCCCTATTGCGCACACCCTAAGATTTCCTGTCTCTTCATATGGTGCTGCATTAGGGTGTAGAATTCCAAATTGAACTCCCTTAGAAATTGTGTCAATGTGATTATTGTAATACTTCGTCCTTCTAGTTCTTCCCACCAAATCCTAGCATCACCATTAAGCAAGTGTAGAGCAACACTCAATTTATCTTCATCAGCCAACCTCATCTCGTTGGTAATACGTCAAATAGTGTTGATCCACGCATGTGATTCTTGGGTATCCGTAGAGCCGGCGAACTCAACGCATCCTAATTGTCTCGCAGCTTTAATCCACTATGATAACTGTCAAACTACTAGTGCAGTCCCACCTAAATTGGGAGTTACAGGAGTATCAACTCCAAGTGGGGTCTGATAAGGTACATGAGTTGGCCCTACAGGTATGGTCGCTGGGGGTGTCACGACAACTCCCTGGGTCCCAATTGGTGCAGCTACTGTTGGAGGAGGGGCTACATTAGGAGTGACACCTATCGGTCCAACCGTTGGCATTGTTGGTAGTTCTGGATTCACAATAGGTGGCGGAGGTACGACGGATGCTTTTGTTCCTTGTCCCAAAGGTGTGGCAACATATCCATTAACGAGTTGTGACATCATCATTATTAGGCTCCGTGCCATATCGTCCCGTGACGTCGGCACTGGTGGTACTAGTGGAGGTATGACAAAGGGACTAGCACTTGAATTTACTAGGGCCTCTGATGATGCAGGTTCTAGAATGGGCCTCAAGGCAGGTTGTAATGGGTTCTGTGCAGGTTCCACTACATGTGTATCACTTGGTTGTACTTGGGTCTCCCCAAGTATAGGTGCCGACGCACTCACTGCAACCCGACTTGTTGACGCCTTGGTGGTCTTTCCTTTTTCTCGTCCTTGTCTCGCCATCTACATAACATACCGTTATAGTAAATACTCTAAAATTCTCCTAACTAGGTTCTTCTTATTAGCTTGTATATAATGTTATCCTACCAAGTCCTAAGGCCTTAGACATGCTAATTATAGCCCAAAGGGATTCTTCGAACAATTTTCACCATTAATTTGCAAGTAATTTAAATAATTTCTATGAGTGAAAATAGATTTACATCAATATAAGGCAAAACAATTTGGAATGAATAGACCTAACGAAAAAAAAGGAACTCTTAATCATATTTAATTATCAAAACTATTATCCACGTAAGGCCTACTCTTCATGATCATCTGGCGAAGTGGATCATTCTCTCTTTTTACTATTCTTCTTTTGTTTTACTTCTTGTTCAAGTGCCTCAGCTGCAGTGGCTCAGTCTACAAGTTGAGTAAAGCTATTTGTCTCATGCAGGAATAGTCTAAAGTGTAAGGTAAGATCCAATCCATTCCTAAACTTGATACATCCCTGTGTGTTGTTTCCCGCTATCTCCAGTACCAATCTCGTTAGACGACAGAACTCTTCTACATATTCTTCTACCGTTCTCCCATTTTGTTTGCATTCTAGATACTCCCTTCTTTTCTACTCTCTTTGACTTTGCGTATAATATTTGCGGTAGAATCTTCTTGAAAATTCCTCCCAAGCAAGCTCCGGGTGGTCTACTCTAAGATCATTGCACCAAGTCCTTGCTTTACCCCTTAGAAGATGGTGCGCCACATCTTATTTATCTTCGTCTACTAGTCTCATTCTCTTCAAAACCAAATCGATGTTCTTGTACCACACGTAGGCTTCCCATGGGTCAGATGATCCACCAAACGTCTCACAACCGAATTCTTGCGCTCTTTTTATCCACCGCAATAGTTGTTGACCACCGTTAGTGACTTCCACCGTGTTGGCTATGATACTTCTACTATCCACTGATGAAGGCAGCTCTATGGGGTCTTCCTCCGATGAACTAACTCTAGTGGACGATATTTTTCTTTCCTATGTTTCCAAATCCTCAACATTATTCAATAAAATATATCTAAGCAACCACCAAATTTTATAAACATAAGTAAGCAAACAAATCTTGTGACTTGATAAATCCATGAATCAGGAACCCAACCAACTCAAAATAGTTAATTTAGTAATAGTATATAACTTGTCAACAAGAAAATCAACAAAATCAATGAGGAAAGAAAATTTTGAATTAGGAAATCGTGATTCCAAATCCTTTATTACCTTCACCCCTAAATTGAAATACTCGGTTACCACTAACTATCGATTCTCTATCCAAGTGTAAGTTAGGTCTAATTGTCACGCCCCGATCCATCCATCGGCACGTGGCAACCGTCGTACGAGTTTGCAACCCATATAAGACATTTTAGAAGTAATACAAAATAACAACACTACTAATTTTATAAATATTAAGGTAGCATACAACCTCTCAACCGATGTTCATACAGGCTCGGACGTTATGTTTCCAAGGACCTAACACCCATAAACAGTCATTGTGATTGTCCCAAGCTACCTGCACATGTAAGATAAAATGCACCGAGCCTTGTGGCTCTGTGGCTACGAAGGAACGAACTTGAGGGAGATAGGCCATCAAGTCTGAACCATCAATATATATTACAAGAGTTACAAAGATAAGATCAAACAATAAAATATAAACATCATAATAGCATATCTTATTGAATAATAAGACAAATAAATAAATAAAATAAACTAAAATAAATGATGATGTACAAATATAATTTACAAAAAAAGAAATATTAAAATTTACTCTTTGTGTATTTTAAATTCATGTCTTTTGTCACTACATTATTGTCCATGTCTCTACCATTGTCTGCTTCCTAACATGGGCTGCCAACCTGTCACGCCCCGACCCACCTGTCGGGCACGTGGCAACCGCCGTATGAGCCCAAAGGACCCATACAAAGCATTGGGTAATAAATATCGTCCATACTTATACACAATACAGCGGAAAATATAAACAAATCATCTATTTAACTCCACTATCACAGTCCCGATATACCTACTACAATTCTACAGTAACGATATCAATAAATAAAACTAAATCCATCAATATCCCTCATCTTTATTAAATATCCTGGTAAGTCATCTAACAACCTGCACACACATTGAACGTGGTGTGCTCAGCCTTGCAGCCTAGTGCGAAATTACAGTTCGAAACCGAATAAGGAAATCAAAAGCTAGGAGGAGTATTCTAGGATACCTTGGGTTGTTACTCATCATATTTCATTTGATTTGTGTAGATCAGTTTATAGAAAGTAGTAAAACAGTAATAATAAGTATAGACGTATATTTCACTAGATGTCACCTAAGATGTATCTAATTTCAATGTCATCAGCATATGTCACCTACGTCATAATAAGACTTTGTAGTTTCAAGACTCAGACTGCCATCCTATGCTAAATGAATACCCGAGCTAAGGGCATCAGTAATCCCATAAGTGCCTTTCTGTCTCTGTCTCTACCTATGCCCGCTGCACTGATGTTGGCGGAGAGGACGGGTGAACCTTGATCACTCTCTACTGTCTCGCTAGTTGCCCTCAATGCCTCCCCTAGCAAAACTGCCGTGCCCTTACATCCTCCCCGGACTCCGTAGGGGCAACGGCGACTCGTGTAATACTACAACACTGTCCGAACATAAGGCCACCATCAACAAGACTAATCGGCCACGGCTAACCGATAAAAATAACCCTAGGATCCGGAATACTCATCCGATTGTCTGCAGAACGTCATGGATGATAGCCGCGTGGTCTACGGATCCACTATCCAAGGCGTCGCATAGGGAATCACCTTCCCAGTCCAATAGCAGTCGATGTCGACCGAGATTGACGCATATCAGCACGATGGGCTGTGGCAACCTTGACTCCATCGGTGCCAAGTCCATAATAGGGCTCATCCTCGCTAGCCATCTAAGGACTATCACGAGGTCGCCTAAACAACACTCGTGCGGGTATAAATTTCTGGGTAAGGACTTGCTCTATATTTACGGTCTAATATGACCTTGGAGTTTGTACAGTCTCTTTCCCTACCAACTCCCAGTATCTAAGCTATGTATAACCTCGGGAGTGGTGCTCCCAGTATCTAAGCTATGCATAACCTCGGGAGTGGTGCGTTGAGGAACATCACTATTTTGACCATTGACGGTACGCGATGGTCAAACGGGGTATGCGAGGAATACTCCTTTTTGTCTAATTTCTAGTGATGTCTCCTAAGAGGTTCTAACATATCACATTTTATATCTATGTCTGCATGGTAGTCGTGTAGCACATAGCATAGAAATTAATATAACATGTTTGACAAGATTTTAGGACATGTTAAATACATAGCATGGTAAACATGGTATAGCATACATGTTAGGCAAAGTAAATCATACTAACATGCATTTAAATATAATCATAGTAAGCATTTTATTTTATCATGTTTAAGACATCCAAGAATTGTTCCTAAGAAGACCCCAGAGGAAATTTCCTAGCTTGAATAAATCCTACATCGATGAACCAACGCACCTGATTTGGCGGTTTACTCTTCGGAACCAACCTAAGGTCCGTTCGCTGAATTTTATTCTCTGACACTGTCTCGATCCACGTGCCGTTATTTACGCATTTTATATTTTCCTGTCAATTATTCAACGAATTTTAATTCTCAATTTAGAAATAATTTCTCAAATCCCTCTTCACCACTACTCTTAGAATGATCTCTAGAATCACCCCTTTTTTTTTCCCAAGTTCGCTGAAAAATTTCTCTGGCGATCGCCGGAAAGTTTGCCAGAACCCTCGCCGACAAAGTTCTTCGATCAGCACCAATATTGGTACCAATCGAAAGCTCTCTTCGTGAGGATTCCAAAAATCATATTTGCCCCAATTTTTATAGCTCATACGCGATCAATTTCACCGATTAAAAATTTGGGCAAAATTCGAAAGTTAGGATTTTTAGCTCGCCGGCGGCCAATAGCCCTTAACTCCAGTACCAATGGATAGCTCTAATCAAGGAGAATCCATAGGTACCAAGTTTGCAAGGTTTCACGGCCGGAATCACTGGAAATCGTCAGAGCAAGTTCCGGCGATCGAAACCCTCGCCGCCGACGCCTGTCACATAATTTCTCCCTTATCTCTACACCAAATTTGGGCATCTTGGTATCAAAATGAAGAGGAGGTCGAGATCTACTTATGGCTAAAATTTGGGAGCCTAATTCGTTGTAGTTTCACCGAAGCATCGTCAGGAAGTTGCGTCGCCGTCGCCGCTGCGGAGGAGGAGAGAGAGGGAGGGAGACGAGCGCACGCTCGGTTGGAAGAAAATAAATTTTTTTAATTAGTTAATTAAAATCTTAAATCTAATTAAATCTTAACTGTCCAATTTACCAATCAAACGACATCCAAATTACGATTCGTCTACGCCGTTGGATTCCTTATCAAAAATACTACCTGATGGTATAATTTTCACATCAAAATCTCATACTTCAAAAATTCATATGATTTTACAAATAAGTCCTTTAAAGAATTTATTTTACAATTAAATCCTCCAAATATTAAAATTACTCTATTGTCCTTCTTTAAAAATCACAGGTCTCACACAACCTATGCTTTAGAGTATGCCTTGGCCGGAGACTACCCATAAGCTCATCAATGCTTGTCTTGGTCTCTGCCTATGCCCATCACACTGATGTTGGTAGAGAGGGCAGGTAACTATGGATCCCTCTCCTCCAGTCTCGGTAGCCGTTTACCTCGATCTGCACTAGTGAGACCAATGTGTTCATGTAACCTCCCTATAAACACACTAAACATACACTTTTGTAGTACTACACACTGCACCTTGTGACAATAACTCCTCCGGCTACGGCTAACCGAAAATCCTACACATTTATTTAACCCAAGTACCTAGACTACCATCGGTATGCCTGTTGAGCATCTAGGACAGTTGTCATTGTCAACAGATCCACTTCATTGTCAACAGATCCACTATCCACGGCGTATGGAAAAGAATTCATCATCACCCAACCCTTATACAACAGAGACATGCCGCAGTGAACTTACCAGTTACTTCCTTATAACTGCATCCCCCATTTGCTAATTCCGGACTATCGCGGTAGTGACCATTCACCACACACGCGGGAATACAGTATAAATGACTCCTAGTCTTATTTTGGACAACAATGTCCCTAAATAAACTAGGTGTCTCTACATTTAAATATTTCCCTAGGATGTACGAGCAATTTAAAATGTCTACTATCTAACAAGTAGGCACAACAATAATATTTCAGATATTAATCATGCAGACAGAGCACAACAATAATCACAAACAACATATCAGACAGTTATAGGACTTTAAAATTTTTATCAACTTGGCTACTCAAGTGTTCAATGTAACGAACCTGGTTTGTACCAAATCTCTGGAATCAAGCGGAACTGATTTATAAGAGTTTATCACTTCACCGTTCAGCTTGAAACGATGTCGTACAACAATCACATATTTTACCGTTAACAGTTTCTACAACTAGTCATACGTTACTCCTAAGACAACCCATCTTAGGAAAGTCAAAAATTAACTCAACAATCAAATAAAATTATTTAGCATCCATTTACCATCAACAAGGACCTATTTCAACTGAATAAGGTCAAGCAAGTAACATTAAAAGAAGAATATTCATTTGGCCCTTTGACCTTCAAGAAACTTGGTTTTTTTTATTTTTATTTCTTTTGAATTGATCCCCACTGTGCAAAATGCCCCCATCTAAATAAATTTTCTCCCCTTTTCTTAATCCGCCAGAACCCCATTGAAAACATTTTATCATCAACAATAATATCTCAGTTGCAAATATGTTGAAGCAAACCCAGCAAGTGTTTGACCAAGTTGGCCTTAATATAAAAATGTTTATATATATATATGTATATGTTCTATGCATTCCATGTCAATATATTTGTTGACACATGCAGCAAGTGTTTTATTAGCCAAAACTCCACTTAACCTCAATATATGAAATCTACTAAAGCTACTATATCTTCATGCGGCTTGATAAGGAAAAAGGAATAGAAAAAAAATGAGCAAGAGGAGAAAGCTTTCTGAGCCTCGGCAGATTTCAAATAAAAAAATATCATTAATCCTCACCCACCAAATCTCCATTAAAAA
Organism: Thalia dealbata; assembly: GCA_030544415.1. Classification (NCBI taxonomy): domain Eukaryota; kingdom Viridiplantae; phylum Streptophyta; class Magnoliopsida; order Zingiberales; family Marantaceae; genus Thalia; species Thalia dealbata. The sequence goes on from CM060458.1 coordinate 15,544,143, forward strand.
ATCATGGAGTCCTCCACGTGGCTGGAAAAGAACCATCTCAAATCCCAAAGAAGAAGACAAATTCCCATTGAGGTGGGGAGAGGAAGAATGCAAGAGGAGAAAACAGAGGAAACAAGAGGAAGAATGAAAAGGACTTTTCCCATCGTTTTGTTGCAGCAACACAAACATTCAAAGCATGGCTACTCCCTTGCAAAGTTTTATCTATAGCAGCACTTAACAGGAGGGAAAAGGAAAGAAGGAAATAAAAACAAAAAAGGGAAAAAGAAGAAGAAAAGGAGCTTCCACTTTCTCGGCAGCAAGAACTCAAAAACAGAGATTTAAAAATGAATGGATTTAATCCTCCTTGGATAGCAGCATTACTTAATTCATAACCCCACTTCTCTTCTCACGTTCTGTTGTAACTACAAAATTACTCAAAGTGTAATTAATTCTTTGTAAATTTTATTCATGGGATTAATTAAAAGGAGAGAAAAGAAGAAGGATGGCTCTCGGCAGTAGTAAAGGAGAAGAGAACCAAGGGAGGAGAAAGGGTTGTCCCTTTCTCTGCAACAAATTTCCAAAATAGGGATTTAAACCATCATCATATTTTTGGCAGCCACATCCACCATTAAATAAAATATTAGCACCCTAAGAGTTTCTAACATGTTATCATCCTTATCTATAACTGCAGGGTATTCGTACTATCATAGCAAAGATAAATAACATAGCATGCATGATAAGATTTATAGACATATTAAATAAGTAGCATGGTAAACATGACATCTCATGCATATAGACAAGGTAAATCATACCAACATGCATTTACATATAAACATAGCATGTATTTCATTTTTATTATATTTAAAGCATCCGAGATATTTCCTAAGAACACCTCGGCAGGAATTCCCTAGCTTGAATAAATCCTACGTTCAGTGAACCAACGCACCTAAAATAGTGAATCCGCTCCTTAGAATCACCCACGTAGAAAGTATATCGTCCTGATGAACTACTCGAAACGCGTGTCCGCAATAGTCCTAAATAATATGATTATTTAAAATGACATCTAATTTATTTTTCCTAAAGTAATTAAAATAAAATCTTAAATTAATCGTACCTAATCATCCAACCCTTAATTAATTTACTTTTAAATTATACTCTTTAATTAACTATCATGCTAAATTAATTTAACTAACCATTTTATCAACATACACCAATAAACACAAATTTCTAGCCCAAGTCAACCAAGGGCCTAATTCCAAGTCCATTTACCATTTTTACATCTATTTAATCCCAATCGAATTTTAATCCTCTAATCATTCCTTAATCCACCTTAGCCTAAATTATTCTTCAAAGATTTTAATTAAATTTTTAGGATTACTGTTTTGACCCGGTCAACGGTCAAACGTTGACCGGTCAACGGTTGACTGGCCAACTATTTGATCCGGTCAAAGCTTGAGTCCAACCCAAGTCCCCAATCAACCTATCAAGTTGTGTGGCCCAAACCGTTCGGCCCAAGTGAGACCCATGACCATCCTAGATCAAATTCTGGGTCAAAATTGACCTAGTCAACGTTGACCTGGTCAACGTTTACCGATCAATATTGACCCGGGTCAATCATATTTTAATTTCACCCTAGTTTGGACCCGATTTAACTAGCCCAAATGGTTCAACCCAGCCTGAATCCATACGTAACCCAATCTAAAGTGATCCGACTTAGGTTCAACCCGGACCTATTTAATTAGTTCACCTAACCAAGTGCACATTATTTAATTCAACCCAAGTCAAGCTAGACCTAAACCCATCTAACTAACCTGGTTCAACCCAATCAACTAACCATGTCACTTAGATTACTACCTAATCATTCATCAAGCTTAATTTAATCAACACTAAACATATTTTTAATTAAACTAAGCATGCATTAAATTCTAATCTACACTAATCATGTTTAACTAAAGCTATCATAATTAATTAAGCCCTAATCGCGATTAGAGGAAAAGGGACGAATCCTTACCTCTTCTTCGGCCAAAACCTTTGCTGAAGCTTCCGCTGCCACCTTCCGCCGCAACCTTCGCCGGAGCCGCAACCCACGCCCGTGCTCCCCGCCGATCGACGACCACGGAGCTCCCTCGTGCGTGAGTGATGGATCACGCTGCAGCGAAGCCGGCCGTAAGGACGACAATTCGTCGGGGGTTTCGGAGATCCTCGGACCACCCGCGGACGGCAGCACAGAAGCCGTGAAATCAGCGAATGAAGAATCGATAGCGGACGGGGTTCTCACCTACGAAGTCGCGAGAAGCTAACGAAGATGGAACGGGTAGCGAAAGGGGTGGAAATGGACGGTTTGTTCGTCGCCGTTCTCAGCTCGATCCGCCCGAGCGTACAGCCGCCCGCCTGCTTCACCAGCCGCTTCCAAGGCGAAATGCCAGCTGCTGCGCACTCGTGGGGGTAGAGCGAAGCAACGTCGATGGGTATCACTGCAGCTCGAGGTGTGCGGCGGCCGATTGGGATGAGCTCCCAAAACGGAGGGGGCCGATCGAAATGGCGTGCGTAGGATCAAGGGAAACGCTTGCCAAACGCCTTCCGTGGATCCTCCTCGCTGCGACCGGAGAAGATGAGTGGTGGAGGAGCGAAAATGGCGCGCCGGCAAGCTTCTCTCCGGCCGTCCACGCTGCGTGCATGGATTCCGGAACAGTGGAGGCGCGCGAGAGGTAGGGCTTCCGCCATTCTCGCTCGCATCCCTTTTTAAGGGTCGACCGGTCCACCCGAACCGGTTGACCGGCCGGTTCGGTTGAACGGGGCCGGACCGGACCGGACCCTCTTTTTTTTTTCCTTTTTTTTTTCTAGTGTGGGGGTTTACAAGTACTCCTCCCCTTAAAAATTTTTGGTCCTCCAAAAATAATCCTTCAATACCACAAAGATGTTCAACTACGACATAAACAAGTTTCAAAAATTCTTTTACATCACGCTCAAACACTCTCTCCCTCAAACAAATGAGGATGTTGGGCCCGCATGTGGGCCTCAGTCTCCCACGTAGCTTCCTCAACATGCGCATTCCTCCAACGGACTTTAACCAAAGGAATAAATTTTCCTCGAAGTACCTTCACTCGGCGATCCATGATCTCGACTGCCTGCACCCCATAACTCAAATCCTCCCTTAGCCAAACTGGCGGTGTCGTGAGGACATGGGATGGATCTGATATGTACTTCCTCAGCATGGACACATAGAAGACATCATGGATCTACTCTAAGTCGGCCGACAACTCTAGACGATAAGCCACTAGCCCTACTCTCTCAAGTATCTGAAAAGGTCTAATATACCTGGGATGTAGCTTCCCTTTCTTTTGAAATTGGAGAATACCCTTCCATGGGGAAACTTTCAAGAAGACCATATCCCCAACTGCAAACTCGAGAGGCCGGCGACGATTATCAGCATAACTCTTCTGTCGGTCCTGAGCTATCTTAAGTCTATCTCGAATAACACTGACCTTGGCTACGGTCTCATCAATCAACTCCGTACCTGTCAGTCGTCTCTCGCCAACCTCGCTCCAACAAAGTGGAGTCCGACACTGCCTACCATAAAGAGCCTCATAGGGAGCCATACTAATACTGACATGATAGCTGTTATTATAGATAAATTCCACTAAAGGAAGATGTGTATCCCAGCTACCAGTAAACTCGAGCACGCAGGCTCTCAACATATCCTCCAGTGTCTGAATAGTCCGCTCTGACTGTCCATCGGTCTGCGGGTGAAAAGCAGTGCTAAACTTCAGAGAAGTACCCAGCTCTTCCTGAAACTTCGGCCAGAATCTGAAAGTAAATCTAGGATCTCGGTCCGAAACAATAGACACCGGCACTCCATGAAGGCGGACAATCTCACTGATATATAGCCTGGCTAACCTCTCCAAGGAATAGGTAATAACAATCGGTAGGAAGTGGGTGGAATTCGTAAGTCGGTCGACGACCACCCAAATAACATCATGATGTCGCTGGGTGCACGGTAACCCGACCACGAAATCCATAGTAATATGCTCCCACTTCCACTCCGGTATCGGAAGAGGCTGCAATTGACCTGCCGGCTTCTGATGCTCCGCCTTAACCTGCTGGCACACTAGGCATTGAGCTACGAACTCCGCTATGTCCCGCTTCATACCGGACCACCAATACGTCTGTCGAATAGTACGATACATTTTCGTACTACCGGGATGCATAGCATAAGCGGAACTGTGTGCCTCCTCCAGAATCTGCCGATGTAGATCCTCATCACGGGGTACACATACTCTATCATCCAGTACCAGTAGGCCATCATCTCTAAGTCTGAAACCCTGTCCCTGACCATCCTGTACCCTCTGGATAACTTGGCTCAACTCAGAATCTGTCTGCTGTAACTCTGCCAACCGATCCGATAATGTGGGTCGCACAGCAAACTATGCCAATAACCCACCCTGCGAGCCACACTGTAAATCTGCCCCCAATAATCTCAAATCACGCAGCAAGGGTAGATAGGCAGTGCGAATATGTGCAAAGTGGTAGACGACTTCCTGCTCAGAGCATCTGCCACAACATTTGCTTTCCCTGGGTGGTAGTCAATAATCAGATCATAATCTTTAATTAACTCGAACCAGCGGCGCTGCCTGAGATTCAGCTCCCTCTACGTCAGCAGATACTGCAAGCTCTTATGGTCTGTGAAAATATGACACTTTTCCCCATAAAGATAGTGTCTCTAAATCTTAAGAGCTAGAACAATAGCTGCTAACTCCAAGTCATGAGTCGGATAATTCACCTCATGCTTCTTTAACTGACGAGAAGCATAGGCAATTACCCACCCACTCTGCATCAAAACACAGCCAAGCTCTTGCTTGGAAGCATCACTGAATACCACATACTCGGTACCGCTGATTGGGAGAGTAAGTATCGGAGCGGTGGTCAACCGAGTCTTAAGTTCCTGAAAACTCTACTCACAGTCCGGAGTCCACTGAAGCTTTACATCCTTCCGGGTCAACTTGGTCATCGGCGCTGCTATACGAGCAAAATCCTGCACAAACCGCCGATAGTACCCAACTAACCTAAGGAAACTACGGACCTCCGTAGGACTCTTGGGCTGCTCCCATTTAGTCACTGCCTCAATCTTCGCTGGATCCACTTGAATGCCCTCACTAGAAACAATGTGTCCCAGAAATCCCACCTGAGTCAATCAAAACTCACATTTGGAGAATTTTGCATAGAGCTGATTCTCCCTCAATACTTGTAAGACAAGTTGAAGATGCCTCGTATGCTCCTCCGGGCTCCTCGAGTAGACAAGAATGTCATCTATGAATATAATGACACACTTATCTAGATACTCGTGAAAAACCCGATTCATCAAATCCATGAAAGCGGCAGGGGCATTTGTGAGTCCAAAAGACATGACTAAGAACTCATAACGTCCATACCGCGTCCGAAATGCTGTCTTAGGAACATCCGAGTCTCTAATCTTCAACTGGTGGTAACCTGACCTCAGATCAATCTTCAAGAAAATCCGAGCTCCCTGTAACTGATCAAATAAATCATCAATGCGAGGAAGTGGATACCTGTTCTTAATGGTGACCTTGTTCAACTGTCTATAATCAATGCACATCCTCATGGTCCCATCCTTCTTCTTCACAAATAGAACGGGGGCGCCCCAAGGGGAGACACTAGGTCGAATGAACCCTCTGTCCACCAAGTCCTGCAACTGTAGTTTGAGTTCCTTCAGCTCTGCCGGTGCCATGCGATACGGGGGTCTATAGATCGGCATCATCCCAGGGGCGAGATCGATGCAAAACTCTAACATCTGATCCGGGGTAGGCCGGGCAAATCTTGAGGGAACACATTAGGAAATTCACGGACTACTGGAATCTCTGCCATCTGTTCATCCGACCAACTGCTAACTACCACGTGTGTCAGAAAACACTGATATTCTTTCTTCACATATTTCTACGCCGTGAGAGCAGATATAATGGCAGTCGGTAGAACCCGACGATCTCCCTCAAAATACAAGCTCCGGTGGTCCCGATCCAACAAAAGATACTAACTTTGTGAAACAACTCACTAGGGCTCTATGTGCGGTCAACCAATCCATACCGAGGATCACATCAAAATCTGTCATCTCTAGTGGAATCAGATCCGCTTCCAGAGTGACATCCTGTATCATAATAGGGCAGGACCAATATACCTGATCTCAAAGATTCTTCTCGTCCAAAGGAGTGCAGACAATAAGCTCTGTCTCTAACGGGGCTAAGGGTATATCAGCTCGCCTTACATACTCAGAGCTAATAAAAGACCGATGTGACCCGGTATCGATGAGAATACGAGCCCATGCATCAAATAACCGCATATGTCCTATTTCACAACCACACGATCAAACACATAGTGCAAATTAAAATATAATTCAACTACACCAAAGTCTGCTCAAATCCAACACCAAAATGGGTTTTCAAACATCAAGTCTAACTTATTAAATCCAAAGTAAGATACTCAAGGGGCATCAGTATGAGATTCGTTACCGGTGACCACGTTCGGGTTGGCTTATGCATCGGCGCTATCCAACGCGAAGATACGAGTCTAGGTGCGCTGATGGCAGGTCCTCGGGCAGATGCAGAAACAGGTGCAGCCGGTGAGACTGGTGCTGGCGGACGACCACGGCTCGCTGAAGCAGGATGAATGGCTGACTGATGTGATCCTCCAGCCTGAATCCGCTGTGGGCAATAGGGCCGGATGTGCCCCTTCTGCCCACACTGATAGCAGGAGATCTCTCGACACACCCCGGTATGGGCCCTGTGGCAGAATCTACATGGAGCCACCTGCGGGGTACGGTATGTCTGAGAAGTCCGCTGAGGGTGTGGTGGAGGACGTGCCTGACTCTGCTGTCCTGACTGCTCAACCCTCTGTGTGATTCGACCCCCAGATGGAGCCCCTCCGGCAGCTGAGGCAGCTGATGAGGTCATGCTGACCTGCCTATCCCTCCAGTCATCTCGGCCCCTCTGTGTGGTATGTCTCTTTCTCTTGCGCCCCTCCCTGCGTGCGCGAGTAGTCTGGACCATCCTTTCAACCAAGAGGGCTTGATCTACCACCTGCTGGAAAGCCGTGTACTTAAATAACCCCACTTTGGTCCGAATGTGATCATCCAGCCCCTGAATAAACCGCAGACGACGGTGTCTATCCGAGGAAATCACGTCCGGTACGAGCGAGGCTAACCGGTTGAATTCCACCACGTACTCAGTCACAGATCTGCCCCCCGTGTACAATCCCAAAACTCTTGTATCTTTAGATCGTGCTGCAGCTCGGTGTAGTACCTCTCGTGGAACTCATCCTGGAATATCTTCAGAGTCAGCTCAGCAGCATAACGAATCTCCAGCTCCTCTCGCCAAGTCTCGGCATCCCCATCCATCAGATAAAGTGCAACTCCCAGTCTATCCTGATCTGATAATCCCAAGTCCGTGGTGACCCGGCGGACATTGTTGATCCAAGACCGGGCTATCCGGGGGTCTGATGATCCAGAGAATGTGACGCACCTCAGAAACCGGGCATCCCTCACCTAGGCAGCCAACGGTCTGCTAGCACGGCCAGTGAGCGCCGGCGTAGCAACTTCCCCTAACGGGGTCTGATAATCTGCCCGAGTAACGGTCCTCTGAACTTTGGCAGGTGGAGTAACCACTGCAACTGCCCCGATCACTGGAACTGTCTCTGCTGTGCTGTCTGCAATATCAGGCGCAACTGCTGGGGCAGGAGCTGTCTGGACCACTTGCGGTGCTGGCGGAGCCACGGGTACAGCAAGAGGCGGAGGGGGAGGTGTAGTCGTCTGAGACTCCGCGGGTCCATGCTGTACGGGGGGATTCAGAATGCTGACCATCGCGCCAGCTACTGCTGCTGCTATCACCTTCAGCTGTCCCTGAGTAAAAGGTGCTTGTCCAGATGGCACCATGGACCCAGTCCTCCGTCCCGATGACCGACGAGAACTCAAGTTACGATGTGTCTCTACAGATGCCTACTCGGGAACCACAGTCAACGGCGCTCTCGGAAGATCCATCGCAGCACTAACCGCAGGCACCGGTGCAAGTGGCTCAAGCGCGGGTGGATCTGCTGGTGGCCAAGATGTGGCAGTCGTCTGATCCAGAGGATCGACTACTTTCTTCGGCCTCCCCGGTTTCCTCTTCGGCTGAGCTTCATGCATCTGTACGAAACGAACTTTTTCATCAATACATCTCGTATAAATTTCAATCCCACACTCAATGCCCTCACTCGTCTTCTTCCTATGGTTAATCGACCGAACTACTAACGATCCTAATTATATCGGGACTGACTTCATTAACTCTTATGATCCTGAGTTAACTCTAAAATCACTTAGGTCCTCAAACCAAAGTTCTGATACCACTTTAATTGTCACACCCCGACCCTGCTGTCGGGCACGTGGCAACCGCCGTATGAATCCTGAGACCCATACAAGGCATAAAAGTCAGGATTAGTACAATAAGCAGGAATCCAATGCAATCCATGTGGTATAGTCCCGATATGAACCTACTACAAAACTAAATACGGAAGCAACGAAAATCTAATAACACAGGAGTATACCTCCAACGGCGCAGTCCCTGTAGACAACTACGGCGCAGTCCCTGTAGACAACTACGGCGCAGTCCGCGTCAGCCAACTACTACGAACGCACGTAAGACCCTGCACACACGGGGAAAAATGGTGTGCTCAGCCTTGCGGTCTAATGCGAGATTACGGCTCGAAACCGAAAAAGGAATCCAAAGGCTAGGAGGATTAATCTAGGATGCCCTGGGTTTATTAAAAGTCATTTTCATAAGATGTATGTGAGGCATATCACTAATACGAAATAACTGTGTAAGCATGTAAGTCAGGTGTAACACCAAATGTCCCCTAAGATGTCTCTAGTAACTATGTCATCAGCGTCACTGGAAATGTCATCTACGGTGTACTATGTCTATCAAACTCAAGGCTCGAGCTGCCAGCCTATGCTTAGAGAAATTCCTGATCAGGGATTTTCCCATAAGCCCAACAGTGCCTTCTGTCTCTGTCACTGCCTATGCCCGCTGCACTGATGTTGGCGGAGGTGACGGGTGACCCGTGATCACTCTCCTCGGTGTCGCTAGTCGCCTGCTATGCCTCCCCTAGCAAACCCGCCATGCCCTTACATCCTCCCCGAATGCCGTAAGGACACGACAATCATGTAGTACTACACACCGTCCGAAGACGGGGTCAACGTCAATAAAATCTATCGACTACGGTCTCGGTCGATATAATACAACCCGAGGATCCGGACTCACCATCCGTTCATCTGCAGAACGTCAAGGATGGTAGTCGTGTGGTCTACGGATCCACTGTCCAAGGCTATGCGGAGGGATGTCCCCGTACCAATCCCCGAGCAGCGGTGCTTGCCAAGAGGTGTGTAGACTAGCTGTCGCCGGAATGCTACAACCTCGGCGACATATTTGCTAGGTTCTTGTTCCGGTTCGTCTCGGCTAACCATCTCAAGACTATCACGAGTGGCCCTTAAACGACACTCGTGCGGGTAGAAACCATCGGGTAGGGACTTGCTCCATATATCCGATCTAATATGACCTTGGAGTGTATACAGTCCCTTTCCCCACCAACTCCCAGTATCTAAGCTATGTGTAGCCTAGGGAGTGGTGTGTGGTGGAGCATCACCATTCTGACCATCGGCGGTACGCCAGGGTCACACGGGGTATGCAAGTAGTACCCCTTCCTATCTGATTCCTAGTGATGTCTCCAAAGAGTTTCTAACATGTCATCATCCTTATCTATAACTGCAGGGTATTCGTGCTATCATAGCAAAGATAAATAACATAGCATGCAGGATAAGATTTATAGACATGTTAAATAAGTAGCATGGTAAACATGGCATCTCATGCATATAGACAAGGTAAATCATACCAACATGCATTTACATATAAACATAGCATGCATTTCATTTTTATTATATTTAAGGCATCCGAGATATTTCCTAAGAACACCTCGACAGGAATTTCCTAGCTTGAATAAATCCTACGTTCAGTGAACCAACGGACCTCAAATAGCGAATCCGCTCCTCAGAATCACCCACGTAGAAAGTATATCGTCCTGACGAACTACTCGAAACGCGCGTCTGCAATAGTCCTAAATAATACGATTATTTAAAATGACATCTAATTTATTTTCCCTAAAGTAATTAAAATAAAATCTTAAATTAATCCTACATAATCATCCAACCCTTAATTAATTTACTTTTAAATTATACTCTTTAATTAACTCTCATGCTAAATTAATTTAACTAACCATTTTATCAACATACACTAATAAACCCAAATTTCTAGCTCAAGTCACCCAAGGGCCCAATTCCAAGTCCATTTATCATTTTTACATCTATTTAATCCCAATCGAATTTTAATCCTCTAATCATTCCTTAATCCAACTTAGCCTAAATTATTCTTCAAAAATTTTAATTAAATTTTTAGGATTAGTTTTGACCCGGTCAACGGTCAAACGTTGACCGGTCAACGGTTGATTGGTCAACTATTTGACCCGGTCAAAGCTTGAGTCCAACCCAAGTCCCCAATCAACCTATCAAGTTGTGTGGCCCAAACCGTTCGGCCAAAGTGAGACCCATGACCACCCTAGATCAAATTTTGGGTCAAAATTGATCTAGTCAACGTTGACCGGTCAACATTGACCCGGGTCAATCATATTTTAATTTCACCCTAGTTTGGACCCGGTTTAACTAGCCCAAATGGTTCAACTCAGCCTGAATCCATACATAACCCAATCTAAAGTGATCCGACTTAGGTTCAACCCAAACTTATTTAATTGGTTCACCTAACCAAGTGCACATTATTTAATTCAACCCAAGTCAAGCAAGACCTAAACCCATCTAACTAACCTGGTTCAACCCAATCAACTAACCATGTCACTTAGATTACTACCTAATCATTCATCAAGCTTAATTTAATCAACACTAAACATATTTTTAATTAAACTAAGCATGCATTAAATTCTAATCTCCACTAATCATGTTTAACTAAAGCTATCATAATTAATTAAGCCCTAATCGTGATTAGAGGAAAAGGGATGAATCCTTACCTCTTCTTCGACCAAAACCTTTGCCGAAGCTTCCGCTGCCACCTTCCGTCGCAACCTTCGCCGGAGCCGCAACCCACGCCCGTGCTCCCCGCCGGTCGACGACCACGGAGCTCCCTCGTGCGAGTGATGGATCACGCTGCAGCGAAGCCGGCCGTAAGGACGACAATTCGTCGGGGGTTTCGGAGGTCCTCGGACCACCCGCGGACGGCAGCACAGAAGCCGTGAAATCGGCGAATGAAGAATCGATAGCGGACGGGGTTCTCACCTACGAAGTCGCGAGAAGCTAACGAAGATGGAATGGGTAGCGAAAGGCGGAAATGGACGGTTTGTTCGTTGCCGTTCTCAGCTCGATCTGCCCGAGCGTACAGTCGCCCGCCTGCTTCACCAGCCGCTTCCAATGCGAAATGTCGGCTGCTGCGCACTCGTGGGGGTAGAGCGAAGCAACGTCGATGGGTATCGCTGCAGCTCGAGGTGTGCGGCGGCCGATTGGGATGAGCTCCCAAAACGGAGGGGGCCGATCGAAATGGCGTGCGCAGGATCAAGGGAAACGCCTGCCAAACACCTTCCGTGGATCCTCCTCGCCGCGACCGGAGAATATGAGTGGTGGAGCGAAAATGGCACGCCGACAAGCTTCTCTCCGGCCGTCCGCGCTGCGTGCAGGGATGCTGGAACAGTGGAGGCACGCGAGAGGTAGGGCTTCCGCCCTTCTCACTCGCATCCCTGTTTAAGGGTCGATAGGTCCACCCGAACCGGTTGACCGGCCGGTTCGGTTGAACCGGGCCGGACCGGACCGGACCCCCCTTTTTTTTCCCTTTTTTTTCTAGTGTGGGGTTTTACATTTTAATCATGATATATATCTCTAAATCTGTATTTATCTATATAATTATATGTTTTTTTTTTTCTTCTTTTTTTTTCGTGATCGGGGTTTATAATAACGACCCTTAGTTCTTAGCATACGTGGTAGGCTAAATAAATTGAAATCATAAACTCTCACCTGAGTCCCAAAGCAAAATCAAGCAAGAATTCACAGCTTGAATGTGATTCTTAAAAGCAAGCAAGCAATCAAACACAGCAATTCCTTCTTACTCTAACATAAATCATAACTTAGTCGTGATTTCTCAAGCAACAACACAGCAATTAATTTTCCTAAGATAAAATAAATACATCCAACAACCATAAATCATACAACTCAAATAAGGATTTTCTATCTACCCTTCTACTCACATCCTCACACCAATTTCTTTATTTTATTTAAATTCTAACAACTAATCATCCATCACATTACCAATCACAACCTAACACATTCAAACGCAACAACCTTATAAAATAATATTTAGTTTAATTATTTAATTATATCCAAAAATCTTCATCAATATATATCACCTTAATTAATTCTAAAATAATTTTAATAATTTTGTAAAAAATCTAATTACATCAATTAAATTTACAAAATCTCAGTTTAAAAAATTTCACTAATTATAAAATCTAAATAAATTAATTTTCTAAATTTTACCACATTATAAATTTATAAATTTCGAAATTATTCAATTTCATTAATTAGAAAAATATAATTAATCTAATTACCTCAATTTATAATATTCTAAATTTATTAATTCTGTAAAAATTCCAAATTAATTATTTTAATTCCATTTAAAGTAATTTAAATATCATAACACCTACCAGCATATTTCTTTATGCAAATATCATACAATTTGTTCATTTAAACCTTAAATTAACTCAAATTATCTTAATTAAATCAAAAACTACTTTCTAACAATCTTGAAAAATTCCAATTAAATCATAAAAAATATATATCTAAGCATAACAAAACATTATAATTTATTTTAGATTTTTTTGCCATCATTAATGTACTCAAAACCCTGAACCCAACTTAAAATAATTTGAAAACCGCACCTAATATGTGTTAAAAATTCTAAATAAATTTTTCAAGACTCAAAACTCATCAATTAAGCCCTATTCACATTCAACCCACTCGAAACCGGTCGTAGAACCACGAAAACCAATGAAAACCGTTAAAAAATCAGCCTCAACCGGCCTAACCCGAACGAGACAGGATGAACCGGCCTGAACCGGACCGCCGTATGCACGTTGCATGTGCGGTCCGATTCCTTCTTCCCATCACTCACCCTATTCGACCTCAGTCGCCCACCGCGCGATCTCTGCCGACTTCAGCACGCTCCACCGCCAGAGACCCGCCGGAACTCCCCCAACCAGCACACTGCAACCTCCTCTACCCAACGGCGAACCCTTCTCGCCGTCCTTAGCACCCAGGGGTCCTCACAGCCACCGGCGCCTTCGGTCCTCTACTTCATCAACCGATCATTGCGGCTATCGCCGTCGAACCTTCGTCACCGCCGTTTGCCATGGCTCCTCCAACCCAGACGTGTCGGAACTCCTCTTCCTCACTCCCCTCACCTTCCTCCACTCTCCGGCGAGCTCCTCTCGCACAACAGTGGGCTCAGGACCACCCCAAAGTCCCCGGCGTGTTCAACAGTCTGCCTCGTCGCTCCGCTCTGGTCCCAGCTGCTGCTGTGCCTGCAATGCTCCGATTGCAGCGTTGAATCGACTCCACAGGAGTCGACTCTCCTACAGCAAGCTTGTCGCAGTGGGAGGAAGCACGTGTTGTGCTCCTCGCCGGCGGAACCAGCGGAAACAGGGAGCTCTCTTGTCCGCTGCCCATTCGCTGCTTTCAGTACGTTAGCCCCTTGCCGGAGCCACGCCCGCCCTTCGCCGGCCTCGCAGACGACACCCCCAGTCTCTCCGTGTCGAAACCGCCTACTGTCGGAAGGATCAGGAGCTCCGCCGCGCCGATCTCTCTCCTCCATACACCCTCTGTTTCGTGAGGGTTAAATAACCAGTGGACGAGTCATCAACTCGTCGACCGATTCGGGTGATTCAGGCGATTCGACCTGCCCAACTCGCTGCACGTTATTGAAATATTTTATTTTTAATTTATTTTATCCTTTATTATATTTCATTTATATATTATTATTATTTTCTTTCTTTTAAAAATAATCAGATAAATAAATATTTTATTTCATTTTTTTTCCTTTTCTATTTTATGTTATTTATCTATTGTTTTATTTATTTATTATTTTATTAATTTAATATTAAAACTATTATTTTTTATTTTAATTTTTTTTTATAGAAAATAGGGTTTACAATTGCGATACTGATTAGAATGTATTTACGATGATAGAATTAGGTGAGTGTTTGAAAATTTAGATAGAGATTTATTTCGTAGCGTTGGTATTAAATGTAATTTATTTATGTTTACGCTATGTTTAATTAAAATAATTGTAGTTATTTTGTGATACATTTAGCCTTGTATAAGTTGTGGTGGAGAAGTGCAGCTTATACAACGGTTGCCACGTGCCCAAAGGTGGATTTAGGATGTGACAATTAAGGTGGTATCAGAGCATACAGGTTAAAAAGATAAAATTAAAAATAATGATAAGGACTTAGGGTACACTATAAGGTTAGGTACACATATGAGATTGGGTGGCTGCTCACTGATCGACCCAAATCGTTCTCCACCTCCATTTCCATCTTTCGAGCAAGGGGTTGCTCCGCCGCACCATTGTCGATCGCCTGAACCCCAGCAGCGGCACTTCAACTCGGTGCATCGCAGCTGGTAGTGAGGAGACGTCCCTTGATTATCGGAGGCCCTAATTGGGCAATTCACCGAAGCTCCACCAGAGACATTCGATTGCCTTGCTGATCCCTGAACCAATTCTCTCCCAAATTCCCAAATTGGAATTCTGCATCGCTACCCCTCTTCTGATTCCGATCGATAGGCTTGCTGTCAACACGCCCCTGCTTCTTGTGAACACTATTGGAGCTACTCGATTTCATCCAATTTGATGATGTTATGATGTTGGATTAAATTAGGGAATAATAGCTTGGATTTCATATTGACTTGGACTTGAAAATGTAATTAGGTTTGGTTTAAGAATTTGACTATTCTAATAAATTAGAGGTGATGAAAGAGGATTAAAGATTCAAAGTATTGGGCTTGAGTATGAAGTTGGGCCTACCAGTTGAGTTTGGTTAACTAATTTAGATTAGGCCAAATTAATCACATGAGTTGAATCATTGGTAATTAAGTAATTTTTATTATATTAAATTAAAGAATATTAATATTTTAAATATAATCTATATTGTTTTAGGAATATTACTCGACTTTAGAGCTGTCTATTATTGATATATTTGGGTTGGTTCTGAAGCTCAGGTGCCCATCAGGTGCATCGGTTTATCGCAGTAGGATGTAATTCAACCTAGGAAAAATCTTAGAAAGATTTTTATTAGGAAAGTCTTGGATGCTTTGAAACTAATAAAATGTTATGTTTGCTAAATATATGATAACATGCATGCTAGAATAACATTATTTATGTAGCATGAATTATATGTCATGTGTATACTGCTTAGTATTTAACATGCTTTATTAATTTCTCGTACATACTGCTTATTTTTCCTTATTGTGATATGATGTGCTATCACCTGGCTAAAGAAGATAAGATGTGAATTTAAAGTTAAAATACTACATAGGAGGTAGTATCCAGAATGATTACCTGACACTCTAGTTTAGACAGAGACATAGGTAAGATATGATACTAGCACCTCCTAGAGACATCACTAGATTACAATTTGTAAGGGTGTATTAGTAATACACCCTAGATGACAAATCGAACTCTTAGTGTTTGAATAGTGATGCTCACTCACTATTACCACTCTTGGGGCTAAAAACAGCTTAGATACTGGGAGTTGGTTGGGAAATGGGCTAGACTAACTCCAAGGTCAAGATAGACCAGAAAGCGGAGTAAGTCCATATTCGGATATAATTACCTGCACGCGTGATGTTTGAGCATCACCGTCATAGTCCCGGAGTGGCGAGCCGGGATGAACCCTTCCAAGGATTTAGCAGACATGTAGTCGAGTTAGCCACAGCCCATTGTGCGGATGCGAGCTCAACTTGGCCAACATCAACTGCTATTGAATTGAAGAGGTGAATTCCCTTAAAGCCTTGGATAGTGGATCCATAGACCACACGGCTACTATTCCAGACGTTCTGCAGACGATCTGATGAGCAGTCCGGATCCTAAGGTTATTAGTTAATTCGGCTAGCCGTGGCCGAGGACATGTTAATTGAGGTGACCCTGTCGACGGACAGTTGTGTAGCGCTCACGGTGGGTTGTGATCGTACTGGATTTCCAAGGGGAAATGTACGGGAGCAACCGGTTTTGCTGGGACGGGATGTAGGGATCGACTAGCAGGACAATAGAGAGAGATACACGGTCACCCGATCTTTCTGCCAACATCCGTGCAGCGGGCATCGGTAGAGACCTAGACATTTACGGCACGGATGTGCTTATGGGAATCTCTGATCAGGATATCCCTTGAGCATAAGCTGGCAACCCGAAGCACTTGACATAAAGATAATAATAATTCTAGTTGACATACACTAGAGATTCAGACATATGATCTAGCATATATTACATATACTAGCAACAGACATGTTGTTCAATATAGATGACAGTTAGGAACATATATAGACATACACTACCGGTTGGAACTTATCATTGTTGATAATATTATTCATCCTAAAAAGTAATAATTGATAATTAATAAACCCAAAAGCATCCTAGTACTTCCCCATAGTGTTTGATTTTTTATCTACGATTTCGAGCCGTAATTTCGCACTAGGCCGCAAGGCTGAGCACACCGCATTCAATGTGTGTGCAGGTGTGTTAGATGATCGATCGTGACAGTTGATGAAGATGAGTTTGTCGATGGATTTATTTTTTATTATTGACCGATGCTTATCATAGAATTATAGTAGGTTTATCGGGACTGTATTAGTAGTGTTGAGTTAGATGATTTTAAATGTATATTCCGTTGAACTGTTATGTTTATTAGTTGTGTGTATCATTAAATGTCTTGTATGGGTCCTTTGGGGCTCGTACGGCAGTTGCCACGTGCTCGACAGGCGGGTCGGGGCGTAACACAATATTCAGATTGTCTTATTCCAGCTACCTTGTCACTACAATTGGTTACAAATTTTCTCCTCTCAATTTTGAAACTCAAACTTTAGTAATCCAACTACTCTCCCTATATTTAGGATAGTTCGTTGTACTAGGCCAAGTCAATTGTTCAATTCTTCAATAATTATTTCTTTTGATTGGCTCAAATTACCGCACCTTCCTCTGAAAAGTAAGATCTAAAATTTCAATTGGTACTTCTCTATTATTTCAATAGTTATTTTTACCACTCCAGTCTTTCTAGCAGTTAATAATTGCTCTTATATCCTTGTTACTATTCTTGCTTACCGATTTCAAGTATATTTCCAAAATTTCTCCTCCAAGTATTCAACAATAGGGTTAGTACCCTTGAATTCAAAAAGAGATCGATTTTACAGCTTCGGTTGTTATTTTTCCCTTTCTTATCATCTTCACCTTTATGTTTCAATGCTTGTTCTTCCATACTTATTATTGAAATAAAATTTCAAAGGAGGCTTGAAATTGTTCTTTTCCTTCATTATTCTAGTGATATTATTGCTGAAATAAAAGTGAAAAATTATTATCATCCTCTAACAAATTTTGTTAGCCTTGAATTACTACTTTTTCACTAGTAATAGTCTGAGAGTTTGAAATTGATCTTCATTCTTTTATCCGATCATTCAAGGGCAATATTGAGATGGTCTTATTCCAGCTACCTTGGCACTACAATTGGTTACAAATTTTCTCCTCTCAATTTTGAAACTCCAACTTTTGTAATCCAACTACTCTCCCTATATCCAAGATAGTTCGTTGTACTAGGCTAAGTCAATTGTTCAATTCTATAATAATTTTTTCTTTTGCTTGGCTCAAGTTACCGCACCTTCCTCTGAAAAGTAAGATCTAAAATTTTAATTGGTACTTCTCTATTATTTCAATAGTTATTTTTACCACTCTAGTCTTTCCAGCAGTTAATAATTACTTTTATATCCTTGTTACTATTCTTGCTTACCGATTTCAAGTATATTTCCAAAATTTCTCCTCCAAGTATTCAACAATAGGGTTAGTACCCTTGAATTCAAAAAGAGATCAATTTTACAGCTTCGGTTGTTATTTTTTCCTTTCTTATCATCTTCACCTTTATGTTTCAATGCTTGTTCTTCTATACCTATTATTGAAATAAAATGTCAAAGGAGACTTGAAATTATTTTTTTCCTTCATTATTCTAGTGATATTATTGCTGAGATAAAAGTGTAAAATTGTTATCATCCTCTAACAAATTTTGTTAGCCTTGAATTACTACTTTTTCACTAGTAATAGTTTGAGACTTTGAAATTGATCTTTATTCTTTTATCCGATCATTCAAGGGCAATATTCAGATGGTCTTATTCCAGCTACCTTGGCACTATAGTTGGTTATAAATTTTCTCTTGTCAATTTTAAAACTCCAACTTTAGTAATCCAGCTACTCTCCCTATATTTAGGGTAGTTCGTTGTACTAAGCCAAGTCAATTGTTCAATTCTTAAATAATTTTTTCTCTTGCTTGGCTCACATTACCGCACATTCCTCTGAAAAGTAAGATCTAAAATTTTAATTGGTACTTCTCCATTATTTCAATAGTTATTTTTACCACTCCATTCTTTCCAGTAGTTAATAATTGCTTTTATATCCTTGTTACTATTCTTGTTTACTGATTTCAAGTATATTTCCAAAATTTCTCCTCCAAGTATTCAACAATTGGGTTAGTATCGTTGAATTCAAAAAGAGATCGATTTTACAGCTTCGGTTGTTATTTTTTCCTTTCTTATCATCTTCACCTTTATGTTTCAATGCTTGTTCTTCCATACCTATTATTGAAATAAAATTTCAAACTAGACTTGAAATTGTTCTTTTCCTACATTATTCTAGTGATATTATTGCTGAGATGAAAGTGTGAAATTATTATCATCCTCTAACAAATTTTGTTAGCCTTGAATTACTACTTTTTCACTAGTAACATTGCTAAGACTTTGAAATTGATCTTCATTCTTTTATCCGATCATTCAAGGGTAATATTCAGATGGTCTTATTCCAGCTACCTTGGCACTACAATTGGTTACAAATTTTCTCCTCTCAATTTTAAAACTCCAACTTTAGTAATCCAACTGCTCTCCCTATATCCAGGATAGTTCATTGTACTAGACCAAGTCAATTGTTCAATTCTTCAATAATTCTTTCTTTTGCTTGACTCAAATTACCGCACCTTCCTCTGAAATGTAAGATCTAAAATTTGGTGTCCTTGAGAATAGGCCTACTATTTTCCAATTGTTCTATAGCAATTGCTAGAGAGCCAATTGCAGGTTCTCAAATGATATATTTCAATTTTTTTTTATGATTGTCTCTTTTTTTTTCTAAGCCAACAAATTTATTTTTTTGGGTGCTTAAGTTAATTGTCTCAGCTTTGCACTTCCTAACTGTCTCTGCTATTCCTTTTAGTTACTTATTCCAACGCAATCATTGGAATTATTTAAAGACCTTTAGTTGACTAATTTGTGTTCTTTATTCCATTGTATGCAAATCCTAAGATCTTTGATCATAATTGATTCTACTGCTCGTGTTCTGATTGATACCGGATCACATAGGTTTTATAGGAACATGATATTTCTAAGGAGGCTGATCGACCCTTAGAGATGCTAGGTGAAAGACTTTGATGTGATCTTGGGTATTGATTGGTTAACCGAGTATTGAGCCATGGTGAATTGTCCGACAAAGACAGTGACATTTTCTACATTGGACCAGTCTACTCTATCTTTCTTTCTAAAGTGGTCCGCGTCAGACTAAAGTCAACTCAGGATAGACATAATGGTTATGCAGACAATCGGTGGAGGCTGTTAGAAATTGTGGTGGGGGACAGTGTTCCTGAAGGTGTCTCCTTGGAAATGACCTCTTTCGTTTCACCTGAAAAGAAAGTTTGCATTTGAGGTATATTGGACCGTTTGAGATTCTGGAGAGAGTTGGGCCGGTGGCTTAAAGATTACAATCTACCGGTAGACTTTGATAGAATCCATAATGTATCCCATGGGTTGATGTTAAGGGGTATGTGCCACACCCATTGCATGTTTTAACTGCTCCTTCAGTTGCTCTGTGAGATGATCAGAGTCCGAAACCCTCGATTGTTTGCTTGATATTTTGTTTGATTGAGTTTTGCTTGATGAATTATTTGATACTGTTTAAATTTGTGTGAAGTGATTGAAAATTTTCTTTAGGTTCTTTTTCTGTCTTAGGAGACACAAGAAGTCTAGAAAATTTAAGGGGTGCTAGATTGTGATTTTTGGAGGACTACAAATCTTAAGAGGGAGAAGAATTGGAAACTATGTTTTCTATTTAAAAATAATAATAATAATATTATTATTATTATAATATAAAAATAATAAAATAATACATAATTAAAAAAGGAAATAAGTTTAAAAACAAATAATAATAATAAATAATAATGATTTAAAATAAATTAGAAATGGAAAAATGGGATTTTTCTTATTTAATTTATTTTTTTAAAAAGATATATATATATAATTTAAAATAAATAATATATGAGCACGTGCAGCGAGTTGGGGGCGGGTCGACTTAGCCGAGTGGGGCTGAGTCGACCGAATCGGGCGAGTCGGCGCGGACGAGTCAGGTGACTCGTTGATAAGAAAGGATTTAAACCCCTCGAGTCAGGCGGGCTCCGAGGAGCTCCGGCTGTCGACGGTTGCAACCAGGAGATGCTGCGGCCGGAGATATGGTCGTCGCCTGCGAGGCCGGCAAGCCTTGGGAAGAGTTCCAGTGGGCGGAAGGCTACGGAGAGGTGGCCGAAGAGGAGGAGGTGGACGGAGGATCTGACTTCAGTCGATCTCGCCGGTGAATAACACGGAAACTGTCCTTCCCCTTCGCGGTGAGGAGTCAAGCATTGAGTCGACTCTAGAGGGAGTCGATATCCGCCAGTGGCCGCAGTGAGGAGGCCGAAAAGTGGCAGAGAACATGGAAGGGGCGGCGGAACAAGAGAGCGAGCGACTCTTCCCCTGTTCCCGTCGAATTCACCGGCAGGGAGCACAGCGAACGCACCTCTCTCCACAAAGAAGTTACTGGAAGCAATTCAATATCAAAGAAGTGGAATCGTAAGGCGGAAGCGGCGTGGGTGGTCGGAATCCGGTATTGGTCGGTGTTGGGCGGCGGACAGAGCACCCCTCTATCTGCAGTGGTTCCATTGGCGAAGAAGGAGCGGAGATCGGTCCTTCCAGCCCATAATAGTGGCTGGTGGGTCGAGGGAGTGGAGGAGAGGCCGCACGCTGCGTTCCGGCGAGTGGACGGTGGGCAACGGCGGCGAACGCGGTGGCGGTGCAGCGGGGCTTCGAGCGAAGGCAAGGAGGAGGATCGAGTTGGCGCACGTGCGCCGCACGTGCGACGGCTCGGTTCAGCCGGTCCGGTCCAGTTCATCCGGACCGGTTCAGTTACGGTTTAAGCGTCGGTTTAGCCGGTTTTCATGGTTTAACAACCGGATTAGTGCAGTTCAACGTTTCTATTGCTTTGTTGGTAAGTTTGGAGCTCGTAGAAATTTATGCTTTGTTGGTAAGTATGGAGCTCGTAGAAATTTATTTAGAATTTTTATCGAATTTTAGGTTCGGTTTCTAATTATTTTAGGTTGGGTTCAAGAGTTTGAGCATTTTATTGATATCAGAAAAATCTAAAATAATTTGTAATGCTAGATTATGCTTAGATATAATTTTCACGATTTAATTAGAATTTTTCCAAACTGTTAAATTAGAGTTTAGATTTAGTTATGGTGATTTAGGTTTATCTAGGTCTTAAATGAATTATTTGTATGATATTTACATGAAAGAATATTTTGGTAGGTGTTATTATGTTTGATTTATGCTAAACAGAATTAAAATTATTTAACTATAATTTTTACAGAATTTATAAATTTTATGCTATTGTTAAATTGGATAATTTGGTTAGTTGGATTTTTTGATCAATGAAATTGGGAAAATTATGATTTAAAATATTTATTGGTGGTAATTGAATTTTTACAGATTATTAAAAATTATTTTTAGATTAATTAAGGTGGTATAATTGATCCATATGATTAATTAAGGTGGTATAGTTGTTTTAAATTGTTAGAGTAATATATTTGTGCAAATAGGTATTTAATTTATGATCGTTTGGTATAGTTTAAATGTAAACAAATTTTATGGGTGTAGATAAGCTTGATTTGATGTATGTTTGTAGTGGTTGTGATTATTTAAGATTATTAAATTATTTAATTGACTTAAAGGTAATTAAATAAAATTTAGTGTGAGGTTGTGAGTAGTGGGGGTTGTTAGGGAGATTGTTGAGCTGTGTTATTCATGCATGTTTGTTTGCTTGTATTTAATTTATTTTAGGAGGTTGTGTTGCTGTGCTGTTGCTTGACAAATCACAGCCAAGTTGTGATTTGTGTTGAAGTAAAAAGGAATTGTTTTGCTTGATTGACTAATTTCTTGCTTACTTAAAGAATCACGGCCAAGCTGTGAATCTTGTTTAAAGATCTGCCTTGAGACTCATATCACGCCCCGACCCATCTGTCGAGCACGTGGCAACCGCCGTATGGCCCAAAGGACCCATACAAGACATTTATTAATTTACACAACTTACATACATTATAAACGCAGCGGATAATACAATTAAATTAATTAACTCAACTCTACTAACATAGTCCCGATATATCTACTACAATACTATGATCACAAAAATGATAGATAACTATGTTCGTCGATAGTCTCATCTCTGTTAGCTATCTTGATTGATCGTTTAATATACCTGCACACATATTGAACGCAGTGTACTCAGCCTTGCGGCTTTGTGCTTATGGCTCTAACCACAGTAGAATAACTCAAGTAGAGAAAAGGGAAGTTCTAACATGTCCATAACTCATTTAATAATATCAAACAAAGCACGTAAAATCAACAAATAAAACATGAAGCATCATGAGAAGAACATGTGGTATAAATGTGTAGCTCAGCTATAAATATGAAGTGTGTTTATATCTCAAGATTATTGTCACTAAAAATATCATCTAATTCAAATATTGTGATCTGGACAGCCAGCCTATGCTTAGGGGATCTCCTGATCAGGGAGTTCCCATAAGCCTATCAGTGTCCTCTTTGTCTATATCTCTACCTATGCCCATCACACTGATGTTGTCAGAGAGGTCGGGCGACCGTGAATCCCTCTCTAATAGTCCACTAGGTGAATCACTCCATCTCCGCGACCTATCACTCCATGCGTCTTCCCCAGACAATCCATGGAGCAACTCGTGTAGTACTACACACTGTCCCCAGACAGGGTCACCGCATCTAATTATACACATCAGCCACGGCTAGCCGATAATAAACCCCAGGATCCGGATTACTCATCAGAACGTCTGCAGAACGTCTGGAATAATAGCCGTGTGTTCCATTGATCCACTGTCTAAGACTATGCGGAAAGAGTCACTATACCAATTTTGTCATGCCCCAAACCACCTTTGGGCACGTGGCAACCGCCATATAAGCTGTAGTACAACACCACAACTTAGACAAGGCTAAAAAGTATTACAACGCGCTACAATTTTTATTAATTAACAAAATGATAGCAAACACATTACAAGTAAACCAACACTATTAAATCAAATCTCCATCTAGACCACTAAGTCGATATGGTTCACCATGCTAAGTTCTCCCTCTCTCTCTGCTAGTAGCCGACCTGTAACCTGCGCAACAAGGGAAAAATGTGCACATCTGAGTCGCGAGACTCAGTGAGGCTACAAAGAGAGCTCCCTAAAAATGGGCATAAGGCATTGTACTAACCAATAAGAGAATATATCCACAAGAATTTCAAATTTAATCAACATGTCCGAAATATAACAAACCTTAGGAAACATCAAGAACAAGAATATAATATAGCACACAACAGCATATAAGGAATATGATTACAACAATGCACATACATTGAAGACATCATATTACTTCAACTAATATTCCATCATCTAACAATTCTACACCTTAGGCAGCCACTTATGTTCAAGGTAAATCCCTCGTCAGAGATTTCCCTGAACCCATCAGTGCCAACTCTATGTCTCTGTCCTATATGCCCGTACACTGACGTTGGCAGAAGGAGCTGGTGATCACGGTACAACTTCTCGCTAACACAAGATATTTCCAAGCCAAGTAACCATACAGCGCTGTAATTCTGCAACATGACAGGATCACCATACCAAATCACATATCAAATACATCTACAACCTAGTAAGCTGAGATCCACCATATAAGATACCAATGAACCTGGACTGCTCAGGGATCCCACCACTGTTGAGCATGCCAGTGTCAATCAGGTTCCCTAGTCTCGGTAGCACATGGGACGGTACTATTCCTAGTACACCATCTACCTTGTATAGCACAATTAAGTTGAGCTCTACACCGAAGTGAGATCTCGGCTATACCAAGGTATTAGTGACTTAGGTCAACCGAACTTGCCTTTCCACCTTACTAGCACATGGCTCCTCACCACATGTTGGCACATACGACGCCCAAGAACTCACATCTTCTCCTTAGTTCTCAAAACTTTAAGATGTCTAGAGTTATTAATCATATATCAAATCAGATCACTCTAGGTGTTATCATAACATCAACCTAAAGTGTCTCAATATATTATCTCATGTTCTCATGTTCCATGTTCTCACTAGGTGTCTCTACAACTCTAGCAACATGAACATATCAATAACAACATCACATGAGCATAATATCAACATCATGCATATAATAGCATCATACATATACCCTCATGGTATATCTTTCAACTCACATCAGGAGTATGCATATAGCAACATTTCACATACCAACATGGTATCTCTTTCAGCTCATATCAAGAGCAAACATTTAAATAACATCAACATGAACTAGCATGATATCACTTTCAACTTTATAAAAAAAGCATGCATGTGATAACAACATACATGAACTATCATGTTATAACTTTCAAACTCATGTCAATAGCATGCATATAAGAGCATCATACACAACTAGCATGGTATAGCTTTTTAATAAATCACATACTAATTAAATATGCAACCAAGCAGATAAACAACTTATCAGCATGTACAATATTTAACAACGACCCTTAGGACTCAGCATCTGTAGTAGGCCAAATAAAATTTGTAACCATAAATCCTCACCTGAGTCTCTAGTAGATCTTTAAACAAGAATCACAGCTTGGTCGTGATCCTTAAGAGCAAGCAATTTCCTCCCTACTTCAATATAAATCACAGCTTGGCTGTGATTTATCAAGCAACAGCACAGCAACCAACAATTTCCTAAAATTAAGTTCAATGCAACAACCAAGCATGCATAAATAATACATCTCAAACAATCTTCTTATCTAACTCCACTTCTCACAACCTCACACCAGTTTCCTTTTAATCAATTAATCCTTTAACAATTTAAGTAAGTACCACTATATAATTTTCCACTAGAATATGTTTACATCTACATCATACGATAAAAACACAAATTAAATTCCTATTTGCACAATTAAATCATTTTACCTATTTGATCTACTATATTACTTCTGTAGAATTTTAATTACAATATATAAATCAATTAAGTCATAATTTCTCTAATTTCGTTAATTAGAAAATCTAATTAATCTAATTTACCATGATTAACGTAAGGACTACACTTTAATAATTCTAATTAATTCACCTAAATTATATTTAAACATAATAAAGCATCACAAAATATTTCAGATTTTTCAGACATCATTAACGCCCTTAAACCCTGAACCCAATCAACAAGCTGCGAAGCCAGCCAACCCGCAGCTGAAACGCAGCTAAACCAGCCGTTCATCGAATCGGACCAAGATACATGTAACGCACTTTGTATAGGTAGATTTTGTATTGCCGATATGAAGGAGGGCACCATCTCTTATATAGGACCAAGATGCAACTCATTTCCATGATTTTCCCGATGTGGGACTAAATATTTTCTAAATCGAAAATAATGTATGAGATTGATGGCCTATGCAAGTTTTGAACTCGCGACCTTTGTATTATCTTCATGACACTCTAACCAACTTTTCTAATAGACCATATAATAATTTCTCTCCTTTTTCTTCAAAAGAAAAATGGGGTTTACAATTTCTCTCCCCCTTAAGATTTTTGGTCCTCCAAAAATGATAACCTACTCACCATAAGTTTCCTAGACTTCTATGTTTTCTAAGATACAAGAACCTAAAGAAAATCATTCAACTAAGTCAAACAAATTTCAAACATTGTCAAATAATTCATCAAGCAAGAATTCAACCAAAATAAAATACTAAGCAAACAATTCCTGGTTATTGGCCTTAATTTGGCCTTGATCTCCATACGGTCTTATCCCGTAACATTTGCTTATGTCGATCAACTTTAACCAATGCCCGCATTTCACACCTCAGATCATCTCTCAAGATAATCGGGAGTACAGTTAGAATATGCGGTGGGTTTGGTACATATTTCTTAAGCATTGACATTTGAAACACGTTATGGATTCTGTCTAAGTTTACCAGTAAATGTAATTAAGCCACCGGCCCAACTTCTTTCAGAAATCCCAAACGGTCTAATACACCTCAGAGGCAACCCTCATCTTTCAGGTGAAACCGAAGAAATCCTTCCAAGGGGACACCTGTAATAGTACTCTGTCCCCGATCGAAATTTTCAATGACCTCTGTCGATTTTCTATATATGTCTTTTATCTATCTTGAGCTGCCTTTTGTTTCACTTAGACCACTTTTAAAATAAAAGATAGAGTACGCTGGTCTAGAGAAGAAGTCACCGTCTTAACCAAACAATCAAATCTTATCTACTAATCTCTTATGGCTCGATACCGGATTATTTAACTGATACCTAAGATTACATCAAAGTCCTTTCATATCTAAGGGTATCAAATCAGCTCTTTAGCTCACATCCTAGCACCTCTAAGGGTCGATCAACCCCCTTAGAAACACCATGTTCGCATAAGAGCTCTGTGATCTGACATCGATCAGAACACATGTAGGGTGATGAGGACATCACTAGTTCGCCCGTGCAAGACTCAATTAGCATACAAGGCCCAATGACACGAGCCCATACCCGACGCTTCTATACGGAAGTTACATGAGTAATTGAAGAAATATTTATTCATGAGCAAATCAAGGTAAATCTTCATCAAATATTTATCCAAGAGCAAATCAAGGAATATTTATTCAAGATAAATCTTCATCAAGAGATATTTATTTTTTAAAATTCGTGGCTTACAAGAGGAGGAGATTTATATATTTATTTTTCCTATTTTAGTGTAATAAAATATGGAAAAACTTCCATTATTTTTTCTATATATTAGGTGGAGCATGCCCTCTTGCAAGGGGACTTTGATTTTTGCTTTAACCACCACTTTTGTAATGCTTTTGCTACAAACTTGAAGTCCACTTTCTTAATCACTTTTTGAGTGATCCTTCCGCTGTTGCTCTTTCAATTCTCTTGAATTGTTCGTGCAATTCTTCGTGAACAGGTCAGTCGTGTTTGACACAGTTGATAACCAACTGAGGAGTGGTTTAGCGATTGCGAGGTTGCTGGTCGCGTTCCTAGATCGTGGTTAGCCTCCCCTTCGTCAAAGTCACAACTCCCCCCCCCCCCCCCCCCCCCCGCTTTAAGGATTTCTCCTACGACGGAAGATCAGGACCAACTTACTTGCACGCATCTTAAGTCGAGGCGTGTGCATATCATAGGGGAACCTATTAAGATCATAGACCTTAGGTTTAGCACTCAATGGAATAAGGAATATCAATTAGCTAACTAAAGGTCTCTAAATAATTCCAATAGTTGCATTTAAAACAAATAACTAAAAAGAATAGCTGAGATAAATTTTATTAGCTCAAACTGAAGTAATTTAATTAAGCATTTATGTAAGTTAATTGACTCAGAAGATAAAGAGACAATCATAAAGTAGCTAACTCTTAGGAAAAGCATCATTCTGAGAATTCATGCAATTAAATCTTCAACATTCAACATCTAGAAGGAAGCAGGCCCTTTTCAAGGGTAGCCAATTTGAGGCTTCACCCTTCCAATACAGACATGGTCATATGTGCCAAGCTTAAGAATGAATCACCAAAGAATTCATCAAAATCATGTTATCACAATCAAAAAGTAAACTGGGGATTCCGATCCGACACAATCGGCACCGACATATCACGTGATCCCACAACTCATGAAGGTTTTACTTCTAATCCCCTTTTTCCATCCTAGGGTTTGGCTTTGCATCAAGGGGTCAAAGAATCAAAGAACCAAAGAAGCAAGGAAGCAAAGAAGGTATGTCAAGCCGCAATCAACCCTCCAGCAATTTAAACCATCATACAATAAGTTGTAAGTCCAAACTGTTATATAACAACTACTAACTTTGAAACCTACTTCAAGGAATTTTGTAGAGGATGTAAACTTGGAGTTCCAATAGCTTCTCTACATTTAATTCCAATTTATCTTTGATAATTTAGTTGGCAATTCCCAAGAGATCAAAGAAAGGTCAATGGGTATAGGCCACAATTCAATCCCTCTAATTAATATAGATTGAGATTTGAAATTTAATATCTCCCTTAAGTCAAGTGGAGGAGACATTTAGTTAAAGAGAAAAGACCTGATTAGGATGAACTAGATGGTAGCTACTGTTACAAAATAAGTTGAACATCAAGAAATAAGATGATGATTCTTTTGAAGATATGGGAATTGATTGGACTTTCCTCGATGACCTCAAAATGTGATGCATCATGCTAACTTAAGGTATTTCTAATGTTTTCATATTGTATGATAGATCTGAACAAGAAGGTATAGCAGGGATACTCATATCAAAAAGGATTTAATATTTACAACAAGGAGGCATAGTACCAATAAACATGTCCCTACCTTATCCCTAGGATTTTGCCCCTTTTCTGGAGTGTATTTCTTGCCTATTTGCACTCTATAAAGTAATGGAAGGAACTCTAAATTGATAGGAGATATGTACAAGCTCAGGAGAAAAGAATAAATAAACTAAAATTGTCGAGGTTTAAAAGGTAGGTAAGGTAAAATTCAGCCTTGTTGTCCAGATAAACCCGTAGCACCTAATATGATGAGGAATGAAACTTAGATTCATAACTGGAAGATTTTAAATCAAGGTAAGGGAAAATAATGGATATATATCCTGTTACTAGCATGGACATAGTAAGATTCGTGTAGAAAGATGCATGGTTTTCAACTCAAGAGTATCAAATTTTCGGTACACTAATTTTTCAGGATTTAGTGGACTTTGGAAGGTCATAACTCCCTCCACAGAGATTGGATTAAACTGAACTTTTGAGGGTAGGTTTTGCCAACAGTGAAGAAGGTGTTTGCCAATTTTCAAAGGAATTTGACACTCAGATAACTCAAGGTGATCAAATCTCTAAGATAAGGTAAATCTGATAGTTATTAAATTCTAGATTTATGATATTTGACTGTAGTGATTGATTCATTTCACTATCTTTAGCTTTAGATCACTCTCTAGTTGTATATGAGAGTTGTGGTTGAGATTTTGAAGTAGGAATGATATTACTATGTGAGAAATACAGCAAGGGTTCTTAATAAAGGATAAAGCTGCAAAATAGATTCTCCTCTAGTACTACTTAGAAATTTCAGGATTAGGAATCAAGATTGGTTTATTTTGGATATACTAGTTTGGTACAGTAGATATACTTGTCAAGGATTTAGTAGAAGGTCTTCAAAAATTTAACCTTGAGGATATGCAAGTATATAAACAAGAGATCAATTCTCTTAATTAAACATGCTAAAATTGTTAAACTCTCAGCATTATGAGTTTATTGAATTTACTAGCAATTCCTACTAGATTGTTTAATAATTCGAGGTTCTAGATTGTATTTGGGACCTTTCTAGAAAGAACCAAGAGTATCATCAAAAGACTTTGAAAGATGTCAAAGATTAGGGAGAGAAATATACTAAGGAAGAATTGTTAACTATCAACTGAAGGAAATTGAGTTCTTTTAGTGCTAGGGGCGGTACCACGTCTTGAATGCACTTAAGAACACTCAACAAAAATGACGGTTAGTATTTTGAGAATGGTTAGCATCTGAAGAATGACCACTACTAAAGGTGTGTAGAAAAAGGATTGAAACAAATCAGTAATTGATAAGGATGGAACAAAGGTCGAATTCCAATATAATTTATGGGATTTTGATTTTCCTACTTTAAAGAAGAATAACTACTTTGTATAGTATAGTTCTTGTGAAATGAAAGTTTGTGATATCTACTCATATAAGACTGTCAGATAGAGCTAAAAGAATAAGATTGGAGTAGGGTAGTTGATGCACCCTAATGGTACCAACTTATGTATGTGGTACTAATAACCTTAGGGTTTATTTAACTTTTGGGTCAATACCCTAAGATCACCTAACTATTGAAAATAAGATGATATTGATCTTTGATTATGATTCAAGAGTAATGGACAGTAAAGACTAAGGGATGATAAAATCAATAAAAACTAGGAGAATGAAACTCTACAATTTGACTATGTCCTCTAACCAAGTTTTGGATATATGGTGGGAGGAAGGAAGGTCATTCTTATACCTTGGTTTGATATTTGGATATGATAAGAAAACAATTGGAGAGGACCTCTATACTTATCATCAATTAGAGGAAAGAATATTTCCAATTTTGTAGTAAGGATAAATTTTAAATATCCGAGGTTGCATAATGTATTAGATTTCCAATAAATCTTATATCAGGATTCATTGATACCAATAGGTAGTTGACCCTTATACTTGGCAATAAGGAAGGAAAAACAGCTATTGCAACCAAAGACAATTTAATGCTTTGTTTGGGCAGAAGTTTCAGCATGGTAACTTAGGAACCTGATTAAGAGGGAATTTATGATCCTAGCTAGAGGAGTTGATTGATCCATATTATATGAATAGATGAGATTATAAGCTCAATGGCTAAGTGAGATCAACTAGAATTTTGGGCAACTTAATTGCTAAATCAGATAATAAATATGGGAAAAAATTCAACAAAAGTTTAGTGGACTCTTCAACTTAAACATAAGATCCCAACAATAAGTTTTCCACCAGTCACACATGGAAGGTTCTAAATGTCTACGTTTTTCTAAGTCAAGTTTTCAACAGTCACAATACAATTCACGCATATCCCAAAAAGCACAAAACAACAAGCAAACAATTTATGTATTAACATCAAACAAAACAAGCATAGGACAACATCAAGGAAGGACATAAAACACAATGTAAACAAGTAAGGGTAGCATAGGCATAAAGGGATAAGTCCCCATATATCCCTAAAATCTCTCTTTGCCCGTCAAAGTTGTCTCATATATGTACTTTGGCCTATGGTGTATCCTAAGTCTCATCTTTACATTTAATGTCATCTTTTTAAACTTATGCTCTGATACCACCTTAATTGTCACGCCCCAAACCACCATTGGGCACGTGGCAACCGCCGTATAAGCTGTACTACAACACCACAACTTATACAAGGCTAAAAAGAATTACAATGCGCTACAATTTTTATTAATTAACAAAATGATAGCAAACACATTACAAGTAAACCAACACTATTAAATCAAATCTCCATCTAGACCACTAAGTCGATATGGTTCACCAAGCTAAGTTCTCCCTCTCTCCCTGCTAGTAGCCGACCTGTAACCTGCGCAACAAGGGAAAAATGTGCACATCTGAGTCGCGAGACTCAGTGAGGCTACAGAGAGAGCTCCCTAAAAATGGGCATAAGGTATTGTACCAACCAATAAGAGAATATATCCACAAGAATTACAAATTTAATCAACATGTCCGAAATATAACAAACCATAGGAAACATCATGAACATCAACATAATATAGCACACAACAGCATATAAGGAATATGATTACAACAATGCCCATACATTGAAGACATCATATTACTTCAACTAATATTCCATCATCTAACCATTCTACACCTAAGGCAGCCACTTATGTTCAAGGTAAATCCCTCGTCAGAGATTCCCCTGAACCCGTTAGTGCCAACTCTACGTCTCTGTCCTATATGCCTATACACTGACGTTGGCAGAAGGAGCTGGTGATCACGGTACCCCTTCTCGCTAACACAAGATATTTCCAAGCCAAGTAACCATACAGCGCTGTAATTCTGCACTATGGCAGGATCACCATACCAAATCACATATCAAATACATCTACAGCCTAGCAAGCTGAGATCCACCATATAGGATACCAATGAACCTGGACTGCTCAGGGATCCCACCACTGTTGAGCATACAAGTGTCAATCAGGTTCCCTAGTCTCGGTAGCACATGGGACGGTACTATTCCTAGTACACTATCTACCTTGTGTAACACAATTAAGTTGAGCTCTACACCGAAGTGAGATCTCGGCTACACCAAGGTATTAGTGACTTAGGTCAACCGAACTTGCCTTTCCACCTTACTAGCACATGGCTCCTCACCACATGTTGGCACATACGACGCCCAAGAACTCACATCTTCTCCTTAGTTCTCATAACTTTAAGATGTCTAGAGTTCTTAATCATATATCAAATCAGATCACTCTAGGTGTTATCATAACATCAACCTAAAGTGTCTCAATTTATTATCTCATGTTCTCATGTTCCATGTTCTCACTAGGTGTCTCTACAACTCTAGCAACATGAACATATCAATAACAATATCACATGAGCATAATATCAACATCATGCATTTAATAGCATCATACATATACCCTCATGGTATATCTTTCAACTCATATCAGGAGTATGCATATAGCAACATTTCACATACCAATATGGTATCTCTTTTAGCTCATATCAAGAGCAAACATTGAAATAACATCAACATGAACTAGCATGGTATCACTTTCAACTTTATAACAAAACATGCATGTGATAACAATATACATGAACTATCATGTTATAACTTTCAAACTCATGTCAATAGCATGCATATAAGAGCATCATACACAATTAGCATGGTATAGCTTTTCAATAAATCACATGCTAATTAAATATGCAACCAAGCAGATAAACAACTTATCAGCATGTACAATATTTAACAACGACCCTTGGGACTCAGCATCTGTAGTAGGCCAAATAAAATTTGTAACCATAAATCCTCACCTAAGTCTCTAGTAGATCTTTAAACAAGAATCACGGCTTGGCCGTGATCCTTAAGAGCAAGCAAGCAAGCAATTTCCTCCCTACTTCAATATAAATCACAGCTTGGCTGTGATTTATCAAGCAACAGCACAGCAACCAACAATTTCCTAAAATTAAGTTCAATGCAACAATCAAGCATGCATAAATAATACATCTCAAACAATCTTCTTATCTAACTCCACTTCTCACAACCTCACACCAGTTTCGTTTTAATCAATTAATCCTTTAACAATTTAAGTAAGTACCACTATATAATTTTCCACTAGAATATGTTTACATCTACATCATACGATAGAAACACAAATTAAATTCCTATTTGCACAATTAAATCATTCTACCTGTTTGATCTACTATATTATTGTATTGTCGATATGAAGGAGGGCACCATCTCTTATATAGGACCAAGATGCAACTCCTTTCCATGATTTTCCCGATGTGGGACTAAATATTTTTTAAATCGAAAATAATGTATGAGATTGATGGCCTATACAAGTTTTGAACTCGCGACCTTTGTATTATCTTCATGACACTCTAACCAACTTTTCTAATAAACCATATAATAATTTCTCTCCTTTTTCTTTAAAAGAAAAAATGGGGTTTACAAATTTACAAGCAGCGATGCCTGCCAGGAGGTGCGCATCTTGTTACCGGAATGCTACAACCTCGACGACATGTTTGCTAGATCATTGGTTTGGTTTCGTCCATATTAGCCATCTTAGGACTATCATGATGACGACTTAGCGACACCGTGCGGGTATAGTGAATACATCACAATGTTCTCTGGTAATAAGCCAATCCATATTTTGTCCCCACCCTTTATGTCCAAGATGGTTTCAACCTCTTTGGGTGGTATATGTTTAGGAGCATTAAAGCTCGTATCCGTAACTTAGGAGATCATATATGGTGCATCTTCAATGTTTTCATACATAAGTATGTTAATGTCACATGACTATAAGTGATGCTTGTTGATGTCTATGAATATGTCAAACTATAGTGTAACATATTTATTTTTCATCACATCAACATAGCAAATAATGAGCAAGAGAATAACCTAGCACATATTTGAATAATAGTAGACATAAGATAACAAGCATATCACATTAATAATATAAATAGGCTATTCCAACAAACAAAGCATGAATCATGAATAATTAAATTTTAATTTCTAAGAAGTAAAATATTTATCTCCTAAAGTTTCACCAACTTGAGAATAGTCTACTGTAGTGAATCAGCGCACCTGGATGTTGTAGTTCGTTCTTCGGAACCAATCTTATAATAGCTTGCACATCATTTAATTATTTCGAGGTAGACTACCTATTTCAAATATCATTACCTTTAGAAATTATTTCTAATATTATGTATCACCCCTTTACTTATAATAAGCTAAATTAATTACTCCCTACTTTTATTTGGTTACAATATCTAATTACTAGCAATGTGGAAATTAGTAATTATGTCTCAGTATCGACCTGCATTCGAGCCTCATGTTTAGCATTCTCTCAACTAATAGTGAAATCGACTCCCAATAAAATAAAGTGAAACAACATACAAGGGTTTAATGTCTAAAGCTCTAAAATCTATGTAATGTAGAACAAGCAAATTAATGTAAAACAAGCTCAAAGTAAAACAACATGAAAAACTACTTTTCACTAAGGTAATGTAATCATATCATAATTAAAATTCAAATGGAGTTGCAAGCGATCAAAAGATATTTTCTTAGTAAATAGAAAGCTATACATGTCACTATGATCAATCAAAGTCTTATATAGCATAACTAAGTTCATATGTGAACTCTTAAGTTATGTAATGAAAGGTCATATGCTTCCATATACAATACTTGACAAGCTTATTGAAACCAAAAGGAAAACATAGGTGAGTAAGGGCACAACTTATTCCCAAAGAAATACTATAATTTATTGACTGATAGTTGAAGTTAAATATCAAGATAAAAGCATCGGGTTTTTTTCTTCTTATTCTCAAGATCATGCCCCAATATAACAAAAACTCAATACATGAGTATGTATTCATGGATGTACAATTTGAAAATACACATAGACACTCCATTTTGTGTCAAATCTTTCTTTTAACAGTGCCAATAGATTTTTGAATCAAATTTAACATCAACTTTTGTAGTTCCACATTTTATCACATCCTTGAAGGCAATTGTAGTATTAACGCAAACTTCCTTAAGAATATTCTATTTGATAGATCCAAGAATAACCTTTGTTAATACAAGTCCTAGGAGGATATGAATGACAATGAACTGAGTTAAAATGATTGAATGTGCATTCTCACTTTGATGTTGAGTAGAGAAGAGGGGTTCAAGATACAACCACAATTGTTAAGATTGATTTTTTTTTCCATATTTCTGAAATCCCCAAAAGTAGTATAACTAAGATCTAAACTATGATATCTTGCAAGACTATAACCTGCAAGTGATATGAGGGAAGGGATAAATAAATAAAAGGTGAAATTTTAAATGATTAAAATTTAAATGATAAGTAAGAGAATAACAATAACGATAGATGGAATTGAAAAAAAATTTAAAACTAGGTCAAATTTTTATTATTTATGAATTAACACATAGTAGATGATTAGATTTCTACAATATCTGAAGCAAACAAGAAAGCTAATAGGTTGTCAAAGGAAATCCATGAGGATAAAAATCCACGTGCTAAGATCATAAAAGGACAAGAAATATCCAACCCTAATATTACAAAAGATAGTGAAGAGAAACTATGACAAACGGCTCTCATCATCAAGTGAAAGAGGATATAATTTTCAAGACCAATGGAAGTCAAGATTTTATTTCTCCTGCACAAATTTTGAAGAGCCAAACTAATGCATATGCAAAAATAATTGTGGAGTAGCAGAGTATGAAGGATTTTGAGAAAATGTTAAATGGTATATTATCCGACAATAACCATGCCAATGAATCCCAAGACTAATTAACTCAACTCTACTAACACAGTCCCCGATATACCTACTAACAATACTATGATCATAAAAATGATAGATAACTATGTTCGTCGATAGTCTCATCTCCATTAGCTATCTTGATTGGTCGTTTAATAGACCTGCACACATATTGAACGCAGTGTGCTCAGCCTTACGGCTTTGTGCTTATGGCTCTAACCGCAGTAGAATAACTCAAGTAGAGAAAAGGGAGGTTCTAACATGTCCATAACTTATTTAATAATATCAAACAAAGCACGTAAAATCAACAAATAAAATATGAAGCATCATGAGAAGAACATGTGGTATAAGTGTGTAGCTCAGCTATAAATATGAAGTGTGTTTATATCTCAAGATTATTGTCACTAAAAATATCATCTCATTCAAATATTGTGATCTGGGCAGCCAGCCTATGCTTAAGGGATCTCCTGATTAGGGAGTTCCCATAAGCCCATCAGTGTCCTCTCTGTCTATATCTCTACCTATGCCCGTCACACTGATGTTGGCAGAGAGGTCGGGTGACCGTGAATCCCTCTCTAAAGGTCCACTAGGCGAATCACTCCATCTCTGCGACCTAGCGACTTGTCACTCCATGCATCTTCCCCAGACAATCCATGGAGCAACTCGTGTAATATTACACACTATCCCCAGACAGGGTCACCACACCTAATTATACACATCGGCCATGACTAGCTGGTAATAAACCCCAGGATCCGGACTACTCATTAGAACGTCTGGAATAATAGCCGTGTGGTCCATGGATCCATTGTCCAAGGCTATGCGGAAGGAGTCACTGTACCAATTTACAAGCAGCGATGCCTGCCAGGAGGTGCACATCCCAACCGTCACCGGAATGCTACAACCTCGGCGACATGTTTGCTAGATCATTGGTTTGGTTTCATCCATGTTAGCCATCTTAGGACTATCACGGTGACGACTTAGCGACACCGTGCGGGTATAGTGAATACATCACAATGTTCTCTGGCAATAAGTCAATCCATATTTTATCCCCACCCTTTATGTCCAAGATGGTTTCAACCTCTTTGGGTGCTGTAGGTTTATGAGCATTAAAGCTCGTATCCGTAACTTAGGAGATCATATATGGTGCATCATCAATGTTTTCATACATAAGTATGTCAATGTCACAGGATTATAAGTGATGTTTGTTGATGTCTATGAATATGTCAAACTATAGTGTAACATATTTATTTTTCATCATATTAACATAGCAAATAATGAGTAAGAGAATAACCTAGCACATATTTGAATAATAGTAGACATAAGATAACAAGCATATCACATTAATAATATAAATAGGCTATTCCAACAAACAAAGCATGAATCATGAATAATTAAATTTTAATTTCTAAGCAGTAAAATATTTATCTCCTAAAGTTTCACCAACTTGAGAATAATCTACTGTAGTGAACCAGCACACCTGGATGTTGTAGTTCGTTCTTCGGAACCAACCTTATAATAGCTTGCACGTCGTTTAATTATTTCAAGATAGACTACCTATTTCAAATATCATTATCTTTAGAAATTATTTCTAATATTATGTATCACCCCTTTATTTATAATAAGCTAAATTACACTCCCTACTTTTATTTGGTTACAATATCTAATTACTAGCAATGTGAAAATTAGTAATTATGTCTCGGTGTCGACCTGCATTCGACTACCCATTCCATCATAATTATTATACTACATGCATGCTTACAATCAAGAAAAGGAATGCACCATATCACAGAATGCACAGCATTAACTCAACAATTCAAGCATAGCATGCAGCATCAAACAAAGCATGCAAATTGAGTACTCGACGGTTAAGTGAAAACCCAGAAGAGAGTCTGATGCAGGGGCACAATTGACGCCACAATCGTTGACACTGGCCATCGGCGGTCTGAAGGGAAAGAGAGGTCGCGGCATCGACGCCCGTCGTCGGTAGGCCGAAGGGAAGAACTGGAGCGGGGTTCGCCGTCGAGCTCGCGACGAGGGATCCGGAGCGAGTCGTCAGTGGATCGAAATGGAGAGGTCAAGCGGAGTGGGGGTTCGGCGTCTGCGCGGGTCGTCAACGGCTGGAGGAAGAGGAATGGTCGATCGGAGTGGGGGGGTTCACCGTCGATCTCGCGGTGAGAGATCCGGAGAGTCGGCGATGCAGCAACGCACCTCCACAACTAAATCCCCAATATGCCCCTACTGGATCCATTTAATTAGGGTTCACCGTCGATCTCGCGGTGAGAGATCCGGAGCGTCGGCGATGCAGCAACGCACCTCCACAACTAAATCCCCAATATGCCCCTACTGGATCCATTTAATTACTATGTACCCTACTTTGACATTTATACCCCCATTAGATAAAATTATTTACCTAGTATTGTTTTTCCATCTTTATCCCCACTCATATCCACTATTTACTATGCTATTTTTCATACTACCCCTTCTACTCCTGAAAAAAAAATTTCCATAAAATTTGGGGTTTACACTCAGGTGAGGACTTATGGTTTCAAATTTATTTTGGCCTACTACAGATGCTGAGTCCTAAGGGTCGTTACATATTGTACATGCTGATGAGTTGAATGTCTGCTTGTTGCATATTCTAATGGCATGTGTGATTTGATAGTTGTTGATAGATTTTACTATAAAAAGATACATGATGCTATTATATACATGCGATATATGATTGTTCTCATGTTATATTGGATATTGATATATTCATGTTATGCTATAGATGTAGAGACATTTAGCAGGAACATAGAACATGGAGACATGAGACAAAAACTAGAGATACTTTAGGTTCATGCTATGATTAAAACCTAGAGTGATCTAAATTGATATATAACTAAGAACTTTGGACATTTTAGGGTTATGATAACCTATGAGAGGATGTTGGGTTCTTAGAATGGGATGTGCCAACACATGGTGAGGAGCCATGTGCTAGCAATGGTAGAGGGGCAAGTTCGGTTGACTTAGTCACTATTACTTTGGTGTAGCCGGGATCTCACTTCGGTGCAGAGCTCAACTTGTTTGTGTTACATCAGGGTAGAGGGTGTGCTAGGAACAGTACTGTTCAATGCGCTACCTAGGCTAGGGAACCTGATGACTCTGGTATGCTCAACGATGTGGGTCCCTGAGCAGTCCAGGTTTCTTGGTAGCATACCCGGCAAATCTCAGCTTGCCAGGCTGGAGATGGATGTGATTGATTATTTGTATGGTGATCCTGCCATGGGGCAGAATTACAGCGCTGTATGGTATTTGTGTTTGTGTTAAAAGGGGTATCGTGATCACCAGCTCCTTCTGCCAATGTCAGTGTACAGGCGTATAGGACAGGGACATAGAGTTGACACTGATGGGTTTGGGATAATCTCTGACGAGAGATTTACCTTGAACATAGGCTGGCTACCTTAGGTGTAGTTTGGAAATGATTGATATGATGGTTAAAGAAATATGACATTTACGAATTTGAGTAGATTTGAGTTATTATTATGATTAAATCCTTATATTTTGTTCATATGCCATATCCATATAATGACTTTGCTGCTTTGATCTAATAGTATGATGATATACTATGGAGTATGTTATTTGATATGTAACTTAGTAGATAATTCTTCTTATTGGTTTTGTACAATACTTATGCCCATTTTTAGGGTGCTCTCTTTGTAGCCTCACTGAGTTTCGCGACTCAGATGTGTACATTTTTTCCCTGTTGCGTAGGTTACAGGTTAGACATTGATACGGGGAGTGAGGGAGAACCTAGTTATGACAAAATAAAATTTTATTTTAGAAATCTAGATAAAGATTTCATTTTTATAGTATTGCTGTAAAATGTACATTGTTATGTTTCCACTGTGTTAATAAAAAGAATTTATTGTATTTTGTGATACATCTAGCTTTGTATAAGTTGTGGTGGAGAAGTACAGCTTATACGGCGGTTACCACGTGCCCAAAAGTAGGTTTGGGGCGTGACATAGAGGGTGCTCGAGGGGCTGAGGAAGGTTTGGAGAAGACGTTCGCGTTATTCCAGCGTGTTTGCGGCAGTAGAGCGGCAGCGATCAACAGAGAAAGGAGGCGGCAGCACGGCTGGTTTCGAGAATAGGGGAGGTGCGTTCAATCGAGCGGACCGCTCAAGCAAAATGCATGCGGCAGTCCTGTTCGACCCGGTTCAACTGGTCCGGTTTGGTCTAGGGCCGGTTCAACTGTAGTTCAACGTGGGTTTAGCCTATTTTTGTGGTTTTACAACCGGTTCAAGTGGGTTCAACGTTGCTAGAGCTTTATTGGTGAGTTTTGATCCTTGAGAAATTTATTTAGAATTTTTATTAAGGTTTAGGTACAGTTTTCGAATTATTTGAGTGGTTCAAGGTTTTGAGCGCATTAATGATATCAAAAAAATCTAAAATAATTTGTGATGCTAGATTAAGCTTAATAATAATTTCTATGATTTAATTATAATTTTCCCAACGGTTAAGGTAGTGTTTTGATTTAATTAAGATGGTTAGCATTTATTTAGGATTTAAATGAATTATTTGTATGTTATTTATACGAAAGAATATTTTTGATAGGTGTCATTATGTTTGATTTATGTTAAACAGAATTAAAATAATTTAGTTAAGATTTATACAGAATTTATAAATTTATGTTATTAAAATTGGGTAATTAGGTTATTTAGATTTTCTATTTAATGAAATTGGATAATTTAGAATTTAACATATTTATTTAATGTATTGAATTTTTTACAGAATTGTTAAAATTATTTTTTTGAATTAATTAATGTGGTATATATTGATTAAGATTTTTGGGTATAATTAAATTGTTAAACTAAATGTTAGTTTATAGGCTTGTTTATGTTTGATTGTATTGGATTGTAATGGTTAATGTGATGGTTGATTGGTTGATTATAAAGAATTAAATAAAATAAAAAAAATGGTGTGAGGATGTGGGTAAAATGGCAGATAGGAAATTCTTATTTGTATTGTATGATTTATGGTTGTTCGATGTAATTATTTTATCTTAGGAAAATTAATTGCTGTGCTGTTGCTTGACAAATCACGACCAAGCTGTAATTTGTGTTGGAGTAGGAAAAATTTGTTGTGCTTGATTGATTGCTTACTTGCTTTTAAGAATCACAGCCAAACTGTGAATTCTTGCTTGAGATTGCTTTGGGATTCATGTAAGGGTTTATGGTTTCAGATTCCGCATTGTTCCATTGATGTCATTATCATTTCCATCAGGGGTTGCTCCTTATTTATACTTGGCTCTGATAAAATATATTATATAATCCCACTATTAACTAATCTCACTTCGTCTAAAAAGAACCATCAGTGATTGACTACAATTCACATTGGATGTTTAGTTTGGTGGTATGATTCTTCCTCTGGGTGCAAGAGATTTTTAGTTTGATTCTCATAATACCAATTTTGCAGCCGCTTCTCCTTCACATCTTTTTAATATTTTTCTCATCTCCATTGGGGGTTGGTATCTACTTTTTCCTCTAACAACTTTCTCTTTCATCATCGTATTAT
This sequence comes from Thalia dealbata, assembly GCA_030544415.1. NCBI lineage: Eukaryota > Viridiplantae > Streptophyta > Magnoliopsida > Zingiberales > Marantaceae > Thalia > Thalia dealbata. The sequence continues at coordinate 15,585,946 of CM060458.1, forward strand.
TTTTCATATGTGATTTGTGGTTCTTTTACCATCGATATTTTTGAATCACTTTTCATCATTAGTTTCAATCAATAAATGTAAAAAATTGTACTGAGAAAATAAATTGTGATGTATTTTTGTCTACTATTTAATCTTTATTGGAGAATCATGGTTTTTGTTATTTGAAGTTGGAAGATAATCGAACTATTTAATAAGTGATCACACTGTTATTAGTCAAAGACATTGGATGATGTTTGCATATACAAAGGGTGTTTGGTTTTGTTGTATGATTCTTGCTTAGGGTAGGAGAGGTCATGAGTTCAATTCTCACAACACCACTTCCTTTATAACAAGTAGTGATCGCACAATTTCTATGAAAAATCCTTGGTAGTTTGATTTAGGGATTCTTTTACGATTGATTTTTGTAGTTCTTTTTTACAATCAATAAATGCATGAAACTTGTCACGCCCCAAACTACCTTTGGGCACGTGGCAATTGCCATATAAGTCACACTTCAACACCACAACTTATACAAGACTAAAAAGTATCACAAAGCACTATCATGTTATTAATTAACAAAACAGAAGCAATAATACTTTACATTCAAGCCAACACTACTCATTCACATCTCTATCTAAATTACAAAAATAAATATTGTTCACCAACTAGGTTCTCCCTCACTCTCAGTGAGGCTACAGAAAGAGCACCCTAAAAATGGGCATAAGGTATTGTACAAACCAACAAGAAAATATATCCACTAAAAATCACATACTTAAATCAACATGCCACTAATACATGACAAGACAATAAAGATGGAATAATATGATTACAATCACAACAAGATATATTACAGGCTATCAGAAACATGATCATAACAGGATATATATTAGGAAACAAGAAATATGATCATAACATTACCACTAAATCAAAGATGTAATATTACTCAATTTATTATAACGTTATCTATCCATTCTACACCTAAGACAACCACTTATGTTCAAAATAAATCCCTCGTCAGAGATTCTCTTGAACCCATCAGTGTCAACTCTGTGTCTCTGTTCTATATGCCTGTACACTGACATTGGCAGAAGAAGCTGGTGATCACAGTACCCCTTCTTTCCAATACAAGATCTTTCGAAACCAAGTAACCATACAGCGCTGTAATTCTGCACCATGACAGGATCACCATACAAAATAACACATCACATCCGTCTCCAGCCTGGCAAGCTGAGTCCACTGTATACGATACCAATGAACCCGGACTGCTCAGGGACCCACATCTGTTGAGCATGCCAGTGTTAATCAGGTTCCCTAGCCTCGGTAGCGCATGGGACGGTACTGTTCCTAGTACACCCTCTACCCCTACCCTGTGTAACATAATTAAATTGAGTTCTGCACCGCAGTGAGATCCCGGCTACACCAAGGTATTAGTGATTTAAGTCAACCGAACTTGCATCTCTACCTTACTAGCACATGGCTCCTCACCACATGTTGGTACATACCAGTCTAAGAACCCACAGATCACCTTCTAGGTTATCATAATCCTATGATGTTGAAAGTTCTTAGTCATATTTCAATTTAGATCACTCCAGGTGTTATCACCTCATAAATCTAAAATGTCTCAAATTTTTATCTCATGTCAACATGTTCCATATTCTTGCTAAGTATCTCTACATCTCTAGCAACATAAATATATTAAATAATCAACCTAACATGAGCATAAATATCAATAACATGCATATAACAGCATCATACATATACCAGCATGGTATAACTTACAACTCACATCAGGAACAAGCAATAATAGCATCATACATGAACTAGCATAATATCATTTTCAAACTCATATCAAGAGCATGCATATTATAACATCATACAGGAACTGACATGATATAACCTCTAATAATACACATGCTAGTTAAATATGTAATCAAGTAGATACATAACTTATCAGCATGTACAATAATTAACAATGACCCTTAGGACTCAGCATCTGTAGTAAGCCAAATAAATTTGAAACCATAAACCCTCACCTGAGTCTCAAGTAGATCTTTAAACAAGAATCACAGCTTGACCGTGATTCTTTAAACAACAAGCGAGAAAACAACCAAGCAAAGTAATTCCTTTCTACTTCAACACAAATCACAGCTTGGCCATGATTTGTCAAGCAATAGCACAACAACACAACCTCCTAAAATAAATTAAAGACAACCAAGCAAGCATACATAAATAACACATCTCAAACAATCATCTTAACAACCCCTCTACTCACAACCTCACACTAATTTTTATTTAATTTCCTTTTTAATCAACCAAATAGACTAATCAATTCAAATAAACACAACTACCATAATTATACATCAACCAACCCTAGCCATACCTAAGTTTACATTCAAATTATATCATAAGGCCACAAATTAAATATCTATTTTTTACAAATAAATTATTTGATCAACTATACCACCTTAATTAATCTAAAAATTATTTTAAAAAATTCTGTAAAGATCTAATAACAAAAATAAATATATTAAATCATAATCTATCCAATTTCATTAATTAGAAAATCTATTAACTTAATTACCCAATTTAATCATAACATAAAATTTATAAATTCTGTAAAAAAAATCTAAATTAAATTATTTTAATTTTGTTTAACATAAATCAACCCTAATGACACCTACAAAATATTCTTTGATGCAACTAGCATCCAAATAATTTATTTAAACCCTAAATAACCCAAATCACATTAAGAAATTCAAAACTCTACCTTAACAGTTTTATAAAAATTCTAATTAAATCATAAAAATTATATCTAAGCATAATCTAGCATCATAATTTATTTCAGAATTTTTGATATCGTTAATGCACTCAAAACTCCGAACCAACCTAAAATAATTTGAAAACTAAACCTAAAACTTGTTAAAAATTTTAAATAAATTTCTAAAAATTAAATATTCTATGTTCAAAGGACTCATATTCTATATCCAAAGGAGCAAGAACATAAATAAACTGAACCTAATCTTAAGATGTCCAAAGGACTTAAGACCACTCCAGGTGTTAACATAATATGAACATAAAGTGTCTCTAAATCAAGTCTCAAGTCATCATATTCTATGTTCTTGCTAAGTGTCTCTACATCTCTAGCATAACATGAACATTCCAACAATAACATAACATTAGCATAACCATAGACAACATGCATATCATAGAGTTACATATCCTAACATAGCATATTATCCTATCCTACATCAAAATTATATATTAATTAAATATTTAACAAAGAAGACATACAACTTATCAGACTATACAATAAATAACAATCGACTCTTAGGACTCAGCACTATAGTAAGTCATAAATTAAAACCATAAACCCTCCTTCTCAAAGTAAATTTTTAGCAAAAATCACACCTTAACCGTGATTCTTAAAAACAAACAAGCAATCTAGCAAAGCAACTCCTTCCTTCTTTATCATAAATCATAGCTTGGCCGTGATTTGTCAAGCAATAGCACAATAACTCAAACCTCCTAAAATAAAAATAAATATAGCAAAAAAAAACATAAATAATACAAGCCAACAAAATTTTCTATCTGCCCTTCCTACTCACATCCTCATATAATTTTATTTAATTTCTTTTTAATCAACTAATTAATTAACAAATTTAAATAACCACAAAATAGCCACAATTAAACATCAAATCAACCATACTCATCACAACCCTAGTCACACCTATAAAATATATTGCATTTAAACCCGATAATTTATCCTAAATTTAAATAAATCCAACAATCTAAATGTAAATACCTAAATACAATTTCTTTGCTAATACATCAATGAGACTATAAATTAAATATATATTTCAACAAATAAATTATGCTAATTCTAATAAACCTATACCAACTTAATTAACCTAAAAATAATACTTGTGTTTAAACCAGAGACCTTCAGTGTGTGAGACTAACGTGATAACAAACTATACCATAACACTAAATAATTTGAAAGAATTAGGGAAGTATTGCTCCACACATGTAAGGGTTGACAAAGAGTTATTTTGATAAAATTTTCTTTGGTGCTTAGATACCTGAAATGTTTAGCTTATGATCACCAATAATCACTTTTCTTCAAATTTACAACATCTAATATTGAATTAGGAGCGTACATTTGTACAAGTAAAATAACATTTCTAAAAGAAAAAAAAACAACTGCACCAAAAATCCAATGAACCTTTTAACAACAATAATCTACTATCAAGTAATGAACAACTACATCTTTCAAATGAAACGAAAGAATACTACATCTTCAACGAGTCACTTAAATGTTCTAACCAACTAATCCATAACACTAAATTATTCATTGTAAGTGTCACGCCCCGACCCTACTGTCGGGCACGTGGCAACCGTCGTATGAGCCCAACGGACCCATACAAGGCATCAAAGTGATACATACAATTCATACACATCATTTACACAGCGGAATATACATTTAAAACATCTAACTCAACACTGCTAACACAGTCCCGATAAACCTACTACAATTCTATGATAAGTATCGATCAATAAAAATAAATTCATCGACAAACTCATCTTCATCAACCGTCACGATCGATCATCTAACACACCTGCACACACATTGAACACGGTGTGCTCAGCCTTGCGGCCTAGTGCGAAATTACTGCTCGAAATCGTAGATAGGAAATCAAACACTAGGGGGAAGTACTAGGATGCCTTTGGGTTTATTAATTATCAATTATTAACTTTTTTGTGTAAATAACATCATTAACAAAGTTGAGTTCTAACTGTTTGTGTGTATCTGTATATGTTCTTAATTGTCATCTATGTTGAACAACATGTTTGTCACTAGTAAAAGTCATCTATGTTGAACAACTTGTCTGTCGCTAGTATATGTCATCTATATTGCATAACATATATGTATCTCTAGTATATGTCAACTAGAAGTATTTATGTCTTTATGTCAAGTGCCTCGGGCCGCTAGCCTATGCTCAGAGGGTATCCTGATCAGGGATTCCCATAAGCCCATCCGTGTCGTGAATGTCCAGGTCTCTATCGATGCCCGTTGCACGGATGTTGGCAGAGAGATTGGGTGACCGTGTATCTCTCTCAACTGTCCCGCTGGTCCATCCCTACACCCCGTCCCAGCAAAATCGGTTGCTCCCGTACCTTTCCCATGGAAACCCAGTACGGTCACAACCCACCGTGTAGCACTACACAACTGTCCGTTGATAGGGTTACCTCAATTAATATGTCCTCGGCCACGGCTAGCCGAATTAAGTAACAACCCTAGGATCCGGAGTACTCATCAGTTCGTCTGCAGAACGTCTGGAATAATAGCCGTGCTGTCTACGGATTCATTGTCCAAGGCTTTAAGGGATTTCATCTCTCCAATTCAATAGCAATTGATGTTGGCCGAGTTGAGCTCGCATCCGCACAATGGGCTGTGGCTATCTCGACTACATGCCTGCTAAATCCTTAGAAGGTTCATCCCCGCTGGCCACTCCGGGACTATCACGATGACGGTTAAACGTCATGCGTGCGGGTAATTTTATCTAGATATGGACTTACTCCGCTTTCTGGTCTATCTTGACCTTGGAGTTAATATAGCCCATTTCCCAACCAACTCCCAGTATCTGAGCTGTTAGTAGCCCCAGGAGTGGTAATAGTGAGTGAACATCACTATTCGAACACTAAGGGATTGATTTATCATCTAGGGTGTGTTACTAATACACCCTCACAATATGTAATCTAGTGATATCCCTAGGAGATGCTAGTATCAAATGTTACCTATGTATCTGTCTAAACAAGAGTGTCAGGTAACCATTTGTGATATTATCTCCTATGTAGTGTTTTAACTTTATAATCAATATATCATCTTCTTTAGCAAGGTAGTAGCATATCAAATAATAATAGGAAAAAAATAAAGCAATATATAAAAGAATTTGATAAAGCATGTTAAATAGTATACACATGACATATAATTCATGCTATATAAATAATATCATTCTAGCATGTAGGTTATCACATATTTAGCAAACATAGCATTTTATTAGTTTCAAGGCATCTAAGACTTTTCTAATAAACCTCAGCAGGTAAATTCCCTAGTTTGAATAAATCCTACTTCGATGAACCAACGCACCTGATGGGGATCTGAGCTTCAGAACCAACCATGTAAAATTTCACACTTTCTTAAATCGTTCGAGAAGATCTTCCTAATATAAATAAAATTATATTTAGATATTTATTTTGTATGCGATTTATAAGTAACATTGTTCATAATATGATAAGTTATCTCCCTAGGTTGTTTCTCTACTAAGCACGATACCACCTAACCTATAATTCAAATCAAAATAAGGTCCAAGTCAATAACTCCCTAATTTCATCTAACACCGTCATATACTAGCTAGCTAATTGGAATTGAATAATACTTCCCTGATGCCAACCTCGATTCGATTCTCCCTACATCACCATTGTTACACTATATTGAGTAAAGACACAGAAAAGATAATGGAAAGAAGAAGAAAGAACGAGTTCACTATGAAGATGAGAGGAAAGTGGGGGAGATAGTATAAATTTAACCAATCTAAATAACAACATCCATCCATCTAGATTCACTTCATTCATACAACTTCGCAGCATGCATTCCAAATATTATCAATCCCTAATCAATTAATATAGGGTTCGGACATGGGCGGACATGGGCGGGTAGCATGGGTCCTTACCGCAGAACTGAAGACTGCAGGGGAGTGGAAGATGAGAGATAGCAGAAAGGGAGAAAGCTCCCCCTAAATCCGGCTGCTAACAGAGGAACGATGGAGGTGGAGACTCGATTTGGATGAAGGGAGCTCGAAGGCCAAATCGCAACCCCTCCCTTTGCACGAGCTGGATCCGGGACACCAGGAGAGGTCGAGTCACGATGATGATCTGATGGTCGCCTAGCAGGGATGAAGGAGTATTAGGCGAGGTCAGGTCGTGGTGATGCGAAGCACGCAACAAGCGCTGAAGTCAGGCGAGTCGTTGCTGGGGACCAAGCGGACGAGGGCGAAGGAGTCGGCGTTGGTGGAACGAAAGATTAGGGCTTCGAGGTACTTTTGTTCGCAGCGGTCGGTTCAGCCGGGCCGGTTCAGTTAGACCGTTCCGGTTCAATCATGTGAGGAGCATGTGACCAGTAACTTATGCAGTTCGCCCCCTCAACTCTATTGAATCTCAACTAGGTCCATTTATTTTTAACTAAATTCTAACTAGGTCCCTATAAATTTTAATAAATTACAACTACATCCTTTTTAATGAAAAATTTAACCTAATGTCACCATTTTAGCCCTAACTAATCTAAAAGTTTTCTAACCCTCTTCTACGCAAATCTAAACACAAGTAAAATTTTAATATCAAATTTTTTGCTAATTAAACCACATAAAAGTGAGGGTTTACAGTAAGCATAGAACTTAAACAACACAGGCAAATTCGTTAAAAAAATTAGTCTCAAGAAAAATTTCTTGAACCCAGAATCCTTAATCATCGTGTATTTGCATTGTAATGGTGTTGTGACATGATAACTAACTACACCTAAATACCAAATAATTCAAAGTAATTAGGGAAGTACTGCTTCTCACATGTAACGATTGACAAAATGTTATTTTGATAAAAAGTTCTTGTTGCTTAGATACTTGAAGAGTTCAACTTATATTCACCAACAATCACTTTTGTTCAAATTTATTAAACATATAAGGCCATAAGCTGATTGAACTATTATAATTTGAAATATCTAATATCGAACTTTAAGTGATAGAAATGACCTCAAGTCACTGTTTCGAGCGTACATTCGTACACGTAAAATAATATTTATAAAAGAAAAATACAACTACACCAAAAAACCAATGAAAGATTGTCCTTTCAACCACAAAAATATACCATCAATATTTCAAATGAAATATAAGAATAACTAGATCTTCAACGAGTCACATAAATGTTCTAGCCAACTAATCCATAAATTACTCATTTGAACTATAAAAGTTAAACACCACACGTATTTGTTAAAAAAATTAGTTTGAAGAAAAATTACTTCAACATCGAAATCGATCAATATTGAACTCATGATATATAATATTAACTGCACCATGCAACCAAAGTTAGAGTGCCACGTAGAAAGACATTAGCTACACCATAGCAACCCTTCAGTGTGTTAGACTGATGTGATTACCAACTACACCACAACACCAAATAATTTGAAAGAATTAGGAAAATACTACTCCTCACATATAGCGCTTGACAAAAAGTTACTTTGATAAAAAGTTCTTATTGCTTAGATACATATGGAGATTAGCTTATGATCAACAACAATCATTTTTGTTCAAATTTATTAAACATATATGATGATGCGATGATTGAACTAATATAAATTGCAGCGTTTAATATCGAACTTTAAGTGATAGAAAACTACATTAAGTCACTATTTGGAGCATACATTCATACGTGTAAAATAACATCTGTAAAGAAAAATATAACTACACCAAAAACCAATGAAAGATTGCCCATTTAACCATAATAATCTACTTTCAATTAAAAAACAACTACATCTTTCAAATGAAACAAAAGAATAACTACATCTTCAATGAGTAATATACATGTTCTAACTAACTAATCCAAAACACTAAATTATTCATTTTAAGCATAGAAGTTAAACACCACACGTATAATTGTTGAAAAATCCTTCAGCAGCAAACTCATGATCCATAACATTCACTTCTGCATATCATTCCAAAATTTTGATGATGATCAGCTGATTGAGTCGATACACTTTTATTGCTCAATCTAGAATTTGGTGTGATAATAAATTACCTCAAAACACTCGACCGATGTTATATTTTTTAGTATAAAATAACTTTTTAAAACTTAGGAACAACTAAACCATGAAATCAAAGTTAGATTGCCTCATATGGTGGCAAAAAAATACAACAATTTGTAGCTGAACATCAAAGACTGCCTGGCACATCAAGTAATCATAATATGATTTGTGTAATTGTGAATAGATTTATGAAATATGCTTATTTTCTCGCAATTTATGATATTTATTCCTTGGATAAATTAGCTAGAATTTATATTCAATTGATTGTGAAACTTTATAGAGTTCCCATTACTATTGTTTTTTATAAACATTCCCAATTTACTTCTTATTTTTGGCTAAAAATGCATGATACTTTGGGTACGACCTTATAGTTTATTATGACCTTTTATCCTCAAACAGATGGTCAATCAGAAAGAATAATTTAAACCTTAGAAGATATGTTGAGAGTATGTATCATTGAATTCCAAAGAAGTTGGGATCAATTTTTATCGTTGATAGAATTTGCCTACAATAATAGTTATCAAGCTAGTTTTGGAATGCACCATACGAGGCTTTATATGGAAGAAAATATAGAATACTATTATGTTGGGAAGAGGTTGGAGAAAGACTAATAAAAGGGAATGAATTAATTAACACTACAACAGCGAAGATTAGAATTATTAAAGAAAGATTAAAAATAACCCAAGATAGACAAATAAGTTACGCGGATAATTGAAGAAGAGAATTAGAGTTTCAACTTGGGGATGTGATCTATTTAAAGTAGCTCCATGGAAAAGAATTATAAGGTTTCAAAAATATAGGAAAAATTAAGTCTTGGAGATATTGGATCTTTTAAAATTACTAATAGAATTGATCCTATGACTTACATATTGGAGTTACCTCAGGAAATAGCTAGAATACATGACTTATTTCATATGTCAATGTTGAGAAAACATATAGTGGATCCTAATCAGATATTATAGACACCCCAATAAAGCTTAAAGAGAATCTAAGTTTTAAAGTATAGCCTGTGCAAATCTTGGAATGAAAGAAAAAAACCTTAAGGAATAAAGATGTATGGATGATTAAGGTTTTATGAAGTGCACAAGTAGAAGAAGTCACTTGGGAATCTGAAGAGTACGCAAAGAAAAAATATCCATAATTGTTCCAAGAAATGAGTTCATCTAAATTTTGAGAATAAATTTCTTTTGAGGGTAAGATGCGAGACATATAATTTTTGTAAACCCCCACTTCTATATTGGTTAATTAGGAAAAAACAATTTAAATTTAGATTTCTTTCTTTAAGCTTAGATATGAGTAGATGAGGATTAGAGAATTTTTGGGTTAATGTAGATGCTGATGGTTGTTGTTGATAATGCTTGCGGTGGGGATTAATTTGTGGAGAGAATCGAATGAGGGTTGACACCAAGGACGGATTGTGAAATATTAGTTTGTTAGTAATGATGTAATGATGTTAGATCAAATTAGGTAATAATTAGCTTGGATTCTATATTGATTTTGACTTGAAAATATAATTGAGTTGGATTTAAGAATTTGACTATTCTAATAAATTAGAGGTGATGAAAGAGGATTAAAAATTTAAAGTATTGGGCTTGAACGTCAAGTTGGACCTAGTAGTTTAAAGTATGTTGATTAATTTTGAGGAAGCTACATTAATCACATAAGTTGAGTCATTAGTGAGTAAATAATTTTTATCGTATAAAATTAAGAATATTTTATATTTTAAATAAAGTCTTTATTGTTTTATGGATATTATTCTGAATTGAGAGCCGTATATTATTGATACATCTAGGTTGGTTCTGAAGCTCAAATCTCATACAGGTGCGCTGGTTCATCGTAGTAGGATCTAATTCAACCCAGGAAAAATCTAAAAAAGATTTTATAGGAAAGTCTTGGATGCCTTGAAAATAATAAAATGCTATGTTTTCTAAATATGTGATAACATACATGCTAGAATAACATTATTTATGTAGCATGAATTATATGTAATGAATATATTGTCTAATATTTGACATGCTTTATTAAGTTCTTTTACATACTGCTTTATATTTCCTTGTTGTTATATGATATGCTAATACATTGCTAAAGAAGATAAAATATGGAGGAGGTAGTATCAAGAATAATTACTTGACACTCTAGTTTAGATAGAGACATAGGTAACATATGATGCTAGCACCTCATAGGGACATCACTAGATCACAAATTGTGAGGGTGTATTAGTAACACACCAAGACGATAAATCGAACCCTTAGTGTTCGAATAGTGATGTTCAATCACTATTACCACTCTTGGGGCTACAAATAGCTCAGATACTGGGAGTTGGTTGGGAAATGGACTATATTAACTCCAAGGTCAAGATAGACCAGAAAACAGAGTAAGTCCATACCCGGATATAATTACCCGCACATGTAATGTTTGAGCGTCACCGTGATAGTCCTAGAGTGGCCAGCGGGGATGAACCCTTCCAAGGATTTAGCAGGCATGTAGTCGAGTTAGCCACAGCCTATTGTGCAGATGCGAGCTCAACTCGGCCAGCATCAACTGTTATTGAATTGAAGAGGTGAATTTTCTTAAAGCCTTGGACAGTAGATCCGTAGACCACACGGCTACTATTCCAGACGTTCTGCAGACGATCTAATGAGCAGTCTAGATTCTAGGGTTGTTACTTAATTCGGCTAGCCGTGGCCGAGGACATATTAATTGAGGTGACCCTGTCGACAGACAGTAGTGTAGCACTACACGGTGGGTTAGGGTGTAGGGATCGACCAGCGAGACAGTAGAGAGAGATACACGGTCACCCGATCTCTCTGCCAACATCCGTGCAGCGGGCATAGGTAGAGACCTGGACATTCACGACACGGATGGGCTTATGGAAATCCCTAATCAGGATACCTCCTGAGTATAGGCTGGCGGCCCGAAGCACTTGACATAAACATAGAAATACTCATAGTTGATATATACTAGAGATACATACATTTATGCAACATATATGACTTATACTAGTGACAGACATGTTGTTCAACATAGATGACAATTAGGAATATATACAGACATACACAAATAGTTAGAACTTGACATTGTGAATGATATTATCTATACCAAAAAGTTAATATCTGAAAATTAATAAACCCAAAAGGCATCCTATAACTTCCCCCTAGTGTTTGATTTCCTATCTACGATTTTGAGCTGTAATTTCGCACTAGGCCGCAAAGCTGCGCACACCGCGTTCAATGTGTGTGTAGGTGTGTTAGATGGTCGATCGTGACGGTTGATGAAGATGAGCTTGTCGATGGATTTATATTTATTGATCGATGCTTATCATAGAATTGTAGTAGGTTTATCGGGACTGTGCTAGCAGTGTTGAGTTAGATGTTTTAAATGTATATTCCGCTGAAATGTTATGTATATTAGTTATGTGTATTATTAAATGCCTTATATGGGTCCTTTGGGGCTCATACGGCGGTTGCCACGTGTCCGACAGGCGGGTCGGGGCGTGACAATTAAAGTGGTATCAAAGCCTAAGTTTAAAGACCTAAGGACTTAAGTATTATACTTACAGCTTGGGCTCAGAATCTTAAGTGTTTAGGAATACAGTCCCAATATAATTAGGATTGTAAGATAGATCGTAAATGATACAATCGTATAACCATAATAAGACTATGACATTGTGCCTTAGTGGAGGATATCAAAAAAAAGGGGCACATTTACTTTATAGTCGAGTAAATATAGATACTAGCTTATCGAGATGTATTTTGTGTGTAGATGGCTGACGTACCACTGAAAAGGAAACCGAGAAGACCTCGTAAGAAAGTGGAGCCTCAAGAGGAGGCAGTCCCTTTGCCTCTTCCAGCTGCGGATCTGCTAGACCCTTCTATACCTCCACCTCCACCTGCGACCAGTGTTGCTAGAAGCTCTGAGAAAGCATCGCGAGAGCCGACCCAGGAGCAGTCCGTATCAGTGACACGACGAAGCTCGAGTGCTGCTCGTACTGCAGTGCAGCAGACGATCCCAGATGCACCATTGGGTTCGACACCGTTGGCACAGAGTCACATGAACCTCATAGCAGCTGCGATCACTAGTGCCTTTCTTCTAGTGTTACAGAACTCGACGAGGGGACCACAAGTCATACCTCCCCCACCCACTGCTGCACATGCTACATCTACTATGTCACCAGAGATCCCAGCAAATACCGCTCCGACTGCCATCCCTACCCAGAGGAGAGTTCTTCGGAGTCAGTACCATTGGTGGTCCGAGCACCCGTGTTTACTCCTTTAGCGACTTTTCAGAGGCCACCGACTAGAGCAGCTTGTCAGAGACAACATGCCAGTAGCACTACTTTATCTCTGAGACCTTCGGGGGCTGCATGCCCGATCAGACAGTTGGCAACATTGCTGCGAGATGTCCAACGACTTGGATATGTCACATTTTCTTGGTCATCTGACCCACAGGAGGCTCGAGATTGGCTTGATGACATCCATGACATCACTACCGAGTTGGAACTGTCAGATAAGGATAAGCTCAGCATAGCCCATCACTTGCTAAGTGGAGAGGCTAAGATATGGTGGTGAGAACTAGTAGGTCGAAACATTTCAGATCTCACTTGGACTAAATTTCAGGAGGACTTTACCATGCGTTTCTATACGCCTATGCAACATGAAGCAAAAAGGCTAGAGTTTTTGGATTGCAAGCAGCATGGTAGGTCAGTGGCGGAGTATGTAGCAGATTTCAATCGGTTAGCTTCTTTTATGCCAGAGCTGGTGGTATCAGAGAATTATCGTTGTATCCTGTTTATTCAAGGTTTGGATTATCTTATTTGGGAAAAGGTTGAGATGCATGACATTACGGACTTTCAAAGGACCGTGGAGAAATCCATGACAGCAGAGAGGCAAGTTCAAGAGACTCAAGGGAGGATAAATCATCACAAGAGGAAGAGGTGTAGGCCTCAGACAGACCAGGATAGTCAGAGGGATGGATCTATCACTGTAACACCCTTAGTAGCATCAGCGATTGAGGGGCCTGCACCTGAGGGTCCAGTCACACGGGGACCTGCCCCACTGGGTCCACAGGGTAGTACTCGATCTTTGCCACACCCCCTAGGGTCACTCAGGTACACCACACTCCAAAGATGGCTCCTTGCTCTATTTGTAACAAGCTTCATGCAGGGCCATATCGTACGATTACCTGCTACCAGTGCGGTCAACAAGGGCATATCAGGCCACACTGTCCGCATCGGAGACAACTTGGAGTCTCTTAGCCATCGGCTATGCATTCTACTGCAGCTGATCGTAGCCGACCCTCCATGCCGACCGCACCTACTGCATCCACCCCAGCTCCGACTAGGGGACCTACCACTAGATCAGGCCAACACACTCAAAGACCGAACCCACGAACACACGCGCGCCTCTTCGCATTAGATAGCATGGATGCCTAGAATGATCCAGATATAGATGTCGATGAGCCTGCCATAGTTGTCGATGATCTAGACCAAGCCACTGATGACTAGGGCATGTTTACCGATGACCCCTCGTATAGTGACATACCATGAGTTATTTTAGTTGTATTAGTTGCTAAACTTTTAGTTGAATATTAGACATATGATAAACATAACACATACTTTGTTTGATTAAGTGGTATTTTGCTTTTAAACTATCTGTTAGTGCTTGAGTGTTAGGTTTAAGACAATCAAGTTTAATTTAAGAAATTAAATAACGAGCATACCTACTAGTAATAGTTTTTATATACCTTGTTGGTTCTTGTAATTAGTTATACGAGACAGTAGAGAGAGATATACGGTCACCCGATCTCTCTGCTAACATCCGTGCAACGGGCATAGGTAGAGACCTAGACATTCACGGCACGAATGGGGTTATGGAAATCCCTAATCAGGATACCCCCTGAGCATAGGCTGGCGGCCCGAAGCACTTGACATAAACATAGAAATACTCTTAGTTGACATATACTAGATATACATACATTTATGCAACATATATGACTTATACTAGTGACAGACATGTTATTCAACATAGATGACAATTAGGAATATATACAAACATACACAAATAGTTAGAACTTGACATTGTGAATGATATTATCTATGCTAAAAAGTTAATATCTGAAAATTAATAAACCCAAAGGCATCCTAGAACTTCCCCCTAGTGTTTGATTTCCTATCTACGATTTCGAGCCGTAATTTTGCACTAGGCCGCAAGGCTGAGCACACCGCGTTCAATGTGTGCAGCTGTGTTAGATGGTCGATCGTGACGGTTGATGAAGATGAGTTTGTCGATGGATTTATATTTATTGATCAATGCTTATCATAGAATTGTAGTAGGTTTATCGGGACTGTGCTAGCAGTGTTGAGTTAGATGTTTTAAATGTATATTCCGCTGAAATGTTATGTATATTAGTTATGTGTATCATTAAATGCCTTGTATGGGTCCATTGGGGCTCATACGGCGGTTGCCACATGCCCGACAGGCGGGTCAGGGCGTGACAATTTTACTAAAGATAACTTTGTAATATGGAAGTTATTTTGGAGGGTTTGTTTTTAAAATAGTTTAAAGGGCTTATTTGTAAAATCATATGGATTTTTAAAGTATTATATTTTGACATAAAAACTATACCATCAGATAGGACTTTGAATTTAGAATCCAACGACGTAAATGGATCATAATTTGGATGTCATTTGGTGGGTCAAATGGTCGAACAAATTTAAAACTTGAATGAATGGTCGCGATTAAATCATTTAAAGTGATGGACGGCCCAGATTTAATCTCAGCAAACCCAATTTAACCAGGGTTACGTCTAGCTTGGGTTGGGTAAACCGACTAACTTAAGTTAATTCTTTTAACCTCCTCATATCGAGCGCTCCTTCATTCTCCTCTTTGTGACATAACTATAATGGGCATTTAACCTCCTCATATTGTCAGTGATACTTCGGCCAACTCCTATGAAATTTCTTGACGGAATTTGGACCACAACACCAGGTGAGCTAGGGGAACACGTTGGAATCATTATTTGGGATTTTTGGTGAGGATTTGAGGGAGATATTTGAGTTGGGGTGTCAGCGAACGAAAGCTCCATCACCGAATCTTGCTCCGCCGAATGCCCACCATTCGAGCCACAAAATTAGGTGAGTGTTTATTCTTTGGGCAAGATAGTTCTCAATATTTAGTCCAGGAGAACTATATCCCTTTGATTATTTATATTTAATATTCTTTGACTTTCCTACTATTTATCTGATTATGATTATAAATGAGTTCTAAATAATCTTTGATATTCATACTTATTGATATAAGTTTTTCATTACACTATTTGTCACGCCCCAAATCCACCTTTGGGCATGTAGCAACCACCGTATAAACTGCACTTCTACACTATAACTTATATAAGGCTATAAGTATTACAAAGCACCACCATTATTTTAATCAAACATAGCGGAAGCATAAATGGATTACATTTAATACAACACTATAAAAAGAATCTCTATCTAGATTTCTAAAAAAAATTTCATTTCGTCATAACTATGTTCTCCCTCGTTCCCCGTAACAATGGCCAACCTGTAACCTACGCAATAGGGAAAATATGCACATCTGAATCGTGAAACTCAGTGAGGCTACAGAGAGAGCACCCTAAAAATGGGCATAAGGTATTGTACAAATAAATAAGCAGATATATCCAACAAATCACACATTAAAATAGCATGTCATACAATATATAACAAGACTAATAAATTAAAGTAGCAGCAACATGATAATAACAAGGTATATGATCATGATATAAGAACTGTATCCATAACAGTAACTTCAGATTAAAAATGTTATATTGGCCTGACTAGTATATCATAATTTGTCCTTACTACTCCTAAGGCAGCCATCCTATGTTCAAGGTAAACCCCTCGTCAGGGATTTTTCTGAACCCGTCAGTGTTAACTCTATATCTCTGTTCTATATACTTGTACACTAATGTTGGCGGAAGGAGCTGGTGACCATGACACCCCTTCTATGCAACACAAGTACCATACAATGATGTAATTCTGCCCCATGGTAGGATCACCATACAAAATAATAAATCACATCCATCTACAACCTGACAAGCTGAGATACACTGCATATGCTACCAATCAACCTGGACTGCTCAGGGGACCACATTGTTGAGCATGCCAGTGTTTGCAAGTTCTCTAGCCTTGTAATGCATTGAACGATACTGTTCCTAGCACACCATCTACCTTAGAGTAACACAAATAAGGTGAATTCTGCACCGAAGTGAAATCTCGGTTACCCTAAAGCATCTATGGCTAAGTCAACCGAACTTACCCCTCTACCTTAGTTAGCACATGGCTCCTCACCATATGTTGGCATAAAGCAGACTAAGAACTTAATATCATCTCCTCGATTATCATAAACCTAAGATGTCCAAAGTTCTTAGTTATATGTCATTTAAGACTACTCTAGGTGTTATCATAACATGAACCTAAAGTGTGATATGCACACGCCTCGACTTAAGATGCATGCAAGCAAGTTGGTCTCGATCTTCCGTCGTAGGAGAAATCCTTAAGGTGAGGAGTTGTGACTTTCATGATGGGGAGGCTAACCACGATTTAAGAACGCGACCAGCAACCTCACAATCTCTAAACCACTCCACAGTTAGTTATCAACCGTGTCAAACATGACTGACCTGTTCATGAGGAACGGCACGAACAATTCACGAGAATTGAAAGAGCAACAGCGGAAGGATCACTCAAGATGTGATTAAAAAAATTGGACTTCAAGTTTGCAGTAAAAGCATTACAAAAGTGGTGGCTAAGCAAAAATCAAAGTCCTCTCAATAGGGTATGCTCCTCCAAATATATAGACACAATAATGGATGTTTTTTCATTTTTGTGTCACTAAAATAGGAAAAATAAATAAATAAATCTCCTCCTCTTGCAAGCCACAAATTTTGGACAATAAATATTCCTTGTTTTGGTCTAGAATATATATTTGATGAAAATTTGATCTTGAATAAATATTCCTTGATTTGCTCTTGAATAAATATTTGATGAAGATTTGATCTTGAATAAATATTCCTTGATTTACTCTTGAATAAATATTTGATGGAGATTTGATCTTGAATAAATATTCCTTCAATTACTCATGCAACTTCCATATTTGACGAAGATTTATTCTTGAATAAATATTCCTTCAATTACTCATGCAACTATCCTCATGTATTTCCTTGCATGTAATGACAAGTAAATAATAAAAATTAGGCAATATCATTTGTTCTGTAGTTAAGTAATTTATTTGCTCAAGAAAAAAATTCACCTGTTGTCCTAAGCGTCGAGCACGGGCTCGTGTCATTAGGCCTTGTATGCTAACTGAGTCTTGCACGAGCAAACTAGTGATGTCCTCATCATACTGTATTAGTATTACTATTGTGATCACATTTTTTATATCTGGTTTTTATACCTTGTTATGATCATGGTTCTTCTACCTTATTCTATTAGTCTTATTATATACTGTTTGACATGTTAACTGGATGTGTGATTTAGTGGATATATTTTCTTGTCAGTTTGTACAATTTCCTGTGCCCATTTTTAGGCTGCTCTCTCTATAGCCTCACTGAGTTTCGCTACTCAGATGTGCATATTTTTTCCTATTGCGCAAGTTACAAGGTTGGTTATTAGTCCGGGAAATGAGGAAGAACCTAGTTATGACGAACATGATTACCTTAGAAATTTAAATAGATATTTGATTTTGTGGTGTTGGTTTTAAACGTAAAATATTGATGTTTCCCCTGTGTTTAAATAAAATAATTATAGTGGTTTTCATACTTCTAGCCATGTATAAGTTATGGTGTAAGGGTGCAGTTTATACGGCAGTTACCATATGCTCAAAGTAGGATTGGGCGTGCCACCACTGGCTAAGTATTTTGTCTATCCTTGGGCATGTGCCTTATTTTCATTATAAATTATTTATAAATAAGTGAGTTACTGTATCAAAGTTCTAAATTTAGAAATATATAGTTTTAGAGTTATATTAAATTATTATTCAGGTTCTCTCCTTCCATAAATAGAAGGTATATACATCAGGTATGCTTAGTGGGTTCCCATATAGGTCCGAAAATGAAGCGGGGCTATATGTAGAGTCCTAAGGGAAGGTATGAGGCATGATAGATTTTGGTGGTATCAGAGTAGGTTTATATTAGAATATATGTATATCCTATTATGATCATTTGACAACCTGAGTATATTAGGACATCATTTTAATAAATGATCTTTCAGAAGTAATTTATATTAGGATATATCAAGTCCAGTGCAACCAGAGCATGGTAGCTTAGGGGATAAGGCACCATATATGCCTCTTATGTAGCGTTTGTTAAGGATGGTCAAGCTGTACTACCTACAATTGGAGGAGTAACTCTTACTAATGAGCAATTTCAAGTACTCCTTCAAGCGATTCAGAGTTAGGCTGCACAGGCACATGCTCCTGTTCTACTAGTGCAGGCACCCATAGTTGCTCCTTAGACTGATTTACTGAAGAAGATAAAGATAGCCCGACAGTTAGGCTGTTATAGTTTTGAGGAATCGAGAGACCCAGAAATAACACATAAATGGTTATAGAAAGTATCAAAAATTGCTAGGGATATGAGATTAACAGAAGCAGACACTATTAGTAGCAGCGCAATTACTAGAGGGCGATGCACAGGTTTGGTTGGAATCTCTCAATGCTAGTGGAGTTTTACTGACTACCTGAGAAGAATTTACAGATATCTTTAATCAGGAATATTATACCAGCTTTTATAAAGATCAGAAGAGGGAAGAATTCTTTTTATTATGATAGGATTATAAGTCGATACTAGAATTTGATACCGAGCTACGAGCCTTATTGTCACGCCCCGACCCATCTGCCGAACACGTGTCAACCGCCGTATGAGCCCGAAGGACCCATACAAGGCATTTATAGATTTATACATCTCACATACATCATCAAGTCAGCGGAATATATATTTAAATCAACTACTTCAACCTTTCTAACACAGTCCCGATGTACCTACTACAATCACTATGATAACACAAATGCTAAAATAACTAGATTTACAACCAACTTCATGTCTATCAGCTATCTCGGCCGATCACGTGTTAGACCTGCACATATTTGAACGTAGTGTGCTCAGCCTTGCGGCTTTATGCTTACGGCTCTAACCGCAGTAGAATATTTCAAGTAGGAAAAAAGGAGATTCTAAGGTGTATGTAAATTGTTCAGTAAAGCAAGCAAACATGTAAAGACAATAAGTAAAGCATGAAGTATTCATAAATAAAATAAGCATGTACAAGATAAATGTAATTCAAACTATAAACAAGGTGTATGACGATGTCACTAAGTAACAATCATTGATAATGTGTCATGTCAATAAAATAATGTGTTCTGGGCAGCCAGCCTATGCTTAGGAGAGCTCCTGATCAGGGAGTTCTCATAAGCCCATCAGTGTCCTTTGTCTATGTCTCTACCTATGCTCGCCACACTGATGTTTGGCGAAGAGGTCGGGCGACCGTGATTCCCTCTTCATTGGTACGCTAGGTGAATCTCTTCGACGCCGCGACCTAGCGACCCGTCACTCCATGCGTCTTCCCCAGACAATCCATGAAGCAACTCGTGTAGTACTACACACTGTCCCCTGGACAGGGTCACCGCACCTAAATGTATACCACGGCCACGGCTAGCCGATATTTAATTAAACCCCAGGATCCGGACTACTCTTCAGAACGTCTGCAGTACGTCTGGTATAGCCGTGTGGTCCATGGATCCACTGTCCAAGGCTATGCTGAAGAGGTGACCGTCCCGATTCAAAAGCAACAATGCTTGCCAGGAGGTGAGCATTCTAGCGGCCACCAAAATACTACAACCTCGGCGACATGCTAGCAAGATCATCGGTATGATCACACCCCCAACTAACCATATTAGGACTATCACGGTGGCGACTTCGCGTCACACGTGCGGGTATGGTGACTAAGTCACGAGATTCTTGGCGATAAGCCGATCCATAGTAAATTCTACTATTTATGTCCTTTATAATTTTTCCTTTTAGGTGGTATGGTTTTCGGAGGGTCAAAACCCGTATCCGTAGTTCAAAATATCTGCCATGATGTATCGTTAATATTTCCTCACATATGTGTGATAATGTCATATGACCATAGATTCTATTTTTGATTATCCGGGTTATCTACTTATCTTACATCATACCCATAAGTGGGACACTAATGTTTTATTTATCATTACATCATAGCTGATAAGAATCAAAGAAAATAAGAGCATTCTAGCATTCTCAGATAACAGCACATACAAGGTTATAAGTAGATCACATAAGCAAGGTTAAAACTACCACATATCATATAAGCAAGGTTCAGACTACATATAATAGGAGCAAGATTATTTAACACACAAACAAACATTAAGATCAATTTAAATATCAATTTTCTAAGCAGTAGTATTATCATCTCCTTAATTTTCACAATCTTGAAAGTAGTCTATTGTAGTGAACCAGCGCACCTGGATGTAGTAATTCGTCCTTCGAAACCAACTGTACAATAGCTTGAGCGTCGTTAAATAATTCGAGGTGACCTACCTATTACAAATATCATTGACTTTAGAGATTATTTCTAATATAAAGTATCATCTATTTTATTTTTAATAAGCTAAACTAACCACCTTTCCTTATTTTCTTTAAACTCATCTCAACCCAATTTAGTTAAATGTTGTTCAACTCAATTTAGTTTATCCAACATAATCTACCTAATTACTTATCCACCATTACTCTACAACCTAATCACCCAAGTTCCAATACTATGGTGAGCTAATTAGAATTCTAAGTCATCCATAGTTTCAACTAATGACTCTAAATTTTTACCTAATGATCATATCTAATAACTAGCAAGGTGGGATATTTGCAAACATGTCCTAGTGTTGACCTGCGTTCGATTACCCACTAAGACGTAATTATTATGTTACTTACATGTTCACTAGCAAGGAAGAAAAAGATGCAAAATACTACATGAGAAAAAGGGTCCTAATAGGGTAGGAAGAGGGAGGTGGGGGGGAGAACACGACGACAAGGTCTGTGCAACAACTAGATCTCACTGTCGGCAGCGGATCAAAGGTAACGGAGGCGGTGCTCACTGTCGGCGGTGGATCAAAGGGAATGGAGGGCTCGAATTCGACGGTGGCCCTTAGCTCGCCGATAGCCTTCGAAGGGGAGAGGGCGAAGTGAACTACCGTCGCGTGCTCGCCCAAACTAGGGCTTGGAGCGCGCGTGCAGTGCACATGCCCAGGCCATTTCCATTTCACCCCCTCCGGTTCTTCTAATACCCATTTCCATTTCACCCCCTCCGGTTCTTCTAATACCCATTTCCATTTCACCCCCTCCGGTTCTTCTAATACCCATTTCCATTTCACCCCCTCCGGTTCTTCTAATACCTATTTCCATTTCACTCCCTCCGGTTCTTCTAATACCCATTTCCATTTCACCCCCTCCGGTTCTTCTAATACCCATTTCCATTTCACCCCCTCCGGTTCTTCTAATACCCATTTCCATTTCACCCCCTCCTGTTCTTCTAATACCATGTAACTCCCTCGGCCTATTATACCAATGCCACCTATACCTATTTATCTTATTATCATTATTATTTATTATTTTTCCTGCAAAAATGTTGGGGTTTACACTTATCACTGTTTATTCCAGAGTATGCTCGAGATACTGAATAGATACGTAATAGGCTTAGAAAAAGATTGAATTTAAAGATCAGAAGACTATAAGTTACTTCTGCCTTTGTCTGTTATCATGATTTAGTATAGATGACAGTGGAGATTGAGCACCTATCTCGAGAATCCTCTAAGGGAAAAAAAGCTTATACTAGAAAGAGAAAGTTAGGATTTTCAGTCCTACATTTCAAAGAAAGAATACTATAATTAGAGGATCACAAAGAGTGAGAGAATCATCTGGTAGTGCTTCTAGATAATGGGCCTACTCTTGAGCTTTGCCTATTTCAGATTTTGAGTCCCATGCCCGATCTATGACCGCAGACGCTTGCAGAAATTGTAGTAAGAACCATTCCAGAACTTGTAGAACTCCTTTGAGATTTTTCTATTGTCATCAGACAGGGTATTATCATAATAAATGTCCAAGACTTCATTAAAGAGGTGACAGTAGAAGCTTTGGGATGCTTAAACAGTCACCCAGCGGTAGAGGATCAACCACTCATGATAGGCCAGCATCAGGGGCAGTGAGAGGTCAAAAAGCTGAGCAAAGGAGCAATGTTAGAGGATCACAGGGTGGTTCTGGGATTCCATCACGGGAGGTGACAGTAGAAGTTTTGGAATGCCTAGATAGTCACCCAGTGGTAAAGGATCAACCACTCAGGATAAGCCAGCATCAGGGGCAGCGAGTGGTCAAAAAGCTGAGCAATGGAGCAGTATAAGAGGATCACAGGGTGGTTCTGGGATTCCACCACGAGAGCTGACCAAGATTTTTGCCAGTTCTGATAAGGAGGCTGAGGTTAACCCATATCTATTTATAGGTACTTTACAGTAACATTCCGCTAGAGTACTTATTGATAGTAGTTCACATAGATCTTACATTAATCCTGAGTTTGCAAAACTTAGTGATAAACCATTAGTCCCCTCAAACCTGAACTTATCATATGCACCCTTTAGGATAACAACTTCTTAGAAACACGATTTATAAGGACTTTGAGATTATACTGGGAGATACAACATTATTAGCTGATCTAATCCCATTAGATATGATAGATGTTGATTAAATACTGTGGATTGATTGGTTAGCCCGACATAAAGCTAGGGTTAATTATTTTACAAGGAAGTGGTATTCTCAAGAGAAGGAATACCTGAGTTGTATTTTAATGGAAATTGCGAATCCCACCAACTCGTGTGATTTTGGCACTACAAGCCTGAAAACTAATAAGAAAATGATGTGTAGTCAATTTAGCTCACATAATAGATACATCTACATTTGGAACCAAGTTAGAAGAGATACCGGTGGTGCATGAATTTCCAGATATATTTTCAGAAGATTTACCAATGTACCACCTGATAAGGAAGTAAATTTCTTTATTGAATTGCAACCAGGCACTCACTCCATCATTATTCAACTGTATAGAATGACACTCGTAGAACTCAGTGAATTGAAGGTATAGTTACAAGAATTATTAGATAAATGATTTATCAGACCAAGTATCTCATATTGGGGAGCATCGGTATTATTTATAAAGAAGAAAGATGATACCTTAAGATTATACATTGATTATAGATAATTAAATAAGGTGACCATCAAGAATAAGTATCCTTTGCCGAGAAATTGATGATCTCTTTGATCAACTATAAGGAGATAAAGTATTCTTAAAAATTGATTTGAGATTATGATATCATCAATTGAGGATCAGAGAGTCAGATATACCTAAGGTTGCATTCAAGATCAGGTATGGAGTTTGTAGTAATACCTTTCGATTTATCAAATGCACCTGCTGCATTTATGGATTTAATGAATAAGGTATTCCATCCATGTGTGGATAAATTTGTTATTGTATTTATTGATGATATTTTGATATATTCTCCTCAAGAAAAGGAACATGCCAAATATCTGAGAACAGTGTTACAAACATTACAAGAAAAGAAATTATATGTAAAATTTTCCAAATGCGAGTTTTAGTTAAAAGAAGTAAAATTCTTGGGACACACAATATTAGAAAATGGTATTATGGTTGATTCAAATAAAGTAAAAGTAGTTTTGGATTGGGAACGATCCAAGAATATTACATATATCCGTAATTTCTCAGGTCTAGCTGGCCATACATGCATAACAAGCAACCCGTAATATATAAATTCGACCACAGCCACACAAGCAAGTGATCTATCAATAATAAATTTCACTTAAATAAAATGATATAGCAAGAGCTTGCGATCTACCTCTACAAAGCATTAAAACATGCATCCTAAAACACAAATTTCCACAACTAACTTAAGGATTCACTGCTCCTACGTATCAGTAAAAACTCAGATTTTGATTATAAGAAGTTCTCCTAAAATAGCTAATTATTTCAGCAGGCTGTTTATCGAAGATCTTAAATATTAATTTATACATACTCAATTTTATGTGTTCAGCAACAATGAAAGAGAAAAATAAATCAAAGAAAATTTCCAAAGTAAAACATTTGAAACAACCTAACTTTTTGCATGAATATTTTAGACTACTCAATGAAATTTCAGCTTTCCTAAACAACATCACAATTTGGCATTCAATCAACGAAACAGAACACTTTAGGTACAATATGCTTCCAAATTAATACCACTGCAAAGGACCGCATTAAGGGGGAATTTACACCCTACCTAATTTAATGCAACCGCAAAAACACCCGAAGTTCCGGCACTATAATTTGTCGCCTCCTCCAACGATCCTCCGGTGCTCAACCTTGTAGAAAATAGGGCACTCACTACACGCTGCCTCCTCACTAATCTGTCATCCGAGAGTATGCAGGCGAACAGGAAGAAGATAGTGAGAATGAATCAGATTATCAAAAACTCCAAATCGCCAAATTTCAAGTTGCCCTTCCCCCAAATTGCCCACTGTCCCGAGAAGGTAGGGTTAATAACCCTCTTGGGAGGATAATTGGGAGCCAAAAAGATAAAAATGCCCCTCTCTATTCAAGCTAACTACATTCCTACCTCTTCTCTTTTCACACCATTATTGTTGCCGATATTTACAATAATACCATTTCTTATTATGCCCATCTCATTCACTATGTTTACCACCTCTTTTTTAACTTAATGAGTATTGAACCCACAACCTTTGGTGTAGAACCCAATTACAAATATGGTTGGAGGTGCAAACATGGGTAGAGAACTGATCTCAGGATGGTAAAAGTGTTCTACATTGGTATAAGATAGAATTGAGTCAAGTTGATATGCCACAGTAAATGCAACCACCATGTTCTGTAATGTTTAGTAACGTGTAGTATCTTTTCCTGTGCAGGAATGAGCAAGCTCAAGAATGGTGTTCAGCTATCACTTCATGGAACATTTGTTGCTAACTCCACTTTAACTCAATCCCTTGCTATCACGCCCCAAACCCACCTTTGGGCACGTGGTAACAGCCATATAATCTGTACTTTGCCACCACAACTTATACAAGACTAAGAGTATCACAAAACAACATTATTATTTTTAATAACATAGTGGAAGTATAACTAAATTATATTTAATTTCCATATTACAAATTAAATCTCTATCTAGCTTTTTAATAACAGTCTATTCTATCGAACTAGGTTCTCCCTCGCTCCTCGTATAAGTGACCAACTTGTAACCTGCACAATAAGGGAAAAATGTGCACATCTGAGTCGCGAAACTTAGTGAGGCTATAGAGAGAGCACCCTAAAAATGGGCATAAGGTATTGTACAGACTAACAAGAAAATATATCTACGAAGTCACATATTTAAATTAACATAATACAACATATAGCAAAACTTAACATATCAATGTAGCAGTCGCATTATTCAAATGAAGCATATGAACATGATACTAAAAACTTATTTTCATAACTTAAATCTTAAAAAGATCAAATCACATATATCAATATATATCATAAGTTATCCAGTATCACTCCTAAGGCAGCCATCTTATGTTCAAGGCAAACCCCTCGTCAGGGATCTCCTCGAACCCCGTCAGTGTCAACTCTATATCTCTGTCCTAGATGCCTGTACACTGACGTTGGTGGAAGGAGCTGGTGACCACGGCACTCCTTCTATGCAACAACAAGTATCATACAGTGCTGTATTTCTGCCCCATGGCAAGATCACCATACACAATCACAAATCACTACCATCTACAGTCTAACAAGCTGAATCCGCTACATATGAAACCAATGAACCCGGACTGCTCAGGGACCCCACATTGTTGAGCATGCCAGTGTCAATCAGGTTCTCTAGTATTAGTAACGCATGACCCGGTACTGTTCCTAGCACTCATATACCTTAGAGTAACCCAATAGGTTGAACTCTACACCGAAGTGAGATTCCGGCTACACCAAAGCATCTGAGGCTAAGTCAACAGAGTGTGCATTTCTACCTTGGCTAGCACATGGCTCCTCACCACATGTTGGCATATAGCAGACTAAGAACTTTAATGTCATCTCCTAGGTTACCATGACTCTAAGATGTCCATAGGTTCTCAATTAAATGTTAAATAAGATCACTCTAGGTGTTATCATAACATGTTCCTAAAGTGTCTCTAGTTATGTCTCGTGTCATCATGTTTCATGTTCTTGCTAAGTGTCTCTACATCTCTAGCAACATGAACATATCAATAATAACATAACATGAGTATCAATATCAAGAGCATGTATATAACAACATCATACATATACCAGCATGGTATAACTTTCAAACTCATATCAAGGCATGCATATAATAGCATCACATGTCAACTAACATGCATCTTTCCAATAAACCACATGCTAATTAAATATGCAACCAAGTAGACATATAACTTATCAGCATGTATAATAATTAACAACGACCCTTATGACTCAGCATTTATAGTAGGTCAAATAAATTTGAAACCATAAATCCTCACCTGAGTCTCAAGAAATATTAAATAAGAATTCACAGCTTGGCTGTGATTCTTAAAAGCAAGCAAGCAAGTACACAATCAAGCACAACAACTCTTTTATTCCAACACAAATCAGAGCTTGGCCTGATTTGTCAAGCAACAACACAACCATCAATTTTTCTAAGATAAAAAAATACATCTAACATCCATAAATTATACAATTCAAACAAGGATTTCCTATCTACCATTCTACTCACATCTTCACATCATTTTCCTCATTTTATTTAATTTCTCAAAATAAACTAATCAACCA
Organism: Thalia dealbata; assembly: GCA_030544415.1. Classification (NCBI taxonomy): domain Eukaryota; kingdom Viridiplantae; phylum Streptophyta; class Magnoliopsida; order Zingiberales; family Marantaceae; genus Thalia; species Thalia dealbata. The sequence goes on from CM060458.1 coordinate 15,613,686, forward strand.
TCACATTACCAATCACAATCCAACACAATCAACCATACACAAAATAATATTCAATTTAACAATTTAATTATACCTAAAAAATCTTAATTAATATATACCACCTTAATAAATGCTACAATAATTTTAATAATTTTGTAAGAATCTAATTACATTAATTAAATTCATAAAATTCCAATTTATCTAATTTCATTAATTAGAAAATCTAAATAAATCAATTTCCTAAACTTTATTGTATCCTAAATTTATAAAATTTCAAATTATTCAATTTCATTATTTAAATAGAAAATTCTAATTAATTCTTATTAACCCATTTTACAATAACCTAAATTCATTAATTCTGTAAAAATTCTAAATAAATCATTTTAGCTTCAATTAATGCAGTTTAAGTATCACAATACCTATCAAAATATTTCATCATGCATATAATATATAATTGATTAATTTAAATCCTAAATTAACCACATTATCTTAATTAAATCAAAACCCATATCTTAATAATCTTGAAAAATTATAATTAAATCATAAAAAATATGTTTAAGCATAACATAACATCATAATTTATTTCAGATTTTTCTGATTTCGTTACCGCACTTAAAACACTGAACCCAACATAAAATAATTCAAAAACCATACCTAAAACATGTTAAAATTTCTAAATAAATTTCTTAAGCTTCGAAACTTACCAACAAGGCTCTAGCAATGTTGAACCGGATCAAACCGGTCGAAAATCGGTGAAAACCGTCTAAACTTATGTTGAACCGCAGCTTGAACTAGTCGAGACTGAATCGGACCGGAACAAACCCGGGTCTGCGCAGACCGCACACGCGAGCAGCACGTGCAATCCACCTTCTTCATCGTTCGAAACCCGTTCGAATGCTGCCGGCGTTGCTCCACGAACGTCGTCGATAGCTGCTCGTCCACCGCCGCAGACCCGCCGGAGAACCATGTACTCCTCCTAACCACCCCCCACTCTCCGGCGTCCTAATGACGCCGCCAGTAGAGCCCGGGCGCTCCCACGGTCACTGCCTCCGCTTCTTCTGCCACAAGCGGAAATCATCGTCATCAGCCGCTTCCACGCCTCCTCCGCCGCAGCCGCCACTTGCAATTAACTCCAAGAAGGTGGAATCGAGTTCAGAGGGCTTCGCCGCGTAGGAAATGTTGTCCGCCGCGCTCCTCGCAGGTGGGATCACTGCGAACAGAGGAGCCCCTCTGTTCGCCGCCCCCTTCTCGATTCCGGCTCGCCGATGTCGCGTCTCTTGCTCGCAGCCCCTCTCAGTGACGCCTAGCTCCGACCTCAACTTCTTCTTGCCGGATAGAAGCTTCGACGGGGCCCTAAAGTCGCCTCGTCGCCTGAAACTTCGGAACAGGGAAAACCCCCATCTCGCTGTTTCCTTTATACACTCGACGAGTCACCGACTCGTCGACCTAAATCGGCCGACTCAGCCGTGCCCACCAGGCCCGACTCACTGCACGTGTGTTGCACGTGCAGTGACGTTTTTTTTTCCAATCAAATTTAATTAAAATAAATTTAATTTATTATTTATATTTTATTTAATACTTATTTTTTTCAGATAATAATAATAACATTTTTCATTTTATTATATTTTTCTTATCTAATATTTATTTATCTATTTTATTTTATATATTTAAATAATTTTAACCCTTATTTTAAATAATTTAATTTACTTTTAAACTCTTAATAATATTTTTATTGTACTCTAAATTTTATTTTCAATTATTTTAATAATATATTTTATTATTTATTTTTAATACATATATATTTCTAAAATTAAATTTTTTTATTTTTATTTATTTTCTAAAAGTTATTTATTTTCTTTTCCTAAAACCATTAATTTATTTTCTGATATTTTATTATTTTAATATTATAATAATATATAAAAAATATTTCTATAAAGAAAATGAGGTTTACACTTGCTACGAGGCTCAACTCAATCTAGATCAGTAGACATGTGACTTCATTAAAGTTCAACCGAAGACACCCCAATGGTTGATGCCGATGTAGTGACTTTAATGAATCGGCAGGTGACACTTCCCATATGACAGATGATGTGGCACCACCTAGTTGCTGACTTGGCTCACATCGAGTCGAGGAAACAACTTATATCAATGTAGTTGAAGCTTGTTCAATTCGTGTCCTCCACCTCATTCTGGATACTGCAGCACTATGATCGTGGGAATAGAACCAACACCAACATCGAGGAGATGTTCCCTTGACCTCGGTGGTGCCCTGTCCATGTATAGGTGCCCCAAAACCTTAATCCTAAACTTTCCATTGTCTTGTAATAAAGTGGCATTAGGGTTAGGGCTTCGGAGTTGAAGAGTAATCCTTTGTTCGAGTAAGAGTAACAAGATGATGGTGTGTTGTAGCCGGTCTCAATAGTGAGTGAACGGACACAAGCATTTGGCCAAGTCCTGTAAACCCCCTCAATAAGTTATTTATTTTTAGTCAAAAAAATAATTATTATAATGAATTTGGAGGGATTCATGAAGGTTAGTCCAAGTAGAATTGGTAAATGGGCTTCAACTAGATGAGGATATGGGGTAGGATTGGTAATTAATCAATGGTAATAGGGCAAGAAAGGGAAAGAGTGTAATGTTGTAAATTCTGAGAGAAAAAGGGGCAAATAAGGGACTTTACAATGCCACCCACGATGCACGTGATGGGTCTTTGTTTACTTATTCAAGCAATAGACACGAGCCCCAATCCAAGCTCCTTGTCACCTGCTCATGCAAAGCCACTGCACTCATCGTCCCCATTTTGTTGGTGGGAGTTGATTCTCTACATCTCGACGTCGTCACGATTACTTACCAACACTCCACCACCTTTGTCTTTTCCCCGATTCTTCTTTACTGGTCGACATCATGGCTTGAGAATATGGAGCCACCGTTGTAAGCCTAGAAAGCAATCGCTCTAATTTAGAAATCGGCGGGCGTGCCAATTCTGCTTATAATTCACCCCAATCCATCCTTCCTTAGGTAATTCACCTCCTGGTCTAGTGGGTCTGCCCTTGCTCAAAGAGCTCATGTCATGTCTCTCCCTTCGCCTTGCAGCCATCAATCTCCCCCTGTTTCCCTTTCTCATTTGTATTATTCGCGGTCATACTCGGCCCTTCCGATACATCTAAGGTGTTGATGCTGTTTCATGTGGGAAAAAGAGTGGACCCCCAACACGATGAGCCATTGCTGGTGAACGGATGCAATCAATTGGATTTTTGGTAGAGAGGTGAATTTATTGAGTTGCTGTGTTTTGAAGTGGGAAGAAGATTGCATTATTTTGGGAAGTGGATAGATTGCTCTATTTTGGGCAATAGATTTGTGGTTTGGCCAGAGACGCTTGCTTTGTTTTGGGGCTCTGTCTTCAAAGAAATGGGAAGTGGATTGGGATGCCTTTGATCAAATTTGCTAAGTTAATATAATTGCACTCTACCTCACCTTCCTTTCTATTTTAATATGGAATGGGAAAATAATATGGACAAAGGGATTCAAATGGAGACTTATTATGAGAAAATTAGTGATAATTCTCAAATAATCAATCATCTAACATGATGAAATGAACTCGTTTATGTAGGGAAGTATTCCGATACAGAAGTACCATAGGGGTTCCGGTGGCTCTGAAGAGCCAATCTACAAGTCAGTTGCATGTTATTAACTATAGTAGTTACATATACAGGTTAGGGAAAATCTTTAATTAAACTTTTGTTAAAAATTCTGGGATGCCTAAAATGAAATACATGTATGAAATATATTGAAAGCATACATCATTAAATACCATGATTATTATATTATTATTTTTGTTACACTTGTTAGTTCTACATGTTTATTTTGCAGATTGGTTATGTCATGAATGTTCTTATTCTATGAATGCCTTATTTGCTTATTATTTCATACATACATAATTGATCTTTCATATGAAAATAATAAAATATTTATATTTTATTGGATCTACATAAAACAACACAAGGACTTTTTTAAAGGCATGATAGCTCTACTTAGGAGGTAATAATGAATATGCCCCTAATAATCTAGATTTTACACTTAGGACTTAGGGGATACAAGAAGCTCCTAGACTCCCTTTACATATCTAATGTAGAGGGTGTACAGTGGTGCACCCAAAAGACATCATGGACAATATAGTTCCTGATATGATGTCCGCCCACTAGTACCACATTGGAGGCCAGGCATGGCCCATATGCAAGGAATGAGCTGTTATAGGACGGACCGACTAGAGGATCCATACTTGGATAATCTACCCATATGTGTGACGGTTGGTCATCATCATTTTGGTCCATGATGGTAAGCAGGGACACTATCAATCCTGCCCATTGCTTGCATGTAGTTCATACTGAGCTCTCTAGTTCCAAAAAATTTCGAAGCTTGCCATCGACGTACATGATTAGCTCCTAGATGGGAGAGGTGTCATTCCTGTGATCCTTGGATGAGTTTATACCTGGATACTTTACCCATACATGTGACGGTTGGACATCAACATGCTAGTCCTTGATGGTAAGTAGGGATGCTACCAATCCTTAACAATTGCTTGCATGAAGTCAACCTAGCTCTCCAACTCTAAAAATTTCAAAGGCTCATCACTGATGTGCACAAATAGCTCCAAGACGAGAGAAGTGTGATTACTATGATCCTTAGACAATGGATCCGTGGATTGCACGATTATGATTCCCGATGTTTTACAAACATATGGATAATATAGTTTGGATTATAGGATTTTTATTTGTCACGCCCCGACACATCTGTCGAGCACGTGGCAACTGCCGTATGAGCTCAAAGGACCCATACAAGGTATTTATTGATTTACACAACTTACATACATTATCAACGCAGTGGATAATACAATTAAATCAATTAACCCAACTCTACAAACACAGTCCTAATATACCTACTACAATAATAAAATGACATCAATGATATATAGACTATGTTCGTCGGTAATATCATATCCATCACCTATCTTAAACGATCATTTGGTAGACCTACACACATGTTGAACACAGTGTGCTCAGCCTTGCGGCGTTGTGCTTACGGCTCTAACCGTAGTAGAATATCTCAAGTAAAGAAGAGGAGATTTTAATATGTCCTTAAATCATTTAGTAAATCAAGCAAAGCACGTAAAATCAACAGGTAGAATATGAAAATATTTATAAATGGAACATATTATGGGTGTATGTAATTCAAACTATAAACATAGAGCATGTCATAGGTATCTGTCCCTAAGAATGTGTCATGTTATTCCAATATTGTGATCTGGGCAGCCAGCCTATGCTCAGGAGATCTCCTGATCAGGGAGTTCCCATAAGCCCATCAGTGTCCTATGTCTATGTCTCTATCTTTGCCCGTCACACTGATGTTGGCGAAGAGGTTGGGCAACCGTGAATCCCTCTTCATTGGTCTGCTAGGCGAATCTCTCCATCGTCGCGTCCTAGCGACCTGTCACTCCATGCGTCTTCCCCAAACAATCCATGGAGCAACTCGTGTAGTACTACACACTGTTCCCATATAGGGTCACCGCACCTAGATGTACACATCGACCATGGCTAGCCGGTAATTAATTAAACCCAGGATCCGGACTACTCTTCAGAACCTTTGCACAACGTCTGGTATAATAGTCATATTGTCCATGGATCCACTATCCAAGGCTATGCGAAAGGAGTGACTATCTCAATTCAAAAGCAGCGATGCCTGCCAGGATGTGTGCATTCTAGCCGTCGCCGGAATGCTACAACCTCGGCGACATGCTAGCTAGATCCACAGTATGGTTGCACCCCCGCTAGCCATCTTAGGACTATCACGGTGGCGACATTGCATCACACTTGCAAGTATAGAGACTACATCACGAGATTCTTTAGTGATAAACCGATCCATATTGAATTCCACCTTTATGACCATTATGAATTCAACATCTTAGGTGGTATGGATTTCTGAGTGTCAGATCCCGTATCCGTAGTTCAGAATATCCACCATAATGTATTGTTAATATTTTCTTACATATGTGTGATAGTGTTACATGAATATAGATTCTGTTTATTGATGTCCATGTAGATGTCAAACTCGGGTATAACATAATTCTCTACATCATGCTTGTAAATATAACACTAATATTTTATTTTTATCACATCATCATGGTAGATAGTAATAAAAGGATCTAAGAGCATCCTAGCATACTCAGATAATAATACATGCAAGACTATAAGCATATCACATAAGCAAGATTAACACTATAAGCATATCACGTAAGCAAGGTTTAGGCTACAAGCATATCATGAGAACAAGATTGTTTATTATACAAACATACATCAAGTTAAATTTAAATATTAGTTTCCTAAGCAGTAATATTGTTATCTCCTTAAATTTCACAACTTGAAAATAGTCTACTGTAGTGAACCAGCGCACCTGAGTAATGTAGTTCATTCTTCGGAACCAACCATATAAGAGCTTCAAGTCGTTTACTTATTTCGAGGTGGTCAACCTATTACAAGTAACATTACCTTTAGATGTTGTTTCTAATATTATGAATCACTCAATTTATCTATAATATACTAAATTAATTATGTTTTCTATTTTGTTCAAACCTAACCCAACTCAAGTTAATTTATTATTCAACTAAATTTAGTTACTCTAACTTAACCTAACATAATGGATAAACCTCATTTAATTTACAAACCTAACTTAATCACAATCTGAGCAAACATTAAAGCCCCAGTTTCTTTATAAGCCCAATTAAAATTTCACATCATCTATAATTTAAATTTATGTATCTCTACTACCTATTTGCAAGTTGAGGATTTTGTGTTGTTTGAACAAGTTTATATTAACTAATTCTTCAAGTATGATACTTTAACATTGGAAGGAAGTTTTGGCATTTATCTCTTGTAAACCCCAAAGTTTATGGAAAATTTTTTAGGAGCAAAATGTGGTAGGAAAAAAAAAATTAGCATAGTAAATAGTTGAAAGGAGTAGGGGTAAATGTGGAAAGGTAAGACCATGTAAATAATCCTACCTGCTAGGGTATACTTGTAATTAAATGGAGAAGGCAGGGCTAAATGGGTAATTTGGTCAAAGCATGTGCGCTGCATGTATGACCCAAACCCTTTTCCTTCTCCTCTTCGCACGCTGAACACACGCTGCCCTCTTTCTTCCCGTTCGATCCGCTCTTGATCTCTTGCCGAGAGATCGACGCTGGGAACCAGGGAAGTCCTCCCCTACGACCTGCGATATCTTCTCCTCTTCACATCTCGCTGCTTCGCCGCTCCGGATCAACCACCGTCCGACCTCGTTCTCCCTTCTCCGGCAGACGACCGACGAGCGCTCCTCTTCGCAAGCTCGCGAGATGCCCTATCCTCTTCTCCTTCGGCGGCCTCTTCCCATCGCATCCTCAATTGAGTGCGTCGCCGGAAGGGATGTCTGCTTCATCCTCCTCTCTGGTCGCGCGACGGCTGTGGCTCGTCGCCGATGGGAAGTCGAGTGTTCTGAGTTTGCAGCCGCCGCTTCGCTGCACATTGTTGATCGCAGCACTTTGTTAATTGGTGGTTTGATATGGTTGGGATTTTCTTGGTAGTGATGCTGATGATATGATTTATTCTTAGTATTATGATTTTGATGGTTGTGAATGTGGATTTAATGGTGATGTTATTTTGGTTAGCTTATGATGAGTTGATACGGTGTATTGTACTTGATGACATGTTAATTATGATGGAATGCAGAATCAAATGCATGTCAGTACTAGGGCACAATTAATAGTTTCCTCTCTACTAATAATTAGATATTGTAATTAAATAAAAATTAGTGAGTGGTAAATTAGGACTAGGGATGATTGCAATTTTAGTTGGACTTTATTTGGGACTCTAATGGTTGCTTGGTAGTTATGATTAAGGTTTATAAAGTGAATAAGGTTAATTTATTAGATTAGTTTGGATTAATCAAACCTTATTGAATAATTAATTTAGGATGGGTTAGGTAGGCAAAATGGTTGAGATGGTTGATTTAGTATTTTGTAGATAGGATTAATAATATATAATGTTAAAGATCATATATAAAGGTAATGCTAATTGTAATAGGTAGATACCTTGATATAATTAGACGACGTTCAAGCTAACATACGGTTGGTGAAACTTTAGGAGATAAATATTTTGCTGTTTAGAAATTAATATTTAATTATTCATTATTCATGCTTTGTATGTTAGAATAGCCTATTTATATGATTAATATGATATGCTTGTTGTCTTATATCTATGGTTATTCAAATATCTGCTAGGTTATTCTCTTGCATAAATATTTTACAATATTTAATTATTTATGATTCATCCTTTGTATGTTAAAATAGTCTATTTATATCATTAATGTGATATGCTTGTTGTCTTATTGCTACTGTTATTCAAATATATGCTAGGTTATTCTCTCGCTCATTATCTGCTATGTTAATGTGATGAAAAATAATAAAATATTACAGTTACTTCTAGAACCTATTATGTTACACTATAGTGTGACATATTCATAGACATCGACAAACATCACTTATAGACATATGATATTGACATACTTATGTATGAAAACACTGAGGATGCATCATATATGAATCTCCTAAGTTACGGATACGAGCTTTAATGCTCATAAATCTATACCACCCAAAGAGGTTGAAACCATCTTGGACATAAAGGGTAGGGATAAAATATGGATTGACTTATTCTAGAGAACGTTGTGATGTATTCACTATACCCATACGGTGTCGCTAAGTCGCCACCGTGATAGTCCTAAGATGGCTAGTATGGATGAAACCAAACCAATGACCTAGCAAACATGTCGCTGAGGTTGTAGCATTCCGGCGACGGTTAGGATGCGCACCTCCTGGTAGGCATCGCTGCTTGTAAATTGGTACGGTGACTCCTTCCACATAGCCTTGGACAGTGGATCCATGGACCTCACGGTTATACCAGACGTACTGCAGACGTTCTGAAGAGTAGTCCAGATCCTGGGGTTTATTACCGACTAGCCGTGGCCGATGCATTTACATAGGTGCGATGACCCTTGGTGTAGTACTACATGAGTTACTTCATGGATTGTCTGGGCAAGACGCATGGAGTGACAGGTCGCTAGGTCGCGGAGATGAAGTGATTCGCCTAGTGGACCACCGGAGAGGGATTCACGGTCACCCGACCTCTCTGCCAACATCAGTGTGACGAGTATAGGTAGAGACATAGACAGTGGACACTGATGGGCTTATGAGAACTTTCTGATCAGGAGATCCCCTAAGCATAGGCTGGCTGCCTAGATCACAATATTTGAATGTGATGATATTTTTAGTGATAATAATCCAGAGATATAAACACACTTCATATTTACAGCTGAGCTACGCACTTATACTTACATGTTCTTCTTATAATGCTTTATGTTTTATTTGCTGATTTTACATGTTTTGTTTGATATTATTAAATGAGTTATGGACATGTTAGAATCTCCCCTTTCTCTACTTGAGTTATTCTACTGCGGTTAGAGCCACAAGTACAAAACCGCAAGGCTGAGCACACGACGTTCAAATGTGTGCAGGTCTACTAGATGACCGGTCAGGATAGCTAATGGAGACGAGATTATCGACGAACATAGTTATCTATTATTTTTGTGACCATAGTATTGTAATAGGTATATCGGGACTGTGTTAGTAGAGTTTAGTTAGATGATTTGATTGTATTATCCGCTGCATTATTAATGTATATGAATTGTGTATATCATTAAATGTCTTGTATGGGTCCTTTGGGGCTCATACGACGGTTGCCACGTGCTCGGTAGATGGGTCGGGGCGTGACATCCCTTGTCAACTAAATTTTTTTAAAAAAAATTCTAGAGGCAAATATGTAGACTACTTTTGGATTCCAATGAAGAATAAGGAAAATTTTCCTTTTCCTTAGTTGAGATTTTTCAAATATTCTATAAAAAATTTATTACCTCTACTTGATCTTATCTATTAATGAAAGTAAGAGAGCTCAATCACCCACTATTTTTAACTCATGGAAGTCAAAGGAGAAAAGAATAAAGGATATGGCATTGAATGGAGAACTAAGAGAGCTCATTTAGTTTGATACCCTATAACATCTCCCAACTAACAATAAAATCAAAAGGTAGAATAACATGCAAGGGTTTAATGTCCAAAGCTAAAAAATTGATACTAATGATGACAACTATTTTCCACTAAGATAATAGAATCACATTATATAAAAAAAGTTTGAATAAAGTTGCAAGCAATCAAAAGATATTTTGCTAGAGAGTAAGATGTCATACGAATAACTATGATTAATCAAAGTTGTACAGAGCATAGCTAGGTTCATATATGAACACTTAAGTCTCATAATAAAAAGTCATATACCTCCATATACAATATTTGACAAGATCATGGAAACGAAAAGAAATCGTGGGGGAGTAATTGTAACTTTTTCCCAAAGAAATACTATAGTTTATTTGAATGATAGATAAAGCTAAATATCAAAATAAGCGCAGGAGGTAGGTTTTTCCTTCTCCTCAAAGATCATGCCCTAATATAACAAAAAAACTCAATGCATGAGTATGTATTCATGGTGATACAATTTGAAGATATATATGGATATTCCATTTGTGTCATATCTTCCTTTTAACAGTATTAATAGATTTCAAAATTATATTTAGTATCAACCTTTGCAACCTCACGTTCTATTACCACCTTGAAGGTAATACCGGTAATAGCTCGAACTCCCTTATGATTATCCTATTTAGTAGATCTAGGGACAACCTTCGCTACTACAAATCCTAGGAGGGTATGAACAATAAGAAGTTGAGTCAAAATGATCGGATGTGTATTCCTACATTGATGTTGAGCAAAGAAGAGGGGTTCAAGATACAATCTCAATTGTAAATTTTTTTTTCTCTTTCTCTAAAATCCTCAAAGATAATATAACTAAGATTTAGACTAGGTTATCTTGCAAGACTATAAGCCTATAAGTAATACGAGGAAAGGAAATAAATAAATAAATGGAGGAAGAACAAATAAATAAAATGAGAATCTAATAGATAAGAAAAATTAAATGTCAATATTAGATATGAGGTTTATAATCGAGAAATGAGCTAAATTTCAAATGCTCCTTACAAGCTATGAAGGAAAATAACCATAATGATAAATAAAAATTATCCTAAGTTGAAGTTGGGAAATATTTTAAAACTAAGTCAAATTTCTATTAAGTATGAATTTACACGGTGTTTGATTGGACTTCTACAATATCTGATGCAGACAAGAAAGCTAATAGATTGTCAGAGGAAATTCATGGGGATAGAAATCAATGTGCTAAGATCATAAAAAGATAAAAGAAACATCCAACCCCAATATTGCAAAAGATAGTGAAGAGAAACTATGACAAATGGCTCTCATCATCAAGTGGAAGAGAATACAATTTTCAAGGCCAATGGAAGTCAAGATTTTATTTCTACTACTAAAATTTTTTAAAGTACTAACTAATGCAGATACAAAAATTATTGTGGTGTAGCAGAGTATGAAGAAGTTTGAGAAAATGTCAAATGGTATATTATCTAACAATAACCATGCCAATGAATCACAAGACCAACGATATGGAGATATACTATGATATTTTATTTTATTTTACCTCTATATGCAAAAGATAAGATTATCATATTTAGGAATTCGAAAAACTTAAAGATCTTGTATCTATATGCTCAAAATGATAAGATGCACAACTAGATACAACCATTGCAGTTATACAACAGAAATCTTTCATAAACATCTACACGATGAAATAAGAGGCTCCGGTTGACGAGAGATAGAAACACGTTATGCCAACTATGTAAAGAACCAACAAAATAGTATTGAGTTCTCCGAATCCTTAGAGGATAATACTATCCAAGAAATATGGAAAAGTAATGGAGCAAACAAAAGTAAATAATAGCACATTTAAATAAGATATACATGATCTGATAGGCAAGAAGAAAAGGAGACATGCTAGAAGGTACAATGTTTAGAGAATGTTTATGGTGAAGGTATAAATAACTAATACCATAATTGGTAGTATTTAGTACACTAGGAAAAATAATCAAGAGAAGAGGAAATATATATTTCGGGGTAGACATATAGTGGAATAATTCTTAATCTACAAGAGTTTAAGGACCATAATGAAATTCCAAAAGAAACATGCAAATAGAGAAATAACTCATAAGTTTCTATAATCTCTTGAGCATATTGTAATTTCTAAAACTCAGGAAACCCATAAATTTTCAAGAAGAATGTTCATACTGATGGTTGGTATTAATGCATGTCATCAGAGTATAGAAATCCAACCACCGATGTTACAACAAATAAAAAAAAAAGAAAAAAATAATATATCACCAAGTAATCTAAGATACTTTATATGAGAGATTTGGTATGTTCAAGATAGAAACTTATCAACTAAAGAAGCTGTAAAAGGAATAGTAGTCCCAAGAGATGGGTTATTGAATTCTATCCTCAAAAAATTTCTTGTTGAGTTGTAGGTCATAGAGAGGTCAATGGGTATAATCAACCAAAATACAAAAGCTCACGGAGTTGAGACTCCAGCAAAGTGGTCTAAATTTAAGTGCGAGTTCAAAGATAGAAACCGATGAAATACTTGATCAATTATTCAAAAATGTAAGACTTTTGAAGAGGGAACTGAATTCTCTTAAAAATGACATTTCTTAAACTGAGTAAATTTTCATTGCATCTAGAATAGGTATAATGATGAGTAATGAGCATTGATAAATCTTCAACCAAGGTTTCAAATTGCTGATGCACTTCATCAAGAGCATATGAATATTAAAACTCATTAAGAATGGAATTTATGAAGAATGGGGAGCTTAGAAGCGCCTGAACCACTGACATGTATTATCAATAGAAATGAAAATAAATGCTTGGAATATTTAAACCAATTTAATAAGGAGGGAAAGATATATAAGATCTATGATCTTAGGGAAGTACATAAAAGTAATTTTTTGTCAAGGTATAGATCTGGTCTGTAAAAGGTGCTAATAGATCGTAGAAGAGGCGCAAGGTCTAGAGAGTCAATCGAGAAGGAGATATAAAGAAGGTTAAGAGCACTAAGGTACTATCCTTCTGACCCTACTCAATATCCTATGTATATCGGGACTATTAACGTAATCCTTAAATCCTTGAACCTAGGCTCTGATACCACTTTAATTGTCAAGCCCCGACCCATCTGTCGAGCACGTGACAACCGCCGTATGAGCCCAAAGGACCCATACAAGGCATTTATTGATTTACACAACTTATATACTCAACACAACGGATAATACAATTAAATCAATTAACTCAACTCTACTAACACAGTCCCGATATACCTACTACAATACTAATATGACATCAATGATAGATAGACTATATTCATCGGTAATATCATCTCCATCAACTATCTTGAACGATCATTTGGTAGACCTACACACACGTTGAATGCAGTGTGCTCAGCCTTACGGCTTTGTGTTTACGGCTCTAACTGTAGTAGAATATCTCAAGTAGAGAAGAGGAGATTTTAATATGTCCTTAAATCATTTAGTAAATCAAGCAAAGCACGTAAAATCAATAGGTAGAACATGAAAATGTTTATAAACATAACATATTATGGGTGTATGTAATTCAAACTGTAAACATAGAGTATATCAATGTCTCTACGTATCTGTCCCTAAGAATGTGTTATGTTATTCCGATACTGTGTTCTGGGCAGCCAGCCTATGCTTAGGGGATCTCTTGATCAGGGAGTTCCCATAAGCTCATCAGTGTCCTCTGTCTATGTCTCTAACTATGCTCGTCACACTGATATTGGCGAAGAGGTCGGGCGACCGTGAATCCCTCTTTATTGGTCTACTAGGCAAATCTCTCCATCGCCGCGTCCTAGCGACCCGTCACTTCATGCATCTTCCCCAGACAATCCATGGAGTAACTCGTGTAGTACTACATACTGTCCCTAGATAGAGTCACCGCACCTAGATGTACACATCGGCCACGGCTAGCCGGTAATTAATTAAACCCCAAGATACGGACTACTCTTCAGAACGTCTGCAGAACGTCTGGTATAATAGTCGTATTATCCATGGTTCCACTATCCTAGGCTATGCAAAAGGAGTGACCGTCCCAATTCAAAAGCAGCAATGCATGCTAGGAGGTGTGCATTCTAGTCGTCGCCGGAATGCTACAACCTCGGCGACATGCTAGCTAAATCCTCAGTATGTTGCACCCCCACTAGCCATCTTAGGACTATCACGGTGGCGACTTTGCGTCACACATGCGGGTATAGTGACTACGTCATGAGATTCTTTAGCGATAAGCCGATCCATATTGAATTCCACCTTTATGACCATTATGAATTCAACATCTTGGGTGGTATGAATTTCTGAGTGTCAAAGCCCGTATCCATAGTTCATAATATCTGCCATGATGTATTGTTAATATTTCCTTACATATGTGTGATAGTGTTACATGAATATAGATTTTGTTTATTGATGTCCATGTAGATGTCAAACTGAGGTATAACATAATTCTCTACATCATGCTTGTAAATATAACACTAATATTTTATTTTTATCACATCATCATGGTTGATATGCACACGCCTCGACTTAAGATGCATGCAAGCAAGTTGGTCCCGATCTTCCGTCGTAGGAGAAATCCTTAAGGCGGGGGAAGTTGTGACTTTGACGAAGGGGAGGCTAACCACGATCTAGGAACGCGACCAGCAACCTCACAATCGCTAAACCACTCCTCAGTTGGTTATCAACCGTGTGAAACACGACTAACCTGTTCACGAAGAACGGCACAAATAATTCAAGAGAATTGAAAGAGCAACAACGGAAGGATCACTCAAAAAGTGATTAAGAAAGTAGACTTCAAGTTTGTAGCAAAAGCATTACAAAAGTGGTGGCTAAAGCAAAAATCAAAGTCCCCTTTCAATAGAGCATGCTCCACCAAATATATAGACAAAATATGGCACGTTTTTCCATATTTTGTTTCACTAAAATAGGAAAAACAAATATATAAATCTCCTCCTCTTGTAAGCTACTAATTTGGAAAATAAATATCTCTTGATGAAGATTTGAATAAATATTTGATGAAGATTTGATCTTGAATAAATCTTCCTTGATTTGCTCTTAAATAAATATTTGATGAAGATTTGATTCTTAAATAAATCTTCTTCCTTGATTTGCTCTTGAATAAATATTTGATGAAGATTTGATTCTTAAATAAATCTTCTTCCTTCAATTACTCATACAACTTCCATATGAGTAATTCCTCCATGTGTTTCCTTGCATGTAGTGACAAGTAAACAATAACAATTAAGCAATATCATTTATTCTGTAATTAAGTAATTAATTTGCCCAAGAAAAGAATTCACTTGCTGTCCTAAGCGTCGTGCACGGGCTCGTGTCATTGCGCCTTCTATGCTAATTGAGTCTTGCACGGGTGGACCAGCGATGTCCTCATCATACTCCCCTTCTTGGAAAGGAGTCGATCTCAACTCCAGCTCATCTTCATCGCCCAAGTATGGTGATAGATCAGCCACATTGAATGTATTACTAACTCCATATTCCTTAGGTAGTTCCAGCTTGTAGGCATTATCATTGATCATCGCAATAACTTTGAATGGACTATCACCTCGTGGCATTAGTTTAGACTTGCGTTGTTCTGAAAATCGATCTTTGCGTAAATGCAGCCAAACCAAATCTCCTTCTTCAAAAATAACTTTCTTTCTGACTTTGTCTGCATGCTTCTTATATTGTATTTGCATCTCCTCAATATTTGTTTTGGTCATCTGATGTATCTTAAGAATCATCTCAGCACGCTTCTCCGCATCAAGATTACCTCTTTCTGATGGTGGTAGAGGTAGTAAATCAATTGGAGCAGTAGGCTTAAATCCATAGACGACCTCGAATGGGCAGAACTTTGTAGTAGAATGCACAATTCAGTTGTAGGCACACTCAATATGTGGTCAGCACTCCTCCCACATCTTCAGGTTCTTTTTGAGTATCGCCCGTAGCATGGTACCACGTGTGTGGTTGACGACCTCGGTTTGTCCGTCCATTTGGGGATGACATGTAGTTGAAACAACAGCTTGGTCCCGAGCTTACCCCAAAGCGTCCTCCAAAAGTGGCTTAAAAATTTTGCATCACGATCTGAAACAATTGTCCTCGGCACTCCATGTAGGCGCACGACCTCCCTGAAAAATAAATCGGCAACATAAGTAACATCATCGCTCTTATGACAAGGTATGAAATGAGCCATCTTAGAAAACCTATCAACAACAACAAATATACTATCTCTCCCCTTCTTAGTCCTTGGAAAATCCAACACAAAATCCATTGAAATATCCTCCCAAGGTAATTTTGGAATAGGAAGAGGTGTATATAAACCATGTGGGTTTAAGCGAGACTTAGCTGTTTGACAAGTGGTGCATTTCCCCACGTAACGCTCGATGTCGCGCCTCATCTTTGGCCAATAAAAGTGTGTGGCCAATACGTCCTCAGTCTTACGTATCCCAAAATGTCCAATCAAACCACCTCCATGCGCTTCCTGCAACAATAGAAGACGAACAGAACTTGCAGGAATACAAAGCTTGTTAACTCTAAATAAATAGCCATCATTCAATACATACTTATCCCAACATCTCCCTTCTTTACATTTCATGAAAATGTCTTTGAAATCTAAGTCAGTAGCATATAATTCTTTTAACATTTTCAAACCAAGAATTTTGCAATCAAGTTAGGACAATAACAAGTAACGTCTAGACAAAGCATCGGCAACTAGATTATATTTTTCCTTTTTATATTTCACAACATATGGAAAAGTTTCAATAAATTCGATCCACTTAGCATGTCTACGATTCAATTTACTTTGGCTATGAATATGCTTCAAGGATTCATGGTCTGAATGTATAACGAATTCTTTTGGCCAGAGATAATGTTGTCATATTTCTGATACTCTAACCAATGCATATAATTCATTGTCATAAGTTGAGTAGTTTAAAGTTGGATCAGTAAGCTTTTCACTAAAATAAGCAATGGGTTTCCTATCTTGCATAAGAACACCTTCAATTCCAATACCACTAGCATCACATTCTATCTCAAAAGTTTTATTAAAATCAGGAAGTTGTAAAAGTGATGCATTGGTTAACTTATCTTTTGGCAAATTGAAGGCATCTTCTTGCGCTTTTTCCCACTTGAAAGGTATGTTCTTCTTTATCAACGCATTGAGGGGAGCGGCGAGTGAGCTGAAATCCTTTACGAATCGACGATAAAAGCTTGCCAGTCCATGAAAACTTCGCACTTGCGTGACCGATGTAGGTGTTGGCCAAGCATGAATAGCTTTCACATTTTCCTCATCCACCTCAATACCCTGTGCAGTGACAACAAAGCCAAGAAATACAACTCAATCCGTGCAAAAGGTGCACTTCTCGAGGTTAGCAAACAAACGTGCATCTCTCAAAGCCATCAAAACTTGGCGCATATGTGCGAAATGTTCATCCAAAGACTTGCTATAGATTAATATGTCATCAAAGTAAACTACCACAAATTTTCCAATAAAAGCTCTCAACACTTCATTCATTAAGCGCATAAATGTACTAGGTGCATTAGTAAGACCAAATGGCATAACTAACCACTCATATAATCCAAATTTAGTCTTAAAATCAGTTTTCCATTCATCACCTAGCTTCATTCTAATTTGGTGGTAACCACTACGCAAGTCAATCTTAGAAAAGATAGTAAAACCACACAATTCATCAAGCATATCATCTAATCGAGGAATAGGGTGACGATAACGTACCGTAATATTGTTGATAGCTCGACAATCTATGCACATCCTCCATGATCCATCTTTCTTTGGCACAAGTAAAACAGGAACAGCACATGGACTTAAACTTTCATGCACATATCCTTTATCTAGGAGCTCTTGCACTTGGCGCTGAATTTCCTTTGTCTCCTCGGGATTGGTACGGTATGGGGGACGGTTTGGCAGAGATGCTCCTGGAATCAAATCAATTTGATGCTCAATCCCCCGCAATGGTGGCAACCCTGTAGGTATCTCATCTGGGAACACATCAGCAAACTCCTGCATCAAAGAAACAATCGAAACAGGCAAAGAAGAGGGTAAGGAGTTAGTAGAAAATAGAGCGTCCTTGCATACAAGTGCAAAACACTCTTGGGGATTGGTTTCTAACTCTCGCATCTCGCTTTTGGTAGCTAATAGAACTTGTCCCTTGATTGGTATCTCTCTTTTCTTCTCACATTTTTCTTTCTTTTCTCACATTTTGAGTTGATGACTCTCACTTTCTATTTTGGAAATATCACTCATCTCTTTTTCTTTTCTCTCACACTCAGCCCTATCTAATTCATCTTTGAGAAGTTCTTCTGGTGTCATTGGAACCAACACGACCTTCTTATCTTTGTGCATAAAGGAGTACTTGTTGGAATGCCCATAATGTGTAGCATCTTTATCATATTAGCATGGTCTTCCAAGTACTAACGCACAAGCTTGCATTGGCACCACATCACAGTCCACAAAGTCAGAATAGGTACCAACAGAAAAATGAACATGTACCATCATTGTTACCTTCAACTTTCCACAAGAATTGAGCCATTGAATGTAGTATGGTTGCGGGTGTAATCTTGTGGTCAGGCCAAGCTTTCCAACCATCTCTGAACTTGCAATATTATTGCAGCTTCCACCATCAATTATGATCTTACAAGAATGCTCCTTGATCACAAATTTGGATTGAAACAAATTGTGACGCTACCCGTTTTCTGCCTTCTCCATCTGTGAGCTAAAAACACGGCGAACAACAAGGCTTGCATGACTTGTATCAAAAGTGATCTCTTCTTGTTCTGACCTCGAAACAGGTTGAGACTCCTCATGATCAGATCCACTTTCCTCTTCTATCTCACTGGCCGAAGTGTACTCACCATCTTCTCGAATGATAAGGGCACGCTGATTTGGACAATCACGCATATAATACCCTTTCCCCTTACACTTGAAGCACTCAATCTCCCTTGTTCTTCCTGTAGATGCAACTGAGGATGAACTTTTTGTAGGTGCAACAGTGGTCTTTTTTGGATCGACAGGTTTGGATGTTGGTGAAGTAAAACGGCTTCCTGAATTCCCTTGGCCAATTGGTGCAGCAGTCCTACTAGAATGACCAATACTCTTCTATTGCTGATTGGCATCCCTCCAAGGCATGGAAGAACTAGGATGGCTACGACTGCCTTTGTATGGCTGCTTCCTCCTTTGAACTTGCCTTTCAGTTTTGCATGCATAATGAAATAATTGATCCAAAAAATTGTAGTTCTGGAAATCAAGTATATCTTGTATCTCTTCATTCAATCCTCCTAAGAATCTAGCCATCTTTGCATTATCATCTTCTTGCACATTAGCACGTAGCATTCCCACCTGCAACTCTTGATAGTATTTTTCCACAGATTTGTATCCTTGATTCATTCTTTGGAATTTGTTAAGTAATTCTCTCTCAAAATAGGAAGGCATGAACCTGGACCTCATCAAGCGCTTCAAATCATCCCAAGTACGAGGATCTCCATTTCTTTGTCAAATTTGACTCCACCAGATAGAAGCATAACCAATAAATTCAGAAGTTGCCGCACGTACTGAATACTCTTCTGGGTAATGATGACAGCTGAACTTTTGCTCAACTAATAATTCTCAATCAAGATAAGCTTCTCGATTAAACTTTCCATCAAAACCAGGAACAGTGAATTTAATTTTACCCAATGCATCATTTCTTCTTTCTTCGTTACGGTGACATGCATGACCTCTGTCAACTCCCACTCCTCGTGCGGGACGGCGCTGATACAATTCCAAGGCAACTTCATCATCAGCCATATAATTATCATTTAACTCTTCATCAGCAACTTCTGGAAATGCAGCGTTCAGATTTCCTCTTGGTTCGAATGGAGCAGCAGCAGCAGCATTATTATTAGCTTCAACTCGTCCTCGAGGAACTTGAGGTGGTGGGTGTCGTCGGGGAGGAGTTCGCTCCACTTGATCAAGTCGCGCTTCAATTCCATCGAGACGATTCTCCAACCCGTTCAAGCGCACAAGCACTTGATCGGATAATATTTGCTCGAAGGTGTTTGTAACATGAGCCATCAAAGCTTGAGAACGTGGAGACAATGATATCATTGATGAGTGGGACCCATCTTCCCCATCATAAGAAACATCACGAGGACTTCTCGATCCTGACATTGTTAGTAAGAAAAAAAAGAAATTCCACCAAACTAGTAAATTATTTATGAAAAACTCACAATCCTCACAAACCTTACCACTTGAAGCTCTAACCCTTCTCAAAAATTGCTCGCGTGTTTGCTGGTTCGTGATAACTTTCAACACGGAGTGAATAAAGCGATTGCAAAGTGCTAGAACACGGTGATCAAGGCTAATTTTAGGGAGCTCTAGGTGTGGATATATTTGGAGCAAAGAGAAGAAAATAAAAATTCAAGAAATTACAAAGTTGACTCAATCAAGCAAGGTAGAAGGTGTCAAAAGGAAGAAAAAATGCAAGGATTATAATTAAAATTCGGATTGCAAAATTAACTCAAAAAGGAAGAATAAGTGCAAGATAATTAAAATTCGAATAAAATATTTTTTTGTTTTTTTTTGTTCCTTGGCCAAACCTTCCTCTCACTTCTTTTTTTTTTTCTACTCACCGAAAGCTTGCTCCTCCCTTTCTCCACCTATTTTTTCTTGTCGAACACTACTCCCTTTTTTTTTCTCCTCTTTTCTAGCAAAACACTTCCTCCTCTTTTCTCTCTCTCTCTCCTTTTTTTCCAATTTTTTCCCACCGAACACTTCTTCCTCTTTTTTCTCCTCTTTTCTTGCAAAACACTTCCTCCTCCTTTTTCTCCTCTTTCTCTCTACCTCTATTTTTTTTTTTAAAGCTTCGGCCGAGCACTCTTTGGCTGAACAACAATTTTTTTTTTCAAGGATAAAAATTCAACAACTCAAGCGGAAATTAGGAGATAATAATAAAAAAATAAAGATGGAAAACAACTATGATGGGTATGAAATAGAAGTTCAAGAAAAAGGTTTTTTTTTTTTGATGTAGGAAAAATAAAAGAGAATCTAATAAAGGATAGATGAATTCCTACCGGCAACGAAGGCTCTGATACCACTTGATATGCACACGCCTCGACTTAAGATGCGTCCAAGTAAGTTGGTCCCGATCTTCCGTCGTAGGAGAAATCCTTAAGGCGGGGGAAGTTGTGACTTTGACGAAAGGGAGGCTAACCACGATCTAGGAATGCGACCAGCAACCTCACAATCGTTAAACCACTCCTCAGTTGGTTATCAACCGTGTCAAATACGACTAACATGTTCACGAAGAACGGCACAAATAATTCAAGAGAATTGAAAGAGCAACAGCGGAAGGATCACTCAAGAAGTGATTAAGAAAGTGAACTTCAAGTTTGTAGCAAAAGCATTACAAAAGTGGTGGTTAAAGCAAAAAATCAAAGTCCCCCTTCAATAGAGCATGCTCCATCAAATATATAGACAAAATATGGCACGTTTTTTCATATTTTATTTCACTAAAATAGGAAAAACAAATATATAAATCTCCTCCTCTTGTAAGCTACGAATTTGGAAAATAAATATCTAAAGATTTGAATAAATATTTGATGAAGATTTGATCTTGAATAAATCTTCCTTAATTTGCTCTTGAATAAATATTTGATGAAGATTTGATTCTTGAATAAATCTTCTTCCTTGATTTGCTCTTGAATGAATATTTGATGAAGATTTGATTCTTGAATAAATCTTCTTCCTTCAATTACTCATACAACTTCCATATGAGTAATTCCTCCATGTGTTTCCTTGCATGTAGTGACAAGTAAACAATAACAATTAGGCAATATCATTTGTTCTCTAATTAAGTAATTAATTTGCCCAAGAAAAGAATTCACCTGCTGTCCTAAGCGTCGTGCACGGGCTCGTGTCATTGGGCCTTCTATGCTAATTGAGTCTTGCACGGGTGGACCAGCGATGTCCTCATCAATGGTAGATAGTAATAAAAGGATCTAAGAGCATCTTAGCATACTCAGATAACAGTACATGCAAGACTATAAGTATATCACATAAGCAAGATTAAAACTATAAGCATATCACATAAGCAAGGTTTAGGCTACAAGCATATCATGAGAACAAGATTGTTTATTATACAAACATGCATCAAGTTAAATTTAAATATTAGTTTCCTAACCAGTAATATTGTTATCTCCTTAAATTTCACAACTTGAAAATAGTCTATATAGTGAACTAACGCACCTGAGTAATGTAGTTCGTTCTTCGGAACCAACCATATAAGAGCTTCAAGTCGTTTACTTATTCGAGGTGGTCAACCTATTACAAGTAACATTACCTTTATATGTTGTTTCTAATATTATGAATCACCCAATTTATCTATAATATACTAAATTAATTATTTTTCCCATTTTGTTCAAACCTAACCCAACTCAAGTTAATTTATTATTAAACTAAATTTAGTTACTCCAACTTAACCTAACATAATGGATAAACCTCATTTAATTTACAAACCTAACTTAATCACAATCTGCGAGCAAACATTAAAACGCTAGTTTCTTTATAAGCTCAATTAAAATTTCACATCATCTATAATTTAAATTAATCATTTCCTACTTTCATTTAATTACCCATAAGGCACTAGCTAAGTGGAAGCTAATCATCATGCCTTAGTGTTGACATACATTCGACTATCCATTCTCTCATAATTATTACACTACATGCAGGTTTACAAATAAGGAAAAGAAAAGAGAACTTAATAAACAAAGGAGAAGGAGGGGTTCCCCTTGCGCTTGTGGTGATGGATCCGCAGTCGCGTATTTGCCCAATCTAGGGCTTGAAGTGCGCATTCGGTGCATATGCGCTGGCTAAAATTCCATACTTACCCCTGCTAGTTCCATTTAATTACAAGTATAAACCACTTTGCCTATTATACCCCTACCAGGTAGGGTTATTTACATAATCTTACCTTTCCAAATTTGGCCCTACTCCTTTCAACTATTTACTATGCTATTTTTTATATTACCACTCCCATTCTTGCGTATTATTATTATTTTATTTTTCACAAAATTTTGGGGTTTATATTATTCGTACCGGCTAGCCGTAGCCGACAATATGTTTTCTTCAAGTACTAACCCTGCCATGGGGAAATATTTTAGTACTACACGACAAACCATGTTATTTTTGTACAGTGTTCTGGAGGCGATACAGCTAGCCAATATGACATCGGCGCGGTTAGGTTTCGCTAGGACATGACATCAGGATAGTCAACTAGTAAGACAGATGGACAAAATCATGGTCAACCATTCCCTCGCCAATATCCATGTGAGCTTTAGGGAGAGACGTAGAGACTCTTGGCATGGATGGGCTCTTGGGCCATCCCTGATCCGGATAGCTCTTAAGCATAGGGATATAAAGCTCAATACACTTAACAACGAGTTTAAAATATACTAGATGTGTAAACCCTATTTTCTAAAAAAAAAAATTATTATTATTTTAATATTAAGTTAATAAAATAATAGATAAATAAAAGAAAATTAGGAAATTGAAAAAAACATATTTCTTATAAATAAATAAAAAAATAAAAAAATAATAACAATATAATGAATAAGGATTAAAATGCAATTAAGAAAAGTGGAGGGGGTTTTCTGTAAAATGGAAAAATATATACATACAACGAGTTTGGGGCGGGTCGACCCGGCCGGATGGTCCGAGTCGGTCGAGTCGAGCGGCGAGTTGCCGACTCGACTGCTTCTTTACCCTCGCAAAAGCAGGGGTTTGGGGGCGGAAGGAAATCCACGAGGGCGACACTCCAATTCGCTCCAATAGCTGACGATTTCGACAGAAGAACTCACGGGAGAGTGATTGGTGTCGTCTTCGAGAGCGACGAGGGTCGGTGGTGGTGCCGACGAGCTGGGATTGGAGCTTTCGCCGTGAACAGGGAGGGTGCCTTGTTTTCCGCCAAATCCGCCGGCGGGAGCTCGGCCGTTGGTTCTTTCGCTACAAGGGCGGCCTATACGAACGATATCAACTTCTGGGAGTCGATATTGAGTGGAGTACGCGATGGGAGCGGCACAGAAGCGGCTGGAAGCGGCGACTTTGCCGGTGGTAGAGGAGTAGAGGGCGACGGCAAGGTTGCGAGCTATTTGGCTCTGCTGGTGGCGAAGAAAGCTGGTCGGAGAGTCAAGGAAGGAGAGGACGAGGCGGGGCAGTAGTCCGGCGAGGCTGCAGCAGCGGCAGACGCCGGAATCAATGGCGATCCGGCGGACAAGCTGCGGCGGCGTCGAGCGGGTGAAGAGGAATCGTCGTACGTGCAGTGCACGTGCAGCGGTTCGGTCCGAGCGGTTCGGCCGGTCGGTCTGGTTCAATTCAAGCTGCGGTTCAAGACGGGTTTGATTAGTTTTTGTGGATTTTCGATTGGTTCATCTCGGGTTAACGTTCCTAGAGCTTAGTTGGTAAGATTTTTGGACTTTTAAGAAATTTATTTAGAATTTTTAACATATTTTAAGTGTGATTTTTAA
This sequence comes from Thalia dealbata, assembly GCA_030544415.1. Lineage (NCBI taxonomy): Eukaryota > Viridiplantae > Streptophyta > Magnoliopsida > Zingiberales > Marantaceae > Thalia > Thalia dealbata. The sequence continues at coordinate 15,638,316 of CM060458.1, forward strand.
ATTATTTTAGGTTGGGTTCAAGGTTTTGAGTGCGTTAAAGATATAAGAAAAATCTAAAATAATTTATGATTCTAGAATATGCTTAGATATAAGTTGTGTGATTTAATTAGAATTTTTTAAGATTATTAGAATGCGGTTTTTAATTAACTTATGATTATTTAGGTTAATTTAGGGTTTAAATGGAGTAATTATAGGTTATATGCTTGAAGTAATATTTTTGTAAGTATTATGATATTTAAACTGTATTAATTGGAATTAAAATAATTTATTTAGATTTTTTACAAAATTTATGAATTTAGGATAACTGAAAATTTAGGCAATTAGATTAATTAGATTTTTCTAATTTATGAAATTAAATAATTTAAAATTTTATAAATTCAGAATATGATGAAATTTAGGAAATTGATTTATTTATATTTTTTAATTAATGAAATTTAATAATTTAGAATTTTTTGAATTTAATTAATGTAATTAGACTTTTTATAAAATTATTTAGGATTAATTAAGGTGATATATTTTGATTAAGATTTTTGAGTATAATTAAATTATGTAACTAAATATTATTTTATAGGCTTGTTGATGTTTTGATTGTGTTGGATTGTGATTGTTAGGTGATGGATGATTGATTGATTATAAGAAATTAAATAAAAATAAGAAAAATAATGTGAAGATGTGAGTAGAGGGGTAGACAGAAAATTCTTGTTTAAATAATATGATTTACAGTTGTTAGATGTATTTATTTTATCTTTGGAAAATTAATTGATGTGTTGTTGCTTGACAAATCACAACCAAGCTGTGATTTGTGTTGGAGTAAGACGGAGTTGTTGTGCTTGATTAACTGTTTGCTTGCTTTTAAGAATCACAGCCAAGCTGTGAATTCTTATTTAATAATTCTTTGGGACTCTGGTGAGGATTTATGGTTTCAAATTTTATTTGACCTACTACAGATGGTGAGTTCTAAGGGTCATTGTTAATTATTGTACATACTGATAAGTTATATATCTGCTTGATTGCATATTGGATTAACATGTGAACTGTTGAAAGTTATATGCATGCTCTTGGTATGAGTTGAAAATGATATTATGTTAATTCATGTTGTATCATGTTAACTCAGATATGATGTTATTATATGCATGCTCCTGTTGTGAATTGAAAGTTATACCATGTTGGTATATGTATGATACTGTTATATGTATACTATTGATATTATGTTCATGTTATGTTGATTATTGAATATGTTCATGTTGCTAGAGATGTAGAGACACTTAGCAAGAACATGGAACATGTAGACATGAGATAATACTTGAGACACTTTAGGTTCATGTTATGATAACACCTAGAATGATTTAAATTGATATATGACTAAGAACTTGGAACATCATAGGGTTATGATAACCTAGGAGGTGATGTGTGGTTCTTAGACTAGTATATGCCAATATATGGTGAGGAGCCATGTGCTAGTACGGTAGAGATGCAAGTTCGGTTGACTTAGGTCATGAATACTTTGGTGTATCTAGGATCTCACTTCGGTGAAGAACTCAATTTTTTTGTGTTACACCAGGGTAGAGGGTGGACTAGGAACAGTACCGTCCCATGCGCTACCAAGGCTAGGGAACCTGAAGACTCTAGCATGCTCAACATTGGTAGGATCCCTGAGCAGTCTAGGTTCATTGGTATCGTATGCAGTGGGTCTGAACTTGCCAGGCTGGAGACGAATGTAATTGTTGTGTTTGTATGGTGATCTTGCCATGGTGCAGAATTACAGCGCTGTATGGTACTTATGATTGGAAAGAATGGGTGTCGTGATCACCAGCTCCTTCCGCCAACATCAGTGTACAGGCCTATAGGATAGATACATAGAGTTGACACTGACGGGTTTAGGAAAATCTCTGACGAGGGATTTACCTTGAACATAAGTGGCTGCCTTAGGTGTAGAATGGTTAGATGATGGAATATTAATTGAAGTGATATGATATCTTTGATTTAGTGACATTGTTATGATCATATTTCTTATATGCAGTTATATGTCATGTTATGATCATATTCATGATGTTTCTTATTTATTGCCTTGTTGTATTATGGATATGTTGATTTAAGTATGTGATTTTTAGTGGATATATTTTTTTGTTGGTTTGTACAATATCTTATGCCCATTTTTAGGGTGCTCTCTTTGTAGCCTCACTGAGTTTCGCGACTCAGATGTGCACATTTTTCCCCTGTTGCGCAGGTTACAGGTTGGCCATTGACGGGGAGTGAGGGAGAAACTAGTTGGTGGACAATAATTATTTTTGTAATCTAGATAGAGATGTAAACTAGTTGGCTTGAATGTACAATGTTATTGCTTCCGCTTTGTAAATTTATAAAATGGTAGTGCTTTGTGATACTTTTTAGCCTTGTATAAGTTGTGACGTTGAAGTGCAGCTTATACAGCGGTTGCCACATGCCCAAAGGTGGTTTGGGGCGTGACAAGATGATACACACTAGGTTCATGACATGACATGATATACAACCTAGATTATGTTAGACATTTACATTATGACACCGTAGATACTTGATTGACAATATTTATGTAATTAAATAACTACGTTAAAATATAAATCATCAAAAGGCATCCTAGATATTTCCCCTAGTCTTGTTCGTACTATTGTGGTTTGAGTCATAATTTTGTATTAGGTCGCAAGATTGAGCACTCTATGTTCATGTGTGTGCAGATCTATAGGAAACAGTGACGTAGACAAGGACCCCTACTAATAGAAGATTCATCAGAACCATTTTAGGAGTCTTCCTTAGCTAAGTTATACATTCTTTCGCATTTTATAATTTTCCATGATATTTTGGTTACTACCGTACTTACCACATGCCTCGTATATGATCACAAGTCCATAAAACGATTGTTACGTACTCGACTTGTAGGTTGAGGCATGACAAGTCCAATGCATGAGTGAGAATTATTGTTACGTACTGTTGGTAAGTCGACCATTTATGTAAGCTATTATTTATAGTGCTTCAGTTCAAAGTGGGATTTTCCTAGTATGGGGTTCTTGTATACCATTCCTCCTCAAGGAAATCCAAGCGTTATTCGTGTAGTGTGTTCGATTCAAATTCACTGGAGGGTACACCAATAGAGTGTCCTATCACTTCTACAACCTTCCATCTAGTCGACGGTTCGTGGGTGATACTAAAGCAGGTTTGCGATACTTGGCAAAGCATCATCATCAGGCCTCAACCCTCTGTCGAGCACATGACAACTATAGTATGAGTAGTGTTTTACTCATACAAGGCTAATAAGATTAAATAATTCATGCATAAATAAAAAGATCTATATTTAAAGTTCACTAATTATTTTGCAACTAATCCATTGGTTACATTACAAGTCTGATACAATTTGTCTACATTATGTGATGTAAATATTATAACTGATGTAAATATAATTTCCCTCATATCACGTTGAATTGACTACCTCTCTGCTCGTAGTCTCCTAGGCAGTGTCTCAATATTTGTGGATGGAGAAAATTTGCATGTGCTAAATCTTATGACTTAGTGCCTACAGATAAAAACTTCTCAAAACAAAGAATGTGCTAAGTATACATTCCGCACGATACAATTATATAAACATCATATCACAAAATAATTAATAGGAAAATATGCGAGTAAACAAATAAAATAACTACTAAGAGTTTAAATATATGTCTAGATTTTTTAAGTTTCTAGTCTCAGATACTATATCCTAGGGATGCATGCCTATGCTTAAGGTAAGCCCTGGCTAGGGACAACCACATGCCCGTCAATGCCAGACTAAGTCTCTGATTAGGTCTGTCGCACTAATATTAACAGAGAAGGTGAGTGACCATGATTCCTTCTCCCTCTAATCTCCCCAGTCGTTTACCTAGACCATACTTTGAGACCATTATATCGTACGTCTCTCATATCTACGATATGAGAAACTATATAACCCTACATTTTTGCTCCACAATAAGGTCACTTGCTAAGTATATACTCAAGGACCTGATCTGTCGAATCTAATATGTGTATCTACTCTAGTTGTCCAACTACCTCCCAAACTTGTAGGACTTAAATGAGGTAATCGAACGCATGTCAACACTAAGACATACTTGCGATGTTCCACCTTGTTAGTTATCAAATATGATAGTTAAACAAAATTAGGAAGTTATTAGTTCAAAGTAGTTTAGGGTAGATTATGTTGAATAAACTAAATTGAGTTGAATGACATTTAACTAAATTGGGTTGAGGTGAGTTTAAATAAAATAAGAAAATGTGATTAATTTAGCTTATTATAAGTAAAGGGGTGATACATAATATTAGAAATAATTTCTAAAGGTAATGATATTTGAAATAGGTAGTCCACCTCGAAAAAATTAAATGATGTGCAAGCTATTATACGGTTGGTTCCGAAGAACGAACTACTACATCCAGGTGCGCCGGTTCACTATAGTAGACTATTCTTAAGTTGGTGAAATTTAAGGAGATAAATATTTTACTGCTTAGGAATTAATATTTGATTAATCATGATTCATGCTTTGTATATTAGATTAGCCTGTTAATATTAGTAATGTGATATGCTGTAGTCTTATATATGCTGATATTTAAATATGTGCTATGATTATTCTCTTGCTCATTATCTACTATGTTGATGTAACGAAAGATAATAAGATGATACAGTTACATCTAGAAACTATTATTTTACACGTTGGTTTGACATATATATAGACATCAACAAGCAGCACTTATAGACAAATGACAATGACATACTTATGTATGAAAACACTGAGGATACATCACATATGATCTCCTAAGTTATGGATACGAACTTTAATGCTCCTAAACCTAGACCACCCAAAGAGGTTGAAATCATCTTGGACATAAAGGGTGGGGATAAGATATGGATTGACTTATTGCTAGATAATGTTGTGATGTATTCACTATACCCACACGGTGTCGCTAAGTCGTCACCGTGATAGTCCTAAGATGGCTAGCATGGATGAAACCAAACTAATGACCTAGCAAACATGTCGCTGAGGTTGTAGCATTCCGGCGACTGGTCGGATGTACACCTCCTGGCAGGCATCGCTGCTTGTAAATTGATACGGTGACTCCATCCGCATAGCCTTGGACAATGGATCTATGGACCACACGGCTATTATTCCAGACGTTCTGCAAACGTTCTGATGAGTAGTCCGGATCCTGGGGTTTATTATCGGCTAGCCGTGACCGATGTGTATACTTAGGTGCGGTGACCCTTGTCTGTAGTACTACAGGAGTTGCTCCATGGATTGTCTGGGGAGGACGCATGGAGTGACAGGTTGCTAGGTCACGGAGCTGGGGTAATTCGCCTAGTGGACCACCGGAGAGGGATCACGATCACCCGACCTCTCTGCCAACATCAATGTGATGGGCATAGGTAGAGACATAGACAGAGAGGACACTGATGAGCTTATGGGAACTCTCAGATCAGGAAATCTCCTAAGCATAGGCTGGCTGCTCAGATCACGATATTGGAATGAGATGATATTTTTAGTGATAATAATCTTGTGAAATAAACACACTTCATATTTATAGTTGAGCTACACACTTATACTACATGTTCTTCTTATAATGTTTCATGTTTTATTTGTTGATTTTACATGTTTTGTTTGATATTATTAAATGAGTTATGGACATGTTAGAATCTCCATTTTCTCTACTTGAGTTATTCTACTGCGGTTAGAGCCACAAGCACAAAGCCGCAAGGCCGAGCACACGACGTTCAAATGTGTGCAGGTCTACTAGACGACCGGTCAGGATAGCTAATGGAGACGAGATTATCGACGAACATAGTTATCTACTATTTTTTGTGACCATAGTATTGTAGTAGGTATATCGGGACTGTGTTAGTAAACTTGAGTTAATTGATTTAATTGTATTGTCCGCTGCGTTGATAAGGTATGTAAGTTGTGTAAACCAATAAATGCCTTATATGAGTCCTTTAGGCTCATACGGCGGTTGTCACGTACTCGACAGATGGGTCGGGGCGTGACAATTAAAGTGGTATCAAAGCCTAGGTTCGAGGATTTAAGGACTAGGCTAACAGTCCCGATATAAATAGGATATTGTGTAGGGTCAGAAGGATGACATTTTAGTTCTCTTAACCTTATTTATACCTCCTTCTGAATTGATTCTCTTGACCTTGTATCTCCTTCTTGATCCATCAGTATCTCTTACAAGTTAGAGTTATACCTCTATATTAGTTCTAATTATTATGGTTGGATACTTCTTTTAAATAAGTTTATTGCACCATAGAGTTGTACCTCTATTAATGGAGCAAGTATGTGCACATATCTCAACTATTACAAAGTTATTGTTGTGATAGTAGTTAAGTATTATATCACTATGAACTTTCCTAAGATTATAGATCTTATTTATCTTTCCTTCCTTATTGAATTAGTTTAAATAATCCGATCATTTGTTTTTCCTTTCTGTTGATAATACATGTCAGTGGTTAAGGCACTTCTAAACTCCCCATTCTTAATGAGTTTTAATATTCATATACTCTTGACGAAGTGCATCAGTAATTGAAACTTTGGTTGGGATTTTATCAAAGTCTATTGCCCATTATGATACATATTCTAGTTGCATTGAAAAATTGACTTAGCTTGAGAAATATCAGTTCTAAGAGAATTTATTTCTTTCCTCAAAGTCTTGAATTTTGAAAAACTTCTTTCTTATGATCAAATGTTTCATTGATTTAAATCTTCGAACCCGCACTTAAATTGAGGTCATATTGATAGTCTCAAATGCGTAAGCTCATATATCTTGGACGACTACATCCATGGAATCCTTTCAAGACCTTCAACTCAACAAGAATTTCAGAGGATAGGATTTCATAACCTTTCTCTTGGGTTGCTGTTCCTTTTTCAGCTTCTTTGGTTGATAGGTTTTTATTTTGGGCACACCAAATCTATCACACATATAGTGTCTTAGATTACTTGATGATACACGATTTTCTTCTTTTAATTTGTGGTATCATCGACGGTTAGATCTTCATACCTTGATGACATGCACTAACACCAACCATCAGTATGAACATCTTTCATGAAAAGTCACTGGTTTCCTTAGTTCTAGTATGAATAATGTGCTCAAGAAATTACAGAAGCTTATGAGTTATTTCTCTATTTACATGTTTCTTTTAGAATTTCATTGTGGTCCTTAAACTCTTGTAGATTAAGAATTATTCCATTATATGTCTACCCCGAAATATATAGTTCATCTTCTCTTGATTTTTATTCCTAGTATACTAGATACTACCAGTTATGGTATTAGTTATTTATACCTTCACCATAAACATTCTCTAAACATTGTACCTTCTGGCATGTCGTCTTTTCTCTTTTCTCCTTGCCTATCAGATTATGTATATCTTCTTTAAACGTGCTATTATTTACTTTTGTTTGCTCCATTACTTTCCTATATTTCTTGGTTAGTGTTATCCTCCATGGATTTGGAGAATGCAATACTGCTTTGTTTGCTATGATAAAGATTGACTTAACATGTTTCTATCTATTGTCAACTTGAGACTTTTATTTCATTGTGTAGATGTTTATAAAAAAAAAAATTAATATTATATAACCGCAATGGCTATATCTAGTCGTGCATCTTATCAATTTTGAGCATATAGATGCAAGATCGTAGGTTTTCTACTCCCAAATATGATAATCTTATCGTTTGCATATAGATGCAAGGGAAAAGAAATGTCATAGTACATTTCCAAGTGATTAGTCTTGGGAGTCATTGGCGTGGTTATTGTCGGATAATATATCGTTTAACATTTTCTCAAAATCCTTCATACTCCGCTACTCCACAATTATTTTTGCATATGCATTAGTTTGGCACTTCAAAATTTTTGCAGCAGAAATAAAATCTTAACTTCCATTAGTCTTAAAATTATATCTTTTTCCACTTGATGAGGAGAGCTATTTGTCATAGTTTCTCTTCACTATCTTTTGCAATATTGGGGTTGGATGTTTCTGTTGTCTTTTTATGATCTTAGCACATTGATTTCTATCCCCATGGATTTTCTCTAACAATCTATTAGCTTTCTTATCTGCATCAGATATAGTAGAAGTCCAATCAAACACTATGTGTAAATTAATACTTAATAGAAATTTGACCTAGTTTTAAAATATTTTCCCAACTTTATATTAGGATAATTTTTATTTATCATTATGGTTATTTTTCCTTCATCGCTTGTAAAGGGGCATTTGAAATTTAGCTCCTTTTTGGATTATGAACCCCATCTCTAACATTGACATTTAACTTTTCTTAGCAGTTGGATTTCTCATTTTATTCATTTGTTTGTTATTTCTCCTTTTATTTATTTATTTATTCTTTCCCTCATATTACTCGCGGGTTTATAGTCTTGCAATATAACCTAGTCTAGATTTTAGTTATACTACCTTTGAGGACTTTAGAAATATGGAGAGAAAAAAAAATTTGCAACCTTAACAATCGTGGTTGTATCTTGAATCCCTCTTCCTTGCTCGACATTAAAGTGGGAATATACGTTCGATCATTTTAACTCAATTCCTTATCGTTCATACTTTGCTAGAACATGTATTAGCAAAGGTTATCTTTGGATCTATCAAATACGATAGTCTTAAGGGAGTTCAAGCTAACACTACAATTATATTCAAGGTTGTAATAGAACTTAAGGTTGCAAAGGTGGATACTAAGTCTGATTATGAAATCTATTGACACTGTTAAAAGAAAGATATGATACAAAGTGGAGTGTCCATATATATCTTCAAATTTTATCTCCATGAATACATACTCATGTATTGAGTCTTTTGTTATATTGGGGTATGATCTTGGAGGATAAGGAAAAGTATACCCTTTGCTTTTACCTGGATAGTTAGCTTCATCTATTAGTTAGATAAACGGTAGCTTTTCTTCGAGAATAAGTTGCACTTACTCACCTATATCATCCTTTTGGGTTCTATAATCTTGTCAAGTATTGTATATGGAAGCATATGACCTTTCATTACATAACTTAAGAGTTCACATATGAACTTAGTTATGCTATATAAGACTTTGATTGATCATGGTGATATGTATAGATTCCTAATCACTAAGAAAATATCATTTGATCGCTTGCAACTCCATTTGAATTTTAATTATGATATGATTACATTACTTTAGTGAAAAATAATTTTTCATATTGTTTTACTTTGAGCTTGTTTTACATTAATTTACTTGTTTTACATTACGTTAGTATAGATTTTTGAGCTTTAGACATTACACCATTGTATGTTGTTTCATTTTATTTTATTGGGAGTTGATTTCACTATTAGTTGATTGGCTTTGATTGATCATGGTGACATTACACCACCCAAAGAGGTTGAAATCATTTTGGACATAAAGGGTGGGGATAAGATATGGATTGGCTTATTGCTAGAGAATGTTGTGATGTATTCACTATACCCGCACGGTATCGCTAAGTCGTCACCGTGATAGTCCTAAGATGGCTAGCATGGATGAAACCAAACCAATGACCTAGCAAACATGTCGCCGAAGTTGTAGCATTTCGGCGATTGCTCGGATGTACACCTCCTGGCAAGCATCGCTGCTTGTAAATTGGTACGGTGACTCCTTCCGCATAGCCTTAGACAGTGGATCTATGGACCACACGGCTATTATTCCAGACGTTCTGCAGACGTTCTGATGAGTAGTCCGGATCTTGGGGTTTATTATCGGCTAGCTGTGGCCGATGTGTATACTTAGGTGCAGTGACCCTTGTCTGTAGTACTACAGGAGTTGCTCCATGGATTGTCTGGGGAGGACGCATGGAGTGATAGGTCGCTAAGTCGCGGAGCTGGGGTAATTCGCCTAGTGGACCACGGGAGAGGGATCACGGTCACCCGACCTCTCTGCCAACATCAGTATGACGGGCATAGGTAGAGACATAAACAGAGAGGACATTGATGGGCTTATGGGAACTCCCTGATCAGGAGATCTCCTAAGCATAGGCTGGCTGCTCAAATCACGATATTGGAATGAGATGATATTTTTAGTGACAATAATCTTGTGAAATAAACACACTTCATATTTATAGTTGAGCTACACACTTATACTACATGTTCTTCTTATAATGCTTCATGTTTTATTTGTTGATTTTACATGCTTTGTTTGATATTATTAAATGAGTTATGGATATGTTAGAATCTCCATTTTCTCTACTTGAGTTATTTTACTGCGGTTAGAGCCACAAGCACAAAGCCACAAGGCTGAGCACACGACGTTCAAATATGTGCAGTTCTACTAAACGACCGGTCAGGATAGCTAATGGAGACGAGATTATCGACGAACATAGTTATCTACTATTTTTTGTGACCGTAGTATTGTAGTAGGTATATCGGGACTGTGTTAGTAAACTTGAGTTAATTGATTTAATTATATTATCCGCTGCGTTGATAAGGTATGTAAGTTGTGTAAACCAATAAATGCCTTGTATGAGTCCTTTAGGCTCATACGGCGGTTACCACGTACTCGACAGATGGGTCGGGGCGTGACAGCACAGCGGCGAAGAAAGCGAAAATCGATGGCGGACGGTGGCAGTGCCGCAACAGTGTCGAGCGGGGAAGAAGACCGGGGCGGCGCGTGGGAAGCATGTGCATCGTTCCCGTACGGTGTGATTTTAGGTGTGATTTTCGAATTAGTTTAGGATGGATTCAGGGTTTTGAGTACGTAAATCGTGTCAAAAAAATCTGAAATAATTTGTGATGCTTGGTTATGTTTAGATATAATTTCTCTGAATTAAGTAGAATTTTTAAAAATTATTGAAATGTGATTCTTAATTTAATTAAGATAATTAAAATTAATTTAGAGTTTAAATAGATTATTTGTGTATTACGTGCATGGAGAAATATTTTAATAGATGTTATGGTGTTCAAATTGCATTAATTGGAATTACAATAATTTAATTAGAATATTTACAGAATTAATATTTTATGATGTTATAAAATTTAGATAATTAGTTTATTTAGATTTTTCTAATTAGTGAAATTAAAAAATTTAGGATTTTTTAAATTAAATTAATGTAATTAGATTTTTCATATAATTATCAAAATTATTTTTTAAAGTTATTTAAGGTGGTATATATTGATTAAAATTTTTAATATAATGAAATAGTTTTTTTTTAAAACTTAATGAGTCTTGAACCCAAGATCTCATGATCCTCCCATATAGAGCCCAATTACTCTAATAAGATTATTATTTTATAGGCTTGTTTATGTTTGATTGTGTTGATTATGATTGTTTCATGTGATGGATTATTAGTTGATTATAAGGAATTAAACATAAAAAGAAAATGGTGTGAGGATGTGAATAAAAGGATAGATAGGATATCTTTGGTTGAGTTCTATGATTTATTTTTGTTGATTGTATTCATTTTATTTTTAGGAGAATTGATTGTCGTGCTATTGCTTGACAAATCATGACCAAGCTGTAATTTGTGTTAGAGTCGGAAAGAATTACTTTGCTTGATTAATTTGTAAACCGCCAAATTTTTAGAAATATATAAATGTGACAATAAATAAATATTTGTATACATATATATGCCTTCATGTGTATGTATACACATAATGTACAGTATAAATAAATAAATAACAATAATAGCAATAAGATAGTAAAATTTAAATTTATATTTATATAGGTATATAAATAAATTATGTATAAATGAATTCCTGGCTAGATTTAGAGTAGAAATAATTTTTTATTTTAAATATATAAAAAGGTAAGATATATAAATTTTCGTAAGAATAATTCTTTACAATATATATATATAAGTATATAAAAATAAATATATCTATATATATAGGTACTAAAATAAATTTACTTTTTAGAAATTAAGAAATTAAGGGTTAATAAAAAAAGGAGGCAGAGACTACTGTTAGTTTTCATTGTTTACCCCATCATCGGACCATCTAAACCTAACTTCCTAAATCTCAACCTCCACACCCCTCTATTGCCAACATTAGCTTTGGCTAAATCTATTCGATTGGGATCTCAGGAAATGGGTGATGCAGTAGAGGAGTGGAAGTTGATGATACCGATGCTCGGAATCCCAGATGAAAATAATAAATTAGAATGATTAATGTTAGTGTCATTCCCTAGGTAATACAAAAATCTAAGTTTTGGGATATGCGGTACTTTTTTATGAATTTTTCTCTCATGTTTTCACTTTCTTTCTCGAATGAAATTGTTTGAGAACAATGCTATTGATTTAATTATGAATGTTTAGGTGATTAAAAATATTTGATTTTAAATACATCTTTTAAAATATTTTATTTTAAATACATCTAAATCTATAGATACATTTGTTATATAACAGTGAATGTATATATATATATTATTTCTCTTTATTTACCTATACGTGATGATTAGTAGAAATTTAATCAAAAAATATTTTTTTTAAAGTACTATTCAGAAATAATATACCATGTTGGGTAGATTAAAAAAAATACTAATAGTAATAACTATTATATATATATATATATATATAAAGTCTACAATTGTTCTTTATTAATAAAAAAATGAACTTTCAGGATGTAGATAATATATGAAATAATTATCTCCCTGATATCTAATAATAATTTAATACTCAAAACTATGTAATAGCCTGAGTATTGCTTGCTGCCATGAGTATTGCCATGTTACATGAGATAAATCATCCATTCCACATATTTATATCTCGTAGATAAATACCCTTTCTAGTTTATTAAATATATATATATTGTAGTAAATCTGAAGACTTTAGATATTAAATTTTATTTATTTATTAGTATAATATATACAACTACAATTATTTTATTAGAGAGTTGGACAACATGTTGAATAGAAAGTTATGCTTTTAAAATTTAGTAACTTAGTACAATAATTACAGGTTCCAAGAATAGTTGTGTTTTTGTTATTGTATTATTGAAATTAAAATAATTGAGAAACACCTTGTTGCACTTCTTTTCTTGGATGTTTTCTTCCATACTATTGTAAACAAATTTGTCATGTCTTGCACTTAAGATTTTCTTGGTCATATGCATGAGTGATATTAAACAATGAATATCGAACCACCTATTTTGTTCCTTGTCTTCTATTTTCATGATGTCAAATAAGAAATAAGAAAAGGGGAGTAGGGTGTTAGACACTTGATATCATGAGTATTAGAAAATTTAAATATATTTGCGAATTGATAGGGAATCATTCTGCAGTGACAATGGATAAATACAGCAGGGCCGTGAATCTGTTAAATTGTTAATTTAAAAGGCTCAGGTTTGTTGTTGTTCGGCTAGTTTACAGCCGCTGCAGTAGAGCTCCCAAGTGGGCAGTTGTTAATAAATTTTTAAACTGTCCATAATGTATCTTTATTACTGCTTTATGGAATGTGAATTAACTACAATGATGTGTTATATGATATGTTCTCCCTTATTCTTGTGTTATTAAATTCTAATAGTGTATGACACTAAGAATAATATAGAACACATAGATGATATATGAACATACTAGGTGACAAACAGAACTAGTTAGGTGACATATTTACATGATGACCTAAACTAGTTAGAATACCTAGAGATACAGACCTGAACTTCCTAAGAACATGAACTTCTACGAATCATATAGGTCTATATAACACATTATTTCTCTCACAAATGTTAGGTACCATTTGTGTTAGTCTAATGATGGGTAGCGGAGGCGTCACCTGACCCATCCTTTAGCGTTCGATGAGTACCAACAAGGGGGTTCTCGCCAATAACCTAGATATCCTCATGGCATGCATCTGAAACTAAAGTGCTGGGAGCCGAGGAGCTCACTTCAGTCGCCATATTTAAGGACTAAGGTGTCTGTTGATGCTGACATACCTCAACTGAGTTCTGCAGGCTTGGGAGGTAGTCTGGACAGCTAGAGTTATATACGTGTTGGATCCGGTAGGTTAGGCCGTGAGTATATTTGTTAGTAGGTGACCCTGCTGTAAAGCAGAAGTCTAGTGCTACATGGTGTCTCGTATCGTAGGGTCTATGGGAGACGTACGATACGATAGTCTTGGAGTGCGGTACGGGTAAACGGCTCGCGAGACTGGAAAGAGAAGGAATCGCGGTCATCCGGCTTCTTCGCCAATGTCAGTGCAACGGGCCTAGGCAGAGACTTAGTCTGGCACTAACAGGCTTATAATAGTCCCCAGCCAGGGCTTACCTTAAGCATAAGCAGGCAACCCTAGGAGATAATACTTGAAACTAGAAACTTAGAACAATCTAGATACTTAGGAGACGGCGAGGAATCATGGGTAGCAGGGTTGAGTGCAATAGGAGGACATTAATATAATGTATTAATTGTAAACATCACCTAATGTAGACGGATTGTATCAGCTTTGTAAACAACATACGAGTTAGTGAACTTAAATGCAGGACTTTTCATTTTTGTTTGAGTTATATGGTATTATTAGCCTTGTATGAGTGGAAAATCGCTCATACGGTGGTTGTCATGTGCCTGACAGAGGGTTGGGGCGTGACATAATTGCTTGCTTACTTTTAAGAATCACGACAAAGCTGTGAATTCTTGCTTGATATTATTTTGAGACTCTGGTGAGGGCTTATGATTTTAAATTTATGGTCTACTACAATGCTGAGTCCTAAAGGTCGTTGTTATTTATTGTACATATTGATAAGTTATATATCTGCTTTGTTGCATATTTAACTAAGCATATGATTTGATGTGATTTTGAAAGTATGTCAGCATATAGATATGATTTTATCATGTGCATGTTTATTGATGTTTTGCTCATGTTATGTGATAGTTAATATGTTCATGTGATGCTAGAAATATAGAGACACTTAGCAAGATATAGAATATGATGACATGAGACAGAACTAGAGACACTTTAGGTTCATGTTATAATAATACCTAGAGTGGTCTTAAATGACATATAACTAAAGACTTTAGATATCATAGGGTTACGATAACCTAGGAGATAATGTAAAGTTCTTAGTCTACTATGTGCCAACATATGGTGAGGAGCTATGTGCTAGCTAAGGTAGAGATGCACATTCGGTTGACTTAGCCACAGATGCTTTGGTGTAGCCGAGATCTCACTTCGGTGCAGAGCTCAACTTAATTGTGTTACTCCAAAGTAGATGGTGTGCTAAGAATAGAACTGTTTCATGCGCTACTAATGTTAAAGAACCTGATAACACTGGCATGCTCAACGATGTGGGTCCCTGAGCAGTCCGGGTTCATTGGTAGCATATGCAGTAGATCTCAGCTTGTCAGGCTGTAGATAGATGTGATTTATTATGTTGTATGGTGATCCTGCCATGGGGCAGAATTACAGCATTATATGGTACTTGTGTTGCATAGAAGGGATGTCGTGGTTACTAACTCCTTCCGCCAATGTCAGTGTACAGGCATCTAGGACAGAGATATAGAGTCGACACTGACGAGTTCGAAAAAAATCTCTGACGAAGGGTTTACCTTAAACATAGGATGGCTGCCTTAGGAGTAGTATGGAGGAATTATGATATAGTAGTTAAGGTAATATAATACTTTCGATTTGAAATTACTGTTATGAATACAATTCTTATATTATATTCATATACCTTATTATTATAGTGTGGCTGCTACTTTAATATGTTAAGTCTTGTTATATATTGTATGACATTATTTTAAATGTGTGATTTAATGGATATATTATCTTGTTGGTTTGTACAATACCTTATGCCCATTTTTAGGATGCTCTCTCTGTAGCCTCACTGAGTTTCGCGACCACATTTTTTCCTATTGCGCAGGTTACAGGTTGGTAATTGGTATGGAGAATGAGGGAGAACATAGTTATGACGAAATAGAATGTACTCTAGTAATCTAAATAGAGATTTACTTTATATGTAATTTATTTATATTTTCACTATATTTAATTTAAAATAATTGAGGTTGCTTTGAGATACATTTAGCATTGTATAAGTTGTGGTGTAGAAGTGCAGCTTATACAGCAGTGGCCACGTACCAAAGGTGGATTTGGGGCGTGACATTAGTCCTTAGACATAGAGGTTGAAATAAGCTCCGTACTTCCAACTCTTTAGCTTTGAATGCACACTATGAGAATATCTCAGCTTTTGCAAGAACAACCCTTTTGATACTCACAGAGACTAAAAGATGGGTCATGTGATGCCTTCACTACCCATTATTAGACTAATACTTATGTTACCCGTAATTCATGAGAGAAGTACTATTATATAGACCTACGTGATTCCTAGTAGTTCATATTCCTAGAAAGTTCAGGTCTATACTCTAGGTATTTTAAACTAGTGCATGGCCTCGTATATACAATATCAACTAACTAGTTTGTCTATCACCTAGTATGCTCATCATGTTCTTTATGTATTTTATGCTCCCTAAGTATCATGCATATTCAGAGTCTGAGAACATGGCAATTTAATATAACAATAGGAAAATAAATTAAACTTCATAAAGCAGTAGACATATGCATCATTGACAGTATAAAATTTATTAACAACAAACCACATGAGAGCTCTACTACAGTGGTTGTACAATAAACTAACCAAAAATAATGCATCTAAGCCTTTTAAATTAGTAAATTCACGACCCTACAATGTTTAATCACTATCATTGAGAAATTTCCACCTAAAAACATACGACATTTAACTTTTTAATTGCTCATTTAAATTGGTTAGCTACCTGTTTCCTTATATCCTATTATTTAGCACTGTGGAAGAAAATAAATTTTAAAGGAGGGAAGCTTCAACATTTCTAATGCAATTACAAGTCAAGAAAGATGAATATGAGAATATAAGCATATAAGAGAACATGGCAATTCAATGTAACAATAGGCAAATAAATTAAACTTTATATAGCAGTAGACATATGCATCATAGACAATATAAAATTTATTAACAACAGATCACATGGGATCTCTACTGCAGCGGTTGTACTGTAAACTAGCCGAAAACAATGCACCTAAGCCTTTAAATTAGTAAATTTATGACCCTACAATGTTTAATCAATATCACTGAGGAATTTTTCACCTAAAAACACATGACATTTAACTCTCTAGTTGCTCATTTAAATTGATCAGCTACCCTCCTCTTTTTTTCCTTATATCCTATTTAGTATTGTGGAAGAAAATAAATTTTAAAGGAGGGAAGCTTCAACATTTCTAATGCAATTACAAGTCGAGAAAGATGAATATGTTCCCAATTATCTTTTACAACATGATGGCAACCAAACCATGTCAACAAAACATAGAAATCTCTCACAGCATTTCCAAAGATCCATTAAAGAGAGCAAACAAACATTATCAACATATTCATGCCTCCACCTCTCGGTAGAAATAATTGACTAAAAGAACATAACAAGGTAAGGACAATATTTGTATCTTCTTTTGGCAAAAAACTATTGACAAAGAATCTTAATAAAGTAGGGACCGTCATTGGAGCAACATCTTCAAAAAAAAGTAACAACAAAAAGAAGATGATATAAGTTTGCTTATGACGGTTATTGTCCTATTTCAATTTGCCATCCTATTTATTTTTTACCGCAATAACTCGATGTATAGCATTTCGGACGACATAGAAAAAGTAAGAAATCGTGGAGAATACAAGTAGCTATTTAACCTCTATACTTTTTTAATATTAGCGATGGAAATAATTCTAACATAACTAAATTCAAGGCATTATTAATAATCCAAATTCTTGATACACTTATCAAAAATATTAAAACTTGCATTTCTTGGCCATACCGACTGAAATACAATGAAACTACAATTCGGAGAAATAAGATAAGCTATGATATCTACACACTGATGTAGAAAAAAAACTATAATAGTGAATCGTAATCAACAAAATTCATTTATCTCATATAGTACTGCAAAGTCAAGAACCAACTCTAGAATTAACCAATTATAAGAAAACACAACTATAGAATTAGTTAATAGGCAAGTGATGCTGGCTGCGATTAGAGGAAGGCTCCATGGATGTTCCATTTAAGATGACTATGTTCACAAGCAGGGCGAATACACAGCACCAAATTCACTTAAAAATGCAGCATAATAATGTCAATTCGTATTGATCTTTACCCCAAGAATAACTATAGGATAAAATAAAAATTAAACAAGGACTTTGCACTGCACATGCACGGTTTAGTTGATATGATAATCAGAAAACTATCATGGAGCAGATTTAGTTGATATGATGCATGCTTGACAAACACAGTGCATCAACATGCAATAAATGCAAGCAGTAACAATGATGGATCAAAATTCCACAAACACCCCACTTCAAGTGGGCAACAGTCATGGGTGGGTCAATGTGAACATAAGGGAGCAACAATAGCGAAACATTATCCATCATGTGAGCAAGAAATTATTTGGTAGTAAGGTTCCTTAACAAATTAATATACCCAAGCCCTAGGAATTAACCTCACGGAAATGCCGACTTGGTCGGGATTTCCTTGGTGTTCCTTCTCTTCTCATTCACTCTCAAACTTCCTGTGAGCTTCGTCAGATCACCACAGTCGCCCTCTACCGTAGCTTTCATCTGCGCTGTTCGCCACTTCGACCATTGAGGGACGATGCAGTTTCCAACCAGCCACTACTCCAATTGGTCGCCGACGCTGAGAGGGAGGACGAGGAGGAGGAAAGATTTGGACGATTGCAATGTTGAGGATTAGGGTTTCAGTTTTTGGCAGCAGGGGTTCACCCTATTTTGATGCCTCATCACATAGACAAGGCCGAGCAAAGAAAGTGGTTTAAGTTGGTATTTTTCCAACTAGTCCCTCTAAGTATGGTTAGTTAGATCTTCATTTTTCTCATTTAACCCCTCAAATTTTAGGGTTTACAATCTTACCATCACCTTTCATCGTGAAAAATTTTCCACTGAAAATTAGATGGTAACACATAATCTATAGAAGGATAGCAGCAATCCACAGGGATACACTTACATCAACATCTTTATACCGATTGATTGCAGGTATTCCAATTCTTGCTGCTGGTCAATTTGGACAAATTGGTGGGGCAAAGGGGAGAATGAGCGAGGGGGGTTTATGTTCCAACTTTGCACACACGTCTCTCTTTTTTTTTTAATCCTCTTAAGGACCTTCGCTTGGATATATACATTATTATTATATATATTCAAGGGTAAAGGCAGAAAGTAATAAAAATCTTAGGGTTTACACATTTAGGATTTAGGTAAGGTCAAACGCATAGCATGAATTTAATTAGTTTAAGTTGGGATAGATTAGCCACATTGGTTAGTCATTTGGGTTGTTTTTGATTAGTCACATTAGATAAATTTAGCTAAGTGTTTACTTATGGGAATAGTCATAATAAAAATGGTTTAATAATCAGAAAGGATGACATATTAACATTAAAGTTAATAATATAACAAGAAGAAAGAATATTACCATGTATAGATACATATAGAGAAAGAAATGTCGGTAGAGTTTATAGAAGTTAGATGGTTAAATTTTTATAATCCTAAATTTAGACTTCTAAAGTTCTCACATATAGTGTGAATGTTCTTATAATTAGCATAATTAAACAATTTAATTTAGTAGCCCTTTTAAGATTTCATATAAAAATAAATTCTCAATAGCAATCTAAAATCTAAAACGATATAAATTTGAATTAAAAAAATAATCGCTAAATATAGAAACAAATAGAATGAGTATAATATGAGCTCCACCACATATAAAGATGCTAATAATAGTAAAAAACTGACAAAGTTAGGAAGAAAGGTGATTTGCATTGAGTATATATAGATGTTCTTTCTCCTTGTTTCTCCGGGCAAACTCAAGCTTGTGATATCATAAATAAAAATAATGGGGTGTGAATCCAAATATATTATCCTTGTATTATTGCTATTATTTATCTCAAAAGCAATAACAGCAGAAGATGATGCAGCAGCTTCAGAAGCAGAAGATGGTGGTGCAGCAGAAGGTGGAGGTAAAGGTATAACAGCACCTGCTGATGGTGTTTTTGATGTAAAAGCTTTCGGAGTAAAAGGAGATGGCAAAACTGATGATGCTGAGGTGAGAAATCTTAAAGAGTACAATTACGCACGATAGATATGTTTTCTAAAACTAAATATATTTTGTAAAAATAGGCTTTGGTAGCTATATGGGATTCAGCATGTGCCGTAACAGGGCAGCCCAAGATAGTGATACCTGAAGGAGAGTACTTGGTTGGTCCTGTAAGCTTCCAGGGTACTTGCAAGTCACCAATAACGATGGAAATACAAGGGACAATTATTGCGACCGAAGATCTTAAATCTTATGGAAATAGTTGGTTTTTGTTCAATCATGTCGATGATTTAACCCTCACAGGTGGTGGCACCTTAAATGGAAAAGGAGCTACAGCTTGGCCTCATAATGAATGCACCAAGAAATGGGAGTGCCAAGTTCTTCCCAACGTAACCTCCCAATCTATCATGTCATTGATTATTTATTTGCTTATATATACGGCCATCATACTTTTATTTCATTACAGGGTTTGGTGTTTGCTTTCTGCAACAATGTGCATGCCAGCAATCTCAATTCGATTGATCCTAAAATGTTTCATATACTAGTTTTTGAATCGAAGAACGTAACCGTGGACAACTTTAAGATCACAGCTCCTGAAGATAGCCCCAACACTGATGGCATTCACCTTGGACAATGCTCCGATGTTAAGATCTTGAACACAGTAATTGGCTCCGGTGACGATTGTATTTCGGTTGGCCCAACTGTCACCAACTTAGAGATAAGTGGTGTCACATGTGGCCCTGGCCATGGCATCAGTATTGGAAGCCTCGGAAAGCGTGAGGGTGAGAAAGATATTATCGGCGTAAAGTTGACCAATTGCACTCTCCAAGGCACGGACAATGGGCTGAGGATTAAGACGTGGCAATCTTCGGGATCTGCCTTCAAGTGCGCAGACATTTCTTACGAGAACATCATCTTGAAGGATGTTAAGAATCCAATCATCATAGACCAAGAGTATTGCCCATATCCATCGTGTGAGGGAAAGGTAAATATACTTGAATAGTTAATAATAAGCATTGCTCCTCCAACTTTATTATCATGATCTGATCTAATCTTAACTTTACTCTTTCCATGTTTAGGATCCTTCTCTTGTAGAAATCTCAAATGTCAAGTACAAGAACGTGAAGGGCACTTCTCTTTCAAATGAAGCCATCAAATTAATGTGCAGCGCAACACATCCGTGCCAGGGTATAGAACTCAATGACATTAGCTTTGATTACGTCGGAGAGAAGGATAACAAAACAATGTGGTTCAATTGTACAAATGTTAAGGGCACTGCCACCAACGTTGTGAACGTCGAATCCATATGCTTTTGAGACTCCTCTTGATTCTAATACATGTTATTCCATTTGGCTCACCCCCTTCCCAAGTTCTTTTTTTTTTTGAAATTTTTTGAAATTGTATTAATTAAGTTGTAAGAGAGATGGGTACCAAAATTTATAAATTATTATTGAGAAATGAGGAACAATTTTTATAATATTTCAACGTCCATTTTTCTTCTACGACATGTAGATCTGTTAATCAATTTGGTTATTGAAAGTTAAATTTTATTTTGACAATTTAAATATAAAGGTAAGATAATTTTAAAATATTTTGAAAATTATTTGTCTATAATAAATATTACATAATTAATTATTATTTGTAAATATTTTTTATTACATTATATAAAGTCTTAGGTATAAATTTATTAAATAATCCTTTATGAACTTTTATGTTGGTAAAACCTAACCTAATTTTTTATTT
Source organism: Thalia dealbata (assembly GCA_030544415.1). Classification (NCBI taxonomy): domain Eukaryota; kingdom Viridiplantae; phylum Streptophyta; class Magnoliopsida; order Zingiberales; family Marantaceae; genus Thalia; species Thalia dealbata. The sequence goes on from CM060458.1 coordinate 15,660,126, forward strand.
GATAAACAATATCTTAATAAATACAATAAATATAATCAAGTTGATCTTTTGAACCCTTCAAGATACGATCACTAATGAAAAAATCTCCATCTTGGATAAATAGTTTTCACTATTTAGGTTTATATCAACTTTACTTTGTTACATCTGAATACATCCCTCTAGTTAAAATGATTTGGCTTTATACGAACAATAATATTAAATAATTATAAGAAAATGATAATAGTGGGAATGATAAAAATAGATAGATAAAAAATGATAATAATGTGAATGATAATTGATGCAACAAAATTGATAGATAAAATTTTATGCATAAGTGCTAGCTAGAAATTATAAAGTTATGATTTTAGAAATTATAGCTAAAGTTGTGATTTTAATTATTAATTCAAAGTTTGAATTAAATCTTTTCTCCTTATTTTCTTTTTTTTCCAAAAAGTGTAAAAAAGAAGTTTGAAGACTTTGAGATGTATAGAATATGCTAAATACTTAAACTCATGAAAGGTACAATGTAAGAATTATTTAGGAAATATTTTAGTCAAATAAAACTTATGAAAGATAAAACTAGAAGCAATTTGGAAAGTATCCAAAGACAATTGCAAGACACCCCTTTACTAGCTAATTTGCATGTGCAAGAGAAATATATCTTAATGGAATTAGAGAAATAGGATAAGGTATAAGAGAATATATTGAGGCAAAAGTCTAGAACTCATTAAATTACTTTAAATGATTTAAACTCTAAATTCTCTTTCGCCTATGCAAAAGTAAGAAATGATGTTAAATCTCTTAATATCCTATATAGTAGAGATTGGGAGAGATAACTATTTATGATATGATTAGTGCTGAAATAGTTGACTTTTACGAAGGTTTGATGGGAAATGCAGAATATGAACTTCCTGCGGTGGATAAAATGACAGCTAGACTTGGTTGGTTAGTTCGGCACTATCATTTCTCAAATCTATGTACAATTATCTCAGAAGTAGAGATTAATAAGACTTTGTTTGACATAAATGATGATGAGGCTCCAAGAATTTATGGGTTTAGTGCATTATTTTTTAAAAAAACATGGTCTATGCTAAATCATAATATATGTGTAGCAATATAAGAGTTCTTCTTGACAGAAAAAATGTTGAAAGCTATAAACTCTATTCTAATGCGCTCATACCCAAGGTACCAAATACAGAAACTATTGAGAATCTGAGACCTATTACATGTTGTACAGTTTTATATAAAATTATTGCTAAAATCCTAGTGAATAGACTTAAAGTGATGATTGATGAATTAGTTAGTGAAGCTCAGTCAGCCTTTATGATAGGAAGAGTGATTGCAGATAATATAATATTGAGTCATGAACTTATTTAATGATATACAAGAAAAATAATATCTCCTAGATGCATGATCAAGGTGGATTTATAAGAAGCTTATGACTCAATATAATGGATATGTGTGAAGTAGATGCTCATAAAATTAGGATTTCCTCATAGATTTATTCAATGGGTGATGACTTGCATCAAATTAGTGCATTATACCATCATAATTAATGGTAAAAGAACGATACCCTTTAAAGTAAAAAAGAGAATTAAGGCAGGGTGAACCTCTATCAGCTTATATTTTTGTCGTTGTGATGGAATACTTAAGTAAATGTATGAGAGAGTTGGAAAATATGAAAAACTTCAAATATCACCACAAGTGTGCAAAATTGTCTATTAGTGACCTTTGTTTGCAGATGATTTACTTATATTTTTTAAAAGAGATGAATAATTTATTAAGCTCTTACATGAGGCATTTCTTAAATTTTCAAAAGCATCAAGTTTGAAAACTAATGCACTTAAGAGTAATATATACTTTGGAAGAGTACTTGTTGAAACAAAAAGTAGAATATTATATAGGCTTGGCTATAAAGAGGGCTTTTTACCATTCAAGTATCTAGGTGTACCTTTGGCTTCTAAGAAATTAAAAATTATAGAATATAAGTATTGCTTAAAAATGATGGTTAGATTTAATAGTTCGACTGCTAATTTGTTAACATATACAGGGAGAGTTCAACTTATAAAGTCAGTATTATTTGGAGTGTAAAGTTATTGGTCACAACTATTCATATTGCTTAAGAAAATAATCAAAATGATTGATGCAATTTGTAGGATATTCTTATGGACAAGATCAGTTGAGACTAGCAGGAAGGCTTGGTAACTTAGAATAATGTCTGCACGCCAAAATCAGTTGGATGACTTAAATTACTAAGACTAGACTTATGGAGCAAGGCAATCATCTTCAAGCTTTTTTAGATATGCAAATGAAGAAAAATAAATTATGGATCAAATAAAAATATTCATACTATGACTCTATCCAGACCTTAACTCGCGACACTAACTAGGAAAACCACGATCGGTGTAATTTACAATATATTTGTAGGTGCAATACCAAAGAAGATTTGGATAAGTTTGATTTAGACAATGAAATCTTGAATGTACATTTTTTATACATTTTTTTTTACCTTTTCGATTAGTATAATTATGGCAAGCAGTTATCCAAGTATTAAAGTGTTGTTAGAGTTTTGTTGTTTTAACCTTGTTTATATACCCAAACAGGATGAAGTGCAAACGGGTCATGTGTATAATATGTTAATGACAAGTATAATATAATAAAATAATATACCTCTAATAATTTCTAAAATATTAAACATTTTATCTTTATGTTTATGTATTAGTCATGCAAGTTTAGTGACCAACAAATATAAATATAAAGTTATCGCGCCCTTCAAATAACCCCCCGTCCCCTCTAATGGTTGTTGTTGCTAAATATGAGGATTTATTTTGAGTTGGGATTATGCTTAAGTAAATATTATAATAGGGAGGGTGAAAATGAGATTTCGGCATAGACATATGTTATCTATGGGCTGGTTTATTCTTCAACCAACTAAATCGATCTAATTCAACCCTCACCAACGATTAAAACCCAACTACTACAGGAGGTGGTCTAATGCAAGCCCTAATAATCGCCATCCACCCACAAATCATACGACCTCCACGCAGTGGCTTGATTTCCTCCAGCTTCAACGACATCCTCTATCATGCTCTGATCCACCTATCGGCTCGTGGCAACCGTCGTATGAGTCTGCAAACCCAAACAAGGCATTTAGAAGTAATACAAAGCAATAATATAACTTATTCTATAAACTTTAAAATCTTACACAACCTCACAACCAATGTTCATGCATCCTTGAATGTTATATTTCCAGGACCTAATAGCCATAAACGGTCTTGTGCCTATCCCAAGCTGTCTGCATATGTAAAATAAAATGTGTTGAGCCTTGCAGCTCAATGGCTATAAAAGAACGGTCTTGAGGAAAATAGGCCATCAAGTCCGAACAGTCCATGCATATTTACATGTGTTACAAAGATAAAGCCAAGCAATAACATGCAAACAAAATAATAGCATAACTTGTAACTTGTTGAATAGTAGAAAGATAAAATAAAAAATGACATACCAATATAACTTGACATAAGTGAAATATCCAAATTTAATCTTTCTTTATCCTAAATTCATGTCTTTTGTCTCTAAGTTATTGTCTGTTTCACTACCACACTGTTTCTCTCCTAACATGAGCTGCCAGCCTATGCTTTAGAGTATGCCCTGGCCGGGGACTACCCATAGGCCCATCAATGCCTGTCTAGGTCTCCACCTATGCTCGTCACATTGATGTTGGCAGAGAGGGCAGGTAACCGCGGATCCCTTTCCTCCAGTTTCGATAACCGTTTACCTTGATCCGCACTAGTAAGACTAATGTGTTCGTGTAACATCCCTATAGGCACACCGAATACATACCTGTGTAGTACACACTGCCTTTACAGGCATGGTCACCTTGCAAAAATAAAATCCTCAAGTTACAGCTAATCGGAAATCCTACACTTATATTTAACCCTAAGATCCAGACTATAATCGATATGCTTGCAGAGCATCTAGGACGATTGTCGTTGTCAACAGATCTACAATCCATAACTTATGGAAAGGAATTTGTCACCCAACCTTTTTTTAACAGAGGCATACCATGGTGAACTTACCAGTTACATCCTTGGCATTCAACTATTGAAAAAAGTGTTTGAGACAACTGCATCCTCCATTTGCCATACCTGGACTATCGCGGTGGTGACCATTCACTACACATGTGGGAATACAGTGTAAATAACTCCTAGTCTTATCTTGGACTACAGTGTCACTAAAATAGACTAAGTGTCTCTATATTTATGTGTTTACTTAGGATATGTGAGCATCTTAAACTATCTACTATTTAATAAGTAGATTTATATAAAGTGAACATGTCATAGAATGCCTTTATGCACAATTTACTCAATTGCATCAATAATCAAATAAGCATTAACAACAAAAATATTTAAAATGTTAACAACGTAGATAGATCATAATAATAAACACAAGTAAATATACAAGAAAGTTCTAAAACTTTATAAATTCTGAATTACCTACTCAAGCGTTCAATGTAGCAAATCTGAGTTGTGAACCAAATCTTCAGAAGCAACCAAGAGACAATTATCAATGCCACCCACGTCACCGTTCAACTTGGAATGATGCCCTACAATATGTGCATAATACTACTTTAAACAAAATCATTTACATGATCTCATGTTTGTGTTCATCCTATCTTAACCTCACGCTTATGACAAAATCACACTTAAATCCACTAGTAAAAATACAACAATAAATACACAATTTAAAATATATCATACTAATGATTCCTTGAACCTGAGTACTATTCATGGTGTACAATAACCGTAAAAATCCCAAGCAAGAAACATAAAGTAAAGAGAATAATAATAAAATAAAATGGTCAACGAAGAAACCAAGGATGAAATAATAATAAAAAATTTAAACCTCCTCACATTTACTTTCAAATCCTTTTGTGTATATTTTTTTTTCTATTATTATTATTATTATTATTATTATTATTATTATTATTATTATTATTATTTCTCTTTATTGCCGAGAGCTCCTCCTCAACCAAAAGAAAAAAATAATTAAATAAATAAAGTAAAAATAAAATACTCTAATGCATTCATACAGAAAAGAAAAAATAAAAGGAAAGAAAGAAAATAACTTCCGACATCAACCTCCTTATCACAATATAAAACATCATTTAAATAGATTTGTCACGCATTGACCCTTCATCGGGCACCTAACAACTGCTATATGAGCAGTATCTCACTCATACAAAGCTAACAATATCATATAACCTAGGCATGAATAAAAAAATTTATAATCAAGCCTACTAATTAGATTTACAATTTACTTATAGGTTACATAAAAAGTTGATACAGTCCGTCTACATTATATGTTGTATACATCGTACCGACTAATCCATTCTATTAATGTTCTTCTATAGTATTCAATCCCGCTACCCATCATTCCGCGTCGTCTCCTAAGCGATGTTTTGATACTTGCACATGGAGGAAAATTTGCATACACTAAGTCTTGCAACTTAGTGCCTACAGATAGAAACTTCTCCAAGCAAAAGAATAGGCTAACAATACATGTCTGGACGAGCAGCAGTTATATCAATATCAAATCATAAAATAATAATGAAAGAAAGCATACACATAAATAAATAATTAAATATTAAAAGTCTAAATATGTATCTACAGTTCTCTAAGTTTCTAGTTTTAAATACTAACTCCTAGGGCTACCTATCTATGCTTAAGGTAAACTCAGGCCGGGGACTACCCTAAGCCCGTCAGTGCCAATGTAAGTCTCTGCCTAGGCCTGTTGCACTGACGTTGGCAGAGAAGGCGGGTGACTGCGGTTCATTCTCCTTCTAATCTCACGAGTCGTTTACTCGGACTGCACTCTGAGACTATCGTATCGTACGTCTCACATAGCCCTACGGTAGGAGACACCATGTAGCACTATACTTCTACTTTACAGCAAGGTCACTTGCTAACATGTATACTCATGGCTTGACTTGCCGGATCTAACACATGTATAAATCTAGCAAATTAGACTACCTCCCAAGCCTGCAGGACTCAGTTGAGGTATGTCAGCATCAACAAACACCTTAGTCCTTAGGTGTAGCGGCTGAAATGAGCTCCCCGACTCTCAGCACTTTAGTTTCGGATGCATACAATGGGGATATCTGAGCCAATGGTGAGAATCTCCTTGTTGGCACTCACCTAACGCTAAAGGATGAATCGGGTGACACCTCCGCTACCTGTCATTAGACTAACACAAATGGTGTCTACCATTTATGAGAGAAATATTATGTTATATAGACCTATATGATTCCTAAAAGTTCATATCTTTAGGAAGTTCACGTCTGCATCTCTAGGTGTTCTAACTAGTTTAGGTCATCATGTAAATATGATACCTAACTAGTTTTGTCCGTCACCTAGCATGTTCATATGTCATCTATGTGTTCTATGTTCTTCCTAGTGTCATACACTGTTAAAATTTAGGAACACAAGCATAAGAGAGAATATATCATGTAACATATCATTGCAGTTAATTTAAATTCCATAAAGTAGCAACAAAATGCACATCATGGACAGGGAGATGAATATTATAAAAATTTATTAATAACTGTCCACTTGGGAATTCTACTACAGCAGCTGTAAACTAGCCGAAACAACAACACACATGAATTCTTTTAAATTTATCTTAGTAATAAACTCATGGCTTTGCCGCATTCGTAATTTATCATTTTTCACCTAAAAATGTAGGACATTTAACTCCTTATTTGTTCATTTAAATTGGTAAACCCTTCCCTTTTTATATAATCCTATTTAGTATCGTGAAAGGAAATAAGATTTTAAAATACTAAAGCTTCAACTTTTTTAATAGAATTACAACACAAGGAAGATGAATATTTTATCAAGTATCGCATCATCACTTTTTAACATATGATGACAAGCAAACTAAGTCAACAAGCATGGGATTTTGTCACGCCCCAAATCTACCTTTGGGCACGTGGCAACCGCCGTATAAGCTGCACTTCTCCATTACAACTTATAAAAGACTAAATGTATCACAAAGCACAATAATTTCTTTTTATTAGACACAGCGGAAACATAGATAAAGTATATTTTACATCAATGCTATAAAAATAAAATCTCTATCTAGATTTCTAAAGTAAATTCTATTTCGCCATAACTAGGTTTTCCCTCGCTCCCCGTATCAATGTCCAACCTGTGACCTGCGCAACAGGGGGAAAAATGTGCACATCTAAGTTGTGAAACTCAGTGAGGCTACACAGAGAGCACCCTAAAAATGGGCATAAGGTATTGTGCAAACCAACAAGAAAATATATCTACCAAATCATACATTTAAATCAGCAAGACACAACATATAACAAAATTTAACATATCAATGTAGCAGTCATACTATTTAAATAAGGCATGTAAACATGGTACACGACTATGTAACAGTAACTTAAATTCAAAAGTAACATATCACATTAACCAATATATCTTAAGTTGTCTGGTACTATTCCTAAGGTAGTCATACTATGTTCAAGGTAAATCCCTCGTCAGAGATTTTTCCTGAACCCGTCAGTGTCAACTCTATATCTCTGTCCTATATGCCTGAACACTAACGTTGGGTGAAGAAGCTGGTGACCACGGCACTCCTTCTATGCAACACAAATACCATACAATGCTGTATTTCTGCACTATATCAGGATCACCATACAAAATACAAATCATGTCACGCCCCGACCTACCTGTCGGACACGTGGCAACCGCCGCATGAGCCCGCAGACCCATGTAAGGCATAACAGGATCAAATCTCTAAAATATAAATAACCCACCAAGTCAATATCAATATAATACAATCTTCTAGTACAGTCCCGATATAAGTCTACTACACTCTACGCTCTGTAATAAAGAAAGAAAAATCTAAACGATGATGTTTGACAACCTCTGATAATAAAATCGTCGTCCACGATCTTGATCGTCACTGCTACACCCGCACACACATTGAACGCAGTGTGCTCAGCCTTGCGGCCTAGTGCGAAATTACAGCTCGAAACTACAGCACCAAATCCAAGGCTAGGGGGATCGTTCAAGGATGCCTTAGTGGGATTAGTTATTGCATAACAAGCTTTTTAAATATTTTACATGTATTATCCGACTATGTTATATGTCAACCTAGGTTGTAAGAAGATGTGTCTCTAAATGTCACATAGGTTACATGTCATGTCGGTATCACTAGTGTGAATCATATCTAACATTTTTATTATTATTATTATTATTTTTGTCACATGACTCGGGCTGCCGGCCTATGCTTAAGGAAAGTCTTGGCCTAGGACTTCCCTAAGCCCATCAGTGCCATTACAGTCTATGTCTCTGCCTATGCACGCTGCACTAATGCTGGCGGAGAGGACGGGTGACCCAAAATCACTCTATATCGTTTCACTAGTCGTTGACCATGCCTCCCCTAACGAAACTGTCGTGCCCTTACATCCTCCCTGGATCCGTAGGGGCAACGACATCTGTGTAGTACTACACACTGTCCGTAGACAGGGTCACCATCATAACAATCTCATCAGCCACGGCTAGCCGAAATAATAATAACCCTAGGATCCGGACTACTCATCCGACAGTTTACAGAACGTCCAGGATGATAGCCGTGTGGTCTACGGATCCACTGTCCAATGCGTCGTATAGGGAATTACCTTCCCAGTCCAATAGCAGTCGACGTTGATCGGGATAAACACACATCCGCACAATGGGCTGTGGCAACCCCGTCTCCATCGGTGCCAAGCCAATGATAGGGTTCATCCTCGCTAGCAATCTCAGGACTATCACGGTGCCGCCTAAACGACACTCGTGCGTGTATCGGTATCTGGGTATGGACCCACTCATTTTTGGTCTTTCTTGACCTAGGAGTTAATCTGGTCCAACCCTCAGCTCACTCCCAGTATCTAAGCTATCTATGATCTGTAGCCTCAGGAGGTGCTGGTGTGTGAACATCACTAACCGAACGCTAATAGTTCGCGATGTCATCTAGGGTGCATTAATAACACTTTTAGTTTAAAATTTAGTGATGTTCTTACGTTGTTCTAGTATCATGTCACCTATATCTCTATATTAAAGTGTCCGGTGTAAATCATGATATTATGTTCTATGTTTGCTTATTTTTATCATGTTCTGCATGATATTATTTTGTGTACAGCATTACAGCATAATTAACTAGCATGCGATACAAATAATATATCATGCAGGTAAAGGAGAAAAATAAGCATACATAGCATTTTAACATGCTAAATAAAATATAATAACATAGCACACATTTTTCTTGATAGTTTTAGAAACATGATATTTATTTAGTTGACAGGCATCCGAGAATTTTCCAACAAAATCTAATTAAGATTTTTCCTAGTTGGAATGAATCATGCTATGATGAGCCGACGCACCTATTTTGACGGTTTACTTTTCGGAACCAACCTAAGGTCCGTTCACTGAATTTTATTCTCTGACACCGTCTCGATCCACGTGCTGTCATTTACGCATTTTATATTTTCCTATCAATTATTCAAAGAATTTTAATTCTCAATCCAGAAATAGTTTCTCAAATCTCTCTTCACCACTACTCTTAGAATGATCTCTAGAATCACCCAAATTTTTTTCCCAAGTTCGCCTAAAATTTCTCAGGCGATCGCCGGAAAGTTCGCCGGAACCCTCGCCGGCGAAGTTCTTCGATTAGCACCAATATTGGTACCAATCGAAAGCTCTCTTCATGAGGATTCCAAAAATCATATTTGCCCCAATTTTTATAGCTCATACGCAATCAATTTCACCGATTAAAATTTTGAGCGAAATCCCTAAGTTAGGGTTTTTGGCTCGACGGCGGCCAACCGGCGGCCAATAGCCCTCAACTCCAGTACCAATGGATAGCTCTCGTCAAGGAGAATCCATAGGTACCAAGTTTGCAAGGTTTCACGGCTGGAATGGCCGGAAATCGTTGGAGCAAACTCCGGCGATCGGAACCCTCGCCGTCGATGCCTCTCGCGTGATTTCTCCCTCATCTCTACACCAAATTTGGGTATCTTGGTATCAAAATGAAGAGGAGGTCGAGATCTACCTGTGGCTAAAATTTGGGAGCCTAATTCGTCGTGGTTTCACCGGAGCATCATCGGAAAAATTACGTCGCCGTCGCCGTTATCACTACGGAGGAGGAGAGAGAGAGAAGGGGGGAGGCGAGCGCGAGCGCGCGCTCGGTGGGAAGAAATGAAATATTTTTATTATTATTTTTTTAATTAATTAAAATCTTAAATCCTATATTAAATCTTTACTGTCCAATTTACCAATCAAACGACGTCCAAATTATGATCTGTCTACGTCGTTGGATTCCTTATCAAAAATACTACTTGATGGTATAATTTTCACATCAAAATCTCATACTTCAAAAATTCATATGATTTTAAAAATAAGTCTTTTAAAGAATTTCTTTTGTGTTAAACTTTCCAAATACAAAAATTACTCTATTGCCCTTATTCAAAAATCACGGGTCTCACAACCTACCCCTCTTAAAAAAATTTATCCTCAAAATTTTAGATCGATTCAGTAATGGAGAGATTAAATTTCTTTCTTTCTTCCCTTTATTTTTTTCAGAAATATTAGTTGAAATTGATTTCTAGTACGAAGTTGAATTATGATACAAAATATAAGTTGCTTAAACTGCAGAAAGCATCAAGTTGCAGGTTGATGATATGTATAAGATGATATTATTATGATACGTGCAAATAGATTAATTGCTAGCACGAAGTAAGCTTTACTCAAAGTATTGGTTGTTGATACGAAGTAAGCTTTACTCAAAGCTCAATAAATGAATAAATAATAGAGTGGAATATTGATGTAAAAAGACTACATCCAAGTTTGTAGATGCAGAAATATTACAATTATAATTAGGTTGCTATGCGCATCGGAAATGAACTGCAAAAGGAGTAACTGAAATAAGAGATGTCAACGATACATGCAGCTACTAAGGATATCAACATGCAACACGTGCTAAAGGTGCCAAGAAACTGCAGCATCCAGAAATTTGAGGAGAAATAAAAAGGAGTAAGGAAGCAAAGTTACTACAAAATCTGCAGGCAGTTAAAATCTGAGTTGCAAATGCAAAAATGTTGCCTGCTGCATTGACTGAATAAGACCACAGAAAAAGACCGAATCTATATAATGATACTGATGAAAATATAGGAATCTGAGCTGCAAAAATACCAAGTAAAGAATTAAGCTAAGTTGAGGGAGCTATAGAAATAAAAAGGAGTAAATAAATCTACCGACGATGGATAGAATTTGACTAAGGACATTTGTCAAAGGAAGTAGCTTTACAAAAAGAGGAACTACAAACTGCAAAAAATGACTGAGGAAACAACTGCAAAGAAAATTGCAGAAATATTCGACAGAATTTGCATTTAGAAAGGCCACTAAGAAGAATTAAAGGAAGCAGATAAAAGAAAATTGCTTGGCTAATAAGTTGGTCGTATATAGGATATATAAAATGAACGAAAGCTGCTCAAGCTCCGAAAAGATTTAATATGACTGAGTCAACTGCTTAAAAGAGTTTTGAAAGTTTTATGTATGTAATGAGGCAAGAGTGTGAGTGGATTGCTAGTAACAACCACGCCGACTGCAATAATGCACCGAAATATGAAATGAAGGGAAACTATAGAAGAATTTACATTTAGGAAGCCAGTCAACATGACTGCAGATAAATCTGAAATGAATATGAAATATCAGAAGTTGAAAAAGGTAAGAATTATAAGGTGAAGCAAGCTGTAAAGTTGGGCTATAAAAATGAAGTTATAATAATATGACAAGCGAGCATCAAAGCTGTATAAACATAATTAAGAAAATGAAGAAGGTTGTAGCATGCATATCTAGAAATATCATGCGATATACGCAAGCTGAATATGTGAAATAGAGTTGCAGATAGGGTGTAGAGCTGCAAAAAGAGTATTTGTAGAAAGCTGCATATACTGTACATAGAGCTGCAAGTGTTGGGAGTTGATACGAATATTATAATTGATGACGGTCAATTTCTAGTGGCAACTTAAAATTCAAGATGACAACCCAAAATGGACAACCTAAACTCATGAGATTGTGTTAGGCATAAATGTGTCTACTCACTAGATTTGAGAGTAGATGCTCGACTTTAGACGGATCTTGATGCTTTTATAATGACTTGGTTTTCTCGAACCTAATATGCGGTGTAGGTATATTCCACGTATGTGTAATTCATCTACTAAGGAACAATATTATAATCATATTTCGGGTAAACGACCGTACTGCTTACGGTCTAACTTAGATTCTTTCAAAACTCGCCAAATTGATAACTTAAATTTTTTTTTTTTCAAGATTACCCTCTAGAGTTAGGTTGTGGTTAGCGAGGGTTCACCAAGATCACCTAACATGGGTCCACCTACAAATTTAATTATAGGGTCTAGAATAGAGTCAATGAAGGATGTTTAAATCACCATCAAGTTCAGATAGCGACCAACTTAAAAGCGGATAAAATCGAATATTGATAGATTCATTCAAACTCAGTATCCCAAATGGGTAATGGGACACAAATAATATGATTAAGATATCGCATAGAATATTTTGATATCAATACTCTTAAGATCAACGTGATGATCACTACCTATATTGGTATAAGAGATGATCATGATGCACACAACAAGGTAACGTTGAGTATGATCTTGGATAAATATATTTGATCCTCCAGAAATGAAAATTGGTCGTATATCTGAGTGCATTGATCTAAGTTTCTAACTCTTCTCCGACGCAAATGGAAATTGTAGCCATATACACTATACGGAGATTAATAGATTTATAATCTCGTATTAAGGTGATTAGCAGTCCAACGAAAATTTATCATAGCGATATTTACTGGCGGCAGAGTAAAAACTCATTACTAAGAAAATATATTATTATATTTCCGACTCGCACTTTATCCTAAATTATATCGGGACTATTATCTAAATCCTTAAGACCTCAAACTTAACTTAATCTCATAGGTTCTCCAAACCTAGGCTCTGATAGCACTTTAGTTGTCATGCCCCAACCTACCTGTCGGACACGTGACAACCGCCGCATGAGCCCGCAGACCCATGTAAGGCATAACAGGATCAAATCTCTACAACATAAATAACCCACAAGTCAATATCAATATAATACAATCTTCTAGTACAATCCCGATATAAGTCTACTACACTCTACGCTCTGTAATAAAGAAAGAAAAATCTAAACGATGATGATTGACAACCTCCGATAATAAAATCGTCGTCCACGATCTTGATCGTCACTGCTACACCCGCACACATATTGAACGCGGTGTGCTCAGCCTTGCGGCCTAGTGCGAAATTACAGCTCAAAATCACAGCACGAAATCCAAGGCTAGGGGGATCGTTCAAGGATGCCTTAGTGGGATTAGTTATCGCATAACAAGCTTTTAAAATATTTTACATGTATTATCCGACTATGTTATATGTCAAACTAAGTTGTAAGCAGATGTGTTTCTAACTGTCACCTAGGTTACATGTCATGTCGGTGTCACTAGTGTGAATTATATCTAACATCTTTATTATTATTATTATTATTTTTGTCACATGACTCGGGCTACCGGCCTATGCTTAAGGAAAGCCCTAGCCTAGGACTTCCCTAAGCCCATCAGTGCCATTACAGTCTATGTGCACTAATGCTGGCGAAGAGGACAGGTAACCCAAAATCACTCAAACCCTCAAACCCTCAAACCCTCAAACCATCAGTGCCATTACAGTCTATGTCTCTGCCTATGCTCGCTGCACTAATGCTGGCGAAGAGGACAGGTAACCCAAAATCACTCTCCATCATTTCACTAGTCGCTGACCATGCCTCCCCTAATGAAACCATCGTGCCCTTACATCCTCCCCGGATCCGTAGGGGCAACGACATCTGTGTAGTACTACACACTGTCCGTAGACAGGGTCACCATCATAACAATCTCATCGGCCACGGTTAGCCAGAATAATAATAACCCTAGGATCCGGACTACTCATCCGACAGTCTGCAGAACGTCCAGGATGATAGCTGTGTGGTCTACGGATCCATTGTCCAAGGCATCGCATAGGGAATCACCTTCCCAGTCCAATAGCAGTCGACGTTGATTGGGATAAACACACATCTGCACAATGGGCTGTGGCAACCCCGTCTCCATCGGTGCCAAGTCCATGGTAGGGTTCATCCTCGCTAGCAATCTCAGGACTATCACGGTTCCGCCTAAACGACACTCGTGTGGGTATCAGTATCTGGGTATGGACCCACTCTATTTTTGATCTATCTTGACCTAGGAGTTAATCTGGTCCAACCCTCAGCTCACTCCCAGTATCTAAGGTATCTATGATCTGTAGCCTCGGGAGGTGCTGGTGTGTGAACATCACTAACCGAACAATAATGCTTCACGATGTCATCTAGGGTCCATTAATAACACCCTTAGTTTAAAATTTAGTGATGTTCTTACGTTGTTCTAGTATCATGTCACCTATGTCTCTATATTAAAGTGTCCGGTGTAAATCATGATACTATGTTCTATGTTTGCTTATTTTTATCATGTTCTGCATGATATTATTTTGTGTACAGTATTACAACATAATTAACTAGCATGCGATACAAATAATATATCATGCAGGTAAAGGGGGAAAATAAGCATACATAGTATTTTAACATGCTAAATAAAATGTAATAACATAGCACGCATTTTTCTTGATAGTTTTAGAAATATGGTATTTATTTAGTTGACAGGCATTCGAGAATTTTCCAACAAAATCTAATTAAAATTTATCCTAGTTGGAATGAATCATGCTATGATGAGCCTAAGCACCTGTTTTGACGGTTTACTTTTCGGAACCAACCTAAGGTCCGTTCACTGAATTTTATTCTCTGACACCTTCTCGATCCACGTGCTGTCATTTACGTATTTTATATTTTCCTTTTAATTATTCAACGAATTTTAATTCTCAATCCAGAAATAGTTTCTCAAATCTCTCTTCACCACTACTCTTAGAATGATCTCTAGAATCACCCCTTTTTTTTTCCCAAGTTCGCCCGAAAATTTCTCCAGCGATCGTCGGAAAGTTCGCCAGAACCCTCGCCGGTGAAGTTCTTCGATCAGCACCAATATTGGTACCAATCGAAAGCTCTCTTCATGAGGATTCCAAAAATCATATTTGCCCCAATTTTTATAGCTCATGTAACAAAGTAGATATATCACTTATTAACAGGTACAATAATTAACAATGACCATTAGGACTCAACATATGTAGTAGGCCAATTAAAATTGAAACAATAAACCTTCACCTAAGTCTCAAAACAATATTAAGTAATAATTCACAACTTGGCTGTGATTCTTAAAAGCAAGCAAGCAATCAATCAAGCACAGCAATTCCTCCTTACTCCAACACAAATTACAGCTTGGTCGTGATTTGTCAAGCAATAGCACAACCATTAATCTTCCTAAAATAAAATAAATACATCCATCAATCATAAATCATATCATTCAAATAAGGATTTCCTATCTACCATTCTACTCACATTCTCACACCATTTTCTTTATTTTATTTAATTCCTTATAATCAACCAATCATCCATCACATTAACAATCACAACAATCCAACACAATCAAACATAAAAAAGCCTATAAAATAATATTTAATTTAATAATTAAATTATATTTTAAAAAATATTAATCAATATATACCACCTTAATTAATTCTAAAAAATAATTTTAACAATTTTGTGAAAAAAATCTAATTACATCAATTAAATTTACAATTTCCAAATTATCCAACTTCATTAATTAGAAAATCTAAATAAATTAATTTTCTAATTTTATCATATTATAAATTTATAAAATTTCAAATTCAGTTTCATTAATTAAAATAATCTAATTACCTCCGCATTTCAATAATTCCGAAAAATTTTAATTAAATCATATAAATTACATTTAAGCATAATTAACGCACTTAAAACCCTGAGTTAATAGATTTGATATTGAAGGTGTAAAGGAGGGCACTATCTCTTAAATAGAAAAAAGATGCATCTCCTTTCCAAGACTTCCCTGATGTGGGACTAAATATCTCTTAAATAGAAAATGATGCAACACATTTTCAAGACTTCCCTGATGTGGGATTAAATATCTTCACTCCAACCTTTCAACTTTTTCTTCTTTTTTTTAAAGAAAAACATGGTTTACAGATTTCTTCACAATATTCCCCAATATTATATTAAAGAGAGTAAACAACATCAATTTAGAGGGAAAGGAATACTAGTGTCATAACTTCATCTTAGACTTAATAGTAGAAACTTTAGAATATTCTAACACCTCAGACATTTAACTGAGAAAGGTCAACTGTATTTTCTATTATCGAACAAGGCAATAGCTTAGATAATTCCATAAAAAAATCAATCTCACATAATAACTAAAAATGAGGAGGTACACAAAGTATACATCCCTCTGTTAGAGTAATTGGGCTTTATACGGGACCGCTAGCAACCTATCCACCACTAACAATTAAAAATTTAAATCCATCGAAATAAACTCATAGTAAGTTAGAATTAACTAAATATACTCATGATTTTATCACAGGAAAAAAAGCATTGAACTTTTGAGATTTGAATTTTTGCATCAAGGGTAATGGTGTAATATATGATAATTTTGAAGGTTTTATAGAGAAATAATGTGGAGGACTTTTTTGTAAAATTACATGGATTTTTGAAGTAAAAAAATTATACCATCAGATAGGATTTTTGATAATGAATCCAACGACGCAAACAGATCGCAATTTGGATATCATTTGATTGATCAAATCATTGAATTAAGGATTGATCCAAATGGACGGACGAGATTAAATCACTTAAGCGGTGGGTGGCCAGGATTTAATCTCACAAAGTAAGCAGCAGATATTAATTATTTATTTTATTAAATACCTTTTTCCACCCACCACGCCCACGAGCTCCTCTTTTCCTCACTCTTCCGTCGCGACGACAAACAAGCCTCCTCACCTTATCATTGACACTCCGGCCACCACAGTTGAAATTTTTCAACGGGATTTGAACCACAACATCAAGTGTACTGGGCGAATGCATTAGAACCATCATTTTCAAGTTTTAGCGATGATTTGATGGAGAAAATTAAAGTTTGGCATCGGCGAGCGAGAGCTTCGTAGCGGGAGCTTGCTCCGGCGATTGCCAACTATTCGAGCCACAGAACTTTGCAAACTTAGTACTTATGGCTTCTTCTCAATGAGAGTTATGCATTGGTATCTGGGTTGAGGGTGATTGGCCGCCGGTTGACCACCGGCGAATGGAAAATCCAAAAGTTAGGAATTCTTCACCGTGAGCTTCTCTAGGGAAATTGGATGCCGGTGAGCTCTAAAAATTAGGAAAAATAGGAATTTTGAAATCATCAGGAAGAGAGCTTTGGTTTGGTACTAATATTAGGGCTAATCGAAGAACTTTGCCGACGAGGGTTTCGGCGAACTTGAGATAAAAATCAAGGTGAATCTATAGATCATTCTAGGAGTGTTGGTGAAGACGGATTTGAAAATTTATTACCGAATTCAGAATTAAAATTTATTACAACTCTCAGATATCCTTGCTTGTTGATATAAGCTTTTCATTGCTACTGTTTACAAGCATCATACTATGCTTTTGTTGACTCTAAACCTAGCATATGCATATGTTTGATTAATCATGATAATATTTTACTTATGGAATGCATATGACTAGGATGATACCTTATTGGATAATGTTATATGCACTTTTACTATAGTGATAGGAGATTACTTTATTAGTACTCCCATGGGCCATTTATGAAGATGGGCGTAGGGTGATAGTGCTCGAGGTTAGGATGGGAGACTGGGTTACTCCTGACTAGTTTTACTCTAGACTAATTAAGAATACCAGGTAGCGAGGTCCAGTGAGCAACCCAGGTAGCGCGTGAGCCCGGTCTGGTCCGGTTTAGAGGGCGGATGGTTCGGATGTGGTTCGACCTATTTCTCACCTAGTTTCATGATTTTACACCTGGTTCGATCCGTTCAACAGTGCTAGGGGTTTGTTGGTGAGTTTTAGTATTTTAAGAATTTATTTAGAATTTTTATCGAATTTTATGTGATGTTTTAGAATTATACGTCCGTTCTTTTTTAGCAAATAAATTAAATTATCATTTACCAATAGGATATTACATTATTTCAGTATAGTTACATCATCTTACATAAATTTTGCTCCTTATAACTTGTTTGATAGTATCAATAGAAATGTCAACTCACCTTCTAGGAAGGGTATTTGAGCATCACTACAATATCATGTGCTACAAGTTATAAAGAAGTAAATATAATAAAATATGAATATCTCAAAGAGCACCAGTATTCTAAGCTAAGCATAAGACAACAAACTCTCTTATTTTTTCTTTATCCAGCCTAGTGAAAATTACTGTCTTGATACGTCCGTTCTTTTAACAATAGGAGCATAATCTTTTTGGTTGGGTTAGGGTTTTGAGTGCATTAATTATGTTAGAATAATCTAAAATAATTTGTGATGCTTTGTTATGCTTGAACATAATTTTCATGATTTAATTAAAAATTTTCAGAATTATTAAGGTAATTCGGGTTAATTTAGGGTTTACATAGATTATTTGTATATTATATGCATAAAGGAATATTTTGGTAGATGTTATTGTGTTTAATTTACATTAGATGGGATTAAAATGATTTAATTAGGATTTTTTTACAGAATTATTAAATTGATTGTTATGTTTGACATGAGATAAAAATTTGAGACATTTAGATTCATGAGGTGATGACACCTGGAGTGATCTAAATTGTTATTCGAATAAGAACCCTGAACATCTTAAGGTTATGTAACCTAGGAGAAGATGTGTGGTTCTTAGACTAGTATGTGCCAACATATGGTGAGGAGCCATGTGTTAGTAAGGTAGAGATGCACGTTCAGTTGACCTAAGTCACTAATACCTTAGTGTGGCCGAGATCTCACTTCGGTGCAGAACTCAACTTTATTGTGTTATACAAGGTAGAGGGTCTACTAGGAATAATATTGTCCCATGCGCTTCTGAGGCTAGGGAACTTGATTGACACTGACATGCTCAATAGTGGTGGGATCCCTGAGCAGTCCTAGTTCATTGGTATCGTATACAGTGTGTCTCAGATTGCCAGGCTGGAGACGGATTTGTTTGTTATTTTTGTATGGTGATCCTGCCATGGTGCAGAATTACAGTGTTGTATGGTACCTGTGTTTGTCTTAGAAGGAGTACCGTAATCACCAGCTCCTTCTGCCAACGTCAGTGTACAGGCACATAGGACAATGACATAGGGTTGACACTGACGGGTTTGGAGTAATCTCTGATGAGGGATTTACCTTGAACATAGGCTGGCTGCCTTAGGTGTGGAATGGAATGATAATGATATACACATTAAAGAGATATGACATCTTTAATTCTATATACCTTGTTATGAACAGATTTCTGATATCTTGTGATATATCTTGTTATAATTATGATTATGTTATTCTATATTTATTTCCTTGTTATATATTTTTGACATGTTGATTTAAGTATGTGATTTTAGTAAATATATTTGTTGTGGGTTATACAATATTTTTACCCATCATTAGGGTGATCTTTCTGTAGCCTCACTAAGTCTCGCGACTCAGATGTGCACATTTTTCCCTGTTGCGCAGGTTATAGATGGATCTTTAGCCGGGAGTGAGGGAGAACCTAGCTTGGCGAACAATATCAATTTGGCGACCTAGATAGAGATGTAAAATGGTAGTGATAGTTAAATTGTCAAATGCATTTGCTTTCACTATATTTAATTAATAAAATTGTAGTGCTTTGTGATACGTTTTAGCCTTGTATAAGTTGTGGTGTTGAAGTACATCTTATATGGCAGTTACCACATGCCCAAAGGTGGAATTGAGGCGTGACAATTAAAGTGGTATCAGAGCATAAGTTTAAAAAGATGATATTAAAAGTAAGGATATGACTTAATGTCACGTCCTGACCCGCAGGTCGGGCACGTGGCAACCGCCGTATGGATCCGGAAACCTATACAAGGCATATGATATACATCAGAAGTCACAAAATATATAAAAATAATCTCAATACAGTTTGCATTTACAGTCCTTTTTGTATAGTCCCTTTTTACACAGTCCCGATATAGATCTAATACAAACTACATTTAATAATAAATAAATCTCCATACGAATGAAGGAAACTCCTAATGTCTAACTCGTCGTCAACCATCTCGACTCTTATCCCAAGACCTACACACACATTGAACGCGGTGTGCTCAGCCTTGCGGCCTAATGCAAAATTACAGTTTGAAACCGTAGTAAGAAAATCAATACTAGGGGAAAAATTCTAGGATGCCTTTTTGTTTTATTAATTATCACTTTACAAGATTAATAAAGTAAATAAATGTTATCAAGAATACATGTAATCATATGTGACAATGCACATCTTCGTATATTCCTACATGTCCTCTATATTACAATTCATACGTATGTCACTAATAATGTCATCTAAATAATTTCTATCTTTGTATCAAATATCACAAGCCGCCAGCCTATGCTTAGAAGAATTTCCCCGTTGGGGACTTCCCATAAGCCCATCAGTGCGGTGTCATTCTATGTCTCTACCTAGGCCCGCTGCACTGATGTTGGCGGAGAGGACGGGTGACCGTATATCTCTCTCCATTGTTTCGCCAGTCGAACCCTACACCCCGTCCCAGCGAAACATCGCGCCCCTACTTCCCCCTCGGTCTCCGTAAGGGCAACGACACTCTGTGTAGTACTACACACTGCCCGCAGGCAGGGTCACATCAACTTAATATATCATCGGTCACGGCTAACCGAAATAATAATAACCCTAGGATCCGGACTACTCATCCGATCGTCTGCAGAACGTCTAGGATGATAGCCGTGTGGTCTACGGATCCACTGTCCAAGGCTTAAGGGAGTCACCATCACAACTCAAAAGCAGTCGATGTTGGTCGAGTTGACCGTCAATCTGCACAATGGGTTTGAGGTACCTCGACCACATTTTTGCTGAATCATTGGAAGGTTCATCCCCGACAGCCATATCAGGACTGTCACGGTGACTCCCAACCGTCACTCGTGCGGGTAATAGTATCCGGGTATGGACCACTCCATTTTTCTGGTCTATCTTGACCTTGGAGTTAATCTGGCCCATTTCCCAACCAGCTCCCAGTATCTAAACTATACGTAGCCTCGGGAGTGGTGTTTATGAGTGAACATCAATATTCGAACATAAAAGTTCGTAATGTCATCTAGGGTGCATCAGTAACACCCACTAAATATGATTTAGTGATGTCCTTGGGAGGTGCTAGTATCATGTGTCACCTATGTCTCTATGTAGAGTGTTAGGTATTTATTATTGATACTACCACCTGATATATATTTGTTTGATTATTTAATACTTTATTCTTATCTTCTTCCGCATGGTATATGTTTCACACATAACATAAAATATAATATAATATGCGGAAAAATAATCAAGCATGTCCAATACTAACATTATATGCATGACATGTCAATCGTGCAGAATGAAATAAATCATGCTAGCATGCATAATCATATAGTATCTATCATGCATCAAATTTTATTTTATTCAAGGCATCAAAGACTTTCCTAAGAAATTCCTCGGCAGGAATTTCCCTAGCATGAATAAATCCTAATTACGATGAACCAACGCACCTCATCAAAGTTTGAGCTTCACAACCAATCTAATTGAAGCTCACCGGTATCAACCGTACGGTAGCTCACGTGCCAAAATAATTTTCCTAAATAATAAAATTTATTTAGAACAAATTTAATATAATTTTTAGGAATTATTCGGATAGAAATTTAATTAATTGAGAACATTACTTTAGTTCTATCCAAATTAATTATCTAACCCAATTCATGTAACTAACCCAAAACCAAATAAATTCCAATTCAATTAAGCTCCAATTTACTTGAGGTCCAATTTAATCCACCTAGCTCATACAGCCTAAATTCAATTTCATAGCCCAAATAAATAATAATATATTCTAATTATTTACATTAACTCAAATTATCATACTCAAATTAACTAGGAATCATATAATCAAATTGTTATTCTATTTAAATAATCAAATCAAAATAATTTATAAGTTCATTTTATTAAATTGTTTGAAATTAATCATCAACTCTAATCTCATGTAATCAACAAAAATTAGATCACTTGGACTCAATCCAAGATATCGGCCCACATTTATCTCATAAGCCTAACCTTTTAAACCCTTAATCCTTATTCATCAACTCCAACTATTTAGATT
Source organism: Thalia dealbata (assembly GCA_030544415.1). Taxonomy (NCBI): domain Eukaryota; kingdom Viridiplantae; phylum Streptophyta; class Magnoliopsida; order Zingiberales; family Marantaceae; genus Thalia; species Thalia dealbata. Next base: position 15,682,498 of record CM060458.1, read on the forward strand.
AGTCTAAGTCAAATTCTAAATTAATTATTTCCTATTTAAATTCCATATCAAAATATGTTTATTAGCTGTGTGGAGTTAACAACAACTATATACCCTATTTCAAATCTGGACCTCTGTACATTACATGCACCACATAGAGAGGAGGAGAAAGGAGAGAGTATGATAGGGAAGTGAGAAGGAGGTGGGGGAGATAACATGAATTCAACTATCCCCCGTCCATCCGAAATAGATAGCATGGCAATTTACATGGTTCGTCAACATGAATTGAAAATAAGTAGTGAAGGATTTAGGATCAAAATTGAATTCAATATCCATTGGCAGTAGCATAATCAATTCGCACGAATCTAAAATGAGGTGTAGAAATCACCTCAATCCTTCCCTCGCTGATGGTGAGGATTTCATGGGTCAGAAAGAGCTCGCCTTAATCGCTCAAATGCTGGTCGGTAACCTTGCTGGAGATTGAAGGAGCCGCTACAGAATCATCCCTCTGCAGCTTGGTCAATGGATTCGAATTGCCTCAGCATGATCGAATCCTTCAGAGGGTGAAATGGGAGGGGCAGGGAACTCAAATCAACGATGCTCCGATGGTCGTCGGCGAATGCAGGGAGGATAATTATTTCCTCCGTGGACGACGACCTCACACCGGCTACTGCTGCTGCTCTCGAGGAAATGCTGGTCGCACGAAGGAGGGAGATGGATATTGGCGGTCGGCATCCCTCGAAGGAGGGAAGCAGGGTCGACAGTGACCCCTCAATCGTTAAGGATGCAAAGAGGGATCGAAGAAGATGGAGATGTTGTGGGATGCCGGCGGATTTCGATGGCGGTCGCCAAGCTTCGAGGAATGCAGCAAGTCGGCAGAATCGTCCCTCCGCACGTTCGCCGTCAAGCGGAGGAAAAGGGGTGCGGCGAAGCTTCCCCTAGCGTCGCTCGAAGGTCAAGGGTGGAGTCGGCTCCGTTGAAAGGGGATCGGAAGAGGAACGAAGACAAAATGGAGATTAGGGCACACGGTTGACTCCTCTCATTGCTGAGCCGATTACTCGCCGACCGGTTCAACTGGACCCGTCCGGTTCGGTCGTCAAGGAGGCACATGAAGGGCATGTGAGTCTTCACACATTTACAGATTGGTCCGCTAATTTCATAATATCCCAACTATGTCCCTCCTATCTTAATCAGAATTCTAAGTAGGTCCCTATAACACTTATCAAATTACAACTATACCCTTTTTAATCCAAATTTTACCATTTGGGTCCTAATACCTCACAAATATTATTTAACCCTCTTCTATTCAAAAACATGTCTAAGAAAAATTTAATTTTAATTTTAATTATTATTATTTTTAATTAAACCATATAGAAGTGGGGGTTTACACTTAAGATACACATAGGCCTAAGTACTCATGTGAGACAACTTTAACGAGGTAAAGAGAGACTTTAGGGATAAATGGAGATTTATCCTTTTATGCCTATGTTACCCTGTACTTGGTTACATTGTGTTTATATCCTTGCTTGATAATGTTCTATGCTTGTTTTTAGTTGATGTTAGTATGTAAAGTGTTTGCTGGTTGTTGTGTGCTTTTGGGTTATATTGATTGTGCTTAAATTGTATTGTGATTGTTGAAAACTTGACCTAGGAAGACCTAGACATTAAGAGTATTCCATATGAGACTATAGAGAACCTATTGTTGGGATTTTATGCTTGCTACTGGTTGACGTTGATATTGAATACTCCACTGAGATTAGGTGAAATTATTGTTACTATGTTTTCCTTATCTGAATTAGCAACCGAGATTGTCTCAATTCTAGTTGACCTTACTCATCTATTGATCATATGACCCCATCTGGCCACATGATATGGATTAATCATCTACTCTAGCAAAATTCATAAATTTCCTCTTGATTTAGTCCCTAAATTTCCATGAGTGAAACTTCTGCCCAAACTAAGCATTTAAGGGTCTTAGGGTGCAACAACTATTTTTCCTTCCCTATCGCCAAATATGAGAATCATTTAACTATTGGTATCAATAAGGCATGGTATAGGATCCTCTAGGCAGAAATATTGAAATTTGAATATTGATACCTTATGTAGCTTTGGATATTTAATTTTGATCATTGCTGCAGCACTGGAAATATCCTTTCCTCTAGTTGAGGTTGAGAAAAAGGATAGAGATCCTCTCCAATTATTTTCTTATCGTACCTTGACACAAAATCAAAGATTAAGAATGATAACTTTTCTTCCTCTATTATATCGAGAACTTGGTTAAATCGTAGAGTTTCATTCATTAACTTTCATTGATTTTATCAGCCCTTCCTCTTGAAGCATAATCAGAGATCTTAGGGTATGACCTCAGGAGTCAAATAAACCCTAAAGTTATAGGTATCACATGACCTAGTTGGTACCATTGGGGTGTATCTACTATCCTACTTCAATCTTATTCTTTTAGCATTATCTAACAGTCTTATACAAAGATATCACATACTTTTGTATCACATGAACTATATTATGCAATATAGTTCTTCTTCCTTAAACTAGGAAAACCAAAATCTTAATACCCATGAACTATATAGATAAAGAGAAGATCTATTCCATCATTGTCATCCACTGATCTGTTTCAATCCTTTTTCTACAAATCTTTAGTAGTGATCATTCTTCAGGTGCTGACCATTCTCAAAATACTAACCATCCTTTTGTTGAGTATTCTTGAGTGAATTCAAAAGGTGATACTATCCTTGACGCTAGAAGAACTCAATTTTCTTCCATTGATAGTTAACAGTTCTTCCTTGGTATATTTTGCTTTCTAATCTTTGTCATCTTCAAAACCATTTTGGTGATACTCTTGACCCTTTCAAGAGAGGTTCTAAAAATAATCTAGAGTCTCGAGGTGTTGAACAATCTAGTAAGGGTTGCAAGTAAACTCAATGAACTTCTAGTGCTGAAAGTTGACATTCTTAGCATGTTAAATTAAGAGAATTGATCTCTTATTCACATACTTAGATATCCTCAATATTGATTATTGAAGACCTTGCTATCTAATTTTAGACGAGCATACCTACTGCAACAAACTAATATATCCGAAACAAATTAGCCTTAGTTTCCAATTCAATTGGTAACATTTATCTTTCATTATGGTCGTCCTATTTGCATGATCGGATTACTACCCCTACTTCATTAAGGACTCTTACTGTATTTCTCATATAGTGATACCATTCCTACCTCAAAATCTCAACCATAAATTCCCATACCCAACTAAAGGGTGAACTAAAGATGAAGATAGTGAGATGTATCAATCATTATAGCCAAGTATCATAAATCTGAAATTTAATCACTATCAGATTTAACTCGTCTCAGAGATCTGATCACCCTGAACTCCTCGAGTGTCCAACTCCTATAAAATTTGGTAGACATCTTCTTCACTGATGCCAAAACTTATCCTCACAATTTTAGCTTAATCTGATCTCTATGGAGGAAGTTATGACTTGCCAAAGTTCACTAAATCCTGAAAATTTAGTGCGCCGAAAATTGGAAACTCTTGAGTTGAAAAATCATTTATCTTTCCACTTGAATCCCTCATGTCTATGCCAACAATAGAATGTATATCCATTCTTTTCTTTTATCTTTAATCTAAAATCTTCCACTTGTAAATCTAAGTATGATTCTTCAGCATAATAAGCACTATGGACTTATGTGAAGAACCAAGCTGAAATTTTACCTTGCCTACATTCTAAACCTTGCCAATTTCAGTTTTCTTTATTCCCTTCACCTAAGCTCATACACCTTTAGCTGAACAATCTCCCCTAACAATTTATATTACCGTACAGAGGTGCAAATAGGTAGAAGTACACTCCCGTGAAAAGTAAAATCCCATGACTAAGGGTAGTGACATGTTTATTGATACTATACTTTATTGTTGCAAATACTAAGTTCATTTCTGATGTGAGGATCATTGCTATACATTCTTGTTCAGATCTATCTTGTACACTTGTAAATCAAACATCTTAAGTTAATCATGATACATCACGTTTTAAGATCACTTAGGAAAGGTTCAATCAATTCTCAAATCTTTAAGAAATCATTTTTCCTTTGTCTTGCTATTTAACCCTTGCTGTAACAACAGCCATCATCCAGTCCATCCTAATGAGATCTTTCTACTTAGCTAAGTATCTACCCTGCTAGGCTAAATAAGGTAATTAGATTTTAATCCTGAATACCAGCTGAAGTGATTGAATTATAGCCTATATTCATTGATCTTTCTTTGATCTTTTGGAGTTGTCAATTAAGTTATCTAGATCCAGTGGGAACTTCATATTTAGGAACTGTTGGAAACCCAAGTTACATTATCTACTATCCCTTAAAGCAGGTTTTCAAAACTACTGATCGATTGTATTAAAGTTTTGACATACAATTCATGGTATAATGGTTTGATTTATTGAAACAATGATTGAAATATCAAAACATCCTCGGGTGCTCTTTCAGTCCTTTGATTTTTGTCCCTTTGATGTGAAGTCAACCCTTAGGATGGGAAAAGGCTGGTAGTAAAACCTTCATGAGTTAGTAAGACTACATGATGTGCCGGTGCCGAGTGTGTCGGACCGGGATCCCCGATTTATTTCTTAATTTTGATTATATTGTTTAATGAATTCTTTAGTGGTTCATTCTTTTATCAGACTCATATGGCCATATCGTCCTTGGAAGGTTGAAATTTCGAATTGGTTATCCTTGAGAAGAGAGTCTGTTTCCTTCCAAATCTTCTATGTTTGAAAAGATTTATTTGAATGACTTCTTGGGATGATATACTTCATAATAATTAACATTTTGTGATTGTCTCATTATCTTTCTGAATCAACTAATTTAATTGGGATGCTTAATTTAAATTGCTCCATCTTGAACTTCTTAATTGTCTTTGTTGTTCCTCTTGATTACTTATTTTAAATGCAAACATTGGAATTATTTAGAGACCTTTAGTTGACCAATTGGTTATCTTTATTCCATTGAGTGTTAAACTTAAAGTCTATGATCTTAATAGGTCCACCTACTTGTGTTCTGACTGATGTCGGAGCACAGAGCTCTTATGCGAACACGGTATTTCTAAGGGGGCTGATCGACTCTTAGAGATATTAGGATGTGAGCTAAAGAGCTGATTTGATGCCTTTAGGTATGAAAAGACTTTGATGTGATTATAGGTATCGGTTGGATAACCGGGTATCGAGCTATAAGCAATTAATTGACGGGATTAGATTGTCTAGCAAAGACAATGATTTTTTTTCCTAGACTAGCCTACTCTACCTTCCTTTTTAAATTGGTCCGAGTGAGACTGAGGGTAGCTCAGGATAGATAAAAGAGTATATGCAGACAGTCGGTGGGGGCTGTTAGAGATTACGGTTGGGGACAGAGAGTTCCTAGAGGTGTTTCCTTGGAAAGAGTTTTTTTTTCGATTTTACCTGAGAGGAAAGTTGCATCCGATCTATATTGGGTCGTCTGAGATTCTAGAGAAAGTTAAACCGGTGGGTTATAGCTTCCAGCTATCGGTAGACGTTGATAGAATCCATAATGTGTTCCATATGTCAATGCTTAAGAAATATGTGTCGTATCCACCGCATATTCTGACTGCACCTTCAATTGTTTTGAGAGATGATCTAAGCCGTGGGCTTAGGACAGTAGCTATAGTTGATAGCCATGATGAAGTGTTGAGGGGTAAGACTGTACCTCCAGTTCGAGGGCTCTGAAGAAACGGTAGTATAGAGGAAGAGACATGGGAGACTGAATCCCAAATTAAGGCCCAAATACCCAAAATTGTTTGTTTGGTCTTTGCTTTGGTTGTATTCTTATTTGATAAATTGTTTGAAGATATTTGGAAATTATTTGAATTGATTGAATGATTTCTTTAGGTTGTTCTATGTCTTAAAGGGGAGTAGAAAGTCTAAAAAACTTAAAGGGGTTGGGTTGTTATTTTTGAAGGACCAAAAACCTTAAGGGGGAGAGGAATTGTAAACCCTATTTTTCTTTTTCTAAAAAAGTTATTACTTATCTATTAGCTTAGTTGGTTAAAGCATCGTACTAATGATACAAAGGTCATGAGTTCAATACTTGCATTGGTTATCGGTCTTATCTACCTATAATGTGAGTTGTGGTCTTGCCATGCCTAACATAGCCTGATAAAGGTGGTATTTTGAACTAATTGAAGTAATTTAATTGAGATTTTTTCAGAATTTATAAATTTTATGTTGTAATTAGATTACTTAGTTTGCTATTTAATGAAATTAGAGAAATTATGACTTAATAGATTTATATATAGTGATTGAATTTTCACAAAACTATTAAAATTATTTTTAGATTAATTTAGATAGTATAGTAGATCAAATTGCTAGAATAATGTAATTGTGCAAATAGAAATTTGATTTGGGTTCTTACTGTGTAATTTAAATGTGAACATATTATACATGTGTAGCTAGGGTTGGTGTGATGTATAACTATGGTGGTTGTACTTATTTAAATTGTTAAATGATTTAATGGATTAAAAATAAATTAACTAAAAAATTGATGTGAGGTTGTGAGTAGTGGGGTTAGTTAAAAGGATTGTTTGAGATATGTTATTTATGCATGCTTAGTTGTTTACATTGGATTTATTTTAGGAAATTATTGGTTGCTGTGCTATTGCTTGATAAATCACAGCCAAGCTGTGATTTGTGTTGAAGTAGGAAGGATTTGTCTTGCTTGCTTACTTACTTACTCTTAAGAATCACGGTCAAGCTGTGATTCTTGCTTAAAGATCTGCTTGAGACTCAGGTGAGGGTTTATGGTTTCAAATTTAATTTGGCCTACTACAGATGCTGAGTCCTAAGAATTGTTTTGTTTATTATTGTACATCCTGATAAGTGATATATCTACTTCGTTACATACTTATTTAGCATGTGGGTTACTGTGAACTTGAAAGTATACCATGTTAGTTCCTGTAAGATGCTAATGTATGCATATTATTGATGTGAGTGAAACTTGAATCATACTAGCAGATGTATGATGTTATTATATGCACTGACGGGTTTGGGGTAATCTCTGACGAGGGATTTACCTTGAACATAAGCTGGCTGCCTTAGGTATGGAATGGAATGATAATGATATACACATTAAAGAGATATGGCATCTTTAATTTTGCGTACCTTGTTATGAACAGATTTCTGATATCTTGTTATAATTATGATTATGTTATTCTACATTTATTTCCTTGTTATATATTTTTGACATGTTGATTTAAGTATGTGATTTTAGTAAATATATTTCTTGTGGGTTGTACAATATTTTTACCCATCATTAGGGTGCTCTCTCTGTAACCTCACTGAGTCTCGCGACTCAGATGTGCACATTTTTCCCTGTTGCGCAGGTTACAAATGGATCTTTAGCCGGGAGTGGGGGAGAACCTAGCTTGGCGAATAATATCAATTTGGCGACCTAGATAGAGATGTAAAATGGTAGTGATAGTTAAATTATCAAATGTATTTGCTTCCGCTATGTTTAATTAATAAAATTGTAGTGTTTTGTGATACTTTTTAGTCTTGTATAAGTTGTGGTGTTGAAGTACATCTTATACGACGGTTGCCACGTGCCCAAAGATTGAATTGGGGCGTGACAACTCTAAGGTAGATAGGTGCTAGGAATAGTATCGTGTCATGCGCTACTAGTGCTAGGAAACTTAATGACACTAACATGCTCAACGATGTAGGTCCTTGAGTAGTCCATGTTCATTAATAGTGTATCTGGTGGATCTCAGCTTGTCAGGCTGTAGATGGGTGGATTTTGTGGTTTTATATAGTGATCCTGCCATGGAGCAGAATTACAGTGCTTTATGGTACTTGTGTTACATAGAAGGAGTGTCGTGGTCACCAGCTCCTTCCGCCAATGTTAATGTACAGGCATCTAGGACAGAGATGTAGAGTTGACACTGATGGATTTCGAAAAAAATCCCTCACGAGGGGTTTACCTTGAACATAGGAAGGCTGCCTTAGGAGTAGTACTGGATAATTTATGATATATTAGTTAAGGTAATATGATATTTTCAAATTTAAGTTACTGTTATGAATACAGTTCTTATATCATGTTCAAATGTCTTATTTTAATAATGTGACTGCTACTTTAATATGTTAAGTCTTGTTATATATTGTATGACATGTTATTTTAAATGTGTGATTTGGTGGATATGTTTTCTTGTTGGTTTGTACAATACCTTATGCCCATTTTTAGGGTGCTCTCTCTGTAGCCTCATTGAGTTTCGTAACTCAGATGTGTACATTTTCTCCCCTGTTGCGCAGGTTACGGGTTGGCCATTGGTACGGGGAGGAAGAACCTAGCTATGATGAAATAAAATTTATTTTGAAAATCTAGATAGAACCTCATTTTGTAGTATTAGTATTAAATGTAATTTATTATGTTTCCACTGTATTTAATAAAATTTATTGTGGTGCTTTCTGATACATTCAGCGTTGTATAAGTTGTGGTGCAGCTTATACGGCGGTTGCCACGTACCTAAAGGTGGATTTAGGGTGTGACATTGCAGGACACCTGTCTGCTGGAACGAAGTTGGTGAACGATGCTTAGCTGGAACCGAGTTAGTCGACTAGACGGTGGAGAAGATCCGAGTCATTAGAGATCGAATCAAAACTGTACAAGACAGACAAAAGAGTTATGTAAATAATCACCGCAGGCCTTTAGAGTTCCAGGTCAGCGACCTCATATTTTAGAAAGTGGTGATTCCATCAGAAAGCGAAGCAGCATCCACACTATATCAGACCTTTCAAAATCATTGCCACAGTCGGGCCAGTCGCCTATCGTCTGGAATTACCTGTGGAGTTGGAACGCATCCATAACGTGTTTCATGTGTCCATACTCAAGAAATACATACACGACCCTTTGCATGTATTGAGGACTCCTCCAGTTGAGCTCAGGAAGGACTTAAGTTACAAGGTCTAGGCGGTGAAAATTCTTGACAAACAGAATAAAGTTTTGAGAGGCAAGACGATTCCTTTAGTAAAGGTCCTGTAGAGGAACTCACAAGTAGAAGATGTGACTTGAGAACCTAAAGCTCAAGTCAAAGCAAAGTACCCACATTTTTTCATGAATTATAAGCATAAACATTATCATATATTTTCTTTTATTTGTTAGTAGGCTGACCAAAAATATTAAGAGGGAGAGAACTTATAAACCTTACTTAAAAAAATATATATAAATAACTAAAGGGGGCAATATAGAAAGTTGCCCCCCCTCTTGATCCCCTCCACGGGAGGGTTAACAAAAGGGGCAAAAGCCCCTTTTGCCGAGGCATCACAAAAGACCCTTGTCACGTTCCAAATCTACTTTTAGGCACGTGGCAATTGTCGTATAAGCTTCACTTCTACACTACAACTTATACAAAGCTAAATATATGACAAAGCAACTATAATTATTTTAATTAAACACAACGAAAATATAAAAAAATTATATTTAATACTAACATTACCAAATAAATCTCTATCTAGATTTCCAAAGTAAATTCTATGTCGTCATAACTATGTTATCCCTCGTTCCCCGTACTAATGGCCAACCTGTAACTTGCACAACAGGAAAAAATGTGCACGTCTGAGTCACGAAACTCAGTGAGGCTACAGAGAGAGTACCGTAAAAATGGACATACAAACCAACAAGAAGAAATATCAACTAAATTACATATCAAAATAATATATTCAACAGTATATAACAAGACTAGTAGGTCAATATAGTAAAATAATGATATTAACAAGATATATGAACAAAACATAAGGATTATAATTATAACAATAACTTAAATCCACAAATATCATATTTCCTTAACTACCATATCATATCTTTTTCATACTACACTTAAGGCAGGCAGCCTATATTGAAGGTAAATTCCTCGTCAGAGACTATCCTAAACCCGTCAGTGTCAACTCTATGTCTCTGTCCTATGTACCTGTATACTGATGTTGGTAGAAGGAGCTGGTGATCACGGCACTCCGTCTATGCTACACAAGTACCATACAGTGCTATAATTCTGCCCCATGACAGGATCACCATATAAAATTAAACATCACATCATCCCAGCCTAACAAACTGAGATATCCTACATATGCTACCAATGAACCTGGACTACTCAGGGACCCACATCTTGAGCATGTCAGTGTCCTTAGGTTCCTTAGCCTTGTAGCGCATTGAATAGTATTGTTCCTAGCACACCATCTACCTTAAAGTAACACAAATAAGGTGAGCTCTACACCGAAGTGAGATCTCGGGTACCCCAAAGCATCTGAGTCTGTCATCACTCGAAACAGGCACTACTTTATTTCAGGGTTTTAAAACCCTATCGATGAGTCGGTCGACTTGTCCGCCGACTCGTCCGTTCCAACTCACCTGCTCGCTGCGCATGCGTCGCACGGGCAGCGATGGATTTTTTTTTTCTATTTACTATCTATTTTACTTTATTATATATATATATATATTTGATTATTATTATTTTTACATTTAACTGATTAATATTATTTGTTTATTATTATTCATTTTATTTTCTTTTTTATTTTATTTTATTTATCTATTATTTTATTATTTTAATATTAAAATAATATTTTTTAAATTAAATAAACAATTCCTCCTCCTCTAGAAATAACAACCTAACCCCCTTAAGTTTTCTAGACCCCCTATAACCTCTAAGACACAACAGATCATAAAGAAGTTATTCAATTAAATCAAGTAAATTTTTAAACAAGTTAAAAAATTTATCAAGTAAAATACAATCAAAGCAAAATACTAAGCAAACAATTATGGGTATTGGGATCTAATTTGAGCTTCGGTTTCCCAAGTCTCCTCCTTAACATTACAATCCCTCCAGAGCACCTGAATCAAAGGCACGATCTTGCCCCTTAATACTTTCTCACGTCGATCAACTATGACCACTGCCCGAAGTCCACAGTTCAAATCATCTTTCAAAGAAACCGGAGGTGTAGTCAGAACATGCGATGGGTCTGACACATAATTCTTAAGCATAGATACATGGAACATGTTATGGATTCTATCTTAGTCTACCGGTAACTGTAATCTATAAGCTACCGGCCCCACTCTCTCCAGAATCTCGAACGGTCCAATGTACCTCGAATGCAACTTTCCTTTCAAGTAAAACCGAAGAAGTCCTTTCCAAGGCAACGCCTTTAGGAACACCCTATCCCCCATCGCAAATTCCAACGGCCTCCGCTAATTGTCTGCATAGCTCTTTTGTCTGTCCTGAGTTGTTTTTAGTCTTGCCCGGATCACCCAATCTGGTCAACTAATCTAATACTAGTAATCTTCCTTATAAGCAAACTCAATCAATGAGATATGCACATCCCAACTAGGCATGCTTATTGGGCCATGCCAAACACGGCCCATGCTCAATCAGTCGTGCTTGGTACGACACTATACACATAACGTGTCGTGTTGGGCCACATTTTGCAGCCCGCATACCGTGCCTACCTTGGCACGGCACGCTATTGGGCCTTGCCTGACACGACACATATAAAGCATGTAGTCCATAAACAGTCCACAGATGGTATCAAAGGAGTATAAATATAGTCTTCTTAAATACAAAAATATATAACTTACCTTGAAGACCTGAGCGATGTGGGATTAAAACTTCCACCAATAAATAATTTTTATATTTTATTTGATCTTATTATTACAAATGAGTTCACCGTTCAAATTTTTATTAAAGTCAATAACGTTTCCTCTCCCCTTCCAACATTTAAAACTTTTCATATTCTATTAAAATTACCTTATTATCCTCCATTAGTTATAATTTTATAATTTTATTAAATGGTATTTTAGTCTTTTTTTCATGTTTATTATTTTATTAAAATATCATAATAAATTCTTATAAATACTCTTCTCCTCCTATTCTCTACTCTTTCTACGATCTCTTCTTCTAAAACTCTGAACTCTCTTTTTAGTGCATTTGACCTCTTCTTCGAATTCTTAATTTTCTTACTATTCTGTCAATTTTGAAGTGGTCCTAAAGCTCTTAATTTCTTCTTAGTGTGTGTTAATTTTGAGAAGCGGTTACGGTGGTATTTTGTAAGATAAATTAGTTTTCGTTATCTATTTGTATTAGTAATTTTATTTTATTTTTTAATATGATGGATAATAATAGCTCTAATTATTAATTTTTTTAAAGTTCACAGGAAATTGAAGATTCTAATATTTCTATTAATATTCATACTTTTACACAGGATAATCCATCTTTTGCAATCGAAATCAACTCGGAATCAAATTCTACAATCAACCCGAAATCAAATTTTACTTCTAGAAAAAGAAGTAGTGAGGTATGGGGAGATTTTGATTTATTAATGGTTGATAATGTAGAAAAAACTAGGTGTAAAAAATGTAAAAAACTAGGTGTAAAAAATTATTTTCTGCTAATTCAAAATCAGGAATTCAAAAACGGGTCATTTAAGAAGACAAATTAAAAGTCATAATGATAAATTTTATCTGCTCAACAAATTAAATATAAATTTGAGTAATTTAACCACATTTAGATATAATATTGACACTGCTCCAAACGAATTAGTAAAATTTATAATTAAAAATGAATTACATTCTTCATTCGTAGAAAGTTCTAATTTTATTCGTTTAATTCAATCTGCATTTTATCCTCATTATAAATGTATTAATAGGCATATAGTTCGAACTGATATAACAAAATTATTTTACGAGTATAAAAGTAATATTTCTAATGAATTTAAAAATAATATTTTAAATTATTTCATATGTTTGGACTAATCAACATAATAGTATGTCATATATATGCATTACTTGTCATTGGATAGATAATAAATTTTATTTACATAAGATGAGTTGTGAATAATTAAAAAAATAAGTACAAAAATGTAAATCCCCACCTTTAAAAATTTTATTTTTAGGAAAAAAAAATCTCGGTCCAGTCCGATCCAACCGAACCGGCCGGTTAACCGGTTCGGGTGAACCGTCCGGCCCTAATTAGGGTCGCGGCCGCGAGCGAGAAGGGCAGAAGCCCTATCTCGCTCGAGCTTCTCGAGCGCCCCCTTTCTCCTGCTCCCGCTACTCTGCACACCGAGCGGACGAGCGACGACGATAAGCTCGTCGGCGCGCTATTCGTCGGCCTCGTCCCCATCGCCGCCGGATTTTCTAGGCGAGGATTTCCGTAGCAACTCCCGTTGAGGAAGCTCCCGCCTGCAACGCCTCCGCGCGACCTCGGCTTTCCTCTTCGCCATCTCCACAGTAGCGACGCCGAGCAGAGAGGTCGCCGGTGAGCCACCATTTCCTCCCCATTCCCGTTTTCATCGCCGAAGGGTGTACCACCGGAGGAGGCATAGCAGCGACCCCATTCGCTCGCACGCCGCCTTGCTCACAACTCTCCACCGCGAGGCACAGTTGGTCGTCGCCCCTATTTCAATCTCGATCGGCCGCGCATCCCTCCTCGTCGCCTCGTTCCACCACCACAAACGGCTAGCGGTCAGCGTTCCACCCAGATCGACTCGAGGAGATGGAGACGGGCCGTTCGCTCGAGGCGGAATGCGCAGGAGGTGGTGACGATGGAGAATCGATCCTTCCGCCCGATGCTTTGTCCTCGTGCTCGACGACGATCGACCCGCCTCCATCTTTCGGCAAGGAGACGCCGATCAACGACCTCATAGTCCACCGGAGACCCACATCAAGTCTCCACCTCCGCCCTTCGAGTGGCGGGCTCTTCGATCCTTCGTCGCCATTGTTCGAGGGTGCTGCTGCTTCGTCCACCACAGTAACTCATCGGAGGCCGACAACCGATTAGGGTTCATCGTCGGACGATCGATCGATCCTTCGTCGCTGCTCACAGATCGTCCACATCCACCCCCACCCAATCTAATCTACCCAAGGTCGATTCCATCTCTGTGGTAATACTTCGATTTCTTTCTCCTTCGATTCCATGCCATTCCAGGGGGCGATTCGGGTGCTTTCTCCATCGCATCATCCGCCAATCGCCTCTCTCCTCCACCGATACATCAGGGGAGGCTCTGCTACTCTTCGTCGATGAAGAAACTATGATTGATCCTCTAGTTCAGCCTTTGCCGAGCTCACCATAACTGATATCAGCTTCCATGGTGACTGTAGCTGATTTGCCTCACTGATTCCCCCAAATTGGAATTCTAGCCAACGGTCTCTCCACACCAGCTCCACCGACGGTGTTGTTGTTGGCTCTTCTAAATTGGAATTCTGCAGCCGGCTGGCACCTACTCCACTAAGGTGAATTTCAAAATCTCCTTACTGCCGAGTAATAATTTCAATTTAATCAATGTATTTGATCCAAATCTCCTTACTGCCTATTAGAAATTACTCAATCAATGTATTTGATCAAAATCTCCTTACTGTCGATTAGTAATTTTGATCCTATCATGCTTGGGTATTTGATTCAAATTTGATGGAGTCTGAATTTATGAATGTGATTTGGTTTGAATGGTGGGGGTGTTTGATGGATCTTGAATTGTTAGATGGTGTTTTGATCAGTGGTTGTGGTTAGAGAAGGTGGTATGTGAGATGATGATGGTATGCGATGTTGATCATGAATGCGTTGTCCTATGAAGTATGGATCATTGCTTCTATTCGGAATGCATGGTTAGAATTAATTAGTTGACTGATCCCTATAGCGATTAACTCGGAGAGCATGTGTAGGATTAATTTGTCAATGGTCTTGTTTATGGATTTTGGATTTTTCGTGATGGTGTTGTTGATGCCATTTCATGGTCAAATCGATGGTGTTATTGCTGAGTTCTTCATGGCTGAATTTGATGTGTTAGATACTGAGTTTATATGGTTTATTGTGGCTGAATTCGTGATTTGAATGCATGTTTCTGTTGACTGATTTGTGGGTTGAATGCATGTTTATCCGAGAGAATGAGATCTGCATGTTTCTGCGGAATGCATGTTTTTGGGTTGATCCGAGAATTCTGCGGTTGATTGATTTATACTGGAAATGTTGAATGTGATTTATGAATGTTTGTTGATGGAAATGTTGAATATTTGATGTGGTTTGATTTATGAATATTGATTTATGTTGAATGTTGAATGTGATTTATATTTGAATATTTGATGTGGCTTGATTTATGATGAATGTTGAATGTGATGGGGAATTTTTGTTGAATGTGATGTGGAATTTTTGTTGAAATGTTTTATGTTGAATGTGATGTGGAATTTTTGTTGTCAATGTTTTAATGGTGTTATTGAGTTTGGCATTTCTAAGTCCTTTTTATTTTTATTCTTATTTTTTTCTTCTTGCATTACTTAAAAGCATGTAGACAATAAAATAATTGTGTTCGAATGGGGAATCGAATCCGAGTCATCACTAGGATACAATTAATTTGGTTCCACCTTATTATCCATTAGATATGATAACTAAATAAAATTAGGGAGTGAGTAGTTAAAACTAAGATGACTTGTCACCTTATGAACAAAGTCAATTATAAATCATATAAAAGTAAATATCTAAATATGACTTTATTTATAATAGGAATATCTACTTGAAACGATTAAAGGAAGTACGACTTATTACACGGTTGGTTCCGAAGAAGACCCAACTACATTATCAGGTGTGTTGGTTCATCGAATATAGGATTTATTCAAGCTAGAGAATTTCTGTCGAGGTTTTCTTAGGAAAATTCTTAGATACCTTAAACTTGATAAAATGAATTGTTTGCTATGCTTATATTTAAATGCATGTTAATATGATTTACTTTGCCTAACATGCATGTTATGCCATGTTTGTCATGCTATGTATTTAACATGTCTATAAATCTTGTCATGCATGTTATGTTATTTATCTATGCTATGATAGCATGATTCCCATACAGACTTAGATAAGAATGATGACATGTTAGAACCACTTAGGAGGCATCACTAGAAATCAGACAGAAAGGGGTACTCCTTGCATACCCCGTTTGACCACTGCGTACCGCCGATGGTCAGAATGGTGATGCTCCATCACAAACCACTCCCGAGGTTATGCATAGCTTAGATACTGGGAGTACCACTCCCGAGGTTATGCATAGCTTAGATACTGGGAGTACCACTCCCGAGGTTATGCATAGCTTAGATACTGGGAGCTGGTAGGGAACGGGACTGTACAAACTCCAATGTCATATTAGACTGGATATATGGAGCAAGTCCCTAACCCGAAATTTATACCCGCACGAGTGTCGTTTAGGCGGCTCCGTGATAGTCCTAAGATAGCTAGCCGGGAAGAACCAAAACGAGAACCTAGCAAACATGTCGCCGAGGTTGTGGCATTCCAACGACAGCTAGTTTGCACACCTCTTGGCAGGCATCGCTGCTCAGGGATTGGGACGGTGACATCCCTCCGCATAGCCTTGGACAGTGGATCCGTAGACCACACGGCTACCATCCTTGACGTTCTGCAGACGGTCGGATGGGTAGTCCGGATCCTAGGATTGTATTATATCGACTAGCCGTGGTCGATGGATCTTATTGATGGTGACCCCATCTTCAGATGGTGTTGTAGTACTACACGAGTCGTCGCTGCCCCTACGGAGTCCGGGGAGGATGTAAGGGCACGACAGTTTCGTTAGGGGAGGCATTGTAGGCGACTAGCGAGACAGAAGAGTGTGATCAAGGGTCACCCATCACCTCCGCCAACATCAGTGCAGCGGGCATAGGAAGAGACAGAGACATAAGGCACTGATGGGCTTATGGGAAGTCCTCTGTAGGGGAATTTCTCTAAGCATAGGCTGGCAGCCCGAGTCTTGAGACTGATAGACATAGTACACTGTAGATGATATACTGGTGACATTGATGACATAGTTACTAGAGACTACTTAGGTGACATCTAGGGCTACACTTGTTGTATATGCTTATACAGTTATTTTGCATTTATAATGTGATTCACATGTATTATATGAAAATGACTATTAATAAACCCAAGGCATCCTAGATTAATCCTCCTAGCCTTTGGATTCCTTATTCGGTTTCGAGCCGTAATTTTGCACTAGGCCACAAGGCTGAGCACACCACTTTTTCTCGTGTGTGCAGGTGTGTTAGATGTGTTGATCGAGACGGTGATGGAGATGAGCCTATCGAGGGATTTATTTGTATCTACCGGTACAGTTATCGTAGAATTATAGTAGGTTTATCGGGACTGTGTTGATAGAGTTGTATAGATGATTTGATTACGTATTCCGCTGTGAAAATATTGTTTGTAGATTGTATGTTTCACTTTGATGCCTTATATGGGTCCTTTGGGCTCATACGACGGTTGGCATGTGCCCGACAGTAGGGTCGGGGCGTGATAAAAAATATATTTAAAGGGAATTTTTACTTTTAAAGTCGGTTTCTTATTTATTTTTAACTATCTAACAAGACCTAATTCTTCTAATCTCAATTAGAAGATACGTAGGCAGCCCAAAATCTAATTTTAGGTTCGGTTCTTTTTCTTTTTGCAGGTTTTAATCATGGAGCAGATATTTTATAGGAAGAGTTGATCAAGTTTAATTTCGAGTAGTTGATTTGGTATTTGGATTGAAGTAAATTAAATTTTTGAGACTTTTTTTGAGACCGTAAATGAGTATAAGGTGAATTTTCCATTTTTTAATAAAAAAAATGACATTAACTAGTGTGTAGTGGGTAGCTTTCATTAGCTAAGATTTTTTTTAGTCTCACATTGCGTAATTCATTGAGAAACATTGCATATTTAAGATAATGCTTTTACTAACACTATTGTACTTGTATGAGCGGGTCGGGCTTGGCCTGGTATGCACCAATGCGTGCCACGTATTGGGCTTGGCTAAATGATTGTAGTGGCGTATTGGGCTGGGCACGATACTATTTTGTGTTGAGCCAGGCCTGGCACGTCATAGGGCGTGCCTGGGCGGGCTTGTGCCTGGGCTGGTATGAGCACGGCCCATTATCATGTCTAATCTCAACTCCCAGTAAAACCCCTCGAAAATGGGGTGATCTCTCTTTTGCTGCAGGGTTGGGAAGTCTCTTTTCAGATGACCCATCCAATAGAAACATCTCAATGCTGTCTACACGCTCCCGAATAAAATCTTCCATAATTTCCACGTGCCTTTCTGGTCGTAGATCTAACATGGGATTCAGAATCTGGAATGAATAAGACTCGTGGGTAGATTTGTAATCTAGAGGTGCTACCAGATAATTCTCCTATTTTCTGTGATCCTCTTATGATAACACCCTTTCTCTGAAATGTAGGATTGAAGAATCCATACTTTCTCTTTCCTGTATATACTTCCTTATCCTTGAAAGGTTCTTGGGCTAGATGCTCAATCTCTACTGCTATTTGCACTAACTCATGATAACTAGTAGCAGTAGATGTGACTAGTAACTTTCTGATCTCTAAATTCAGTCCTCTTTTAAATCTATTACGCATGTATTCGGTGTCTTGAGCATACTCTAGAGTAAATACTGATAAGGCTCGTAGTTCGGTATTAAACTCCAACACGAATCTATAATCTTATTTCAATGCAAAGAACTGCTCTCTTTTTTTATTTTTGTAGAAACTCGTATAATATTCCTTATTAAAGATAGTAATGAATTCTTCCCATGTAATCAATATGACTCCACTAGCACTGAGGGATTTCAACCAAACCTGTGTCTCGCCTTCTAGTAACTGAGCTGCTAGTCTGACAGTATCTGCTTCTATGAGTCTCATATCTCTAGCAGTATTTGATACTTTCTGTAACCATTTATAGGCTATCTCTGGATCTCTAAATCCCTCAAAACTATAACAACCTAGCTGCCGAGCTGTATTAATCTACTTTAGTAAATCAGTCTGAGGAACAACTATGGGTGCCTGCACTGGTGGAATGGGAACCTATACCGGTGCAGTCTAAGCCTGAATCATTCTGATAAATATCTGAAACTGCTCATTAGTCAAAGTGACTCCTTCAACAACAAGTGGTGCAGCCTGATCACTCTCTACTAGCATCGCATGGGAGGCAGATGAACCCTCCTGTCCTTGTGATGCCTTATCCCCTGAGTTACCACTCTCTGGCTGCATTCTGAGTTTCTTGCACGAATATTACGATCAATATTACATATATGACGTATATCCTACGACCACTAAATTGGTCCTAATCTGAGATCCACTGGACTCCTTGTACTCTAGTTTCAAATACCTCTAAAATTATATTTCAAAATGATGTCCCTATCCACCCAGGTTCTCAAATGATCATGTTAGGATATACACATGTTCTCTTGCTCTTATACTACTAAAATCTATCACACTCCATACCTTTCCCTAAGGCACGTGGCAGACCGTAGTGAACTCCACACATAGCCCTGCTTACCTTCCAGGACTACATAGGAACTCACTAAGCGTATCTGGTGTATATATCTCCTCTATTTATAGAAGGAGAGAACATGGATAACAAATCAATATAACTCTAACACTAAATATTCTCAAAACCAGATCTCATGTATATTGAAACACTTATATACACGTATTTTACAATCAAAATTAGGCACATTCCCAAGTAAATACAAAATGTCTATCCAGTAGATCTCTATATACACAAAGTAAAGGTAAGTATTGTTCTACCTTTCAAAAATCAGACACCTAGCTACTCGTTTCACGATCTACAAGTCCCTCTCTTGTTATGGTCCGGAAAAATAAAAATGAGTCCCTCTATGGGGTGAGTATGCTTGTACCCAGTGAGTTGGCTATTCAGGTATGAGTACCTAGTGATAGAAAATAATGTAAATCTGAGAACATATAATAACAAATTTCATGAATAGAAAATCATGGTTATTCAGGTATAATAGCCAATTAAAAGAGCAATCATGGAGCACACAAGAATATATCTGGGGCTAGCATAGTTAACGATAGTTGTAGCTATCAACTGTCACCTCAGGGGAAGGTATCAAGCATCATAGGGTACCCGAATCAAAATAAAAGCACAGGAATATCGGAACAAAGCCCCATTTCCCCTTGAGTTGCTCGTTGGACCTCACTACCCGGTTTACCATAGCTAGTCCAGTGAATATCCACAACCAGGAGTTATGTAACCTCCCATCTTGACTATCTGGTACTTTAGCCCTACGCCCCTCTATCTAGGCAGCCCATGGGAGTGCGAACAAACCCAACATCACTGCAGTGACCGTGCTATCGGCACCCAAGTATAAGGTCATCCTATTCATATGCACCTCAAGATGAAGTGCAATAATATATGAATCAGGAAATCTCCTAGGGTATGTTTTTCACCATACCTCTAGTTTTTTAGGAAAAATCAGTACATATGCTAGTTTTAGAATCCAACAAAAGCATAGGATCATGCTTATAATGAATCAAGGAGCAATAGCAATGAGAATCTTATATCAATAAACATGAATATCAAAAGGGGATTCACAACTTATTAATAAGCATAATCATGAATATTAACTAGTAGGAAAGTCAAGGAATATTAAGTACAGTTAATCAAAGAGATATAGTTCTCATGGACTAAATATTGAGAACTATTCCGCCTATTTTGCCTGGAGAATAAACACTTACCTAACTCTATCGTCGTAATTACACTCTAACTCGTATCGCGATCGTTCGTATCCTTGTGCTTGCTTATCGAATTTTCTATGAATATTTTAACGAATTTTAATTCTCAATCCGGTAAGAATTTCTCAAATCCGTCTTCACTAATATGCTTAAAATGATCTCTAAATTCATTCCAATTTTTATCTCAAGTTCGCCGGGAAGTTGACCGGAGACTCACCGGAAAGTTCGTCGAAAACCTCGCTGACAAAGTTCTCTGATCAGCACCAATATTGGTACTGATCGAAAGCTCTCTTTATCAGAAATCTAAAAATTATATTTACCCCTAATTTTTACCATCCATACGTAGCTAATTTCGTTAGAGGAGCTCGATTGGGCGAAAAACTTAAATTTGGGTTTTTAGCTCGCCGGCAGCCAATAGCTCTGAATTCAGGTAGCAATGAATAGCTCTCGTCGAGGAGAAGCCATAGGTACTAACTTTATTAAATTTCTGAATATTTATTACTATCCTCGATTCAAAATGCATTTACCGTATTATTGCCGAATTGGTTGAACATGCAAAATATTTCCTTCATCCATTTTTACACAGATTGGTGACTATTGGAGTCTCCTCCCTTTACATGGGTTTTTCCTTTCTCTCGTCGTAGGTTTTGAGTCCAATATGTCATAGAGAAAAATATCAAGTAGATTAGAAAACCAACTCACCTTCCTTCTCTCGAATTTCATCATCTTGAAACTTGCTGCTACAGAATTGTACATCTTCTCCTTGAGAACTTTTGATAAAATGGTGGCTGCCAAAAATACTCAGCAAGAGGAATGTGTGCATGATAACAGATTAGTACTATTCTTCTTAATTCATGGTCGCTTGGATGATTATTTGCATTTATCCTCTCCTCTTTTCTACTCATCATTGTGCTGCTGTTCAAAGATACAGATTATAACCTTAAAAATAAGGAATAAATGGTTGTCATTGGAGGATTCAAATCCATTGTTGTCAAGAGACAACAATAATACAAATTTGGGTTACTCAACCAAATGATATGCTTGTAAAGGATACTAAGATATGAATTATTTCCTTGAAGATATATTCACTTATGCTTGATTTTAAGTGAGAAGAATTATATTTTTCCCTGATGGTGGATGCTTGGCTGATACAAATAAAACAGTAGGATGGAAAAAGGATAGAAGTAAATTCTTATGATGATAGTAAAGTAAGAATTGTTTGAAATTTTTTTAGGAAGTTTTGTTCGGCATCGTCGGTGATTAACTTGTTGAAAAGAGAAATTACTTGAATCGCCATGAGTTGTTTTAAGTTTAATTGTGAATTACTACCCCTCATGGGTAGACACATAAATTCACATGGAATAAGTAGAAATAACTGCAATTCAAAAGAAAATTCACAATCCTATTTATCAAATGTAGATACAGACAACGTGTATTGAATAACAGTGTAATATGAACACATAAATTCACAAGGAATAAGTAGAAATAACTAAAATTTATAAGAAAGTATTAGATAACAACTTTATAGACACGTATAAAGGTTTTTTATAACCTACCCTCTTGAGAGCTCAGACTGCAATGAGTATTGAGATTACCATACCTGAAGTGATGTAATCCTTTATGTAAAGCAAATCAAGGTTTACCCTGTTTATCATCGTCGACGTAGAATATATAAATCCTATAACATAAAATATTTATTTATATCTTAAAAAAGGATATTAATAATTGCTTATCCCTTTCCATTCCTAAAGGTTTACATGAGGACAAAAATGAAATATTACTAAAGTATTGACATGTCTATATTTATTTTAAGTTCTCTATGGAACTTTGGTCAAGGAACAAACATCAACTTTAAAGCAAGAACTATCATCGCACACAACACCAATTAATATTGTTTTTAATGACCAAGTAAACTTGCTACTATTAACTAATGCTTTTACATGCCCTTTTATTGAAAAACATGCTTTTATATATCCTTGATTTCATCTTATAGAAGAAATAGAGAAAAGACAATTTGTACAAACTCATTTATATCGCTATCATAGCTTTAACCAAGGTGTTTATATAATGCAACCAATTCAAGAAAGGGATTCACCAGAGAACGCATTTGCAACCCATCTAATAATTTATTTCTACTTTCTTTTTCTCGACAAGTTTATAACTCCTATTTCCTTCTTCCAACCAAGAGTATTTCGCAAGGCAATCAACAAGGAAAATTGAGAAGAAAAACAGAACTTTTAATTAAAAACAGCCCCTTATTTCCTCTTTAACTTGCTTTGTGGATTTATGTTTTACTAGGATCAATCTCAGATTTAACACGACATTTAACAACTAACAATATTTCTCCTCAACTGATGCATACAAGAGTCCAAAATCAAACTTTAATTTACTAACATCATTTACTACTTCTGCACAGTAGTTTACTAGTTTCCAACACTAAACGCAACTCACGCAATTATATAGAATTTCATCAGTGATAATATAACTTGTTTCTCAATCTTACTTAATCGACAAAACATATTAGCAAGCAAATCATTTCATTGAATCAAATTACACATAATAGACCCTTCAAACAATTCAGGATTATCTATTTGGCCCAACACAACCAAAGGAGAACTGAGATTATCATATATTTAACCTATTTACATAGCAAGTCATTTAATCCAATAATCAGCAGTAAAGTCAAGTGCAGTTTCCACTTAAAGGAACACATATTATCATGTAGACAATCCAATAAAACATAAGCAGTAAGAGAATTCAGAATTTAATTTAAATTAAGTATTTGATTTACTTATAGAACAATTCATGCCTAAACTATACAAACTTCTGATTTAAAAGGTCACATAATATCACCTATGATAATATCAACTTATCTTCCATCCTTACCTCACTACCATCTAGTTTGCCACTATTAAATTTCTATTTTAACTTACTAATACTCTTGTCATGTAGAGTAAGTGAGAAGATAACAATAACTCTTCAATTTAAATATGTTAACTAAGCAATTTATGTATCATCATTTATCCCGATCTTCATGCAACTTACAACAACTCATCCTTAATAATTCGATACTCATTCACAGTTACTATGACATTTATTTGTTCTATTCAATCAAGTTAATTAAGTAGCATGTCATGCATTGTTCGACAAACGAGAACAAAAAGTGAAACAATTAAAAAGAGAGAAACCTAAGCTGCAACCATTTACAACTCAGGGTAAAGGCCCATCAAATTTGTAGCCATAAACTCTCCTACAAACTAAAACCAGCAGGAGCAGAATTCCCACAATGTCTGTCCATGACTACTGTAAAATTTTACCATTCAAAACTTTTAATAGCTATTTTTGCCTCTTGTTATTATATCCTTACCAGTCAATATGCTTTCTCCATGTTTAAATGTGTCATCAAACGAGCCATATATGCCAATATAAAATTAACACAATTTCGGTAAAATAAATCAGATTAAGTTTAAACATCAAGTGGAATCATTTGAAGCATTTTACTTTTCACCACAGCAAAGTAATTATAGGTAATGATAGGAATCATCAAGACATCAACAGTGTTTTATCTTGAACCTATAAATGAATGTGAGCAAAACACGTAGAAATCTAACAGTAACTCTAAAGTATAAAGCTTAACTGTAACCTAGAAATATAGTATGAACAGAATCGACACTTGTCACCATTGAACATCACAGTAATGCCCTCCTCATAAGTGTATGTGATTTGGCATGGGTTCAATGAATAAAACCCCCAAATTAGGGACTAACATCAATTCATTATAGCCAACTTCCGTAGACTATTACACAAGCATTGTGTGAATTCAATTAAGAATCAATAGAATAAAATTCGTGTAACTTCTCGACATATAGTATTCCTTTCCTCAAAATTCATATAGGAATAAATCCAAACATATCCTCAATCAAGAGCACCCAACTATTAATTTAGAAACGACCTTCAAATCACTAATGCAGGACCTCATTATGAAAAATTCATAATTTTATTTAGCAATCAAGAATAGGGAAAGACCAAAGCTTCAAATCAACAACAAGCTTAATTTAAATCAATCAATATGTAGCTTTAGTGGGATCAACGTTAACTTTTAGCACAGTAGTAGAATCATCAAAACAATTTTATTATACTTCTAATGCACATTGCATCAATAATAAAAGAGATGATTCCTAATTAAGGAACTTCCATAAAATTAAGGAAAAGTCTAAAAAACGGATCTCCTCCTCGGAGATCACATTTTAAATTTTAATTTTTTTTTCATGTATAGGACACCTGATGTCATCACTCTTCACCTTTTCTCTCCATCCTCTCAACTATTTCTTAGTTGTGTCATTCTCTAAATTTATTCTTATTTTTTATTCTTATAATTATTTAGGTTAAGATTTTTGGGGTTTACAACTCAAAGATTCTTTGAATATAAAAGAAAATGCACTTGAACTTATAATGCTCCTAATTGTTGAACTTGTGCACATCATCAACTTGGTCTCTTGTAAGGCAAAAATTTTGATCTTCTCATCATTCAACATGTTATTTACCATTCTTCTTTTCCCATTTTATTGAGACCTTTAACATTCCAATACGCTGGCCATCATCCCCTTTGGCTCAAAGCCCAATCTTTTGATCTTTGTCACCAAATCTGAGTTTGAGTCCAATTCATTTATCAATGACTTTTTTTCTGGCCTCAAGTATCTTTCTTCATTGTTTATACTCCCTTTTATTTTCTCATTTGAGTCCTCATTGCTCTGATGACTTCTTAGTCCCTTCTTAGCAAACCGAGCACTTCATCTAACTCCCATGTCATTTGGAGGTGATTTTCTTGGAGTTTTAGCTATGGGATACTTGAGTTTATCAATCTATCGAACCTTCCTTTTATATCTTTGTCTTTTCCATCTCCCTTTATTGATATCCATCATATTTTCACTCCCCAATATAAGCAAATGAGCTTCATTCTGTTGTTGAGTTTTAGAATTTTGTGCCTTGCCGGTAAGGGAAGTAAAATCTCGGGCAGCTTCAATGAAACTTTTTATCATACCCCACTCATGTGTAACCCAACTGTAGAAACGAGTAGGTGATTACGTCAGGCTGAAGTTCATCTATAGAAACAAAGGCATTCCACTTGTTGGATGCCAATTGGATGATGAGGCAGCCTCATTTGATGGCAAAAGTTGCAGTTGAGGTGAGAGACCATGCTACAGATGCAAACTAAGGCGTGTGGATCCAGGTTCAGTTATGGAGCACACCATCGGATTGAAGTAGCTACAATGTTTGGTTATATCTGAACATTTAGAATGCAGCAAGTTGAATTAGTGAGAATTGTGGGTGTTCAGCTAGAATTCTGATTAGGGAAGATGAATGAATTAGAGGCAAGACTTGATATATTATGGAAGATGACTAAATTAGAGGCAAGACATGTTATAACTTGTGGATTAAGTGTTGGAAGTCATCAGAGCTAAATTGTGATCAGAATTGAAGAGTATCAGAAAACTAATATAGTGAATAGTATTATTGATGCTATAGTATTCTCGATAAGCCATGTTGATCAGTAATATGTTCAGTCATGGTGTTGTGCGAGCTTTGGGGCTGCAAACATGGCTGGAGTACTGATCTCAGGTTTCTTGATTATTATTAATTATATTTTAAAGTAATAATTATTTTAATTAAGTAATAATTAAAAAGGCTATCATTATAATTAACTGGAGGAGGAATGAATACTTAGCTGATGGAGGAAGTAGGAGCAGCAATAGTAAATCTGAGGAGAAAATATCATCAACAGTGAACAGGATGATGAAGCTCCAGAAGAGTTACTTCGATGTGCTGGGCATCTACTGCACATCCGAAGTGCCCTTGGCGGAGAGGATCTTGAGGCCCTCGTACGACGTTCATAAAGTGTCAGTGGTTATTCCTTCCAAGATAGTCATTCCCCAAGCTACAGTTCCATTACTTGGTTTCGATTTGGATCAGCGAAGGCACTGAACTAGGCAAGGCTTGAAGCTACAATTAAGTCGTATGGCTCTGCAAAAATTTCAAAGAAATAGCCAAACCCAAATGTGATAGCTTTTGGAGCGTTGCTTGTGGTCTCACTGTTTGAGAACTTTTTCCATCCCTTACGATGGTGCACGGTAGCAGCGACATCAACCCAATGTGTCACGACCATAGTGTTGGACAGGCCCAAGGGAATGCTCAGGTCCAAGGCAATCCACGCTTGTTGGATGACCAATTGGATGATGAGGCAGCCTCAATTGATGGCAAAAGATGCAGTGGAGGTGAGAGACCACGCTGCAAATGCAAGCTGAGGCATTTGGCTCCATGTTCAGCTATGGAGCGCACCGTCAGGTTGAAGTAGCTACAATGTTCAGTTATAACTGAACATTGCGAATGCAGCAAGCTGAATCAGTGAGAACTGTTGGTGTTCAACTGGAATTCTGATTAGGGAAGATGACTGAATTAGAGGCAAGAGTTGATACGACTTGTTGATTAAGTGTTGGAAGTCATTAGAGTTTAATTATTATCAGAATTAAAGAGAATCAGAAAACTAATACTGTGAACAGTGTTATCGATGCTACAGTATTTTTGATAAGCTATGTTGATCGATAACATGTTAAGTCATGGTGTTGTGCGAGCCTTGGACCTACAACCATGGCTAGAGTACTGATCTCAGAATGGTAGAAGTGTTCTACATTGGTAGAAGGTGGAATTGAGTCAAATTTATACAGCACAGCAAGTGCAACCACCATGTTCAGTAATGTTCAGCAACGTTACAGACCATGTGCAGCTAAAGGTTTACTTATGGGAATAGTTATAATTAAAATGGTTTAATAATTAGAAAGGATGACATATTAACATTAAAGTTAATAATATAACAAGAAGAAAGAATATTACCATGTATAGATACATATAGATGAAAGAAATGTCGGTAGAGTTTATAAGAGTTAGAGGGTTAAATTTTTATAATCCTAAATTTAGACGTCTAGAGTTCTCATATATAGTGTGAATGTTCTTATAATTAGCATAATCAAATAATTTAATTTAGTAGCCCTTTTAAGATTTCATATAAAAATAAATTCTCAATAGCGATCTAAAAACTAAAACGATATAAATTTGAATTAAAAAAAATAATCGCTAAATATAGAAACAGATAGAATGAGTATAATATGAGCTCCACCACATATAAAGATGCTAATAATAGTAAAAAACTGACAAAGTTAGGAAGAAAGGTGATTTGCGTTGAGTATATATAGATGTTCTTTCTCCTTGTTTCTTCAGGCAAACTCAAGCTTGTGATATCATAAATAAAAATAATGGGGTGTGAATCCAAATATATTATCCTTGGATTATTGCTATTATTTATCTCAAAAGCAATAACAGCAGAAGATGATGCAGCAGCTTCGGAAGCAGAAGATGGTGGTGCAGCAGAAGGTGGAGGTAAAGGTATAACAGCACCTGCTGATGGTGTTTTTGATGTAAAAGCTTTTGGAGTAAAAGGAGATGGCAAAACTGATGATGCTGAGGTGAGAAATCTTAAAGAGTACAATTACGCACGATAGATATGTTTTCTAAAACTAAATATATTTTGTAAAAATAGGCTTTGGTAGCTATATGGGATTCAGCATGTGCCGTAACAGGGCAGCCCAAGATAGTGATACCTGAAGGAGAGTACTTGGTTGGTCCCGTAAGCTTCCAGGGTACTTGCAAGTCACCAATAACAATGGAAATACAAGGGACAATTATTGCGACCGAAGATCTTAAATCTTATGGAAATAGTTGGTTTTTGTTCAATCATGTCGATGATTTAACCCTCACAGGTGGTGGCACCTTAAATGGAAAAGGAGCTACAGCTTGGCCTCATAATGAATGCACCAAGAAATGGGAGTGCCAAGTTCTTCCCAACGTAACCTCCCAATCTATCATGTCATTGATTATTTATTTGCTTATATATATGGCCATCATACTTTTATTTCATTACAGGGTTTGGTGTTTGCTTTCTGCAACAATGTGCATGCCAGCAATCTCAATTCGATTGATCCTAAAATGTTTCATATACTAGTTTTTGAATCGAAGAACGTAACCGTGGACAACTTTAAGATCACAGCTCCTGAAGATAGCCCCAACACCGATGGCATTCACCTTGGACAATGCTCCGATGTTAAGATCTTGAACACGGTAATTGGCTCTGGTGATGATTGTATTTCGGTCGGCCCAACTGTCTCCAACTTAGAGATAAGTGGTGTCACGTGTGGCCCTGGCCATGGCATCAGTATTGGAAGCCTCGGAAAGCGTGAGGGTGAGAAAGATATTATCGGTGTAAAGTTGACCAATTGCACTCTCCAAGGCACGGACAATGGGCTGAGGATTAAGACGTGGCAATCTTCAGGATCTGCCTTCAAGTGTGCAGACATTTCTTATGAGAACATTATCTTGAAGGATGTTAAGAATCCAATCATCATAGACCAAGAGTATTGCCCATATCCATCGTGTGAGGGAAAGGTAAATATACTTAAATAGTTAATAATAAGCATTGCTCCTCCAACTTTATTATCATGATCTGATCTAATCTTAACTTTACTCTTTTCCATGTTTAGGATCCTTCTCTTGTAGAAATCTCAAATGTCAAGTACAAGAACGTGAAGGGCACTTCTCTTTCAAATGAAGCCATCAAATTAATGTGCAGCGCAACACATCCGTGCCAGGGTATAGAACTCAGTGATATTAGCTTCGATTACGTCGGAGAGAAGGATAACAAAACGATGTGGTTCAATTGCACAAATGCTAAGGGCACTGCCACCAACGTTGTGAATGTCGTATCCACATGCTTTTGAGAATCGTCTTGATTTTAATCCAAGTTATTTTGTTTGGCTCAACCCCTTCCCAAAGTTTTTTTTTTTTTGAAAATTTTTGAAATTGTATTAATAAGTTGTAAGAGAGAACGATGGGTACCAAAATTCATAAATTATTATTGAGAAATGAGGAACAATTTTTATAATATTTCAACATCTATTTTCGAGCTCTTTTTTCTTTACCTTTTTCTTCTACGACACTTACAAAGGTTAGTAACTAGGATATTGGATCGAATTAGTTTCTTATATTTATATCAATATGAATATATTGCTCTAACTAAAGCAATTGAGCTCTATATCAGAGGTCGTTTTGTTAAATACTCATCAAGTTAAAAACAATTATAAAAAAGAGAATTTTTTAGTTGAGGTCTTGTTCATTCAATTCAGTAGGTCACTTTGAACTTCAAAATATTAATGATTTGCATTAATGAGAGATGGAACTAGTTATTATTTCCTAGTTATTTAATGCAAATACCTCATGATAAGGGAGTCTTTAAACTCATACGCTAGTTACCATGTGTCTACCTATAGGTTGGGGTATCACGCCATTGACATCTACATTAGAGACAGTTGGATCGATCGAAATGCAATCATCACTGATGCAATCATTCCATCCCGCCATGCGGCGGGATGGAATAAAGTATGATGTGCAGTGGGATGGAACGGCGATGAAGATAAAGAAAGAACTCTTCTCCTGCCTCTAAGCACAGCAAGTGTGCCCACTAATCGATCTGGCTAAGCTTTCAAACGACATCATGTTGTCTTCCAGTGTCGATTTCATTAATCTCAATATCTGATTACTTATGATCTATGTTCCTTCCCACCGGGGAGGTGGATTGCTAGCTTGGATAGATCGATTGTTAGTGCAATTGCAGCGGACGGAGGCGGAATTACGAGTTTGTCTTCGTCATCGTCGTCACTGCACGGTGGGAAGGAACAAATGTTCCACAAAATTGGTGCTCACATGCTGATGCGGAGGTGGATTGCAAGCTCGGGATCAATTATTAGCTGCGATCGCAGCAAACAAAGATGGGAGACTGATGCAATCAATCCATCCCGCTATGCGGTGGGATGGAATAAAGTATGATGTGCGGTGGGATGGAACGGCGATGAAGATAAAGAAAGAACTCTTCAGCAAGTGTGCCCACTAATCGATCTGGCTAAGCTTTCAAATGACATCATGTTGTCTTCCAGTGTCGATTTCGTTAATCTCAATATCCGATTACTTATGATCTATGTTCCTTCCCACCAGGGAGGTGGATTGCTAGCTTGGATAGATCGATTGTTAGTGCAATTGCAGAGGACGGAGGCGGAATTACAAGTTTGTCTTCGTCATCGTCGTCACTACACGGTGGGAAGGAACAAATGTTCCACAAAATTGGTGCTCACCTGCTGATGCGGAGGTGGATTGCAAGCTCGTGATCAATTATTAGCTGCGATCGTAGCAAACAAAGATAGGAGATGAGTTCCTACAATGAGGAGCAGAGGTCGTGCGAAGTGTGAGCTTGCATCAGAACTTGATGCTGGAAGATGATCGTTGGACGTCGTTAATCAATAGGGATGGAAGAGACGAGAGATCGGTGATCGATGATCGGCGAGCCGGAGCTGCTAGGTTCTTTCCACGAACTAAGCGATTTGAGAGCAGTTTGATTTTTATTTTATAAAATTAAATAGTTAGTCAACTACCGGTCACTTTGGCTAATATTATTTCTGCACATCATTCTCATCCATGAACTTTAAAAAAAATTAACCATTACGGCAGTTGTTATAATTTACAAAAGAAAAAATAAAATAAAATAAAATAGACGATAAAATTAATATATATATATATATATATATATATATATATATACACACACTAAGTTTGCTGCATTCTTTGGTCATGAAAAAGTTTTTTTTAACTGGTTTAAATAATACTGCAATCCTTTCAATAGCAGAGATCATGTGATCGGGAGCAATAAAAATCAAGGAAAAAGAAAATAATACGCAACCCAAAATGGTTAGTGTTCTTGCTGTTGTCCTTTTTTTATAAAAAAAAGGATGAATAAGCAACCCAACACCCTAGAAGCTTTGCTCACAGGACACTGCAAAATTCCAAATGAAGAAGAGGCAGACACCAATTCGGCTACACTTTTGTTCATCATTCTGGAATTCTTCTTAGAACAACCAAAAAGAAAAGGAAGGAAAAGAAGAAAAAAAAGACAGATTAAGTTAAAAGATAGAACTACAGCAATCAGCATAAACCAGTTCTGCTAGCATTAAACATAACATATCCCCTCAATTCCAGGAGGAGAAGAACACCCTTCTTCTTCACATGCAGGTACCTAAAGAGTACATATCGCAGCTCATGTCCATATCCGCGAATGCTCCGACTTCATCACGCTCCTAGAAGCCATCAAACAGAAAGTCATTAGAAGATGAGAGAAAACTGGTGCATTTGTTACCGCAGGGTAAGAGTAAAATTGATCTGTGTATAAAAAAAACACTCTGCAATCCATCTTGCAATGCACATGAACCCTCAAAAACTTTTTCAGTATCATGGAGTTGAGGCTTAGGACTGATGATACTTAGGAAGGAGGTGCAGGAATAAAGGAGTTTAGTGTTTCACAAGCAGTTCAGATATCTCAATTCCTGATCACTACAGCAAATTGTCAGCCTGACCCTGATGAGATTAGTAGTCTTTTACGATTCAAATACCCTATCTAATCAAGAACGTAGCCATCTGAATCCCCAATCTTCCAAACTATCACAGACAAGCATCTCTGGGTGATATGATCTTACAATACCTGATGGAATAATGCGACAAAACCAAGATACTTAGGCTGGATTTATAATGCTTGGTGGGAAAATGGATCATGAAAGATGAGGGACAATGTGGACGTGCAGCACACACACAAACATGTCAATAGGTAACACAATATGCTTTAGCTCACAAGGATCAATTGGTTGGCAAATGGATGTCACAAGATACTCGATGTTTTATATCACCTAGGTCAAACATGACGGCTTGGGTGCAGGTGCTGAGGTGGGTTACCACGTTGGCCATTAAGACATCAATCCCCATTACTCCTAGGTGGCCACCACATGGCCCCCACTACACCCAGGGGCCTAAGGCAGGCACCACAAGTGCCACGTCATGCACCTATGAGTCAACACGGCTTGGCATGAACCATGTCCTGTGCTGTGTGAGGTTAAGGACTTGCCAAAGCACCATCTGCCTCACATGGCACAGTTTTTGATTGTGTTGGCCTAAACCTGGCACGATTGAGATTGCATCTCAACCAGCTCCGGGCACAGCCAATTGGCACTCCTACTCTAAAAAATGAAATCCATATATGATCCTCTTAGATGTGACTTTGGTGATCCTGAAGTAGCATGCATAACCGAAAACCATATATCTATGATTTAACATATGAAACGAGCAGAAAGTTTGACCTGAGATATCTTTTAATCTAGTTAACCAAACAATTAAATTATTAAGGACATATACACTAGCAATACCAAAGGCTGATTGAAAGGAGAAATGGAAAAGGGACGTACAGGCTTGATCATAGAATTCACAAGATCATCCAGGCTGCACCCGCCAGAGTTCATGTCATTCTGAAAATTTGTGGTCTCCAATGGATACTCATTCTTAAAATTCAGCTGACTATCACCAATTGACTTATCAATCATGGAGTTCCCTGTGATGAGTGGAACAACAAAATTTGCATCGCGTGCTATGCTGGTATCCAACTTTTTGTCTGGAAAGACGATCTCTGATGGCTGACACTGGGCATTTACATCAGTGGTCCGGAAATTAGGTGATAATGAATTTGGGATAGCATTTGAATTAAAGGTATAATCCCATCTCTGACCACTGTTGCCCATCACACCAAAGCTTGAAAACTTCGGATCTTGGTCAATACTTGTGGGCATAGATGAAGTGCTCCCATTAAGTGAACGAACTTGGTTTTGTACATCATTGCTGGTGGTTGGATCATGGAGAGGTGTAACAGCCCTTATGTTTGCGGATACTCTGCTGGGGACATGTGGAGTCATTGAAGAAATGCTTCCTCCAGGAGATAAGACATTATGACCAAAAGGGGTGAGTACAGACAGTGCATTGGCAGGATCATTCGTTGGTGCAGTAACACCTTGCCATGAGCCATCAGAATTACTGTGAGGAGGATATTGGGAAACATCTTGAACCATTTCAAAAAGCTCTGAACTAGAAGAAGACATTCTGACCACTGGATAGTTACTTAAACCTATTGATTGATTCTGCTGCTTATTTGCTTGAACTAACAAAGAGTTGTCAGTAACTTTAGGGAAAGAGTCGCTTTTAGGAAGAGCAGAAATTCCACTTCCGTATAGGCCTGCAGGTAACCGATTTTTTGACTCCTGCACAAGCTTAGGTTGTTGAAATTGATCAAACTCCAAAGTAGTGGGCACCCCCTGAAGCAAATTAATTTGGTGATTTCCTGGCACAGGGATTCCTTGAATCTTTCCCAAGTCATTGCAAGGATTGCTTGTGCTTTTGTGCACTCCACCAAGCTGAACAGCCTGAGAAGGCAGTAACCCATGCATTCCAAGTGTAGATGGACTACTCATTCTACTAAGCACTCCATTTGATGGGAGAGATCCAAATGTTGGCAGTTGTCTTGATGCCCCAGTGGCATAGTAGTTTCTAAAACCGTTCATAGAAGCCATATTTAGGTAGGATGAGTTTCTACTTCCTACAGCAGCAACCATGCTAGCTTGTTGGCCTGCTACTGCACTTATTCTTTTCAGATAGAGCCTGTACTTCTGCAACCAAAAAAGTAGAGAGGCTAAGTTCAACTCTCTGAAAAAAGAAAACAAAATATGTCAGCATGCATAAACTGTATGATCTAATGATTTCACCAAAGATCAAAATGTTGCAATTTCCATTCATGACGATCTTTGGAATCCAAGATGGACTATCTACAGATAACGAACTCGTGAAACAGCATCTGTAGGTCCATCTTCTGGTACACCAAAGATGTTCGATCT
Organism: Thalia dealbata; assembly: GCA_030544415.1. Lineage (NCBI taxonomy): Eukaryota > Viridiplantae > Streptophyta > Magnoliopsida > Zingiberales > Marantaceae > Thalia > Thalia dealbata. Next base: position 15,716,884 of record CM060458.1, read on the forward strand.
CTTAACAGTTTATGATGTAAGAGAGTTTTCAATAAAATGCATTTTCTACCATAACAAAAAGTGAGAAAGATACCTGTAAATGGCTTGCCACATTCTCCCTTGTTAGCTTTTCAACGTTCATAAGATCAAGTATTTTCTTTGGTACAGCCTCTGCATCAAAAGAAACAAGAAGAAATGATTTCTCACATGAGAAATTATCAAGTGAAGTCTTACATATCAACTAAACACTTCCAGATCACAAGCCTGTTTCATTTTTCTTCACCTTTTACTGCAGGAAAAAAAAACAAAATCTGGACCGATCAAGATACTTACTGTCAATACCCAGTTGATTAACAGCAGCAACAAACTTTCTGTGCAGCTCAATGGTCCAAACAACCCTAGGCTTCTTCTGCGAAGATGGATCATCATTCTCTTGCATGTTGTCTTCACTGTCATCTTCATCCACCTCGCTTTGATCCTTCCTCTTCTTGTTAATTTTTCCGCTGTGATCATCTCCCACCTGATCATCTTCACTGCTTGCGATCTGATTCTTTTGACCATCCTCCCTACTATCGTGATCATCACTACATCTTTTTTCAAATTTCTTTCGCCTAATCACATGCTGCCATATATTCCTCAGCTCCTCAATCCGCACAGGCTTTAGCAGATAGTCGCAAGCACCGTGACTGATTCCCTTCATCACAGTTTGTGTTTCACCATTCGCAGATAACACTGTAACCAAATCATCCAATGACATATTAGTTTTAAATACAGATCTATATCGATCAGTACACAATAATGTTCTGTCTTCATCAAATATCAAATGCAGGTGGATGGAGTCCGGTGGAATGGCTATTTCCTTTCATTCTAAATGGTGATTGGTGCTTAACCGAGAACAAATAGCCATGAGATCTTTGAGGCTTACTGATAACTGGCAGGTCCATCTCGAGACCTACAAGCTCTAAAAGCTTGAAACCATCCATGTCCGGCATATGCACGTCGCTGATAACCAGATCAAATTTGTCCTTCTTCTCCCTTAGCAACTTCAGAGCTGTGATCGCTTTATCCGTCGTCGTAACTGCAGAACATATACAAACAACACCACGATTCGGTCGTAAGTTTAGACTCTCATTTACGGTGGAGGAGGAGAAAACTTCTTCCAAATAAACCAAAAAACATAGAAAATAAAACACCAAACAACGTCAAAGAAGGAAACAGCCGCCAAATCACAAAGGAACAATTCTTTCTCGGTTCACCAACAGGACCAAGTCGATAGATATCAACGATAAGAGAATAGACTCATTGCCCTAGATCAAGAACTTTCTCAAAAAATTCCAATTTTTCTGGGGGGACGGACGAACCGTTATACTGGCAGCGGCGAAGCAGCGCCTCCAGCAACTTCAGGCAGATGGGGTCATCATCCACCGCGAGCACTCGCATGCCCACCGGGAACTGATCTCGACTTCCCTTCCTCTCCTCGACCGTCATGGCGCCCCAAAGCAGTCTCACACCGCTCTAGAACAAGCCCAGACAACTCGAAACCCGCCAAAGTTCCAGCACCTCCCCAAAGAAGCACGGGCGGACGCCGAGAACCGAGGAAAGAGCCCAAAAGAGCCAAACACCCAGGTGGAAGCCGCAATCCAGTGAGGATTCAGAACGGGAAAAAGGCGCAAACTTGCGGACCAAAAATGAGAACTTTTAGAGTACAGGGCCAAAGATGCAAGCTTTGGATCGAAGATGTGAACTCTTGATGGAACAGAGATTGGCAAACAAGGGGAGAACAAGGAGGGGAAGGAGAAAAGGGAGAAGGGGAGCAAGAAAGGAAATTTAAAGCAGGAGTCAAATAGGGAAAGAGGCAATAACAGAGGCAGGGATTGGGGTGAGGAATTGGATGAAGGAGAAGGGGAAAAGCAAGAGAGGGGGGGAGGGTAGCCGGAGGCCTCAACAATTCATGCACCCATCAAAATGGAAAACTTTTTTTTTGTTTTGTTTTCATCCTCTCTCTCTCTCTCTCTCTCTCCCTCCCTCCCCTTTTTGTGGTTCTTCCTTTAGGCCATATTTCCACTTTGCCATCAATGAAGAGCAAAGCCATGGACATTGCCATTGGTGACATCTTGGTAAGGCTGGAATCTAGGGAGCTATGTGTGTGTGTGTGTGAGAGAGAGAGAGAGAGGAAGAGGATAAAAAAGGAAGGACACCACTGATTGGGTTAGGGTTTGTCCTCAAGCTGATTTCTGGCTCTCCTTCTCAACATCCAATTTTTAATGCTGCAAAAAAAATTTCCCCCTTAATCCCTTTGTTCTTTTGCTGAGGGCAACAAGTTGAAGCTTTTCTCCCCTCTCTCAAAGTGGCTTTCTGCAGGGTGGTAATGTTCAATGGCTGACAGAGAATTGCAAGATAAAAAGAACAAGAAAAAGTGCTAATTGTTCTAAGCAGGAAAATGATACCTTTTGCACCATGGGGATTGGAGGGGCTTCAGAAAGTGCTTCAATTTGGTTCTTCTTATCATCGAACTAAGGCTTTTTTAGTACATCACCAGCAAATTCTTAAGTACCTAAATTTTGCTAATATTAGGAGTTCAACCAAGTACCTCCTTGACTTGATTTGACCAAATTTGGTGACAAAATTAGCTACTTTTACTATTAGCTAGCAGCACCCACTTTTTTTTCTTTATAAGCTTCATTAGGAGATAATAACAAGTTCTTTATTTAATTCACTTAGATAATAACTTCAATCTTTTCAGTTAAGGGGGGGAAAAATTATAACAACGCCTCTCCCTAATTTAAGATAATTATCAAAATTATTCCTTTTCTAAATTTAATAAAAATTTCTATTTTAATATTTTTAAAATTACAAATACTATCCTTCTAAAAATTTTATTTTTATGTTTTAAAATTACAATGACTACCTTTTATTTATCTATAAAAAACATTATAATTTTAAAATATAAATGTGGTGTATTTGTTATTTTCTTTATTTTAAAGTATAAAAGATGGCTACTGATTACTTATAATTAAAAATATATACTGCATCAATCGACTGATGATCATTAGGTCATTAATCATAGAGCAATGATGCTGATGTCATCCCTCGCATTTTTTTTTCTTACATGGGAAGCCCTCCTTAAAGAAGAGAAGGACATGAATGGGCAAAGGGCTTTGTCTTGTTGCCAACTGAGACACCACAGCACATGATTGATTCATGTTGGTGTGGGGGTTAAAATTTAAACCCTGGTTTGTTGAGGCCTCCCACTGACCAAGCATCAGAGTCCCACCACCACCTTGCACCACCACACCACAAAAGAGCCACACAACAAGTTGCCAAATTTAAAGATCCCTAGCTACTACTACTACTACAACTATTACTATACTCCTTGTTTATGCTGTTATCAATCTTGGCTCACCACCAATGAGTGTATCTTCATTCATTTTAGAAAGTCTCCTAGTAATAAGTTAACTCAGGAATAATTAATTGAATTGAATTAATCTTAACTAAATATGTTTATTATTGAATGAGTATTAAATTCACACCTTCTAATATAAAGTTTTACCATTTTAACTAAAAAAATATTCAGTGTACGTCCCTCTAGTTAAAATTACCATGTTAAAAAAAAATAAATGAACATTCACTTTGTAAATTAAGATATACACAAAGTGTACTTTTCTTTAGTTGAATTGATTTTATATGAAAGGTTATAGATTTAATATTCATCAAATTTAATAAAATAAAAATAAGAAAGGAGATTAATAATTAATCATTTATTTTTATTATTTAAAAATACTTATGAGCCATGTAAAAAATATTCAATAATATCAATTAGAAAATTAATATTTTCATTTAAAAAATTTTGAACAATATAAACACTAAAATCCTAAGATATTAAAAATTAGAATATACGAACGAGCTATTAATAAACCTCATAAATAGAAAGAGATTTGTCAATATCTCAAGAAAAATCAAATAAGTTTTGCTGGAATATAAGGTGATGAAATTGATAATGATAAATTTTTAATATACAACTAATTATATCAATAATTGTAAATAATAAATGTTATTATGGGATACAGATTTATTAGATGTAATTATGCTTGTTATTAATACTCAATTCATTGTCTAGTAATCGATAGATACTCTAGCATACACTACAATCTTATACTTGTGTATGAATTTAATACTATTGAGTTAAGAAAAGATTTATGACGAAGCCTAAGGAACGTAGCTGCTCAGATTCAAAGGTTATGAGTTATTACGGGGGATTTTAATGCATAGATTGCAAGTCAATCATATCATCAAACATAAAACAATGGACTTTAATATTATTATAGAGAACCTCTACCTCACTGAACTAACAACTATTAGAGGATATTATGCATAGAGTAACAAACAAGAGGGGGGTGATAGGATATGAAGTAAGATAGACAGAGTATTTAGAAATATGGATTGGATGGAAAGTAATGGAACAGCGGTGGTAGAGATAGGAGAGACAATAGTCTCAGATCATTCCTTATTAAAACTTGATGTTAGTGTTATTATTAATAGAGGTAAATCAAGTTTTAGATTTTTGAATATAATAATCAATCATATTAAAATTCTTCCTACTCATATAGCCACTTAGAGTACAGAGATTGAGGGCTGAGATATATATAGTATGACAAAGATTTAAACTCATGAAATGTGCAATGCAAGAACTATTTAAGAAACATTTTAGTCAAACAAAACTTAAGGCAGATAAAGCTAAAAGTAATTTGAAAAGTATTTAAAGAAAATTACAAAACACCCTTTTACTAACTAATTGCATGTGCAAGAGAAATATATTTTAATAGAATTAGAGAAATAGGATAAGATAGAAGAGAGTATGAGCTCGTTTGTTTACTTTAGGTGATTCAAACTCTAGATTTTTTTTGTCTATGTAAAATCAATGAACGATGCTAAAACTCTCAATATCCTAAATAGTAGAAATGGGGAGAGATTAATTATTCATGATAAGATCAGTACAAAAATAGTTAATTTTATAAAGATTTAATAGGAAATGCAGAATATGAACTTTCTACGATGGATAAAATAATAGTTAGACTTGGTACGTTAATTTAACACTATTATTTCTCAAGTATATGTGCAGTTGTCTCAAAGCAGAGATCAACAAGGCTTTATTTGACATAAATAATGATAAGGCTCCGGGAATTGATGGGTTTGGTGCATTATTTTTCAAAAAAGCATGTTCTGTGCTAAAATATGATATATATGTAGTAATACAAGAGTTCTTCTTGACGGAAAAAATGTTGAAAACTATAAACTCTACTATAATTAAACTCATACTTAAGGTACTAAATCCAAAAATTACTAAGGACTTGAGACTAATTGCTTATTGTACAATTTTATATAAGATCATTGTTAAGATCTTGGTGAATAGACTTAAAGGGTGATTGGTAAATTAGTTAGTAAAGCTTAGTCAGCCTTTATGCTAGGAATAGTGATTGCATATAATATCATATTAAGTCATGAACTCATTAAAGGATTTACTAAAAAAATAATATCCCTTAGATGCATGATCAATATGGATTTATAAAAAGTTAATGACTCAGTAGAATAGATATGTGTGAAATAGATGCTCATAGAATTGGGATTTCCTCCTAAGTTCAATCAATGAATGATAGCCTGCATCAAATTAATGTATTGTACCATTATAAATAATGGTAAAAAAAATGGTACTCTTTTAAGTAAAAAAAGGATTAAGGCAAGATGATCTTCTATCACCTCATATTTTTATCCTTGTGATGGAATATTTGAAGATATACAAGGGAGTTGGGAAATATGAGAAACTTTAAATATCACCCTAAAGGTGCAAAATTATCCACTATTTACATCTGTTTTACAGATGATTTGCTTATGTTTTTTAGAGGAGATAAAGAATCTATCAAGCTCTTATATGAGGCATTTCTTAAATTTTCAAAGATATCAGGTTTGAAAGCTAATGCACTTAAGAGTAGTATCTACTCTGGATGAATATCTATTGAAAAAAAAAGACAAGATATTACATATACTTGACTATAGAGAGAGCTCTTTACTATTCAAGTATCTAGGAATACCTTTGGCTCCTAAGAAATTAAAAATTACAGAATGTAAGTATTGCTTGATAAAATAATGATTAGATTTAAAAGTTGCACTGCTAAGTTACTAACATATTAGAGAGAATTCCACTTATAAAGTCAATATTATTTGGAGAGTATTACCTAAGAAAAGAATCAAAATAATGGAGGTAGTTGGAGTACATTCTTATGGACATGATCAATTGAGACTAGCAAGAAGGCCTTGGTAGCTTGGAATGAAGTCTACAAACCAAAATCAGCTGGAGGACTTAACTTGCTAAGACTAGACTTATAGAATAAGACATTCATCTTCAAGCTCTTTTGGGATATGTAGATGAAGAAAGATAAATTATGGATCAAATGGGTACAAACTTACTATATAAAAAATAAAAATATTCAACGCTATGACGTATCTAAACAAACAAGTTGAATGTTGAAGAAAATAATAACGAGTCGAGAAATATTATAATATCACCCTCAACTGACAGTGATACTAACTAGAAAAATTATAATTAGTTAATTTATAATATATTGATGGGTACATTGCCAATAAGACTTGGACAAGTTTGATTTGTGATTCTACAACTAGGCCTAGAGCAACCTTCATTCTATAGTTTGCTTTGCATAAGAAATTAATGATTGTAGATAAACTACTCAAGTGAGACATGCAAATAGAATGGAGATGCTAACTATGTTTGACTACAGTAGAAACCTTAGAGTATTTGCTAAATGAATGTAAATATAACAAGACTATAAAAAGAAATTTGTTGAAATTGAATGAAAAATTATTGAGACATACTACATAGGAAACCATGATTAATTCAACTGCTAGAATAGTTAAAAGGAGAATATTGAAATGACAACTTATACAAACAATGATAACAGAATTTGTATATCACATTTGAAAAAAGATGAACTGGAGAGTATTTAAGCAACAAGTAAAGGATGAAGTGGTTTTCTTCGGCACATCAAGACAATAATTTTTACTAGGTTGATAAAATAAGAGAATTTGATGTCTTATGTCTAGCTTAGAATACTATTACTCTTTCAGATGTTCTTTTTTAATGTATTTGCTCTTCTATGACTTGTAGCACATTATATTGTAGTAATGCTCAAATACTCTTCTTAGAAGATGAGTTGAGGATTACTCTTGATATTATCAAATAAATTATAATAAGTAAAACTTTTATGTATGATAGTATAATTAAACTGAAATAATATAATATTATATTAGTGATATCAAAAAGTTTAAGAAAAGGGATCAGTAGTAATCTGGTCGCACCCGAACAAGAATATTCCAGAGGGAAATACACCTAAGATCAAATATTTCTAGCCGACTTCCGTGAAAAATTCAAACTTTCTTTTTGATGCTGCGAGCACATGAAAACAGACACTTTGAGGCTCAATAGCTAAATACATGGCAATTAAATCATGAGACGGGATCATTAAGAGCATTATAAAAAATAGAAAATTAATATTTATTTTTTTATTTTTAAATAATATATATAATGAGTAAAATCTTACAATAATAATGAAAAAATTCTTCTATTATTATTATGGGCGGCCTGTTCTTCTATGCATACATATTGTGTGGTTGCACACCTTTGCATGATTTAATACTAAAATTTTAATTATAACGAGGCGTGTACGTCATTACCATTCTTAATTCTTATTCTTATCCTCTTCAATTTAATTTAATTGCAGTACATGTGTAAAGCCGTCAAGAATCACGAGGCCTTTTTTAATTTATTTTTAAAAAACAAAAAACCAATTTAGATATTTATCATGAATAAATGTTTAAAATATAATATTATTTTAAAAAATAATTATACCCTAAATTATGGTTCTAAGATCAACGCTTACCTTGGATGGCATCATATTATATCCATATGTCTTAACTTTAAAATATAATAAAAATCTTATCTTTAAAATTTGTAAATTATAATTACGATTTATTTTTAAATTTATGTAAAAAAATTAAGAGTATGATCTCAGTGATAGTGAAATAACTTTTCCTTTCATACAGAAAAAAATCCTGCAATCCTAAGGTCCATACGAACACCCTTAGGATTCATCTAAAATATGCCATTACTATGGAAACTTATACTAATAATACTATTTGTGGAGTTGATAAGCTAATTGTCTATTTGTCAGATTGCTCATCTAAACCTAGAGGCTATTTTAGATGCTATAAAAAAAGTCATAAGGGGTGATAGAGCTTAATCATACCACTTCACGTACTAAATGATTTTAATTGCTATATTTTATCCTGTGATGGTGGTGATGAGTTGTTTCCTGCTCTGATTAAAATAAAGGGGGGGTTAATTTTTTAGTGATTGAGACTCCATTTGCTGCCATGTGCTCCTTTGCGTTAGAAAAAGAAAAAAAAAGGCAATAAATAATTCATTTAGTTTACTTTTCCTTTTTAAAAAAAAAAATTGTTTTGGAGAAAAATAATGTGCTGCTGGTGGTACAGCTGGAGGAGCTCCTTTTGAATAGTTAATTAATAATTCCAAGAATTTGGGATGCGGCAAGCAAGCAAGCAATCATCAATTGATGATCATGCTCTAATTAATTCCTTCATCCACATGCCCCCAAACTTTTTTTTCATCACGTACGAGTTGAACAAAGCATAAGTTAAGCAACTCTCTCAATATTAATATTATCTCTAAGTTAAGTTAATTATTACTTCCTAGCCTTATTAAAGTTAATGCGTCACACATGCCTACCTTCGTGTCCTTCTTCTCTTCTTTCTCTCTTCCTTTCCATCGTAAACTCATAATAGGCTAGGCTAGAAGAAGAAGAAGAAGAAGAAGACCTCCATCAGTTGTGTGCCTTATATCCCACCCAGTTACTGATGAAGGATTCGACATGATATAAGAGTCCATACTTTCATGCACACTGCCTACTCTTCACGTTATACTTAAATTTGAAAATGGGGTGATGCGTCGTCAGCCCACCGAGGGCGAGCCCAAATGTGCTCCAGGAGGATTATGGTTTAAGACCTAATTCTAGTTATCATCACTTTACCAGACATGAGATGTACTTAAACCACTTTAAATTAAATCTACCTCACTTTTGAGTCCATGCAGTGTGAGCTCTATGTAATTTTTTAAGTTAAACGTAAACCCTTCTACGAGCGTACTAATTGGGATAGGTAGATAGGGAATATAAAGGTTAAAAGATAATATATATGTATGGTTTTATGCACTATAAACATATAAAAACAAAATTATTCATAAATTAATTTTTATTATTAAAATATAAAAAAAGAATAGCACTGCTGCAATATGCAGTTAAAATCATTAGAGCAAAGATGTGATTGTGTCCAGTTTTGAACTGATGTAATTAATTAGTGAGGCAGGCAATGAGTGATTTAAATCATTGAAGGACATCCCTAAAAATTGAAATTAATTGTCCAAGATTCAGGTTGTATTCAGCAGCGGTTAATTACTGGGTGGAATTAGAGAGAGAGAGAGATCTTGTTATCCTTAAATTGTGCATGGAATCCTGCACTTCTTTTAACTTTTGGAAGGTTCGTGCACGTAGAGCACCATCCGGTTATTATTACCAATTAATTTCCCCCAAATTGATTACCGATTCATTCTATATTAATGATTAGCTTCGCATGCTGCCCCTATTTATTCATCCTATTGATTCAAAATTATTTAATTGTTTTCATGGTCGATGACTAGTTTCCCTGCACTTTAACCTTCACTTTCATCTTTCACACACGCACACATCTTATCCTCTCTCCTCTCTTTTTTTTTTTATCTGAAACTTATTACCTAACCTATAAGAATGATTATATGCATAAAAAATCTTTTTTTTACTCTACCCCTTATTCAGCCACTTAAGTTAGACTCAAACGTGATCCACCTTCATCTGACTTAATAACTCGAGTGATTTATTTGGTTGGAAGTATAGTACCAATTATTATTACTCTTATTTATATATGATAAAAGAAATAAGAGATTTTTTTTTTATGATTATTATTTTTAATATTATATAGCAAGGTAAAATAGAGACTTAGAAGAAGAAGAAGAAGAATGGGATCAAGATTTGGTAATATATATTTTTTCCCACTAAACTGGTTAAAAGAGGAGAGGCAACCCTTCCTTCCTTGCCAGGAAGATTGCATTAAATAATTTGCCCATTTGATCATCCCTTCTCACTCTTTATATCATCAAGATATATACGAATTGAATTAATGAGCCTGATGCAGAATCATTCTTCTATTTTATAACTCTCATCTTATCTCGGCCAAGCGATTCTTCGCTCGCTTCATGGAGAACTCGAGCACGGCGAAGGAGGAGGAGGAAGAAGAAGACGAGGAGGAGGAGAAGAAGCCCGCCGCAAAGCAAGATGACAATAAAATCCATTTGGATTTGTCTCTCTCCAACGGCAGCGTTGATGCCGATATGAAGCCGTCGTCGTCGTCGTCACCGTCGCCATTGCTCGAGCTTAATCTCATCGGTTCGCTCGCCTCGCCGTCCGCCGACGCCGAGCAGCCTGCAGCCGCCGCGGCCGAGACCGAGGCGACGACGGCCGCCGCGGAGCCGAGGGTGTTCTCGTGCAACTACTGCAAGCGGAGGTTCTACAGCTCGCAGGCGCTCGGTGGCCACCAGAACGCGCACAAGCGAGAGCGCAGCCTCGCCAAGCGCGTCGCCGCCGGGGGGCACCACCACCACCACCACGTCGCGGGCTTCGGGTACCCGGGCCTGCCGCCGCTTCACGCCCCGTTCGCGGCGGCGAGACACGCGCCGCCGCCGACGACGACCATGGGGCCGCTGGGCGTCCACCCGCACTCCTCCATGATCCACAAGCCACCGCACATCGGGATCCCGGCGGCGGCAGCCGGGCTCGTGGACGCGCGGCGAGGGTGGATGTGGCCCCAGGCGTCGGCCGGGCGTCAGCCGATGCCGGCGGGGATGTTCTATGGCAGCGGCAGCGCCGGAAGACCCCAGGGGGCGGTGGCGATGCCGGTGCAATTGGGCAGTAGCGGCGGGGGTGAGGAATTGAGGGCGGAGGAGGAGTCGAAGCTTGACCTCTCACTTAGGCTTTGAATAATTGCTATTTTTTAGGGTTTTAGGTTTGGGAAGGTGCTGTTTACTTATTTATGAATTATGAGCATATATGGATAAGTATTTCTTCTTCTAATTATTTAATTTGAGTATATGGAGATTAAAGCGCAGATAAGTGAATTTTGTGGTGCCGGAGGATCATCGTTGACGTATTGATTAATTTTGTAAACTTATTATAAGATAATTGACTAATTAAGGACAGTAATTGATCTTATTTCCTTCCTCAGCCATGTTAAGATATAGTAGCTCAGAGGATATCTAAACGGTAGTCGAATCTTAGTTCGAATTATGTTGATGATGATTTGATCGATTTCAAGTTTATTCCGATTAACCCACCCAATTTAAATTTAACTTTATATATATATGCTTATTGTAAAAAATAAAAAAAATTATTTATATTATATTATGTTAATGGATCATTTTAGTTAATGTTATATAAATTTAGTTTTTTGATAAGAAAATTCACACCAACCTATAATGATCCAAAATCTACTTTAATACTATACATATACAGATATATGATATAATAATTAAAATTGTTAGAGATCCGCTATCATTATAAATCTATCACAATTTGTGCTTGATTCTCAAAATGGATGTCACTTTTTTTATATAAAAAATTGGAGCACAAAAAAGTTAATTAGAGATAGCTGTACGGACCGTGCTAATTGACGTAATTTAAACCAAACAAAATGAGGGGAATTCATTTTTTTGCTACCCTGTCAGCTAATTGATTCTTCCGTTAGCATAAACCCACAAATTATTCCCCGTTAATCTACTAATTCGGATAAAGATAACCTCAACCCAGAGCATAATCTCAAACTTTAGACAAGATAAATCCAACCATCTAGGATTAAAATTCTAAACATTGTCATATGGATAGATGACAGTCAGTGTGGAAGATTAAAATTGTCAGTCTCAACAAGCTTATGTCTTCCTGCTAAAGTAGTTTCTCTTCCTATTAGATTGAAGAACTGGAAATGATATGGTATAAGCATCATGGAGACAGCTTAAGCCATAAAATATGTAGTAATACCAAACTTTGGTAACAAGGTCCCGTAATTGATTGACAGAACTTAAGCAAGCAAATAAATGCTTACACAACAATCATGGAAAGATACAAGGTGCGGTGAAATAATGAAAAAGATTGAGTGCCCTATAGCAAACCTGGAAAAAAATAAAATTACAAGATAAATATAGACTAAGAACTGCCCTGAACGAAGAGCACAAGTTTGCTATGGGAAATAAACAGCAGGAACCCAAAAACTCCACAAGAAAAAACAGATTACAGGAGATGAATCTTTATATATTGACTGTCCTAGTGACAAGTTAAAGAAGACAGCAGCTGAAGGTTCGTTTAAGAATACACTAGGTCTTGAAACAATCTTACCCAATGTTGAGAATAAAACTAGTACCTTTTTGACTGGAAAAAAAAAGAAACTTGTGGACATGTGTGGAAAAAACACTTCTACCTGAAGCTGGTGTGGCAAATATATACCCACCTGACTCATGCAATCAATCCAAGTGTTGCCACCCCACCTAATCATCAAATGCTGTATAAGAAAGAGCAGTGGGGAGTATGAGTCAAATATGATTTCCTTAATATATATAATAGTGTATGTAGATATTAATTACTCGGTGAGCAAAGACAATGCCCACTTCGCATGTGGTTTTCCTGTAGTGCATGAAGTTTTTCAAGCAGATCATCCATTATATCATGGTACAGCAACAACATCCGTATATGAAATTGCTAAGTATTATCCGATTTTCTACCAGAAACAAAATAACAGCATGGAATTTGACACTTCAATCTAACAATATCTCTGTTCTACATCCAAAAGGAAAGGCTCGAATAAAAAAAGAACAACCTGTTATAAACACAAACACAGTTATCGAGTTGGAGCAACAACAGTACCTGCTTACCTGTAAATTTCATGTCTGGGTAGGATAATGTTGTTATGCCACTGTATACATTACAGTCGGATAGCCACACAAAATGCAGAGAAATCTAAATGTTAAAATATTAATTAAGCAACCCAGAGGTTCCAAGGATACAATTCAGGCTATAAGTATAGTGTAATCAACATAACTTGACTGTGCTAAATAGACATTGCAAAAGAAAAACAGAAGACCAGTATGCATAAATAGACAGAAAAGAACAGGTTGCCATTAATGTAATAACAACAGCATATCAACTACATGTCATGCCTGTTGCCAAGAAATCACAGGCACAAATAAAAAGTGTGGTATTCCTCTTAACAACTTGTCTTCCTTGCCATCAAGACAGCTCTATTTCTTATTCCTACTACAATTTTCTCATTGTAGCTACTCATACTAGCTTCCACGCATTGCGGTAGTTTTAAATAGAAGGTTACACTGTGGCCAGAAAAATGATTTCTTCAGACAGTATACAATGAAATTGTGATAAAATTTAAGCATTGAATTAGCATCTTCAAGCACAGGAGGGCGAGGAGAATCCAGATTTAAGGAAAAAATGAGCGATAAAACCTCTTTATTTTTGAACAAAAGACTCCACCGCCCTCAACCACCGAAGAAGCTCCGCCTTGTCCTTGTTAGCCATATAGAAATGCAAGAACTCCGCAAGTTCATCATCCACCCCCCGCTCCACCAGATACTTAGCCACCTGGTACTGCACCTCTTTCTCCAAATCCCTGCCAAATAATTCCCAAATAATAAAAAATAACTTTCCACAGAGAATAGAAATAAAAGAAATAAGAATCAGGTTTTGGAATCGGAAGACTACTTGAAATTGCGACCCATGTAAGGGCGCACAGCAGCCTTCCTCCGGCGGAGAGGGAACATCATCTCAACATCGAGGTACTCCGGCCAAGCGGAGCACAAGATAGCGCAAACAGAATCTGGGGCCTCCGGGCGGGACACCTCGACGATGAGGCTGATGTGGAGGCGGGGCCCGCGCTCCAGTGCCTCATACCTCTTGCCATACGGAGCGGACTCGGGCGGGAGAGTAGCGGCGCCGTCGAACATGGTGGCCTCCACCTTGACGTCCTCGGCGCCGTACTTGCTCCGGAGACGGATCCATTGTTCCCCGGGGCGATCTTCGATGGAGAACGACTTGAAGCGGTGCGGAAGCTGGAGGAGCAACGCAACGCATTATCGGAAGCAAATCGAATCATCGCAAACGACAGAGAATCGAGAGACCGGAGGGAGGAGCGAGACGATTACCGAGGAAGGGGCGTTGTAGTCGACGTGGTAGGAAATCTCGTTACGCAGGAGGCGGATGAGGTTGTCGTCGAAGGCAGAGAAGAAGGTTCCGGCGGCGGAGAGGATAGAGCGGCCGGCGGGAGAGGAGGAGGAGGAGGAGGAGGAGCGGAGGAGAAGGGGGAAGAAGGGTTTAAGGAGGCGAGCCATTTGGTTGCGTCTCCCAAGAGGGGGGGGGGGGAGGGGGGGGGCGACGCCGCATTTGATCGAACAGCAAATGGGCAAATATTAGTTTGGGCTCTTATTGGGCCCAACATGTTACGTCTCATTTTAAATGAAGTATTCTTTTATTTCAATCTAATTTTAACTATTAAATATTTATAATTTTATATCTATATTATATATTTATTTAAAAATTCTTAAAAAAGACATGAAATTATTCTTAAATTTCTAAAAAAATTATCTAAGTTTTCTAAATTTTAAGTAATTTTTTAAGATAATCAATTAGCATGCCAACAAATTCTACACCTCTGTCAATTGAATATTCATAGGTTTAATATTCACTCTATTTATCAAAAATAGATATATAATTATACATTTTAAAAAATAAATAAATAGTTTACGTAGTAGTTAAGTTTTTTTCTAATACGGAGTAATTGGGCTGAACTCTATAGGAGAGGTATAGTTAGAATAAGATCTCTAATGTTTGAGGTGTCTCCCTCATCGGTGATAGTACAATCTAAGCCTTATTGCCTTATTAATAAGTTGATCTTACTTTAAAAGAAACAGTTAGGCATATAATTTAAGTATCCAAATTTCCACCAAGCGAATGATGTTATAAATTCCGTTATATTGCTGTGACGTTTTAATAATATAATTAACTAAATAACACAGAAATTCACCAGGTAAATTCCAAATTATTGTCACCGAGTGGTTGCTATTTTATTTTTATAAAAAACTGACTGATGGTAGGTTTTTTCCTCCAAAATTGCGATATAAATTATATATATTTGGATATATATATATGCAATTTTCTGTTTTCTGAGTTACCAAAATTGCATGTGCCAATCTCCTTTTTTCTTTTCTTCTTCTCCTTTTCTTTTTGGTTCATTCATTGTGCTCAAGAAAAATGATCCTCAACACGGCGATATTTTCCAGGCATCCCGCAAAGTTAGGATTCATATTTCCAGGTACCCAAATAAATTTTTATTTTCTTTTTTCTGATTCAAATATCCACAGTATTATGCTTAATTTTTATGTTTCATTTGGATGAACTCTTGAATGATTAAATCGCAGGGCATCAGAGAGGAGGAAGCATTCTGGCAGCAACTCGAATCAGAAAGCAAGCAGCATCGTGTTGGTGTGTTCAGTTAGCGGCCATAATAATTTGATCGAGTTTAAAGTTTTCATTTCAAGATTGTTTAAAGTGCTCTGCGAGAAAAAATCAATGAAAAGCCTAAATTGCAGGACTCACAGCTTGGAGCAGCGGCAGCAAGCCATAAATGGTGGTGTTCTGAGGAGGAAGAGCGGCGGCGGAAGTGGCAGAGGCATTTCTGCTGCATTTGGAGACGCATGCGCTCCTGAAGACGAGGAAGAACAACGATGGGGAAGCTTCCGGAGCTCCTTCTTGGAGCACCTCGACGCCTTCTATCGCTTCTGCCGGCCTCACACGATCATCGGCACCGTAAGTCGATCCATCCTTCGCTCATCCGATCGGGCTGTCGGGATCAGAAAGATAAAAGATCTGCGCGTGCTTTTCTTTCGTCGAGCAGGTGATCGGCGTCGCGTCCGTCTCTCTTCTTCCGCTGGAAGGCGTTGCCGATGTGTCCCCGGCGTTCTTGATCGGCCTGCTGAAGGTAGAGTTCCATCTACCGCGCTCGGATAAGTAAGATCGAATCGTGCGGCTGATCCGTCGACCTTGTTTCAAACGCAGGCACTGCTTGCGGCCGTCTTCATGAACGTCTACGTCGTGGGACTCAACCAGTTGTTCGACGTAGAGATCGACAAGGTAAAACTCCAACAAGCGATCGACTTTTTCCAGACTTTGAGGAGTTGGATTTGATTAATAGATGATGATGACAGGTAAATAAACCAAGCCTTCCATTAGCTTCTGGGCAGTTCTCCATGGAGACTGGAGCGGCAATAGTAGCTCTTTTCTGCATCATGGTATTTCTTCTCTAAACCGTGAAGATTTCATATTTTTTTGTCACTGGATTAAAATCCTTTGTTTCCATTTTTAATTAACAGAGTTTTGCTATCGGAATGATGTCTCAGTCTCCTCCTTTGCTGAGTGCCTTGCTCATCAGCTTTCTCCTAGGAACTATATATTCAGTCAATGTAAGATAAATATTTTTGCAGCTAATATCCAGATACAAAGATCAACTGGATAAGTAAACAGGTTTTGCTAATTAATTTACGGCACAGGCTTTTTATTCTTCCTTCCCAACTGACCATCTGTCTTTTTCTTTTTCTTCTTAAATTTTCAATTACTCAGCTTCCTTTTCTTAGATGGAAACAGAATGCATTTCTTTCTGCCTCTTGCATCCTCTGTGTCAGGGCAATTGTGGTTCAGTTGGCCTTTTTCATACACATGCAGGTATATAACCATCCGTGTAGTATTGATATGCATATGATACAAACTGTTATTTTTACTTGGAATAAAATTTTATGACACGTATAAAAATAATGTGCAGAGATATGTATTAGGGAGGCCCATCATGTTGAAGAAACCAGTTCTTTTTGCCACGGGTTTCATGTGTTTCTTCTCGGCTGTTATAGCTCTATTCAAGGTGAATAGATTCATAGTTCTATTTTTATACTTTACAAGTTAAAGAACAAGATGCGTGTGTTAATGATGGCTGTTAATTTGCAGGACATCCCCGATGTTGAAGGTGATAGGGATTTCGGCATACAGTCACTCAGTGTCAGGCTGGGCAAAGAAAAAGTAAACTGAGGCGCATTTCATGATTTCAGTAGCATATAAGAAATACTAGTTACTTGAGTAAAATCTCTAATGCTTTTAGTAAATAAAACAGGTGTTTTGGCTTTGCATGAAGTTGCTATTAACAGCATATGTGACAGCTATTTTGGTGGGAGTTTCATCATCAAACACATACCACAGGATTATCACTGTGAGTTGAGTTGTCTGCTTCTGCATTAATCAATGTGTCATTTATAAATAAAAATGTTTAATATTGCTACTGCATTACCTTGTATTGTCGACTTAATCTACTGCTGAACTGTGTTAATCATACATTAGCAAAAAAGTTTTCTTTTTAACAAAGTCAGTAAACTATCAGGCTCATGCAAGGTGGATAAACCTTAACTTTAAATCTCTGTAGGTTCTCGGCCATACTTTTCTTGCTTTCACCCTTTGGTCTCGGGGGCAGTCCACCAGTATAGAGAGCAAAGAATCAATAACATTATTCTACATGTTCATCTGGAAGGCAAGTTGGCGTATATATAAATTATGATATTGGCATCATGCAAATAACTCAAAGTTGAGTTCTAACATATTGTTTTCTATTCTGGCAATTGCTTCTGCAGCTTTTTTATGCTGAATACTTCTTGATCCCCTTTGTGCAATAAGTCCAGTGTGCAAGATCAAGTTATTGAGGATGGATTAGCTTCTGAAACATGCACAAGCAGCTACTTCTTTCTAGCTATACTAATTTGATTGTTCCTGAAACAAAATATTTCTCAGTAACAAGATGCTCCAGGAGACAATCTTTCCAAGAATTTGTATTTCTTAAACAAATCCAAACCTAAACATTTATCATCTACTTATGGATGCTCACCTAATTGCATGTAGCTGGATGTTACATTTTGTGGTGAAGTAAATATCTGCAAAAAATGTCATTGGAAGTAGGTATATGTTTGCAGCTTAATGAACTATAAACCCTATCAGAGGCATTAGTACAAAAACTTTCTACTCATCATGCCTTCTCAGTGAAACAACTAGAATAAATATCGTGTGCACGTTTGAAATCCGCAGCGCTCACGGTCCATACATGGCCGAGCGAAGCCGCAGGCAGGTCCGTTTCGACCTCTTCGCACTCCTCCACCACCAGCGCTGCCTCCCGGAGCTTCCCTTCCTTCCACAAGCTCTTCACGAGCAGAGTCTTGGTGGCCGCATCCGGGACGAGTCCTGAGCTCCTCATTTCGCCCAACAGCCTAAGCGCGAGCGCTGCTCGTTCCTGCTTGCAGTATGCCTGGATCAGCACCATGTACATGTAGGCGTCCGGCTCCAGCCCGCACTGCCTCAACGTGCTGAACAGCCTGTGCACGCTCCTGAGGTCGCCCCCTCCGGCGAAGTAGTGCATCAACCCGGAGAAGGTCTGGATGTCCGGGCGAAGGCCCTCCTGCAGCATCTCTTCCAAAAGATCCATTGCGTCGCTTCCTCGCCTGCACTTGACCAGGGTGCGGAGCAAGGACGAGCAGAGCAGCAACCGCTGCTGAAGCGGCAGCGGCCCGCCGCAGATCGAGTTGGCTTCGCGAAAGACTTCGACGCTGGCGTCGGCTTTCTTAGAGATGCCGTAGAAGTCGATGACTAACCGAACGGTGGCGAAGGGGAGAACGATGCCCTCCGACATGACCTTGTCGAGGAGATGGCCGACCAGCTCGGCGTGCCCGTGCCGGGCGAGGATGGAGATCATCCTCGACACGGTGCGCCGGTCGTGCACGAAGTCGTCCTGGTGCGCGACCCAGCCGAAGAAGCTCCACGCCGTCTCGGCCTTCTTGAAAGCCCTGAGGAGCTTGCACACCAACCGCGGCGTCCAGACCAGCCGTGCAGCCTCCAGTTCAGCAACGTCGTCGGGTCTCCAATCCTCCAAAGCTCTCGCGAGAGCGCACGGGTCCAGCCATGGCTTCAGCCGGGTGCGATCGCCGGCTTCCTCATCGTTCCCGTCGCTGTCTTCTTCATCAGAATCGGAGACGTACGGGATGCGAGAATTAGGGGACAACTCTTCGGCGAACTCTTCCGTGCCCTCGACGTGCCCCGCCTCGCGCATCTTTGCCATGGCCGCCCGCATAGCACGCCCCGGCAGGATGCCATCGGAATTCATCTCCCTTATAAGCCGCCGGAGGTCGTCGAACAGTCCGGCCGTCGAGTACGCCTCCGCCAGCACCTCGTACTGCTTCGAGGTGTGGGGAATCCTCATCGACGGCAAGAGATGAAACACCTCGGTGGCCGGGTCGAGATGCCCGGAGCGGACGAGGTGGTGGATGATGATGGTGTAGGTGCGGGAGTTGGGAATGGCCCCATCGCGAATCATCTGAGAAAAGATGTCGACAGCGGCGGAATGGGAGCCGGCGTCGGCGAGGAGGCCCATGACGAGGTTGTACGACTCGGTGCAGGGGTGGCTCCGGCGGGGGGTCAATGAGTTGGGATCGACGGCGGAGCGGACGGAGGACCAGAGCTCGAGGACGGTGGGGAGGTCACCGGCGGCGGCGAACCAGCGGAGGCGGTCGAGAGGGGAAGGGGTGAGACAGGAGCGGAAGGAGCCAGCGTCGGCGGCGTCGAGAAGGGAGCGGAGGTCGGGGAGGCGGCGGGCGAATGCGAGGCGCTTGGCGAGGGCGTGGAGGAGCAGGTTGGAGGGGGAAGGGAAGGAACGGAAGAGGGAGAGGGCGGAGTCCGGGGAGGGGGCGGAACGGAGGGCGTGAACGGCGACGAAGGGGTCCAGGGGGTGGGGGAGAGGAGGAGGGTCGGCTGACCGGAGGCTGAGGCGGATCGAGTCGATGAGGCGGGCGCGGCGGAAGTAGAGGGCTACCTGGCCGCTGACCCTATCGGAGGAGGAGGAGAAACGGCGGAGGGGAAAGACGGCAAAGGAGGAGGCGAAGAGATGGTGGTGGTGGCGGCGGAAGCAACGCATCGTCTCTTCCACAATTACTCTTCCATGCCCATCGAGTCGAGCTTAAATCTGAGCCCAAGTCCGACGGTATCGATGCAAACCCCAAAAGTAATCTGAATCTAATTAGATGGTTTTTTTAAAAAAAATTATAATAATATGGTAGAATCCCTCCCAGAAATAACTTGATTGTTTTTTTAAAACCTTATTAAACCCTTTGTGTATGAAATAATATGATTAATGATGATGAATTTTAAACATATTTTCCTAACACTAGCTCAATTATTTTATTTTTTATATTAAAAAATATGAAAAACAATAATTAGAATACCTATCTTCTAATAAAAATAAACTTAGAATACTCAACATGAATAGTTGATTAATACTTTTTAAGGAAAGAATCACATTTTTTTCATCAAAAATAAAATTAATTAGGATATCCACATTTTTAATATTTAATTTGGGTTGGGCTTGAGCTGAAAGCCCTAACAGTAATCTTGCAGATGTTTTGGGCTTGTAGCTGCTTGAGTTTGGGTTTTAAAAAAATTATGTGGGTTCAAATTAATATCTAATTTTTTAAAAAAAAAATTAAGAAAACTAAATATACGTATAAACCCTATCACTAAAGCAGGTACAGAGTAGACATAAATCTGGTTAAATGATAATTAAAAAAAGTTCTTTTTAAAATTCTAAGTCTTCTGCTAATTTTTTTTCAATAAAAATTAAGTTGGTTTGGTGAAGTTTTGGTAGTGGGTAGGCTCGCTTTAACTTTGAGGTTCTTTTTTAAATCCTAGTTTGAAGGCTTTTGCAAAGCTTCATAAATACCCTCTTTATACGTAGTAAGCTGTGGAAATTAGGTGAGTTAGACTCTAAATTTATTAAGAACAAAAAAAAATCTAACTAAGCATTACTTTATAAATAAACATACTATTTACATTAGGCCGAAGCAGCCTGAGACTTAAAAGAAAAGGTGATTTGATATAATCCATATTTTATTTATTTGCTTCACAAATAGACGCATCTAATTACACAAGGCGAGACAAGAGCATGTGGAGGAGCCAATTAGGCCCAAGAGCTGGCAGAGAGATATTGTATTAGAGATATCGACATGCATGATGAATCTAAAGCTGGGGAAGAAGTACCAGATCGATATATGAATATGAATGATGAGCTTTTTCCACCCAGCCAAATTAAAAGGGCAAAACAGCAGCGTTGCTTTTGCAATTATTGTTGTTGCTGTTGCTGCTGCTGCTGTGAGCTGCTCTCCTCCTCCTTTCAGGCGCAGCTCTCAGGCTCAGGCCAAGGGAGCGGGCGGCGCAGCCACAGCGGTGGCGGCCTGATGGAGGTGAAAAGACAAGTACCTGCAGTATATACATAGAAGTCATTGATGAAGCGATGTGATGGGTGTTGAGGAATCTCTTCATCAGTCTCTTCATGTCCTCTTCACCCTCACTCTTCATTTATATATATATATCCCTCCTCCACCTCCACCTCCACCGGCCTCCTTAATTCTGTGCTCCAACAGTTGGCCACTGCTGGGGCTGCAAACTGCACTGCTCACTGCACACTGCACACACTGCTGCGGCAACAGCTAGATCATATATATATAAATAGCTGCTGGCCAAAAGGGGGAATAATTTTCATTTCCCAAAAACGCTTCCTGATCCACTTGCTTTTGCTTTCTGCCCTCCTCCCCCCTCCTCTCTCTCTCTCTCTTGTGGCAGCATATCACACCGGTAATCAAGAAAGAAAGATGAACAAAAACTGGGCTCATCTCCTTAAAGAAAGAAAGATGAAGAAAAACTTGCTCAAGTTTTTGATGAATATCTGAAAGTATTTAAGTAAATTTAGGATGGTGGTATGGATATTGTCTCTGTGGTTAGGTCGGCAATATACAGAGGGTCTTAATTATTTTGAAATGAAATGAAATGAATTGAATTGGATGGTCTCCCACATGACATGGGATGCACTGTTCAGAGCACGCCTCTTAATTGATTTTTCTGATAAAGGTGTACATTGGAAAACTGTTTTCAAAACTTTAATTAATGCCTGCCATCTTTAAGTCAATTTGTCTTAACCTATACTATTTTTTTTATTATGATATCTAATTCATTATATCACATGCAGCATAAAAAAGAAACTTTTTTTTTTCTTTTTCTTCTTTGGAAAAGAGAAAGGAAAGGGAGATGAGGGGAAAAATGCATTCCTTTTTATTTATTTATTTTTAGATATCATAAGAATATTATTTTAATGTAAATACTAGAGAAAAATCTAAGATACAAAATTATTATTATTATTCCCACACACACACATATATTCTCCACTTCTTATAATTTTTTCCCTTTCTCTTGATCAAAATCCACAAAATAAACTACAGCAATCTTTTAGTTTTCCATCAATTGATTTCACTAAAATTGAGATGGTTCATCTTTAGTGTGACTCTATTTTCAACCTTTGAGATTGAAATAAATGGTGAAGTGATAGGAGGGAGGGAGGAGGGGACAGGGTTTAACCCCAAATTTAAAGTAGCTGAATTATTAGAAGTGATTTTATTCTAAATATCAGAAAACATCTGAGTTAGAAAATTAATATTTTTTCATTTTCTATAATTTTTTAAATAAAATCTTATACAAAGTTTAACTGCTCTAATTAAAAGATCTAAAATTTAACATTAAATATTATAGATTTAAAAACTCGCTAAAATAAAAAAATAAGTATAATTTCTTAATTTTTCTATTATACTAAAATTGCATTTGGTTTAAACCTTAAGATTGAACGCCTAGTGCACAAAATACATGCTCATCTACTTTAAACCTTAAGATTGAACGCCGAAGATTATGAGTTCAGACTCATTATATTAAAAAAATTATACTTAACGTTTTACATCTTCTACCGCTTTCGTTGCTGCTGCTGCTGCTACTATCACTACCACTGCAGTAGCTGCTACTACAACTACAAAGTGAAGAAGTATTCATGGAGTACCATACCATCACACCTGCATCGAATTGAAGGAGGGGCAGCTGCTAGCCGCCGGCCGGATGCCTCTAGCAAGGGGCCTGCCCTTCCATGGATAGGTCTGTCAGCACACAGCTGTGGCGTATGGGGAAGAAGAAGAAGAAAGAAAGAAAGGAGGAGGGGTCCCCAATCTAAGCTGTGAAGTAGGGAGGGAGGGAGGAAGGGGGACCATGCAGTGCACAAATGCAAAGTGCTGAGTTTTTGTATTCATCTTCTTCGCAGCCAATGCATCGTCTCCTTTTCTTTCTTTTTCTTTTCCCCCCATTATGATGTGCTGTGATCCCCTCCCCTGCAGGGCAATTATATATATATATAACAACCTACCCCTCCAGTTTTAGGCCTTGCAAGCTTAACTTAGCTTAGCTCGTAGGTGATGCCCCACTTAAGAAGCCTCTCCTCTTATATCTAGGTAATCATAGATATGTTTTTGCTTTGATATGATTAAAATTTTATAGTGGACATAAGCAGATCAGCCCGTCAAATCCTACTGTGAACAAAAGTTAGAGACCGCTCCTGTGTTTCCACATTAACAAATACTTCGTTTTTTTTAATCCGATGCGAAGCGATGCAAGAATAGAATCTTATTCTGTATAAAGTCGATTTTGATCAGAGGAAGTATTTATTTTTTCCTACGAACGAATGGTTAGGAGAGAAAAAAAAAGTGTTTTTCAAAACAAGCGGGCAGCGTATGTGTACGTGTTTTTTTTCTTCCTTACAAGAAAACAAAATCAAAGGACTCGCTCTGGAATTGTTTTCTAGTTTTTTGTTTTTTTCTCGTCGAGCCGATGAGATGACAACGATGTGGAGTCGTTATCGGGGGACTTATCTTTGGAACACAAATCATACAAGTCAAATAAATTTCTCGTCTTCACGTGATTCCCCCCTTTGTTTTTGGATTGATTTAATCAGATGAAATCGAATATTTAGGTCTAAGTTCACCTCACTTTGAAAAAAAAAATCAAGATACTGCATCGAATTAAACATCTAATTATAATTTTACAATTCTTGTTTTGCTGTTCTTATTTTCTTATAGAATTATATATTTAATATTTTGAATGAATATATTTTTTTTAAAAATAAGTTGAAGTTAAAAATTAGGATAAATAATAACAATAATGATAACAGTTAACGGTCTTCGCAAAGGGACCGCATGCCACTTCGCTTGTCGCCTTCCCATTGGCCGCTTCTTTCTAATTTTATTTCGCTCCAATATTAATTAGAAAGTGGTTAATAATTACTGCTTGTGTTGACCAACCACCAATAAGGTCTAATTTTATTTAAGCCTATTTATAATAGCTTTACAATTTTTTAGTACAAATTCATCAAATTTTAGATTTACCTTACTAAATCTAGCGTAGTATTACTATTAAACTAATTTTATCATTTTAACTAGTTATAAAAAAATAGAACTTAAAAAAAATAAATTATGTATACTCTAATGTCCTTACTATATATTTGTACCTACTTGTAGCGTGACTTAGTTGAAAAATGAGTGAAAAATATAAGTCGGAAATAAGAAAGAATTTTGAATAGTAGGGAATGTAAAAAATCTAATAGGATACTCAACTCTCATTTATCATATCTTATACACTATATTTATTATTATTTGTAAATCATTTATTGATCGTTATTAGATGATTTGTCAATTATTCTTAACATTTTATATAGTTTTTTTGGGTTATAATATATAGGTAGTTGTTCATCCATGTTGTATCTATATTATAATACAACGAGTCCTATCTTATTTATATAGCTCAACATGGTAGATCTCATACTCCTAGTATTATAGTGTGTCTACCTAAAGATACTATGATGCATCTATAAACATCAATATGTATATTAAATTTATCTTTATCTTTAAAAGATACGATAAATAGTGTATATTCATAATAATTATTAAACTTTATATTTGATGAGATATGAGTTTAATATTTATTTAATTAGATATATTTTTTAAGAATCTAATGAGTCTTAGGACTTAGTAATCCACCTCTGTATTATTTAATTTAATCGGATGCTTTGGTTTCTTAAAATTTAAAAATATTTAAAAATAAATATTTCTCCTTCTTTAAATTTAATATATATATATATAAAGATATTAAAAAGTAAGCACTAAAAAGGAACGATACATATAAAATTGAGTAGAACTCAAGAAAGGTAAAATTGATCTTAACGCACATTAAAACCTAAATATTCTATTTATATTGTTGTGGGAAAATATTACAAAAAAAGTGGTGGTAGTACATGCCAATGCAATGAAATAAATTTTTCATCATAATAAAAAAATAAAAAAATAAATTTAACTGATGTAACCAAAAAAAAAAGAAAAAGATAAAACAAACCACCCTCACCAACCAACAACTAGTCGTCGTCTTCGTAGTTGCTTCTTCTTCCTCTTCGTCTTCCTCTTCTTCTTCTTCTTCTTCTTCTTCTTCTGGTATTGAGGTCTCTTCTTGACGGGCCATGGCGTTCCATGGCCGCATCTCCCGCGAGCTGGGGCTGCCACAGTACGGGGAGCAGCACCTTGCGGAGGACCCCGGCGTCATCGGATCGGTGGATCCCCTCGCCGACACGTCGGAGCCGGCCGTGAAGCGGCTCGGGGGCGGCGGAGGCGGGGGCGGAGGAGACGGAGCCGGTCCCGCTTGGCTCAGCGGCGTTGCCCTCTCCCACCAGGGCACCCACGGCAGCTTCCTCCACCTCCAGTCCCCCTCGGACTCCTCGGCGTCGGCGGGCCCGGGCGGCGGCGGCGGCGGGCACTGGCTCCCGCGCATGCCTGTCCTGAGGCGGGACGGGGGCGATGACGAGATCCCCTCTGGGGAGGACCACGGGGGCGGGGGGGAGATGGAGGAGGGGGAGGCGGCGGCGGCGCAGGGGAGCGGCGCCGACGGGGAGGCCGCGGAAGGGACGTGGCGGAGCGCGAGGTACAAGGCGGAGATACTGGCTCACCCACTCTACGAGCAGCTTCTGTCGGCGCACGTCGCGTGCTTGAGGATCGCCACGCCGGTGGACCAGCTGCCGAGGATCGACACGCAGCTCGCGCAGACGCAGCACGTCGTGGCCAAGTACTCGGCTCTCGGCGCTCAAATGCTCGCCGACGACAAAGAGCTCGACCAATTCATGGTAAAAGAAGAACAAAAAAGTGGCCACTCTTTTTCCCTTTTTTTCCATTCATTTACTTCTTTTTTTTAAAATGCAAACTATGTTCCAAGGTCAATAGCTCATCTTATCTTCGTTTTTTCCTCTCCTGATTCATGAATTTTCAGATTTTCTATCAGAAAATTTAGAATACAAAATTGTGCTTCTTGATTGTTTCCTTGACGATAAGGAGGGAAGATGTAGATGCGATAAGAAGATTGCAAAGATTTTGTTGGGAGAGAAAAATCTAAAAGGAGAGGAACTATGAAGTATAAATTCTTATTGATGGTTCAAAATGCCAAAGGGTCAACTGAGCAGGATTCTTAAGTTCTTTATGCTTTCTCTGCTTTTCTTCTTCCCCATTTGGTTTTGGGCAACATTTCTATTTTCCAGCAAGCGGACCTAAGAGGAAACAATATTCTCTTTTCCATTTACAGTTCTTTAAGAGAACCAAAAGTTTTGCGAGTCATTTGCGTGATACACCTCTGTTGCAGTCCTTATATCAGGGGAAATAAGTCTGTTGCTATGAAGGTAAAATAAATTTGCCTTCTGGCACAAGGAGAATCGGTGTTTTCCAAACTGAGAAATGGGCAATAAATCTGATGATAGGTCCCTATTCTTAATGAGCCTAAGGAAGCATTGAAAAGAACTAGTCAATGTGGTCAGGAAATGGTTGATGATGATGATGAATCATTGATGTTGGGATTGACATTATAGGAAGCTAGAATGGTGTACTGGACCTTGATGCACTGAAGAACAGTGTTCAGATTCTCAAATTCCTGATTAAGACATGTGGAAAACTATCTTACCGAAATGTTAGGCGAGTCTATTTCAGAAGTTAACGCCATAATAAATTCTAGGACAGAAAACTTATCATTCCAAGAGATTAACTTTTATTTTATTGTGGTGATATTAACATTCTTCTTTGCCAAATGGAGAAATTCAGATTTCTAGATAGTTGACCACAATCTCCTAATTTTGTCATGTATTACTCCTATAGAAGCGTACACATGTGTGAAATATCGCTTATCGTCATCATCATATTTTGATAGTTCGGCTGTATTTTTTAGTCTACTGGTTAAGTTAGATTCATTGGATAAAGTTGTGCTTAAATTTCAGTTTTATTAAACTATTCACTTGTAAATTATTATCACTCAGCTGTCTTAGGTTTGGATCTGCTTATTTGAGAAAGTTGTTTGACTAGAAGTAAATCTAATTTATTTGGAATGTAGCAAACTTAGATGGAGATTTGATATATATGTTTAATCTGCTATATAGGTTGGAATACAAATGTCCTTTTTCCTAAAACAAAAAAGGTTGATCTCAGATGTGAAAGATAACAGTAATTGGATGGGTCCAAATTTGAGTCACCTACTGCAAGTTGAAAATACCTCGAATAATGTCAGGATTTTTTCATAGAGGTATAAAAAGTTGGTGCTAATGTAGCTGTGGAATTCAAGTTAACAGTTAATCATTAGAATTTATCTTTAGGTAGTTTTGTAATGTTCTCCATTGGACCTTGTGATTTCTTGGTGTGAGACTAGTAGAACCTTTGAAGTTTTATAGTTTCAGATATAATGATAATGTCTGCTGGCTAGTAGTAGAATATATGTTCAAACCTAGGTATAATTTGAGGATTGAACTAAGTTGGAGGTACGATCTTAGTCAAAGTGGAACCACTATCACATAAGTATTCTTCAACTTTGTGTATGATCTTATTCAAGTTAGAAATATGTTCGATCAAATCTTGAATAAAACCTTAGATAATGTATGATTCATCTCAAATTTGATTCTAACTTTTATCTACCTTAGATTGTAATCAAAACTAAATGAAATATATACATTTAAAATTAATTTTTATAATTTATAATTTAAAAATTATATATTAGGGTTAAGATTTACTAAAATTAGTTTAGAATAATTAATATAATTATTTGGCTCAAAGTAAACTACTGAATCGAAGAAAATTGAATAGAAATAAATGTGCTTTCAGATTAGCTCCCATGCGTACATCTGACATCATTGGATTCTGTGCATAGTCGAAAATTTGGGAATTTCCAGCTCCCCTTTGCTCTTTTTTACTTCAATATTAAAGTTCCTCGGAACACGATTTTACTTTTCCCCAAAATTAGCTTACAGAATCTGCTCCTTTTTTTTCGCAGACACAATATGTCTTGCTACTCCGTTCCTTCAAAGAACAACTACAGCAGCATGTCCGTGTTCATGCAATGGAGGCGGTGATGGCTTGCTGGGAGCTTGAGCAATCACTGCAAAGCCTAACAGGTCAATTTCATTTACTTGGGAAAAAAGGTCAATTTCGTAGGTTTTTGAACAAGTGATGCATACTGCTTTACATCTAAAAAATGGGAATAATTGGAGGAAAACGTTGTTTATGAACAAGTTGAAGAGGCGGCAATTAAATGTTAAAATTGCCTCGATCTACAATTTCTGTAAGTTCTACATATCTTTATTTTATTTTGGACAAATGAAATGAGTGTAACGCATTCAATTTAGGTTTTCATACTGTAATTAACTAGATAGAGATCAGTTAGTCTGAAAAGCAGATGCAGACTGTAGAAAACTCAAAATATCACGTCTTCGAGTCTCTAGTGTCATCCTGATCTTCTTAATGAAGTAATGTCATTTTGCATCGTCTCAAATTTGTACCAAAGATTTATTGCAGCTGTAGCTTATGATATTTTATGCTTTTGCTTCTGGAGACTGATTAGCTCGTGAATGTTTTCTTATTGCTCCTTTATAAGCATCTTCCATCTTCTTGTTTGTTCTGTTTTTATCTAGTTGATAGAATTCGAGTTTCACAAAATAGCCATGCCATCATCAGTTAACTTTAATTTTTAATCCTAATTTTGTTCTCTGTCAGTATTTGACAATCTTACTTTGATATTAGAAGTAACTACAGCCAGGACTTGATCATCACATGTACGCTCTTAGTAAAAACCTAATAAAGGAGTTAAAATAACACTCCAAGAAAGGCAAAATTCATGGTTGAACTATTAAGATATTATTAGCTAATTACGTTTGTGAAGATCTAAATAGTTGCAGCAGTAATTACTTCATGGTGCATCTCTTCTTGTCATTATAACGGACTACTCAATTAGGTACACATCGTGTGGGAATAAATAACACAAAATAGTCGCAAATACTTATAACATTAATTTAGCTTTATCTCCAGGCTAATCTAGCTAATTGAATACTATATGCTATATTTACAAGTTGAATGTGAACTTATATATGTGTGTGTATATATATATATATATATATATATATATATAGTATTCAAATGCTTGCTTTGCCTGCTGCAGGTGTTTCTCCCGGTGAAGGTACGGGCGCAACAATGTCAGATGATGATGACGAGGAGCAGGAAGACAGCGAGGCAAACATGTTCGATGGATGCTTCGATGGATCAGACAACATGGGGTTTGGGCCACTGGTTCCCACTGAGAGCGAGAGGACATTGATGGAACGAGTCAGGCAAGAGCTGAAGCATGAACTCAAACAGGTAAATATACCTACATGCATGCATATTTTTTGAGCTACTTAATGATGTTATTTATATGCTTGCTTGTATTGGGTGCTGATGAGTGGATTAATTCTTTCACCTCTAGGGGTACAAAGAGAAAATTGTGGACATCAGGGAAGAGATCCTCCGGAAGAGGAGAGCTGGAAAACTCCCAGGAGATACAACCTCTACCTTGAAGGCGTGGTGGCAATCACATTCTAAGTGGCCATATCCCACGGTGAGTTGTATTTTGAATTGCTCCAGCTAGAACAAAGGACATGGGTTCAATTATCTTACTATCTATTATAATGGAGCTAAAATTTTTTGATTGGGTGAGTGGAACTTCAGCAAGAAGATAGTCTCCATTTTGATTGCGCTCATCTCTGAGCCTTGAGTGTCCGTCATGGATTTTCCACTGCTTTTTCTTTCGTTCTTCTTCTTTGTGCTCTTCAAGTGGTAGCAAATCTGCGGTCTGTAATAACCTCATCCCTTCTGGGTTCACAGGAGGAAGACAAGGCACGGCTGGTGCAAGAAACAGGGCTGCAACTAAAGCAGATCAACAACTGGTTCATCAACCAAAGGAAAAGAAATTGGCACAGCAATCCATCCTCATCAACCACCACAAAATCCAAGAGAAAAAGGTACAACCGAACAACATGCTGCCTTCTTACCGACAAAATCCCTTTCGTAGTCCGAATCTCTCTGCCTGGAGTTTTAAAATAAATTCTCCCAAATAAAGTAATGCAGGTGACAAGAGCCAACACTGAAGGAGCAAGATAGCAGGAATCCCAACAGTCTGGTGAAAGATTGGTTTGCCAAAGCTCAATAAAGTAGCATCAACCTCTTTGATCTGAGCCACACAGGAAGGTGAAAATGATATTAGTAGCTAGCTAGTGTCGTAGTATTTATAGACATTGGAAGGTGATGATGTAAAGTGCTTCTCCCTTTTCCGAGTTGTTAACCAAGTCATAATATTTTGCTCCAATACATGTATTTTGATCAAGAAGAAACAGGTGTGATTGTACAGAGTAATGCATTGCAGATTTCGGCCATGTAATCTTGAATACCACTACTACTGCTACTCAAAAGGTCATTCCAATTATAAGCCCCTGGACTTTTTTCCCCCTGGTTGTGTTTGATTCAAGACAATTATGCAAATTTTTAGACACGTAAAACTAAATTCAATTAACACTTCGTTAGTACTCGATAGTCTTAATTACTAGTTTTATAGGTCATCTTCTATTCACTAAGTTTGATATCACTTATACTAGAACAGATATTGCACCTCCCCTGATGATATAAGGCTGTAGTAGCCTAGTTTTCTTAAATTCAAGTAGATGTCTCGCTATGATTTTTTATACTTGAAAATTATGTAGAAATATGATTCCTATTCTCCTTATACAAAGATAAAAACTATGATTAATAAATGATACATATTGTTTTAAAAAATAATTCTTAATTTACCGGCATTCACTTCCACCGTGAGATGGAGTTGATCGGATGAATCATCCAACGGTGGATGCTCGTAGAGGTGAAACATCGACGGTTCACAAACTTTATGTCTTGATCTTCGCAGTCGACGACTGCTATCGGATTGGAATATTTTTCCTCGGCCTCATCGATTTGGGAGACCTGCACAACGAAACCCTGGGAAGTCTCCCGCTCCAGTGGAAGCCGCCCGCTCTGCCGTCGACGAGGTTTGTTGAGCGATCCTGGGAATTGCTCCCTCCGCCCCTTCCTTCTTCTTCGTTGGAAGCACTGACGCGACTGTTGGTGGCGGCGGCAAGCGAGGGGGATGAGAGAAGCCGCCATGGAGGCGTACAAACATTGGGTGAGGCGGAACAGAGAGTTCGTCCACTCTCTGGAATCGTTGGCCAACGTGAGTGGCCTCCATTGGATCGTTTTCTTGCTGCAAAATTGCTCTCGCCGATTCATTTTCTCCTAATTGTGCGCGCAATTGATTCCCTAGGGCATCACATGGCTTCTCCCGGAGCGCTTCTCCAATTCCGAAATCGGTCCCGAAGCAGGTTCTGTAAAATTTCGGTAACACATGCCTTTCGTCCTCTTTCTTATGATTTCTGATAAAGGAAGGCTCTTTTGGGGTCTTCTTTTCTTGGTTTTGTGAGATTTTTTATGTTCATGAAAGTTAATAATTAAAAGGAATCTCAAGGTCTGGATTTGTTTTAGTTGTTTTTTTGAAGCTACAATTAGTTCGTATTCCCCGATTTATTGAAGATCTGGTATTTGCTTCACAGTATACGCCTTTTTGGGCATCGTCAGCACCATTAACCAGCACATAATTGATACAACCCCAACAAAAACGCGGCCTCATGGATCGCAAGCGTCAGCATCGTCTTCCTGGTCTTTATGTGTCTCAATTCTCAAAGATGCAGAGACAGTCATAGAGGTTGCGGCACAGCACTTTGCTGGAGAGGAGCGAAAGTGGAACTATCTGGCGGTCACAGAAGCGGTTAAGTAAGATTGCTGCTTAACTTGATCAGCTTTCCTGCTTTCTTATTGTAGGTTTTAGTAATTTTTTCGGCTTGACACCTGTTGATGTAGTGCAGGGTACTTGTTAGATTAGCTGCTTTTGGTGATAGCGGATACAAGATGCTCTTACAAGGTGGGGAAGTGATGAATTTGGATGAAAGAACATACAGTGATGGAGGAATTCAGAATGCCAGAATGCTCAATGGACATAGCGGACCTGGTTCTGGCCATGATCATAATGGTTCCATTCCTCGGAACCTAGAAGGAAGAGCCATCTCTGCATTAAACCGCTTTGGTGAGCATGCAAAGATGATATCAGCAGATTCTATGTTGTTAAACAGGCTTCACAGGAGCTCAGAGACCTCTGGTACAGTATGATGAGTGTTTATGTTGTCCATGCAATGTTTGTTCTGATATGCAGTATTTGCTATCAGAAATATGCACGCAAATTGGAGTAATTGTATTTTCTTCTTCTTGCAGTCCCTCCTGTTGAGAAGCCTACACTTTCTACGTTATGGTTCCAAAAGGGGATCTCTGGTAGGTTATTTCTGTCAGGGGAGGTGCTTTATGTGTTGAGACCTCTTGTGTATGTTTTGCTCATTAGAAGATATGGTATTCAATCCTGGAAACCATGGTTGATTTCACTGGCCGTGGACCTAACTGGAATGAGCCTTCTTTCAAAATCTACAACTTTGCATCCTAGGAGTGATAATAAATATTATCAACTTTCTACTTCTGAAACGGATGAGGCAAGTTCTGCATAGAATTCTTGATAAACCAGAATTGTGAACATCATTTTTTTCTTATTGATTTATTTTCTGGATTTGGTACTATCATTTGTCTTTCATCAATCACCGCTATTTTTTTTTCAAAATTAAAATTCTTTCAATTTCTTCATTTAGTTGAAAAGGAGAAAGCTGCTCTTGGCACTTTACATCATGAGAGATCCATTCTTTGCCAAGTATACAAAGTAATGATATTACTTACCTTCAGGCTTTTGATCAATTTTCATACTGTTGATGCCTTGTTGAAACTGTCGCTTACATCTTGTATTTTCCCAGGCACCATCTTGAGAAGACTGACAGATGCTTGAGTCAAGTCCCTTTGGTTGGGTTCCTTACAGGTTTGTGTTTTGCACTCAAGCCAAGTGGTGAACTTCTCACTAATGTATCTCTTCTTGATAAACTAGTGGTGCTATCCTTGCTTAATTTTTCACAATGCAGCCAAGCTAGTGGAGCTTATCGTTGGAGTGCAAACACGGTATACTTACACGTCAGGTTCATGAGGAAAATTATGAAATCCACGGTCTTTCCTCTTGAGATGGTTCTAATTGGTTGATTAACTGGATATTCTGGTGCATTGATCATGTTTCTCAAACATGCTGATGAGAGGAGCTTAGTTACTTTGGTTAAACAGAACCTCTGTATTTTCCACATTAATCATGTAGCGAAATTGTACGTATCTTACTTAGTTCAATTATCATTGTCACATGCGGTCATTGGAAAAAAAAAATCAATTTTCAAGATGCTGTATCCAGTGTGGCTGTATCATTTCAAAAATACCTGAATAAAAAATGTTCTTCATCCCAATATTCCCTTACCGTAGCATCTGAGCAAATGATCAAACGTCAAAGATTGGCTCAATGCATTGTGATAACCTCAAATAATGTTTGTTTTCATATACCCCATGCAGCCTATCTAAAGAGGCAACATCTAGGTTTCTTGGAGTTATACCTGGTACGGCGCCTATCTAAAGAGGCAACATATGATGTGTAGTCACCAAAGTTTTTCTTGTTGGATTTATCTGATACTTTTGGTGATGATAGTAATGTGTCAAAGGAACCTTTGTTATAGTTTTGCAGCAACTATATCTGCATGCCTAGAAAGTTAATAATGATACATAATATACAGTATCACAGTGGAAATATCTGCTGCAGATTGCATTTATGGTGGTAGAGAAGTACTTTCAAATAGAAGCAATAGAGATAAAAAGATGGTAGAGAAGTACTTTCAAATAGAAGCAATAGAGATAAAAAGATGTCATCATTGGAGATACGTAGACACGAAAACCAGACTGGGTCGTCTGTAGAAGCAATAGAGTGAAAATATCGTCACCGGAGATACGTAGACGTGAAAATTGGGCCGGGCCGCTCGTGGGTGGCCCAGTCCGACTGCACACATGGCACGATCCCGAGTCATGCTGTTCTTGGCATGGGTGGCACGAGCCCATGTCATGCCTGCCCGGCATACCACACATGGGTGACACGATTTGCGACTCGTCCAAACCTAATTATGAGTGAGCTCGGGTCTGATTCGAGGGTGAATGACCGAGCTAGACCCAAGTCACAAGCATAGTGAGCTAGTCTTGGAATCGGACTCGGACCTCAGTGGCTTGGCGAGGGTTCGAAAGCAAAGCAGAAGCTTTGATATCCATCTTCGGCGACTGGCACCAGCGACGAGGTTCGATTTGCAAACTCGCTCACTAGCGTCTCCACCAGCCATCTCGGCATCTCAAGCATCCACCATCCGACATGGTGAGTGGCGACATTCGTGAGAGTGAGATTGTGATCACTGGTCGCTGCAATCGTCGATCACGATATGCCCCTCAATCAATCAAATTGAGTATCGTCTATTTCCATAGATAGCTTCGCCATGGCACAATGATCTGCACAAAATAGAGCAAACAAAGGTACTACTATGCCTCTATTTTTACACCAACTCAGAAATTTTACTCTTCTCTCCTTAGAATTCTTGAGGCAAAATAATTTTTACTTTTCATCTAGTAATTTTTTATTTTTTTTCTCTTATTTTTAGTCCTCCCCTTAATCTTATTTTATTTACTTCTTATAACTACTTAATCTCTTTTTAGTATTCTTGGTACTCCTCTCTTAATCTTATTCTATTTACTTATTCTAATTAAATTTAATTTTTTCCTTTTTCTCTCCTTATGACAGATAATAATGTAACTAATATGTATAATTATTATTATTTTTTCAGTTTGATTCTAATCAATTCTAATTCTACGCAGAATAATCTCCCATCTACGCAGACCTAGTGCCAAAAATCCTACCACTATCGATGATAATACAATTGGAACGAACCCATCGATTCTATAAAACAAAGGGACCTATTCATCCAAACAACCCAGCCAACCAGTTTAGACGAATCGTCCATCGATCAAAATGCCTTGGGGGATGAAACGACAGGGCATTTCGCCCTAATCCGCAAGACGGCAGCCATCGTCTGGGCTCCACGCAGCAGCTGCGAGCACCATCCATCAAGCTCGCCGGCGCGCCGTCCACTGCACCAACCATTTCCCGTTCCCCATCGCTGCAAGGTTGGCTCGTCGGAGAAAGCTTGGCGACGACCTCGTTTCCGCCTCGTTAGTATCGGCGCTCCATTTATCCCCTCCCCGTGATGCCAACACCCTTCACTATCTTCGCCGTCAGGGACCTCGGCAACCACCATCTTTTCCTTGGGAGCAAGACGACCTCATCAATCGAGCGTTAGCAAGTGGGTCGCTTGCCCGTCGTTCGTCTCTCCCGTGCACGATCGACAGTAGAAAGGGGTTTCTCTTCAATTGGTTCGCTCAGATCGGCCTTTACGCCAAAGAGCCCCTCCAACTTGTCCGTCGATGCACAATCCGGACAATTCGGCGGCAATGGACTGCGATCTCCTTTCCCCTATTCCAATCCCCCTCTCTAATCAATGTATTCACTGTGAAGGCAAACGATTCATCATCGCCTACCCTATTTTGCTTTCTATCCGTATAAATTGATCAACTACATCCCGTGATTCACCTCTTGTTTCCTTCAAATCCAATGACTTCGGCAGAACCATCTCGCCGAAGGGGAAACTGGCTGTAGACGCCTTCCTTCTTCAAATGCAACTATCGTCTCACAATGACGAAGCGTTTGCCCTAGAGCGAACGAAATTTGGACACCCTCATCCCCTTGCTTGTGTCGACTGCAGTTGCTCCGAAGGGTTATCATCGGAGTCCTTGTTTCCACTTCGAACGCGAACGACTCAAGTAGCCTCAATGACCCCCTTACTTGATTCAATTTTTCCCCACCTCAATCACCTCTCGAACTCATTGAGATTGGGAGCAGGGGCATTCCTTGCATTGACCCTGTTCCGTTCCCACCTTGGGGCAGCTCCACCCCCTATCTGAAACCGACGGCAACATCTCTAATCTCACGCCTCCGTGGGAGCTCGGTGACTGTCACTGCTCGACCATCAACGAGCAATCAGAATTGCCGCCATGATCCATAGCCTGCAGTTGGCTGTGGAGTTCATGCGGTCGAGGAGCGGATGAAGATGAGGTAATCCTCTGTTCCGACCTCTTCATTCTTATTATATAATTAAGTATTAATTGATCTCAATTAGTGAATAATTTAAGCTAACCGGGTTAATTAGTATGCAATGACAATTAGCCTAATTAATCAGGATTAATGAGTTAATTAATGTAAATGAGTTTAATTCATGTTGAGCTTGGACTATGAATTTAGGTGTTGGGCTTGAGTTGAATTAGATTGATGAATATAAGGTTAAGTAAGTGGCTTTGAATTTTAATGGATGTGGATTTAATAAGTGATTGAAAATTAATTTGATGAATTAATTATGGTATCGTTAGTAATTAAAATAAAAATGATTATTCTAGTTAGGCTTGGATAAGTTCGGCTCACTAGTTGAATTGGCCCAGTAAGGCAGATTGGGTTCAATTATGGATCTTGATATAATGATTTAATTGGATTGGAGTAAATGGATTTAAGGTTATTTGGAGATTTATATTTGATGGCAATCAAATTAATTAAATTATGTTAGAAAATTTAATTGCAATGAACTGCTGAGTAATTTAATTTTATATGATTACTTAGTAAAATTTATTAGCAGTTTGATTTGATTTAAATAATTAAAATATGCATAGTTTGGTTGGGTTATGATAAAGGAATTAGGCTTTTATATTTGGACATGGGTTAGAAGATTGAGTTGGGTTGGATAACTAATTAGGATAGAGTCAAAATTAATTTAATAACTTAAATTCTCAGATAATCAAATTTTTATTCTAATAATTCTAGAAAATTATACTAAATTTATTCTAAGTAAATGTTATTATTTAGAAATACTATTTGGATTTGTGGACTGTATTATTATTGTACCTCTGAGCTTCAATTAGATTGATTTTGAAGCTCAAACTTCGATCAGGTGTATTGGTTCATTGCTGTAGGATTATATTCATACTAGGAAGAATCTTAATAAGATTCTATTAGGAAAGACTTAGATATCTTAAAAATAATAAAATATGCATGCTAGATTAAATATTCTATTAAGCATGGTTGATATGTCATATGCTATGCTGCTTAATGTTACTTAACATACTTTGTTAGTTCTCTTACATTTTGCTTGATTTTCTTATAGGTGCTGAGCGTACCATATAAAGAAATATAAATTTGAAGATTTTAAAAGCTTAAATTATTATGTAGGAGGCAGTATCAAGAAATATTCATGACCTCTAATATAGAGACATATGAAACACATAATACTAGCACCTCCTAGGGACATCGCTGAATTTTAATTAGAAGGTATCAATAATGCACCTTAGATGAGATTTTAAACTATTAATGTTCGAATAGTGATGTTTACTTACCAACACCAAATCCGAATATACAAATAGCTTAGATACTAGGAGCTGGTTAGAAAATGGACTAGACTAACTCAAGGGTCAAAATAGACTAGAAAGTAGAGTGGATCCATACTCGGACACTATTATTTGCACGAGTGACATTTGGGCGTCACTGTGATAGTCTTAATATGGCTAGCGAAATTGAACCTTCTAATGATTCAGCAAAAATGTGATTGAGATACCTTAAATCCATTGTGCGGATTGACGATCAACTCGACTAACATCGATTTCTTTTGAGTTGGGATAGTCTTAAGTCTTGGATAATAGATCCGTAGACACATGACTATCATCCTAGACATTCTGCAGATGATTGGATGAGTAGTCTGGATCCTAGGGTTGTTATGATTTTGGTTAGTCGTGGTTGAGGATATATTAATTGTGAGGTTACCCTGCCTGCGGACAGTGTGTAGTGCTACACAGATTATCGTTGCCCTTACGGAAACCGGGGAGGAAATAGGGGCGCGATGTTTTGTCGGAATCGGGGTATAGGGTGCGACGAGCAAAATAACGGAGAGAGATATACGGTCACTCGTCCTCTCTACCAACATTAGTGCAGCGTGCCTAGGTAGAGACATAGAATGACACCGTACTGATGAGCTTATGGGAAGTCCTCGACGGGGGAACTCCTCTAAGCATAGGCTGGTGGCCCGAGATATTTAATATAAAGATATAAATAATTTAGATGATATTTATTAGTGACACAAATGTGTATTACAAATATAGAGGACAATTAGAGACATACAAAAATGTGCACAATCCTACATTACATGAATTGTCGATGACATTATTTACTTAATAAACTTATAATGTGATAATTAATAAAATAAATGCATTCTAGAATCTTCCCCTAGTATTGATTTCTTTACTACGATTTCATGCCGTAATTTCGCACTAGGCCACAAGGTTAAGCACATCGCATTCAATGTATGTGCAGGTTTAAAGATAACCATCGAGATCGTTGACGTTGAGTATGACGTCAGATGTTTTCATCATTCATATTTAGATTCTTTAAATTCATTTATCATCAAACGTAGTATTGTATTAGATCTATATCGCGATTGTACCAAGGAACTGTAAATACGGACTGGATTGAGGTTATTGTTAGAGACTTCTAATGTAATGTTGAGTACATCTTATGCATTGTATGAGTTTTTAGATCCATACGGTGGTTGCCACGTGCTCGATCTGTGGGTCGAGGTGTGACAGAAGCTGAGTTTGGTACCGCTCTTAAAAAAAACTAGTACGATATGGTACGACTTTGATCTTATAGTAGTTGATAATACTAAAAAAGCCTGTTATAAGAGGTGCAAGAAATTACTTTTGGCTTTCTTAAAAATTGAAACCAGTTATTTAGCTAGATGTTAGAAGTTACATTAACTTTTGATATTTAGACTAGTTAGCATAATAATATTACATATATTTGTATTACTTGTCATTAGATGGGCAAGCAATTTATAAATATATTAATACATATATTCATACAGTAATTAATTTATTAAGATAATTTTTATCTCCTATTTTTTATGGTTTATCTCAATTTCACAATCTCAGTATGGGATGTAGGGAGCATCAAATGAAGATTTATACTAAAGAAAAATTTAAGGAAATTATTGACTTAGGCTTTATATTGGTGTGGACTTTGAAAGTTAATTGGCCCTGAAGACTGAATATGAGATATAATTGAAATCGGTTGATCAATTAAAATGAGTTTGATTGGTTTTAGGCGGTGAGTTAGATTTGGGTTTGCATGATTAGCTTTGACTTAAGTTAATGGACTGATTTAGGGCTGATTAATTTAATTAGAGATTTAGAATTTATGACAAACAGATTAATTTAATTAAACGATGTTAGGAAATTTAATTGCATTTAATTAACTGAATTGACTTAGTAATTTAATTTCATATGCTTATTTAGTTAGATTGAGTTAGCGGTTTGGTTTGGTTTGAACAATTCGAATATGCATGGTTTGATTTGGGTTACGAAGTTGGAATTAAGTTTAGTATTTAATTTGGACATGCTTAATTCTTAATTAGGAGGATTAATTGGTTTAAATATGATTAATCTAAGTATGCTTGTGGAGTAGATGAGCTCATGAAATAAATTGGGCTTGTAGTGGGATTTAGTTTGATTAATGGAACTAAGTCTGCAATTTGAGTGGGATTTAGTTTGATTAATGGAACTAGGTCTGCAATTTCATTGGGTTCGATGAAGAGAGTCGGGCTTAATGATTAGCTTGGATTTTATAATTCAATTTTAACTTGATTAATTAGAATCACATTTATTAAAAGGTTAATTTGGATCTATAAACTAGTAGATTTATTAAATAAGTTTATGGAATTAATTAAAATAAGTTAGATTAACTCTATACTTGTTTAATTAAATTGGGTTAATTAGATTGGGGTTGATTGCTTTATTTGGGTTGGATAACTTATTTAGATTGAGCTAAATTAATTGGATAACTTAGGCTTCCAATTAATCAAATTTCTATCCAAATAATTCATGGAAAGAATATTAAATTTATTCTAAATAAATTTTATTATTTAGAAATATTATTTTGGCACGTGAGCTACTTTATTGTGGATACTTCTGAGCTTTAATTGAATTGATTATTAAGCTTAGATCATGATTCAGGTGCATTGGTTCATCGCAGTAAGATTATATTCATACTAGGGAGAATCTTAATAAGATTCTATTAGAAAAGATTTGGATGTCTTAAAAATAATTAACTTATACTTGTTAAATACCATGAAATATGCATGCTAGATTAGATATGCTATCGAGCATGATTGATATGTCATGTGCTATGTTGCTTAATATTACTTGGTATGCTTTAATACTTCTTTTACATGTTACTTATTTTCTCATACTTGCTAAATGTTATGTCACTATCACGTGGAGAATTATGAAATTAAATATTAAAAACTTGTATCATTATATAGGAGGTAGTATCATGAATAATTCATTACACTCTAGTATAGAAACATATGAAATATATAATACTAGC
Organism: Thalia dealbata; assembly: GCA_030544415.1. NCBI lineage: Eukaryota > Viridiplantae > Streptophyta > Magnoliopsida > Zingiberales > Marantaceae > Thalia > Thalia dealbata. The sequence goes on from CM060458.1 coordinate 15,757,905, forward strand.
ACCTCCTAGGGACATCACTAAATTATAGTTAGAGGGTGTCAATGATGCACCTTAGATGACATTACGAACTATTAATATTTGAATAATGATGTTCACTAACCAATACCACTCCCAAGGCTACAAATAGCTTAGATACTGGGGGCTGGTTGGAAAATGGATCAGACTAACTCCAGGATCAAAATAGACCAGAAAGCAGAGTAGGTCTATGCATGGATACTATTACCCACACGTGTTACATTTGGGCATTATTGTGATAGTCCTAATATAGCCAATGGGGATGAATCTTCTAATGATTCAACAAAAATGTGATCGAGGTACCTCAAATCCATTGTGCAAATTGACGGTCAACTCGACTAATATCGATTGCTTTAGAGTTGGGATGGTGATTCTCTTAAGCCTTTGATAGTGAATTCGTAGACCACACGACTATCATCCTAGACGTTCTGTAGACAATTGGATGAGTAGTCTAGATCCTAAGGTTATTATGATTTCGGTTAGTCGTGGATAAGGATATATTAAGTGTGAGGTGACCTTGCCTGCGGGCAGTGTGTAGTACTACACAGATTGTCGTTGTTCTTACGGAGACTGGGGAGGAAGTAGGGGCACGATGTTTTGTTAGAATATGTTATAGAGTGCGACTAGTGAAACAGTGGAGAGAGATATACGGTCACCCGTCCTCTTTGCAATATCAGTACAGCGTGCTTAGGTAGAGATATAGAATAACACTGTACTTATGGGCTTATGGGAAGTCATTGATGGGGGAACTCCTCTAAGCATAGGCTGGAGGACAGTTGTTAGTGACACAAACATATTTTACAATACAGAGGACAATTAGAGACATATAAATAGGTATACTATCATACTTTACATGAATCATTGATGACAATATTTACTCTACGACACTTATATTGTGATAATTAATAAAAGAAAAGCATTTTAGAATCTTTCATCTAGTATTGATTTCCTTACTACGATTTTGAGCCGTAATTTTGTACTAGGCCGCAAGGCTGAGCACATTGTGTTTAATGTGTGTGCAGATTTAGGGGTAACAATCAAGAACGTTGACGAGGGGTATAATATCAGAGGATTTCATCATTCGTACTTAGATTTATTAATTATCAAACATAGTACTATATTAGACCTATATCGGGATTGTATTAAGAGACTATAAATGTAGATTGTATTGAGATTTTTGCTACATTTGATGACTTCTAATGTAGTGTTGAGTATATCTTATGCTTTGCATGGGTTTTCGGATCCATACGGTAGTTGTCATGTGCCAACCTGTGGGTCAGGGCTTGACAGGACATATATTAGAAGCTATGAAATTAAAATTTAAAAAATATTAAACTAATATTGGTCTTATTTACTGTCTAGGTTTAATTATAGATCCTAAAATTAAATTATATAGACTTTATCCTTTGATGAATAAAATAACTAAATTATTGCATGATGTATATAATTATTTTTTAAATATATATGGAGTAGGCAAACACCTCCGTCCTCAATATTAAATAAACTTAGAACAGGGTTCAAGTAATATTTTTAATATTATTAGAAGATCTCAAAAGCCTACGTCTAACATTTTAGGTATTATTAAAATTAATATTTATTTTAAATAAGATTATGAAAGTACTTAAAATCTTAATGGACTTAGTGATTCTAATATTTTAGATTGACGGAGAACAAATAGGAAAACTTTTCCTATAATGTTTATGATTACTCGTGATTTTAAGTGTGCTAGTGTCTATAGTTGCATCAGAATCTTATTTTAATGTAGGAGACAGAGTTTTCGATAAAAGAAGAGTCGATTGAATCCTCTAAGCATTGAAGCATGTATTTGTATAAAGGATTAGTTAGATGCAGAAGATCGAGTTCAAAATAATAATTATGATACAGGTTAGACTGAATCGAATGAAAAAGTGGCTTCTACTTCAATGGCAGGAGGAAATAGTATGAATGTATAATGATCGATAATTTAAGAGAAAGATAGTAAAAATTAGAAGGTAATTTTTTTTTCAAAGTATTTATTTTTATTTTTTAGAAATTGTCTAATAGGTAATGAGAACTACGTAGACTTGATTCTTCTAGCATAAGATACATAGGCAACCCAAATACGTGGGTTCAGTCTTTTTTTTATTACTTGCAGGATGTGATACAATTGGCTAAAAAGGGCCTCTGCCACTGCCCCTCTTCCTCTCTAAAGTTGTTGGCTCACTCCCTTTCGATTGCCTCGGTGTTGCTTTGTCAGGTCTCGGCATCTCTCTCATGCTCGGCTAATCCTTAATCGTCTCTTCATCTCTAGTATCTCCGCGATTGTGACTCCGCCTCTTCCTCCAAGGTCCAGTTGACAAGGGGTGAGGGGCGAGGGCGAGAGGAGGCATTGCCATGTCGGTCGAGGGCTCGAAGATAGAGGACTGGACTATGGACTCCAAAGGCGAGGAGGTCGTCATTGCTTGATCTCTTCTTTTTTTTAGGCTATGTTGCTCGACCTCTGCTACTCGAGGCTCGAGCTCGACTTGAGGGATCATGGATCCCATGGTGGGAGCTTCATAGAGAAGAGACTGTGAAGGCAAGTGGCGAGCCACGGAGATGGAGTTACGCACCACGGTCCATGCCTCCATGGAGGTGATGACTAATAATGGCGTGAGGTCATGGTCTATAGAGTAGTGGAGGCATGACCGGCTCGCCGCGTCCGACGAGTTGTTGAGTTGAGGTATCAAGCCACGATCCGCGAGGGCAGGCTGGCAACTGGAGGCTGGCCGGAGCGTGAGGTTGTGACTTATGAGTTGTCTATCGGAGGCCTCAAGTGTAAACCCTATTTTTTATAAAAGAAAATTTTAAAAAATATTATTATAATATTAAATTAAATAAAATAATAATAAATAAATAAATAGTGAAATAGGGAAAAAAATAAAAATATGATAAAAAAAATAGAGATTTAAATTAAATTATAAAAAAATAATAAAAATGATTTTTTTTCTACGTGTTGCTCCGGCGAGGTCGTGGCAGCGGAGAGAGTCGCAATTGGCGGCGATCAGCAACAGAGCCGCGACGGCGTCAAGCGGGGAGGAAGAGGAATCGACCGCGAGTGTGACGCGCGTGCGGCGGCTCAGTTCAACCAAGGTCAAACCAGTCCAGTTCGGTCCAGTTCAGCCTAGGGTCGGTTCAACTGCGGTTCGACGTAGGTTTAGCCTATTTTTATGATTTTACAATTGATTAATTGTGATTCAATGCTGCTAGAACTTTGTTGGTAAGTTTTGAGTTCTTAGAAATTTATTTAGAATTTTTAACTAATTTTAGGTGCGGTTTTTAAATTATTTTTGATTGTGTTTAGGGTTTTGAGTGCGGCGGTTTTTAAATTATTTTTGATTGTGTTTAGGGTTTTGAGTGCATTAATGATATCAAAAAAATCTAAAATAATTTTTGATGCTAGAATATGCTTAGATGTAATTTCCGTGATTTAATTAGAGTTTTTCCTAACTGTTAAGGTAGTGTTTTGATTTAATTAAGGTGGTTCGGATTTATTTAGGTCTTAAATGAATTATTGGTATGTTATTTGCATGAAAGAATATTTTTGGTATGTGTCATTATGTTTAATTTATGATAAACAGAATTAAAAATGATTTAATTAGGATAAATTTTTGTTGTTAGTAAAATTGGTTAATTAGGTTATTTAGATTTCCTATTTAATAAAATTAGATAATTTGGGATTTGTAGTAATTGGATTTTCACAAAATTATTAAAAAAATATTTTTAGATTAATTAAGGTGTTATAGTTGGTGGATTAAAAAGAGATTAAATTAAAATTGGTGCGAGGTTGTGAGTAGTGGGGTAAATAGAAGGATTATTTGAGTTGTGTTATTTATGCATACTTATTTGATTGTATTTAATTAATTTTAGGAGATCTTTGTTGCTGTGTTATTGCTTGACAAATCATGGCCAAGTTGTGATTTGTGTTGAAGTAGAAAGAAAATTACTTGCTTGATTGCTTGCTTGCTTGCTTGCTTTAAGAGTCACGGCCAAGCTGTGATTCTTATTAAAGATCTGCTTTGAGACTCAGGTGAGGGCTTATGGTTTCAAATTTATGGCCTACTACTGTGCAGAGTCCTAAGGGTCGTTGTTATTTATTATACATCTGATAAGTAAAATATCTATTTTGTTGCATATTTAATTTGCATGTGATTTGATATGATTTTAAAGTATGTCATGTTAGTGTATAGATATGATTCTATCATGTGCATGTTATTAATGTTATGTTGATATCGGTATGTTCATGTGATGCTAGAGATGTACAAACATTTAGCAAGACACAGAACATGATGACATGAGATAAAACTAGAGACACTCTAGGTACATGTTATGACAACACCTAGAGTGGTCTTATTTGACATTTAACTAAGAACTTTTGGACATCTTAGGGTTATAATAACTTAGGAGATAACATTAAGTTCTTAGTCTGCTATGTGCCAACATGTGTTGATGAGCCATGTGCTAGCTAAAGTAGAAATGCATGTTCGGTTGACTTAGCCTCAAATACTTTGGTGTCGCCGGGATCTCACTTTGGTGCAGAGCTTAACTCATTTGTGTTACTCCAAGGTAGATGGGTGCTAGGAACAGTACTGTCTCATGCACTACTAATGCTAGGGAACCTGATGACACTGGCATGCTCAACGATGTGGGTTCCTGAGCAGTCCAGGTTCATTGGTAGCATATGCAGTAGATCTCAGCTTGTCAGGCTGTAGATGGATGTGATTTGTGATTTTGTACGGTGATCTTGCCATGGGGCAGAATTACAGTGCTGTATGGTACTTGTGTTGTATAGAAGGGATGTCGTGGTCACCAACGTCAGTGTACAGACATCTAGGACAGAGATGTAGTGTTGACACTGACGGATTCGGAAAAAATCCCTAACGAGGGGTTTACCTTGAACATAAGATGGCTGCCTTAGGAGTAGTACTGGATAACTTCTGATATATTAGTTAAAGCAATATGATATTTTCATATTTAAGTTACTGTCATGAATACAGTTCTTATATCATGTTCATATACCTTGTTTTAATAATATGACTGCAACTTTAATATGTTAAGTCTTATTATATAGTGTATGATATGTTATTTTAAATGTGTGATTTGGTAGATATATTTTCTTATTGGCTTATATAATACCTTATGCCCATTTTTAGGGTGCTCTCTCTGTAGCCTCACTGAGTTTCGCGACTCAGATGTGCACATTTTTTCTATTGCACAGGTTTCCAGGTTGGCCATTGGTATGGAGAATGAAGGAGAACATAGTTATGACGACATAAATATTACTTTAGAAATCTAGATAAAGATTTATTTAATAGTGTTGGTATTAAATATAATTTATTTATATTTCCGCTGTGTTTAATTAAAATAATTGTAGTTGCTTTGTGATACATTTAATATTGTATAAGTTGTGGTGTAGAAGTGTAGCTTATACGGCGGTTGCCACGTGCCCAAAGGTGGATTTGGGGTGTGACATCAAGTGTCAGCCATCGAGCACCACGACCGACAACCGAGACTCACGATTTCTTGTGAGGTGAGGGTGAGGCTGTGAGGGCACTAGGCAGCCAGAGGCTGGAGTGAAGCCGGCCTACTGGATAGCGGGTATGTGCAAGCCAGCAAGGTAAATCGAAGTCATCGTTGCCAAATAGAAGTCATCGCCTCACTGGGGAACGGAGTCACACTGCGAGCCTCGACGCGGATTCGAGGGGCGTCGGTGTGTCTCTGGATAGTTTCGGCGTTCGGCTAGGGTTTACAGCTTCCCCTTTCCCAGCGACTTTAACTCTTCAACTGGTGTGCCTCACTACAACATCGACATTGTGAGGGGTTGCTCTTCATTAGTTCCCTACTTCTGGTGCAACGACTTCAGCCCTTCGATCAATGTGCCTAATAATGACATGCGATCGCAGTTTAGATTCCAATCTATTCTCGAAGCATGAAGACTTAAACTCGACTTGATCGATTTTGATTATTTTTTATTATGAAATTATTTTCTAAATCTGATACAAGTCTAAGATTTGCATGGCCATGGGTGCGAGCGACGTCCAGGGAGCATGATGGGTATGGGCATGGATTCAATAATCAGTGGACGGAGTCACGGATGTTGAGGGTTGAGGCATGGTGGCCGGGCCCACAGAGGATTGCAGCTGTGAGTCGAATCCTCATTTTTTTTACATGATTACCAAATTTGTTATCGAATCCTTTATCTCGCTAGATTGATTTATTTCTTCTTTGTAGAATTGATTTTTTATTATCGTTCGTCTCTATGATTCTCCCTCCCTAAACTCTCTCCACCTCTCCAACTCTCCCGCCTCTCTCTCCACCGCTCTACTTGTTATCTCTATCGGCTGTCGACCCATCGGCACATCACTCGTAGTCGGACCGTTCTGTATGACCTAGCACGCTGGTGCTGGGATGGCCCGATACGCCAACCCGGTGTGCACCGTGCCATGCTACACAGGACGGGGCCCCGTGCCTAGGCGGATCCGAGCACGGCTCATTTGCATGTCTAAAGATATGAATTCTGAATTATCTGAACTTTGACATGTACACCAAGAATGCATGTATATATATATATATATAAACTTTGATTTTGAGTTCCACGTTAACTAGGCACAAAAGTCTTTGAGTTCTGCAACCATTTGTAAGATACGTACATAGCACACGGTGCAATCAGCATTAATGAAGCACATGTGAACAATACGGTGATGATGTTGCATCTCCCCCTATCTTTTTTTATGAAATAGGTTGGAGGGAAAGGTGATTCAAGACTGTTGGAATATCTAGTTATGAAGAAATTGTTTTCTAATTTTATATAATCCAACTTAACTTAACTTAGGGAAAAAAATATAATTCAATTCAACAGGTGAATTTTATCTTAGGATGCAAGTGTTTCTGAGCTAATTAAATTAAGTTTATGTTTAAGAATAAGTACTTTTAGTTGGTTATAGTATTAAAAAAAATGAGAATGCATTCAAACATGAGCTTATGTGCTTTTATACTTGACATGGATCAAGACTAATTCATAAACTTGGAGGAAATATACTTGAAATTGCACACAACATTGAAATTTTTGAACTTAGAATTCAGTATTCATACAAACTATAAAATTAAGGTTAATTAAATTTCCCCTAAATAATATCACTTCGATATTAATTAGGCTTATTTAAACTTCAACACACTTCACATGGACATATTGTATAACGTATCTAAAGGAGTGGAGGAGGACAAAGCAACTTCTTCTTTCCCTCCCTCCTTCTTTAATTGGTCTTCCTGCAGTTGAGCCTGATCTCGCCGTCGCTGCCGGTGAGCGGACTTATGCTCCCCATGCTCGCCATCGCGTTCGTAAAGTCGCCGAAGAACTTCCCAGCGTTGGTGGAGTAGGTGGTAACAATGGAGTCTGTGGATCCGCCGCTGTAGAGCTGCTGGTCGGAGTGGAGCAGCCCCTTCTTGTTTACCAGGTTCTTGTAGTAGCAGTTGTCGAAGAAGGTCGGCGTGCCAGCGTCGAGAGGGGAGAGCTTGTCGTCGCTGGAGGCCGACGCCGCCGCCGGGCAGCTGGACTGCGCGGAGGCGGCGAAGGACGACTCGATGTTCGTCTCATTGTAGATCCTCTCCCGGAACATCACGCACCTTGCCTGCCCGATCGTGTGCGCCCCTGATGAATTATTGATAAAAAATGCAGCCCCCAATTCATTACCTCGATCGCTTCGATCATTCGATCATCTTCTTCTTCTATATATATAGATATATATACCTGAGAGAGCGACCATGTCGGTGGCAGTGAGGCCCTTCTTTGAGTAAGCGGAGATGAGGTCGCTGAGATTGGATTTGGGCGACGGGATGTCGCTGTTGGCAGCGTCGAAGCTCGCCGTCGTCGCGTCCCTTCTTCCCAGTTTCACCGGCCACGACGGCCCGCCGAGCTGCACATTTTAATCCCTAACTTTATGCCGTGTGCTCATGCGTATGATCGTTAATTGCAGAGATATATCGATCTTACGGCGACGACGGATTCACGAGCGGCGACGGCGAGGATGTCGGCGCAGGAGACGACCTGCGGGCAGACCGCCTCCACCTGCGACTTGATGCTGTCGATCACGTCGAAGCCCCGCAGCGAGTTGTTGTTCGGCGCCGCCGTCTTCTCCCCGGTGAAGCTCGCCGTGTCATCCAACAGCACCGACCCATCGCACCCCTATATGTCCACACACAAACACGCGGCACAAAAGCATTAATGCAGGCGAAGCAGGGAGTAGTAGCGTTTAATTAACGAGGGATGGATGCGGCTTGCATTGACGAAGCAGTCGTGGAAATGGAGGCGGAGGAGGGAGGCGCCCATGCGGCGCTCCCTGGCGACGGCGGCCCTCACGGCGGCGCGGATGGTGTTGAGGGCGAGAGGGCAGCTGCTGTCGTAGAACGTCGTCGACAGCTGAGCCGACGCGTGCGGGGCGGCAGCGAGGAGGAAGAGGAAGGCAGCGAGAGCGGCTGGAGAAGTATTGTGGCGACGAGGGGGGACGTTGAGGGAGGCCATTAATGAACAGAGTACTGCAGAGCTAGAGATATATGTTGCAGAAGAATTACTAGGTTAAACTCGAGATGCAATGAAGAAGTTGATGAACAATGGCTGGGTATTTATAGACGAAGTGGAAGTGCGGGCGTTGGAAGAAATGAGGAAGGCAAGTTGGGTTACCGCATTGCATGCGTGCGTATGCAGTCAAAAAAGGAAGGATTAAAGTGGTGGTGAGATTGAGAGGGTGATGAAGAGCAGCAGCAGTGGAGAGAAGTAGTGAGGGCAGGTTTAAAAAATAGTGCCCATTTAAAAATTCTATGTAGTGCCATGTTCAACTTAGATCGGCTCTGCTGAAGCTGCAGCTGCTGCCACTTAACCTCCAAGCTCAAATCCACCCACTACCAACATACAACATCTACTATAATACTACTTAGTGGATAATTCTCATTCTAATCACATGGTCTATTCTTGGCACCTCAATGATGCATTATATCTAGAGTGATTCAAATATAATGGAAACATAAATTATATACTATCTAATTAGAATGACAGAGTTCTACACTGAAGGTTTAAATAGCTTCTTCTTGTAATAATCAATTTTTGCATGTGATAATCTTACCATAAAAAAAAATTCCACATGTATGGATGATATCAAATAATACATAGTAGTAGTGCTGGATGCAGAGCTACTACCACTTGAGGCTAAAATAAAGTTTTCTAAATTCTTGATTGATTAATTAGGAAGTCTTTAAGATTTGGAAGATCCCTTTCAATAGTAGGAAGTTGAAATGTGAAAGGAAATTAAACCAAAGCATCTCTCTCTCTCTCTCAGCTTGGTCAACAAACTCAAGCTGCTCTTATGGGGTGTTGCATGCTTAATTAAATAGTGACTTGTTCTACTATGCATGTCCCCCAAACTTGGAAGCTTCCCCAGCATGGGTCAACCCCATTAGCTGGACTCAATTAGGGTTCTTCATGTGTGGGTTATTCAAGTATTCTTTAAATTAAAGTTATTGATCCGGGTGTCAATTAAATTAGTCGGAGATAATGGATACAGCTTTTGACTTAATTTGCTTGATGAAGCCAATTAACTGCGTGACTGAAGGCACACATTTTATTTTATTTCAGAAGTTAAGGGTTGGTATTCATTTCAATTAGTTTAATTAATAGAGTTATAAGACTTTATACTAGAGTTAGTTAATATGTGTGGTATGGTTTAACTAAATTTTAATCGTAATTATAAAAATTATTCCTAATAATTTTAAAATAGATTTTAATGCACGAAAAATACATCCTTTCCTACAGAAATCTAACTATATATTTACTACTATTTTAATAGATTTTTTATATAATAAATATCTAAGTTATGCTACCGGTCATGCTATATTATGGGCCAATACAGCACGCCACTAGGTGCGGTCCATACCTAGCACAAACCAGGTCGAGCCAAGCACTTACCACTAGTGCTTAGTTTAGTTTGCACCTCTAATATGTTTCGAGCCAAGCACCACATGAAAACAGGTTGTCATTAGATAACATTGCAGTCCAGAATGGTATGCATTTAAGCTTTATATTGTGCTTAGTACAATCTATGCCGATCGTGGGTAATCCCGCCCCATTTAAATCTTTATGCAAACCTTTAAATAATTCCTTAACTATGAATTGAAAGGCTAAACTTTCAAAGCAAGTCAACAAAGCCAAAAAAAAAAAAGGGTTATTTCCCTGCGGAATCTAATCAAGCTACATGAATGTGAAAACTTGAGAGAAATATCATCACCAGGATAGGATGATGTAGGATAAAAACAACATTTCAATGCAAGTCAAGAACGGCACACAAACTTCCTCCTACTAATAGTAAGCCGCTAAAATGTTTTCTGCTTATGGAACCTAACCAAGCCACATGAATGTGAAAACGTGCTTGCAAGTTCAGCACTGACAAAGAGTATCGAAACTTTTCTTCTGTCAGAGGGAACAAAAACAACACAAATATATTTTCAAAAACTATGAGACAGTTCGTAGCATCGCTGTCCAAAGAGAATAGTGATATTTGTCCTCCAAAGGAGGGAAAAAGGAAAAGAAATCACAGCAGTAGCCGAGAATCCAGAAGAATACAAATGGATAGCAAGGGATTTCTTTTTCTTTCATTATATTGAATGGAGTGAAGGAGAAATTTTAATCACTTGGCTATCATACAGCTTCAAGTCCCCTGTGATCATACTTTGATATTTGCAACTGGAAAACTAAGATAATGATGTTAATTTGATCGCTTGGATATCATACAGCAGAGATGGAAGAGAGAAGTTAAAGTAAAGAACAAAAATATGATCTAAAAGCAGGCAGAGGATTTCTAACTCAGCTTCTGACATCTCCAGCTGACTAGGTTTTTGTTAGTTCTGTATTATTTACATTTGCACTATCATGTTTAGGTCGGTATTCTAGTCTCTTTCTTTGTCACCAAATCTGTCTATCATCAAAAAGGCATCCTCTTTTGGAGGATCCAGCCACACTGGGGAATATTGTTCTGCAAGCAACTCTCTCCCTGTTTTTGCAGCATATATCTAGTACCAGCTGATTGACAAAGCAATCAGGAGAATTCTTGATTGAACTATAGCTGACAACAGGAACGTATAGGTGAAAAGGCCACATACTCATTCAATTAGTTCTCTTTAAAGCATTCATCTTCAACGGCATGCACATAATACTGAAACCACGCAGTTGTTTGTGTGGCCTGATTCATCAATAAATCAGACAATCCATATTTATTAACTCAGAAAGTTTTGATGGTCATTCTTTCTGGATTTATCAACAAGGGGTTTCCTCCATCATTCGTGTGACCAGTGCAAACCTTCTTCTACAGTTTTCTACTTCATTAACTTCAATCAATAAGATAACCTAACGGAGGCAAAAGCCCAACATGTGTTTCCTAATTGTGTTCGCCTTACAGAATTCACCTTCAGTGTCATCTCCGAAATGTTAAATCCAAATCTGTGTTTGTTGTAGCTCAATTATTTCAATAAGCGCCTTAGGTGGAAATAACACTATAACCGCATGCCTTCCGAACTGTATTTGTTTCCATTTTAATCCTTATCCTTTCAGCTTCCTTCCATTTACCTTCTCCTGCATACACATTTGCCATTAATGCATAGGCACTGTCATTATTTGGCATTAGCTTAAGGACATGTCCAGCAGCCAATTCTGCCATCTCTTTATTCCCATATGCGCGACAACCACTTAACAGTGATAGCCAGATAGCAGGTCAGGGTTCATAAGGCATACTCTCAATGACATCTTTGGCCTCCTCAATGAGTCCATTTCGTGCAAAGAGATCAACCAAGCAAGCAACGTTATCTACAGACGGGATCATTCCATAAACATTGCTTATGGAATCTAAGAGTTGTTTCCCTTTCTCCACTAGACCCAGATGACTACAAGCAGTAATAACTGCAACAAATGTGGCATGGGTAGGATATAAATTCTCGCATTTCATCTGTTCAAATAGTTCAATAGCTTCTATTATTAGGCCGTGATGTGCATAAGCAGTGATCATCGTGTTGAAAAGAATGGCATCACTATGATCTCGTGAGATGTCCTCAAATGCCTTCTTAGAACTTATGATATCTCCACACTTGGCGTAGGCATCTATCATAGCACCTGCTACACATAACCAACTCTTAGATCCTGTCTTGACAATGTTGGAATGAATGCGTGTAGATTGTTTGAGCAAAGCAAGATTAGCACATGCATTTAGAGAAGTGGACAATATGGTTTCATCTGGCTTTGCACCTGAACCTCTCAACCTATTTAGAAACGAGAGACCATCTCTACTGAACCCTAGTTTTACACAAGCAGAAAACATGGCCCCCCAAGAGACCAAATCCAATGTTCTGATACCTTGGAAAATCTTGAAACAAGATGTAATTGAGCCAAAGCTAGAATATGCATTAATCATCGAACTGCATATAGAACAGCATGAATCAAGACCCAACTTTATAATTCTAGCATGCAACGTTTCACCTAAGCTTTGATGTTGGGCTCCCTGGCAAGCACCCAAGACGTTTGAGTATGTGAATTCATCTGCTTCAATTGTGACTCTATCAAACTACAGAAAACTTGCAAAGCTTCTGTGGCATTACCATTTAAATTGTGACCTGCAATCATCTCATTGCACATGATAAGATTCCAAGAAGGGTGTGTAGCAAACAAAAGAACAGCACTTTCCATCGCACCACATTTGGAGAACATATTAATCATTGAATTGACTACCAAGTCGTAGTTGAAATAACCGAGACAGTAGGCAAAGCAACAGAACTGAATCCCCAGAAAACCTAATTAGAATGGACAAAGTGGCATGATCCGGTCTAAAACCACCTAAGAGCATATTAATGAATAAATTCACAAGTTCCCTGTCATCTTCCTCTTTTGCTAGGCCTGAAAGCACTGTGTTCCAGGAAGAATTGTCCTTATCCTGTATCTGGTTAAATACCCTTAGGGCAGAGTTCTTCCAGCCATTTCTCAAATACATATCAGTAAGAGAATTCATCACAATAGTATCATATTCAAATTCATTTCTCACCACCAAGCAATGAACTTGTCGCCCGCAATTTAAATCCCCAGCCACTACACAGCCTTCCAAAGCACCGAGGTAACTGCACCGATCAGGAATTAGTCTTTTTTGACAAATAGAATTCAAACTTTTGATCGCATTATAGCTGTACCCATTAAGGGAATACCCCTCAATGATGGCATTCCAGCAAGCCAAGTCCGCATCATATACACTATCGAAGGCTACCTCTGCGGCTTCAATGTCCCCGCATTTGGCATGCATCAAAACAAGTGTGCTGCCAACAAACCGGTTCGCCTCCAATCCTAGCTTCAAAGCAACGGAATGAAGAGAGCGGCCAAACCTAATCCGGCCAGCCACCGCACACCCACTCAATACACCGGCAAGACTGAACTCATTCGGGACGAAACCCGACCTGATCATCGAAACACACAACTCCAAGCCCATCTCATGCTCATTGTTGCGAACAAGCCCCGATATCATGGCGGTCCAAGACACGAGATTCCCATTTCATCGAACACCTGCGCGGCACGATCCAAGGCCCCGCATTTTGAGTACATGGCGAGCAGGTTGTTCTGGGAGAAGGTGTCCGAGGGGAAACCGGACCTGATGAGCTGCCCATGGAGCTGCGAACCCAGGACGGGCGAGTTGGTGCTCCGCGAGAAGGCCAGAGCAGCGGCGAAGGTCCTCCGATCCCGGAGAGCGCAGAGGTCGGAGATCGGCAGAGGAGGAAGATTGTGGGATTGGGAAGTCAAAAAATTCGAGCGAATGATGACGCAGGAGTAGGAGCTTGTGAGAAGACAAATTTGCTTGGCTTTCATGTCACAGAGAAGAATGAGAATAAGGTGGTTCAGTTTATATTATATGGTTTCATGTTACAGAGATTATGTAATTTTTGTATTATATGGTTTGATTAATTTTTTTTAGAGAATAAGTCAACTATAATTTCCCGTGAATTTTAATAAACTCATTAGAAGATGATGATCCACATTAATTATCATAAGATTTTCAAAGCTATTTATTAATTAGATGTTGAATTATCCGCAGTAATAAATAAGTATTTTAAATTAACTAATACTTTAAAAAAAACACATTATTAATTATCTTCTATCCTCTGTTTCAAATACCTGAACACTAAACTTGTCCAGTAAAAGCAACCCAACTAAGTTAACCAAACTTGGCTCCCAACGTGGACTTCGTTCCCGTTGGCCCGTTTTCTGTTTCGAGCAAGATAGCGCACATTCAATCCCTCCTACGATGAGAGAAGAGGGTATTCCGATACATCCGATCCGATACCGATATGTGATATCCCGGTATACTCCGCCATTCCTATTCCGGTACTTTCCCCAGCCCAAAGAAGCAAGACAAGAAGTCTCTTCTTCATCGCCGTTATCTGTTGATTGATATCGCCGCTCTCGCTCGAACTGATATAACGGAGGAGAGGAGGCGGAGGAAGAGGAAGAGGAGGAAGAGGGAGAGAGAGATGGAAGCCCTAACACTCGCCGGCGACGGCCACGGCCTCCTCTCCACCGTCCCCGCTGCCGTCAACGGAGGCGATCCACTCCTCCATCCCCCTTCGTCGCTCGATTCACCCCCGCCCTCCGCGTCCGCATCCTCCTCCTCTTCCTCTCACCACGCTGTTGCTGCCATCGACTCCGATCTCATCTTCTCCCTCTTCGACCCCGCCGAAATCGCCGGGGACTACGACGGCGACGAGGCTGCTACCGTCTCTCCTGCTTCCCCGCGCCCCCAGGATGCGCCTCCGCGATCCGACCGATCGTCGGGTTCGGAGTACTCCAGGATCACTGTCTCCGACCCCCAGAAGGAGCTGGAGACCACCTCCTCCCTCGTCCCCGGCTCCGGCACCTACGTCACCTACCTCATCTCCACCCGGATCGGCAGCGGTCCGGGGGAGATTCGCATCAGAAGGCGGTTTAAAGATGTGGTGATCCTTGCGGATCGCCTCGCCGAGGCCTACCGGGGTTATTTCATCCCGCAGCGGCCCGACAAGAGCGTGGTTGAGGGGCAAGTAATGCACAAGCACGAATTTGTCGAGCAACGCCGCTCTGCCATCGAGAGGTACCTTAACCGGCTCGCTGCTCACCCAGTCATTGGGAGAAGCGATGAGCTGCGGTTGTTTCTTAGAATGCCGGGGAACTCGCTGTTAAGGGTGAGCTCAGATGCGGCACCGCGATCGGATGGAGCGGGAACGCTGCCAAGGCAGGTCTTTTGGGAGGCAGGAGGGGGGAATGCGGTAGTTGCGCCGCAAAGCGTGGCGCAGCCGGCAAAGGGAGGAAGAGATTTTATGAAAATATTCAGGGAACTGAAGCAGTCGGTGACAAATGATTGGGGAGGTAATAAGCCGTTAGTGGTTGAGGAGGATCAGGAGTTTCTAGAGAGGAAAGTGAAGCTGCAAGATTTGGAGCAGCAGCTCGCCAGTGCTTCCAAGCAGGTATGTATCATTTTCTTACATTAGGAAGGCAAGTGTTCCACATCGTTAGTTTGCAATTACAGCGCGAGTGATACTTCTTCAAATTTAGGTTGCTTAACAGGACTTAGCTTGATGGCTTGTTAGATTGGGAATTTTTCATACTAGCAACATAGCATTGATGAAAATTAGGACGACCTTCGAACTGCTGCCTTTCAGAATTCAGCTTGATTACAATTTATCTTAGATTGATGTACATATGAGTTTGTGATAATGTAACATTGGAAGTTACTAGAAAAGGCATAGCATTGAGGATAATTGGGATTAGAGGAAGGACATATATTGGCCCTATATAGTATAATTGGTGAATTCGGCACATAGCTGGATAACCAGGCAAAGCTACAAATATCTGGGCATAAGTGGTTCGATTTAACTTGAATTTCTCTGTTATAAGTATTAAAATGCAGTTTCAAAGGAAATCTTTTATGTTAAGTTTGGAATTTCTTCAAATGACCTGTTTGAGGTTATTGTCTTCCAAATTTCTTCACCAACTAAAAAGTACAGTTAAAAATATTTAACATTGCAGAAATCTATTTTTAAGCCCCTAGAAGAGAAGGAACATACTAGCCCTCTAGAAGAAGGCAAAGCAGTTACACCCTTTGAGCAACTAGTTACTAAAACTGTAGTGCAGCAAATGCACTTCAAGCAAGTGAGCAACTAGTTACTAAAACTGTAATGCAACAAATGCACTTCAAGCAAGCCTTAGCCTTCATTTCTAACAATAGGAAGTACATATGTTAGTTATTTGTTTCTGAATATCGCATGATATGCATGTGGACTAGGGTCATGAACACTTTGTATTTCTAACTGTCAAATGGTTTGTGCCGTAGGAAGGCCCTTGTTTTAGAAATTATCAGTGTATTTTGACATTTTGCAATTACCTGTATACCAGTTGGAGTCTGTCATTTATCCTGGAGGAGAACCAACTGTATGAGTAACCATGTTCTGATGCTGTCATATCTCATTGTTCTCTCATTTGTTTTGCTAAACCTGGCCACTGATCCACCTTGACTACAAAGTAACATGAGTTGATACCTTCCACCTCTCTCCCCGATTCTGCATCACAAGGCTGAATTGGACTCAACCCAGTCAGCCAGCGGTCAAAAGTCTCTATCAATGAGGGATGGACATTGTGCTCCTCTACCTGTATCCAAGTTGCAAACCCACAACACAGCACACGAACCAAAAGTTGCAAACAAGGTGTCCCAACCAGAGCTAGTATATGCAAGGTTTATCCAATTGTTTGTGGTGTCTCTAGGTTAGTAGGCTAACAGAATATAATCACATGAATGAAGGGGCCTACAAGAAACAAAACTATGTTAAGGCTGTGTGTAATTATTTTCCAAGTCCTTTTCCTGCAAATATCAATAAACTAGTTGGATTATTTCTAGTTTGATCCTTTGGTTTCTTTCTGTTCCTTTAACTAGAGAATCGCTAGTGTGGCAGTACCTACCTTCAATCCTACTTATACTTCGAATGCATTTTATTGTATTTTTGAATCATAGAAAGATTCTTTTAACTTGTGCAGGCTGAGAACCTTGTCAAAGCACAGCAGGATACTGGAGACACAATGGGCGAGTTGGGATTATCCTTTGTGAAGCTTGCAAAATTTGAAACAGAAAATGCCACTTATCTTTCACAGAGAAGACGAGCTGCAGAAATCAAACAGTTTTCAACTGCTGCCCTTAGAACAAGTAGATTCTATCGAGAATCAAATGCACAGACAGTTGGTCATCTGGTACTCTTTGATTCATTACACCATGACTTCATTCATATGTATATTGGTATTAGCGCAGATTCCAATTTTGAAATGGATTTCTTTTTCGTTCTTCTTTTTACAAAAACAGCATACTCTCCATGAATATTTGGGCCTGATGCTTGCTGTTCACGGTGCATTCACGGATCGTTCAAATGCATTATTGACACTACAGACACTTGCAACAGAGTTGGCTTCCTTGCGTGCAAGGGAAGAGAAATTGGAAGCATCTTCAATAAGATTTGGTGACAAGTCTAAGTTCCGTAGAGCAGAAGAGCTAAAAGAATCAATAAGGATCACTGAAGAGGCTAAAATTTGTGCCATTAAAGAATATGATCGGATCAAGGTAATTTCTGGTGTCTCTCATATAGTCCATTAAATCAAATAGAGTTTTCTTACATCGTTAAATAAAATAGACTACCAATTGTTTGGCACTTCTGGTAATCCTAGAAATGCAAAAACTGAACCACATAATGTGATGTGGTTCAACTTGCAGGATAAAGAAAATGTTAGTAAGTTAATAACTTTGTGTATATTGAGGTTAGCTATTGTTGTCCTATGACTTTTTAAGTGTAAAGATGGACAAGTTGCCCATATTATGATTGTTAAGCTTTTGTTTTGTAACCTTCTTAGCCACATTTAAATCCAGTAACTTAGGATTTTAGGAAGTGTTTGAGATGAGTATGGAGCTCTCGTTTCTTGCACTTCTTGGAAGTCAACTCAGACCTTTCCTAGTCCCTATAAGATCTAACTTTACAAGTGATGCTTTGTTTACTCTCCTCTTTTTTCGAAAGATCACATAATCTTGCATGTTTTATTTAGTGACCTTGTGTGACCAATTTCTGTCTTTTTTTTCCAAAGAGGAATTTGTATTTGAATAATGGTCCTATCTTGCCTTCTGCCAACTTGATGCATCCATCCCAGAGATTCCATCTTGTTGAAATTTCACCTACGTCCAGTGATACTTACTAACCTGAGCCCAGGGCTATTTCGGAAAATTGCCTTGTTTCAGTGAACCTGTTAAGATTTCGTTTTCGAATTTTATTAAAAAACAACCATATCTCATCCACACGTCTAATTTGGACGTCTAATATCTCATCCACAGTTCAATTCAATCCCAAATCTTACAATTAGCTGTAATGATTTCAGCCTCTAATCCTGTGGTCTCAAATTCAAAGAGTAGGCTACATCTTTCATCTTCAATCCCTTACCAGGTGAGTTGCAACGAGCAGAAAATGAGAGTAGGTGAGATGCAATCAGGCAGAGAAAGTATGCTCCACTTCCTTTGCTCCTTGTTGTTGTATCTTAACTGAAGGCTATTTAATTTGGTACACCCAAAATCTTGGTCAATGTCTGTGTACTTTAATTTTGTTAAGGCCATCTTTGATGAACAGACATTGTTCATTGATTGTTGGCATCTGATCATAGATGTGGAGTTACAAGGGCATATGATTAATGACGTAGGTATTGATCAAGGTGCTGAACAAGCTGACAGGGGAATAGGTTATAGATGAGGTTCAACTTGTTTGATTAATGAATTGACAATTTTTAATGTCTTTTGATTGATGATGGTCAATCAAACTGTTACCTAGAAACAAGCTATTTAGGCTTAGTTCTAACTCAAAATTAATTCACACCTGATGGCATTGGCTGACTACAATTTCAAAGGATGACTGATTGCAAACTTTGTGTTCAAGTCCTAGTACTTAACATATGACAACAATCGCAGAACTGATCATCTACTCACTGGAAAAATGCATATACGAAGAATATGGTACTTCTTATTTATCTTAAAAGATGTTCTGCATTGCTCCATATTAGTTGCAGTACATGCTAAAGCGTGACTAGAAGCTGTTCTTATTCACTTCATCAAGAAAAATAATATAGTTTCAACATTTACTGAAGCCACTAATATGGATGTGTCTTGATTTCAATACTGGTTTGGATATAATATTCTCATTAGATTAATGCATATGAAAACTCAAACAGATTTTGTTGCTTCTAGTGTGCTGATGCCAACGTGCATTTTTTCTCTTTGTCAAACCACATGCATTTTGAAACTTGATATAAAAATGTATTTTTTTATTTGGATATCAATTCACCATATATCAGACAATTCTTTTAAATCCTACCAGTATATAAATTTATTAGCTCCGAAGTGAAACTTAGAACGCTAAATTGCATGAATACATCTAAAAGAGACCAAAGTACTTAGTCACTATTCACTATCGTTATTTGATAATTCGATCAAAGTAATGTTATTTATCTTCTAATGGAGCCATCTTATCCTGTTATCCAATTATTACTTTAATGCAGGAAAACAATAAGTATGAACTCGAGAGGCTAGACAGAGAGAGACGTGAAGATTTTTTGACGATGCTTAAAGGCTTTGTCCATAATCAGGTATATTTTTTACAGTAAGGACTCTTGCAGCACTCCTTTTGGTTAACTACCGAATAAACCATCTGCAGTCATGAAATATGCTTTATATATATAGTGAGAATGTGAGGAGAATAAAGAAAAAAGAAATGCAAGGCAGCATATTCTTCATGCTTACATCTTGTGGGTTAGAATGCTTTAAGAAGCCTTACAAAGTCGAAGGGTATGTGGAGAGGGAAAGTTTTCAGCAACTTCATTAAGGAAAAAGTCCTATATACGAATGCTGCATGTTCCTCAGCAAGAATACTGCAAGTCTCTCCTCTAAAAATTCGTTCTGTGACTAAGTAGGAATCATAAAAAATATGAAGCACTGATCGAATCGCATTTACTGCACATGGCATTTTTTAGTCAAATCACTAATATTATCTCTTTTTTATTAATAGAGCATGTCATATATCAAACATTTGCCCCATGCTTCCTATTTATCTACTTAATACTAGACTTGTTCCATGTGTTTGTTCCCGAAAATGAAAACATTTTTATTCAAATAGCGTAGATATTTATTAGCTTATAATAAAGACCTAATTTTTCTTCATCTCACTTTGCACATTCCTATTGGGGATCATGATGTCCAGGTGAATTATGCGGAGAAGATTGGCAGCGTATGGGCAAACGTTGCAGAAGAAACAAAGGGATATGCGAAGCAGAGCAACTGAATCGGAACAAGTATAGTTCAGATTTCACAACCCCCGCCCCTTTCCCTCTATTGAAGTCTGTACATTTTTTAGCATTTTAGAGCCCAGTAACTCCAAATAAGCACCTCTCTCTGTAGATTATTTCTTTTTCGTGTGTGCAATTTTGAGATCTCATGTGTACAATCTGGTCGCTATATTTTAATTGTGGCCTTGCATCTATTATCAATCTGTTCTTATCCACCATACGACGCATTACTTCTAAATCAGAAATAAATAAAAAACTTGGAGCTCTGTGTTTGCAATAATGTGAATGGTTTGAAGATGCTGTGAACCCAGCCAACGGTAGTGGTTATTTTATGATTTGAGAATGTTTGGATATGCTTGTTAAATGGCTGACCAAAGGATTCGTAGGCCATTCTCATTCTGGTGACTAGTTTTTTTGATTAAAAAAAATGAATTGATAGTCATATTATATTGCTAGGCGACGCCGAGAATGATTCGGTCAAGATTTAGCCTTGTCATGCTTCATTTGTAGTTCTAGGTTTTAATTTTTATAGTCGGCATATATTTTAGATTAGATGGATAAAATTTTTTCCTGCCAGTAACGTCCCGCAATGCTTATACTTCATAATCATTTACACTTAAAACATAGCACATCATACCTTTTTGAGGAACACAATAAACTACAATTTTCTTCGATTCTTAATCTTAACTTATCCGATTTGACTTGCTTTAATTTCTAAAGTTGAACTTTGAACGAATGAAGCTTGGCTCATTCGATTTGACAAGCTCCATCTAGTTTCTAATTAATTTTTAGAACAATCTTCCTTTCTTTCTATGCTCGCCAATCTTATTTATATGAATTAAATAATATATATAACACAGAGATTTCTTTATTTTATTTTTAATTACTCGTAAAATTAAGAATACCATAAATGAACTGAACTCAAACGTAACGAACGATACAAAGAAAGAGCTGGGCTCAATCTAAACTGGACAAGCAACATAAACTTCCTCTTTAATGAGGCGATCTCCAGCTTAACAAATTTAAGCAAACTGATAACTTCCCACTTAGCTAAGCCAAAGTCGGCTTCGTTGGCTGCAAGAGTTCAAATAAATTTATAAACTCGAACAACATTTAGTTGACAAACAGGTTTAGTGGGTGACCTGAGAAGTCATAAACCGTCATAAAAGCCCCCTCAAAACCTAATTCTCCCTCTGCAACAAAGAATCGGATGCATCTTGGATCGAACCATAACTTGTACAATCCATCATGGATGACCAAGGTCCCAACTCTAATCACTTGTACCTCCCTTTGCATGTCAGAGGACCCTGATTTCATGCTACCTCCACCCATATAAATTATAATACTATCAGAATACAAAACGAAGAAGTCAATGTAGAACTACCAATTTGTTGCACATGGCATGATTCATCCAGATTAGAACTAGGTCTGGTCCAAAAGCAACACAGCATGACTATATCATCAATCAATCATGGCACTCACAAGAATGATTAATAAACAGGGCAAATACCCTGCACTAACTGGATAGTGAAGCTCAAAGTCAATAACATCACTACCTCATATCTCTTGTTAGGTTGGGAGCAGAGTTGCAAGTTAGACAAGAAATACTGGCGGCATGATGTTAAAGACCCCACCCGACATCAAGCAATAGCAATTCACAGCTGCTGATGCCAAATGCAACTGATCCCTCCAACTAATGAGCCGTAAAACTGAAAACAATTTTCTAAAGCACCCCAGGTGGATTTTAAGTGTGGACAAACTACAAATACATAGGCAGAGATACCGGGAGACCGTTTTAATTTGGGCACAAGATTTATAACTTCACAATCTAAACATCAGCAATATCTCAAAGATGTATTAGACGGTTTGACAAATTTAACTAAAACATGAAAAGCACTTGTCTAGGATCAATTCTTATATTAAGAATTCATCCTTCAGTTACTGTGTGTGGACTATTTGGACAAATGTAATTCCATTCCTCAAGCAAATTTGGACAACTGCACACAAATTCATCCTGTGGAACTTAACTGATTAATTAACAAGTGTGGACATTATGATAGTTGACTTGCAACCAAAGTAGATGAGAATTGAATATCCAACAACTTTTGACGAGGTACTGAAATCTCAACATTCTACCAAATTATCATTCTCGTAATTTTGACCAACATTATGGAATATCATTTACATAACGGTGAAGTCCACTCACCACTTGCACGTTCGAAAACTCTCATACTATTTAAGTTGCAACGATCAATAACTTACTTCAAGCACCAGCTCTAAAAGCATCCCTCTCGTGGTGCAGTTTCATCAAGGATATAAATTATTAAAAGACCAGCACTGCTTATAACTTGATCATTGTTAGAGTCTGTCCCTCCAATGTGACAAATTTGATGATGACATATAAAGTGATAGGTAGAATTATTGATGGACGTATAAAGTGATCAGATCCTTCCTAAAACAGGGAGTATATCAACTAGCCATGTACTTATGCTCATATTCACGCACAGATGCAGAACGCAGATCTGAGATTGAATTATCAAAGCAAATTCTAAAAAGGAGAAACTAGTTTTGTGCTAACCATAGCCAGCTCAACGAACACTAGGCATAAATTTAGCAGATACGTGCATCAATCAAGAAGGCTGCTAAATTTCATATAAAATTTATTGATTGATAGCATAAAAGAGAGCAACTTCAAGAGATTACAATTGAGAAATATGAACTAAAGAACCGATCGAGTTATTCTCTCAAAAAAAATCGGCATGTATGATATACAATATGCATCCAAAATCCAAATTTTATGTAAAAAAATATTTTTTCACTATATGATATATGATATGTAATTAAAGAACGAAGCTGACGAACCCTAACACGGAAAAGAAGATCTAACCATCACCGGGGAAGGCCGCAACCGTCAGATCTGCAGATCATACGCGGCCGGTGCTGGCTGCGGCGGCGGCGGAAGATGCAGCTCCGCCGAGGAAGGACAAGAGGCCGGTGGCCCCGGTCGGCTCCTGGTCATCGAGGAAGAGATCTTCGGGCATTCGGAAGGACCCGTGGGCGGCGACCAAAAAGGCCCCAGCGACGAGAGCGGAGATGATGATGGATCCGACGGACGTCAGGAAGACGACGAGGATGGAGAGGAGGACGAGGCCGCCGAGGGTCTCGCGGTCGGAGAAGGTGCGGCCGAAGAGGACGAGCGGGGAATCGGAGGGGCGGAAGAGGTAGAGGAGGCACCAGGCGGCGAGGAGCGCGAGGAGGACGAGGAGGCAGATGGGATTAGTTACGAGGGAGACGGCGAGGACGACGGCGACCACGGCAGCGTAGTTGACACGGAAGTAGGCGAGGTTCTTGCGGAGGCGGGAGGTGGCATCGGAGAAGGACTCCGGGCGGGAGAAGGCGGAGCGGTCGGTGAGCTCGGACCAGGGGCGGCGGTCGGCGAGGGAACCGCGGATGGAGTCGGAGAGGCGGGCGATGAAGAGGCGGAAGGCGGGGGTGGCGACCGGGGGAGCGGACCCGCCTCCGGCGGCGGTAGATCCAGCAGCGGCGGCGGGGTTGGAGCGCGGTAGGGCGGGCGGCGTCGGGGCGGAGGACATCATCGGCGCAGGGAAGAAAAGGAGGAGGAAGGGGGTGCGCTTTGGGGGGCGTCTCCGAAAGTAAATATTTAAGGATGAAACGGGTCGGGTTAATCTGGGAATAAATTAAAAGGCACGGAAGGTGGAGAGAAACCGCTGGACTTCCGCACTCTTTTTTTATACCACCGTCAACAACCAAGTGCGACCGGACACGGGCTAACGGATAAAGCGGTTTCGGATCCTTCAACCCAATCCAACAACCGATGAGTACTGCAGATAGAAAGCACGTACCAAAATGGAATATTTTATTAATTGTACTCTTCATCGCCATCGGTAGTAAAATTTGACAAAGTATGAGCTTTTGGGTATACTTTTAATTACTTGCTTCGCTTTTGATCTTGGGTTATCCAGTTATTCTAATAAAATTAAGTTTGTTATTTATTATCACTTACAATACCACCTTCTGTATTTATTATATATTGATACAATAAAATTATTTTTAATTAATAGAGTTTATTTAATTGGTCCACATTTTACAGCTAAAAATTTATAATTTTATTATTGTCTCAAGAACGTCAGTAATTTCTTTTAATAATAATAAATAGATTTTTAAGATAAATAATTAAATAACCTTTTATTTTTAAAAAAATTACAGCCTCTAAATTTTTTTTAAGTGGTATGTACGGTTGAATTTTTTTTAAAAAAAACCTAAATAGAGTTATACAGTAATAACAAAATAATAAACTTGAATTGAATATTTATCAAATTTTTTAAAAATAATAAAATAAAAAAACTGATTAATTGGCGTTGACTTAAAACTTAGACTAGGGTTGAGTTTTTTTTGTTGAAAGATTAAAGTAGGGTTGAGTTGGTGCGGTTGTTGGGTGTGTCTCCAAAACCAATCGTAATTAATACCCTCCTTAATTTTCATCTACTTCTTCTCTAAGTTCTTTTGAAGTCAACCTTGCTTTGACCCATGGCTCCATTATTTCAGCAACAAACTTTTTCTTTTAAAAAAATACATATTATATTATTTACCAAGTCATATATATATATATATATATATATATATATATATATATATATATATATATATATATATTATTTTATAAATAAATTAAGGCTTTCATTGTAAGATTACATGATTAATTTTATTCAATAATACTTATTTGAATATATTAGAAATAATTTAGAAAGAGTACTTAAGTATCATTATTACATCATATACTATAAGTTATAAGTTAGAAAAAGAATAAATACATTAAAAAATAACATATACACATATTATAATAATAGTACTTTACTTTAAACTAAATATAAAATATTAAATTCTCTTGTTTTATCTAATATAGTAAATATTACAATCTTACTTTTTTTCATAATTCATTGTAAACAACTTTTGATTTTCATAATCTCACTGTATCATCTTCATAAATTATCTTTTTTTAAAGAAATTTTATAAAGCTTATTATTATAGTTTTAAAAGTAACACTTATTCACTATAATTAATATTATGATATATTAAGTATGCGTTATATATATATATAATATTCAATTTGAACGTGCAATTAATGATCTGGGCACGAGATTAAATTAACGACGAGGGGGCGGCCTTTCGATCGATTCGATTCCTTCTTCCACGTGGAAGTTAAATAATTGTTGGGAGTCGCACGACGACGATGAGACGAAGAAAACGCATCGAGATCGCTCGGCGGCGTCCAACGCGACTGGAATTTTTATTATGAATTAATTGCTTGGGGACGACGTCTGCTCCGACTCAAACTCCTCCGGTCAACCCTTCTTAATCGATTCATTTGCCTCTCTCGGGTCTTATTATAACTCGTCAAACCCCTCGATAGAATTCCAATCTTATAACTTCAAAAACTAAGTTTACATGACGACAGTGATTATTTATGTAATATTAAACGCCTGTTTTTTAAATCAAAACAAATACATCCATCCAGCTTATATCATTGTTTTTTTAATATATATACACACACACATAAAAGCTTTTGATCTATTTTATTATTTGTAATCTATCTTTTTGAAAATACTAAAAAAAATAAAGTCAAATAAAAGACGCAGAGACAGAGATGCTCTTCTGCTGCTTTTGCTTTAGCGCACACTTTCAGTACTTACACTGTGTACGTCTACTCGTTTCCCCTTCCCTTCTATTTCTTTGACCACCATCCACGTCGCCATTACACGCATCCTCAGTACCTGCACGCGTGGGTCCACCGGCAGACAAATATCCAGGACGGTACATCTGCTGGTTCCGTCGACGGAGTGCGAGTGCGATGAATACTTTTTTTTTTAATTCTACTAAGTAGGTCTTCTTTATTTTACTTTTTTTTAAAAAAAAAACAAGATTTTATTCCTCTTGTTTTTTACGCTTTCACGTCTTTTTAGTTTTTACCGAGTAGTGCCAATAATTACCAGAATGCCATCCGGGTACGTCGATTTCTTTTTCCCCGTCCGCGTAGCTTCTACCAATTAATCTTTTCTTTTTTGTTTTTTGTATTTTAGATATTATTTAATTAAATTTTTTCGTCCTTCTAAGAATCCGCGTCTCGATTTATTTATTCCAAAAATTAGTTGAATAAATATCTCGTCTCGCACCCATCTTTTACCCACATCGCCCCTCCCCCTCCCTCATTCCCCGCCGCCCGCGCCCGCCAAATTACGCTCGCCGCTCGGTCCGCCATGGAGGAGAACGGGGAGGAGCAGCTGATCGCCGCCGTCCGCAAGATCACCAGGTCCCTCGGCGCCGCCGACGAGGTGGTCGAAGACATCCTCCAGGCCTTCTCCGCCTTGAACGGCCGCTTCTCGCTCGACAATCCCTCCTCCGTCGACTTCCCTAAGAGCGGACGAGGGGCTCCGGCATCGGCGCCCGAGGCGACGCGCGACTCCCGGCCGCAGCTCGAGCGCACCATCCGCACCCTCGACCGCCAGATCTCCCACTTCCTCGCCGCCGACCGTCTCATCTGGTCCGAGGCCGCCGACGCCGCGGCCTTCCTGGAGGCCGTCGATGACCTCCTCGCCACCATCCATGACATCGACCAGCCTCCTGCCCCCGCCGACAAGCCCCTCCTCGACCGCGCGGAGGATCTGCTCCGGCGCTGCGTGCTCCGGCTCGAGGAGGAGTTCCGCGCGATCGTCGAACGCCCTCCTGCAGCCCCGGCCGCCGCCGGCCCCTCAGGGGCTTCCACCCCGCCGTCCGAGGAGACCGACTCCGACGACGGTGAGGGAGGGGACGACCGCTACCCCGTCGCTGCCCCCATCGACGACTACAACCTCGTCGTCGAGTCCCTGCCTCCGGGCTCTGTTGCCGACCTCCACGCCATCGCCCGCCGCATGGTCGCCGCGGGGTTCGGTCGCGAATGCGCCGAGGCCTACGGCGCTGCTCGCCGTGGCTTCGTCGATGAGTCCATCGCCCGCCTCGGCCTCCGCCTCCGCGCAGCCGACGAGGTGCAGGCGTCCGTGTGGAGCTCCCTCGAGGACGAGATTCCCCGCTGGGTCAAGGCCGCCAAGATGGCGTTCCTCATTCTCCTCCCCAGCGAGCGCCGCCTCTGCGACCGGATCTTCGCTGCCCTCCCCCCTTTTGCCGATCTTGCCTTCGCCGCTGCCTTCCACCCGGCAGCCGACGGCCTCCTCTGTTTTGCGGACGCCATCGCCGCCGGCCCCCGCGATCCGGTGCGCCTCTTCCGCCTCGTCGACATGTACGAGGCCTTCCGCGACGTCCTCCCCGAGCTCGACCACCTCCACTCCGAGGAGAACTCCGCGGCGCTGCGCGCTGAGGTCGCCGCCGCGCGGAGGAATTTGGGGGCCGCGATTCGGGGGATTTTTGTGGAGCTCGAGAGCCTGATCCGGCACGACCCGGCCAAGACCGCCATCCAGGGCGGCGGCCTCCACCCCATCACCCGGTACGTGATGAACTATCTCCGCGCTGCAAGCGGCTCCCGGCGGACGCTGGAAGAAGTGATGGAGGAGGAGGCCGCCGGAGAACTCCACCACCCGTCCTCATCCTCCCCCCTGTCCCTGCAAGTCGCGTGGATCATGGACGTCCTCCAGTCCAACCTCGAGGCCAAATCCAAGATCTACCCGGAGGCGGCGCAGGGCTACATCTTCCTGATGAACAACTGCAGGTACATAACGCAGAAGGCGGAGGACAACGAGCTCGGGGCGCTCCTCGGAGACGACTGGATCCGCCGGCAGATGACGATGGTGCGGCGGTGGAGCAGCAACTACCAGCGGACGACGTGGACCAAGGTGGTGGCGGTGCTTCGAGCCGACGGGCTGGGAGCGGCATCGTCGTCGGCCGCAGCCGGGAAGGCCGTACCGGAGCGGCTGCGGGTGTTCAACACCTACGTGGAGGACATCTGGAAGGCGCAGAGCCGGTGGGTGGTGGCGGACGAGAAGCTGCGGACGGAGCTGAAGCTGGCGGTCGGCGCCCTCGTGCTGCCGGCCTACCGCAACTTCGTCGGACGGCTGCGCATCTCCGGCGACGTCGGCAAGCAGGCGGAGCGGTACTTGAAGTACTCCGTGGAAGAGGTGGAGGCCAAGATCAACGAGCTGTTCCAGGGCGTACACAGATGATGACGACGAGCAGCCATTGATCGAGCGCAGAGCTATGGAAGTCGACCAACCTCTGCATGTTTGGAACAATACTCCTCGATGCCTCAAACGATCGCCATTAGAGCGAGCTTCTTCCAGAGTAATGCTCAGCTTCCCTGTGCAGAAATCCCCCCACCCTCCCCGAAAAAAAAAACCAGAAAGAAAGAACTAAATCCCTACTCGATCGATCGACCTTCTTTTTTCCTAGATTTGGAGTTAAAAATCGATGTAATCATAGCAACAATTAATATCGCTGCACGAGATTATCTAATTCAAAGTAATCAACTTCATTCTTCGTCATGAAAAGTATGCATTGAGTTTGGAAATCTACTCTGACATTTTACATTATTCAGAGCCAGAATTTTGACTGATTTCGTGTCAATGGAGTATGTAATACAAAGTCCTCTCAGGTTGCCATGGAAGAACGGTTGACAAGTGAGAAGAGGTTGACTTTTCATCCATGATCAGCATTTTTGACTAATATCTTCAGACAGGGATCAAAGAGACCTATAAAAATTATAAAAAAGCGTACCATCTCCCACAATTGGATTATATATATTTAATATTTACTGAGTTCAAAAATAACATATAATAAAAATTATTTTTTCTGGCACATCCAAAATTCGTTATTTTATGTTATAATCAATTATTGTTTATTTTAATTTTTTTTATAAAAAACATGAATGCCGTGCCCCGGCCGGGATTCTTATTAGGTCAACTTTCACTTCTCGATTTGGGCACAGCATCTACTTATTCAATTACATTATAATCCATATATTAATTAATCAGTTACCAATTCCCAAGGAAATTAGAACTCAATTGAAAACATAAATAAAATAAAATAAAATCATCCCTGATCCCCATCCAACATGAATTACAACAGTAAAACCTAACACCTCATAAAAGTTAAAGAATTTACTTTTCATAAACTACAAAACTAGAACATATTTTGAACAATCCACTGATATTATTTTTTTGATTTTTTTTACCTCTATTATTACTACAAGTCTGCTGTTTCCTACTCAGGAGATGTGAGAATATATTCCTATTCAAATTATTAAATATAAATTATAGATTCCTCTCTTATATCTTATACTAAACACAGGCAAGCTGAGGGTGAACCATCTCCTATTTTTTTAAAAACCAAATATACCATAAAAGAAAGACTTGTTGGGCAAAAATAAGAGAGAGATAGAGATTAATGTGCATTATGTGTATATAAAATACCTAAATGTGAGAGTGAAGGTATATAGCAGTAGGGAGAACCCATGATGCTCAGGATAGATAGCGCCTGATTAATAAGGAACTTAACTCATTCTTTGTTCCTTAAATACTCTCTTCAATGCACGGCGCTATCCCTCCTGAGCTTTACGGATTCTTCCATACTTTGTTCATCTTCCAGTAGTAGTAGTAGAAGAAGAAGATGTAGCTGGATAGTAGAAGAAGCAGAAGTGTAGTAGTAGTAGTAGTAGTAGAAGAAGAAGAAGAAGAAGGAAAAGTAGAAGAGGAGGAGGAAGAAGAAGAAGTAGCGGCAGCAGAAGTTGTAGAACAAGAAGAATAGGAGGAGGAGGAGGGATAGTGGGAAGATGGTTAGCCAAGGAGGTCTATTTATAGCAGAAGGTGAAGAAGTGAGCAGTGGAGGTAAAGAGAGGAGATCGCAAGGCATACATGTATAATAAAATAGTACATAGATCAGTATATTATATCACAGCCTATATGAAGGACCAATTAATCAATGGGGGCTATGAGAGGCAACATTTTTTTCTTGTTTTTTACTACTTTTATCTTAAATGAAGTGAACATTGATTATGCTTATTTTATGGGTTAATTACCTTTTGATAAGATTGACTCATTTCTCTCTCTTCTGCGGCTGATCTGAATGAATGAAGGGGGAGGGAGGCGCATGGCCTGCAACTCCTGCTGCTGTAGCTGATGCTGCTGTCAACTAGGTTTACCTTATTCAGCTTTTCTCACTGGAATTGACCGAGTGAGGTGAGTTGGGGATGAATGATGGGGAGGGTGAAGTTGGTGGAAAAATTTATGTTTGCACCAATCATTTCCAGGTGCATGACTGATGCCTCATGGTAGATATGATGTGCTCATCAGAGGCCTCCTCCTCCTCCTCCCCCTCCTCCTGCTGCTGCTGGTGCTGGTGCTGGTGGTGGAGATCAGAGAGAGAGCTTTTCCCCTTGGCTTTAGTCCTTGGAACTACCTCAGGCCGTCCACAGTACTCCATCCAATTATTGATTTAATTATTGCTAGCTCCTCCTCTCCTCCTCTTCAGTTTACCACTATATATATATAAAATCAGCAGCTTTTCATATGCTGCACTTGCTGTTCAAGGCTAGGGTTAATTCCCTCTCACAAGCTACCAAAGAAGACATTGACCACTGTGTAATCGTTATTTATATGAGATTCTTCTCTGCTCTTTAAGAAGAGGGGAACAGCGGCACGCCCTGGGGAAGATCCGTGTGTGTTCTCCCGAAGACAAGCTCTCCTCCCTCTCGCCCCCTCCATGGCTGAGCTAGAGTAGAGTGGATGTGGCGTGGACTCGAGGGAGGGGGCTTCAAAATTCTGGGCTTTGGAACTTGTGGAGGGGGGGAAGAGGGGGCGCGGCAGGCCGGGCATTAATTAATTCTCGCAGCAGCAGCAGCTGCTGCTGCTGCTGCAGGTGGTGGTGGTGGAGGAGGAGGAGGGAGAGGCGCCGTGGAGGTGCAGGGGGGTGATGAGCTTTATATTAAAACTCGTACGCCTCGCAGCATGAGGTAGACGTGGCTTCAGGGGGTGGAGGGTACGTGCATGGTAGGGGAGAAGGGAAGGGGAAGAAGAAGGAGCTCCTCGGCCTTAGCAATGGCGAGAGAGAGAGAGAGAAAAGGGGTTTTGGCCTGACCTCTTCGGATGGATTACATGCTGCTGAGACTGCTCTTGCAGCTCCTGTCACTTTTCTTTCATTCAACTCCTCCCCTCTTATCATCGATCCATCATCTCCATCTCTACTCTGTCCACCGAGTTAGAAGAAGAAGAATTAAGGAAGAAGAAGAAGAAGGAAGGAAGAGGAGGTCATAGGAAGGATAAAAGGGGGGTAATCAATTCAATTTGAGAAATATAAAACTTTCTAAATATTTCAGTGGACTGACTGTTCCTGAAATTATTTCTCTAAAAAGAATATATATTATAAGCAATGAAGTATCTTAACTTTTATCTTTATAAATATTTCTATCTTGATGTTAAGTATTTTAGTAATATATTTATAGATTCATGCTTCTTTTTTTTCCTTATAATTTATTGTTCTGAACCTTGGAACATTAACTCATTGTATGACCTAAAGAGCCCTACTTTGTGTATAGAATTGACTTAAAACAAAGCTCGTAGGAATTGAGTGTTGCTTACTCTTCTCAAATAATTAATTGGGCATTAATTGTCTGTTTTTTTTAAAAAATTTAGAGTTGGTTTTGCTTTGAAGGCACTCCACATCAAATTGTGCAGCGTGGTAGCTCCTACTACTACTGCTGTGCTGGTTGAATATTTTATTATTTACACTGATTTATTTACGGTAATGTTAGATGAAATATGAATTTATATTAGATATTAAGATCAATTAATGGAAAATAAGTTTAAATTTGAAATGAATCAAAATTTTTTTATTATATGATTAATCTGGATATATAATTATTTAAATGATAAAATCTAGTATATTGAATTTAAAATTTCAGGATTTGATTTTATTTTGTAATCGACCTATTGATAAATTTCTTTACATTTATTTTTTTAAAACATTTATTTACGATCTCCGCACGGCAGAGAAATTTAATAATTTAAAGCTTAACAATAATAAAAAATAAAATACTATAATAATAATAATAATTTATTATACTTAAATTTTATTACATATATATAATATGAATATTTAAAGCCACATATTATAAGCTTTATCTTCCTTCTTCCTTTGCAAGTAGAAAAAAAATAGAGGTGACAAAGTTTGATACTACTCCTAAAGCAAGTCAATGAAGTTTGGCACGAGTTGATGATGACATGACTTGTTCGATTGTTCCACATATTTATTTATTTTTTGATTCCCTTGTGATTTTGATCGTGGGAAATTTTTCAAACTTATCCACCTATGCATCAGAAAGAAAGAAAGACTATAACTGCTCTCTCTCTCTCATCCTAATTCATCCTCCTGTAGCTGTGAATAATTCCTTTTTAAAAAAAAATTAATGATAATGGTGGGTCATCCATGAGATATATTAATTAATCTCGTATACTCTTACTCTTGACTCTGGTAGAACTTAATTAGTTATGTATCGTACAAATAAGGCTTAGTAGCTTGCTCTATTTACACCGAGTATAATCCCAAGTTGTAGCCAACAATAACCAATATAAGTTATAAGTGGCCACTTTAGCTAGCACATGTCCCACCTCCTAAGTTGGGGAATGTGCTTAGGACACATCATGTCACACTCCGATTCACAGGTCGACACGTGACAACCGCCGTATGAATCCCAAAAGTCACATATAAGGTATTTGGTAATAAAAATTGTCCGAACACATTTTCAACACAGCAAAATATAAAATCAAATCATCTATGCAACTCTACTAACACAGTCCCGATATACCTACTACAATTCTATAATAACAACATTAATAGATAAAACTAAATCCATCAATAGCCTTCATCTTCATCAAATATCCCGATCAGTCATCTAACAACCTGCACACACATTGAACGTGGTGTGCTCAACTTTGCAGCATAATGCGAAATTACGGCTCGAAACCATAGTAAGAAAATTAAAAACTAGGAGGAGTACTCTAGGATGCCTTTGATTAGTTAATTATCATTTTTCTTTTGATATATATAATTCATTACATAAAAAGCAATATAGCAGTGTAATTAGATACAAAAAAAAATGTGTCACTAGATGTCACCTAAGTTGTATCCAGTATCTATGTCATCAGTATATGTCACCTATGTTATAATACGATTTTAAGTCTCAAGACTCAGGCTTCTAACTTATGCTTAGTGAATACCCTGGCCAAGGGCATTCATAAGCTCATCAGTATCTTTCTGTCTTTGTCTCTACCTATGCCCGCTGCACTGATGTTGGCGGAGAGGACGGGTGACTCTTGATCACTCTCCACTGTCTCACTAGTGGCCCTCGATGCCTCCCCTAGCGAAACTGCTGTGCCCTTACATCCTCCCCGGACTCCGTAAGGGCAACGACGACTCGTGTAGTACACACTGTCCGAAGATAGGGTCACCATCGACAAAGACTAATCAGCCACGACTAACCGATAAAAATAACCCGAGGATTCGGACTACTCATCCGACTGTCTGCAGAACGTCATGGATGATAGCCGCGTGGTCTACGAATCCACTGTCCAAGGCTTCATGTAGGAAATCACCTTCCCAGTCTAATGGCAGTCAACGTCGATCGAGATAAACACACATCCGCACAATGGGTTGTGGCAACCCCGACTCCATCGGTGCCAAGTCTATGGTAGGGTTCATCCTCGCTAGCCATCTTAGGACTATCACGGGGTCACCTAAACGACACTCGTGCGGGTATAGATTTTTGGGTAGGGACCTGCTCCACATTTTCGGTATAGTATGACCTTAGAGTTTGTACGGTTCATTTCCTTACCAACTCCCAGTTTCTAAGCTATGAGTAGCCTCAGGAGTGGTGCGAAGAGAAACATTACCATTTTGACCATCGACAGTATGCGGTGGTCAACCGAGGTATGTGAGGAACATCCCTTTCTGTTTAACTTCCAGTGATGTCTCCTAGGAGGTTCTAACATGTCATCATTCATATCTATATCTGCATGATAGTTGTGCAATACATAACATAGAAAATAATATAATATGCAGGACAATGTTTTAGAACATATTAAATACTTAGCATAGTGAACATGACATATCATTCATGTTAAACCAAAAATAAATTATACTATCATGCATACATACTTAATATTATAAATCATTACATTTTATCATATTTAAGGCATTCAAAAATTTCCTAAGAAAATCTCAGCAGGAATTTTCTAACTTGAATAAATCCAAACTTCGATGAACCAACGCACCTGATTTGGCGATTTACTCTTCAGAACCAACCCACGTAAAATAATAAGCACCCCGACGAACTACTCGGATCGCGTATCAACAATTGTCCTAATTAACACAATTATTTAAAATAAAATTTAATTCATTTTTCTGTAAAATTAATAAAAGTAGAAATTCAATTATTCTAGTTACCGCTTAATATGCCTACATTTAAATTTACGAGCCCATGTTTAATTAATGAGCTCATGCTTATCTATTGGGCTCGTGTCCACATGCTAGGCCCAATTGCTCCTCAATATAATCAATTAAAGTAAATTACATGTAATTAACTAAAACTAAGCATACAATTTGATAATTAATTCTATCTAATCATTCAAATATTAATTAACTCAATTTTAATTATGCTAATTAAAACTCTAGATTAATTTAATTTGGCTTAGATAAATTTATCAATTATACCCATTTTAAACCCAAACACATGATATGGCCCAAGTCACCCAAGGGCCCAATTAAAAACTCATCATAAATTATTAAATATATTTAATCTTAATTAACTAGATTAATCATCTAAATTAGGTTTACTCAATTTAATCATCCCCTAATCTAATTAAACCCGATTTATTAGCCCAATTCGGTCCAAGTTAAAATTCAGTCAAAATTAGTCCAATCAACTAAAATTAACTATGTTGACCAATAGAAGAAATTTTAATTTATCATGACCCAACCCAAATCAAGTTGTGAGCCCAATCCGGTCGGCCCAATTTTTGGGGCTTATGAGACCCAAATAAATTTCTGTTGACCCCACCTTGACTCAAGTCCAATTCAATATCCGGGTCATAATCGACCCAATCCGGGTCTGGTCAACTAATTTGACCAAGTTTGACCCAATCCCATTTGATCGATCCAACTCAAACCTGACTCAAATCCCAGATCCATTCAATCCAACCGATTGGGTTCAACCAACTCAATCCAACAAACTTAACTCAAGCCAAATCGAACCCGATTTAACCTCACTATATATACCTTAATCAATTTATTAATTATTCACTATTAAACAAGATTACTTTAATTCATCCAATATAAAATTAACTAACTCTTTCCATACTTAATTAATGCTAAGCATGATTAATTAACACTAAGTAGGATTAATTAGCGATAATGCACGATTAAGGGAAAAAAAAGGGGTCGGGCGCTACCTCCATCGAAGTCCTTTTCCTCGCCGGAACCCTAGCCGCTCATCGCCGGAGGAGTTGTAGGCGCCCTCAACGACAGGAACGGAGCTTCGTGGATGCGAGGACTGCGGACGACCTACACCAGCGTCGTCCGTCAACACGCACAGTCGGCCTCAATGGGCGTCGCTGGACACCCTCGAGCAAGCCCACGATAGGGGCGAAACCAATGATTCGAAGCGGAAGGAGAGGGTTACCAACCTCGATTGTGCAGAGAGGTGGGAGACACGGGTTCGGGCGGCGAGGTGAGTGGAATCGCAGCTCCACCCCTCGTCGGCGTGCGATGGATCCTGCAGACAAATGGCGGCGAAATCGCCACCTCTCGCGGCTGGATCCAGGCGAAATCGGTGGCTCCTCCGCTTGCAGAACCCTCGAGCAACTCGAGCCCTAGTGGAGGAAGCGGCGAATCTTCCACTTGGGCGTGGGACGGCGGACGGCAGACGACTGCTCTCGCGAATGGGGTTGCGCGCCGCGGGAATACTTCCGCCAAGCTCCCCTTTACGCGACGGGGAATGGTGCACGGCGGACGACAAACGAGCGGCGGTCGGTGGACGCTGACGAGATGGAAGGGGCGGCGGATGCGGTGGAAGGGTGCCGGCGTTCGCTCCGCTGCGGTGGAAGAGGAGGGCGCTGTCGCAAGGGCAAAGGAGAGGGGTGTCGCGAGCTGGGAAGAGCCCTTGGCTGTTCTCGCTCGCGATGGCTCATTAAAATCAGGTTAGGCCAGTTCATCTGACCCGGCCAGTTGGCCAGTTCATTTGAATTGGGCCGACCAAATTAATTTTTTTTTAAACTAAGAGTAGGGGTTTACACATCATGCTGGAGGCGTGATCAACATGGCCATACAGGCCGCAACTTAAGCTAATTCGATGAAATTCAAGTTTTAAGACTTCAACCCATGTAAGATTGAGCCTTCTTTAGCATGGAGCACGTAGGAGTCCACTAAGATATTCGTCAAGGCCCGAGCTCGATCGATGCCTATCTGAGTTATTGAGATCCTCGCCTAAGGTGTGCATGTGCAACAACCGACTCATCCAGACGCACAAGCAAGTAGCACCATAGGATCCCAAATAAAGACGTCTACCAAGGCGCATGCGTGATGCAAGCTTCATCTATCCACATCTAAGCAAGAAGCCCGTCTATAGGCACAAGAGCTAGTTAATGTGGGTGCACCGTCCAAGTCTCATCCGCACATGAGGAAGGAACGTGGGAGCACGTCCATGCCATTGGGCATGTCTGCATCGTCCGTCCGGTCCATATCCACGAGTGAGATTTGCCTTCAACCTTTGATTCTACAAGGTAGAAAGAAGGGATAAGGTCAAAACTCAACCGACCAAGTTGAGATGGGCATTGATCTCCATCGTCCAGACCAAGATAAGGAGTAAACCTGACCGCATAGCCGTGCACACGGAGATAGCCAACATTATGAGGAGAATTGGCTAAGATATTCGTCCTAACTCTAGGGATAGTACTTCTTCTCCTTTACCTTTAAATAAACATTGCTCCTCGACCTATGGAGATAGAAATCATCGTAGAAGTAGAACCGTACGGACTAAGACTACGGTATCGAGTTAAAGTTAACACTATCGATTTTTGACGATGGTGCATTTGAGAGTTTTGAAGGTAAGATAAAATTTCTTTTTTCTTAAAAGATCAAGGTGAAATAAAGCTTCCATTGAGCACTAGTGAGAAAGAAAGATTTTAGACGTGTGATTACATGATCATACCAAACAATACTCATCGAGTAAAGTAATCACAACATGATTGAGTTAGGAGCAAGACCTCATATTTGATTGGGGACCAATCTATATTAGCTAGGACACATCCTAGTAATCCTCCGGTCGGCCATGTGACATGTGGGGGTATGCTTCATAAATAAACAAGCACAGCGATCAGCTATTCCGGTGTGGCTGCGGTGTGGTCAGTTTACAATAGAAAAGCACAGTCAACCCATTGATATCCCTAAGCGGAGAGTAGATCATGAGCTGCACTTCACCATCAATCAAATGCCTCAGAAGCAAACAAAGAGACCGGAAGCATCCCATTAAATTTCTTCCTCGACTTGGGTTTTTTTTTTCTTTTCTTTTCTTCTCCGTCGTCTACTTCCTCGCAGCTCGCTGCTGCGTCATGCGCCGTCTCTCGCCCGTGGACGCCACATGCCGGGCCGGAAGGCTGCGGCCACGGAGCGGCCACCAGAGCGCGGCGGCGGCGGTGGTGGCCGCCGCCTGGGGACGCGAGAGGCGTGCGGCAGGAGTTAACAGCGACGTCGCCCGGGGACTTTTTGGGACGCAAAACGCCGAAGACGGCACGGGGCCTCCACGCGCCCGCCCCGCACTCCACTCCCGCTGAATTCAACCAACTTGCGCATCACCTCACGACTCCTCATCGTAATCTCTCTCTCTCTATTCCAACCAAATTTATTTATAATTTTACTTTTAGTTAAATACCTTACTTTTTTTTAAAACCTTATTT
This sequence comes from Thalia dealbata, assembly GCA_030544415.1. Taxonomy (NCBI): domain Eukaryota; kingdom Viridiplantae; phylum Streptophyta; class Magnoliopsida; order Zingiberales; family Marantaceae; genus Thalia; species Thalia dealbata. The sequence goes on from CM060458.1 coordinate 15,796,284, forward strand.
TAGTTAATATTTATTCACACACACGAATTAAAAACATTTCCAACATCTTCTATTGTTTATCCATACATCTACTTAATTTTAATATATATATTAAAATTATTTTAAAAATTAATTTCAATAGAGTGTACATTGTAGGTACTTTAAAATATAAAATATTGATAACATGTATTTATCATTTTAAATTATAAAAAATCACGTAAATAATAGATAAAATTTAAGGAATAGAACTTATAATAGGGATAAAATTTATGAGGTTAATTTTGTAGACAAACAAAAATCTCATAACTACTTTAAGAATAATAAACTATTTAAACATCGCCACAAAATTTTAACTTAATATAATTAATTTAATAATATTTAGAGTAATTCTTAAATCATCTTTAAAAAAATTGAGCATCACATGCTATAAGAAAAACACATTAATAAAAATATATCACTATAAGAATAGTACATAAAATAATAATACTTTAAACTAAACATAAGATAATAAACTTTTTTTTAATCAATGCCTAGCTTAGTAATAATTACTATCTTGGTATATCGGAGAACTAATTTATTACTTAAATAATATCTATTTTTTCTCTTTTCAAATGTGATACACAAAATCTATCATTACTACTTACATAAGTTATCCTTGCATATCATTCTTTTAACTATTTCTAATAACTGCATCAATTATGATTTTTCATGTAGTCTGTATTAGTGCTTCTTCATTCTATTTCAACAAATCACTCAATATAGTCTTACTACGTATGTATTCATTTAATAAATATTTTAAATTTTCTACTGTAGCCAAACGCAGCTACTATATCATTTTTATCTATGTACTCTACTTGAGTAGTTTATCCATAATAATCAACTTATGATGTAAAATAAATCATAGAATAAATATAGCTCTAGGTCGAGTAGTTAAATTATGAACCTAGTTTTTCTAAGTTTTTTTCGGTAATATATTCATTTAATGATGGACTTTCTAAGTAGGTATTGAATTTTTTAAATAATGAATTATTTTATGTAAAATTCTACCAATATTAATATTAAAATACAATATATTGTAGGTTAGTTTAGATATATTAAGATTATAATTGACTTATTATGCTAATATATAGATGGGGAAATATCAATAAATAAATAAAGAATATTCCTTTTCCTGATATTTTCCATCGCCATTAAAAACAGATAGCGGCCGTGTGACATCCACATGCCCTCCACGCGCACCCCCGCCCCACTCCCTCAATCATCACCGTCCATCTCCTCCCACCCCTCCCATTAAAGGCATATCCACCCTCCGTCCCTCCCGACGCGCAGCGCGATGCTCCTCCTCAACCTCCACCTCAAGGCTCTTCCGCCTCTGCCTCTCCTCTCCCCCGACGCCTTCTCACCGCCGCCCCTCGCCGCGGCAACTGGCGGACGCAGCCTGACGCGCCGTAGGGGGCAGGCTCGATCTCGGCCCATTGCCTCCGCGACCGCCATCACCGGCGTCATCTTCGAGCCGTTCGAGGAGCTCAAGACCAACGATGTCGCCATCGTGCCCGTCGCCCCTGGCCAGTCCCTCGCGCGCCAGAAGTACGCCGACGACTGCGAGGCCGCCCTAAACGTTCAGATCAAGTACCTTTTGTTTTCCCCAGATTTTTTTTAGTCCTTTTCGTTTCTGTTGATATAAGATCGTAGTTCTTTTTTTATTTCTTGTGATGTGATTCCTTCTGGGTGAAGAAAAGAATGATTTATTTATTTTTTCTTTAGGTTCTCGAATCCTGTAGCAAAATTTTGAAAGTGTTTAATAGTGATTTGTGGCAGTAGACATGAAGATTGAGTTCAAGGGATTCTTATGACTGCATGCTGTGTTCTTCTAACGACCCTCTGCTTGCAGGGTCCCTGCAGATTCAAAATCTGATTAGTAATATGCTGATGATGTATAATATGATATCACAAAGAAACTATTCTTTCCACTGGATGTCAGATCTTTTTAACCCACTTGTTAATTCACTCTTTTGATTTGTTGTGTACTTCTTTGAACACGAGTCGGATCACCCTTGTGCTCTGGCTATTTTGACAAGTTGCACGTGTCTCTAGGGTTACCTTTTTATTAGCGGTTCAAGTTTCGAGCTCCAGATTAGTTGTTTCAAGGTTCCGAACTCTTATTGTTTCCTATGTTTTTTGGAATTATGTTTCAAGTTTCAAGTTGCAGAGCTCTGTTTCATCCTCTGGAGAGGAAGAGGACATGCTGTTGAAAAGTATTAGTTGAATTTTATTCTAAAATCCTGGATAAGAAATATTTGATTGAATTCAAGTTCAAAGTTGTAGAACTCTATTTCTCTCCCTTGAGCGGAAAACGACGTTCTGTTGAAAAGCGTTTGTTGAATTTTATTCTAAAACCTCGTGAAAAAAATATATTTGATTCGGGTTTCACATTGATCAGGTTTTTTTTCCAGAAATTGTTTAGCCTAGTTTCTCTTGTTCTTTTGTTTTCTTTTCTTCTATAGCTTATCTTCTGCTCTTTATTTCAGTGTGGAATACAATATATCGTATGTGTATCATTCCATGTTTGCATATTTTGACCGGGACAACGTTGCACTAAAAGGCTTTGCCAAGTAAGTCTCTGAATAAGCTAGATGTTGCCCGTGTTCATCTTATTTTAGGTCCCTTCAGGATGCATAATAGTAAGATTTGCTATGCTCCCGCTTCCAGGTTTTTCAAGGAATCAAGTGAAGAGGAAAGGGAGCATGCTGAGAAGCTGATGAAGTACCAGGTGTTAACACTCTTCATGATCATAATTGATTCGCAGTTTTTGTTCTCAGTTTTTCGTTTTGGTTTCAGATATATTCATAATGATTCTGGGTTTGTTTCAGAACAAAAGAGGAGGAAAAGTGAACCTTCTTCCAATAATTATGCCATTGTCTGAGTTTGACCATCCTGAGAAAGGTGATGCACAATATGGTAAGTACTAATATACATAATTGTATTTGCTTATCAGCTTGTTCAAGAGGAGGTTATTCACACTAGTTAAAGATCCAGAAGTGAGGATAAGATTATTTCTCTCCAGAACTAATTGGAGAACCCTTGGGACTTTCTAGTTTCAGTCTTTGTTTTTGTTGTGTTTGGAGAATATTATGCACCGTCGTACATGTAAAAGAATGAAAATTTATGACAAATTTCGTTAATGCTTCCAGCATGTAACGCATGTTGCCTGCAGTAAAATATAAACTGAGTTTCTAAAACGATGCTTGTTCTTTCAGCAATGGAATCTGTAACAATGTTGACTCTACTACAACTTGACTCTAATTTATGCTTAATTCTTTTTTTTCCCCCATGCTCCATGAGTCTAACAATGTTCTGGTATCTTTCCAGCAATGGAACTGGCTCTGTCTCTTGAGAAACTGAATAATGAGAAGCTACTAAGTCTACACAGTGCAAGTGATCCTGCCCTTGAATGATTAATTTCCTGGCTTGCACTTACTTTGGACTTGGAACCTCATAACTTGTGAAATTTGGTTGAACAGGTAGCTCAAAAATTCAATGATGCTCAGATGGTAGATTTCATTGAGAGTGAGTTCCTTGGTGAGCAGGTAAAGCTTGTTTCCAGTTTCTGGTTCTTGCTTTAAATTGTCATCTATAATTAATGACCTATGAGCAATAAATAGTACATCTTAACACCTTGAAAGACCATCCTATCATGTAATCTTAAGGAACATCCACAGACAGAGAGTATATGTTCTAAATCAATTATGTATCATTGGAGTCCTACGCAATGTTGATCTTACAATGCATCTTATTCCTTTGCTCTGACTATCTATTTTCTGCGCAAGAATAAGTAGATTTTTCACGTTACAGAAGGGTTTTCTTTTACCTTCAGGTGGAAGCTATTAAAAAGATATCTGAATATGTTTCTCAGTTGAGAAGAGTTGGAAAAGGACATGGTAAAACTTACAACATCCCATATGCTTTTTTTCCCCTTCCAATAGAGATCTGTCAAAAATCAACGTTTTAATGAATTTTATTATAATTATCACCGGCAATAATATTCTTCCAGGAGTTTGGCATTTCGATCAGATGCTTCTCCATGAAGATGATGCTGCATGAGCTTGTACAAGCTACTTAATTTGTGGTGGTGCTCTCAACCAGGTCCTGTTCATAATCCTTGGGTATTTTATTTTCTGTCTTCCATGGTTCACTGTAATTAAAAGCTGCTGTTCACTTTCTTAAAAAAGAAGGAAAAAAAACTGCTGTTGTGTGAATAAGATCTGCAAGTAGAAATCTCATAGACTGGAACTATATGCTTGCTTCAATGAATAAGAATCAAGGAAGGCTCTTACCAGCTGAGTTAGCTGATACCTTCGCCACACAAAACCTCTCAATATGGTTCATCCAGATCATGTTGAGATGCGTCATCTTGTTTGTGATTGGATGATCAGTTAACCCTAACATTGATGCATCATGCATTATTACTGTAAAGGCTTTGTTTTTATGGGCATGCATTTTTTTCTCATTGAAATGGAATTATTGTTGACGCTTCTAACGTGGACAGAATCACACTGCCTAATCGAGAGTTGTATAGCTAGCTATATATTCCTTCAACAGGAAAGAGGAAGATAATTGAAACCAAATCTAAAAACATGGCTATAAATTGGACCAATCGTACATGCTAAATGAGCAAGGAGATATTATATCAGTCGTGTAAATAACAAATTGATATTTGATGATGTTGGTGTTACACGACATTTTCTCTCATGCTATTAATCCTTGATGATGTCTAACTAATAGCAATTGATTGATTTAGATGATGCGTTCTATAAATGCATGTCCTTGTGCCATTAGCTATTTTTCTTTGATGCAAAATGAGGAAGACAAATACTGAATCGAACCAGCATGTTGAATAAGAAAAGTCACGTGATATAACTTCTGTTGATGGACCAAATTATTGACTTCTCAACAAGCCCCAGTCATCATAAATAGCTGATAAGATTCCCTGATCAACGACAAAAGAAAAAGAAAAAAAAAGATTCGTGCATAATTTTATTGAATCCAATATTTTCTAATTTTTTTAAGAAAAAATCTAATTGAAATGTATCAGGAGTTCATGATATCGGAAGTTAAACTTTACAGAAAAGAAGGCACCCAAAAGAATTGAATCTCGAAACTCATCAAAAGATGGCAACAATTGAAACAGCAAAATTAGTAATTCCAAACCGGTTTCATATCGATGCACACAATTGGAACAGCAAAACGGTTCAAGTGTATCTTCTCTACAGAGATCAGAATGCTCCCAAATTTATTCCCACCAGCAAAAGATGACGCCGTACCTGTTAAGCTATGGATCATCGGTGGACTTCGGAGGATCATTGTACAGGGGGGATTCTGCTGCCTTTTGTGCAGCTCTCCTTTCTCGGCGCCGTCTCTCCCTCGCTGCTGCATCTGCTTCAACTTTCTCCATAATTCGATCGAAACCGGGAATTGTTCGCTCCAGTTTTCGGTACACTCTGAAGCTCAAGTTCATAAAGATTCTAAGCATCCTCTGCGGAGAAGAAAACAAAGATGTTCAGTGGTAAGACTGATATTTATCGTATGCTTAAGAGAGTGACCCAGTAAGACTCTACAAAAGATCCATATTAGCAAACAAGTGCATTAGAGATAGGTTAGTAATCCAACGTTGTCAAAAATAAGTTAGTTCTTTCAAGAAAGTTTACAACTGATGCAATAACCTTTGTACCAGCATAAATTTTCATATCCATCCGTCTCTATATTCTATTGAAGCAGTCTAGTGAAGCAATATAAAGGAACTAAACGGTCATTAAACAACATGACTGGATATCTGCTAGTACCTTGAAAAGGTAATAATCACCTAATCAAATTGAATAGCCAAAAGGTGGAGATATTAATGTGAATGAAAATTTTAAACGTCTCACCTTCACATCCTTGTTCCACTCCCTGATGTACGGTGGACCTGTTGAGAACGAACCAAGAGGTTCCCGGTACCATTCTCCCTGATACGTTATTTGGTCCATGGCTTGCTCCACACTTAAAACCTCCCATGGCCTTAATCCAGGAATTATTTTTGCAAGACGTTGCCTGCACACAGAAGCACAATGTGACTCTATTAGCTAACTAGATCACCTAAAGTCTCACTGAAATTGCATTAGTTGTCATCAAACTGAATAAGGCAAAAGAAAAGAGGACATTTACAAAAGAACAATTTACTTACTACTAAGAAAATACTACTAGATTCATCACAAACAAGATAGTAAGCATGTTGAAGGAATGGCATCAAAACCTAGTCGCTTCGATGTACATGATCAATTTAATTTGTTCTTGCTAAGTGTATATTTGTCACAGTTCAGTATAGATGGCTCATTAGCTTATAGATCCTGTTTCACAGAACGAAGTTATTTTTAAGTCTTTAAAATTGGTCGATGAGCATAGAATGTAAAAAACTTAGCCCGAGTGTCAAACATCATGAGACACATAATCTGGAAACAAAATATGAATAAGCGGAACAGAGTTAAGTACTCTATCGATGCCCTAACCACAGCAAGGTACTAAATGGGATTGAAAACAAAGAGAAGGTGCGACCTCATCTGTTTTGGAATATATTTGTTGGGCATGTGATCTCTTTCCAACATGGTAGTGAGTTCGGAGCCGCTAGCCCAAAGAAACAAAGCATGGCTAGGGGTTCTTACACCAGGCCATATCCCACCATTGGCTTCAAGTACTGCCAGATCACGTTTCTTGCTTTCCATGGCTTCTTCCTGCAACTGTTTATAGGTTTTCTTCTCAAATCCTTTGAGAGGAGTCCACGGAGACATGCCCTTCTGCAGCTTATGAAGAAAAGCTGTTGCAGCAGCACCTAGTCTGACTGAACAACATGAAAAATTCCTAACTCAGGAAACAAGTAATCAAAAGTACACACTAAAGTAAAGCAATAGCTAGAATTTAACTTTTTCTAGTACATGATCCATCTGTGCTCGTACATACAAGCATACTAATCTAGCACTAAAATTTCCTGCAAGATACAATGAAAACATAGATAACTCTTTGCAAACTCCAAACCAACCTTCCCATGTGGCAATTGCTTTCTCTAGGCCATAAACCATTCCAATTGGTGCCCACTCATCCATGTCTTCGCCCCAGATAAATGTGTGTGTATCAATAATCCCCCCAGCCCATGCAGTTTTAAGAGTAATAAGTTCCAATGGTCCTCTGGTGCGTCCCAGCCGGTCCTTGTAATACCACCCACCACTTCTCATGATAACTACAAATTTAGGATGGTAGATAATTTCAATGAATGGATATGTAAGAGCAAAATTTCAGACTGAGAACAATCTTTAATCAGCAAAACTACATTAACTAAGAAACTGAACAGAGAAAGGATGTTACCAGATCCAGATACAGAGAGACAAAAAAACAACAGATCATTCTGCATGGTAGCTCTCATATAAACATTTTTTTTAAAAAGTCCAAGCATGAACATGATAAACCAAAAAAAAAGGTTTGTGAATAATAAATCTTAAACTCACTCAATAACATGATTGCACTGTGCATAGGCACTTCAATATGCCTGTCATTTTCATGGAAGCACAGAAACCAACATACAGATTTCTTTATAGAACATGTTGCATGTTAGAGCCAGTCCATAGCAATTCTACTGTAAATCGCTTATGTAATCTACATAATGCTTCTAGACATGTTGTATAGTGGACATGCAGTATGCGCATGTTTTAACATTTTAACTCGAAGACAGAATATCTTATTAATCTTTACGAGATATATGTTTGAAGAACTGAACATAAGGTTGTGGTTTCTCCATGTCGCATGTACAATGGACATAAATCTTAGTACTGTAAAATAATTTGTCATATAACTTTATTAGCAATATACAGAAAGTAATAACTACTGGTGTCTAATGCTATCTCCTGTCAATGCTTCAGATTCATCGCAACCACATGGCAATAACGTTAGGATGCTTTATAAATAATAGCAGGAAAAACCAGCTCAAAATCAATGCTAAGCAGTCCTCATCACAGAAGCAAGAAGCATCATCTTGAAATTTATCAACGCCAAGTAGAGTACTAACCAATACACTGTCTTAAATAAAGAAACACGATGCAGAATCCCCATCCATCCATCCCTCGCCCCCATTAAACAAACAAATATGTTTTTGCCCAAATTGAATACTGAAACAACCCTACAAAGTTAACTTCATTTTAAATGATGCGTGTTTATACCGCTAGCAAAAGAAATACCTACATCCTAACAAGCCCTTCCAGCTTCAGCATCCCGCAAGAGAGTTTTAACTTTTGAATCAGTACTAACCTAACTCACAGTAGTAACAAACAATCGAGCAATAGGAAGCTCATCTACGTCAATTTGCAAACGAGCATCTCACGGAATGAATTCAAACTCACAGTCGTAATACCGCTTCTCCAGGCGCTTATACCCTATCGCTTGCGCCACGTCGATGGGCCGTCCGGGAGGATACGGTCGCTGCTGGAAACCCCAAAGCCCGAAAAAGAACTGCTTGGCGAAATCCCAGAACTTGTCGTCCGACTCCTTCTTGGTCTTGATTGCCTTCCTCGGCATCGGCCGCCCGTCCAGGCCCATCACGTGGGGGAGCTTCTTCCACAGCTTCCGGTCCTCCCGCCGGTAGGGGTGCTCGTTCTCCTTGAGCTCCATCTCGTTGATCTTGTCGGCGATGACCTCGGAGCGGCGCATGAACTTCACCACGGGGCTCTCGTTGAAGTCTTCCCACCACCGGCGGTTCTCCTCGATCTCCTCGGGGGTGGGGTTGTCCTTCTTCTCGAAGCAGGGGTCCTCGGCGAGGATGCTCTCGACCTCGGGGGTGTGGCGGAAGTCGGGCCGGTGCTCGCACTCCCAGAAGAACTGGTCGAGCATCCGGGAGTACTTTCCACGGGGTTCATCGGGAGACGGGGCGGAGGAGGCGGAGGCGGAGACGTCGGTGGAGGCTGGGGGTTTGGAGTTTGGGAAGGAGACGTTGCGGCCGCTCCCAATGCAGGCGAAGAGCGGGGGCTTGGAGGGGTTAGGGTGCTTCGGGAACCAGTTGTCGCCTATCCAGCCGAGGTTGATGGACGCCATGGATGGGGAGATTAGGGTTTTGCCAGGGGATTGATCAAAGGAAGCGGCCTCGACGAAGAAGATAGGATAACATTAAGAGCAGAGAACAAAAACGTGTACCTTATCTTTCTCATACCCAACTTGTGAGTGGAGGAACTGGTTATGGCCCACGTAAGAGGAACGAGTAGGAATTAGGGTAAAACAAAAAAGACGGGCAGCTATTTTTTAAGAAACTGGAGAATTCATTGAAAAAAATGTCCAAAACTGGTGGCCTGCCACTATTTTGGATGATGATTACTGAATTAGTAGCATAAAGAATGGTAGTAGTTTTCTCAAACAACAACAAAAAAAAAATTGTAAGTACATCAGAATCAGGAACGATAGTTACTGAATTAGCAGCATCAAGAATGATAGTGGTTTTCTAAAAAGAAAAAATAATAATGATAGGAGTACATCAGAATCCCACATAAGTGGTGTGAGCTTTTACCAAATACGATGGAATCGACGGGAACATGAAAACACCATAGTTCAGAAATTTAACCAGAAGAGAGAGCATTCATAACTATACATGAACAAAAGCACTGCACATGATTCCATGTCTCAAAACCGGAAGAGAGACCATACCATGAACCAGATCGTACATGCAACAGAGACGGCAGTGTGTAAGAAATCAGATGTTATTTTCTCCAGGGAGGTAGGAAGCTGAGCCACTACTAACATGGCTCTTCTTCCTGTGGAAGAAGCCACTGAGAGAAGGTAGGAGTGCCTTCTTGGAGCCAGATGATCTCGTCATCTTACGGTGCTCTTCATGCTTCTCGACGGCCTTCGCAGTGGCAGGTTTCGGTGGCAACGCCTCTGCTGACATCTGCGTCTCGGCGAGTATCCTTGAGGCAGTCTCAGCAGCCCTCTTCTGTTCCTTCTCCCGCCACCTCCTCAGCTCTCCTTCCACAGCTTTCTTTGCAGCCTCGGCCATCTCTGCCTTCTTCAAGGCATCCTCAGTTGCTGACTCCATCTCCTCCATCTCCTTCCGAGCTGCCTCGAGTTTCTTGATTGCCTCATTTTCACTGGCCTTCACAGCTTCCACCTGGGCAATTGCTGCAGCGACCTTCATCTGTGTCAACTTCTCTGACTCTTCCACCTTTCGGGTCAAAGATTCATACTCCTCTTTTGAGATTGTTATATTGGATCCAGACTCCGAAGTTGATGCTCGAGCAACATTTGCTTTCTCAGATATATCCTTGATGAGGTCAAGGGCTCTTGCCTCCGCTGCTTTTGCTTCTTCTGCATCCTTCAGAGCAATCTGTAGCTTCTTTTCAGCCTCATCCAGAGTCAATCGAGCTGTCTGCGCTTCAGCCCTTAATCCTTCAGCCTTTTTCTTCATTTCTTCTGCTTCCTTCATCGCAGTCTGAGATTCAGAAGATAACTGCTGCAGTGCTGACATTAGATCATCAGATGCTGAAGTTGCTTTTGATTCTGCGACCATGGCTGCTTCAAGCTCAGCTTTGCACTTCTGAAGCTTGAGGTGAAGGTTACTAACAACAGATTCAGTTTCTGCATCTTTTTCTTTAAGATCTGCATGTTCTTCTTGTACAGCTTCCAACTCAAGCTTCAAGGACTCCACCAAGTTCTTCAGTGAGTTCTCCTCTTCGGCGAGTTTCTGCAGTGTCTCCTTAGCACCATCAAGCTCAGCAGTCACTGCTGTAACAAATTCCAACTCTGACTGACGGGCATCTTCCAATTCCTTCTGCACAGCTCCAATCTCAGCATTTGTCTCTGCCAGCTTGGTCTCAAGGTTCTTCTGATCCTCAGGATCCAGCTCTTTCTCCAAGGTTTCCAACTTCTTTTGAGTTTCTTCAATAGCTTGCATGTAGGACTGCCTGGCAGCATCTTTCTCGGTGCGAATATTTGATTCTTCTTCCCGGGCTTGATCACTGGCAAGCTTCACATGCATAAGGGCTTCCTGAGCCACTGAGATCTCCTTAGAAAGCTGTGCAACCTTATCGGTATTCACATCAAAAAGCTGCTTTGCTTCAGCTTCTTGCTGAATGGCAGCAAGTTTTGCATCCATTGATGTCTCAAAGTCCTTTTTGATCCTCCTAAGTTCATGTTTTGCTGCATCGAGCTCTGTGATGGCAACCACATACTGCTCCCTTGCATTGTCAAATTCCTCTTCCCAGCCAGCGTCCTTACCGGTGTTCTCGATGGGACACACATTTTCAAGTTTCTTGGTTTGACTTTTTGCAAGTTCAGTAGCTTTTATAGCTAACTCCTTCGATTCATTTGTGGAATGTAGTTTGTTGCTCAGCTCCTCCACAGTTTTTTTAGCCCTCTCCAACTCAGCAAGTGCCTGGATCCTAGTCATTTCAGCATTGTTAAGCTGTTCCCTGTACTTGTTAAGCTCTTTTTTAGCCAAGTGAAGTTGTGTCTCCTTGGCTAAAGCCCTCTGCCAATGAAGGAAAAGGACACATGTAATACTTGGAACAAAACGAACTAATCACTTTGTAGCTATCCAACATCAAAGGAAAAAAATAACTCCAACTAGCTGGTAAAAAGATGAATAGAGCAAGAGCACATCACAGCTCTTCAAATATGCCTCAACAAAGAAATCCACAAACTTACATGCATAGTAATATAAAATGATTATACAGGTTTGTCGAGCAACTCAAGTTTTGATTCAAGGGGAACTACAGCAAAAGATAGGCTTCTGACGTTGATCAAGAATTCTTACATACAAACAAAAAACTAGCCTAATAAAAGTTTAACATTTCTGAATATATGACCTTTTTCCTACAGTAGTAGCTATAAATTGCCCCTCAAAGATTCTGCAGATATTATAAATCTTTTTGGACCAGATTCCACGATTTAATAGAAGGCAGCTTTGATGGACTTTGGTCAAAAGAACAGTATAATATTTGGTTGCAGTGGATGCTTCATCACAGTAAATACTGTTACGACCAGAGTCTTGCTATAATTACTAGGCCTTTGAAGTTATCAGCAGCAATGCAAATGGAAAATCATGAAATATCCTAAATGAACTTCAAACATTAGTTTTGTATCAATCCTGAGTCGAGGCATACCATGTACTTCACAAATACATGATGAAGTGGGGCATGCTTTCATATTACAAGCGTTTTTAAATGAGTAGCAATCTAGTCTTTGATGAAGTTATTTCCAACCCAATTTGATGACTAGAAGATATACCTCGATTGGTGGAGGTTTTGGCTTTCTCGCAGAAGATTTGTCAGATGTTACTGCTACCTCACCAAAAAGGCTAACAGCAGCTCTGACAGATGCAAAAGGTGCTCTTGTGTCTATTTCTCCTTTGGCTGCATCTGCAGCACTTTCTTGGACTTTTGTCCCCATTTTGCTCGTTCTAACTTATGTCGGCCTGCATATAAATCAGAACGAAATTTTAATACATTGAATTCTAAAAGAATTCTTTCACGTTCTAAGAAAAATAAGCAATTACAGAAGAAGTAATCAACTGAGATTCTTAGATCTGCTAGAGAAAATTCTGCAGCATAGGCATATTACCCATTTCACCATACAAAAAGCATGAGTTCGATAAGTCAAATTAAAAACAAATTATGAATTGATAGGATGTGTTAGGTCAATAACAATTACTTCAAATTATCATGGTTAAGTTGAAAGTATAACTAAGATGTTAACTGGAGAGTTTAACGACTAGGATTAAGCCAAATAGGTAAGAGTGCTTAAGTGAAGGTGAATTGAGATATAATACTTCTGGAGCATAGATAAAATGTTGCTCGTTAGGAATCTAATATTTCAACCAGATCAAATCCTTCTCTATCCACATTTTGGTCAAATTCTAGAGGACTGCAATCACCTTGTTAAAGCACCAGTACATCTTGCCTTATTGCCAATGTATAACCAACAAAATCAACTTCCAGTTCATGTCTTCACAGGGTCAAATCTCACAGTTTATCATCCTAGATAAAGAAAATAGACTGTGGCAATGCAGTCAGAATATTGAAAAGGTCCATCATTTCTCTTGAATTTATTATGCATTAGAATGTTTGAGCTTCTAATTGGAAAAACCTTATGATCCTTGGAGAAGTTTAAAATGGCATCGCAAAAGTGTATGTATAGCAGTATAAGCCAATAAGAATATATCTTCAATGAAGCTCTGAAACAGTCATTTTTTTATATTTTCTTAATAGTCTGAAAGCTAAAAGACAAATATACAAGTCTCACAAAATTTGACATAATTATCATCATACATACAATTAAAATGCACACAATGAGTTCTAACTAGGATAAGATATAACAAGAGACATTTGGCGGTTTGATGTTGGTAGCATGTACAGAGAAATTCACAAATATACTATATGATGTGCATAGTTACTTGAAAAGGTATCATAGTGGACCAGACTTAACATAGAAAATAAGTCAAATAATAACAATAAGATGGAAGAAAACTCATGCAGGGATCCATACACTATAATATTCGTATGAAGTGCTCTGACCACTAAAATATCAGATTTTTACCCATCTTAAGAAATGTCTCTGACGTTGCTGAAAAGTATGAAAATTAACAATAAACATGGATGAATGATCACCATTTGAAAGCATACCTCCATCATTTCGGAGAGTTCCGTATTATCATTATCATCAGCACCAAAAATAAACATGAATTCCAAAGAAGGAAATATTGAATGTTATTATCCGCATCTTGGAATGATATACATAAATTATGTACACTTTTCTATTAAAGTCTCCTTAGAATTTATTGAATGAGTTTGAGTTTGATCTGTATTTCACATATTCTTACTTTCTTGTCTACGAAATGAGGAACCTGACTTCCTTAGCTCGTCAACCTAGGAACATCCTTGACAGATAGAAGTGAGCATAAAAGTTTCTTCGGCAAATACCATTGACCGGAAAACTATTTCATGTATTTACAGATTTCATCAACACAGCAATAAATAGATATCCTAAAGCAGCAGTCAACTGCCTTCATTATCTACAAGTAGAAGCATAATATCATAACATGTAAAAATTCAGTGCTTTCTTGTAGAAATAAAGATAAATTTCTCTAATTTCCTATTGGATCAACAAAATACTGTTCAAAATTTACATTTTTGCCTGTCAAGCCCTTATCAAAACTATCAGATTTCACGATCCTTGCCCCCATTTCAATTAACAGGTGGAATCATAAATGAATTTGGTTTCACCAAAAAGAACGATACCATCGCAAGATCAACCAAGAAACACAGTCGAAATCCACGTCAGAACATCGTCCTTTGACCACATCGAGCAAGCCAATCAAATTCCCAAAAACGAAAAGCCAACAAGCGCAGGCAAAGTGGAAGGAGGTCAAGAAAGCTACAGAAGACGGTCAGATTAAGGGCCCCAAACGGAAGATCGCGGCAAAAGGGGGGCGGAGGGGAGTCGGGAAGGGAACCTGAAAGCGAAAATCGGCGACGAGCCGACGTCGAGGAAGCGGGAAGGCGTGCGATCGGCGAGGGCCGACGACGTCTTCGCGGCGCTGAGAGGGACGTGGAGGGGCGTGTGGTGCCGGCCGAGCAGGGAAGAAGCGAGCCGGCGGCGTCGAGGGCCGCGCCCGTGGGGGTGAAAGAGGCGCGACGACGGAGGTGGCCGACGAGGGAGGCAGTAAAAGGGGGAGAGGGAGGGGACGGGAAGCCAGAAAAGGCGACGAGCAGAGCAGGGAGAAAAAGCGAGCTTGAGGTAAAGCGGACTCGTCGGGATGTACGTCACAATTTTTTTATCCTCCTCCCTCCCTCAACGTAAATTTGCAAAGCAGCCCGACCCCTCTCGCCTTCCTGTCTCGTCCGAGACAGCAGACAGAAAACGCATCCGCTCTGGTTGGGGGATACGGTGGGGCCGAAACCTTGTGGTACGAGTTGCGCGGTGTTTGCTGGTCGGGGGAGGAGATGATGAAAAGTGCGCGTGCCATTTGGATTTGGAAACGGTAAAAAATATAAAATTCTACGCGTATGTTTTGGGTCGGATTTGTTTTTGCGTCTCGCAGCTGTTTTTGTCGTGTTTTTTAAATCGACCTCGCCGCAGCGTCCTGATTTATTTTAAAATAATACCCTTATATATGTTAAAATAATTACTATACGAATTATTCCTAGCATTCTATAAATATCGTACTCTTTTTTTAAAGTTATAAAGGTTTATAATTATTTTAAAATATAGTATGCATTAGGGTTTTATTTGGGGTTCGGATCCGTGCAATTATTGGATTTAAATTAGGGTTTAAGGCTGACCAAATCAAACGTCGGCCGGGCCGTCGGTCTCTGTCTCGATCTCACGCTTTCAATTTCTCAATTGGCGCCCTGCTTTGGGTTTTCCTCGCTTCCTACTTTTAATTCACCCGTCGCGCTCGCCGCTCCGGAAGTCGCCGTGGACCGATATCACTTTAGGGTTAATTATAGAAATTATTTTTGGCGGATTAAAAATAATAAAACCCCTTCTCTAATATTTTAATATAAAAATATTTCTCATAGTTTAAAATTTAAAACTAAGTTAACATTTTCATTCATTTATTTTTATAGTCTATTGTTTTTTAAGCTTGTGATCAACTGGGTGGGCCGGTGAAGATTAGTAGCCTTCACTATCGAACAGTTTGATCTTTTTTTTTTTGATACATTAATAATTTTAAAATATGGCTTCAGGTATCTGCGGGCCAGCTGGTGTTGCTCCAGATGGGTCCACGTCACGTCTTCGGAGCTCCCCTGATAAATAAATTTAGAAGTTTAAAAGGTAAAAATTACTCTTTTTTTCTCTGCTGTTCACGATGCGAAGGTAGAGAATGGTAAAAAATTAAAATACTTTTTGCAGGATTAAATCGTACGAGCTAGTAAATGAATTCTCTGTTTGGTCCTTGGGAAATTTTAATATTTGTAGCATCGAAATGGTCGGTACTCTGCGTTTAATTTAACTTTAAACGTGAAAGTCAAAGGAGCAGCGATGGAGTGGCAGAATGGAAAACCTACACGCCCGGGCACGGCAGAGATCCCAAACCCCAATGCTGACCCGAATAATAAAATTAATGCTACGGACTTTGCCATCCAAGTATAACATCCTTAAAGCACATTCTAACATGGAATGTTAACACTGTATGCACCTTAGTGCCTAAACAAAATACACTAGAGTACTAGGATGAAATCTATCATGTGAAGTTACTTAAGTTGTGTGGGGCACACTGTATTGTAAACTATCAGTGTTGAGGATTTTATGGGTATTGAATAAAATTATATTTCTCTTATTCTCTATTGTTCAGTATTTCTCTTACTTCTGTATTCTAGGTTTGTGTCGTTGGCTTTCCTCCAATAACTTACATCGCACATCTCTTCGCATTCACTCTTGTTGCACTACTTCCGAGTGAAGTCTCTCCCATGGCGGACGACATTGCCTCACACCCCTTCCTAAATATCCTTGCGAAACGGATGAAGTAAAGCTATCCTCCAGCAGGGGATGTAATGTCTCAACAACCGGAATGACCGGCAATCGCCGAAGACAGAACTTTCGCCGTCGTCGTTTCTTTCATCTTTTCTTCCTCAAATCTTCTCAAAAACTTAAAATTAATGGTCAAAATGTGTTCTCCTAGCTCACATGATGTTGTCTCTGAAATCTCGTTGAAAAACTCAACTAGAGTTGGTCGAAGTATCGACGACAATATGCTCATCGTAGTTGCCGCATAAAGCAGAGGAGGAAAGAGAGAGGAGGAGGAGGAGGGCTCACACGCGTGCAACGGGAGAAAAATGCATTTTTTTTTAAATAAATAATTAAAAGCTTAATGTTGCTAGCGTCGTTGTGTGTGTGTGTTTTTTTCCCTCCAAATCAAATCCTGATCGTTCTCCGCTTAAGTATTTTAATCTCGTCTGTTCATTTGAATCAAAACTCGATTCAATGATTTGACCAATCAAACGACGTTCAAATTACGATCCATCTGTGCCATTGGATTTCTTATCAAAAATCCTATCTAATAGTATAATTTTTACATCAAAATTTCATACTTCAAAAATCTATATAATTTTATAAATAAATCTTTCACATTAATTTTTTCATAAAACCCCTCAAACTTACCATCTATTACATAATAATTACCCTTAATGAAAAAATATAAATCTCATATTCTACCCCATTAAAGAAATTTTATCCTCAAAATTTAATTCAATTCATCCTATGTAATAGTTGAGGATACTTCCTCTTCATATACTCTTCTGATTTCTAAGTGATTTCCTCTACCTGTGCACTTCTCCATAAAACCTTAATCATCCATACATCTTTATTCTTTAAATTTTTTTTCTTCCATTCCAGGATTTGCACGGGTTGTATCTTAAAGCTTAAGTTATCCGTAAACTCTAGTCACGAAGGAGGAGGAGAGCGTCAGTAATACTCGTTCCAAATCCACAATATATTTCCTCAACATCGATACATGAAATACATCATGTATTCTAGTCATCTCCTAAGGTAACTCCAATCTATAAGCTACATGACCAATTCTGTTAATGATTTTGAAAGGTCAAATATATCTAGGACTTAACTTGCCCGTGTTTTCAAATCGTATAATTCCTTTCTACGGAGCTACTTTTAGGTAGACCATGTCCCCAGGTTGAAATTTTAACTCCCTTCTTCGGTTGTCCGCATAACTCTTCTGTCTATCCTAGGCTACTTTCAATCTTTCTTTGATAATTTTAATTTTTTCTGTCGTAGTTTTAATTAATTCATTTTCCTCCCTTCTTCTTTCTCCAACTTCATCCCAATATAAGGGTGTTCTGCATTTCCTTCCATATAAAGCCTCATATAGTTGCATTCCGATGCTAGCCCAGTAACTGTTATTATAAGCAAATTCAATCAACGGTAAGTATTGATCCTAATTTCCCTAAAACTCAAGTACACAAGCTCTCAACATATCTTCTAGAGTTTGAATTGTCCTTTTAGATTGGTCATCTATCTGGGGATGAAAAGCTATGCTAAATTATAACGTCGTCCCCAGAGCTTCATGTATCTTTGGCCAAAAATGAAAAGTAAATCCAAGATCTCTATCAGAAATAATGGTAATGGGAACTCCATGGAGTTTCACAATCTCTTGAATATAGATTCTGACTAATTTTTCTAATAAATAAGCATTATGAATTGCCATAAAATGAGTAGATTTCGTAAGTCTATTCATAATTACTCATATTGCATTATGATTACTGGATGTGTAGGGTAATCCTATTACAAAATTCATTGTGATATATTCCCATTTCCATTCAGGAATTGGCAAAGGTTGTAGCTTTTCTGTCGATCTTTGGTCCTCAGCTTTAACTTGTTGATATATCTGACACTTACTACATAATCTGCAATGTCTTTCTTCATTCCTGACCACTAATAACTTTCTTTTATTGTGCAATACATTTTTGTACTTCCCGGGTGCATTGCATACGCTGATGAATGAGTTTCCTTTAAGATAGCCTTCTTGAGTTCAGCTTTATTCGGAATGTAGACTTTGTCTCGATATACCAATAATTCATCATCCCTCATTTTGAACTCAATATTTTCTTATATTTGTATCTTTTAAAGTGCTTTCCTCAATTTCTCAGCTGAGCTCTGCAAAATCTAAATTTTCTCGTGAAGTGTGGTCACACAATAAATGTGGTCAAAGTCTCACTAGATTTATCATAAGCTAGCTAAACTCCCAAAGATTTTAATTCCACAAGCTGAGGTAAGGTGAGAGGTTGAAATAGTTAACAACGTAATTGTCTTTCCACTCAATGCATTTGTCACTACATTAGTCTTTCCTGGATAATACTCAATTATTAGATCATAATCTTTTATTAACTCCAATCATCTTCTTTGTCTCAAATTTAACTCTTTCTGAGTCATAATATATTTTAAGCTCTGATGATCTATAAAAATATAGCATTCAACTCTATATAAATAATATTGTTATATTTCTAATGCAAACACCACTGCTACCAGTAGGATAATTTAATTCATACTTCCTTAGCTGACGGGATGCATAAGCAATAACTTTTCCTTCCTGCATCAATGCATATCCTAGTCCTTGTCTAGAAGCATCACTATATATTGTATAGTCTACATTAAGCTTTGATAATATCAAAACTGGAGTAGAAGTAAGACAGGCCTTGAGTTTTTAAAAACTCCTTTCACATTCTTGATCCTAATGAAATTTTACTTCTTTTCTTGTCAATCTGGTGAGTGGTCCAGCTATCTTAGAAAATCCTTCAATAAATCTTCTGTAATATCTAGTTAGGCCTAAGAAACTTCAGATCTCTCTGACATCCTTAGGTCGTTCCCACTTCAAAACTACTTTCACTTTATTTGAATCAACCATGATATCTTTTTTGATACTGTGTGTCCCAAGAATTTCACTTCTTTTAATCAAAACTCACATTTGAAAATTTTTGCATATAATTTCTTTTCTCACAGTGTTTGTAATACTACTCTCAGATATTTAATATATTTTTTTCTCCAGGAGAGTATATCAGAATATCATCAATAAATACAATCACAAACTTGTCCGGATATAGATGGAATAACCTATTTATTAAATGTAAACCCCCATCAAAAAAAAAAAAAAAAATTATTATTTAATTCGACCGGTCCAACCGAACCGGTCGGTCAACCGGTTCGGGTGAACCGGTCGGTCAACCGGTTCGGGTGAACCGGCCGCCCCTTTACACGGAGATGCGGCCGCGAGCGAGAAGGGCAGAAGCCCTATCTCGCTCGAGCTGCGTTCTCCCCGAGCGCAAGCTGCGCCTCTACACGCAGCACGGGCGAACGCCGACGAGCCCGCCGGCGCGCCGCCCGTTGGTCCTCGTCGCCGTCGGCGGTGAGTCGGGTCGGAGGGGAGCTCGGCAGTGGCTTCAGTCGGGACGAAACCCCCGCCGCCAGCCCTTCCGTCGCGACGAACAGAGGTGGGTCGCCACTCCCTTCGCCGGCGACTTCGGCCTCGATCTGTCTCTGCATCCCTCGAGTTCGCTCCACCGCACCACCACGAGCGCCTAGCAGCCGGCATTCCACCCGGATTTGGCTGGCGAAGCGAGCAACCGGCGAGACGTTGGGGCGAGACGTGCGATCGGCAGCGGCGAGCGAATCCTTCGTTTCCGCCCTCGTCGTCGCTCGATCCGGCCTCCACTAACCACTAGCGAGGAAATCGGTGAGAAATCCCAACTCGATCGGCCTTTCGATCCCCTTTTCCGCGGCTTGCTGCCGCTGTTCGCGGGTTGTTCGCCGACCCCCTCAACCCTCCGGCGTTCGGGTTTGACGGCGGATTCAGTGCAGGGGTTCGTGTCGTCTCGCGCACGAGGGCGCTGGGCTTGGCCGGCGAGCTTCGTTCGAGCGGGCGCGGAGGGAACGCCGGCGAGGAGGAGGCGAGAGGGCGATCGACGAAGGGGCGCGGCGAAAGGGTCTGTTTCCGCCCCTTTCTCCTAATCGTGATTAAGTCACGATTAGTGTTAATTAATCTCGCTTAGGGATAATAAAATATAATTAGTGAGAAATTTTGTTATTGTATGCTTAGTTTAATTAAAAGCATGATTAGCGTTAATTAACTAAGCTTAGTGTATAAGAAATTAATTCTTTAATGAAACGGTTGGGTCGAATCAAGTGGGGTTAAATCGGTTGGGTTTGAGTTAAGTTTGGGTTCGAGTCAAGTTGGGTTGGGTGAGCCGAATCAAATAGGTTGAACCTGGTTCGAGCTCGAGTCAAATTAGATTGAATTTAATTTAGCTGAACCGGACCCGAACCGAACCAAATCGAACCGAACCGAACCGAACCGGGTGAACAGTAACTCGAACCGTTGACCAAGTCAACAGCTGACCCAGTCAGCATTGACCGGGCCCACCGCCGACCCAGTCAGCGTTGACCGAGTCAACCGCTGACCCAGTCAGCGTTGACCGGGCCCACTGCTGACCCAGTCAGCGTTGACCGGGCCCACAGCTGACCCAGTCAGCGTTGACCGGGCCCACTGCTGACCCAGTCAGCGTTGACCAGTCAACGTTGACCGTTGACCGGGTCAGAAAAAAATAAAATAATAAAATAATATTAAAATAATAAAATAATATTAAAATATTAAAAAAATCAAAAAAATAATAAAAATTTCTATGGGTCCTACTTGGGCTCCTGGATGACTTGGGCCAAGTTATGGGTGAGTTTGATGAGTAGAAATTTAATAAAAATTCATTGAAGTTATTAGATAAAAATGCAAAAATATGATAAATTCATAATTCATTAGGTGAGATTAATCCTAAACACGCATAGGATTAATTTAGTGTAATAATTATATAATTGATAGATTTTAATTTATTTATCTTAAGGGAAATAAATTAAATCTATTTTAAATAAATCTTATTAAATAGGATTATTTTGGGTACGCGATCCGAGAAGCTCGGCGGGTGATATTCTCCGCGCGACTTGTTTCCCAGAAGCAGATCGCTATCCCAGGTGCGTTGGTTCTCCGTTGGTAGGATTTATTCACGCTAGGGAATACCCGCTGGGGTTTTCTTAGGAAAAATTCTTGGATGTCTTCAATATGATAAACCATAATGTTTGATAAGATTTAAATTGTATGCATGCTAGCATAGTTATCTTATCTAACATGTTTGATCTGCTAGGTATCTAACATGCTTTATAATCATGTCGTGCATGCTAAATTGCTTCGGTACGATATGCTAAATAACTACCATGCGGACATAGATATTATATGCGACATGTTAGAACCTTGGCGACGTCACCGCCACTTAGAGAAGAAGGGGCCTTTTTCCATATGCCCCGGTTGACCGCCGCGTCCCGACGGTGGTCAAACGGTGACGTTTCCGTTAGGCGCCACTCCCGAGGTTGATGCATAGCGGAGCACTGGGAGCACCACTCCCGACGTTATGCATAGCTCATATACTGGGAGCTGGTAGGGTAAGGGACTGTACACACTCCATGGTCATGTTAGACTGGAAATATGGAGCAAGTCCTCACCCGAAACCTTCACCCGCGCGAGTGTCGTTGTAGGCGGCCTCGTGATAGTCCTGAGATGGTTAGCTAGGATGAACCCTACCATGGACTTGGCACCGACGAAGTCGAGGGCCACATCCCATCGTGTGGATGTGCGCCAATCTCGATAGACGTTGACGGCTATTGGACTGGAAAGGTGATTCCATATGCGACGCCTTGGACAGTGGATCCGTAGACCGCACGGCTATCACCCTTGACGTCTGCAGACGATCGGATGAGTAGTCCGGATCCTAGGGTGGTTATTCCGGCTAGCCGTGGCCGATGATATTTAAGAGAGGTAACCCTGTCTACGGGCAGTGTGTAGTACTACATGGGTGTCGTGACCCCTACGGTATCCGGGGAGGATGTAAGGGCACGACGGTTTCGCTAGGGGAGGCATGGTTGGCGACTAGTGAAACAACAGGAGAGGGACTCTGGGTCATCCGTCCTCTCTGCCAACATCAGTGCAGCGGGCATAGGTAGAGACAGAGACAGAAAGGCACTGATGGGCTTACTGATACTCTTAGCTAGGGTAGTCATTAAGCGTAGGCTGGCAGCCCGAGTTTATGAAACCTAAAAAGTCTCACTATGACGTAGGTGACATACTATTGATATGGACACTAGACATGACTAGGGTGATATCTAGTGACATGTACACATTTAATTGTTTATTAAATTGTTGTTTATACCGTCTATTTTTATACGAATTGTTTAAAACGAAATGACATGAAAGATGATGACTAATTACCAAGGACATCCTAGAATACTCCTCCTAGCCTTTGATTTCCTTATTCGGTAGGACCGTAATTTCGCATTAGGCCGCAAGGCTGAGCACACCGCGTTCAATGTGTGTGCAGGTGTCGACGCACGAGACGAGATCGATGACGGAGGGTTCGTCGCGGAAGGTATACGACTGCTGTTATGAGTTTTCGTATGCCGGTCTTAGATTTGTATTAGGAGATATCGGGACTGTATATTTAAGATGTTATTTGAAAATGTGGGTGTATGTAGTTTCGTATTTGTATTTATGCCTTGTATGGGCTTGTCGGGCTCATACGGCGGTTGCCACGTGTCGTCCTGCGGGTCGGGGCGTGACATTAAATCCATAAATGCTGCTTGGGTATTTGTCAAACCAAAAGGCATTACTACAAACTCATAATGTCCATATCTTGTCCTAAATATAGTCTTAGGTATATCTGATTCTCTGATCCTCAATTGATGATATCATGATCTCAAATTAATCTTTGAGAATACCTTTGCTTCTAGTAGTTGATCAAAAAAATCATCAATTCTTGGTAATAGATATTTGTTCTTGATGGTTACCTTATTTAATTGTCTATAATCAATGCATAATCTTAAGGTATCATCTTTCTTCTTTACAAATAATATCGGTGATGTCCAATGTTAGGTACTCGATCTGATAAATTATTTATCCAATAGTTCTTGTAGTTATACCTTCAATTTATTGAGTTCTGCAGGTGTCATTCTATATGGTTGAATCATGATAGGGTGAGTTCCTGGTTGCAATTCAATAAAGAAATTCACTTCCCTATCAAGTGGTACACATGGTAATTTTTCTAGAAATACATCGTGGAATTCACGCACCATCGGTATCTCTTCTGGCTTGGTTCCAGATGTGGATGTGTCTATTATGTGAGCTAAATAAGCTACACATCTATTTCTTATTAATTTTTAATCTTGTTGCACTAAAATCACACAAGTCAATAGAATTTGACGGTTCCCAGTAAAATGTAACTTAGATATTCCCTCCCCTGATAATATCACTTCCTTGGTAAAACAGTTGATTGTGGCCTTATGTCGGGCTAACCAATAAATCCCCAGTATCAAGTCAAGATCTAACATATCTAATGGGATTAGATCTACTAGTAATGTGAAATCTCCCAATATGATCTCACAGTCTGTATAAATTATATCTCTAAGTAATTATTGTCTTAGAGGTGTGCATACGACAAGTTCAAGTTTTAAAAGAACTAATGGTTCATCACTAAGCTTTGCAAACTCAGGATTAATATAAGATCTATGAGAACCACTATCAATAAGGACTCTAGCAGAATGCTGAAAAAGCTGTAAAAGTACCTGTGATCAAATCTAGATTAGACTCAGCCTCTTTATCAGAATTGGCAAAAATCCTAATCTGTTCTCATGGTGGAATCCCAGAACCACCCTGTGAACCTTTAACACTGTTTCTATGATCAGCTTTCTGGCCTCTCGCTACCCCTGATAGTTGCATATCTTGTCTTGTTGATCCTCTACCACTTAGTAACTGTGTAGGTATTCCGAAACTTCCACTGCCACCTCTTTGATGAAGTCTTAGGCAGTTATTACGATAATGCCTTGTCTGGTGACAATAGAAACATCTCAAAGGAGCTCTACAGGTTTTAGAATGATTCTTACCACAATTTCTGTAAGTATCTCTAGCCATGGATCGAGCATGACACTCAGCATCATGCACAGATAAAACTCGGGAGTAAGCTTGTGGTCTTAAAGTACTACCAGATGATTCTCCTATTGTTTGTGATCCTTTAACTATAGTACTCTTTCTTTGAAATGTATGACTGAAAAATTCTGACTTTCTCTTTCCCATAGAAACTTCCTTACCTTAGAAGGTTCTCTGGATAGATGCTCAATTTTTACTGCCATCTGCACTAGCTCATAATAGCTGACGGTGGTAGAAGTAACTAGCAGCCTTTTAATTTCTAAATTCGGTCCTTTTTTAAACCTATTACGCATATATTCAGTATCTCGAGCATATTCTGGGATGAATACTGATAAAGCTCGTAACTCAGTATCAAACTCCAGTACCGATCTATGGTTTTCTCGTAATGCAAAGAATTCTTCTCTCTTCTGATCTTTATAGAAACTGGTATAAAGATATCTGTAAATTCTGCTTATTTAGTCGGTAATGCTCCACTAGCACTGAAGGATTCCCATTAAGCCTGTGCATCGCCTTCTAATAACTAAGTTGCTAGTCGGATAGTGTCTGCTTTGTTAACTTTATGTCTCTAGCAGTCTTTGAAACTTTCTGTACCCATTTATGAGCTATCTCTGGGTCTCTGAATCCTTCAAAATCGTAACAACCTAACTGCCGAGCTGCCTTTATATGCTTTAGTATAGCAGTCTGGGGAGCAACTGTGGATGCCTGCCCTGATGGAAAGGGAACCTGTGCATAGGAAGTCTGAGCTTGAATCGTTTTGAGAAGCGTTTAAAACTGCTCATCAATCAAAGTAACTCCTCCAAATATAGGTGGTGCAGCCTAACCACCCTTTACTGGCATCGCATATGTCACGTCCCGACCCTCCTGTCGGCCACGTGGCAACCACCGTATGAATCCCTGAGATCCATACAAGGCATAAAGAGTACAGATCAATCTAAAATCAATAAAACACTAATATAATCCATTTAATACAGTCCCGATATATTCCTACTACAACTCTAAATGCAGAAACGACATCGAAATAATTGTGAAAGTATACCTCCGATAGCGTAGTCCTCGTCAATAACTACTACTATCGCGCGTAAAACCTGCACACACGGAAAAGTGGTGTGCTCAGCCTTGCGGCCTAGTGCGAAATTACTGCTTGAAACCGAATAAGGAATTCAAAGGCTAGGAGGATTAATCTAGAATGTCTTGGGTTTATTAACGATCATTTTCATATAATACAAGTGAAACATATCATAGATGCAAAATAACTGTATAAGCAAGTACAATAAGGATAACACTAGATGTCGCCTAAGATGTATCTGATAACTACGCCATCAGTGTAAACGTATGTCATATATAGTGAAAAGTGACTATAATATCAAGACTCGGGCTGCCGGCCTATACTTAGTGAATGCCCCGGCCAAAGAGCATCACCAAGCCCATCAGTGCCTTTTGTCTCTGTCTCTTCCTATGCCCACTGCACTGATGTTGGCGGAGAGGATGGGTGACCCTTGATCGCTCTCCTCTGTCTCGCTAGTCGCCTACGATGCCTCCCCTAGCGAAACTGCTGTGCCCTTACATCCTCCTCGGACTCCGTAAAGGCAACGATAACTCGTGTAGTACTACAACACTGTACGAAGACAGGGTCACCATCAATAATAATCCATCGACCACGGCTAGTCGATATAATACAACCCTAGGATCCGGACTACTCATCCGACCGTCTGCAGAACATCATGGATGATAGCCGTGTGGTTTACAGATCCACTGTCCAAGACTATGCGAGGGGAGTCACCGTCCCAGTCCCCAAGCAGCGGTGCCTGCTAGGAGGTGTGCATACTAGCGGCCGCCGGAATGCTACAACCTCGGCGACACGTTTTCTAGGTTCGAGTTTTGGTTCATCCCGGCTAGTCATTTCCGGACTATCATGGTGTCGCCTAGACGGCACACGTGTGGGTATAAGTTTCCTGGGTAGGGACTTACTCCGTGTTTCCGGTCTAATATGACCTCGGAGGTTGTACAGTCCCTTTCCCAACCAGTCTCCCAGTAATTAAGTTAAGTATAGCCTAGAGAGTGGTATGTAGCGGAGCATCACCATTCTGATCATCGGCGGTACGCAGTGGTCAAACGGGGTATGCAAGCAGTATCCCTTCCTGTCTGTTTTCTAGTGATATCTCCTAATAGTTTCTAACATATCATCATTCTTATCTATACTGCATGGTGGTAATGCTATCATAGCATAGATAAACAACAAAGCATGCAGGACAAAATTCATAGACATGTTAAATAAGTAATATGGTATACATGGCGTATCATGCAGGTAAACAAAGTAAATCATACTAACATGCATATATAATAATAATCATAGCATGCATCTCATTTTTATTATATTTAAGGCATCCAAGAATTTTCCTAAGAAAACTTCGGCAGGAATTTCCTAGCTTGAATAAATCCTACATTTGATAAACCAACGCACCTAAATCGCGATCGGAGCTTCAGAACCAATCCAGATGAAGCTCGTATGTATCAACCATAGTACAGATCACGATTCAAAATAATAGTCCTAAATAATAAAAATTCATTTAGAATAAGTCTAACGTCATTCCTACGAATTGTCCGGATAGAAATCTATTTAATTAAAATTTTAAATTACCTAATTAATTTAATTTAATCTCCTCTAAGTTATTTATCTAATCCAATTAATGCACTAACACTAGCCCAATCCAATTAATCAAATTTAGCTAAGGTCCAATCCACAATTCCTAGAGCCTAAGTAAAAAGTCCATAGCAAGTTTTAATAAAATAGCTCAACACTAGTAAGAAATAAATTTTCTCCCCTATATCAACATCAATTTATTATCTTAATTCAAATAATCAAATACCAACTAATCCACTCATAAGTAATAAAATAATATTATTTAATTAAATCCATTCCCTCTATCAAAGTCTATTTTCCTCTTGAGACCCAATTCCTAAAAGGCCCACCTGATGTAGGCTCAATTCCAATTAAATAGGTCCAGGTCAAAATTTGGTCAATATTGACCTGGTCAATTAATTTGACGATGTTGACCCATTGGAGAATTTAAATTATCAAACTTCAATACAAATTGTTTAGCCCATATGGTTCGGCCAAATTGAATCTCATGGGTCCAAATTGGTCAACATTGACCATGGACCAATTGTATTGACTATTTTGACTCCTTAATTGGTCACATGAACCCAATTTTAACCCAACCCGATTTAATCTATCTTGGGTTCAACACGAGTCCAGTAAATTCGGTTTAATTAAACCAAGTCCATTCTATTAAATTTGGGCCCAAGTTAAGTTAAACTCAAACTAATTTATTCAACATGGTTCAACTTAGTCAAGTCTACCCCATTTGATTCAACCCAAGTCAAGTTAAACCCAAACTCATCTAACTAATCTCGTTCCACCCAATCAACTAACCATGTCACTTAATTAATAACTTATTTATTCACTAAGCTTAGATTAATTAACACTAAATATGCTTTTAATTAAACTAAGCATGCAATAATATAATCTACACTAATCATACTTAAACTACAACTAAACGTGCTTAATTTATTTCTAATCGCGATTAAGGAGAAAGGGGCGGACGATACCTTCTTCCTCCGCACCCTTCGCCGAACTCTTCCGATGCGCCCGCACCTTGCCGAAGCCCACTGCCGGAGACCAAATCCCGGCGCCCTAGCCGGCGAAACCGCCGGCTCCTTGCTCGTGGGAAGGAAACGTAGAGATCCTACACCCACAAGTATGTGTAAGGAAGGAGAATGAACGAAAACCCGGCGACGTCGAACACCCCCAAAATGCATCGTCGGCAATGGTGGTGCGAAATCGTCCGACGAGAAGCATTGACATTGTTCACTCACCTATCGAACTCGCACTTGCAAGTTGGGGATCGGATTTGGGGCAGCAAAAGGGAGGAGATGAATCGATTTGCTCCGTCGCCGCCTTCTGCAAGTTCCGCCCCAATGCTCTGCAGTCGCTGGCTTCTCCGACCGCTCCGGGATGCGATGAAGACCGTTGCGCCTTGGTGGAGGTGGAGCGAGGTGGCACTGGTGGACGCAGCCACCGATCGGAGTCGAGGTGGAGGCAACGACTCCACTGTGCGGGCGCGATGGAGAGGCTTGCGAGTGGCGTTCCTCCGGCTGACGCCGCTGCCAAGCTCCCCTCCGATTCGACTCCCGGAGACGGGGACGAGGACCAGCGGATGGTGCGCCGGCGAGCTCGTCGACGCTCGAGCGAGCTGCGTGCAGGGGAAGTAGGGGAGATGGCGATGAAGAGGGGCGCTCGAGCGAGATAGGGTTCCGCCCTTCTCGCTCGCGGCCGAGTCCCTATTTAGGGCCGGCCGGTTCACCCGAACCGGTCGACCGGCCGGTTCAGTTGGACCGGACCGAACCAGACCGTTTTTTTTGTGTGCTAAAAATAAAATTCTTAAAGGTGGGGGTTTACAGCATCGAAGGTAGAGGAACTCTCCTGTCCTTGTGGCACCTCATCCCCGGAGTTGCTATGCTCTGGCTGCATTCCGAATATCGTACGTGAATATTACGATCAATATTACGTATATAACTTATATTCGAGGGCCACTAGGTTGATTCTTATTGAAGATCCACTAGACTCCTTATACCCTAATATAAATTACTTCTAAAAGGTTATTTATGCAACTAATGTCCTAATATACCGAGGTTCTCAAATGATCTTGTCAGGATATACATATGTTCTAATATAAACCTGCTCTGATACTACCGAAATCTGTCACGCCCCATATCTTCCCCTAAAGCACGTGGCAGACTGTAGTGAACTCCACATATAGCCTCGCTTACCTCCGAAACTATATGGGAACCCACTGAGCATACCTGATGTATATCTCCTCTATTTTTGGAAGGAGAGAACCTAAATAATAGATCAATATAACTCTAAAATTATATATTATTAGAATCAAGTCTTTACTAGAGTGACACGCACTTATTTACAAATAATTTACAATCAAAATGAGATACATGCCTAAGGTTATACAAAATACCTAGTCGGTGGATCTCTATATACACACAAAACAAAGGTAGAATTGTCCTACCTTTTAGAAATCAGGTACCTAGTTATACGCATCTATCAATCTCTCTCGTGCTGTGATCTTGAAAAATAAAAATAAGTTCCCCTACATGGTGAGTAACATCGTACCCAATGAGTTGGATAGAAAACAATGTAAAACCGAGAACATAAAATAATAAAGTCTCAAGAATAGGATAATCTGGCTATTCGTATGCAATAGTCAATCAAAAAGAATAATCAAAAATCACAGGAGACTGTATCCGAGGCTGACATAATCAAATACAGTTGCTGCAGACAACTGTCACCTCAGGGGGAGGAATCATGTATCGTAAGGTACCCAGATCAAAATAGGAGTGCAAGAATAGAGAAACAAAGCCTCCTTTCCCCTTGGGTTGCACATTGGACCTCGCTACTTAGTATCTATAGCTAGTCCAAAGTAAAATCAGTTAGGAGTATCTCAGTCTCCCATCCTGACCTCGAGCACTATTCTCCCATGCCCCTCTCAATAGGTGGCCCATAGGAGTGCTAATAATATAATATCCAATCACTGCAATGAAAATACCTATAGCACTATCCAGTATTATGTCATGCTAGCCGATATCACGAATAATCAAACAGATGCATATGCTAGATTGGAAATTAACAAAAACATATTATCATGCCTATAATGAATAACTTATATCATCAAGCAGGAATATCAAAGATTATTCATAACTCATTTATAAAAATAATCATGATTATATTAACTAGCAGGAGAGCCAACGAATAACAAATGTAATAATCAAAGGGATATAGTTCTTATGGACCGAATATTGAGAACTATCCCGTCTATTCTGCTCAGAGAATAAACACTCACCTGATTCTATCGTTATAATCGTGTTTTAACTCGTATCGAGATCGTATCCTCGTGCTTGCTTATCGAATTTTTCTGTGAATATTTCAATGAATTTTAAATCTCAACCCTGTAATAATTTTGCACATCCATCTTCGCCAACACTCTTAGAATGATCTCTAGATTCATCCCAATTTTTATCTCAAGTTCGTCGGAAAGTTCACCGGAGACCCGTCAAAAAGTTCGCTGGAAAGTTCGTCGGAACCCTCACCGGCAAAGTTCTTCGATCAGCACCAATATTAGTACCGATCAAAAGCTCTCTTTATGAGGATTCCAAAAATACTATTTGCCTCAATTTTTAGAGTTCACCGGCGTCCAATTTTATCGGACAAGCTCACGGTAGCAAAACCTTAATTTTTTAATTTTCCATTCACCGGTGGCCAACCGGTGGTCAATAGGCCTCAACTCTGGTACCAATGGATAGCTCTCGTCGAGAAAAAGTTATAGGTACCAAGTTTGTAAAGTTTCGTGACCGGAATGATGTCGCTTCTCTCCTCTTTTCCTCCTCAAATCTCCCCAAAAACTCAAAATTAATTATCCGAATATATTCTTCTAGCTCACCTGATATCATTTCTAAAATCTGTAAAAAAATTCCACCGAAGTTGGCCGGAGCGTCGACGACAATATGCTCACCGTCGCTGCATGAAGTAGAGGAGGAAAGAGAAAAGAGGAGGAGGAGGGCTCGTGTGCGTGCAATGGGAGAAAAATGCATTTTTCTAAAACAAATAATTAAAAGCTTGATGTTGCTGGTGCTGGTGTGTGTGTTTTTTCTTTTCTCCGGATCAAACCCTCGTCGTTCGTCGCTTAAGTGATTTGATCTCGTCCGTCCATTTGAATCAAACATTGATTTAATGATTTGACCAATCAAATTACGATTCATCTGCGTCGTTGGATTCCTTATCAAAAATTCTATCTAATTGTATAATTTTTACATTAAAATCTTATACTTCCAAAATTCATATAATTTTATAAATAAGTCTTTCACATTAATTTTTTCAGAAAACCCCTCAAACTTACCATCTATTATATAATAATTACCCTTAATGAAAAAAATACAAATCTCATATATTTACTTGATTAGGATATCTTAAGTAATTGCTTTTTCTTATCCTTTTGAAAATATTGTTATGAGAAATTAATTTCTTTAATGGCTTTATGAGTGCTCAAAATTTATTCTTCCTCAACCGCTACCTCTACTTCTGTCGTGTACTCGACCACGATCTCTATTCAATCCACTTCCTCCGGACTTCAAGGTCATCTTGGCTTGAAGCACTTGCTCAGACTGTCGTTACTTGCCTTGAGTCATCCTTTCTTCATGAGCTCTTAACGACCCATTTAATTGATTAATGGTCAAGGCTTCAATGTCCTTTGATTCTTCAATCGCCACAACAATATGATCGAACCTCTCATCGAGAGAGCATATAATTTTCTCCACCATTCGAGCCTCCAGTATTGATTCTCCCATATTCTTCATTTGATTCACAATTATATAAAATTTTGCAAAATAGTCTTCGATTGCCTCACCTTCTTTCATTGCAAAAGATTCAAACTCAGCCCTTAGAGTTTGAAGACGAACTTTCTTCACCTTATCTACTCTTATAATGGAGTTTTGAAGGGCCTCCCATGCTTGTTTGAGGTAGTCTCATTCGCAATTCTGTGGAGCATTTCATCATCAAGACCTTGATGGATGATGGCGAGAGCATGTTGATCCCTCTTCTTTTCCTTCTCCAAAGCTTCTCTTTCTCTTTGAGAAAGAGTTGCTTCATATTTTGACTGATTGTAGCACTTTTTTACAATCTCTCATACACATTGGGCGCCAAGTATCGTTTTCATCTGAATTACTTAAATCCCATAATTAAGAGAAGTGAGCCTCGGATACTAATAAGAATAAGAAGACGATGATGACATCTTCTGATAATTTCAGAACCTAGCTCTGATACCACTTTGTTGTAATATGGATCTCACAAAACACTCCTTGAACTTAGAATATATGATAGAGAAGAATAACAAGAAGAACTTTCTTTATTAGAAAAACAACTGTATTAACATTGACACTTACATCAACTATTTATACTAAAATAAAGTACTAAATTAAGTATTAAGTTTATATTGAAAGAGTATGAACCATATATTTTTAAAATAATTATAAATCAAATCAATATGAACTATAAACTAAGAAATAAATAATATATAAAAATCAAATATAAAATCAAGTTTAGTTTAACCCGGTGTTCTCGAGGATCGTGGGCGACAAGGATGGAGCCAAGAGCTTCAGCTACAGACTTGAAGTGGGTGGAAACAGCAGGAATTCGATTTAGCAGGGCCTTCCAAGGAGCATGAGAGAGAGCCGTAGGATCCACCGCAACACGGCCTCATCCTTCTCCAGCGGCGACCAGCAGGAGGTGAAACGGCCTCATCCTTCTCCAGCGGCGACCAGCAGGAGGTGAAGCTGCATTTGGAAGGTGCAGCAATGAAGTTAACAGAGTTGGTGTGTGTGTGGAGAGCCGCCATGAAAAAGCTAAGAAATCAATCAATCTGTATGCATTCCTAAAGTTCACAGTTTTGGACAAGCCGTCTGTTGTGCAACGTATGAACAGAAGTCATGCACTTGTATATATACAACAATATTATTTTATCTATATATCCCTCCATGTGTTTAAGATATAATTAGTAGATGACAATCTACATCTTCTCCTAATATATTTTCAATGATTTAACTTTTAGTATAAATATTTTTACTATATCTTTATATATTTCTTTAATTAGAGCAATTAAGTTCTACTGCTTACTAATTTTTAACACTACAGCCTAAACTCAAAATGTATAGAAATAAGAATACATCTACAAAATGAGGAATTTTAGATGGAAATGAGAAGTTTTATTAAATTGTAGGGTTCAGGTTGAGATTAATAAAAGTTTTAAGATGCAAATAGAGAGACAAAGAGGGGCCAAAATAAGATTAGGTCAAGTTTTTAAGAATAGTTGATGCCACGTGCTTCCTCTCCCGTTCCTTCCCTGCGAAGCCCGACCATGGCCGAGGAGACGGCCGCCTCATCCCCTTCTCCGTCACTGCCTCCGGCCTTCAGCTCACCGCTGCGGCGTCGCACCAGATCCAAGTCCCTAGCCCCTCCGCCGGCCCCCGCCGAGGCCGCCGCCACCCCCACGCCGCCTTCGCCGAAAACCGCTCCCTCCTTGCTGCCTTCCGACCGCCTCCCCCACGCGCGGGGGCGCTCCACCCCTCTGCTGCATTCGCCGAAGACCGCACCGTCTCCGCATTCTTCCTCGAAGGCATCTTCGGCTTCTCTCCCGTGGTATTGGGCCATCGAAGCCCTAGCGGACTGCAAGCTAGTGGAAACTTCCGTCATCAAAGGTTGGCTTCGTGTTCGATCTCCGTTGCATCCTGCCCTGGCGCTAGGGTTGATTGTGTTCTTCATGTTCGATTTTTTGCAGCTTTGCTCCGTAATGCTCCGGACTTCTCCGCTGGCGCTCCAGGACCGGTAAAGGAGCGGCTCTCCTTCAGGTGCTTGGAGGAGCTCCTGGGCATTGATCGAGGGGAGGTTCCTCCGGATTGGGCGTCTACTGTTGGGATCGATGCTAGCCAATCATGCGAGGAAGTTCTTTGCCGAGAGGCGGGGAAGGTATTTGGTTACGTTATTTACTTCCTTCGATAGGGTGTCTGTCATACCTATATGCTGCTTGCCTTCTTAGAAATTGAAAAAGGATCTTTTTGCTGTGCTCGGTAGCAACTCCAAACTGCCACCTTAGGCTATATCTTGATGAAGCTGCTTATTGAATTCACATCTTCTTTAGCTTTTGGAATTATGGGGGACAAACAATTATGTCAAAAAGATTTTCAGGCATGGGGTTATTATTTTTGCCGTCTAGTTAAATTGAAAGGTGAATTTTATTCAATAACCTCCCTCTAGCTTGACCAAATAAATACATTTATGATGTTCTGAGCGTGGCTCCAGTACGCACATCCCCAAGGGATATTTTGACTACGTGATTACCGAATGGATGCTACCAAGTTTTAATGCACTTTTAAAATAACTACTTAGCACATGCCATTTTTTGGATGCAAAATGAGATCAACTGTGAGCACTTTGCCAAACTGCCAATGTTGAAGATCCCAGATCGATAAAGGGTGAAATGCTGAATTTTAGAGAAATATTCATCTTAAGAGAATGCTTCACTTTTGTTGGGGCAACCTTTAATTTGTTCAGCTGCTGAGACTGCGAGCACTTTAATAATAGGCTGACTTGCTTTGTAATTGTTCCTGGCTATAAGTCAAGTTCCAGTTTCAGTAAGTGGGCTACTTTAAGTAACAAAATGTCTGAAAATGAACTTGCTGGATGCTCACCTGTTGCCAAACTAATGCCTCTTTTTTCCAATATAAGTACCATAAATGAAATATTTTTGAGGTTTTTATTTCCAACAAAGTAGAACATAAAATACACTGGAAGTACTCAGCTTTAGTTTTTTCTATTACGCTCATTTTTCCCCTCCCTAATCTCTTGATTGCTGGAAGCCTTTTGCATTTTGTCGTTATCTTGTCTTTCTTAACTTACATTAGTTGCAATTTGTTTAGAAGATTAGTTAAATTAATGGCCAACTGATCAAGTCATTCTAAATTCTAGATATCACTAAGTTCTGCTTCATTGTCAGTGTGCAAGCTGACTGGTTAATGTTGGTGCAGTTCTGTCGGATAGCAAACGTTTTTAATCTTGGGAAGGATAGAGTTAACCTGCTCACCCATGACCTTCAAAAGTTTATTATTAAAAAGCGGAATTCATTACCCAAATCTTCTCTGGACAAGGTTTGTAGAACTGAGTTTATATTGAAGTGCACAGAAATCTCTCCACATGAAGTGTCTGATAATGTGTTTACTTATATTAGATAAAGGAGATGATTGGGCATGAAAATTGCCCAGCTCTCATGCCACTTCTTGAGGACCATGGTTTTTCAATACAAAATGAAGTTGCTCATCCTCAGTGTAAACCTGTTGATGCCAATTCTCGAAGGGTGAATAATCTTAACTTCAAAGTGAGCCTGTCAGATGCTGAAATTCAGTTACTGAAGCGAAGTTCTTCTGTTGCACCTAATAACTGCAACACGGTATTACAAGAGGAGCATCCTGGATCTATGCAGAAATTTCCGGAGCAGAATGTTTCTGGTGCTGACAGAATGTTGAAAAGAAGAAATGCCAATACTGGTGGCAATGGCCAATTGAGAGATAAGGAAGAACAGTTGAAGAAGATCAAGTTACAATCAATTGATAAGGATTTGGGTGTTCTTGCTCCCATAAGTGACCCCTGTGTATCTCCGGAAGACCTTTCACAACCTATGGGTAATGTGTTTAAGCAAAATGTTGACCATGCTGAAACCGTAAGTACTGGGGTTCATAATGTTCAGACAATCGGACAAGGTTTGCAAAATGTTGATGTTGCTGAAACCCTAAGCACTGGAGTTGATGTTCAGGCTACTCAACAGGGTTCCACTAGCGAGGAACCTGATCCTAGTAAAATGGATGCCTTTGAAGGTGAACAAAATTTGCCCGATGTATTAAATGATGACAAATACTCTAATGTGCCTAGTGATTCATTCGCCAAGGTTAATGGTCCTGCTGATTCAGTGAAAGATGACAAAAAGGATAAATGGCAGCATCCACCAATAAAAGGACCTGGAGAAAATATTCACCCTCCACTTAGTGAGAAAAACAATTTTAATCTGAATGTTGCACCAGGTATGGTAAGTGATGATAATTCGTGTGATGTACCTCCTAACGTTGACACAGGTGGAGGGGGAGCCCTTGATGGTGAGAAACGTAGCTGTCTAGCCAACACGGATAACGGGTCTGTAATTTATCCTCCTGGTAAAAGAGGCTTATGTGTAAAGTGCAAGAAGGGTGGTGAGATTTTGATTTGTTGTGGTAGTGGCTGCATGGTGTCTGTCCATAGCACCTGTTTAGGGGCATCGCTGAAGTTTGATAAGTCTGGTCTTTTCTTCTGCCCTTTTTGTTCATATGAAAGAGCTGCTGTTGCATACGGGAAAGAAAAGGACAAATTCTATCAAGCATGCAAACTCCTTTCAGATTTTACTGGTAGGGATTTTGTTCAGGGTCACCATAGGGAGTGGTCACCGCTGTGTGTTCTGACAGAAGACTTTCAAATGAGAGATGCTAGCAATTGCAATGAATTAAATGTTAGCTTAAGTCGGTGTACCAGGGACAAACTATTTGCAACTTCGGTAAGAGACAATGATCAAACATATAACCGAGAAGTCACACGATCTTATGATGACAGCAAATATCCCTGTAGAGAGGGACAGGCTCTTGGAAATGAAAGGATCTCAGATATTTCACATCATGCAGCTGAGTTAAATTATGATAAGGCTGTAGATGAAGTTACAGAGACTACCCATAATTCTAATGCTGACCCCAGCAGTCAAAAGATTGTTCCACAGAATAATGGTCAGCAAGTTGATTTTCTTGAGCACCCGCTACCAGGAAAACATTCTAATAAGGATCACTTAGCTTCCAAGGAGGATCCATGTCATGCTGCTAGATATGTTCATGATATGGTGCAAGGTGGCAGTGGAATCAATGAAAAGTTGCATATGCAACGGATGAAGGATCAGATGAGAAAAAAGGACCAAGGTACTGGTGGAGGTGAGGAATCATCTGGTGGAAAAAGTGGGAGTAGCCGAGAAGATAAAATGGTTGTTTATGACCATCGGAACAAAATGACTTCTCTAGGCAAGCCTGGAATGTCTAAATCTCGAGTTACTCGCTAGTAAGTAACTGAATTACTTATTTAATTTTCTAAATTCTTTACATGATGCAAGTGATCCTGTTAGTTTCTTATATATTGATCTTAAATATAGTGCACTAGACTAAAAAACAGAACCTTTAACGAAGGACTTTTATTGTTATCGGAAGTAAGAAAGAAATGAAAACAGACAATTTTCCTTTGTTAATCAATGAAAAAAATGAAAGTCTTCAAGTTGAGCGACAAGGAAATAATGAAAATATCCCAAGTGTAGCCCAAGCGCCTTAATAGTGCACTAATAGGAGCTGTGGAAGACAAGCCATAAAAAAATCCTTCTGAGAGTGGTAATCATACCCGATTATGAATTTGAAAAACACCTTGCATGATGTGTACGATATCCACATTGGACAATTATCAATCACAGAGACTGAAGAAACAGACTAAGGACAGTCTAGAATAGTTGCTTGAAGTAAAAGATATTATCTATATGAAAACCACGGTAAACTAGAAAATCGTTTGAACTCCAATTAAGACCTATTTTCATCTTCTTCCTTTTTTGGATATGAATACATCCTATCTCTGTGTTCGTTTAACCACTTGTGAAAAATTTTATGCACCGATCATTTACTTGTCCTTGGATGGTGGAAAGATCATTATAGTTGATCATTTTCTATTTACAAAGGTTTTTATCATAGTCTGTACACAAAGTGTACATCCCTCTTGTTAGAGTAATTGGGCTCTATACGGAAGGATCATGAGGTCTTGGGTTCAAGACTCATTAAGTTCTAAAAAAAAGGTTTTTATCATAGTCTGGTGGAAACTATTCTTAGAAGCTTTCTCTTTATTTATTAAAGGAAATATATGCTAATATTTGAACGAGTCAATTGAGGTTTTGCTTGAGTAGTGCCTAAATGTTTTTATATCCTGAACTATCCTAAAATGTTCTACCAAACAAGTATATAAATTTTTTTCCTCTCATCTAATTGTCTCAAACGTCTGTAGTTCTGAAGCAATATTTCTTTTATGTATAATAGTACTTCTTGAGCACCAATTGCTGTTTCGTTGATACTGGATGTTTTCTTTTCTTTTGCAGCACCAATCCCATACTCCCTGCTAAGAGACGAAACAAACTCATTTGGACTGAAGCAGAGATAGAATACCTGAAGGTTGAGTTTTTCTTTTCTTTTCTTTTCTTTTTCTCTCATACCCGTTGGACACTTATTTTAGGCCATTTAATCTAAAATCATATTTATGATCAATTATTTTGGTAAAAACATTTGCCATTAGCCAAAAATATTAGCATCTGATTCCGTGAAGTGCTGAAGAGGGGCATGCCTTAGTTTGCTTGCACATCTACATTTGGCAATCTACTATTAATTCTTCGTAATAGTTGCCACTAGGTCGAGTTTAGTGTTCCAGACCATGAATGCTCCTTTGTTGGGCATTAAGGCATTTCTATTAATATAATTGTTACTGAATAGTTCTTTTTGCTTATGCAGGAGGCAATGAAAAAATTGGGTGAAAATTACAGTGGCCCAATCCCATGGGTGAACATTTTAGAAGAAGGTCGCCGTGTGCTTCATGGAACTCGACTACCTGGTGATCTTAAAGACAAATGGAGGAATATGAAGAGAAGAGAGGGTTCAAGTGCTACAACAAGTTAGGTAGTATGTCTTTCATACATTGTTTTGTATATCTTACGTTAGAACTGTCGATAGATTTGTTAATATGTCCATAAGGCTCATCTTTTGTGGAAATGACCCTTCGGTATAAAATGCTAAATAGAGTTAGTTACTGAAAAGTCTCTCTAGGTGATGTCAAGCTGCCTGCTCAACTTCTGTACAACATTGCTTCTCATTTAGCTTGTGTAAATATCTAAAGTTTTGGAAGCATTTTACAAAGATATGAATGTTAGCTATCAGTTTACTCATGATCAAGAGCCCAATTAGAGATTCGATAACAAAATAACAAATAGGTACAAGGTGTCCAGATGCATAATGATCAAGACCAACAAGCAGAGCAAGAATACAACATAAAACATGAAAGAAATAAGAAATCTAGAAGAATACAAAAATTTGACCACAGAAAATAAATTGATTCTTGTTATGTTTTCAACTGTCTTGGATAACTTTCTTCAGCTTGTATTTTCTTGCGAAGACCACATAAACACAGAAGTTGACTGTGCACATCCCCGCAAGAGTGTAGAAGTAGTAATCAAGGTGCCCCTTGTTCAAATCATTTGGGATCCACCCGGGATTGCCTCTCGCTGTTGCAGCCGAAACGATCGTGATGATGAGGGAGCTCAAGTAATTTCCCAGCGCAGTCGATAGCAAGGCAAACGAGGTGCAGATGCTCCGCATGGAATCAGGCGCCTGTGCGTAGAAGAACTCGAGCTGGGTGATGTAGTTGAACACCTCCGAGGCGGAGATGATGAAGTACTGAGGAAACTGCCACAATATGCTCAGGTTCTCACCCTTCCTGACACACTCCAACCTCTCTGTCTCAACCACTGCAGCTGTCAGCATCGAGATGATCATCGTAAACCGGCCGATTCCCATCCTCTGCAGATTGGAAAGCCCTGCTCTGCCCGGAGAGTACCTCTGGATCGCAGGGTTTATGAGCATGTCGTAGATGAAAACCCAGACCATGACACAGATCACTCCGAAGGATGAGAGGGATGCAGGAGGTATGGAGATGGATCCAACCTCTGTGTCCATCACACTTCCCTGTTGGATGAAGGTGCTGTTCATTTGGGTGCATGCCGCTGTATACACGATGCTCGTCCCCCAAATCGGGAGCATCCGCAGAAGTATCTTCAACTCCTCCACTTGAGTTATGGTGCACAGAGTCCATGAATTGTCAGCATAAACACTGCTTGTTTCCAGATCAGAAGTAGTCATCGCAGCTTTGTCCAAGAACCTGGTAAAAATAGAAGGGAGTTTATATTTGATCCAGTTAGTTTCTTTAGATCTAGTGTGGAGTGGAGCTCCAAAAATATAATACCTGTAGTCGTCAGTATGTGCCAATCGTTTCTGCCCCAAGCCATCCTGGTTGACCTCATACAAGAGTTTAGCATCCGTAGGAGTCTCCAGGTGCATCTTCCTGAAACAGGCAGCAACCACCTGAAGAACACTCTTCAAAGGGCTTCCGGTGGGCATCCTTAACTTGTAGGTCGGAGTTCCAAGTACAAAGCCTCCTCCAGCTATGGCAATGCACAGTGTTGAGATCCCGAATCCAATCGTCCAGCTGATGTTTTCTTGTATCCAGAC
The DNA here is from genome assembly GCA_030544415.1 of Thalia dealbata. Lineage (NCBI taxonomy): Eukaryota > Viridiplantae > Streptophyta > Magnoliopsida > Zingiberales > Marantaceae > Thalia > Thalia dealbata. The sequence goes on from CM060458.1 coordinate 15,836,776, forward strand.
CACCGCAAGGCCGGCGACAAGCACTCCTAACATGCTACACACGTAGAACCAGCTGAAGAACGATACTTTCTTCTTCACTTCTGCTGGGTTCTTGTCGTTGAATTGGTCTGCTCCGAAGGGAAGCAATGCTGACCTCGTCCCACCACAACCGAGTGCGATAAGATACAGTCCAAACAAGAATATGAACATCTGTGCTCCGGTTGCAGGTTGGCAGAAGCTTCCATCGCATGGAGGAGGTCTCAACGATGGGACTGCCGCTGTTAGAGTAACAACTGCTATCCCCTACAATGATCAAGAAGAACAAAGCAGATGTGAAGTCAAGATATTGTGATTAGAAGTTTATGTGGCAAAAAGACTTTTGGGTGTCACATACAAGCAGGTAGAGTATGCTGGATATGAATACTGTTTTGTAGTTTCCCCAGTATGTATCAGCGAGGAAGCCACCAATAAGTGGCGTGAAATAACTCGTTCCACCCCAAACGGCAACATTTGTAGCATTTGAAGAAGTTGATCCGTGGAGAACAGAGCCAAGATATAAAACTAAGTTTATGCCAACTCCATTGAAAGCTATGCCTTCTAAGAATGAATAGCCTGAAATATTTTTCAAAACACAAGAAGCTTATTTAACCTGAAGTAAATTTCACATTATATTTGAGGTATTCCGTAGGACATTTTATTAACCTTTCAGTCTACTGCACTCAGGTGGCATTTATATATATACCTTTTAACAAAATCCACAAGCAGAGAGAATTCAAGTCAAACTGAATTAACATCATTAAGTTCAGGGACTAAACAACGCCATTAAAAGCTATACCTTCTCAGAATGAATACCCTGAAATATCAACACAGAAGAAGCTTATTCACTAAGTTCTAAAAAACACAAGAAGCTTATTTAACCTGAAGTAAATTTGAGGTATTCTGTAAGACATTTTAACCTTTCAGTCTACCACACTCAGGTCACGTTTATATGTATCTTTGAGCAAAATCCACAAGATGAGGGAATTCAAGTCAAACTGAAATAACATCATTAAGTTAAGGGACTAAACAACGCCGTTGAAAGAAATCTATGCCTTCTAAGAATGAATACCCTGAAATATCAACACGCAAGACGCTTGAACTAAATCTCACAGTAAATTTGAGGTATTCTGTAACACATTTAACCTGTCAGTCTTAGTTACACTCACGTGACATTTATATAACTTTAGGACAAAATTGAAATGGCATTATTAAGTTAAGGAACTAGATTCAAATACTTCAATTAAAGCGCCGCCATGAATACTAAACTTTAGGGATCAAACTGAAGTTACTCTTTCTCATCCTGAAAATATGGACAATAAATGAATTATTTTCAAGAACAGACTGAAGCGTTACCTAAAATAATAGGCAGTGCCTTGGAGTAAGAATGTGTTCTTTGATGTACTTCCACTGATTCGTTCTCCTCATAGTGATTTGATGCTTGAATCTGAATGAGTGTCAAAAGTAACAATCAGTGATCTTTTAGTATCTTTTTTTTGTTCCTCTTCTCTACTAGATCATAAATTCTTGTTATAGTAAAGAAGCACCAATCTCATGCAGGACTCTTTTTTGACTTCTTAGGAGGAGCACAAACGGCAAACACAAATGTCCTGGACATACCTTTCTTTATCTAAATCAAAAGAGTACTAGCTATGTAGGAGTGATAGTTCGTACGCACACAAGCTACTCGTCATACGTTCTTAGCTAAAACAGTGAAGAAACATGGTTCAAAAATAATAATAATAAGAAGTTATCATTCCAGTATCGTCTCAGCTGATTTCATCCCCACTTTACTGTGGGAGGAGGAATCATGGTTTCTCAATCACTACGTTGACCTTTCTATAAATTATCCCAATCAGCACCCCTTTCATCCTCAGATCTGTCTTCATAAAAACTACTCTTTCGATCAATAGCCTAGATTTTTTTTTAAAAACCCTGTCCAAATCAGCCAATAAAAAGGAATCTCGCAAAACCCATGCAACTGATAACCCTGAAACAAAATAATTCAGTGCGAAGATCAAATACGCAACATAAGAAAACTAAGAATCACATCAAGGCCGGCAGCCCTAATGTTCAGATTCTTCAGCAGCTCGGAGAAGACCCAAATTTGGGAAATCGGGTAGGATCAGGAAGAACAAAAAAATATAATAAAATAATAATAATAATAATAATTAAAAAAAGGTGGGAGAGTCGTAGATTTTGAGAACCTCCTTATCCAGCAGTGGGCTCCTTTCGCTTCCCTCCAAAGCACGATCCCCATTCTCCATGGCAAGAATCCGGAGGAAAACTGTAGGAGGCAGGGCGATCAAGATGGCCTCTTCGGCGCCATCTCATTCATGATTCACTGCCCCCCGATAAGAAGGGAAGCATGCTCAGTCAGAGATGAAGAAGAAGAAGAAGAAGAAGAAGACGGCCATGAAGTGACGTGCTCCTGCCATCTTATTAATATTAATAAAACGTGCGGCAGTATTAAAGAAAGAAAGCAAGAAAAAAAACTCGTAGAGCGGAGGGCTGGATTTGCATCGATCTGCTCCAACACCATCCATCCATCGCCTCAACTTGTTCACCTACCACCCTTTTATTTTAATAGCAAGCCAGCGGAGACCCAAAATATAATATATAAAATATAGTCAAAATTGATGGATTTTTTTAATAAAAAAAATCCGAAATTAACAAATTTAATATATACATATTTATTTATTTATTAAAAAAATAAACAAATTATCTATTAATAAATTAGCTAAATATAAAATATAAAAGAATCCTCTCAATACCTAATTGCAGGAGTAGAAATCTCTCTTGAACCCTTTAATTTAATAAAGCGAGAGTATTTTTTTTAGCGACACTATTATATCAATATTTTTTTAACATTATATCACGCGATCATATTTTTTATCTGGTTTGTACGTGCAAATCTAATTGGATAAATAAGATTCTATTGGGAAGGATGTGAGTTTAATTTAAGAGGGATTTTAAAAAATTTACATTAAGCTAAATAACGTAAGAGTGAAAAATAAAAGTTTTTAAATTTATTTGCAATATTTATATACTTTTAAAAGGGTTAAAATGTAATAAAAGTAGAAAACCATAACTTTATATTTTTAATGTTTTAAAGCCTGAATAGATTGAAAAATATGAGTTAAAGCGTATTAAGATCAACTTAAATATGGTTGAAACTGCCGGCTCCACGACGTTGAGATATTTGTCCTTGATAATAATAATACTGGAGCACATCATGTGATGATTTTTTTCTCTTGATACGTATCTTGTGGTGATCCGGTCTTGCCTAATTTGATCGATGGATCTGCAAAAATGTGTCTCTGGAGATTTCATCCGTTTAGACTAACAAATACATCTAATTTTTGATGATTGGGAGAAAGGGATAAATTATAGACATCCTTAGGCTCTAATCCATCTGAGATTTATAGAATCTATAGATCTCCTGTGGGAGCGTTCATCAATATATTATATCAGCATTCTATACAGATATTTAAAAATTGATGTGAAATATTATCATAGATATTTAATGATTAGAGATGGAGTAATACCTCTTAATCACTATAAGCTGGGGAGTATCCTTGCAATTTACCCAATTTTACTATCATTTCTTTTTCTTCTTACGTGCTACTGTTTAGAACCGCAAGGATTTGAATGCCGAGCCATGATAACTTGTCAAATCATCCCACTTGTTTCACCACCAGATCTGGTTATTGGCTATCTTCATCCACTGAAAATTACAATTGAAAAAGGAGATTGTGTTTCAGATATTTAGGAAAGCATAACTGTGGTTCAAATAAAAAGGAAAAAAGTAACCTCATACTAAAAAGTTGTTCTGGCTGATACATCTGAACGTTTTGATCCAATTTAAAGCACTCCTTTTTTCTACTGGTTTCTTCCAGTCTGCCACTGCAAAATGTAGACGACTACTTAAAAGGTGTAGGAGGTATAAAAAAAAAAAAAAGGGGGGGGGAAGAATTTGAAGACAGAATGATCGGTCAACCTGATAGCTGCTCACAGGAGAGACAAATTGGAAGTGCTCGGTTGTAATCCATCTGCCTGACTAGCTCTATATCTCTTGGCTCATGTCAATTGGGAACTTTGGGGCTTTAATCCTGTGGAAGGGGACACGACGGTCCTTCAGAGGAAGCAGCTTCCCGGAAAACAAGCTGTTTATGATCCAGCTAACAGGCTGCAGCAATTGTTTACAAATCTCAGGGTTAGTAAGCACAAAATGGAGGCGCGATGAACCATACTGAAGTTAGTGGCACAAGATGGAGGTTCAAGCCGTGAGCTGTTTTCACATCAATCATTCATTTTGGGAAGCCAGAGTTACAAATGAACAATGATAAAATCAAATTTATGTGCAATGAAGGCATGCTAGAGAGATCGTTTTGTAGGAAAAAGAAGAGGGTTTTTTAAGTTTTAATGACCCTGGTTCTTAACATTCATAAGATGGAAGATACAAGAAACAAGATTGTTTTATTGTATGGCAAAGGTAAGTACCATATACTATTATTATTATGACTTTCTAACGCGTTCCTACTAAAAATAAAGAACACTGACCGCTACTTTTAGGCCGTACTCCGACACACAGTGCTTTAGATGACGCGAAACGTCAGCTTCGCTTTCTGTGAGAACAACACCAAATGCATTCTTTTTGACCTTTAAACTTTGGATGAGTTGTTGTAAAGATTTGAAAACTTGGCCACCTCCATGCTGCAATATGAGATGATATTTGCATTAGAAAACAAATGCAGAATATAAAAATTTGAAGTTTATGCTAGCAGAAATCGTTCTGTTGGAACCTAATGCAAGCTAATACTTAAATGGAATGATCAATCTATATCATTATCATTTGCAGTCCGTAATGAGGAATATTTTAGGTAATGGCTGCGAGAAAGAAAGGGAAGATAAGGGAAGTACATTATAACACACTCAAGAAAGATAAGAGAGGCAGTAATTAAAACCAAGAAATCAACAACAAAATATATCATTTATTCACTTTCTAATAAATTAGTAAAGAAAATGACTTAACCAAGTTTGGAAGGAATTTACCTTTATAATTTTGGAAAATTTATTGTAGAAACTGAGTTTGCCATAAAGCATCACCCCTAGCTCCTTAAAGATTAGGAAGTGACTTTCAATATGAAGTACATCTTCAGTTCTCAAGAGTTGCCTTGGAGCGAGATGAATTGGTCGAATCATGTAGCTAACAGAAACAAGCATAAAAATTAGATGGTAAGCGAAGTAATTAACTGTAGACTTCTTAACTGAAGATATGCATATCAGCAAAAGGGTTCATATAAACTGGTCAATTATCTTCATGTGTTCAGAGAACATCCAATTGCTACATTTTAACTGATCGAAGCCTTGCAGAGCAGTACAAGCAAACCAAAGAAAGCAAGAAACTCAACGGAGGAAAAGAAAAGAAGAATTCCAATCATTTGTTGTTCTTCACCATAATTGCCGATTCTAAAGATAAAAGCAAATCACTTAATTGTCACTAAAAAGAAAGCAAACCACTTAAAGAGTTAGCACAAATAGCTAGTTTATAACATAAAGAGATATCGAGAAGAAAATATCATTGTAGATGACTATGCTTATGCACATACCAACCGTACCAACTCCAAAGAGCCAAATTGAACATATTGCATGAAGCAATTTTATTTTTTCTAGGAAAATCAAATCATTTCACTAGTTCACCATTCATATTCTAACAGGTACTTTGTAAATTCTAGGGATTTAGTCAGTTAGACTAATCTTTTTTTCAAAAAAAAGTCAGTTAGACTAATCTAAATGCTAGAAAAGCATATCTATATCTGGACCCTAAAATTAGGGAAGAAATGCTTTGCTTCTTGTGAAGCTAAAATGGCATACTTTGACAAAGGACGGGCATATAGATAATGTTCAGATATGGCATATTGGTACAGGACAGTATAACAATCCGGTTGACGTAGCCAAGATCATCATGCACATATACTGGCCACAAAACTATGAAGCATAAAAGGAAATATAATTACAATGCAGGAAAAGCACTGGAAATGTCGTAGTAGAAGTTACTTCCAAGGTGGCAATATAGAGCCGGATTGAACAGCGTCAAAAAGCCAGCTAGCTTCAAGGGTCCAGGTATTAATGGCACAGCCGTATAAGAATTTTGTTGATTTCACCTGTTAATAATGCACATACGTTAGAAAATTATGATATTTGGTTCAAACAAGTACTAAGCCTACAACATCCAAATGTTTATGTCAAACAAGTGAACAACATGAATTGAATGCAAAAACGTCTCGTTTATAAATACATGAGAAAACTGGTATCTGCATGAGTTATCCTACAGCATATTTCTCCATAGAGCATTTAGAATACATATGGAATTTGTAGAACAAAGCTCTCTCAGGCTAGAGGGTCGACCTTTTTTGGAGACAGGATAATGGGAAACTTCCTGAATACAGAATCTGCTTTCCACTTTCCTGTTAAACTTGGTCTACTTGTTGGTACATTATGTAGAACATGACCTCCATGTTGACAAATCAATGCCTCAAGTTCCCTTTCCTTTGAACTAGAAAATCCAGTAAGTAAAAACTCCAACCCATAAAATATCATTTCCATTCTTCCCGTTATGCCCTTCCCACTCTTAAGAATGCCCTTTCTATTTTGATATTTGTATGATGCGCTGAAATCCTTTGGTCTTCTATTCATTTTCCGATGAGGCTCTGAAAAGATAATGTTTGTAACTTTATATAAAAAAGAAGAAAGAAGTGATAATTTTTTTTTGTAAATTTGCAACAACACAAAATTAAAAAGAGAAATCAGAAAGTGGTTCTGAGCATACCATGGTTATGTTTCGCACCTTTTGTGTCCAGAAATTGAACTCTCTTATGGCAAGAATCACGACGTTCAATCAATCCCAGTTTTGAATACCTTTCTGAACTTCTACCATTATTACTTACGGCTAGCCGACAAGCCTGATGACGACGTTTCTTAATATTTACAAATATATTCTCATGCTCATCATTAGGAACCATAAGTTCATCACATGCCGTCTCCAGACCAGGGGAAAGTCTAGTATTTTCTTTATCCTTATTTATAAGATTATAACTATGTTTTGAACCATCTGGTGCATGTGGTTCACTCACTTCCCCACATTTCTTCATGTATTTCAAAATAATAGAATCATCTTGAAAGCAAACAGAATTATTTTTATTTCTTTCGGCAGGAAGTAACTCTGAAATCTTTTCAGTAATATTTGGCAATGAAACTTGATGGCTCGGAAACATAGTATTGTTTGCTGCATGCAAGTCAGGCACAAATGCATAAGGCGTGGGAACCTTGGACTGTTCACAATTTGGTGGGCCAGAGAAGAATTTGAAAGGACCATTGTCTCCACATTGAGCTAAATGATTGAATGATAAAACCTCATTCCAGTGTGATAGTGTGACTCTTTCATTCAATGTTTGGACATATTCACCAAGCTTTCCGTTGCAATTATCTATTATAGGGGCATCATCTGAACCAAAGCTGCATGGCACAAAGGAACAAATTGGATCCACTAATGATATGTTGGATAACTGCACGTCATGTGAAGAGGCGCTTCCTTCATGAGAACCTTTTTTTCCTTTAGTACATACATATAAACTGATAGGTGTGTTTGAAGATGAAATTTCCTCAGGTTTTTCTTCCTGTACCTGCTCCAATTGGTTGTCTCCCGTAAAATCATTTGATTCAGAAAAGTAGCTAGTTTCCCAACTCAGTAATCCTTTCATGCTTTTCCTCAAAAATGTATCGTCTTTCCTGGAGAAGTTATCCTTCAGTAAGAGAAAGAGAAACAAACTTAGTAATAGATTTCCATGTTGACACGAGGAGTAACACATACACAATTATTGCATCTATTAACGTTCATTTGATCATCAGGAAGGTGCAAGTACCGATACTACTGTAAACTAAATAAAATGGAAAATTGTTATACCAGAAGAACTCCTCGACATCCTTGTGTATCCATCCTAATTTCTGCTATATCATCTGGAATCTTGGTTAACTGAGCTATAGACTGGTCATTATGATCTGGCAGGATCGAAGGAATAGATGCACATACAAGACTTTCTTGCTGTTCAGGAGGAACAGAAGAAAAAATCTTTGTTTCAGTGGCAGAAGAATCATACTTCTGGAATGGCGGGTCATTATCGTAGGGTTCTTGAGTCTCAAATTCATCTTTATCTGCTGGAGAAGGTTCTTGAGTCTCAGATTCATCTTTATCTGCTGCTTCTCCATCACATTGACAGGGTGTTTCTGAGATGTATGTAGATACGTCACACAATGAACTAGACTGCAAAACGAATTGCTGTTTGTCAAGAGAACCACCTGCACTCTTAGAAGCATCTCTTCTGCAAGAACATTCATTATGAGATTCAGCTATTCGAGTAACAGCAAAACCAACATCATTATATGCATCTTCCATAATGTGCTCATCCAGATCCAATAATTGATCAGACTCATCAACTTCATCAGTTGAAGCTGAATCAGTTTCTAGGCCCAAGTAGCACGTGTTTCGCAGATCTTTCACATGCAAAACAATCTCCATTATATTCTGAGCTGTTAAACTTTCAGCTTGGCTATTGCTAATGATGTCTGAGATTGCAATTGCTTCTGAGGCAGCAATAGAAAGCTCAATTGCATCAATTACATCAGGATCCTTGAACTTGTGATCATCTAGATTCGCATGGTAGCTCTGCAAATTTTTCTGGTCATTTTTCTTAAGTGGTTTAACAATTATTTCTTCGGGTGCACTAAGCGTACAAACTGGTGATGCATCTTGGGCAATCTGTCCAGCCTCTACTTGCTTCTGATCAGCCAATTCACATTGGACAATTGGATTTTCAGGAATCAGTTCATGTACTAGCAATAGCTTTTCATCATCTTTTCTGGCATGCACTTCGTTAAGTTGACTTAAAGTGGTAGCTGAAACACCATCTGAGGAAAGATGCAGGCGAAAGTTCAGTGCCTGTAAGAGGCAAAGGACCAGTAGCTCATGATCATTGAGAATTGCAGAAAGCTTGAAGTAGCACACACCTAAAATGTCATGTCAAAATGTACAAGTAACTTGCATGTCAAAATACACAATACTTGAGCAAGAAAAGTTGCGCCAACAACTCAAGGCATCTACTAGTTCAAGAAGCGAATAGAAAAAATAACTCAAAGGTCTCAGACCAACACTCATACAGTCCAAAAGCTAATCTAATAGATAAGATCATCATCCTCATCAGACAATAAGGAGGAATCCTCATCAACCTCGCATGGTACATCTGTCTTCCATTTCATAGCTTATTGTAAGCTTGTTCTTAGGCATATCTCCAGGCAGAGTAGAAAAGTACAGAAAGAAAATAACACTTTTAACTATGCATGTTTTCACTGCATTGAGCACCGTAAAAAAGTGCAAAACTTTACACCTGACTGAACATAGGCAATAATGTAATACACATTGCTGATGTTGATAAAGACGTTTTAACTCCTAACAACTGATACCTTAGTCCCTATGCGTGACTATTAACAATCCTGTCCTTTTGGCAGAGAAAGTATGTGGCATTTGGTTGCAGACAATCCTAGAGCAAGCCCATATCACATCTTCTGAAACATAGGATAATTTGCTAATGGAAAATAGAGTTGTAGGAACAACTATATAATAGATTGTGATTAGATGAATTTTTTATTATTATCACTTACCAGAGGTTTATGTGCTGGACATGAGAATCTTTTTGTGCGCCTAAAATAAAACTACGATTTTTAGCAACACAATAGCAAAAAATGATCACTATCTTTTGCATAAAATTATGCTATGACATGTTGCTTATGAAGCTAACTTTTAAGCATGGTGTAATAATTGCATTTGCAAATTGTTGAAGATAAGCATATGAGTTCGTACAGTTTGAGAATTGCATTCCTTAGGCGTCTCATCATCTCCAGACAAATACAGTTGAAAACCGGCATATTTTGCATTTTCCCCATGTAGTTGAGTGTTCTTTCTATTGATTGTAACATCTTCAAAATATGCTGCATCCTGTCCATTACAGCCACAAATCACAATAATAGCTCCACAGCTCTTTGAAAGAAATGAAAACAACAACAAAAGAAAGCAGGCCAAGTTCTTTTTATATTGTGCAAACAAGATATTGACAAACACGCTGAGAAAAAAACTATTCAAGAATTCAATATTACTCTAGTTATAACTTCTACTGCCACTTATTTGCAGGACCCCTGCAGTAAAAAAAGCTGTAACCACTCACCAATACTAGTTGGAAGCTTCCCAGTTCATACAAGGATTAGACAGTGAGCCAAAGCACTAGCAGTGAAGAAAAAACCTCTTTGATTCAAGTGTTTATTAAATAAGATAATCTTACTCTTTAAAGAGGACAACTTATAAAGGAAGCTCTATATGGAATGTATACTTCTATTCTTTTTATTTATCATATCAGAAGGTTAGCCAAGTTTGGATAATCTGACGAGGATTTTAACTGTCTGTGTATAGAGATACGATGTGATGCTTCTAAATCAGCTAAAATTTACCACGGGCACTACCATCACATATTTGGAATACGCAAGAAAAATCAAAACAACCGAGTGTTTAGCAACCAAAAATCTCTTCTGATAAAAGATGAGTAGCAGACACCAAGTCGTTGTACCTCGGATCGCAGCAGGGAACTACTCGGTCGATTACACTGGAGGTCACCCAGAGCAGGCTGAAGCCATGGAGGCAACCAAGCAGTATCCTGAAACGGAAAGGGGGATCTTTAATACTATGAAGAATCAACCATCATAATGATGAAACGATTGGTTTTCCCATTTCACATTCTTCTTCAAGAAAAAAAAAGAACAAATAGAAAGTCTAGGGAAATCGACAGATAGAGGGCCGCGAACAAAGAACAAAAAAAATCGCAACGCATCTAAAACATCAAAAATCTTTTCATTCCAGAGAGATCTGGGAGAGAGATGATGATCTGCTAACCTCTGAGAACTGGGGAGAGCGATATCCGAAGTCGGCCATGCCGGCGGATGAGGAGCGCCTGCGTCAGAAAAAATCTGCCGCCAACGGCGAGCATGTTCCCGCCAATAAAAGTTTCCATCTTTTCTTTATGTAGTTTTTACTTAAAATAAACACTGTTTATTTACCATATAAACTAAGTAAAATACCTTACCATCAATTGAGCATATCTCAAATGCTACAACTATTCATGCTCTAAAAATAATAGGGAGTAAAGTATCTTAAAACATCATGCATATTAGCCTTTCTGCTTCGAATTTTTTTATTAAGTCTTAAATCTATATATATCCTCTCTTTTTTACAATTAGTTTAATATGAGCTTATAATTTTATATAAAATATACTTTTATTAGACCTTTTATAAAATGTAAATCTATATATTTACTCTTTTTTTTACACTCGGTAAATAAATAAATCATTAAATGTAAACTTTGAAAAATATAGATTTCATGTAGATTTCAATTGTTCTTAGAATTACATGCATATGTAATAGGCTTACACTAAATATAATATTTAAATAATATAATTATAAACACATCTTATCACCCTCAGGCCTTAAGATTAGTGATGCTCATGGGTTACATTTATCCAAATTAAAACATATACCTTGTGAGATTTGTATTTTTGCATCAAGGGTAATATTATAATACATGTAATATGGAAAAAAAGAAAATATAGTGGCAGCCTTTTTCCTCCCACCGCAAGCACGAGCTTTCCTCCTCTTCACATGAGCGACGACGGACTCGGCCTCCTCTATCGTCGTCGATGTTTGAACCACCTTCCGATCAAATTTTTTAACAAGGTTTTAGAGGTGAGTGGGGAGAACACAATAGAAGCATCAATTTAACGTTTTTGTAAAATTTGAGGGAGAAAAGTTACAAAGCACATCGGTGGGTGAGAGCTCCATCGCCGAAGCAAGCTTCGGCAATTGCCAATCATTCGGCTACAGAACTTGACAAACTTGGTACTTATGATTTTTCCTCAAAGAGTGTTATCCATTGGTACCTGGGTTGAGGGCTATTGGCCGTCAGCGAGCTAAAAACCCTAACTTAGAGATTTTGCCCAAGTGAGTTTAATCGGTAAAATTGGTTGCATATGAACACTAAAAATTAGGGAAAATATGATTTTTGGAATCCTCATGAAAAGAGCTTTCGTTTGATACTAATATTGGTGTTGATTGAAGAACTTTGCCAGCGAGGATTCCAATTAACTCCCGACGGGTCTCCGGCGAACTTTCCGACGAACTTGAGATAAAAATCAGAATGAATCTAGAGATCATTTTAAGCATGTTAGTGAAGATAGATTTAAAAAATTATTACTAGATTGAGAATTAAAATTTATTAAAATATTCACAGAAAATTCGTTAAACAAATACGAGGATACGAACGATCGTGATATGAGTTAGAATACGATTACGATTATAAGATTAGGTGAGTGTTTATTTTATGGGCAGAATAGATGGGATAGTTCTCAATGTTTAGTCTAGGAGAACTATATCTCTTTGACTATCTATATTTGATATTTTTTGACTCTTCTACTAATTAATATAATCCTGATTATAATTATAAATGAGTTGAATAATCTCTAATATCCATATTTGTTGATATAAGTTTTTCATTACTATTATTCCTAAGCATGATATTATACTTTTGTTGACTCTAAATCTGTCACGCCCCGATCCTACTGTCGGGCACGTGGCAACCGTCGTATGAGCCCAACGGACCCATACAAAGCATCAAAATGATACATACAATCCATACACATCATTTACACAACGAAATATACATTTAAAACATCTAACTCAACACTGCTAACACAGTCCCGATAATCCTACTACAATTCTATGATAAGTATCAATCAATAAAAATAAATCCGTCGACAAACTCATCTTCATCAACCGTCGTGATCGATCGTCTAACACACCTGCACACACATTGAACGTGGTGTGCTCAGCCTTGCGGCCTAGTGCGAAATTATAGCTCAAAATCGTAGCTAGGAAATCAAACACTAGGGGGAAGTACTAGGATGCCTTTGAGTTTATTAATTATCAATTATTAACTTTTTGGTGTAAATAACGTCATTGACAAAGTTGAGTTCTAACTGTTTGTGCATAGCTGTATATGTTCTTAGTTGTCATCTATGTTGAACAATATGTCTGTCACTAGTAAAAGTCATCTATGTTACATAAATGTATGTATCTCTAGTATATGTCAACTAAGAGTATTTCTGTCTTTATGTCAAGTGCATCGGGCCGCCAGCCTATGCTCAGGGGATATTCTGATCAGGGATTCCCATAAGCTCATCCGTGCCATGAATGTTCAGGTCTCTACCTATGCCCGCTGCACGGATGTTGGCAGAGATCGGGTGACCGTGTATCTCTCTCTACTGTCCCGCTAGTCGATCCCTACACCCCGTCCCAGCAAAATCGATTGCTTCCGTACCTTTCCCTTTGGAAACTCAGTACGATCACAACCCACCGTGTAGCGCTACACAACTGTCCGTCGACAGGGTCACCTCAATTAATATGTCCTCGGCCACGGCTAGCCGAATTAATTAATAACCCTAGGATCCCGACTACTCATCATCACTATTCGAACACCAAGGGTTCGATTTATCATCTAGGGTGCCTCATAATTTGTGATTTAGTGATGTCCATAGGAGATGCTAGTATCAAATGTTACCTATGTCTCTATCTAAACTAGAGTGTCAGGTAACTATTTTTGATATTATCTCCTATTTGGTATTTTAACTTTATAATCGATATATCATCTTCTTTATCAAGGTAGTAGCATATCATAAAATAATAAGGTGAAATAAAGCAACATGTAAAAGAATTTGATAAAGCATGTTAAACAACATAAACATAGCATATAATTCATGCTACATAAATAATATCATTCTAGCATGCGTGTTATCACATATTTAGTAAACATAACATTTTATTTGTTTCAAGGTATCCAGGACCTTCCTAATAATACCTCAGCAGGTAGTTCCCTAATTTGAATAAATCCTAATTACGATGAACCAACGCACCTGATGATGTAGTCTGGTCTTCTCCAGAACCAACCGCATAAAATTTCACTTCCTTTAATCGTTCCGAGAAGACCTTCCTAATATAAACAAAGTTATATTTAGATATTTACTTTGTATGCGATTTATAAGTAACATTGTACATAATTATGATAAGTCATCTCCCTATGTTGTTTCTCTACTAAGCACGATATCATCTAAACTAATAGTTCAAATCCAAAATAAGGTCCGAGTGTAAACCCCCATCAAAAAAAAAAAAAAAAAAAAAAAAAAAAAATGGACCGGTTCAGGTGAACCGGCCGGAGAGCCGGCCGGTCCAACTGAACCGGCTTGGACCGGGCGAGGAAGCGAGACGGGGCGAGCGAGAAGAGCAAACGCCCTTCCCACTCGAGCCATCGCCTCGAGCACGCGACGAAGCACGTCGCTTCGTCTTCTCCCGCACCGAGCAGCGCCGACGCTTCGCCTTCCGCCGTCGATCGCTGCACGTCGCCGTCGACGATCGGCTGCCCCCGTCCACCCCCAGCGATCCACTCCCGACGGAAAGGGCGACTCGGCGACGCCTCCTTTCCCGTCCCGTTCGCGCGACCACCGCAGCAGAGGAACTGCTGCCGGTCGATCGCCGCCCAGCACGCGCAACCCATCGGCGGACGTCTTCTCCACCGCGGTTGGAGACGTCGGCCGTCTCCGCGTCTCCACGGGCCTTCGAGGAGTTCGAAGACCCCTCGGCGGGCGGCTGAGCTCGCCGCCTCTGTTCGAGCGGTCGAACCCTACCGGCGGCGGCTGCAAATCGCGATCCAGTCGCTTCGCCGGCCGCAAACCCCACTCCTACCTTCTCCAGACGTCCGCGAGGTGAGCAGCCGCGTTTTCCCCATGAAAAGGGGTGGTTTTCACCCTCCGGTGGAGACGCCGTGAGTTCGCCGGAGACGACGCCGGAAAGATCGCCGTATAGGTGCTGATGGACGTCCTTCTCGCAGATCGGCGTAGTCTCCGCGTCGAGCGAGGAGCAACGAAGCTCGCCGGCCGTTTCGCCTTCATTTCCGCGAGTTCCGGCGGGCGGCGGCTAGGGTTCCGGCGGCGGCGCTGAGCTTTTCCGGCGGCGCAGAGTTTTCCGGCGAAGGTGCTTAATTAGGGGCTTAATCGCGATTAGCGCTAATTAAGTGTGCTTAGTGTAAATAAAATATAATTAGTGAGAAATTATGTTATTGTATGCTTAGTTTAATTAAAAGCATGATTAGCGTTAATTAACTAAGCTTAGTGTATAAGAAATTATTTATTTAATGAAACGGTTGGGTCGAATCAAGTGGGGTTAAATCGGTTGAGTTTGAGTTAAGTTTGGGTTCGAGTCAAGTTGGGTTGGGTGAGCCGAATCAAATAGGTTGAACCTGGTTCGAGCTCAAGTCAAATTAGATTGAATTTAATTTAGCTGAACCGGACCCGAACCGAACCAAATCGAACCGAACCGAACCGAACCGAATCGAACCGTTGACCAAGTCAACAGTTGACCCAGTCAGCATTGACCGGGCCCACCGCCGACCCAGTCAGCGTTGACCGAGTCAACCGCTGACCCAGTCAGCGTTGACCGGTCAACTGCTGACCCAGTCAGCGTTGACCGGGCCCACTGCTGACCCAGTCAGCGTTGACCGGGCCCACGTTGACCGTTGACCAGTCAACGTTGACCGTTGACCGGGTCAGAAAAATATAAAATATTAAAATAATATTAAAATAATAAAATAATATTAAAATAATAAAATAATATTAAAATATTAAAAAAATCAAAAAAATAATAAAAATTTCTATGGGTTCTACTTGGGCTCCTGGATGACTTGGGCCAAGTTATGGGTGAGTTTGATGAGTAGAAATTGAATAAAAATTCATTGAAGTTATTAGATAAAAATGCAAAAATATGATAAATTCATAATTCATTAGGTGAGATTAATCCTAAACATGCATAGGATTAATTTAATGAAATAATTATTTAATTGATAGATTTTAATTTATTTATCTTAAGGGAAATAAATTAAATCTATTTTAAATAAATCTTATTAAATAGGATTATTTTGGGTACGCGATCCGAGAAGCTCGGCGGGTGATATTCTCCGCGCGACTTGTTTCCCAGAAGCAGATCGCTATCCCAGGTGCGTTGGTTCTCCGTTGGTAGGATTTATTCACGCTAGGGAATACCCGCTGGGGTTTTCTTAGGAAAAATTCTTGGATGTCTTCAATATGATAAACCATAATGTTTGATAAGATTTAAATTGTATGCATGCTAGCATAGTTATCTTATCTAACATGTTTGATCTGCTAGGTATCTAACATGCTTTATAATCTTGTCGTGCATGCTAAATTGCTTCGGTGCGATATGCTAGATAACTACCATGCGGACATAGATAATATATGCGACATGTTAGATCCTTGGCGACGTCACCGCCACTTAGAGAAAAAGGGGCCTTTTTCCATATGCCCCGGTTGACCGCCGCGACCCGACGGTGGTCAAACGGTGACGTTTCCGTTAGGCGCCACTCCCGAGGTTGATGCATAGCGGAGCACTGGGAGCACCACTCCTGACGTTATGCGTAGCTCATATACTGGGAGCTGGTAGGGTAAGGGACTGTACACACTCCATGGTCATGTTAGACTGGAAATATGGAGCAAGTCCTTACCCGAAACCTTCACCCGCGCGAGTGTCGTTGTAGGCGGCCTCGTGATAGTCCTGAGATGGTTAGCTAGGATGAACCCTACCATGGACTTGGCACCGACGAAGTCGAGGGCCACATCCCATCGTGTGGATGTGCGCCAATCTCGATAGACGTTGACGGCTATTGGACTGGAAAGGTGATTCCACATGCGACGCCTTGGACAGTGGATCCGTAGACCGCACGGCTATCACCCTTGACGTCTGCAGACGATCGGATGAGTAGTCCGGATCCTAGGGTGGTTATTCCGGCTAGCCGTGGCCGATGATATTTAAGAGAGGTGACCCTGTCTGCGGGCAGTGTGTAGTACTACATGGGTGTCGTGACCCCTACGGTATCCGGGGAGGATGTAAGGGCACGACGGTTTCGCTAGGGGAGGCATGGTTGGCGACTAGTGAAACAACAGGAGAGGGACTCTGGGTCATCCGTCCTCTCTGCCAACATCAGTGCAGCGGGCATAGGTAGAGACAGAGACAGAAAGGCACTGATGGGCTTACTGATACTCTTAGCTAGGGTAGTCATTAAGCACAGGCTGGCAGCCCGAGTTTATGAAACCTAAAAAGTCTCACCATGATGAGGTGACATACTATTAATATGGACACTAGACATGACTAGGGTGACATCTAGTGACATGTACACATTTAATTGTTTATTTAATTGTTTGTTTATGCTGTCTGTTTTTATACGAATTGTTTAAAACGAAATGGCATGAAAGATGATGTTTAATTACCAAAGACATCCTAGAATACTCCTCCTAGCCTTTGATTTCCTTATTCGGTAGAGCCGTAATTTCGCATTAGGCCGCAAGGCTGAGCACACCGCGTTCAATGTGTGTGCAGGTGTCGATGCACGAGACGAGATCAATGACGGAGGGTTCGTCGCGGGAGGTATACGACTGCTGTTATGAGTTTTCGTATGCCGGTCTTAGATTTGTATTAGGAGATATCGGGACTGTATTTAAGATGTTATTTGAAAATGTGGGTGTATGTAGTTTAGTATTTGTATTTATGCCTTGTATGGGCTTGTCGGGCTCATACGGCGGTTGCCACGTGTCGTCCTGCGGGTCGGGGCGTGACACCGAGTCCATATGAAATCTAAGCTATTATTCCCTAATTTATTCTAACGTCATAACATCATCACTAGCAAACTCGTATTCCACAATCCTTCCTCGGTGTCAACCTTCATACTCTAAATAAAAGATAAAGAAAAACATAATGAGGAGAAAATAAGGAAAAGAGAAGGAGGTGGGGGAGATAGCATGAATTCAATAAACTTATCACCACCGCAAGCATTAGTCATTCCAGCATCATCATTCAAAAACATAAATCCAAATTCATCCCACACCCACCAACATCAATGATCATTAATCAACATAGAATACCCCACCAAACATCACAACAGTATCAACAGCATACAACATCAGATTAATCAAACACATGGAATTCTAACACCACCTAATCTTACAACATCAAATTAATCAAACGCATGAAATTCTATCATAGAATTGCAGCATCATTACCATTCAAGATTGAAAAAGGATTCGCATTCATCATCAATTCAGAAGTTGAAGTCAAGGTGGAGTGATTGGCATGCGACATCAACAACAATTGATAGTAGAGAAAAGGTTATGAAATCAACCTCAGCAGCGATCAATGGATGGAGAGACAGTAATCGAAGAGGGAGCTCAAAGGACCTCTGATGGAGAGCTTCCCATGAACTGCAGGACATTCGCTGATGCACCGAGATAAAGTGCTGCAAATCAAATAAAATGGTTCGGGGGTCGGAATCGGAAAGTGGACAGCGATGCAGACTTCCAGTTGGGGGAGAGATTGGTCCAAGCAGTCATTAGGTGATTTACCCAATCAGGCACCAGCGATGAAGGATCGAAGAGGCGGGGTCGACGATGCTACGGTGTCGAGGAGTTCGTCATGATGCGGGAGAAGCCGAGATAAAGGGTTCGCTGGTGATGCGGGATCTCGGTGAATCCGCTGCAAACACAGCAGGGTCGATCGTCCTCGCCGGATCTACAAGGCGTCGCACCACGAAGGAATCGTCGGGTGAGATCGAGTTGCGGCGGGAGGCAGATTCGTCCCTCCGCAGCTTCGCCGTCGAGCAAAGGTCGTAGGGAATGAAGGTGCGGCGAACTCAGATCTACTAAGGAAGACGAAGATCCTCCTAGCCATTATCCTACTGCAATAATTCTTGCTAAGAAGAATGCCCATGTTGTGGCAATTCCACCCAGAAGGTAATGGGTTACCCCTACAGCACGTCCTTGTACAGTGCTCAAGGCTCTAGGTTGAGTAGCAGAAGCAACTTTTAATTTGTTAAGGTGATGTGGGAGAAGCCAATGAAACTTATCACCACCGCAAGCATTAGTCATTCCAGCATCATCATTCAAAAACATAAATCCAAATCCATCCCACACCCACCAATATCGATGATCATTAATCAACATAGAATCCCCCACCAAACATCACAACAATATCAACAGCATACAACATCAGATTAATCAAACAAATGAAATTCTAACACCACCTAATCATACGACATCATATTAATCAAACGCATAGAATTCTATCATAGAATTGCAGCATCATTACCATTCAAAATTGAAAAAGGATTCGCATTCATCATCAATTCAGAAGTTGAAGTCAATGTGGAGTGATTGGCATGCGACATCAACAACAATTCATAGTAGAGAAAAGGTTATGAAATCAACCTCAGCAGCGATCGATGGATGGAGAGACAATAATCGAAGAGGGAGCTCAAAGGACCTCTGATGGAGAGCTTCCCATGAACTGCAGGACGTCCGCTGATGCACCGAGATGAAGTGTTGCAAATCGAATGAAATGGTTCAGCGGTCGGAATCGGAAAGTGGACAGCGATGCAGACTTCCATTTGGGGGAGAGATTGGTCCAAGCAGTCGTTCGGTGATTTACCCAATCGGGCAGCAGCGATGAAGGATCAGAGAGGCGGGGTCGACGATGCTACGGTGTCGAGGAGTTCGTCATGATGCGGGAGAAGCTGAGATAAAGGGTTCGCTGGTGATGCGGGATCTCGGTGAATCCGCTGCAAACACAGCAGGGTCGATCGTCGTCGCCGGATCTACGAGGCGTCGCACCACGAAGGAATCGTCGGGCGAGATCGAGTTGCGGCTGGAGGCAGATTAGTCCCTCCGCAGCTTCGCCGTCGAGCAAAGTTCGTAGGGAATGAAGGTGCGGCGAACTCGGATCTACTAAGGAAGACGAAGATCCTCCTAGCCATTATCCTACTACAATAATTCTTGCTAAGAAGAATGCCCATGTTGTGGCAATTCCACCCAGAAGGTAATGGGTTACCCCTACAGCACGTCCTTGTACAATGCTCAAGGCTCTAGGCTGAGTAGCAGAAGCAACTTTTAATTTGCTAAGGTGATGCGGGAGAAGCCAATAAAATTTATCACCACCGCAAGCATTAATCATTCCAGCATCATCATTCAAAAACATAAATCCAAATCCATCCCACACCCACCAACATCAATGATCATTAATCAACATAGAATCCCCCACCAAACAACACAACAGTATCAACAGCATACAACATCAGATTAATCAAACACATGGAATTCTAACACCACCTAATCTTACGACATCAGATTAATCAAACGTATGGAATTTTATCATAGAATTGCAGCATCATTACCATTCAAGATTGAAAAAGGATTCGCATTCATCATCAATTCAGAAGTTGAAGAAGGATTCGCATTCATCATCAATTCAGAAGTTGAAGTCAAGGTGGAGTGATTGGCATGCGACATCAACAACAATTGATAGTAGAGAAAAGGTTATGAAATTAACCTCAACAGCGATCGATGGATGGAGAGACAGTAATTGAAGAGGGAGCTCAAAGGACCTCTGATGGAGAGCTTCCCATGAACTGCAGGACGTCCGCTGATGCACCGAGATGAAGTGCTACAAATCGAATGAAATGGTTCAGCTGTCGGAGTCCAAAAGTGGACAGCGATGTAGACTTCCAGTTGGGGGAGAGATTGGTCCAAGCAGTCGTTCGGTGATTTACCCAATCGGGCAGCAGCGATGAAGGATCGGAGAGGCGGGGTCGACGATGCTACGGTGTCGAGGAGTTCGTCATGATGCGGGAGAAGCCAAGATAAAGGGTTCGCTGGTGATGCGGGATCTCGGTGAATCCGCTGCAAACACAGCAGGGTCGATTGTCGTCGCCGGATCTACGAGGCGTCGCACCACGAAGGAATCGTCGGGGAGATCGAGTTGCGGCGGGAGGCAGATTCGTCCCTCCGCAGCTTCGCCGTCGAGCAAAGGTCGTAGGGAATGAAGGTGCGGCGAACTCGGATCTACTAAGGAAGACGAAGATCCTCCTAGCCATTATCCTACTGCAATAATTCTTGCTAAGAAGAATGCCCATGTTGTGGCAATTCCACCCAGAAGGTAATGAGTTACCCCTACAGCACGTCCTTGTACAATGCTCAAGGCTCTAGGTTGAGTAACAGGAGCAACTTTTAATTTGCTAAGGCAACGACGACTAATTTTCCCGACGATGCTCCGGTGAAACCACAACGAATTAGGCTCCCAAATTTTAGCCACAGGTAGATCTCGACCTCCTCTTCATTTTGATACCAAGATGCCCAAATTTGATGTAGAGATGAGGGAGAAATCATGTGAGAGGTAGCGACGGCGAAAGTTTCGTCGCCGGAGCTTGCTCCGGCGATTACCGACCATTCCGACCGTGAAACCTTACAAACTTGGCACCTATGGATTCTGCTTGATGAGAGCTATCCATTGGTACTGGAGTTGAGGGCTATTGGCTGCCGGTTGGCCGCCGGCGAGCTAAAAACCCTAACTTTAGGATTTCGCCCAAAATTTTAATCGATGAAATTGATCGCGTATGAGCTATAAAAATTGGGGCAAATATGATTTTTGGAATCCTCATGAAGAGAGATTTCAATAGGTACCAATATTGGTGCTGATCGAAGAACTTCGCCGGCGAGGGTTCCGGCGAACTTTCCGGTGAACTTTCAGGCGATCGCCGGAGAAATTTTCCGACGAACTTGGGAAAAAAAATGGGGTGATTCTAGAGATCATTCTAAGAGTAGTGGTGAAGAGAGATTTGAGAAATTATTTCTAGATTGAGAATTAAAATTCGTAAAATAATTGACAGAAAAATATAAAAATGCGTAAATGACGGCACGTGGATCGAGGCAGACCTTAAGTTGGTTCCGAGGAGTAAACCGCAAAGTCAGGTGCGTTGGTTCTCCGATGGTAGGATTTATTCAAGCTAGGGAATTCCCGCTGGGATTTTCTTAGGAAAAATTCTTAGATGTCTTAAATATAATAAAATGTTATGCTTGATAAGATTTATTTTGTCTGCATGTTAGTTTAGTTATTCTGTCTAACATGTAGGATATACTATGATGTCCATGCTAGTTTTAATATGTCGTGATATCTTGTCGAGCATGTTGTATGTTATGTTATTATTTTTCTATGCTATGCTAGCACACCTACCATGCAGACATAGATAGTAAATAATGACATGTTAGAACATTTGGCGACGTCACCGCCACTTAGACAGAAAAAGGGGCATTTTCAATATGCCCCGGTTGACCGCCGCGTTCCGACGGTAGTCAAACGGTGACGTTCCGCTAGGCGCCACTCCCGAGGTTGATGCATAGCGGAGGTACTCGGAGCACCACTCCCGACGTTATGCATTGCTTATATACTGGGAGCTGGTAGGGTAAGAGACTGTACAAACTCCATGGTCGGGTTAGGCCGAAAATATGGAGCAAGTCTTTACCCGAAATCTTCACCCGCACGAGTGTCGTTTAGGCGGCCTCGTGATAGTCCTGAGATGGTTAACAAGGATGAGCCCTACCATGGACGTGGCATCGATGGAGTCGAGGTTGCCACAACCCATTGTGCGGATGTGTGCTAATTTCGATAGACGTCGACTGCTACTGGACTGGGAAGGTGATTCCACATGCGACGCCTTGGACAGTGGATCCGTAGACCGCACGGCTATCACCCTTGACGTCTGCAGACGATCGGATGAGTAGTCCGAATCCTAGGGTGGTTATTCCGGCTAGCCGTGGCCAATGACATTGTTATATGGCGACCCTGTCTACGGACATCGTGTAGTACTACATGGGTGTCGTGGCCCCTACGGAATCCGGGGAGGATGTAAGGGCACGACGGTTTCGCTAGGGGAGGCATGGTTGGCGACTAGCGAAATAATGGAGAGGGAAACTGGGTCATCCGTCCTCTCCGCCGACATCAGTGCGACGGGCATAGGTAGAGACAGAGACAGAAAGACACTGATGGGCTTACTGATACTCTTAGCTCGGGTATTCACTAAGCATAGGCTGACAGCCCGAGTTTATAACTTCAAAATATAATTATAACGTAGGTAACATATTGTTGACATTGACACTAGATACAATATAGGTGACATCTAGCAGGTTATACATCAGTATTTTATTTATGCTGTTTTACTGCTTTCGATAAATTGATTTACACAAATCAATTAAAAAATGATGATTAACAACCAAAGACATCCTAGAATACTCCTCCTAGCCTTTGATTTCTTTATTCGGTAGAGCCGTAATTTCACACTAGGCCGCAAGGCTGAGCACACCACTTTTCCCCGTGTATGCAGGTGTGTTAGATGACTGTTCGAGAGATTTGATGAAGATGTATCCGTCGGCGGGTCTATTTTTATTTATCGTTGTCTTTTTCATATAATTGTAGTAGGTTTATCGGGACTGTGTTAGAAATGTGGAGTTAGATAATTTAATTATAAATTCCACTGTGTAAACGATGTATATGAATGATATGTATCACTTGATGCCTTGTATGGGTCTGTCGGGCTCATACGGCGGTTGCCACGTGGCCGATAGTTGGGTCGGGGCGTGACAAAGGTAATGCGGGAGAAGCCAATAAAATTTATCACCATCGCAAGCATTAGTCATTCCAGCATCATCATTCAAAAACATAAATCCAAATCCATCCCACACCCACCAACATCAATGATCATTAATCAACATAGAATCCCCCACCAAACATCACAATAGTATCAACAGCATACAACATCAGATTAATCAAACACATGGAATTCTAACACCACCTAATCTTACGATATCAGATTAATCAAACGCATGGAATTTTATCATAGAATTGCAGCATCATTACCATTCAAGATTGAAAAAGGATTCGCATTCATCATCAATTCAGAAGTTGAAGTCAAGGTGGAGTGATTGGCATGCGACATCAACAACAATTGATAGTAGAGAAAAGGTTATGAAATCAACCTCAGCAGCGATCGATGGATGGAGAGATAGTATCGAAGAGGGAGCTCAAAGGACCTCTGATGGAGAGCTTCCCATGAACTGCAGGACGTCCGCTGATGCACCGAGATGAAGTGCTGCAAATCGAATGAAATGGTTCAGCGGTCGGAATCGGAAAGTGGACAGCGATGCAGACTTCTAGTTGGGGGAGAGATTGGTCCAAGCAGTCGTTCGGTGATTTACCCAATCGGGCAGCAGCGATGAAGGATCGGAGAGGCGGGGTCGACGATGCTATGGTGTCGAGGAGTTCGTCATGATGCGGGAGAAGCCAAGATAAAGGGTTCGCTGGTGATACGGGATCTCGGTGAAGCCGCTGCAAACACAACAGGGTCGATCGTCGTCGCCGGATCTACGAGGCGTCGCACCACGAAGGAATCGTCGGGCGAGATCGAGTTGCGGCGGGAGGCAGATTCGTCCCTCCGCAGCTTCGCCGTCTAGCAGAGGTCGTAGGGAATGAAGGTGCGGCGAACTCGGATCTACTAAGGAAGACGAAGAGCTCCCTCTGATGCGGAAGTCGCGGTTGGGATGTCGGCGAATCTGATGGTTGCCACCGATCTTCGCGAAGGGTGATTCCCCCCCAAGTGCTGCCACCGTCGAATAAAGGGAGATGGGGAGGAATAGGATGGGAATAACGTCGAGGTTTCCGGCGTCAACGACGGTGCGGCTTGTTCGCCAGGGCACCCGGATCGCAGCCTCGCCGTTACAGCCGACGACGGATCGAGTGAGGAAGGCGACGCGAGCGGAGTTGAAGGCAGCGGAATTGGGGGAAATGGTTAGGGCTTTGAGGGTTTTGGTTAGCAACCGCCGGTTCGAGCGGGCCGGCTCAGCTGGGCCAGTCCGGTTCAGTTCACGGATGCGGTTTGGTTAGGTCGGTCATGTGAGGAGCATGTGACCCGTAACTTATGCAGATCGCCCCCTCGATTCTATTAAATCTCATATAAGCTCCTATATTTTTAATAAAATTCCAACTAGGTCCTTATAAATTTTAATAAATTACAACTATATCCTTTTTAATCCAAAGTTTAACATAATGTCACCACTAGCTAATCTAAAAGTTATCTAACCTCTTTACACTAAACTAAACTTAAGAAAAATTTTAATATCTCATTTTTCACTAATTAAACCACATAAAAGTGGGGGTTTACAAAATCTAGCATATGCATCTGTTTAATTATTTTTTATACTTTTTCACTTTTGAAATGCATATGGTTAAGGTGACTATATTACTAGATAGTGTTATAGGCACATTTACTGCTATGATAGAAAATTATATTATTGGGACTCCCGTGGGCTACCTATAGAGAGTGGCGTAGGACGATATTGCCCGAGGTCATGATGGAACGATAGTGCTCGAGGTCAGGATAGAAGATTATATTATTGTGGCACTCTGAGGCTGGGTTACTTTTGACTGGTTTTATTCTAGACTAGCTATGTATACCATGTAATAAGGTTCAGTGGACAGCCCAAGGGGAATGGGGGCTTTAGTAATATATTCTTGTGCTTCTATTTTGATATGGGTACCTTATGATACTTGATTCTTCCCCCTAATGTGATAATTGTCTGTAGTAACTATATTTGATTAACCAGTCACAGATATAGTCTCGTATGATTCTTGATTGCTGTTTTTGGTTAGCTATTTGCACAAATAGCCAGATTATCTTATTTTTGAGGTTTTGTTATTTTAAGTTCTCAGTTTTACATTATTTTTAATCTAACTAACTGGATATGGCGTTACTCACCCCACAAAGGAATTTATTTTTTATTTTTCAAGACCATAGCAGGAGAGAGATTGATTCACAAAGATGCAAGACAAGGCTTATGCCGATGAAATCAGTCTAAAATATATCAATCTAATATGATATCCAATAATTTATGAATAAATATGCATAGAGGTAAGGGTGATGCTCATAAGTCAGATAATACTAAAAATAAGTAGGATATTATTTTATATAAATCTAATAACCTAAATATAAAAGTTAGTGTAATTTGGTGTCCATAAAGTCTAAAATTCGAAGGTAGAGGAGTGGCTCTTTTACATTTCAATATTTCCTCATTTATAGCTGCATCGTCCGACCCTTCCTTTTTGACCAAGTATCTACTACCTCGCTTTTCGAAAAGAAAGGTGTGCAGCAGAACCATAGAGAGTTTCAAAAAGATTAACTTCACTATATTGCCTTTCTTAAGTTGGTGAAGTTATATTCGGACCAGCAGCATCAGGGGGATACCACTGTGATCGTAGTGAGATATCTTGCAGCGCTTCATCTCAGTCCATTGCTTAGGCCTTAATAAGAGTGCTATCTAGTGTGGGATAAAGTGAAGACGAAATCGGTGGACCCTATAGAAAGGGAGACGATTGAACTTTAAGTAGGAGGAGTGGTGAAGAGGAAGAGCAACAATATTAGGGTAGGGAATTGAAAGTTATCAATTGAAACCCCGGAGTTTAAGCTAAAGCATCTAAATTGGGAAGTGGGAGAGCTGCTTCAATCCCTTTTTATTCTAGCAAGAAACTTTAGTTTCACTCCCTTGGTTCAGAAAATTTTCTCTTTATACCTTCTTCATCATCACCTCTAATGACAATCTCATCTACTTATTCAGAAAGAGAAATTTATACAATAAGAGAGTTAAATGTATGTTTTTATTTTCCTAATAGGATACCATAATCCACATTTCTCTCCGTGAGCTTTAGTGAAAGCTAGTAGCAGTGGTATAATACTAATTAAACCGTATATTTATTTTGATACATTAGGAAAGTAACATCCTTTCACAATATAATTTATCAATTAATTTTAAATTTTATATTCATAAGTCAAAATATTTAGACTTTAACTAAATCAGCAATGAGAGCAGTTAAATGAAAGTAATTATATTCCAACGTGGAAAATGAAGAAACGATGGAATTCCACCACGCGACGGAACGCCTCCTGTTCATTTCGTCTTATCAGTCGTCTACAAGTCCACTTCAAAGGCTCGTCATCAAACTTCTCCGTGTCACATGATCTCAGTCCTACTCACCCATCCGGTGACGCTAAAAGTCCACGTGGAACGCTAGCATGGCTCTTGTAAATTTCCTTTTTCTTTCTTCCTTCAACTCCGGATCCGACCTCAGGACCTCGATTCCTTTAGGTCACAAATTGAGGGAGACGGGCGGAGAAGACGACGGAGGAGGAGGAGGTTGCGAACTGCTTCTGTTCTTGGCACGCAGTGGAGAAAACTAGACGGCGAGATGAATGCGTTCAGGTTAGCGGGGGATATGTCCCATCTCCTCAGCATCATATTGCTGCTGCTCAAGATCCGCACCATGAAATCCTGCGCCGGTGTGATTTCAATCTCTTTATTTGTTCTCCCTGCTGTTATCACATTTCGTCCCCCATTCTACTCTGCGATTAGGCTTTTTGTTTTTTTTTCTCTGCTGTTCCCATTTGAGATCCTGTCGTTTATTTCACTGATCAAACAGAGGTTCTAAATGAACAATTTATCCATGGTGAACTTGTTTGTTCTCCTTGTATTTTTGTTAAGTTACGTTGCTTACTTTCTGCTAGTTATATGGCAGATCTATTAGACCGATCTTTATGATGCAAAGCACGTTGTTTCTCGGATAAAAATTTAAGCTTAAAATTGACTATTCCGGTATTCTGATTCTCTAAAACTGAGCTGTGGCATTGACTTAATATTTTAAGGATTGTTGTGTAGGTACTGGATCATTGTCTTATATCGACGTTAAATTTATTTACTTATTTATGTTCAAAATTCTTACCATGTGAAAATGTAACTGTTAAATTTTTTTTCCCCATACATATGCAAGAAAATGTGTTTCCAAATTTCTTGTTTATTTATTTCATATTAAAGAAGTTGGCATGTCCAAACTCCATTTGTTGTTTTTTCCCTTCATATCGTAATGGTTAAGAAAAATTCCATTATCATTCAATCTTCATGCTTATTAATATTATCTTTGTTGAGAAGTTTCAAATCTGATGTTGACTTCTTATTGGTCATCATAAAGCAATCTCGGGAAACATTTGAAAGCTCAGCACTCTGAGTATGCTGTGGGTCTTTCCAGTTCTATTGATTACACTGACATGATCCATTCTACCTGTGTAGAAGACTTGTCATTTTTACTCGTGTGGCAGAAAAGTAATGGTTTCACTAAGATCCATATCCATAAGATTTTATATCAAATTTGTCATGGGCAGAGCACAACTCTTAATGAGAAAATTTCTTCAATCTAGCATTCTATCCAACATCTTTTGTTTCTTAATGATATCTAAAATTTGTGGCCGAGGAGTTTTCTTCTAGAAACAATTCTTTGCATGTAAAGATGCCAAGATTTTATCGACACATTTTTTTAGTTTTATATGTAGCCATTTCATATAATTAATTTAAGCACATAATTTACTGAACATTTCTTAAACATATGACTTATCTTATACCATCTTTTCAGGCATATCACTCAAAACTCAAGAGCTGTATGTCATCGTATTTGTCACACGATATCTTGACTTGTTCACAAAATACTATTCTCTATACAATTCAATCATGAAAATTGTTTTCCTTGCCACTTCAATCTGTATTGTTTGGTACATGCGCTATCATAAAGTGGTTAAGCAGACATATAACAAGGATGAAGACACCTTCCGACATTATATCCTCTTGATTCCATCTCTGGTGTTGGCTCTCTTGGTACATCGTTCTTTTACCACCATGGAGGTAATTTCTTCTCCTAGTATAGGCTTTGGTATGTGACAGATTTCAGAGCTATGGTCAGATCTTACAGATTGATAGATACATCGCATCTTTTTATCACACTCATTATTCACAATTGGTTGTGTGATATATTTTCGTATATTTTTTAATTTATTCATATTAAGGCATTTGATTTAATGGAGGCACCAAAATTAAACTTCTGTCATCTGTCAATTATCTGTTAAGGTCTATTGCAAAATACTTTCAATCCGAATGTATGGGTCCAAGACTATTATGTCTTATTTACTTGCTTCTTAATGAATTTTTTATTTGTGAATATATCATACCTAATTTTAAAATCCAGTAAATGAAATACTCTTAAGGTTCTCAGCCTGGTTGGGTATTTTAGGCAATCTTTGGGCCATATGACATATGAGATATATCTTACAGAAAGTCTCTATGCAATTGCTTCCTCATGATATAGAACCAATTAAATTACTTAAGGAAAACTTGTTTATGATGACTTGTTAAGTAAGAAAAGTATATCAAAGTGGAATTATTTAAATTCTTCTTAGAGATTTTTTTATGGAGTCAGATTCGATATTTTTCTCCACTTTCAGGTTAGATTCTTTTAGTAGATTTTTGAGATCACAATTCACGACTTTTCAGTACCTTTTTCATCTAAGGAAATCTAATTTCTTATGTCTGCGCATATGCTTTGTTACATCAACTAATCTGAATGATCTGTTCAATTCAGGAATTTTCCTATCATCATTAAATGAGGATTATTGCATCCAATGTGTCT
Source organism: Thalia dealbata (assembly GCA_030544415.1). Classification (NCBI taxonomy): domain Eukaryota; kingdom Viridiplantae; phylum Streptophyta; class Magnoliopsida; order Zingiberales; family Marantaceae; genus Thalia; species Thalia dealbata. Next base: position 15,866,381 of record CM060458.1, read on the forward strand.
TTCAAGTGTAGAGACCTCTATGTTGTCATTGAATTAATAGGTTTTCTGAAACAGCTGACGGTTATTGTTTTGCTACTACCCTGAAATCATAATCAAATGCCATAAATTACTGTTATCCCAATGCCATAAATTACTGGAATCATGATCAAATGCCATATAGAACCAATCACCATGACACATTTTTTCTCATTTAAGGCAGATTATTAGTTAATTTTATCAACCACTCAAAACCGTCAGAGTTGCGAGTACTTGTCTGATACCATCTTTAACAAGTCAGTGAATTGGTAAAATCACAGTATAACAGGCAACCACGCATAATTACAATGTATATATATTAATTCTTTTCAGTCATCTCCTCTATCCAAACAGGTTTTATGGGCATTCTCAATTTATCTTGAAGCTGTTGCAATCTTACCACAACTGGTTTTGCTGCAAAGATCAAGCAACATAGACAACCTGACTGGAAATTATGTTTTCTTTCTGGGGTATTTTCCTTGAACACTTCTGCCATTATTAGCTGTTTGGCCTTTTTAGGTTAGCTTCTGATTGATTATAAAAATTATGCTTCTTGGATAAAATATCTTCATGACTTGCTTGTTGCTCCCTATTCTTTTAGTCCGATTAATCAAATGCAACTAATACCTTCATCTTGTAGGCTTATGACGGATGTATATTAACATGTATTAGTTTCCTTTCTATTGTATAATGATGTTTCTTCATATATGTAGGGCTTATAGGGCATTGTATTTGCTGAATTGGGTTTATCGGTTCTTTGCTGAGAACCACAAATATCACTGGATACGTGAGTGCTTTCTATCAACATCTGCTGTATTATTCTTGTGAAATTTGTAGGTTTTGCATCTCTTCATAAGGTTAACCTGAAGATTGTATTTTGCTTCATGTTTCTTGCATTTATTTATCCTCTATTTGATAATCAACTCAATTCTTTGAGGTATACGGACTAAATAAGTACCTATCATTTATTTCTTTACTTGGTGAGTTTAAATCGATTATTAATTGAGTACTTCTCTTATACTGCAGCCTGGTTATCTGGCCTTGTTCAGACTGCTCTTTATGCTGATTTCTTTTACTACTACGTAAAGAGGTAAGCACTATTCCTCGCGGGCCTTTAAAGTTTAGCAACCACATTAGAATACATGCTAATGGTTTGCTGCTGCGGTGGAATCAAAAGCTGGAAGAACAGTGAAAAGCTCAAGATTCCTGTTTGAAGGACGTATATGGTAGCCTTATGAGCCAACAAGCACGGTCAGTCTGCATCTGCATACTTAATTAGATAAAGTATTCCTAATACTCTTCAAAGAGAAATGAATGCTCTTTTAAGCGTTATGCTGGTAGCAGTTTCAATTCATTGTGACTAATTCTTGCTTAATTTGAAACTTTCAGGTTGAGGATATGACATCTGCCTCCTATCCTGTGGGAGGGGGTCAATGCTCAGTTTTCGTGAAATCAAAAAAATACCATCCACAGTTCCTACTTACCGTAGCTTCCCTCACTTAGAGACCAATAAGATAGATTCTAAAAGTAGGTGCGGGCATGGACAATCATTGGTGTGAACCAAGAGGTCAACTGAGAGAAATACTTGTAGAGTGAATATTACTAGCATTTGCAGTTAATATGCGTTCTTGTTTCTGGAACAGTAAGCTTAATGATCCGTTTTATTAGCTAGAGTTTGACTTCCATGGAACCAAATTGGCACGTGGTTCTTACTCATATATGACGACAAAAGAAAACCTGCACGCAGCATACTTTCTCTCTGTCTTGAAATGATGGATAAAGGTTTTTTGTTCCCGGAATAAGATTGCTTGCTCTCTGTTATCTCTGGTGAGATTACTTTTTGGTGCATCCGACGAGTATTGTCCAGTTCCCTGATGAGGTTACTTTTTGGCACATTTGATAAGTACGGTACAAGTTCACTGTAGTATTCATATATTTTTGCCTTAAAAAGTCTCCTGGGGAAGGTCGGCATTGAAGGAATTCAAGGAATGCCAAGTCTTCATATGCTTCTGTATATCCCTGTCTTGTGTACATTTTATAAGTATTGTCCACTTGGCAAGCAGCATCCATGAATCTCTCAGCCCCGAATCGTCATGTGGAAGGCCAACTTTTAATGAAGTAAAGGAATGCCAACTTCTCCTATATTTGTTATCCCTAATGAGATTTTAAGTAGTTTCATATTTTTTTGCTAGTTGGAACTTGGAAGGTCAGCTACGAAGCAAAACTTGCTCTTTGTGCTTTTCATGTTCTGCTGCTGTGTTTTTTTTCCCAACCGTCAAATCTGCAACGGATATCTACTCGCATTTAAGACCGCACTGCTAATAAATTAAATGTAATGGGCCGGCAGTGCCATCGCAATCCAACCAGTTGCAGATTCAACTAGATGACAAACATTAAAAAACATCAGCAGTCACAAGCACGGACCTATGTGCGCACGTCATTGAAATGGCATTAGAAGGGGAAAAAAAGAACCCTAGTCGCACCGACGTGCCTTCATTACCAGTATAATTAATCATCACATGCCTCCTCTTCACCTATTCACACTCTCTACCTAACGCAGTTTCTTTCTCCTCTTCTTTTCTTCTCTGTTCACCTTCTATGGAAAATGCCCCTAATTGTTTGCTCTCTTTTTTCCCTTTAATCTATTTCATGATTACCTTCACTTTTGCACACCGAATTAAATTTTAAGCCATTTGTAGAAGGATATACGCCTGCCTCTCCTCTCTCTGTCTAATATATATATATGAAGAATGTTAAACTGCTTTATTTTTCTTCCTCGATGACACACACTTTCTAAATAACGAAGCATGAACCTGAAAAGGACTTCACCTTGCTACCATTTAATTTTAATTCATCCCAAATCCGGCAAAGAGAGAGGGAGAGGAAGAAAACGAGGCTTCCAGAAAACAGCACAACTTTTGTCGCCCGCGTGCGATTCCCGAATCTTTACAGCTTCACTTTTCTTGGCGCCCACCGTTCTAATCAATTAATTAATTCCCTTCGTAGCGGTCTTCCGTTATATATATATCTCTCGCCAAAGTCCAAATGCATGCACGGCTTTGTATCGTCTTGCAACAAGCAAATATTTTGTACAGCTGGTGGATTTAAAAACTAAATAAAAATTAATTAATTCACTTCATATCACATGTAATTTAAGCTCATATTTTAATGGATTATATCGTCCTTCACATGTCACGAGGGAGAACTGGGAGGAGCTAACGGCACAGCACGGCACGAAACACAGCCTTCGTTTTCTTGTCAGTTATCCAATGTCTCGTATCACGTTCCAGGATAACGCGTGCCGCAAATCGTGCCGGGATAAGGGAGACGTTTCTGACCACGACATATATTATTTATATCGGGATCATAAAACGCGTAGCCGCCAGTGGCATGCACCGTAATACAATCCAACCCTCGGTGGCGAAGGTTAAGCTGCCGATAAATGAAGCAGCCCGCGCCCCCCGCGGGCCCGCTGTTCTTCCCATCCGTCCGATCGATCCAACGGTCTGGATCGACGGCTCCATCGAAGACTCCGCAGTCTGGAGCTCCCCGGCGCAGCTTAAGAAACCATGCTTCTCCGTGCGGGTATTTGCTATCGGCTCTTTTGGGGTTTCGGTCGATTGCAAAATATAACGCTGGAGAAACGTAGGCTCGATCACCGCGGAGCATCAGAACAGCAGCATGCCTCTCCAGCCTGTGCCGCGCGGTCCCCCCCCCCCCCCCTCCGCACAGCACCGCCCTCAAAATGCTCCCCCGGCCATTTAACAAGCCCCGCATTAAGTTACGACTTTGAACAAGACTAATAATTAATTAATGAGTTCGGCTTTGGCGATGGAATTTATTTTATTATTATTTTTATAACTAACTAATAATTTTATAAAAATATAATAAAAATATGAATTATAATTACAGTTTTGATTAATCTTGCTATTCTGATCAAATTAAAGTTTTTATTTTTATTCTTATGAGTATTAACTTATGATATATATTATTAATTTTGATCGTCAACTTATAATTTTTCGTATAAAATAGAGAAATATACACTATGTATTGTTAATTTCATAATCTAATTAGTCAAAAAAAATTATCTTTAAATTAATTTAACTTATATATCAAATTAAGCTTAACTTATAAAACTATATGAGAGTAGCAAATTTAATATTACTAATATAAATTAATATTTTTTTAAAACTTATTAATATTAAACCCATCATCTAAAAATACTTAATTACCTAATAAGCTTATACTTTTTTAATAACATTTGAGGGGTTAAATTAATAAATTAAAATTTAAAAAATCCTTTTAAGTTGCGATAAAAAAATTTAAAAGATTTGACTTGGATTCATTAATTTCTGATTAATTGAAATAAAATGATTTAAAGCATTTTTAATCACTTCATTACTCGTCAACCCTCTTCGTCTTTTAGCATCACGGAGTTTACATTTTTTTCTCAATAAACTCTTTTATTTTTTTTTCAGGCTTCAACACTCTTAAAAAAAAACCTTCTGAGTTTTTTTATAATAATTTTTTCTGTAAAATAATAAATAACAATATCTACTGAACACGTATGAATTATTCCAATTTCTATATTTAAAATCGCTAGGATGGCGGCTTAAGTCGCGACTCAAGTCGTGCCTCAATGGAAGCGAAAAAAATTTAAAGCCGCACTCTCTCTCTCCTTCTTCCTCTTTTTGTTTTAATGGAACGATATATTCCTAATAATTAATAACTGGAAAAAAAGAAAAAAAAAGATTCCTCTTTTCGTCGCCGCGGGCGGAGCACTTCGCACTGCTTTTTATTTATCGATCTCCTTCCCTTCCACCTTCGCCCTCCGATTCCTTCTCCTCCTCCCCAAGCTCTGTTCCCTTCCCCCGCACGCTTCGCTCTTCCTCCTCCTCCATTTGGCGGCGCCTTCCATGACCAGCTGGTGAGCTTCTCGGAGCTGCTGCCATGGCCACCGTGGAGGATCTGGGCGTCTCCGCCTTCATCAACATCGCCGGCGCCTTCGCGTTCCTCATCCTCTTCGCGGTCCTGCGGATTCAGCCCGTAAATGACAGGGTCTACTTCCCGAAATGGTACCTCACCGGCGGCCGCAACAGCCCCCGCGTGCGCGGCCGTGGGGTCGGCAAGTTCGTCAACCTCAATTTGCGCACCTACTTCACGTTCCTCAACTGGATGCCCGGGGCCCTCAGGATGAGCGAGACCGAGATTATCCAGCACGCTGGCCTGGATTCCGCCGTCTATCTTCGGATCTACATTCTCGGGTGAGCTCCCGCTTTAGTTCCTGCTGGTTTATGCTTAAAATTTTTTTTCATCCTTTTTGTTATCCGTTTACGAATTCTACTTGGTTTTACGTCCCTGAGCTTTATCGAGGGTTTCAGCAATTTTCTAAAGCTCCGTTCTTAGGATGTGGTTGTAATTTTGTACTCCTATCGTATTTTTAGTGAACAGCGCTAACGATGGTCTTTTTTTTTGTTGGCTCTTCCTTTGATCATTTTTTTTCCTGTTTATAAATTATCAGCGCTGTGCATATTTTTGCTGATTCGCGTACGAGGTTTTGAAAAAAGTCTCTTTCAGCTACTTTAGAAAAGGTTACTTTCTTGATCCCTTAAAAGAATTTCCTTTTTTTTTTTACAGTGGAAGCAAAAGTTTTCTGCATTGATGGAAGCTGTAATATTGCAGAAATTTGTTAGCAACATCAGAATTTATCCTTTCCATGGAGATTTTGATTTTAATGATACGTTGCTCTCCCTCTTGTTTCACAGGCTAAAGATTTTTGTGCCAATTACAGTCCTTGCACTTTTAGTTATCATCCCAGTTAATGTGTCTGGTGGAACGTTATTGAATCTCAACAAAAAGATTATGTACAGCGACATTGATAAGCTTTCAATTTCAAATGTCAGTTCTGGATCTCAGAGGTAAAATTTTGCTGGAAAGTTCACTTCCTTGGTATAGGAACTCCATGACGGTCATACTATATGGTCATACTATAGAGAAAAAATGTCTGATGATTGGTAATTCTATCTGTAATTTTGTACTTGCATGCTCATGTCTCTGTCTGTGGAGGTGCAAAAGTACACACCACTGTAACATTATGTGGTAAACTTTCTTGGCATGTTCATATGTTTTTAAATTTTTGCATATAGTTACGTGCTGCGGAGTTCCCTCATTTTAGAACTTCGCAACTGTTATATTATTAGTTCTTTTGCAAATAGTCCTTTCATTTTGTCATACAATCTATGGAGATGCGACTTCTTCAGAGACAATAATGATCTTAATGCTACAATTCAGATAGATATGATCCTGCAAGCTACTTTGTCTTAGGCTGCTACTATATATCGGAAGTATACATTCTTTTTGTCGGTGAAAGCAATTGTTAAACTTTATCATTTTTTGCTTTGAAATAATGGGAATATTTTGTCTGATGTTCCCATTTTACTTTGTTTTTAAAAAAACATCTCTCTTGAACTTGATAGTTACTTTACAAAGTGTTGATGAGATACCAAAGTTGACCAGGAATGACTAGGATTTGTATTACTGAGGTTTCATATTCGACATGTTTGCAGTGATTGTTATCATAGGGAAGCAGTATATTTCCACCGTTGTTTTGCTATCGCGTGTTAGTCCTGTTATTTTCTTGCCTGATTTATGCAATGTTATTCGTATCATATTATTCAATATTTTATATGCTCACTTGTTCCCCTTATTTAGGTTCTGGATTCACCTATTGATGGCATATTTGTTCACATTATGGACATTGTATGCTCTCTACAAGGAATATGCTAAGGTGACATTTATGAGGTTACATTTCCTGGCATCACAAGGTCGCCGCGTTGATCAGTTCACCGTGAGTACCAGCTACAGTTTGGATACCTTTTACATTTGTGAAGTTTAGAACATACCTAGATTTCCTCTTAAAAGAATATTACTGAAAAAAAAAAGAGAATTTACATCGCACCAAGTGGTATTTAAGAGAACTTTTCATAGATAATTGAAGACAAATTATTGCTATACCTTCAGACGATTCTCTTATATAAAGATAGTAGAATATACAAAGGTAAATTTCAAAACCATATTGTAGTTTTACTGATGTCCCACTTCTCATCGTAGTAAAACTACGTGGTCCAAAGTGGAATATCTGTAAAACCAATGATGCTTCGGAATTTACCAATATACAATACCCTTGAATTCCCTTCCCTTCCAACTAGTTGTATGGTCGAAGCATTGAGACAGACAACCAAGCATCAACTCTTCATGCGGGAATAATATTTTCACCGTTCTCTTAGATCCCTCCACAAAGGATACCAAATATGTCGCATATTGTACACAAAATAGATTTGTTAATTTCAAATCAAAATTGCAACTCCTTTGAATTGACTATTTAACCTTTTGGTGATATCTAATCTTAAATTCTGATTAAGTGATTCTCAATCCTACCAAATTAGGACTTGCCCCAATAAATATATCCCTCTATACGGCCTTTTACATAGGAAATGTATCTCACTCTTGTTCACTGTGTTCAAGAAAGATTTGTGTGCGTCTTCTCTAGTATAGAATTCAAAGTTTTTTGATATCTTACCTGTCCAATATCCTCCCCACACATTTGTCAAAAACATATCCTTGACCACAAAAAGATATGAAAACTTGAAAGACTTGAACGGGAAAAGGAAAACAAATTCTCTATAAATAATGCCATTCTAATCTCTCTCAATAAAAAATTAAAAACCTCAGTTTTTAGACTTTTAATTTGGGATCGATCACGGCAGGAACTTCTATAGTAAAAGCCTATCAAAGATTAGTTGGTTAGGTATACAAAGTGTATGCTCCTCTGGTTAGAGTAATTAGACTCTTTACGGGAGGATCACGAGGTCTTAGGTTCAAAACTCATTAAATTTAAAAAAAAAGATTAGTTGGTCAGATAAATTTCAGACCTAATATTTTTTTTAAAAAAACTATAGAAGTTTTGTTTCTTCTTTCATTGATTTGATTACTAAGCATACAACAGTTGTAATATTATTTACATGTATGGCTATTTTTTTACTCCTGTATTCATGTTAGTAATTTTATTTGTTCTATTCTTTCCACAAATCACGGTCTGTTATTCACTACAGATAATTTTTTTTTCTTCCAGGTAGTAGTTCGAAATGTGCCACATGTTTCTGGACATTCCATATCAGAAAGTGTAGAACAGTTCTTTCACGGGAACCACCCTGACCACTATCTAGGTCACCAGGTAGTATTTTGGCGAAAATTTAATGGCAATGCTTTGTCTATAAGATATGATTTTTTAATGACTACGTAATTATCTTTTCCTTTAAAACAACTACATAATTAAGGTTACTCAACCACTACATGTTCAATTGTTTTTTATTTTAATAAAATATCAACTCCATGGGGGATTCTACTTTCGTGATATCAAAATTGTTGATATTTTGCAGGCTGTCTATAATGCAAATAAATTTGCCAAGCTAGTAAGGCAGAAGGAGACTCTCCAAAATTGGTTAGACTATCACCAGCTGAAATATGAAAGGCATCCTGATAAAAGGCCAACTACTAAGGTAGATTTTTAGTAAAACCTTATTTTGTCCAAATATCTGCACAGTGTAGAAAATTAACGAGCTGTTACGTTCCTAATCTTAGGACACGCTGATGTTTATAAAATTAAGTACTGCTCTTTGTCCGCAGCAACTATGTTTCCTTTTACTTATGCTCATAACACTTCCACTTAAAATATTTCAGAGTGGATTTTTTGGACTTTGTGGTGCAAGAGTGGATGCAATCGAGTACTATAAAGAACAGATTCGTAGGCTTGACGAAAAGGTATTTCTCAATAATTTTAGATAATAACTGTTGTAAATTAAACTGGAGTTTTATATTTCTGAATTTTATATTTATTAAACTAGTAATAACATATTTATCTCTTAATATGTGGTCTATATTTATCTTTTGATTTGATTCTTATAAGAATCAAATATTTTCATTCAATTCAATCATCAAACAATTCTTCTATTGAAGAAAGTGTCTCCTTGTTATTCTCCTCTTCCATATTTTCTAAGTTTCAGAGTGTGTGAGAGCCCACTATATTCTGGAATATGGACCACATATTAAGAGATAAATATGTTAATAATAGTTTAACAAATATAAAATTCAGAAATATAATATTCAAGTTTTCCAACAATAACCTCCTACATTGCCATTTTCCACTTATGATTAATTCTTGTGGTTTAGAAATAATTCACTACGCTTGTATTTGTAGCTTTTTTCTCACCTTATACAAACTTTGGATATATTGTGTTTGTTCTGTGCAGATTGCATATGAACGCCAAAGAATTCTTCAAGACCCAAAAGCTATCATGCCTGTGGCATTTGTTACTTTTGATTCACGATGGGGAGCAGCTGTGTGCGCACAAACACAGCAAAGTAAGAACCCCACTCGATGGCTAACAGCATGGGCACCTGAACCACGTGATGTCTACTGGGAAAATCTGCCCATACCATTTGTTTCTCTCAGCATTCGAAGGCTTATAATATCAATATTAGTCTTTGCGCTGGTTTTCTTCTATATGATTCCTATTGCTTTTGTGCAATCACTTGCAAATCTGGAGGGGCTTGAAAAAGTTGCTCCTTTTCTCAGGCCAGTAGTAGAAATGTAAGCATCTCTTATCTTGGTAAGCTGTAAAAACGAAAACCTTTTTTTAAAAGGTAAATTGGATAGCAATACATTTGTTCTACTATTGATATGCTAGATGGACCACAAAAGCAGATTAGTTGACAGTTATATCTAACCTGGTAGAATGAGTCCTGGGTCCTAAATTTGACATGGCTTTTATATTTCCGTTCATGTTTTTTCAACCAGTTCCATTTATTGGAGATTTCATGATAATGAAATAGGTATATGCTTCTGTATGTTATTCATTACCACAGCAAGGTTGTTATGAAAAATATAGTTCTTGAACTATTCAGGTTCGGATTGATAAATCCAGTATATAATTCCTTTTCAAGTTGAATTGATGTTTTTGGTTGCGTTTGCTTTTAGGATAATCGAAAAGTATCCTTCTATTTTTCATCAAATGGATCAATTGTTTAACAATAGCACTACTTTTTCTTTGATGTTTCTTTCAAAGAACATAAATATATGTAATTGTGAACTTATTTCATGTTAAATATGTGAACTCATTCTTATAAAGAATTTGTTAATTATTCAAATTTCTATATTTCCTTGAAGTCTTGAAATGTTCTCAAGTCATTAAATATTGTGACTATAATGATTCATTTGTTGTACTCATCCACAAATGCCGAACCCTATGTTATTAACTTGAACTTGTTTATAGATATGCACTCCTTTATTGGACGACCTCATTGGCTGAAGCATCATGCAATGAACCATCCTTTATTACTCATTTTTTTAGAGTGATTGATGATCATCTCTTTACATCTGCAGAAAGGTGGTCAAGTCCTTCTTGCAAGGCTTTCTTCCTGGTCTGGCTTTAAAGATCTTCTTGTACATTCTTCCAACAGTTCTTATGATCATGTCAAAAGTGGAAGGCTACATTTCATTATCATCACTTGAAAGAAAGGCAGCAGCAAAATATTATTACTTTATGTTGGTAAATGTATTTCTGGGAAGCATCATAACAGGAACGGCCTTTGAGCAGCTCTATTCATTTATTCATCAACCACCAACCCAGTAATTCTCTTCTGCAACATATCTCCCTCCTATTTATGCTTAGCTTTATACTTGGAATACTTATGTTGTGATCAGATCATATTTATGCATGAATGATGCATGACAACAAGTACTGATGATCCTTTAGAACATTACTCCTACATTCGTTATGATATACTGCTTATGAAGAGCTTTTTATTTAGTTAAAGCAAGTTGACACTTGGGTGTCCCTTCTATGTATTATTGTGCATTTAGTTTAGAGCTTTTAAGGATTACTACTACATCCTGCAACTCCTTTGGATATCCTTTCTAATCTTCTTTTGTCTGTAGATTATTTACAATGATGGCACATCATCTAATGCAGTTTGAAACCAGTTAAATATGTTCAACCAGACAGATATCACGAAGTTTGAAGCATTCAACTTATGCTTTCTCATTCTTCACTAATGGATTTCCATTTTCTTTTATTCCTATAGGATCCCTATAACCATCGGTGTGTCCATACCAATGAAAGCTACTTTCTTCATGACATATATAATGGTGGATGGTTGGGCTGGAATTGCCAGTGAGATTCTTCGACTCAAGCCACTTGTTATCTTTCATCTCAAGAACATGTTCATGGTGAAAACTGAGAGAGATCGGGAAAAGGCGATGGACCCTGGAAGTATTGACCTCCCCGAGAACCTCCCTTCGCTGCAGTTGTACTTTCTTCTTGGCCTTGTTTATGCTGTTGTGACGCCAGCTCTTCTTCCCTTCATAGTGGTGTTCTTTGCCTTTGCCTTCCTTGTGTACCGCCATCAGGTAAGATGATCATTCTCTGCCCTTGAATGTGATTCTTGTGGTTTTGATGGAGTTACTTCACATGTTCCAGTTGATCTTTTTGTCAACAAAGTAACAACAGATTAAACAAGAGCCTCAGCCATGATAGAACACTATAAAATATGAGCCATATTTATCAAAAATGATAATTTAGACTTGCTCAAATGTGAGTTGATACAAACAAGAAACAACAAACAAGAAAATAGATTGTATTTATACAAACGTCCACTATGGCTTATGATGAACACTTGCTTTTCTCCTGGTCTGCTGCTTTCAGATCATCAATGTGTACAACCAAGAGTACGAAAGTGCCGGTGCATTCTGGCCGCACGTCCATGGTCGCATAATTGCGAGCTTGTTGATAGCCCAACTGCTGCTCGTCGGATTGCTTAGCACGAAGAAAGCAGCCAACTCGACTCCTCTTCTTGTGATTTTGCCTGTTGTCACAATATGGTTCCACAGGTACTGCAAGAGCCGCTTCGAGTCCGCATTCCGGAAGTATCCGTTGGAGGTAATTTAAATATCTAATTTTTTTATTTTTTTCTTCTTTAAATTTTTTTTATTTATTGATCGTATTAGTAAAGAATATGCAACGTTTGGTCTACATTCAAAAGTTCTACTTTTCTTAGCATCCAAAACATGAGATATTTCAAGATCTTCTGGAGAAGGAAAGGGTCGAGCATGTATGTAGGAAAAATCTACTGGAAAGAGTAGAGACCATATGGCATGTGGAGAGATTGATTGTTGAAGGGGATGGAGTTAGATGTCAAACATCTAGTTAAACTTAGTTATTGCTAGTTGTGCCAATCTAGTTACCTCATTTCTTAAGACAATGGTTAGGTTTTCGAACCCCACCCATACTGATTTCTCTGCACTTCCATCCAATGCTCCTTGGCATGCTAGAAGAAATTTAATAACTTTTAGCTCCTAACAAGTTGAAGAAGCCCATGTGCCTATGCATATGGGCAGTAAGAAGGAAGAACAAATTTTGATCTCTGTTCCAATTTGCGATTCAACTCCAGGAAGCAATGGAGAAGGACATAATGGAGCGGTCATCGGAACCAAACCTGAACTTAAAAGCATACTTAGCTGATGCGTACCTTCACCCAATCTTTCACTCGTTCGATGAGGTCGAGGAGAAGGTGGAGATCCGAGTCGACAAAGGGCAGACTCATCATCCTGCTCCATCGCCTTCAAGGAGCGAAGTCAGCCCCGAGTCTCCGCCTCGTTACGTGTACCACTATGAGTTCGAAGCATGACGATTTAAACAATGGCAGAAGCAGCTCCCCCCCTCCTCTTCCTAAGCCTTAACTTAGTTCTTGTAAAGAATCGGTGTTCCAGTTTGTTGTATTCGTTCTTGTTTTTTTCTTTGGGGGGGGTTTAGGTTATTGATTTTTCCGGACCCACTGATCCTTGATGTGAAAAAAAATGTAAATTTGTTCTTTGATTATGCTTTTTGGGTCTTGCAAAGAGGGGCGTTTATGTTTCGTGCTTAGACTGAATTGTAGATAAAATGCCACAATTTATAAGTATTTGTGCACTTGAAGGGACCTGCAAAACTGGCATTGTTGTACCAGGTTTCATCTAAAACTCCTACTTATGCGAGTAATTGAGCCACAAGTTTCTTCGTTTAACTGCAATACAAATTAGCTTACTCTTTAACGCAAAGCATGCACAAACCTAGATTACAATTGTAAAGAGACAATTAAGGTTCAATACATATTTACTATCTACCATTGTCGACCTAAAAATTGTAAAGCAGCATTAGGGCAGTGATTTTTTTTTAGGGATAATGTCGGGACAACAAACATTCAAAACATCATTTGATCGAATATTCTTGAAAAAAAAAATTGGACGATGGTAACAATCAAATATTGGAAAGCAGACAAAATCATCTCCTTTGGACGAGGGGAAAAGAAAATATAGAAATCTAGCTTAAAACCCCGACCCAAGAAGCAAGAATGACAATGAGGAACTGAATCGGTTGACACAACCAAACAAATGAAGCTCATAGGAACCAAAATGGAGAAGCTCACGGTGCTAAATTTAGATACTTCTAGTTAGACCGCAACTTCATTTATGACCTCTGAAATACATGTATACTTTCTGCAAAAAAAAAAAGAAGAGCATAAATATGGTGTCAGAAAAATAGTGGAACAGTTATTTAAAAGGCACTACATGCTTGTCAACTATATATTACAGATCATCAAGACCATTTTTTGCATCTATGTAGTCATTCATCAGTGCAGAAAAATTCTTGCAACCATAATTAATCAACACAGCTAATGATTCTGTTTTTAGCACAAATGCATATAAGCTTGCGTGACTTGGGCACCCCCAGACCATTTTAAAACTAGAAACTGGCCCATCCTCCATGCAGGCTAAAGATTCAGTTTTTGCAACCATAATTAATCAAAAACAAAGCTAAACATTCAGTTTTTAGCACAAAAGCATACAAGCTTGCTGCCTTGGGCATTCCTGGACAAGTTTAGAACTAGAGATTGACTGTAGGTTTAAGTAAAAAGTGTGTGACGGGCTATCAATTTATCCATCCAATCAAAATGTAAAATAAAAGGATCTAAAGTATGTAAACACGTAAGAGAAAGCTCTGCCGTCTCCGTATTTTATTTTTCTGAGTTTGTAATTAGTTCGATGAATGTACAACAGCTATAGCAGCCTGTGTACCAATTTGGCTAACAAACATTATAGACATGCAATCTGTAGAATGATCATTGGGACAAACTGAAGAAGTGCCTATCTTACTGCATAGAGCATCACTAGTGCACAATAAAGTAAGCACATTTGACATTGGCAACAAGGAAAAGGAAAGAAGGTTCATATGAATACAGGAAAAAAAAAGGAAGGATAGGCATACAAGATGTGGAATTCTCAAAGTTTTGGCACTAACCTGAAGCACCCAAAGGCTTAAGAGTGTTTCCAAACAAAACCAGCTAAAACCAATCAAGTAAAATACCTGTAGTTATCATGATAAAATTAGCATTAGTTTAAATGCCAATTCCTTTGCAGCAAATATAAATATAAGCTATTCCCAGTTCCCACTATCACGAAATAACTGTGCCCCTAGAATGAAAGAGGTCAAAGACAACAACACAAAAAAAAAACCATAAAAGTCCATGCATTTCATCAATAAGGCCCTTTGCCAGTTTAAAATAAGAAAGGCTCTTACATCCATAGAACCCATGGAATGATCATACAAGAACTTACCCCTACAACAATGTTATCTGAGAATGTGTCAATTGCAGCTAGTATACCCCTGAGAGCAAAATAGAAAATTTCAGATGAACATCATGGACTACCTTAACAACAGGGAACCAAAAACAATACACTCAAAACAAAGAGAATATCTTATCAGCTGATTTCTAAAATCTATGGCCCTTCTTTTACTTTGTAAAGGAATTGACTTGTTTCAGATTTCTTTTTAATGAGAGCATTTCTTTAAAACTTAATCATCATGAGGATATTCATACTAGGCTCAGATTGATTCTTGGTCCAAACTTTTGTGTGAACTATTGCTGTTTTTGTTTATGGTGGTAAAACATGTAAACATGCTTCTGGAAATGAAACAAAGGGGAAACTTCAACTCAAACCTGCTCATGATCAGTTTATGTACATGCACGAAGTGTCAGTGTGGTGTATGGTACCACTACTGTACTGGTCCAAGCCTGGATTGAAACTGGTACCAAACTAAGATTTTTGACCATGCAATTACACTGATAATATTTATCAAAATCAATGATAATCTTATGCAGAGATAGAGATTATGATTATACAATAACTGCTGAAAGACCAAGTCCCTCTATGCAACAAGATGATGAAGATCACTTACGTCAGTGACTTCCCATGAAAAACAATTGGAGGAGCAATAGCAGCAATAATGCAAAAACCAATATGGATCTGTACAAAGCAAACATAAAGATAAATCAGTGACCACATATAATCAGTCCAGCAAAGCTGATCAACAAAGCAATCACCATGTATAAGAGGAAGAACCAGCTAAACTTCAGCGCACTGTCAGTCCTATTCAACAATAACAATAGCAAACGAAAAATTAGTATAAATATATTTCATGCAAATATGCACGCAAGTCAAAAGAGAATGTAATGCTAGTTCAATATTTTGACTTCTTTTAGTGTGAACGACTACAAATTTTTTCTTAATATTGCTGCAATTGATGTGTCTGAATAACTACCTCATGGCACGATAAAGGGGCCTGTACCATAGCACATATGAAAGTGGACAACCAAGTATAGCATATATTACTGCAAGGAAAAATATTTTAACCCCTGCATGCAATAAAATGCATCACTCAGCATACAGTTAGTAATATATTAATGAGAAAACCTGAGGCCAAAATGATTGTAGGTCAAGTTTACTAGAGTGAAAAACTTACCGCAGCCTTTAATCCAACATACAGTCACAGCAAGGACATTCCAAAGAAGACACACAAGAATACCTGAGTAGGAGCACCACTAAAATAAATAATTTTCATCATGAGAAAACAAAAGGAACCCTGAATGATAAATGTAATAACTAAAAGCATTATTTAAAGTTCTGGGTTAATAAAAAAGTGATAAAACCAATAACTAAAAGCATTCTCTAAACTTCTGGGTTAATAAAAAAAAATATGAAAGCAAAGAATACAATGGCATTGGCGGAAGGAACAACTTGGTGAATGCTCAGGAATATACTTACAATTTGAAATAAATGCTTCAAAACTAGATATTTGATACATTTAAGTTAAGAGGAGAACTATTATATACAAGGAGATTTAAAAACCAAACTTCAACTTTTCCATTATTAAAACAAAAGGGGATTTCGAAAGAAGTTCTGTTGCATTTCATGGATTCACAGTATAAAATCTATTTCTTCAGTAAGAAAATTTCAGGTTATTTAAATAATCTAATAGCTTTCGAGAAATCATTTTGATGATTGCTATAGTTGAAGAGAATCTACAGTATCTTAAAGTTGAAAGAGTCACAATTGTAATTGATACCAAATAAATAATTCCATAAGTAATCGCCTCATATAATATTTTTTAGTAATGAATATTTTATATTATCCTACTGAAAATGTTTGTTGTCATTCTTATACCAACAGAATTAGAATATGTAAAATGATATCTTATCATTGTTTAATTATGCCATCATTTATACTACTAAAGCATCAAGGAGTGCTTAAACATAAAGTGATAATCAGCCGACACACACGGAAGTTAAAAGATTTCGATATACTCAGTATTGATAATGAACCCACAAAAGAGAAAGCAATTGTTGACTAAGTGGAAGAGCAGTGTAGTTGCCCAATAAGAGGTTCATATTTTATGAACAGTAATAACGAATGACAATTGGTCAAGAAACCGCATGTCAGATAAAGTATGAAGAGATTATGAATAAGTCAGATGCCTAGCCAGCTTGCAAATGCCAAATACTGCAGTCTCTGAGCATGAATTGGTATCTCTTTCGCAATATCATGATGAATGATTGGGAAAATTGGTGGCCAATTCTTCTCATCTACAGGTACACCAGCTGAAAAAAAAAACATGGATATAATAGTTTTATGTCACTTCAGCAAAAATCATCAAGGAACTCTGTACATACCGCTAGATAAAGCATCTTCCCTTCGTTTAATTTCCTTCAAGAACCAAAAAGTGTATCAACATTTAGCCTAGGATCATGGAACAAAATAGGAGAGTGGAAGGAACACAGTTTTATGGAATTTAGGCCACAATTTTCACCTACACCAAGCACGACACCCTACAAATAGGGAACGTGCATATGAAAGTGTGTGGTAGAATATGATAAAGCACAGCTAAATGCTTAAGTGGCAAAGAACGTATTCTCCAGTCATCGGCGATCTAGCGTATGATAAAGCACATTCATGTTATTTTTAAAGACTGCAAAATATCTAAATGGCTAAACATCAAAAATTCATTTACATTAATGCTATTTTTTTGTTCGCGTTTCACTTTTTTTTCCTTTGAACTCCTACCGAAATATATGTTAATCCAACTAAACATTATAGCATGCCGGACTTAGACCCTTAGGACAATGTAAACAACCTTACTCTAAAAAGTGAATAATTGTAGAAGGTAACACTAACCGTTTCTCTCTTTTTCAGATTTGCTTCCCATGAAGCAAGCTCTTGTGCCTTTTTCCTGGAATCCTGTCGAACACGCCAAAACGAAATCACATCGGATCGTCAAAGCACGGTATAGATTTCCAAAATCCAGTCGAATCAAGCACGTACATGCGTCGACTCCAGCGGAACATCAACAGCGGCGTCATGCTTACTACCAAAACCCAGAGTCACGGATGAGAGGGAGGGGAACTTGGATTTTTTGCCAGCGTCTGCACCATTCTATAGAGGGAAGAGTTCATCTTAGCTTAGCCATCACTGGCAATAAAATGACAATGCAAACAGCCCGAGAAGATCAAGAACAATCAACGAATCACGATACAAACAAAAACCAAGCATCACCGGAAACATCATCCAACCGATAAAGCAAGGGCTTCGATATCCAGATCCAACGAAAACCCAAACTCTGCATCCCACTACTTTTTTCTCGGATAGATCAGAAAGAAGAAGAAGCGCATTGACTCCAAAAAACCTCTCAAGAGATGCCGCAAAGGAGAAGGCAGAGGCGGAAACAGCCGGATCGATCGGAAGAGGCGAAGAGTACGGAGGTCGACGTACCGAGAAGGGGTTGACGTCATTGAGGGCGTCCTCGTCGAAGGGGTTGGGATCGTCGTGGCGCTGCATCTTCTTCGTCGTCGTCGTTTCGTCTTCCTCTATTGGCCCCGAGAGGTGGGGAAAAGAACGAAAAGGGCAGGCGAAGACGCTACAGGAGAAGAAGAAGACCCGAAGTGGACTTGTGTTGTATTAGTAATAAAAGCGACGCGAAAGAGACCCCGGTGGTCGATCCATTTTAAAATTGAGGGTGATAAGGTCTTTTCGAAGGGGCCACAAAGAGAAGGCCGTGTCGGTGCGAACACATCGAGTGAGGTAATGCCGTCCAGCCCAGCTCACATGCTACCATTTCAGTGCGCTGCGGTGAGCACAGCGGAAGAGGAGTAAGAGAGAAGAAGAAGAAGACGGTAAGGTGTTCGACGCTTCCGCTCTTCGAGAAAGGAAGGTAGAGAGGATGGCCATGGGGATTGGGATGGGCCTCAATCTCCTGCTCTTGCTCGCCATGGTCGCCACCAACATCCTCTCCCTCTACCATCTCTCCTCCACGCGAAGCGCCTCCTCATCCGCCGCCACCGCCGCTGTCTCTTCTTCAACTGCCGATGTCCCCGACCACCTCCTCCACCAGCTCCACACCATCCGCGCTACCATCTCCCACCTCACCCGCCTGCGTTCCTCCTCCTCTTCCACGCCGTCATCCGCCACCGCGGCCCCTCCGCCGGAGCTCCTGCTCTATGCCCGCATCGCGCCCATTGCCTCCGCCTGCTCCGACCACCCGGACCTCCTCCACCGCTACATGAACTACTCGCCCTTCGGGTCCTGCCCTCGCGACGATGCGCGCAGCGTGGAGGAGGCGCTCATCCTCCGCGGCTGCCACCCCCTCCCCCGCCGCCGCTGCTTCTCCCCTACTGTTCAGAAGGCCCCCGTGTCCCTGCCATCGGATCCCTTCGCGCCCCTTCCCGATGCCGCAGTGCTCTGGCCGTCCTCCTCGGGATGTCGCTCCTTCTCCTGCCTCCCTGCCGTCCTCGGATTCGACCCCAAGGTCGAGGTCACCCGCTTCCTCTCCGCCCGCTCCGTCCTCGACCTCCCGCTCACCCAGCTCCTCAACCTCGCCAGATCCAACGGCGCCGCCCCGATCCGCCTCGGCCTCGACGTCGGCGGCGGCACGGGGACGCTAGCCGCACAGCTCCGGCGGCTGGCCAACGCAACGGTGCTGACCACCACGATGGACCTGGGCGCCCCCTACAGCGAGGCGGCAGCGCTCCGGGGGCTGGTGCCGCTGCACGCGCCGCTGCAGCAGCGGTTCCCGGTCCAGGACGGGGTGCTGGATCTGGTACGGACGGGGCACGCGGTGAACCGGTGGATCCCGGCGCCGGCACTGGAGTTCCTGCTCTACGACGCCGACCGGGTGCTGCGCCCAGGCGGCCTGCTGTGGGTGGATCACTTCTTCTGCCGGGCCGCCGACATGGACGCTCTGTACGCTCCAATGATCGCGCGGCTAGGCTACCGCCGCATCAAGTGGGCCGTGGCGAACAAGACGGACGCCGGCGGCCTTAAGAACGGCGAGGTGTACCTCACCGCCCTCCTCCAGAAGCCAATGCCGGCCGCTTCAGCTGCCAAGGTTTCTTCCAACTAGTTCAGGAAACTTCTTCCATTTTTTTTCCTTTATCCTCATTTTCTCAGATCACCATTAGCTTGTATTGCTCTGAGTAAACGAAATATTTGATCGAAATAATAAATTTTTTTATCTTTATTCAACTTCCATCCATCGATCGCTCATGGAACGAGAAATGTCGAACACATTGTGAGCCAGATAGCGTGAATGTGAGCAATTTTTTGTAAGCTCTCAGTAGTTGTTGAGTGATCAAATATGTTGTTCAAACACAGGATAATTATGACAATATTCCCTGGATTTTAATCAGATTAATTTTTCCCCTTTTAATTTATAATTTTATTTTATAATAGAAATATACCCTGCAAAAAAATATGGTAAGAAGAGTTTTTTTTTTTCCTCTTGCAAAGTCATCCATGAAACTGTAGAAGCTCTGATAGTTAAGTATATGCTGCATAGATGTACATACAT
Organism: Thalia dealbata; assembly: GCA_030544415.1. NCBI lineage: Eukaryota > Viridiplantae > Streptophyta > Magnoliopsida > Zingiberales > Marantaceae > Thalia > Thalia dealbata. The sequence continues at coordinate 15,886,669 of CM060458.1, forward strand.
ATATAACACAACCAAAATGATCTAGTCGTGTAAAACTTTCACAACATTATTCTCGCCACCAACGCTGCAATTTAACATGGTACATTAAAAGATTGGTTTTGTTTTAGCCAAAAAAAGGCTGTTGATTGAACATGACCTCATCAAAATTTCCAAAAGGGTTAACATGACAATGACAAGATGAATATGTAAGATGTGAGCAAAAGATCATGACGATGACATCGAACGATCAAATACAACTTGCGCCAAGGGAAAAAAAAATTCCTTAAAATTGATTAAACAGCACTTTTCTCAGGCAGACTCGGCACCGGCAGCAAGCCTTCTCCTCTGCTGATGCTCTGCAACTTTATAATCGACTACCTCTCGGAACAACGCCGCGTTGAGTTCGCAGTCTTGGCTTCCGTAGACGGCAGCCTGAACGCCGGCCATCAGTTTCGCAATTTCCCTGCCGGAAAATCCATCGGTCTTGGCAGCAGCTTCTCTGATGACATCGTCGGATATGCCTTTGATGGCTATTTTCTGCTGCTGAGGTCGAAATAGGCTAAACGAACTGGACTTGCTCTCACCAGCTCTGGCAATGTATTTGTCCAGGTACAGCTTGAGCAGCTTGTACCGCTCCTCTTCCCCGGGCAGTGGGAATTCGAGTACCTCATCAATACGGTCAGCTACGGCGGAGTCAAGATCACCAGGTCGGTTTGTGGCGAGCACAAGCACTATGTCCTTTGATTGGTCTCCCGTGCGGAAAAGGAGCGCATTGAGGGCACTGCGTTGGGCCTCGCTCATGTATGTCTTGTTGCGCCTAGAAATGCGGGAGTTAGTTCAAATGTTATTAGAAATGAAAGTTAAAAATGGGATCATGCATGTTCTTTGCTTTACTAGGCAAAGCATGTCAATAGACCATTCTAGCATTGAAAAACCTACTCATATACTTGATATCATTACATTTCAATGCGCCATCAAGTTGAATGCAACATAGCACGCCTAAAATCTACGTGCCACAAGAACAATACAAATAGAGAAAACAGAAAAGGTGTAAGCAGGCATTGATTGTTTGGATAATGAAAAATAAGTAGAGAATTTGGGCAAGCTCCAGACTCCAATTTGAACTTATTCAAATGATAAAATGTTAAAAGATTAAGTATGCATTTTTTTTATCAGCGAAAACAGGGTTGAGGATTACTCACTCGCACAAAAATGCATCTGCTTCATCAATGAAAAGGAGCAAACCCCTTTTGGATTTCTTAGCCCAATCAAATAATTGATGTATCTTGGTCACAGCCTGGGATCCCAGTGGTGCGACATCACCACCAGTCATTAGTGCATAATCTAGGCCCTGACATCGTAGAACAACATATAAGTGGACGAGTAGGGAAATTTAAACTTCCTAGAAGATAAGTCCTAAAAGAGACATACAGATTTTTGAGCTAACTCTCTAGCTGCCATAGTCTTCCCTGTTCCAGGAGGCCCATAAAAGAGCATATTACGAAATGGGGCCTGATGAGTTTTTGTATTTGCAGTTGCATTTGCAAGATGTTCTATTCTTTTATGAAGCGAATGATTTAGAATTACATCGCCAAATCCATCTCCCTTCTTTATTGCGTCTTTCCCTTTTATTTTATCTGACACTGAGCTCACAGCACGAGAGAAGAAACCAGACCATGGGTACTTTCCTCGGGATGATTCTCTGATGAGAGATGGCTGACCCAAGATACGATCAACATAGCCCCAGACAACTTTGGCACCTTCTCTGAAATTATGACATGTAGCACAGCAGTTAGAAGATTTAATCTGATAAGACCTCAATAATATGAAGATAACCTCGATAGCTATTAATAGCTTTCTGATGGTAGCATTATATCAACCAAGGTTCAGAACAAACTCATAAAACATAATACTGAAGTTTGTCGAGCACAATTTCAATCCATTAAGAACCACAATAAGTATGAAATCGGACTTCAGTTGAACTTTTTCCAATGACCATTTATGATACATATGTAAGGCCCACATTTGCATGCTTAAACTATGAGTACAAGTACACCAGACTTGACACTCCCCGAGAGCAGAAAGATTCTGACAATTCTGACTCTTTTTTCAGTTTATTAGAGTAGGCACAACATCTGGAATTCTTAAGTTTCTGTTCGTTACTTGAATTTTGCAAAAGACTATCAGCAGTCATCCTATATATAACTCTGTGAACTCCACATTGAAGAGATTTGAGTTGCTTCCAACTCCAAAATTTCGCTGCAACATGACTTTGAGCAAAACAATAACTAAAAGCCAACAAGACAAAACCAAAGTCTAAAGTTGATTTATTTTAAACCTAGTGATATTAGAGGCCTATTCCCCATGGAAACCGATGATAGCCATCATCCAGTCTGATATAAGTTCTCTGTTACAAAGCTAATTTATATAACCAACAGAAAAAATTCTTATAGATGGTTTGCCATTTCAGAATGCCAAAAAATCCCATCTGCAATGTTGTACCGAACAATAGCAATAGATAACTAATAGAAACAAGAAGGCTCTTATTTGAAATGGACAAGCATATGTATCCAGTTTCTAACCTGTGGTAAACCGCAAACAGGATAGACTGATAAAATTTATTTACCTTGTTGTGTAAACTCCTGCAGCTAGTGCAGTTACACCACCAACAGCTACAACCAACTTGTTCTGATCAGTGAGTATTGCTCGCAAACCACCTGAGAAGAATATTGAGGTTAACTAGCAAAAGTTTTCCCTTTGCCCAAGAACAAAAAGACATATTTAAAAGACAATTTCTGAAGTGTTGTCAATGATGTAGGACTGTTTTTTAGAACTATAATGATAGCTAGGAAGTTGCCAAATCAGGTTATAATATACATGACAATTTGAAACATCATCAGCTTTCATGCGATCACAGACCATCTTCCTCATGCTCATGGAGGGATGGTAGAGAAGCATTATCGGATGGTACCCAAACAAGAATATGGTGCTAAATCCAGGCTAGGCGTTGTTTTAGCACCATAATTTCCTAGGTGTGCATTTTTGAAGTGGTGTTGCCTAGCAATAACCTTGAGTAAGGGGCTCAGTAAGCCCATTCTCCACTGTGCAAGACTCATCAATGCACAAACTTCTCATCCCATGTGAAGTGATACATTGAATAGGCACAGCAATGATCGGATCTAAAAATGGCAACTACAAAAATCCACTTTTCTCCCTCCTGTTGCTTCCTCTTGCTCCTTTATGTTTTCTTCCTATTTCTTGAACCCAGGTTTGACTGCGGTCCAGTATGGTAACCATTCCATTTAGTGCTATAAAACTCCTGCTTGATAAATAATTTATTATATATAGATAAGTCTTCAATGAACTCTAAAAAAGTTAGCACGGTCAATCATTTGATATACAAGCGTTTAGTACCTCCAATATGGTCAAAGGTTGTATTAATTGCTGATATCCACTTCTCTCTCTCAGCATTGGCTCGTTCTATCAACATCCGTCTATTTACATCTTCTGCTAATTTTGCTTCATGTGCTCTTCCTTCTGCTTCAGCCAATGCTTTTACTCTGATAGTTTCGCGCTCTATTTCTGCCTTCTCCCTTTCTGTCTGCCTACGCTGTGCTTGAATCTGTTCCTCTGTGGCACGACGAATTTGTTCTTGTCTAATGGATGATTCTTCTTGCATTTTCACCAGCTCCTGGTTCCTTGCTCTTTGGCTCTCATGCTCTGCCTGAAGAAATAGAGATTAAGCAATGAAAACACAGGAATAAGTTGAAGAAAAAATAAAACATCAAACTCAGCATGCCTGCATCCTCTTCCTGGCCAATTCATCCTCATATCGAGCCATTTGAGCCTTAGTTTGTGCCTGCTGTTGAACTAGTTTCTTTTGCTCATCGTAAATTACTCTTTGCCTGTCCTGCAAGATGATTACATCAGCCGCATACAAAAACATAACCAAGAAGGACCAGGATCCTAATCTCCTGTGTTTGTAGCTTAGATATGAAATATGTAAGATGACAAGCACAATGTCATGCCTTTTTGAAAAAGACACACCTATCATCCTCTTCCTGCTAAATGTTCAATATATCATTGCAGCAGATAGCGGTTAGTCAACAGTGGCCACTACAACAGGGACTCTATACCTGAAGCAGGGTATTAATACTTATATATCTTAAGAATTTAAGCTAGATAAAAAGAAAGGTAAACTTTGCATGCCTCTGAAAAATTCCACAATTTTTAACGATAAGTATGTTCTCTGGGAAGAATTATGGCACACGGCGTATTTTGCATCCCTTTACTTTCACTTACACCGTTATGAAGAAATAAATAAGGATAACTCTTTGAAAATTGGACCAAAGCTATCAATAAGAAAAAGAAGAGGACATCTCGTTCAAGAAGGTGAGGAACCAACAATCATTCATTCCTAAAATCTAAGTAGGCTTTTATGAGAGAATAGATGGTTTTACCTCCTACCCAGGAAAAAGGTGAACGCCGGATATTAAGAAAAGTCTACTCTTTGCAAATTCCAAACACCGGACACTTACAGTTTCATGCTGCGCCTGCATGGCTTGAAACTCTGCCTTCTTCGCCGCCAACTCCGTTTGCCTTGTCTCTTCTTGCTTCTTCAGCAACTCAAACATCTAATCCGAAGCAAAAGGGGAACAAGAGAGGAGAAGTCTTCCTTAATTTCCTACGAAAAAAATATTAAAAAAAAATCGAGCTTAATCGGAACCAAAACCTTTTTAGATTCCTTTGAGCTGTTGATCTCACGCAAGGCCTTGGCCCCCCGTTCCAGGGCCTCCGGGTCGAAACCCGCCGCAGTGGTCCGAGGATTGTCGTTGCGCGCGCGAGGCTCCTCCCTCGGCGGGGCCGCCGCAGCCGCCGGAGGGGGCGGCGAAACAGGCGCGGTGGATGCCGGCGCCGGAGGAGCAGCTTGAGAGGGGTAAGAGAAGGGGGAGAACTTGAAAGGGGCGCCATCTGCGTGGGCGTGCTCCGCGGCGAGGGCGGCGGAGGCGAGTGCGGCGGAGACCAACGCGGCGGAGCGAACCCTCGCCATTGAGGAGAGCCGCGGGTTTGCCTTTTGGGTTGCGAGGAATTGGGGCTTTGGTAGGGTTTATGAAAAGAACTGATAGGATCGCCTCCAAGTGTGCTTTTAAGTAGGAGTCGTACAATTCTTACTTAAATCTTTGCTCGTCTAGAGTTTACCAGAAGTGTCATTTTTTTCACTAATAATGAGATAGGTTAATTTTTAAATATAAATTATAATCAATTTAAACCTAACTAATGCATGAAGCGGAAGAAAGGGATGAAAACATAAAAATGTTATAATATAACCCTCAATTGGTAGGACATTAACTAAAAAAATCATCAGTAGTATAATTACATAATATCGATGGGTATATTACTAAATAAACTTGAATGAGTTTAGCTTGTGATGTTGCTGCTCTATGACTTATTTTGCATCGTAAATTTATAGTTGTGAATAAAATACAAAAAAATGAAATATTAAAATATTTACTGAATTAATGTATATAGAGCAATTATATAGAATAATTTATTGAAATAAAATGAATAAGCATTGATAGAAACTACACTATAAATCACATTAATGCGGGTAATTGGTGATGGTAATGTTTGTGTATCATATTATGAGAAAATAAATTAGAGACTATTTAAGTAATAGTTCAACGATGAAGTAGTTCTTTTTCAACATATTAAATAGTAATAAATAAAATAAGGGGGTTTAATGTATTATATTTAATTAGATACAACAATAGATTGTATTTAGCTAAGAGACCGATATTTTTTAATGCTTTTATTTTCACCATAACTTGGAGCATATGATATTATAGTAATACTAAGATACCCCTCATAGAAGGTGAGTTGATGATTTATTTGTTTAACTTAACTTAGTGAATATTAAATATACAATTTCTCATAAGTTGAATATTACTATTAAATAAGTTATAGACCACTATATGGGAAATTATAATTAATATAGCTGCTAGAATAGCTAAAAGGAGAACATTGAAAGGACAACTTATGCATGTAGTGATAGCAGAGTTTGTATATCACATTTGGGAAGAGAGAAATTGAAGATTATTTAAGCAACAAGTAATAGATAAAGTGGTCCTTCTTCGGCATATTAAGACAGTAATTTTTACTAGGTTGGATAAATAAAAAATAAGAGAGTTTGCTGTCTTATGCTTAACTTAGAATATTAGTGCTCTTTAAGATATTTATTTTTATTATATTTACTTCTTTATAACTCGTAGCACGTGATATTGATATTGTAGTGATGCTCAAATACCCTTCCTAAAAGGTGAGTTGACATTACTATTGATGTTATCAAATAAGTTATAAGGAACAAAATTTATGTAAGATGATGTAACTATACTGAAACAATGTAATATCCTATTGGTAAATGATAATTTAATTTAGCTATTTTTTAATTTGATGATTTTTTTGTTTAACTCAGTGAATATTAAATCAATAATTTATCTAAGTTGAATATTATTATTAAACAAGTTATTGCGCGTTATTTTTTAATATTTTTATTTTCTCTATAACTTGGAACATAGAATATTATAGTAATATGCAGATACCCTCGTAGAAGGGTGAGTTGATTTTTTTTTAATATATTAAATATTAAATTCACAATCTCTCTTATAATATTTTTATAACAATGTAATATTTGTACGATCAATTAAAAATTTATTTTATTTAAAAAAATAATTTATCTGTAAATTTAAATTTGATAATAGTTCGAATATGTTTAAATATTCACATGGTAGCATGCTAAATTTTTTCAGCATATTTTAGGAATGTAAATTGAGGAAGTAGATTGGAAATTTGGGATTTTTTTTCCGAGATGATTATTAATATAATTACAGAATTAAATGCTATTTTTTATATTAAATATTTGTCCTTTGTTTTGTGTGGTTTGGGGAAAAAGATGGAACGGAAAATAAAAAAATAGAAAAAAGAGGGGCCGTCGATTGAGCAGGGTCGGACGGATCAAGTCAATCTGCCCCGTTCCTCATAAAATTCCCACCAACCACCCACTGTGCTGCGTCGAGCAGTGAGCGCAGCCAGCCGTCCACGCCGCACCACCGTCTCCATGCCGTCGTCGGAGACTCATCGGCCGCCGGAGGTGCTCCTTCTCTACCCGCTTATGAACGTCCTCGACGCCCTCCTCTCCCGCAAGTACCAGCTGCTCAAGCCCTGGGAATCGCCGCTGCCCCTGTACGAATTCCTGGCCGAGCGCGCAGCCTCCGTCCGCGTCATCGTCTGCGCCGGCCAGCAGCAGGTTCCCGCCGACGTCATCGACCGTCTCCCCGCCCTCGAGCTCATCGTCGTCGCCAGCATTGGCGTCGACCAAATCGACCTCGCCGCCTGCCGCCGCCTAGGAATCGCCGTCGCCAACGCAGGTACCGCTTTCTCTGTCGACGTCGCCGATCATGCCGTCGGGCTTTTGATCGACGTCCTGCGCCGGATCTCCGCCTCCGGTCGCTATGTGCGGCAGGGCCTTTGGCCTCTGAAGGGCGATTACCCCGTCTTTTTCAAGGTAGTCCTCTCTCTCTCTCTGTCTCATTTCTTCTTTTTTGCAATCCACTAATACAGTTCAATTTAGAAGGATATCAAAAGTTCAGATTAATTGATGCATACATCACATACTCACCTCATATGGTATTTGAAAACGAAGGAATCCGATTAGGGGGAAACATGTAAACATGATATTTGCCGAATTATAGTTCTGATTTCGCTTGCCCAATTGAGAGAACTTCTAGAGTTGGATTCATTTTCAAGTATAGCTGAATATGATACAGCAATTTCACCAATTTTTGAATGTTAATCAGCTAACCAAGATAGTCTCTAGGGTACCCATTGGATATGTGAACTTGGTTCCTTTGAACAAGTTGTTGCATGGTAGGGGTGTTAGTTTGTTCGATTTCACGAATTTCCCTTTGGCATCTTGTAGTTATAGACTGCAAATGGGAAAACTCTTGTCTTTGGATCATCGAGATAAAATTTAAAGAAACCTTGTGCTATCATAGATGTAGGTAAACACACATTTCTTGACGTGGGGAAAAAATTTCATCTCTTGTGTGCCAATGGAGACATTCCTGTTCTTATTTGGTTCTATATGTCACTCTTGTTCCTGAATCGCACTACATGTAGGAGATTATCTCTGGTTAACAAATTTATCCACCAAATAATTTATGCATCAAACTAACATGTTACTCCAAAGTTGTAAACTTCTACAAAGTAATAATATCCTAAAGTTTGCTTCATTGATATTTTCTTAGCTCCTGTTAGATACGATGGATCATGGCTTGTTAAATCCCCATTTAAGTGTTTGGTTAATTGACCAACATGGTTTAACACCAAGTTGTCACATATATAACGAAGTATATAGACAAGTCAAAGGTTATTGTCTTTATAGTTGGAAAATTGGTATCATGTACAAGTCTTTATAGTTTCCTATGTTCCTTTTCTTCTGAAAAGAAATTGTTTAACTTGAACTTTAGCTATTCATCCCATTCTAATTTTTCAAGTCCATTTGTTCAATATTAAGTGATATTCCAAGTATTTGTGCTTTTGCTTTAATTGGCATCTCACCGTAGAACATAAGTGTACTTTAGGTGTATATTCATGAACAACAGTGTTTCTAGTTCTAGAGTGGATTCGCTTGGTTGAGCCACTGGATACTAAGTTGTTGATCTGAGTTAAAAAGTTGAAATTCGCAATTAGTTATCTGACCTTTTCAAATCTTTATAAAAATTGGGTAAATAAGCACCGGTTTTTAAATCTACATAAAAGGGATGAACTTGTTGACCCCTCTTGTGAATTTCACTAACTATAACCTACCTACTTCCCCTGTGAGATTATATTTCATGTTCCATCAAAGCAATTAGTTACTCAACTTCTAAACAAAAGTCTAAGGATACCGAGGTGGTAGCAGCCTTCTTTTTCTCTTTTTAATGAAAATAGAATCCGGAGATTAGCTAGCTTAATCCATTGGCTAGAGGATTGAGGGGCAGTGGTACACTAGACTTGCACCTTCCCCTCAAGCAATGAACTAAACTTACATAACCTCCAAAATTCAAATGTATTCCAAACGAGAGTAAAGCAATTACAATGTCACACAGTGACCGAATCCAAATGAATTAAAATCCACTATGATCTACACGGAAAGGGCACTTGGCAATGGACCAAACATAATCCAAATTTCCTTGAAATTATGGAGGAACTGCCTCTCTTGAAGCAGTCAGTTCTGACAGGGAAGTAATCAAGACCTTTGATCATACCCTTTACATGTATTCCTTCTCCATCGAAAATTTATATTCATTGCTTTTTCAAACCATATTTATCTTGTCCTTTGGTTTGATTTATATGTGTAATACATTATGTGCATCTCATCTGTTGATAACTTTATATATTGCAGTTGAGTGGAAAACGAGTAGGGATTCTTGGGCTGGGAAGTATTGGCTCCACAATAGCAAAAAGGCTTGAGGCCTTTGGGTGCATTATCTCTTACCACTCGAGAACACAAAAGCCATCTATCTCATATAAATACTATGAAAGTGTTAATGATCTTGCAGCAGAAAATAACATTCTCGTCATCTCCTGCTCGTTGACTGATGAAACATTCCACATCGTCGACAGACAAGTGATGCTAGCACTAGGAAAAGATGGTGTTATAATCAATGTGGGGCGCGGTTCCCTTATCAACGAGAAGGAACTTGTTAGATGTTTGGTTGAAGGGGAGATTGGGGGTGCTGGTCTTGATGTGTTTGAGAATGAACCTCTGGTGCCCGAAGAGCTGTTCCAATTGGACAACGTAGTTCTATCTAATCATACAGCTGTTTTCACCTCAGAATCAATAGATGCTTCAGTGGAAGTGACCATCGCAAATCTAGAGGCTTTCTTCTCTGGTCAACCCTTGGTTTTCCCTGTTAAAATATGACATGAGGACTTGAAAAGCAGCACTGATCATTTCAGCTCTATCAATGCAGGATATGTTATGCAAACAGCTCTCCCTAATAAAATGTTACGACTGAGAATTGCTCACTATCTTGGCTGTGGAAAATGTATCCAGTTGCTGAAAAACTGTTTAAATGTTTTGACATGCAGTTCAGTCGTGAAGATTTGTGTATGATGTCCAACTCCAGTCGAATGGTGTCCCATACTCGAACAGGGCTTTGTAAGGTTAATACACTTATATTTATGTATATTTATTTATCATGGGCTTCAAACTTAAGATCATGAGTTAAAAGAGTATTCTGCTGGAACAACTTTATCCAAGTGAAGTAATTATGTCTTTTATAGCATCCTAGTTTATAATATAATTGATATTTATTTACTTAATTTTTTAAAAAAGTATCCATATGTAAATTAATAACAACATAGTAGAGAAAGCGTAATTCCATAACTTAGAAAAATTCACCGCCAGACTCACGTATCGAATTCAAACTCTACGCTTTGAAGCGTTGAGTTGAGAACATAACTAGGCTTTTTAGTTTCGTGGCCGTCTCCTCAAGAGAGTTTGCCATTTGCAGCAGCATTCCACAATTTTATTTTGTCTGCGAGGAAAAAAACAAAGAGAAGAAAAGGGACCTCAAGCCACAGCTTGCGACATCCAGCGCTATTACTACCCAACCATCGTCGCCTTCCCCATGCTACGAGCTCATGGCGTCTGTCACTCCGCCACCGCCGGAGGTGCTCCTCCTCTGCCCGCTCTTCCCCGCCCTCGACGCCGCCCTCTCCCTCAGGTTCCGCTTACTGAAGCCCTGGGAATCGCCTCTGCCCCTGCGGGGCTTCCTCGCCGAGCGCGCCACCTCAGTCCGCGCCCTCGTCTGCGACTACCCGCAGCCCGTTCCCGCCGATGTCCTCGACCGCCTCCCCTGCCTCGAGCTCGTCGTCACCGCCAGCGTCGGCATCGACAACATCGACGTCGCCGCCTGCCGCCGCCACGGAATCGCCGTCGCCAACTTGGGTGCCGCCTCCGCCGTCGACACCGCCGAGTACGCCCTCGGCCTCTTGATCGACGTCCTGCGCCGGATCTCCGCCTCCGGTCGTTATGTGCGGCAGGGACGTTGGTCCCTGATGGGCGACTACCCCCTCTCCTCCCAGGTAGTCGATCCCTGCTCATTTCTTCTTTACTGGAATTTCGAATGCCTTGTAGTTAGTGGGGATATAAAGGATGCCAAGGGTTCAGTTTAACTGCAGGCCTACATCACCTATTCACCTCATATGGTACATGAAAACGAAGGAATCTGTTTTGGGGAAAAACATGTAAAGATGATATATGTCCACATAATATTTGCTAAGTTAGTTTTGGTTTTGCTTGCCAATCGAGAAGACTTTTAGCCTTGGGTTTCATCTTCAAGTCTAGTTGAATACGATTGGAAAGTTCACCAATTCTTGAATATTAATCAGCTGAAAAGATATTTGTCTAATATTGGATGTGTCAACTTGGTTCCTCTGAACATGTTATTGGTGGGGGTGTTAGTTTGTTCGGCGGCACAAATTTCCCTTTTGGCACCTTGTATTTAGAGAAGGCAATTGGGAAGGCTGGGTCTCGTAGGATCAATCTTGTCCACAATATGTACAATAGCAAAATATAGGTACGAAACTCTTCTTCTTACATAGGTCCAGGTCCATGTTCTTTACCATCAAATATTTTATGAATTTGATTCGTTTGTTGGTGTCTGGGAAACCTTTGAACATAAAAGGAATGATCTTGTTAGCCCCCTCGTGAATTCCACTTATTCTAATCTTTTCAATCCAATTCTACTATGAGATTATATTTCAAGTTCTATCTAAGCTGTCAATCACGCAACTTCTAAGCTAAAGTCTAAAGATACCAAGGTAGTAACTGCCTTTTATATGTATTCATCTGTGTCAGGTTATTCCTTCTTCTACGTGTGCAATAACTCTTATGCATCTCATCCGTTCATAACTTTGTATATGGCAGTTAAACGGAAAGCGAGTTGGAATTCTTGGGTTGGGAAGTGTTGGCTTTGCAGTAGCAAATAGGCTGGAGGCCTTTGGATGCAGTATCTCGTACCACTCAAGAACACAGAAGCCGTCTGTCTCATACGAATACTATGAGAGTGTCAATGATCTTGCAGTAGAAAACAACATTCTCATAGTCTCCTGCTCATTGACTGAAGAAACGTTCCACATTATCGACAGGCAAGTCTTGCTAGCACTAGGAAAGGATGGTGTCATAATCAATGTGGGGCGCGGTCCCCTTATCGATGAGAAGGAACTCGTTAGGTGTTTGGTGGAAGGGGAGATTGCTGGTGTTGGCCTTGATGTGTTTGAGAACGAACCTCTGGTGCCCGAGGAGCTCTACCAGATGGACAATGTAGTTCTATCGAATCATGCAGCTAGTTTGACCTCAGAATTATTTGATGCTGCGGTTGAAAGGACCATAGCAAATCTGGAGGCTTTCTTCTCTAATCAACCCTTGGTTTCCCCGATAAGATATGACATGAGAACTCGACAATCAACATATTGATCATTTCGGATGTAGCAAATGCAAGTTTTGATACGCAGTCCTTGCTATTGGGAGCTGATGACCATCTTGGTTGTGGAGGACTGTCTGGAATCCCATCGAAAATGTATCCAGGTGCTGAAAAATTATTTACACACAAGTGTTAAGCAGTAGTGTATATTTGTGTATATTTTTTTCTTTACACTCCATCTTCGTGCTGCCTGCAGTCCTTTAAATTTTTGCTAAATTGAAACCGAGGCTTTTGTAAGATTTCTATTCGATTGAATCGTGCAAGATCTTTATCTAATTAATATTATAGGATTATTACTTCCTTTTTTTTGATGTTTTAGGGTTTTATTTAATTAACGTAGGAATTTTTCTTTTTGATAATGCTAGAAATTATTAATAAATACTTTACACAACCACTTAAGATTTAGCTCAGTGTAACTTATTGGATAGCATCAAAAGTAATTACCAATTATAATTATAATTGAATTATATTTTAATTAGAATAATAGGAGATTGAATTATATTTTAATCAGAATAAATTAGGAGAGAAAATGGATTGGATTCCGTACCAAGATATTGAGACAATAACTAGTTTTTCTTAATACGTTTATTAATTCAGCTAATTTTTAATTAATACGTCACGAATTTTAAATCTTTATATTTACCTTAATCCTATGATTAAACCATCAAATAAATGGACGGACGCGGTTTGCAGAAGGATAAATCCAACCCGAGTCCGGCTCGGACCGGCCCAAGTGAACCGGCCGGCTGGAACCCTCAGTGCGAGCCCTTTAGGCGCGGCGACAGCGCCTCCTGCCCTCCGCACCGTGCCGGCGCCGCACGTCGCGTCGACTCGTTCGCGAACGCAACCCGCAGATCGCGGCGGCGAATCCTTCGATTTTCCGGCGGTTTCAAACTCGAGCCTGCAACTCTTAGATTCAGGTGAGTTGCCTGCTCAAAATATCCATCTTTCACTCATTATCGTGGCAGGAGAAGGTTAGAATTCGAATCCTAACTTGCTAGGGTTCCCGCAACACCTTTGAACTAGTATCATGGACAAACTTTGCGATGATGGCCAGCGAGGAGGGAACCAATAGCTTCCCCTTGCTGTTATCCGTTGACCGGTACTCGATGGTGGCCGGATGATCGGCGGTGAGCGCCGACCGGCAGAAGAAACCCGAAAAGAATTGAGAATGCTACTGTTGTTACAGGCTACAGAAGCCTGGATGTTGATATTAATGGGCACGGATGCTATGAAATCACATGAATTGGCCTTGTATATTTATTGTACATTTCGATATATTTCATGCTAAAGAGTTTGAGAACAATCACACCTGAGACGTCTTACTTTTCAATTTTGTTACACAAAACATCCCTTATGCCTTATTATACGTACTCGGCCTTGTATCTTCAGAATATTGTATTCTCATTCTTCATTTCCCTATCAACGAAAAAGACATAAACTTAGTGCTAAATTGTATAGACTAGAAAAGGATGAACCATAATCTATTTAAAAGGAAAAATTTTATTCTTAAGTGTTAAACATTGCAGGATAATTTGCACAAAACTGCTAAGGTTATACCCAAGAACAGCTCATGGATTTTTAAATGATGATTTAAATACTTTGTAGGTTCTTATGATCTCATAGTCCAACACTGTTATATGTTTCCATAGACCTTCACGTTTCGTAAGTAGGGCTGTGATCCTAACCACCTGAGTTTGTGAAATCTTCTCCATAACATAGTAGCAATTTCTCCTTTGTGATACTTCTAGTCGTTAGTTTTTTCTTTGCATTTCTTTGGTTCACACTTTGCTGTTACTGTTGATCGGACTATATGGTCTTACCCCAGTAGATGCGGGTGTAAGATTCTTATGTCATTGTATACACACAGGTTGTTGATTTTGTTCAAAATTTTTAATTGTTATGATGACTGACTAGTGTTATTTTAACAGATTGGAGAAAACAAGGACCTCATCACCTTTCTTCTCTTTTATTGGTTGGGATAGCAACAAAATGGTTGTGGCATTGATCAATGCTAATCCTACAGTTTATGAAAAAAAGGAACGCCGGCCTCGAAATCTTCCTTCTGTAGTAGATGAGTATGCAGAAGAGCCTATTGATCAGCAAGAAATTTTTGGTATCCTTTTACAGTTCCTTACGACAGATTGGTTATTCACTGTCGTTGATAAATTTTAGTTTAGTTATTTTAGCAAATGATTGCCTATAAGTGTCATTTCTTTGAAGGTTCTTTATTCATTATCAAATAGAAACATATGGACCTCAGTTGGGTGCATCATCTATGAGGAACTTCAGCTCAAGTCCACAATTGCCATCTAAAATTCGTCAATAAACTAAATAACTAGTGAAAATCTCTGTTTAGTCTATGGACGCCCGAACTAAATAAATTTCAGGCGTATTTTGGAGGGTTAGAACATGATAAGTCCCTAATTCATATTTCTATTCTTTGGCATTACTGGTTGGCTAATCGTGTTGTTAGAAATTGCTTATTGGCTTGAATGAAGGCCTGATGATTGTGGCTATGGTGCCCAAATCTGTTTGTTTTTGTTACTTATGTGATATGCTAGCTGTTTCCTTAATATTAATAGATCATGTAAGAGATATAAAGGACCCAGAATACCCATATTCTTTGGAAGAGTTGAACGTGGTAACCGAGGATTCAATTGAAGTCGATGATAAGCAGAGTTATGTTAGGCAAGTTATCATGTTCTTTCTAATTTGCTTTTTTGTTAGGATAATTGATATTATTATGTTGTTTGACCAAGGTTCTATTTCTGTTTATCCAGAGTCACTTTTACTCCAACTGTTGAGCATTGTAGTATGGCCACTATCATTGGACTTTGCCTCCATATAAAGCTCATGCGCAGTCTTCCTTCTCGTTACAAGGTTTGTTTCTCAGATTAAGTCTGCTAACAGCAAACATATGTCTACCGAATGTAATTAAGATAGTTTATTAAGGTAATGTTTAACTATACACTTGTTATGTTGTTAGTTGAATTGCATCCTAATGATCCAACCAGATTATATGACCATCTAGATTAGGATTCTTGTTTATGAATTGGATATAGTCTCAAGGCCTTGTTTCGAATGGAATTCATCCCCCATATTAAGTACCATTTTTATATTTCGTGTGAAGTACAATTGCAGATAAAATGTTCAACCGGAACTTAAATATGCTATCATTGTTAATTATACAGAACGTATGTAATGGATTGTTTGTTTCGTTTCTCATTTTTATCTGGTTAATGTTATCTCAGCAACATCTATTATTTCTTCGTCTGCTCTCTATAACTCCTTTTTCCTTTCTTGTAGGTGGTTGTCAGGGTGGCACCAGGAACTCATCAAACTGAAGCTTCATGTACATAACATTTTTCATAACATAAATTCCAGGGTCACCCCTATACTAATTAGCTATTAGCTGCACAAGAACTCTCTGCTTCAAAATTACGCAACCAACTCTCAACTTTTAGCTAACAATCCTCTCATACTCGTAGAAAATTATTGTGAATATATTTTCTTAATAGTGTGTGTAAGATGATTTATTTCTTCAAAGCTAAAATAACAAGATGTTAGCCTATAAAATCCTCCAGATGGATAGCTGGGGTGCTGATGGAAATCAAGATGGTTATAGTTCAGAGTGTTTTGAGCATCCATTGATGTTTTGTCGGATATTCCAATCAGTATTACCTTAAGCCAAACAGCCTGTTAAGCCATAGTATAGGGGTGTTGCTGCAACATTCAGCTGTTTTTTTTTTAATGAAAAGGCTACTGATATGAATATTTGTTTCAGTGAACAAACAGTTGAATGACAAGGAGCGTGTTGCGGCAGCAATGGAGAGCCCCAGCATAATGGGGTTGGTGGACTCGTGTTTAGAGCCGACATTTGCGTGATCCATCCACTGGTTTGCTCTGATGCTGCTATTGTTATCCGTCTGCAAAAGGGTCCATGTAGGATGATGGAACCCCACTTCAACGAGCTATACAGGTCAACTTTTGGGCAAATAGGAAAAAACAAGAATGGGTTGTGTGCATGAATGCTCCCCCTGCAACTCTGGACCTGCTCTTGTGGGTAATGCATTCACACTCACTACACCTTGTGGCTGACATGGATGGAAGAGTGAAAGCAATTTCTCTGTATCATTATTAGATGTGTTGTTGGACGGTTTTTTATTCAGCTTGAAAACTAGGCTCAAAATTTTTGTTCTTTGATGCTTGCAAATAGAATCAATCCGTGATGATATATTTAATTATTGTATCATCTTCATCTTATTTTCTTGCCATACTTTGTCGTGTATGGTCACATCTAATCAGATACGCAGCTAGATTTTATTTTGTTCATGCTGTTCATGAAGCTATTTTTTTTATTTACTTTTTTTATTTTTATTTTGAACAAAATATCTCTATCAGAAGAATCATATTTCCTTCCTTCTATTGAATATTCATTAACTTAAGTATATCATTATTTTTTAAATATTCTTTAAATTTAACAGGACTAAATCTAACTTGGTAACACATAATTTTATGGGTATAAAACTATATATACTAAATTTAGTAAGTATTAAACTTACGATCTTATTCTTCCTTCGCAAATATAAATTTATAATCTAAAAATATAAAATTTTCTTAGATTATTTATTGGATATATATATATATTATCAAGTAAATATGTTGTTTACTCTATTTTCTTTGTTTTTTTTATATGATAAAATATAAATTGCCTCCCCAACGGTAACAAACTCAATCCACTCCTCCCCGCGGCGGTATGGCCACCAAAAGCACCCACCCTTTTCCTGATGCCTGCGGGGCCCGCTCCTATCACCCGACCCAGCGGCGGAACGGGTAACTCGTGGATGAGTGAGAATAAAATTTAAAACGCAGCGCACTGATCGAACGATTATTAATTTATTAATCTCGTGACGACCGTGTCTCCATCTCTGCCGTCCGTCCAACAGCAACAGTTAACCAAATGCAAAAATATGGTACAGAAAACTTAAACGAGGCCGGGGTTTTTTCTAAAAAAACTAAACTAAATTTAAACACTCAATTAGTTTCATCTGTGTAAAATAATTTTTTTATTTTGACTAAAAAGGAATCTTTATTTAATCCTAATATATTATAATACACACACACACACATGTATTCCTAGCTTCTTTAAAGGAATAATTTTTGCCACCTAATTTGACAATTTAAAAAGTTTTAGTTAAAGTAAGCTATAAATAAGAAATATTTTATACTTAACCCCTCTTTAAAAACCACCCCCTTAACCTCCTCTGTCCTCTCTCTCCGCACGAAGCCAAGCCAAGCTAAGCATCCCTTCTTCCTCTTCTTCTTCTCTCATTGCGCTCCGCCGACGATGCAGCGCCAGTCGCTGGGATCGCCGGGCTCCAAGATCCACCTCTCCCCTGGCGGAGGAGCCGCCGCGAGGCCGGTGCAGCAGCCCAAGGAGGTGGCAGAGGAGCGGGAGATCAAGGAGGAGAAGCAGATCCGGTGCGCCCCGAGGGCGGAGAGGTCCATCCACCTCATCCCCTTGCTCACCATCCTCTGCCTCCTCATCCTCTTCCTCTTCTCCCACGATCCTTCGAGCGAAGGTCAGCAACTCGTCGTCGTCTTCTCCTTCTCACCTTCCTTCCTCTCTCACTCCCTCTCTCTTCGATTCTGACGCACGCCATTGATTCTTCCCGGTCCCCAGACATGGAGGCCTTCGGCGGCGCCGGCGCTCTGGGGCATAGCTTCAAGATCAAAGGTACGTTACGCAATGCCGGACCAAGAACTGCCGCCGCCGATTTGTTCTACTCTTGGATGCCCATTTTTTGATGTTTCTCTTCTTCTTTTTTCCTTGTGGCGACTGCAGCCATTGCCGGGTCGGAGAAGGCGGCGGCAAACCGCGGCAATCGGGGGCTGAAGGCGGAGGCGGTGCGCGGCCGGAAGCTGGGGATCGGCCGGACGGGAATTCGCGCCTGAATGCGCGTGCGGTGCCATATGGTCTTCTTTCTTTCTTTCTTTCTTTCCGTTGGCAGTTTGGACAGATTAGTTGGCTGCTACTAAAATCCATTGTTTCTTTAAGAAAAAAAAAAGAGAAGGGAAAAGGAGAGGGCTGCGTGGTTTTGTTCTTGTCCCAACTTGCAAGTAAAAAAAAAAAGGGTATCGTCATTTTGCAATCGAAAAGTGTGCTGGCTCATCGCTTAAAAAGGAAGATGACAAATGCTTATTCTTGTTCTTGACTGCTAACGTGCGCGGGTTGGAAGAGGGGGCAAGCGGAGCGAAGGTAAAGGAGGAGGAGAAGAAAAGGTGGCGTGGTGGTCAAGGAGGGAGTGAGCTGGAGCTCGTGGGTTGACAGCTCGCGAGCATTGGAGCGTTCGCCAATTTGCTTTAGAAAATGGTGATTTCCTGCGGTTGAGCCGAGCGCTTGGGAATTAATTTTTGTGGGATCGGGATCGTGATCTGATCTCTGTGGAGGATCAAAACAGGGAGTTTATATTTTTATACAATATATATTCATTTGTTTATTCTTGTGCTGCATTGCCGCTGCAGCAGCAGCTCGGTGTGGCGAGATGAACGATGAACGGCTCAAGTTGCAGGGCCCTCTGCGTGTGATTTATTATTGGTGTCAGGTGGAGTACAGACAACATGATGTCATTTAAAGACCACCGACAAATGCGATCGCAGTAAGAGAATGCTTATAAGATAAGAGGCTCCCATTGGATTTGTATTTATCGCGTGTAGGGGGGGATTCATGTGGAGTGCCACCTGAAACTACTGTTGCGACTGCGATTCTTGACTCGGAAGCGTCTTCTTATCCTCTTATTCTGCGTACTAATATCGAGCAAAAAAAATATCGTCTATGTTTTAATTCAAGTATTCAGACTGGAGAACTTTTTTTTTCCCCCCCTTGGTGGGCTGAGTAAATGTACTTAAAACGTATTATATACGAAGTAGGAAAGATGATAATATAAGAATAAATTAACTGAAATAATCAAAATTAAAGTTCCTATCTTTAGGATCAACAAATCACCCAACTAAAATTTAGTGTGCTAGTTTTGACCGAGGGAAGAGGTGAAATTAATAAAATATCTAATTAGCAGGAACCATATATTAGATAAGCGGCATGCATACACCTGTATCAAGGGATGGCACTTCAAAAGCTTCTTATGGACTAAGCAAGGAGCAATGATTTATGAAATTGTATGATGTATATGCTTCAGCGCATGCAATATAATTATGATAACTTAAGGCCACGATGTTGAGGCATAATGCCACTCAGATCGTTCAACTAATTTTCTAGTGAAACTATCTGCCGAAGATGCAAGCTGAACTGACAAAAAAAGTTATGCTCAGCCAAAACCAATAATGAGTGATGAGTGGAAAGAAAAAAGGGTAATATGGAACATTTGTGCAAACCAGACACGCAAGTGATCATCATATTGAAGGGACAAAATTCCTCCTTCGAAAAACCAGTTCCAGAAGGTAAAAAGAAAAAGGCCATCTAACAAAAACTTGCGAGGATTTTGGTATAATTATCAACTAAAAAAGCTCGGGGATTGGTACCGCATTTTGATGTAGCAAACCGATGGCCGGTATCGCACGACCAGGCGTAAATTTCACTTTGGGGGTACATTGGAAGGCGCCATGTAGAGGGCTCTAAGATCCTCGAAACTTAGGATACGAAGAAAGAAGGCCCATCTGCTCTGTAACATGATCCATGCGTTGAGAAGTAGTCCAACCATCATCTGCGATTTGCTGAATCTCCTTCACGTCCTGTGTGTTGGACTCAACCTCCTCCATGTCAACTGCTACAGGACTAGCCATGAGGAATTGTTCCCAGAATGAATCAATAATTGCAGGGAGCTTCTCTTCATTATTATGGAAGTTCATGCCAGTATTAGCTGAGAAACCATCGTTTTCAATAGGGGCGGCTTCTTCCAGCGATGAGACACTCGAGTCAACAACATACACGTTATCCGGCTCGGGCATCACCAGATTCTCAACCGGAGAATCTACAGCAGCAGCATCCTCAGAGATCATTCCGAGGAGCTCAGGGAACTCCGCAATGTTAATATCATCTGGAGTTGGAGCAATGTCCTCTGGAATCAAAGGTAATACTCCTATATCTGTCAGTTCGTCTGTGCCGATCATGTTTGCAGCTGCTGCAGAAGACTGGTCAGATTCAGCAGAAGCTGAGCATACTGCAGAAAAACCAGAACTCGTCGGGGCAAATTGAACTCCTGAATTTGAAGGAACCTCAGAAAACGTCACGCTGGAATTACGACTGGACGTACTTTCTGATGCAAAGTTATCCGTGTTTCCCAAAGTTTCCAGCCTAGGATTGTTTGTTTTTAGGATTTGCCTTAGCATTGCTTTAGCAGCTTCATTGATCAATGGCTGGAACTTAACTATTTGACCTTCAAGCATCTCGTTCGCTCCATCCATAGTTCCTTCATGTTTCGGCAGCCTTCGCTTTTTGTTGACTCCAGCAATTCGTCTATTGCTGTCATTTTGCTGCACAAATTGTGTAAAGAAACCAGGATTTCGGATGGCCTTCGCCAAGAATGCCATCATCTGTTGTTGCCGCTGTTCCATTCCTTGGAGGCGTTTTGTTAAGGTATCCAATTGACTATCTGTTGCTTGCTGCTGCTGCCGTAGCCTAATGAGTTCCTGCATAAGTACATTCTTGTCTCTCTTTAGCCTCTCGACCTCTTCTTCCAACCCAAAATTGCCCACCTCTACACATGCTGTAACCGAAGCATTCTGTGACTGAGGCTGCTCTTGCTGGCTATGCCCGTGCCCATGACTGGTTTTTCGGCGTTTGATAGTCTTCAGCAGATGCTTTTGGCCTCTTAAAAATCCCTCATTTGCAAACTCCCAGCGATCAGGATCAACTTTCCTAAAACCCTGCCAAATAACATGAAGAATATATGTATACAAGTTAGGAAGAGAAACACAACAATCTAGGTGGCAAAGAAACAAAGGAAAACTCAGCTTCAGCATTAACTTGAAATTAGTTGTAAACCGTGCACCAATAATCCTAGCGACCAAAACTTACAATTTCCAACATGATATTCTGTTGTTTTCTTCTCGTTAGGAAGATAACCATTTTTTTACACCTAACAACAACCCCACCGAGCGTAATCAAACTGCTCCCGACTAATCTCAATCACCACATCATGAAGTCGTAAGGGTTCCCTCAATACAAGTAACGGAGAAGGTCGCCCACATATGTTGCCTTGATCTTATAGCATAGCAGGATAAATTACACAGTTTTGGATGGTTTGTTTTACTGAAGCAGTTAGCTTTTGAATATTATGATTTTAATTATCTAGTTCTCTCAGGCCAAAGAATAAAAGAACCAAAGACATAATACTGGATGAATGTAGACAATTGTACTATTTAAAGATATTTCCATATTACATGACCAAACAACCTAAATCTCAGAAGTTGCTCAAAAAAGATATCAATATTTCATCTCCGAATATCGTCTTTCCTGGAAACAAACTAATAAAGTAAGCTATCCAGCTTAATGATGATTGTAAGCATCTTAAACATTCAATGTATCAAGACAAATAATTTATTGTTCGTGACTTACAACTACCTTTCTGAACAAGCTTGCAGGTCACACCTTGCAGATAGAACAAAACACATGCAAGATAAAGAACAGAAAACGGACCAAATCAAAGGGTTGCTTGCGAGGAACTTGAGTCATGCATACAGGTAGTATCATGTCCAGAAGACAACCGAGGAATATAAATATTTCTAAGACGAGAGATGTATAGGTTGGATTCTTTTTCCTAAAAAATAATTCTTTTACAAAGTGATATTTACCATTGTATCATAGCAAGAGTTTCAGTGTTAATACGTACCTCTGGGACATTAAAAAAGGCATATCCTCTAGTTAAGAAAGAAACTATAAATATATACCAAAAAGTGACGCATGTAGGTCAAACAGTCACTCGCATCAGTAATTTAGGTCACGAATGTATTTGGATAAGTTTTGATGAATAAATTAAACAAATGATTTCTTTATCTCCTTTAGAAGATTTTAAATTTAATTGTTGTGCTAGGTCCAAGACTCATATTTTAAGCCAAAATCTTATAGTCAAGACTGAGTCCTATACTAACATAGGATAGCTTGGAACACCTTAGGGAATGAAGATCTATGTTATAAAAGGATTATATGTCCCTGTAACTAGAATTCATAAGAATTATTAGATGATGAAAGTTGACCTTCTGTTGTTTGCAACTCTTTCTGCTAAAGAAATTTTGTAAGGCTGAAATCGAAGTTGATGAAAATATTACCGAAGAATGATCTTCCTACTTGTCAAATACCAATCGTGAAACCCATGCATAAACATCATCTATGACACCTTGTAAGGAGGTTAGACTGGTTCCAGGATAAAAGGTACGGCGAGCAATCACTTGACCATCTTGCCAAAATGTAAAATGATGCCAAATTAAGAGGGAACAATCCCAGCATAGAAAAATTAGTTGAAACGGAATTCAAATTCGAGGGATAGAATTTATCAGATTTTCTAAATGTAAAAGTTTGATTAAAAATAAGCAAGCACAAAAGGAAAGACCTCCAGAACCATTAAAATTATTAGGAAAATTCCAGGAGACTGTTACATGAAGAATATTTAAATTAACTAAAAAAGGCTTCAGAGCAAAGAATCATTTACACAAGAAGATATCATGAAGTCACTTTTTGCCAAGCTATGAGAAAGGCCTCGGGAGGTCTCTCTGAATCCAATAAAAAGACTCACAATAGATTCTAGTTAAAGTCTTTTCAAAACTCAAAGGTGATACTAAAAGAAAATATGGTAAAGTACTATGAATAGGTAAAAAAAAATGCAGAAGATATCCCGAGCGAGTCATCTCTTTAATTCCTTTTGCTGGAGTCAACATCACGACTACTGCATGAAAACTCGAGTTTGTTAAACCAAAAGGAGATAAAATCAGGTATTTGGCACGGATGATTTCATGGAAGTCAGGAATTCTCTTTGATAAGCTTAAGGTCAACTTCTGAGACAGTTGGTATTCAGAAGACCAGCACATGGATCAAGGTTGAGCGACCGTAAGCAGAACTCTCAAAATGCCCAAATCAGTTAAAAATAGCACAACACTGCAACCTAACTAAATCAATCCCGTCATCAGTGTGATGTATAGGCATACCGTAACTAAATAAATCACAATATCTGCATCCTCATAAATATAATTTAACTAAGTAATTCTCAAGATTTCTATCCTAAAATTATTTTTTTAAAAAGGCACAACAGTTTATGCATGGGAGACGCTTTCCTGCGTAAAACACCATAAGACCTCAAACCGAACTAATTTTGAGGCAAATATTTGCCAGACAAAAGAAGGTAAAGGCGACAGGAGATCTTACATAGGTATTGAGCTGTCGGACAAAGCTAGAGAAGTTGTTGTGCTTGAAGTACTTTGGCAGGAGATCCCGCTCAAACTCCGGCGGATTCGACACCACGAAGCTGTTATTCCCCGAGCCCCACGAGACGACCGCGTCGGTCGTCGGGTCATCCACCATGTCGTACGTCTTGCTCAGGAACGGCGGTGGAGAGTTCCCGTTCAAAGCGGTATTCGCTCCCGCCGCCATATCCTTCTTCGCCACCGCATGTCCTCCATCTCCCCTCCTTCCTCCTCCGCTGCCGCCGCCTTCCATCGTGCTGGCCCTCGATGATCCGAGCTTGGATCAGGTGAGAGGGGGCATCCGGATCGACCCCGGGACGAGATCGGCGGCCTGACCTCGGAAGACCCCGTCGTCGCGAGGGTGAGGAGGGTTTCCTTCCGCTCTCGACTTCTCCTCGAACGATCTCTCTCGAAAGGGGCGGGGCGTCTTCTTCAAGGCTAAAACAGGATGGCCATGACGGGCGGGATCCCGTCCAAGAGGGCATGGGCTGCCACCATCTGGCACGGCATGGATGGAGCGCTGGATTGGCTATCGGAGGGCGAGACTGGTGGAAACCAGGATAGAGATTAACAAGCTGCGTCGGAGAGGATCCCTGCGCCTCCTTGGTCCATCTCCTTTAGTCGGTCGAGAGCAGACGCCCGTCGTGCGAGGTGACACGTCGACGCCCCGCCCATTTCCCAATTAGGGAGTAGTTTAGATATTTAGTCCCGTAATCCGATTCCTCCTACCTTTTTTTCCGGGGGGAAAAGATATTTAGCGGTGCAAATTAAGCGTCTAGTTCTACATTAAATGTCAGAATTCAATTCCTATATATTCCAAATTAACATACTAAACCTCTCCTCTATTTCTATGAATTCTGTTTATTTTAAAAACAATTTTACAGGTTTTAATATTTTTTTATAAGAAATAAAATGTGAAGGTTTATACTTTAATATTTATCCTAGAATAATAGTAGGATGCACTAGTTAATAGTGGAAATACTAAGTAAAAATTATTTGGTTGCAATTATAATTTTATTTATAATTATTATTATTATTATTTTTAAAAAATATTTTATTAATTATAAATAAATAAATAAGGCTATTACGGTACTTCATTAATAGAGCATAAGATCTATACTTAATTAATAAATTTTCTTCCATTAAAGCTATTTCCTATTTTTAAATTGTACTTCATTTTTTATTTTAAAAATGTATAATTATAATAAAAAATTGACAGATGAGTCAACATCTTCAATTTTACCCATCCTCATTGAATCATGTGTCTTCAGGGCTAGAAATTATTAATTTACATTTATTATGAAGTAGCTACATTTTTTAATTTTTACATTTATTATGTTTGTTTTCTACTGTGCAGCTAAGATTTTAATAAAAGCTCACTTATAATTAGTGAAGCACTTTTTTATATTTAAAATCTATTTAATTAAATGCAGTAAAGTGATGTAAGATTGTCTCTTCTGACATTATAAATATTTATAAAAAAATTAAGATGGTCTGCTAAAACATTATCTAGAAAATATAATATTTAAAGTCAATTTAAAGAGGTAGAAGATTTAGATATTAAAAATACACGTTTAATTCTCTCGAATAATTTAATAGCTATATTTTTTCCTCTGGTTCCCGAGCATATCCATTATAAATGCGACTTATCACTAATTGTTGCGCTTTAAGGGGGGAAAAGGAAAAAAAAAAAGCCCACAACAACGATGCGGTTCGTTATCCGGTCCGGCTCTGCAAACGACGGCCCCGATTCCGGACGCTTCTGATCTCCTCTCGCCGTCGGTGACAGGCAACCGCGATCCCTCTCCATCTCCTTACTCAACGCTTTCTCTTACCCTCCGCCTCCCTCTCGCCTTTGATCGAATCTACGGTGACGGGGGACGCAAGTAAAGGTCTCCCAGCCTTCGATTCTGCTGGACGGACGGCGCGCGGTGCTGGCCTACGAGGTGGTGTGCCGACTACTGCAAATTTAATCATCGTTCGTTTTATTTTTTTTAAATTTTTCTATTATTTTTGGAGAGCTGGATTTTTTTGTCTAGGCTTTTGTTTGGTGTTTTCTCTTCCTTCCTAAGCTTTGATTTATTGGATTTCTAGGGTTTTTTTTTTTTGGGGGGGGGGGGGGGGGTTTCTCTATTTTTAAGCTGGTACTTCCATGGGGGATCCGAAAATGGGAATATAGATCTTGCAGAGATTGGTGCTTCTGATGAATCAGAAATATCTTGTGAAAGTTAAATAGGCGATTTTGGTGTTTGTGGGATGCCTGCGTTGGGCGGTTGTAGGACTTCGACTGATCGCGGTGTTCAATATCATTTTTTGTGCTGCTGCGTTAAGACCTGCCGGGAATTGGATATTGAAATCTTAATCTGATTAATTTATCTTTTGTGCAATGGAAGAATTTGGCATGGTTCTACTGGTTCGTCGATTTATCTTCCCTTTTATAGACAAAATTACTGTTATTTTCTCTGCACCTCTGAAACGCGTGGTTTCTTCTTAATAATCTTATGTTTTTATTAGTGAGATAATTTTATAGATGAATGAAGGCTAGAGAGCTGAATTTTCTTCTCTTACGTACTGAAAGTGGTGACGAGCATAACTTTTTGAGTGTTATTACATTTTTTTCTGTCCAAGCAGAGCGTGAGAAATTGTTCCGCTCTTTTATCTTTTTCACCATCCCATGAGGCTCGTCTTTCATCTCGTAGCAGTATGTTGTCATTAGGTATAGTTACTTTGGTATTCTATCCTGCACACATTTTGTTTTTTCAAGAGCCATACGTGGGTTTTGCAGTAAGCGCGAATGCTGCACACTTTTAGTAAAAGCTACCGTGATTCATGTCTCAGTTTTTTATGACCAAATTGTAGACCAGACTTTGGGGGTTCTATGAGTGTGATAGCTTTCTTGCAGAGTCATCAAATGATTTGATGATTTTTGTACTCTTTTGCAGGCAGATAAAACAGAGATGACATTATTCAGTTAATGCAACATAAATGAAGTAGATGTTTTGTGGACTTCTTTAATATTCTCTTACTACCTGGGTCTAGTGGAAATTTCTAATGTTAGAACCACGAGCTGCTCTCCGACCAACTATTGTTTATAGGCCCATATTACCTTCTGATCTTGAAGTCCTCGAGCAGATCCATGTTACCTTATTTCCTATAAGGTATTCGTAAAATCATGCTAATGGTATTCAGATGTTCAAAATACTCTATATCATGTTAATATGTTATGCATGGGTATGATGTTTCATTTGCCAGAAGCACTCTGGAACAAATGTTTAGATAACATTCTGGTTCATGAATATTAGGGGCCTAATTTTCTGAAGTTGACAGGTATGAGAAAGAATTTTTCCTCAATGTTGTTCATGGCCATGGAATAGTGTCTTGGGCTGCAGTTGACGTTACTCATTCAGATGGTCAGAGTGGTGAACTTGTTGGGTTTATCACTACACGTCTTATCCCTTTGAAAGAAAGCGAGGTGTCTGAGACTATCTATTTCTTTATTCGTTCAGCACAAGATCGTCATGGTTGATGAATACTTTTCAATGTTTGTCCTGTAGATTGCAGATTTGTTTAGGTATAATACTCCAAGGAAAGATGTAACACTAGTCTATATCTTGACACTTGGCGTGGTAGAACGTTGCAGAAACCATGGGATAGGTCGATATCTTATCTCTCGTCTAATTGCTTGCATCTTCTTCTTTTTTTTCTAATTGACATTGGTATCTGCAGCTACTTCACTTGTTCGTGAGGTTATTAAATATGCCTCAAGCATCACAAGTTGCAGAGCAGTCTATCTGCATGTCATTTCTTACAACTTGCCAGCCATAAATTTTTATGAGAAGATGTCATTTAAACTCATGAGACGGTTGCAAAGTTTTTACTACATTAGTGGTCAGCATTATGATTCATATCTGTTCGTTTGCTTCGTGAATGGCGGGCATTCTCCCTCCTCACGGTTGTAAGTATTTTTCTGTTGTAGGTCATTGTTCTACTGCTTGTTATGTTATATCTCAGGATATCTTTCCTTCACTAGCAATCTTGGTAATACAATTGCTTCGAATTTGTCTCTCGATTTGCACAGAAAATATTCATTGCAATTGTTGTGACTAGATACCAAAGTAAAGGATTGCTTGAATTTCTATTTTTATTTTTTGAAGATGAAGCTGGGAAATTACCCTTGATAACTAGCTCTAGATTAACTTGAAACATCTCCAATAGCAGTGTTCTCTTAGTTCAAGAAACAGAGAAATCGAAGCAGTAAATTTTGTTTTTTGTCTGGGTTTTTTTTTTAGCTCTTGCTAATTTTATGTGCCTTTTATCATTTATATCTCTGATGCTAAATAATGTCTCTCCCGTTCCTAGTATTGAGGATTCTGCATAATTGAACTACTAAAATATGCTTGAAGTTCTAATTGACTTGGATCGCTGTGTATTTTTGTTGCTACTCCCATATTTGGGATGTTGTAAATGGAAATATAGCAACCAGAATTGCATGAGTAACTCTGCACAATTTTTTAGTAAGGGCAGAATATTAATTAGATCCAAAGAAATTGATCGGTTGCAAGTTGTCTCTTAGTCTGGATTATAGATTATAAGATTAAGTTGGCCTTGTTATGACATGGAGTGTGGATTTTGTTATTGATGTTTTTATTTGACCTTTTAAACTTTTAGTAAGTGTTTGCTGTGGGTTATTAAATTGTAATCAGGTGTTTGGAGAAATGATTTTTTAAAAATATATATATTTGAAATCTAAAAATTCAGGTTGCAGTGAAAGAAGTGTACGTCAGTTTTGGGTTCCCTATTTTTTCTAATTCCCAATTGGATCGACTTGATTAGATCCTCCTTTATGCACCTTCATCAACAGGTGCCGATTAAGGACTTCATTTTCTAATCAAAATGATACATCAACATCCTGCGCTTCGTTTCTTGTTAGGGTTCTCGTCT
This sequence comes from Thalia dealbata, assembly GCA_030544415.1. NCBI lineage: Eukaryota > Viridiplantae > Streptophyta > Magnoliopsida > Zingiberales > Marantaceae > Thalia > Thalia dealbata. Next base: position 15,915,534 of record CM060458.1, read on the forward strand.
ATACCTACCATCCAGAAGAAGGCATCATTTTGACATTGATCTTATTGTACTTGTACTTAATATACAAAAATCTCATTCTTTATTCAAGTTGATTATGCTTTTGAGTTAAGGACCTACTATTTTAATGTGTTCAGTGCTGAGTCTGTCATTTGTAACCAGGAACATTGTGGCTGCAGTTGCAACCTACTTTAGGGGCCTACTTAAAATGCTGGTATCCAAGCTATGGAGAAACGAGGACGTTGCCAGATGGCCCAAGTGTAAAGATACAAGCACTCTTTTGGTCACCCAAAATAGGAGGTTCGTCAGCGCCGAGAATTCTACCTGCCAGTGTGTATAGTCATCAAACTTTCCATCCAGATTGATGCAACTGAGCTCAAGGATATCCAACTCTCTCTGCCATTCACAGTGTTTGAAAAGCTTTTCTTTCATATTTATGTCACTTGTAATCACACATTGCCATATTTGTTTGACTTTACAGAAAATAAACTAACCTCATTAAACGACTACCTACCTTTCATGTGGCGTTTAGTGCTTCTTGCTGTCGCAGTTGAATAGAATGAGTGTCAATTTTGTTCAAAGGCAATGCATGCGGAGATATTGTTACGTTGGTTTGTGCTACGAATGGATATCAGTCAATGATGCTTCTCCCATATCTTCTAACTACTTGCTTGTTCCTACACCTACAGGCCACATCTGAGGTTCTATAAATTCTAGGTTGGTGACTTCCACTGGATAAATTTATCCTGCAAAGAGGAGAAACCAAGAAAAGCAAAAGCATAATGGCGGGGAGGGTATTAAATGTGAAATGTGAAGGCAAAAAGGAGCTGCTGCATGAGGTTACTAGCTGCTCTAATTATGCACTCTGCAGTTAAGGCCTACAGAATCAGATGTGTGCTCCTTTTATTTGATGCAATACCAACCTAGGTGGCCCATTGATTGAACTTTATGAAAACAAAATTGGAGCTATGTTCCCATCTTCTTCTTGCTCTTAGGTTTCTTTTCTTTCCAGCCCATGCTTTACCACTTTCCTCATTGTTCCTGGTTATGGGGCTTGTGAAGCAAAATAAATACCGGGCAGGAAACTATCCTCTTTATGTCCTTACTCTCAAAAGTAAAATTTAAACTGGGGTGGGCCAAGAACTTTTTGATTGCTTTTTGTTGTTTGCTTTTAGCAATTTCAATTGCGTAGAAGGATGAAGGTTCACAGCAGGTACCATACAATTTTACTTGATTAATTAATATTCACCTTTCTAAATCCAAGTGATGAATCCTTCGTCACTCCTTTGTCAAGTTAGGTACCGTTGGTAGGCAACTAGTTGACACTAAAATTAAATGTAAGAGGTTATTAATGGTGTTTCAGTTTATTTATATTTTGGATAATCTTGATAATGGTACCAGCAAATTATGGCTTATATTCCCGGTGTTGTCCTTAACAGGATTTTAACTGAAGTTATTAAGATGGGTCTACATGAAAGAAAGTAATTTTTTTGAGTGTGATATGAGCTCATGGAAAGGAGTTGGTGAAATCAATGTGGTCCAAAGAAATGTAATCCTTCATCAATGGAATGAAATGGTCCACCAAACGAAGTGAAACACTACAGTGGTTTTTGTTCAGCTGACAATTCACAGGGTAGAAAGTTGCACATTTAATGCTATATATACATACTGTTAAGAGCAGATGATAGCCTGGCTGTGTGTACTTTTTTTCCCTCTCTCTCTCTCTTTTTCTTTTTTTGGTTCCGTGGAGCATATTCCATAGAGCATAGATATATATACATCTCTCCATGACAATAAATATATTTACCAATTGGTTCAATCGAGTGATTCAAGGCATTTATATCATGGGGTCCAAATTTAGAGAGAGAGGGAGAATAATTTTGTTCATTTTGATTTTGGTTCATATTTTAATCTTATCTCATCCTATTAGTGCCGCTGCAGTTGCTTGGTTAGAGCTGGTAAGAGTGAAACGTTCATAACTCTGCCCTTCTACTTTGATCCTTACGGTGGAGTCTAAAAAAAGGGTTTAATTCTAAATACTAATCAATGTTAAACAAGTAAAAAATAATAATTTATTATTCTATTCATTATATTCAATTAATTAGATATAAATACTACCATAAATTAGATGTCAAATTTACGAGATAATGCTTGCATAATTATTTTACTCTGGCTATGAGGAGTTATAATTTTTATAATCTTTGATCCACACTGCACGGTTGGAATTCTGAAGGGGCAGGCACGGGCAGAGATGTAATGCTTTGGCTTCTTTTTTTTTCCTTCCTCCTTTGGGACCGGAGAGATATAATTCCTTTGTATAATGTGTGCGTAGCTGAAGCTGCAAGAAAGATGAGCAATAGTATTTGGAGGCGATTATTAATCAATTGATCGGACATATTTGACTCAAGATAATGGCACTCAGAGACGGTGTAGGATTATTAATCATTGATAGGTTTTGTTGACTTGCTATCCCATCTCCAACCACAGTGAAGCTAATGAATGAACACGGTCGACTTGTATATTTCCCTTTGTTCGTGCTGTTAGAACTCCATGTCAATCTCGCTCAATCTCGCTGGGGGGAGGCGAGAGGGTTGTCGTCGTTGCAGGTGCAATTAATGTCACAGCTCAAGCCCTGCGTTGAGGAGAACGACTTGTCTTCCTCTCCTCCCCTCCGCGGCCGGCAACCATCGCCCGCTCAACCGTCCTCTCTCCCTCCCCTCATTAAATTCTTTTCCTTCTTCCCCCATCTTTTCATATGCCCAAATCCCCCTCTTCGAATCATCCAAGAATATATATATACATTGTACTCGTAACTTAAATAATCATAGTGAGTCAATATCATAATAATTTTTTTTTAAAATAAATAGAATTACCTCTGTGTACAAATATTTTTTAAAACTTAATAAATATTAAATTTAAAATATCTGGTGTATAATCTAATTACTCTGACTATATACAATATATTAGATATTAAGACGATTGAAAAAAATAACTTAAGCTAGCTAAATGTGATTATAAAAATTTATTATGATAATTGAGGATTTTTATTAGTTCTTAGTAAAATTTCAATAGTTATAGAAGAAAATAAATTATTAAGTGCGATTATAAGAGAGCATCAAGTGACGGTGGATAGAATAAAGATATTAAGGGTTTTTACCTGTGTTTAATAAATTCTTATTATTATTTGTTTCCTAATCTACAATAAATAAACTCTTATTACACTCTGTTTACTTTTTAATTATTCTAACTAGTTATACTTATATATATATATATATAACAAACAAATTAAAAATTTCACTAAATAAGAAAATTAAACAACAAATCCATACTTAATTAATTAGTTGAAGAATAATTGCATAAATGACCTCTATTTTTTTAAAAAAATTATACTTAAATTCCTATAATTTTTAAAGCATCGCCAACTTTTAAATTTTAAATATAAAAATTAAAAATTTACCCTGAAACTATATAATATATATATTTTTATATTATTTGTAAGGGGTTAAAGTAAACTAAAAAGAAAAAAAGGGAAGAAGAATGCTTAATTAATTAATTAACTACGTACGCGGTGCATGGTTTACGTCCGTATAAACCTGTTTATGGGATCGACCACCATCACCTACAATTTACGACGCTTTTAAGGGGCGCATGCACGCAAAAAATTGGACAAAACCGTCCCCCATAATTATTTATACCAAAAAGCTCAGTCAATAAGTTTGGTTTAAGCGCAGTAATGGCGGTGGATGAAGTCCCCCTCCCTCCCTCCCTCCCTTCTTCGCTTTAAAGCTCTCTCGCACGGCAGCCCCTTCTCCTTCTCCTCCTCCGTAAACCGAGCGAGAAGAAGATGAGCAAGGTGGCCGGCCCGGAGAGGCACGGAGAAGGAGGGCGGCCCCCGCGGCCTTCCGGCGGTAATAGGGAGGGTGGGGAGGGCGAGGGTGACCGGGCGAAGAAGGAGGTGCAGAAGGTCCCCTTCCTCAAGCTCTTCTCCTTCGCTGACCCTTGGGACTACGTCCTGATGGCGATCGGCTCCCTCGGCGCCTGCGTCCACGGCGCCTCCGTCCCCGTCTTCTTCATCTTCTTCGGCAAGCTCATCAACATCATCGGCCTCGCCTTCCTCTTCCCCTCCTCCGTCTCGCATCGCGTCGCCAAAGTATGTCGATCTACGCGATGTGCGTCGCGCTTCACAGATCGACCGATCGATCGATCGGTTCTTGACTAATTTGGTCTTGGTTTGATCCGCTCGCAGTACTCGCTGGATTTCGTGTACCTCGGCATCGCCATCTTGTTCTCGTCGTGGGCGGGTAAATGGGGGGAGTTCATTTGTGCACGCGGAGTGTCTGTCGTAATGCCTGAACCAACTCTGGCCGGGTGATTTCTTTGCAGAGGTGGCCTGCTGGATGCACACGGGAGAGCGGCAGGCGGCGAAGATGAGGCTGGCTTATCTCCGGTCGATGTTGGATCAGGACATCGCGGTGTTCGACACGGAGGCCTCCACCGGCGAGGTCATTTCGGCCATTACCAGCGACATCATTGTGGTGCAGGATGCAATCTCCGAGAAGGTACGTTGTGCAGATCTTTTTTCTCACAAATTTAATCAACAAAACATTTGCATGAACGAATATACAAGATACATCATTCTCTAGCGGAATAAAAAGTGAAAAAAGAAAGGGGAAAAAAAAAGAAATGGAGTCTCTTGATGAGAATTTATGAGAGTCGGTGAGGGTTAGGGGTGGTGTTCAGAGGCAATAAATGCAGCGCTTTATTTCCTCATTGTTGCTTGGCTGCTCCAGCTGGTAATCTTTTCTCTGGATCTCTTGTTCATTTTAGTTTAGCAGTAGATGCCTTCTTTTGTGAAACTTAAACCATTCCCCATGCTTGTTCTTAGAGATAAGAAACTTGAAGTACAGTAACATCACACGTTTCAATTCATCTTCCCTGATTCCCTGAGGGAAAAATGAAAAAAAAAGGAGGAAGCTTAGGAACTGTTCCCAAAGCTCATACGTAGAATCTTAAGTATGAAGCCTTCTTCATCACCTTGCCTTTAAAGAGCTGGAAACATACAATTCCTCCCCTTTTCATCCTTCTGCTTGATTGATAGGAATTAGTTTTTTATCTAAATTTGATTTAGAAGAAAGTAGACTGGTTAGGGTTGCCCTTTATCATATAACACCTGTACATTATCGTTTGCCAAAAATCTAAGGTCACTTGAAAGGATTAAAATAATACCAAAACTCTTAGGTCATTTGAAAGGTTCCTGGTAGGAACAAGAGAGACAACAAGATCTCACTGCTCCTGGCATCCAAATGTGGCCATGTATGACAGTGAGTATCACTTCATGAGAACTGCAGGGTAGCTTCTTGGTTGGTTCTTCTACTCATAAATGTCCGCTGCTTATTTGGTTGACCCCGAGTGTTATGTTTACCTACTACTTAGATGGATACATGTTGTTTTCTTCAATGGATTAAGAAAAGAAAGCTTGGGAGAGATCAACGGAGAGTAAGAAAGAGAGAGAGAGGAGGAGGAGGGGGATTAAATTTGTGGGGCTGCTCTAGGGAGAAACAATTAATTGCGCTGGTCCGTCCATGTTGCCTCTGCCAGCCTTCCCTTCCTTCAAACTCCTCCCGTTGTCTTCATTTATTGCCTGTCTTTACTATCCACTTCCTCTGTCTCCTCTTCTCACTGCCTCAGCTCGAGCTTATGACTGACTTGTTGATGGATTGACTGATTAATCAATCAACGGTTTTTATTTTTCCTATACCTGAAGGTTTAAACATTGAGAAAGGCCTGTTAGAGTTTGATTGAAGAAAACTAATGTGAATGCTCGATGTATACGCCCAGCCTAGCTAGACGGATGTCCACTGAAGTTTTAAAGTTTAGTTTAAAATTGTTATCTGATTAGTTTATGTTTTAGGATTATTCTGGAATGACCTCATCATATTCATCCACCGTGCTTCAATAAATTGAGATTTCCTTTATAGATTTTTTTTTAAGACAATGCATATTTAATATATATACGTGTGTATATATGATCAGAGCAAAAACGATTAATTAATATAGCTGAGAAACTTGCTTCTCAAATATTGTTTAGTTGTTATATATATAATACATAAGAAAGTCAATTTTAAAATTTTAGAGTGAATAATTTTAAAAATAAAGTAAAATAGAGGAGTTAAAATGAATTTTTAAAAGAATCGATTTTTTTTTAAAAAAAATTAGGTACGAAATATTAATTAAATTTAAAGATGAGCTTCTTTATGAAAATTATGAAAGGAGTTTTAAAAATAAAGTAAAGCTAGAAGTGTTTAAAATTTTTAAACAAATAGAAAGATATTTTAAATTACTCAATTAAAAATAAATAATAAATACTAATAAATTTAAATAGGGGTTTATTTATAAAAAAGTAGCTTTTAAACAATAATTTTTTAAAAATGATTAAAAAATAAAGAGTTAAGAAAGACTTTAAAAAATTTAAAATTGTAATTAAAATTTAAATATGGGTTTATTTGTTTAAATTAATTTTTAAAATAGAATGATTTTAAAAATAAAATAAAACTAAAATGATAAAAAAAAAATTAAAAAATAGAAATTAAGAAAATAATCAAAAAATTACAATAATTAAATTTAAATATAATAAATAGGTATAGAAATGAAAAAACAAATACTTTAAAGATTTTATCAGGGATAATTGCATTGATCTCCCCTCTATTTATCTATAATTATAAAATCCTCTCCCTTTCAGTTTTAGCATCACAAAAACCTCCAATCTCTTGTTAAGATTTTTTTCTCTCTAATTTTAACATTACAGGTTTTAATATTATAATAACTTTTCTTCCAATTTTTTTATTATAATAACCCCTCTTATATTGAATGATGATGTAGTTACTCTAATATTAAAAATTAGAGGAATGTTTTTTTTAAATATTAAGAGGAAAATGTTCTAAAATGTTAAAATTTAAAGAGAAAAGTTCACATTTAACAATAAATAGATAATAATGTAATTATTTTATTTTATTAATGACATAATATTTTTTCTAGTGTTTTATTTTTTAAAATATAAAGCTATTGATTGAATTTGATGCACTGTATCTTTATATACATAGTCAATCATGAGGGGATAATATAAATATAAATACATACACATTAGCCATTTTATTTAAGTTATTAGGATTTTTTTTAATCCATTCTAGCAGATGCAATTAAAGTTTTAAGTTATGGGTATTTTTAATTGGGTTGGGAATTAATTAATTGATTTGGTGCTAATAGTGCAACGGGCGCAGGTTGGAAACTTCATGCACTACATCAGCAGATTCATCGCAGGCTTTGCGATCGGCTTCGCTCGCGTGTGGCAAATAAGTCTCGTCACCCTCTCCATCGTCCCTCTCATCGCCGTCGCCGGCGGCATCTACGCATACATCGCCACCGGCCTCATCGCCCGAGTCCGCAAGTCCTACGTCAAGGCCGGAGAAATAGCCGAGGAGGTCACACATTAATCCACATAGCTTAGCTAGCTTTCGTTGATCATTGAACTGGGCGTTTAATGGAGGAGTGGATGAGAAATTGTATGCACGGCGCAGGTGATCGGCAACGTGAGGACGGTGCAAGCATTTGTGGGGGAAGAGAAGGCCGTGAAGCTGTACAGGGATGCGTTGGTCACCACCTACAAGTACGGGAAGAAGGGCGGCTTGGCCAAAGGCCTCGGCCTCGGTTCCATGCACTGCGTCCTCTTCCTCTCCTGGGCTCTGCTCGTCTGGTTCACCGGCATCATCGTCCACAAGGAGATCTCCAATGGCGGAGAATCCTTCACCACCATGCTCAACGTCGTCATCGCTGGACTGTAAGTAAATTTGATTTCTAGCTCTTTATGTCGATCCAATTGCATGGTTCAGTTTTTTTGCTTTCTTCTCCTCGCAGGTCATTGGGCCAGGCGGCGCCCAACATCTCCACCTTCCTGCGAGCGAGAACCGCCGCCTACTCCATCTTCGAGATGATCGAGCGCAACACCGTCAACCGTACCAGCGCCAAGTCCGGCCGCCGGCTGCCCGTGGTCGACGGCCACATCAGGTTCGCCGACGTGCATTTCTGCTACCCGTCGCGCCCGGACGTCCTTATCTTCGACGGCTTCGACCTCGACATCCCCTCGGGCAAGATCGTCGCGCTCGTCGGCGGCAGCGGCTCCGGCAAGAGCACCATCATCTCCCTCATCGAGCGCTTCTACGAGCCGCAGCGCGGCCAGATCCTTCTCGACCGGCACGATATCAAGGACCTCGACCTCCGGTGGCTCCGCCGCCAGATCGGGCTCGTGAACCAGGAGCCCGCCCTGTTCGCCACCAGCATCAGGGAGAACATCTTGTACGGCAAGGAGGACGCGACCTTCGACGAGCTCGCTCGCGCCGCCAAGCTCTCCGAAGCCATCAACTTCATCAGCCAGCTCCCCGATCGATACGAGACGCAGGTGCGTGCTCCGATCGCTTCGCTCCTACTCCATCGTCTTCAGGTGTTTAGCTTCCTTTTTATGGATTCCGGTTGCAGGTTGGGGAGCGGGGCGTCCAGCTCTCGGGCGGGCAGAAGCAGCGCATTGCGATATCGAGGGCGATCCTGAAGAACCCCTCCATCCTCCTCCTCGACGAAGCCACGAGCGCGCTCGACGCCGAGTCGGAGAAGAGCGTGCAGGAGGCCCTCGACAGGGTCATGATCGGCCGCACCACCGTCGTCGTCGCCCACCGTCTCTCCACCATCCGGAACGCCGACATCATCGCCGTCGTCCAGGGCGGTAAGATCGTCGAGACCGGAACCCACGAGCAGCTCATGGCCGACACCAGCAGCGCCTACTCCTCGCTCGTCAAGCTCCAAGAGGCCGCCCACCACCAACGCCCCTCCCTCGCAGAGAGCACCAGCGTCGGGCGACCTCTCAGGTAAAGGAAAACTCCTCACCCGACCTCAAAGATGTGATTTTTATGGATCGTTCACTCAAAACTTGTTCCATTTTGGTGCGCCGTAGCATCAAGTATTCCAGAGAATCATCCGGAGGAGGGCACGCGAGCTTCGGGACGAGCAACAGGTCCGACAAGGATTCCGTCGGCCGATTCGCATCGGAAGGAAACGATCCGATGAAAGCAAAGCCCGTCTCCATGAGGAAATTGTACTCCATGGTCAGCCCGGATTGGGTGTTCGGAGTCTTCGGCACTTTGGGGGCGTTCGTCACCGGCGCTCAGATGCCACTGTTCGCGCTCGGAGTCACTGAAGCCCTCGTCTCATACTACATGGGCTGGGAGACAACAAAGAAGGAGGTGAGGAAGATTGCTCTGCTGTTCTGCGGGGGATCCATCGTCACTGTCATCTTCTACGTGATCGAGCACCTCAACTTTGGCATCATGGGCGAAAGGCTCACACTTCGAGTTCGGGAGAGAATGTTCGGAGGTAACCGAGTTTTCTCCATCGATCTCCGTTGATCCAAATTTTGTTCCTTCGGTGCATGCCCACTAACCGTTTGACATAATGCGCCTGACAGCGATTTTGAGGAACGAGATCGGCTGGTTCGACGAGGTGAGCAACACCAGTGCGATGCTGTCGGCTCGTCTGGAGACCGACGCCACTCTGCTGCGAACCATCGTCGTCGATCGCTCGACGATCCTCCTGCAGAATGTTGGAATGATCGTGACCTCGTTGATCATTGCCTTCACCTTGAATTGGCGTATAACTTTAGTGGTTCTGGCTACATATCCTTTGATGGTCAGCGGCCATATCAGTGAGGTATTGTGCTTTTTTCCCTTCGCGTGCAGTCTCTCGAACGCAGTTATCATGTCTTCTTTTTTGTTTCAAGGCAGGCTAAATTTGATAGATTAATGGTTGATTTCTGCACCTATCAGTGCATCATGGTTTTTGAGTCTTCTGCTTCTGCTCGTTCGATGCTTCCCCTAGTATTTGAAATCTAATAGCTGCAGATGTGCATCAACCATTCTTACTCCTCCTCTGTTCTCTTACTGCAGAAGCTTTTCATGAGCGGATACGGAGGAAATCTAAGCAAGACTTACCTAAAGGCAAACATGCTCGCTGCCGAGGCCGTGAGCAACATCCGAACAGTGGCCGCCTTCTGCTCCGAGCAGAAGGTGATCGACCTCTACGTCGAGGAGCTGAAGGAGCCAGCGAAGCACTCTTTCCGGCGAGGCCAGGCCGCCGGCATCTTCTACGGTGTCTCCCAGTTTTTTCTGTTCTCGTCATACGGTCTCGCCTTATGGTAATCAATCACCTCAACGCTGCTGCTCGTCAGCTGCGATTACAGGAGGTTTCGATCGATCTTACATTAAGTTGGCATTGCAGGTACGGCTCGGTCCTCATGGGGCAAGGGCTTGCGAGCTTCAAGACGGTGATGAAATCGTTCATGGTGCTGATAGTGACAGCGCTCGCCATGGGAGAGACCTTGGCGCTGGCGCCGGACATCGTCAAGGGGAACCAGATGGCGGCGTCCGTCTTCGATATCCTCGACAGGAGGACGGAGGTGCTGGCCGACGTCGGGGAGGACGTGGGGAGAGTCGAGGGAGCCATCGAGATGAAGGGGGTGGAATTCAATTACCCTTCGAGGCCTGCCTTCGTAATCTTCAGAGGGTTCGACCTCAGAGTGAAGGCCGGGAAAAGCATGGCGTTGGTCGGCATGAGCGGATCCGGCAAGAGCACGGTCCTCGCTTTGGTACTAAGATTCTACGACGCCACTGCAGGGAAGATTCTCATCGATGGTATGCTCTGCTCTTTCTTACTCTCTGCGATCGAGTTAAACTGATCAAATCATTTCTCGAACGAGTTTTTCTACATCTGCGGATTGCTTGTTGCAGGGAGAGACATAAAGAAGTTGAAGCTGAAGGAGCTGCGGAAGCACATCGGGCTCGTCCAACAGGAGCCGGTGCTCTTCGCCACTTCAATCTACGACAACATCCTTTACGGCAAGGAAGGCGCCTCGGAGGCCGAGGTCGTCGAGGCGGCGAAGCTCGCCAACGCCCACTCCTTCATCAGCGCCCTCCCGGAGGGCTACGCCACCAAGGTCGGGGAGCGCGGGATCCAGCTCTCCGGCGGCCAGCGGCAGCGCATTGCCATCGCCCGCGCAATCGTCAAGAACCCGGCCATCCTGCTGCTCGACGAGGCGACGAGCGCGCTCGACGTGGAGTCCGAGCGCGTGGTGCAGGCCGCCCTGGAGCGGGTCATGAAGGGTCGCACCACCGTCATGGTGGCGCACCGCCTCTCCACCATCCGGAATGCCGACGTGATCTCGGTGCTGCAGGACGGGAAGATCATCGAGCAGGGGAACCACTCGACGCTGGTCGAGAACAAAAACGGAGCATACTTCAAGTTGATTAACCTGCAGCAAAAGCAGTAGCAGCAAGCAAGAACAGAACAACAACCACAGCAGAAGGAGTAATAATTTCTGATAATTGTAGGATGGATCGAATTCTATTGTGGCAGAAAAATCTGCAGAGAAAAAGGATTATTTATATGCACCACCAACCGAGGAGCAGCCAAAAAAAAGTATGTGGTCGGTGATTCAGTTTAGTTGGCACTCGAATGCGCTTCTTCTTAATATACAAGAGGATGATTGATGTTAACAGATATTTGATGAAATAGATATTGATTACATACAGTGACTGATACATGTGATTAATTCTTTTTCTTTTTTGACTGTTTAATTGTTTCCACATGTAATTTTTAAATGCATGTTGTTGATGATGTGAAATCTATTTTGCGTGTGTATTTATTCTCTGTTGCTGCATGTGAATCGAGTCATTTATCCAGGTTTGTTGATACTGTAAACAAGTATCAGTGTAGTTTTAGAAAGAAATATTTAGAATCAGGCGATCACTAACAATGTATCCTGGAATTTTGTTCAATCATGTAGGACAAGAAGTGAAAGAGTACATAAAGGAAAGAGGAATCCCAAAAGTTCTGATGTGGAGACTAGATCCTGGAAATACTGGAAGAGGTTTGCAGCACCCTGTCTACCAATCAAAGTAAACAGAGTAATATGATGAACATCACTGCATAATTACATGTGGATGAATAAGTGTGTCAGCCTGTAAGGAGTTTAAACTTTGAGGCATTCATTTGGTTCTTACATTAACAATGTATATCCTTGGTGACGGTAGTTAGGTACCTTTTTTTTTAATACTGCTTCTCTAGATAGTTAGAAGTGTCATAAAGTTGGTGGTTCATTGAAAAGGAAAATGTCCTGATTCTAGCCAATCAAGAACTTGTAGATTTTTTTATTGGCAATTCTTTTATTGATCTTTTTGTAAAGTGATGTTTCTATGTGAAAGATTGTTGTTCAACTTTTATGTCTGTTTCATATTTCAGAATCCTGGTTCAGATTGTTTTGACAGTTTTTATATCCAAAATAGCATGTGTCGTACATGTTCCTTTTCCCATCCGTATTACCTTGATTGAACTATTATGCTGTCTTATATAAACCAATTTAATTGTGTTGATATAACATGTTGGCTTCGTATGATATTTCATTTCCTTATTTTTCTGGTTGTGTTGTTTGTGCATTACACTTCCAAGTTAATTGTGCGTGAGATTTAAGTGACAGCTTGTTATAATTTTAGGAAAAGAAATGCTGAGAGGATTAGTGGAGGTTATCATCATCAAGGACAATGACTATTTGCTGATGTGGAAAACAAGTCAGGTTGATGGTATTATGACATGCTTGTGGAAAACAGATCAGATTCATGGTATTTTGACATGCAAATGAATTGGGAGGCTGTCGTCATATACAGAAGTGGAATCACTTTGGTGATATTTTGATATGCAAATGAATTGATAAGGTGGGAGTTAAATCTCAACCTGATGGACCAAAGGGGATACACACAAAAGGAGAAAAAAGAGTTGAATCTCCACCTGACAATTCCTAAAAAAAAGATCATATATTCCGGATATTTTTAGTGGCTTGCTTACTGATGTTTATTCATCCAAAACATCTCCTAAAACTACAAATGTATTTTGGTTGGACTTTGTTGTTTCTTCAGATTTTTCCCCACCCGGAAAAGCATTATCCTGGTCTTTCCCACCATTTCTTGTTTCATTTCCATTTTCTTTTAGCATCTACATACTAGCAATCTGTAGACCAGAGGACCACTGCAACTACTACAAGCAGAAACAAAGATAGCATCTACTTTGAGAAGCACTCGCTAAGAACTTGTACATAGATAACTTTTCTGAATTTTAAATAATTACAATACAGCTGAAGACAAGTAAATGGAAAAAAGCAGCTCCAAATGTTCAGTTTTGGTGCAGCAAAGGGGGCATAAAAGGGTCACCTGATTAACTTGGCTAACTATAACACCCTATTTAGAAGACAATTTCACAGCAAACACTTGATGGCTGTTTCTTCCGAGTCCATAATTAAACCTCTACCAATATAAGGAGACTGCTTTTGGGAAATCAGCAAGCAAAAGAGCACATAAATCCAAAGCAGTTTGCCTAGCATCTAACTGTTTCTCTGGACATGTAGGAAACTGAGAGAACCAGACTCAGCCATAGAGGAAGTAGAAATATATACAAATATAAGGTGCTAGTTAAGTATGACTTTTTATATTTTAATTGGCAGCATAAGAAAATAAAAGTAGGCGATGAGGGTGAACAAAGTTACTAAAACCAGGTTACTGGACAAAAGTATGCAGCTGGAGGAGCCAAAACTCACTACCACCATCACCAATTAGCCTAAAATAGGATTTCAGATTGATCTGATAAAACTGAACCAATTATAGTTCAAAGATGATTTTACACGGCATAACACCACTGAAATCAATGATCTAAAAGGTAAAAGTAATACCTGAAGCAGTTATTTATTTCTCATCCATTTAAGGGCCTCTCAGTTACTATGCTACAAATTAACACGTGTGTTTCTGTGGCAGCATTCAAATGCAGCAATAAATATCTACAGCATGTCAATTGTTAGCTTACACCATAACTCACTTGAGGATATGTAATGTCGTACAACCCAGATTTAGAATTCCCTAACATCATTCATACCACACTGAAAGTCCCTTCTCGAAATCTATCATACATACTGCTTGTTAACATCATTCATACAACCCACATTTACCACTTTAACATTTGATAAATCTCTTCTCAAAATCGATAATACATACTGTTTGCTAATATCCTTCATACAACCCAGATTTACCACTTCACCAATTCATTTGCATGTCAAAATATCACCAATGTGATTATGACCAAAACTCCCAATTCATTTGCATGTCAAAATACCATCAATGTGATTTGTTTTCATCAAGTTGTCATTGTCCTTGATAATGATAACCTCCACTAATCCTATACGCATTTCTTTCCCTAAAATTATAACAAGTTGTCATTTGAGATCTCACACACAATTAAATTGGAAGGTGTAATGTACAAACAACACACAACCAAAAGAAAGGAAATGAAAGATCACATGAAGCCAACATGTTATATAACACAATTAAATAGGTTTATGTAAGGCAGTATAATAGTTGACTCAAGATACACACACGGGAAAAGAAAATGCTTAACATAGAATGTGGATCAAAAAAACATATATGACACATGCTATTTTAGATATAAAAATTGTCAAAACAATCTGAACCAGGATTCTGAAATATGAAACAGACATATAAAAGTTGAACAACAATCTTTCACATAGAAACATTAGATCAATAAAAGAATTGCCAATAGAAAAATCTACAAGTTCTTGATTTGCTAGAATCAGAACATTTTCCTTTTCAATGAACCACCAACTTTATTACACTTCTAACTATCCAGAGAAGCAGTGTTAAAAAGAAAGGTACCTAACTACCGTCACCAAGGATGTACATTGTCAATGTAAGAACCAAATGAATGCCTCAAAGTTAGAAACCCCTGACCGGCTGACACACTTATTCATCCACATGTAATAATGTTGTGATGTTCATCATATTACTCTGATCATTTTCATTGGTAGACGCCACCAACGAAAATGATCTGAGTAATATGATGGTGCTGCAAACCTCATCCGGTGTTCCCTGTATCTTGTACCGTGCTGCTTTGGTCGCTGACTGGAGGCTTCTGCTGGTCGTCCTTGTCACTACTGCCAAGATCCAAACCTCTAGCGTCACGGACGTTTTTCTCATGAACCATGTCCAAGAAAAAGTCTGTAAAGATTCTCTCGTAGCTTGGCATTTTGGCATAACCAGGAAAGTAGTTGATGTCGATCACAAGGTAATGGTTCCCAACTTTGACATCCCTTATCACATCAAAATTGAAAAGGCGCAATCCCAGAGCATGGCGCAAACCACTTGAGATCTCCTTAAGAAAACTCAACGGAGGCATCTCCGGCTCATCCAGGTGCATGTAATACTCGACCTCCGCAGGATCCTGCGTCGTCATATTGGACACTTGCGAGAAAGTTACGGAACCCTCTGAGGACTCCAATTTCTCTTCGGAGACATCTGGGAGGGACTTCCTCTTCACGCACTGCACATAATCACCCACCACATACACCTTGAAGATGACCCCTCCATGGTTTACAAACTCCTGCAGCACGAGGGGCGGCTTCAGCTTCAGGAGGCCCTCACGATGAAAAACGAGGGACATCTTGTGGGACTTGGCACTACCATCGGCAACCAGGGGCTTGGCGATGACAGGAAACCGTAGCGACCCGACGACCCCGGAGTTGGAGAGGGCGCCGGAGTCATAAATCACCACCTGGCTCGGGATCCCGAAGGTCTCAGCCTCCTGGGGGATCTCCAGTTCGGAAACGACCTGGAGCATGGAGATACGGTTGTGGAGGCGCTCAATGGCGAGCGGCGGGTCGACGACGGGGACGCCGGGGTTCCTGGCGGCAAACTCCCGGAGCTGCTCCTTCCAGTCCTCGCCATACAGCTTGTGGAGCACGCAATCGAAGGGCCCCTGGTCGGCCAGGCGCCGCGACGTGTCGATGGGGACGATGTCGATCCCGCGGTCGCGTGCGAGGCCGACGAGCGAGGGCTGGATGAAGCTGTGCTTCTTCTTCGGGGCGAGCGCGTAACCCACCACGAATCTCCTAGGGATCGAGGTTTCCGCCATGGAGTGCTCACAACGCCAAGAAACACCTCGAATTCGACCTCAAACTCCGATCGCCGCCGAAGAAACCCGCATGCAATATCGCATTCCGGGCCGAATCCACTGTTCCTCCCCGAAATCTTCGATTTCCAGGAGCAAAACACGAAGACGGATGCGCGGAAAAAAAAATTAGGGTTCTTCCCCTCTCCCGCCCCCCTTTCTCCGCTCCGTCGAACGCAAAGAACGGAAGGCCGTAAAGAGCAAGAGGAGGAAGAGGAGGAGGACAAGACAGAGAGAGAGGGGAAAGAGCCGAGGCAGTCCCTGAGTGGGGTTATTTATACCCCTACGAGTCCGGTATCGGGCGCACTCGCGGTACGCTCACCCCTCTCCTGACCTCGAACCCGGCGACCGCGTCACGGCCACCGGAAGGGTGACGGTAAGCCACGTGGCGCCGTTCGTTCTCTGACCTAAGCCCTCGATCCGACGGATCATCTTTCATCTCGCTGAGACCAACGGCCGGAATGCGACTGCGGGAGGGGGACCCGCGACGAGGGAATCTTATGGGGTCGGGGGAGGGGATTCGATGCCCCCCCTCGCAATTTAATCTAATCAGTAAAAAAATTATTTCTGCGAACAGTCTCGTCATTAAAGGAAGGAAGGGAAAAATTAAAGAATTAGGAGGAATAGAAATATTTAAAATAATAGTCTCGTGCGCGATGCATTTGCATTGGAGTAGCCATCAAGAGACGTAATAAAAAGAAGGCAATTCCTGTTGACTCTTAAGAGTTGAAAATTCCATATGGAGGTTGTTTTTTTTTTTTTTTTTTTTGTGGGCGGCGGCGCTTCAGGAGTGAAAGGTGCGTTTTCTCCTCCGTGTCAATTTGGTCTGATGAGGTTTTTGTGTGGGTAGGAATGAAGCGGCTTTCCTCATTGACCCATGGTATGATCAAAATGTGCATATCTTATCTAATCATTCCATATTAATCTTAAAATGTATATCAAGGAAAAAAAAAAGAATATGTAATGGATAATTATCTAAAGTATAAATTATGTACGTATCTAATTGTAATTTATTATATAAAAGTGTATATATATACAAAGAAAAAAATTAAATTAATGTATTGTATGATAATTTTAAAACTATTAATCTTATTTTTAAGATAAAATAAATATTTTATTTATCGTGATATATTGTTTAAGTATGATTACTCTATCACTCATACTGCATCCTGGCTTGTTTGATAGTATGAAGAGTAATTTTAAACTCAATGTATTTAAGCATCACTATTATATTATATATCATAAGTCAAGTAATCAAACAAGAATATAACTATATCAACTAGTACATCACAGAAGTAATACTTTAAATTAAACGTAAGATATCAAACTATCTTATTTTATTTCTATCAAGTATAGTTAAGATTATTGTCTTGATGTGATCACTATTATATTATATACCATAAGTTAAGTAAGCAAACACGATAATAAAGAATATATAACTATACTAACTAGTATATCATAGAAGTAACACTTTAAATTAAATGTAAGATATCAACTATCTTATTTTATCTATATCTAGTATAGTTATTTATAAAAATTCTATTATCATTAACTGCATAAGTAGCTCTTTTCCATATCATAATCTTACTTTTTTTACAAGTAGGTCGTATCAATGCTTCTTCATTTTATCTCAATAACTCACTCAATATGGTTTTGTTATAACTGTATTTTCTTTCGATCTACATCTCCATTTGATTAGTTTATC